>JAAAKM020721499.1:180459711-181709711 GCA_010016025.2 Alatinidae sp. Z8VKAUB7J3 | reverse complement strand
TTCGGAATAATTATTAGAGATCGTAGGACATCGAATAGATAGAAACACGTCAGATATTATTTCAAAGTATGTGAACAATAATGATCTCCTAAAGAGAAACAAAATCTCGCGAGTCCTTTCATTTGAAATCTGTTCCAGTCACCTTTGATTTCTCATCGTTTTCTGCGTGGGTTAAAATAATGAACATAAAAAATCTTGAAGAGATAATTACATCAGCTATTCTTTCAAAAGAATTTTGAGAGTAACATCATTTACATTTTTTTATAGTTTTTCAAAATCAACCCTTCCCCTCCCAACTCCCCCAAACAGAGCAGATCCGTTCTGGTTATGTTAATCACTTATTTAGGACTTCTGCTTATTTTTCCCACCAAGTTTCATCCCGATCCGTCCATTCGAAGCGTTTTCCAAGATTCTAGGTTCCCCCTCCAACTCCCCAATGTCACCGGATCTTGTCGGGATTTAAAAAAAGATCTCTAGGACAGGATATCCTTCCAAACATCAAATTTCATTAGAACAATCCCCTTCATATGCGGAATACTTTCCATTTGTTTCAAGTTTTAATGTCGTTCCTTACTTGCAGTTAAAAAAAACTTGCTTTTTTTAATTTAATAACAATACGGATTGCGGATTTGATATGAAAATAAATTGGAAAAAAAATTGGTATCTGCAAAATTTTACAAACAGCTTATATGGGTGTCTTATACCTTTTATTTTGTAAACGTATCTATTAAAGCCCTGAGAATTCAGGCTGCAACGCTTCATTGAAAGAAGAATGTAGATCTGCATCAAGATGCATGTCATTTATAAAGAAGATTAAAAACAAGGAGAGAGAAAAGATTCAAGAAATCAATCAGCCAGAGCATGCGCAGTCGGTCACAATCCTGCCTCTACAAATTTGAACTCTTACAAAGGGGTTGGAAATCTTATGGGGTGGCTTTCAAAATGCAGGAATCTATGATTTCAGAAGCTTGAGGAAAAGTGGAACTTCATAGAAAGGAATAACATGTGTTGCCATTTCATTCAAAACTGACGTAAAGCGTGTTTTTCATTATATAAAGATTTGAAAGGCGTACGAGAAATAGAACGCGGATTAGCGCCGATAAAGCGGATTTCGCAGATGCTTATTTTTAATCCCGAAGATGCAAAAGAAGACTCAAATACCTCCTTCCTGTACATTCCTGTATCTTCCTTTACCTTCTTTACCTTCCTCCAATTAAAACCATGCCCCTCCCAAATTCCGAAACGGCCAAGGAATTGCCGCCAGAATCAGCAAAAGCGCCATGGACAATGCGTCGTCGGACTTGTCACCTTCTCCGCCACAGGCGATCACACCATTATTTCTGACAGTGTCAAGTTTGAACAGAGTGTGATTTGCGGTACCGATGTGAAACCATATGAGTTCGGTGTGCTTCAGTTGTGCGTTTGCGTCGGTCGAAAGCCAATCGCGTCACCAAAGACGCGTGCAGTGTCGGCAAAGTGATTGACCATACAGTCATGTTTCCGTAACGATCTTGCGGTGACTGCATGGGTTACGCAACCGTGCGTTTCCTGGCGATCCGAATGGTGGCGCAACAGCCATGATCGCGCATTGGTTTGAAACTGAGGTCTTGCCGAAGTGTGATGCCGTGATCGATTTTCATGCGGGTGGCAGAGCGAGTACTTATGCGCCGCTTGCCATGTTCAACAAGTCTGATGGAGAGTTGGGCAGGAAAAACCGCGAACTTGCCGAGGCTTTTGCCATGCCACTAAGTTGGGTCCTGGGACCTTTGAATGACAACCGTTCGGTAAATGCGTCGCCTTCGGCGCACGACACGGTCACCTTCTGGCCCGGTTGCAGGGTACCGGTGGATGTTCCCGTGCCCACCACACACGGGATACCGAGCGCCCGGGACACGATCGCCGCGTGGCAGGTCCGACCACCGTGGTCGGTCACGACCGCGGCTGCGCGCTTCAAGACCGGCTCCCAATCCGGATCGGTCATCTCGGCGACGATAACATCGCCGTCACCGAAGGACCCGAGCTCGTGCGGTCCTCGGATCAGCCTGACCTTGAAAGAAAAGAGAAAATAACTCATCCTTGGGTAAGCTGTTATTAAAATACAACTAAGGAAAATGGTGGTATATTTACATGTTTCAGTTCTACAAAAAAAGGTTAAACCTAGTATTTTTGAAAATTTAAGCCTTTTTAAACCAGATAAGTTAAAAGAGAAAACGAATCAAAAGAAACGATAAATTAATATTTCTTTTTGTTACATGAAAAACCATCTAAAATTGATATTACAAAATGTGAACATTCAGGTTGACAACGGCAAGCACCGGCAGGCGCTGGAGGAAGTGCTGACCGAATCCGAAAACCTCATCAAGACATTCAATGCCATGTTGATGATATCCCGGGTTGAATCCGGTTCTGCTGCGGCCAAGATGGATCCCCAGAATATATCTGAAATCCTGAACGATCTGGTCGAGCTTTATGAGCCTGCTGCTGAAGAGCAGAATTTCGAGCTGGAAGCCAATATTGAAGAAGGCCTGATTGTCAGTGGCAGCCGTGAATTGCTGAGCCAAATGTTTGCATATTAGGGGGGAGGGGTAAAGTGTAGTGGGTCTGCATGCATAATGTGTTAGGTACAACTATTCTGCATATTATAAAGTAAGAATTTTTTTCTAAGTTCAAACGGTTCAAATACTTTAAAACACCCCTCCCCCATAATGTAAAAATTTATAGCCCAAATTATATATTTCACATCTATTCTGTCACTTGTCTTTGTCATGTCACATTCTAAGCTGAAAGAAACTAACGAAGAAATCGATCTGTTCTCGACTCGAGTTCACCGGACAGGACCTGAAGCATATCGACCTCTCGGGCTATGTCCTCGATGGCGCCAACCTCAAGGGGGCCGAGCTCACGGGCGCCCGGCTTTGCCGCGCGCGCCTGGTCATGACTGACCTGTCGGAGGCCAATCTGGACGAGACCGATCTGACCGGGGCCACTCTCGATGGCGCCAACTTGCGCGGCTGCAAGCTGCGCCGGGCCAACTTGAGCGATGCCACCTTCGAGTCGATCGAGCTGCGCACCTGTAGCAGTCTAGCTGTCCCAATCTTGAGACCATTTGTGCATGCGTTAAATCCATTAAACAGTAAAGATATCCCGTTCCTTCCTTAAGTCTAATTATATATAATAGTATAATTGGTATAATTAAGCATAATTAATAATTAGTATAATTAATATGTTTTAATATACAATTAATATATTTTAATGTTTATTAAATATATTTTAATTACTTTTTGGATAAGTTGTCAAGCAAAAGATACTTTTGTTTGAGTATCTTTCAAACTATAGCATCTCCACACCAAACACTACTTGTGGGCGAATTTTCTTTCGCCACATGTGAGCCAGGCCAAGATTTTCCCACTTTTTATTTCTCTGTCGTTCGAGGTTCTTCAATCGCTTTTTGGATTGAAGGCCCAGCTTGTTTAATGTCAGTAGTGTCAGCGGGTAGAAAATCTCAATCAGAGGATACGTCTGGACTAGGTGGTCAAATTCATGTTGCTTTAAACCACTTAAATGCACTGTTCATAGAGGGATTCTCATCCGGCTGGATGTTAAATTCGTTTCTGAACCAGGTGGCATCGGCTTCAGGGGTAAATAAATTGGTATCTACGGCACTGTGGATAGTGGTTATGCGCTCGCTGGGGTATCCGGTAGCCCTCAGCACATTGGCAATTCCCTCGGAAATACACACCACATTGCGGTACTTGCGATATTTCCAGCGGGCAAAAAAGGCATTCTCTTTATTATCCACCCGCCGGGAACACACCGCCGGCAAGGCCATTTTTTGCGCCGACGGCCTTAATCTTGAGTTGATGCCAAAGTTAGATAGTGTAAAAATAGAGTGATCACTTTTGGTATTTAATCCCATATTTTTTTATTGCTTTTGTCTTCCAGTCAGAGCTAAATGGAGAATTACTTCTTAATTTTTGTCTTGCCAACGCTGGAAAAGGGGTCATCATAAGATGGTTCCCGTTAAAAAAGATCAGGTATTGTGCATCAGAAGAAAACAAGGGAGGAAAAGAGGTTTCTATATTCATTAATAAATGAGGCTCGACTCGTTGTCTCTTACCTTAGGAACTTCCGCCGCAGAAAATCCGACGGTGAGCATCATCCCCGTCCAAGGAGAACAGTTCACCAAACGGCTGTTAACCCCCATTTCCGAAAACACCATCCAATTCTTAGCGCATCAGGGGATCGATCCTGCAATTCTCCTTCGGCTCATGGCTCGAGGAATTATTCTTGAAGAAGGGGAGAGCCATCGGCGATTTATATTGAATCAGCCACACCGAAAAGAGGAATACCAGGAGTACCACCTGCCGACCGAAGAGCAGTGGGAGTACGCCGCACGCGCCGGAAGCTCCTCCACTTGGTCCTTCGGGGACCAGCCCTCCTTCCTTCCCAAGCACGGAAACTTTGGCGACAAGAGCTACTTCGACACGGGTGACGTCTTCGCCAACGCAGCGCACCGCACGCTCGATGACGGGTTCGCCCATCTGGCTCCGGTGGGAAGCTTTCGACCCAACGCTTGGGGCCTTCACGACGTCCACGGCAACGTCGCCAAATAATATGACAAACTGGCTATATTATGTAATGCAGATTCCAGGCGGATCTGAAATGGAGCAAATCAGCATTTTAGGTCTAGTCACTCAAGCAGGCCCTGTTGTAAAGTTTGTGCTTCTGCTCTTGTTGTTAATGTCTGTAATTTCCTGGGCAATTATTTTCTCGAAATATTTTGTGCTGAAGAAAGCAACCAGAAGCTCAGAGAAATTTCTTGAGCTATACGGAGCAAGTGGCAACTTTGGCAATCTCTACACCAAGACTTTTTCTACATTATTTATTCAGCTCTAACGTAATAGAGAATGCTCACTAGTGTTAAAGATTACGTATTCTCGTGTGACTTGTTTCTTCAGGACCCATGGGGAACCCCCGGTTGAAACTGAGGAGGACATACATGTAGGGTGTCACGTAATAACAATGCACATGTGGGTTGTTACATAAGACTTCAAGAATTTTTTTTCAGGATTTCACTTTTCTTTCAAGGCGTTTTTTTTTTCGTTCAAGGATTTTTTTCAAGGATCGAAAACGCACCGCTGATGGTCAGGTTATCTGTTGCCCGCCAGACGAAGTCGCCTTCGATACCGAAGATTTCTGCATCTGCTGCGTTGTCTGAGAAAAACAGATTCACAATGCTGGGATCGAAAATGGTGGTCTGCAGATTTTCAATTTCGACATAGAACACGCTGCCGTTCAATCTCAAACTGCGGTCCAGCAGATCCAGTTTCCAACCGAATTCGTAGTTCACCACATCGTCGGTATCCAGCGCGAACAGACCGGTGCTGGCGTTGCCCTGCGGGTCGAGATCGATAATCAGGACCTTCTCACCGATCGCCGCCAATGCGGTTGCAAGATTGATGGCAGTCGTTGTCTTACCGACACCGCCCTTCTGATTGGCCACCGTAATGATTCGGTTTTCGCCACCCAACATCGCCTTGAGCCCCATAACGCCTCGTCTTCGTTGCCCGATTCGAACCGAACCGGTGGGATTAGCTCTGCTTGCCTGGATGCCGGGGCGCCAATGTGTCGGATTAGTTCATATAATCTGTCTGTATATGCTATAGAGAAAAACCTAGGCCCCCTCCTCTTGAATTTAACCACCCATGTAAGCACCAGCCCTCAAACCACAAAAAAAAAACAAGTTGCTGCCTGATGAGACGAGGCACATTTTTTTTTTTTAAGTAGCAAATAAACATGCTACAACGAAAAATCACGATTTTTTCTTTCTTCGGTTCGTCAACGGGCTATTATCTTGGCATCTGCATTTATGCTACATAGAAACATACAATTATCTGAAGCTGATTATTTATCTTATCTATCTTTCAAACTTATTTCAATTAAGGTTTTAATTGATTTAGAATTTAATTGAGTGAATTTTTAAAGTCATCTGATTTAATTTGTATTTGTAATTGTAATTGTAATTGTTTGTAATTGTAAATTGTTTGTAATTGTATTTGTAAGAGAGGATCTTTGGCATGAATTTTGATTATCTTCTATACTACGTGTTTATTATGATATATTAATAGGAAAACACCTTTGTCAAAATTTGCGAGTTTCAATTTGCTTATTTGGAGCAATGTCATACACGATATATTCATATGAAGAATTACTTTATGTCGCAGCCAAACAAATATCAGTAGGTTTATGATAATAGTTGCCAGTATCTTCACAACGAAGTCGTAAAAACCGAATCTAATAATCCAATCTTAATAGTCCAACAATTGCAGCGTAGACTAAGTTCTTCTTCCATCAATTGGATAACATAAATCAATTTTAGGTTTTTTTTTCTAATCTTACGACTCACGAATTATATAGGCCTATCTAATACTTTCTCAAATACTTACGAGAGCTACAAAATCAAATGTTTGCCTGGTAAATCTTCAACGTTCACTGTTCCTTTCTTCGTTTACTAACTCCCGCCAAATAATGTTTCCATCGATCATATTTGAGACCCCACACCATTTCATCGTTGCTTTTGCTTCTTCATGTGACCGTCTTAATCTTTTCACACATGCTCTACCATCCTAAAAATTTGTAAGAAAATTGAGGCAAACTCTCTTCTCTTGATGACGTATCTAAATGAATGAGTGACATGAGCTTACTGGTAATATGTTAATTATTCGACGAAACAAACGCTACCCCACAACGGCCCCGCAAAAGCGTACGTAGAGAGCACGAGAACGATGTCTCAGCTCGTGTTCTCTCTTCGTTTTTCTTCTGACTTTTTTTTTATATGTTTGCACTTTTCTTTCTTTTTTGTTGTACTATTCCTATTTCTATTGATCTCTAGATCATTGCTTGACAACAAGAGCACCCATGAGTGCTTCGTGTACTTCCAAGGGGATTGCAGGATTAATTGTCAGAGGAACTTTGGAAATGATTGGTAAATGTGCAACAGTTTCTTGAAAGACTTGCACAGCAGTGGGAAGATCAACATTTGCTTTTCCTTTCCGTGCCCTGGTGGTGGCAAACATAGTGGTCAAATCCATGTCAACTTTAGATAGGTGCTGCTTTTGCTGCCAAAGGCGGTGCTGAGTTTCAACACTAAGATCTGAGAATGTAGGCCGGCCACGTAGCGCGCCGTGTGGACCACGTTGGCAGGCTCGTTTCGCTTGCCCCGATGCGGGACCGGCGCCAGATAGGGCGCGTCCGTCTCGACGAGGATCCGGTCGGCCGGCGCCCAGCGGGCGACGTCCTGAATGCTCGTGGCGCTCTTGAAGGTCACGATCCCCGAGAAAGAGACGTCGAAATCGAGATCGAGGGCCCGGCGGGCGAAGGCGCGGTCCTCGCTGAAGCAGTGGATGATCCCGCCCACCTGCTCGAGCTGGATCGAGGAGATGGGCTGGGCGCCACCGTCAAACTCGACCGTACCCAGAATGGCCGGCATGGTAGCGGCCGGCAATGACGGCGCGAAAAGAAAACAACCGAAGACGCTGGTGATCAGCGCCTGTAACCTTCGACTCATTAGTGCTGCTCCCGCCTGCTTGGCGTTGGCGGCACCTCCATGCAACCCACGAACTTCACCCTGCCCGGGAAAGCCCGGGCCGAAGCATACCAATCAAAAAATGCTGACCGAACGCGATCGTCGTCATTCTACCGACCTGCCCTTTGTCTGAGCTCGATCTACTCCGATCTGTGTTGACTTGACTGAATTTCACGTACAGATGGGCTTGCAGCTGCCAGCCTACTATGCATCGAACATCGTTTGGTCGTACACTCTCTACCTGATGGTTCTCATTCCGTTTTGGCTCGTGGGTCTTGCCACTGGCGTGCGCTTCTTCACACAAACAGGGCAAGCACGCAGCGTTTGCGTCATACGACATCCATGGAGTCACTAAAAATTTTATATATTTATAGAATGGAATTCATTCTAAGGGCTTTTGGCCAAAAAGTTCCACACATGATTATCATTATTGAGGATGATGAGAATGATTGCCAATATTGATTTATTGTAAGAAAATATGACACTTGTCAACCCTTCTTTCAGCCTTTCTGGTCTTTTATGTACCTTATAACTGGAGTTAAATTTCATATTTTGTCCACAATTTCTCCCACTGCAACTCTTGTTCAGCATTGCGGAGAAGATTCCACATTGCTAGATAAATGTAGAGGGGCAAAGAAACTTGGCAATACCTTAACTACTAAGTAGTTAAAATACAGCTTTGTCTAAATAATATGAGTAATAGAGTTATTAAAAGGGTCTTCACAGGTTACAGTTTTATCAGGAAGGAACTAGAAATGGTTAACTAGAGTGAAATTTTACAGGGATCACTAGAAAAGCAATGGGAAAATTTCAAGTTAACTTTACTTAGGATTCAAGACAGCAACTCCTCTGTATCTTACAGAGTAAGGAGCAACATTAAAACTTAAAACAAACAGAAGCTATTACGTATATGGTACTATTAAGTATTATCTAGTATTAAGTACTATTATTAGGTGAATGTAGAGTTTCATTTAAGTGTTTATGATGATCCTTGATCAAAGTTTATGCTGTGCCTTTCGGTTTATGTTATTGTGCTGTGTTCATGGCCGTATATTTGGGTTTAAAATACACTTATTTATCTATGAGGGGTTCGTCACTTCCTCAATTTACAGCTAATGGCAGCGTCTATGGCTCGTGCGGCAGCGCCGGCGACGCCGACAAGCCGGTCAATTGGACGTTCTGGCGCGATCGACCACGCCTGGTGCAGATGCGCAACCAGGCGTGGTCGATCGCCCGTTTCATGATCAAATGGCTCACCCTTGCCTTCGTCATCGAAAGCGTCTTGATCGCCTGGGTGCCCGCCGCCGATGTCGCGGCGACCCTGGGCGGCGACGAATGGTGGGTCATTCCGATGAGTGCCGCGGTCGGCATGCCCTTTGGCTGCAATATAAAGCAATTACAAGACTTGTTAATATAATTGTTAGAATAACGGTAATGGATTTATGAGTTTGAAACTTGCATGAAAAAGATTGCTGCTTACCAGACCGATTCAACGACGTGCTTTGGCTCAGCTGGCGGAAAAATGCTCTGCACAGGATCTTGTAGATGACGAGAATTGATGAACTTGGTATATTGTAGAGATGCAGTTCAATTCACCTTGCTTTCCTGATGTTGTGGATAATTTTGGGGCCCTTCTTCACGCAGTCGCTCCAATTCGTCGTGAGTTGGCAAGATCAATTTGCGGTCATCGTGCGTAGCGTCCGACGTGATGTCGCGGATCAGCCGCTTGATGGTTGACTCGGATTTGCCGGTTAGTTTGGTCGCCTCTTTGACGGTCAGGTGGTGGTCCATAGTTGGGTGAGAAACAGTACGAAACCAGCCTAGCGCAGGTCTGTCTGTCATCCAAGACAATTTGAACCCCGTGTGAGCCCCTACGGTTGAATCCCAAAGTTTCAATTTAATACAATTAGCTGACTGATATATTGCAGATATACCATTTTAATAACCCAGATACGTACAATATTTTTTTGTTGAGTTCAGTATCTCTTCAGTATTTATTGAAAGTTTCAAACTCAAACACAACTTTTCCCAAGGCAATGTAAATACGCCCTTTTGACAACCTGCTTGCAATAGTGGCTTTTAATTTATTTTATCTTCCCTCTTATAAACAGTTTAAATTTCCGATTTAATAGCCTTGACGTGAAGGGCTCGGGAGACGGCAAGGCCGTCGCGACGCGAGCCTGCCTCTGGAATCTCATCGTACACTCGCCCGGCGTGGACGAGAGCGAGGCGCTGCGCACGGATCTGGAGACCATCTACCCCTCCACGCCGATGCGGACGCTCCTGCTGGAGGTCGAGAATGGCGTCGAGCCCCCGCTGAGCGCCTGGGTCTCGGCCCGCTGCCACCTCGCCGGCAAGGGGCGGGTGGTCTGCAGCGAGGAGGTGACGATCCGCTGCGAGAGGTTGGCGAATTGCTTTGACGAGGAGCTAGGTGGCCGATCGGAGCATAGAGGATTGTTCAATGAAGACGCTGTAGCTTTACGAACTTCGAGGGGCGCGATCATAGAGCCCCTACAAGTTGGTTTGGTTTCTTGTTAGTCCCACACGGTGAGAAAATAAGGTTGTGGACGAAAACCCATGGTTCGCGCAAAATCCAGTTTGGCTCCTCGGGACAGAGCCTTAGGGAATTACTGTCCGTTTGGTTGCTCTCGATAAAGGCTTTATGTCCATGCGTCGATATTCGAGCAATTCGTCGAAAAGCTTGCTGAGCACGCGCGCAATCTTCAGGTAGGGGATCCGCTTGATCCTACAAACCAGATGGGTCCAATCTCATCTGAAAACCACTTGAACGAGATCCATCGACGTGTCGAAGAAGGGGTGAGCCAAGGCGCAAAACTTCTTTGTGGCGGGCAACGCCTTGAACGTGAGGGCAGCTATTACGCGCCAACCATCATGCATATTGATGATCAGGCATCCGAGAGGGAGAATCCCCGAAATCCCGGTCTGCGACAACGCGATCTCGTGGTCCGAGCCCGAATCGTCACGACCGCCAAGCGTCGGTTCGCCTCAAGCGCTCGGAATCGCGCCTCTTTTCGATTCGCCGTCGGATGGCACGAGAGCTGCTTTCGGTCCTTCGCAGGAGGAGGAACCGATGAATCGTGAATACGACGTGATCGTCCTGGGCGCCGGGAACGCGGGCCTCGCCGTGGCGCGAGTCGCCCGATCCGCAAAAAAGCTGTTGCTGGGAAGTTTTGCTGTAGCGATGCAAACTAACATTATAAAAAGGCCTCCCAAGAAGGGTGCGAAATCACGCAATCACGCGCAATTTTTCGACGATTCACGCAATAACGCACGATAAAACTTCATTTTCATTTGCACACAACTTCAGGCGTTTCTCCCCGAAAGCTTAAAGAGGATCTATATTCTGGATCAGGCTGCGTAGCTTCATATATCTAAAGGATTGGCTTTGACAAATTCGTAACCATCACTCCTAGGGAGACCGTCCCTGGGGTATAAAATGGTGAGTACATTATATAAAGCGCATATGTCCACTGCATATCTATATACTTACGTTTCCAAAGTCATCGGATATACGGATCTCAATGGACAAGTAAAAACACACAAGCGAGGACGTTAGCCCGGCAACGCCGGGCACACGTTTACTAGTTGTTTTCTTAGATTGTGTAATTTCCTTCTCCAATCCTCATTCTTTTCCGGTTGCATCTGGTTGTCGTAATATCCTCGCCCGCGACCGGCTCGCCGAGCTTCTTCCAGATCAACATGGACAACGTGTGGAGTCATCTGAGCGATGACTTCCTCTGGGAGATCCGCGTCTACTCCAACACGGGTGCGGGCACCGACTACCCGATGGATGCCGACACGGGCGTTCCGCAGTTCATCACGGCGACGCGCACTCCGCACGGTCAGGGCTGTATCGCCACCGGCCAGTTCGGACGCATGAACAACGTGATGTCCATGCACAACTGGGGCAACAAAAACTTAGATAGTTAAGTCAATGCGGTATATTTTTTTATCTTGAAAAGGCCATGGCAAGAGAAGTACCATCTGATTAATCTATTAAGTACAGTACCGTTGCACAGGGGGAATTTTCATAAATTGTGACAACTTCTCCCTATAGCTAACCCCAATTAATCTTATCTTGTAGCTAGTAGATTTGTATACAATTGATGAATCAATGAATTTTCCTGGCTTTCAGTGAGTTTATAAAAAGTCCTAAATTGGAGAAAATGACGTGACTATGATCCAAACTATCGTTGAGAATATTGTTTACAGTATCGTTAAGAGAATCTTGAGAATCTGATAACACACGGAGGAATCTCATATGGAATCTTGTAGTCTATCATTTTTTATGTGTAACTGAATTTAATTTAAGGGATTGAAATATCGAAGTGCAGTGAAAAGAAATCATATGTCTCCATTTGCTACTTTCTGTTATTGATTGGAACACGGACTAGATCAAGCCTTCAGCTGAGTATAGGTTTACTCGCCGTTTCATATACAGTATAAATAGCTTTCATCTTGTTGAAGATTCTAGGAAAGGTAATTTTCCTACCACTTCTGATTTGCAACCGCAATCTTATAATTAATTGAAATGTTTTATTAACCAACTTCGATTGGTCTTTTCCTCAGACTTTTACTGTAGACTTGTATTTGCGTGCTGCATGGAATGATTACAGGTTACGTCACAACCAGAGCAGAGAACTCGTGTTTGCAGCGAAAGAAATTTTTAAGATTTGGACACAGCCGAGTTTTCGCTTTTTGATAACGGCGCATTTCTTGCAAGTCAGTCACTCGACAATATCGGTAACAACAGTGGTCTCGCGGCCCAGGTGTTCAGCGACGAAGCTTTCACGCGGGCGGCAATCACCACGATCGAGCGGGCGGAGACTGAAATACCCGAACCCGGCGCGGTCGGCTTGCTGGCCGCAGGCGTCGCGGGCATCGGTTTCCTTCGCCGTCGCGTTGGAAAATAGTGCTCGAACAGAAGGCGAAGCCGGTATCTTGCTATAATTTTGTGACTTCTTTGATAAAAACACAGAAAAGTTAACAGCCCTGCTCTCTGTAGGTTATGCTGTTAATAAAAAGAAAACAAGACTAATAATTATGTATATTTTATCTATTTAAAATAATTTTTATTAATGAATATGAATATTTTATAAATTTATAAGAAAGTTTAAAGCAGTTCTTGATAGCCCTATTCACTCTGGGAGCACTCCATGCTAGTGAATATTCCAAGATCCACTGATTTGTAGAACAGACGATAAGATTAGTTGAAACAACTCAGACAGACAGAATAGGCCTTGTACCATTCACAAATGTGAGGTGAGGAGGGGGCGTGTGGAATTTGGCTGCTATCCTAGATATCTCAAGTTTGCTTCTATAACCCATTATATTTTGACTTTTTGGCACGGCTTTGAAGTTCTATCCCTGTCCCCCGCGCTCCACAACAAATCCTGCTTACATGTCTGATATTTCACCTCTGAAGTCTCTATAATTTTTACATTTATTCCCGGGTCGTATTCCCGGGTCAGGGTGCGATGGGCGATTGCATGAGTGAACTTGCGCGCCTCGGACTGGACGACGTCGTACGGCAAACCCTGGGCACGAAACCTTTTCTCGGTATCTGCGTCGGCATGCAGGCGCTGCTGAGCTCAAGCGAAGAAGATGGCGGCACCCCGGGCCTTGATCTGGTTGCTGGTGAGGTCAAGCGCTTTCCCGCCGGACACACGGATGCAAGCACGGGCGAGCAGCTAAAAGTGCCGCACAAAACCTCTGGTCATTAGACCGGTCACCGTTTTAAAAACATCTGGCTACATGACTGGTCACTGATAGGGATGACAATTCGAGCACCAAACAATTCAATTCAAAAGCGACAACCACGAGCGGTATGGCAAGTCAATGTGACGCGGGTTATAGATGTAGCTACAGCATCAAGCATTCCTTGAATTCCGACAATATATGATAGATAAAATTCATGCTACCGTAAAACTGGTCTGAGTTCAGCATAGCAGTCTCCATGGCTCGAAGTCGAGATTCAATTTGACCCCTCCGTGAACCACACCGCGCCCGTGCCGACGCGGACGCCAACCTATGGCGCGTGCCGCTGGTTCTCAACCAGAATAGGGCGCCATGTCTATCACCTCGCGTTCGGGCGTTGCCCGAACGGCCACGATCCGCTCTCTATCCATGAGTAGAGCAGATTCACCCGTATCGAAGGAATCGCGACGCGATTCCATCAATGCGGGATCTGCTCTAGGTTTCACGCCCACTGGACCCAACGCAAATGTAGCAGCACCATAGTCAAATTTAGCTGCACCTCCCTCCATGGCGCAATAATAGTCTGCGCAGTGGTTGGCTTTTAAGAAAGCCACTCGGTTTTCTGCACCAGCGAGTGTATCATCTTCACCTAATGGCTGGTCCGCCACACCGCTTGGTGCATGCAGACCTTCACATTGGATTTCGCTTTCGGGGAAATAACGTTGAAATATGGTTTTAGCTGCGTTTATTTTTACTGGGTTTTTTGAACCCACAAGATCGAACAGGACTTAAAGATTGCATTAAGGAGGTCCGCACCGGAGGCAAATTGATATATATTTCCAGTATACGATTGGAATTAAACTGAACCCATATTTGCCTATTTCCTATTGAATTGAATTTCTGCATGCTAGTTCTACGATTGACTATGGTTCTACGATGCGACAACAACAACAGAACATCGCAACGTCATCGCAACGTCATCGTTTTTTAATGTTGATGATAATCAGGAGACTGCTACCGCTTTATTGAAAGATAAAGTTGTACTAAATAAAAATACACTTTTTTTTTAGTTCGTCAAAACCGTATATCTGAAATTTGTATTGAATTAAATAGTGCTAAGATTTGAACTTGCATATTGTGTTTAGGGGGATCTACATAGAAATCAAATATATTATGTTCATGCTACTACTGCTACTACAATGATTACGAGTTTAAAGGAGGGCAATACTGTTAAGATTAAATTATTAAGAAAATGTTTGGGTGCGAATAAACTAATTCAAAACACAACAATTATCCCTTACGCCACCTACACTCGTTTAGACGGATCACCGGGAAGAGAAGTGCGGCTTTCGCTAAGCATTATCGATAGCAGCAAAGTAAATATTACCCAAAGCGAGCTGGATTCGTTGCTATTTCTCGATTCCGACGCCGGGGCGAATTCCCGTGCGATTTTTACCTTCACGCAACCCGTCGGCTTTATTCTCGATTGGTTGGCGGAAAGCCGCCTGATGGTGAAAGAAACGGCCTATCGTGAAGCCACAAAACGTTTCGCTTGCCACCGGTCCGCAGCGCTCGAGCAATTTCGGGGCCGCCGGGAGACGGCATCCGCAGATCTAGGAAGGCGACGTCATAGTGCTGTTCGCGCAGGCGCTCAAGGGCTTCGCTCCCATTCTCAACGGCATCCGCCTCGCACCCCAAATTGCCTAAGAGCTCGACCAAGACCTCTCGGTTCTCCGCCAAATCGTCCACTACCAAGCAACGCAGCGAATCTCCGGCCGCCAAGTGGCGATCCGGGCTAAGTTCCCAAAATCTATAGCGATAATCTGTCCACTGCACCACTTGAACTGGTATTGCGTTTGGATTCTGACAACAGCGAGGGAATTTGCAGGTTATAACTTTTTTATTGTCTCTTTTAAAATTGGAACAGTTTGACGGGTAGAAATACAAAGGTTTAGAATTGACTTTACGAGCCCAATTCATAACAGTTTTACGGTAAGGTAAAGGTCTATAACTATATGCGGTCATTAAAGGGAGGATGGGGATAAACTGTCAAAAAGTATGGTCTACGCAATCGTGGTTTCAAAAAAGAAGATTGCCATAAACGTGTCCTTGAGGCAGCTAAAATTTTAAAAATTCAAGATTTTCTAGATCGTAAGCCTGGACAATTATCTGGTGGTCAACGACAACGTGTTGCTATGGGCCGTGCCATTGTTCGCCAACCCGAAGTATTCTTATTTGATGAACCTCTATCTAACCTAGACACACAACTTCGTAGTCACATGCGCCTTGAAATTAAAAAGTTGCAACATGAAAATGTTGCTGGTGATATTCCTGTCAACATGGACAATGTTTGTGATGCTTCTGTCTGCTTGAAGAATGCTAGTGATCATCTTGTAAGCACAAAGCAAGCTAGTGATATTCCTATCAGCACAAAGAATGCTTGTGATCTTCCTGTCAGCAGGAAGAATGCTAGTGATCTTCCTGTAAGCACAAAGCATGCTAGTGATCTATCTGTCAACATGAAGAATGATAGTGATGCTTCTGTCAGCCCACAGAATGCAAGTGATGGTTGTGGAAATAAAGAAATAGACTATTCTTATAAAATTGTGAATTCTGTAACTTAAGCGAAATATATTGAACTTTAAAAAGTGGAAAGATATGCTACGTTGTTATGAAAAGTGAAATTTTGATTAATAGCTTCTAATATTTCGTCAAGGTTGACACTATTTATTGAAACATATGTTAACTCATATATATTAACTCTTTTTAAAAACATTTTTTAGACTTACCGGTTTTGGTACTTTGAATAGTGAAACATACCATAGTTGTTTATCCCCAATTGGTACCACTGCCACAGCCCATATTATTAAAGTTGAAAGATAAATTGGCATTAATTAGAAACCTACAATATATAGAAAACATCTAAACCATTCGATTAGTTGTCTCATCGACAAAAACAATTTTACACTCGTAACAGAAAAAGCAGTTGGTTTTGTCACAAAACCGTATGTTTCACAGGGAACCCAAGTCCAAACAAACATTTGTTGTGCAAAGAAGTTTTTTATATATAAAATACGGTAGAGGACCGGCAGCACCACCCATCCATCGAACTGGCCGCCGCTGTCGAAGGGAGGAACCACCGGCTCGATCTCAGCCAGACGGATCCAGTGGTCATCGTCACTGAAGCAGGCGCGGACCTCGACGTACGCTCGGTCGTAGTCGAGCACGTGTTTGTCGCTGGCGTGACGGATCGAGACGGTGAGACGCAACTCGTCGAAGGTGCGCAGATCCTGCGCGGCGACACCGTCGATCGTCAGCGGAAACTGGAAGTAGCCACTCGGCCTCCTCACCGACGATCGCCTCGTCGACATCGAGCGCCTGGCCAGGGCCTGGCCCGTCGTGCCCGGCCCCATGCTCTGGGCGGCGTTCCAGTCCCTCGACCCCGTGGGGATCGCCGGCAAGTGGCGGGGCTTCGAGAAGCGCCGCGACGACGACGCCTTCGTTCAGCGCTTCCTCGCGCAGGAGAGCTGGCTGGCCGACCCGGTCCCCATGACCGCGCGCGCCCTGCGGGACATCGTGCAGCGCCTCTACCCCCGAACCTTGAACGAGCCGGTGACCTGCAGGCACTCGGCTTTCACCCAGACCTCGCGCCCGACGGAGTCGGAGAGTGCCGCCGATCGGAGGCACGGCGTGACGCGCGCCAGGCGCGATACCGCGCTCGTGGCGCTGCGCACATCGACCCGTCCGGACCAGCTCATGGTGAGCGGCGACGGCACCCTGAGTCTTCCTAGAAGACGACCCGGGGCCGCTCGATCAGCTCGGTGATCCAGAGTCCCGAGTTGAGATCCCGCCATCGGGTCAATCGTATCCTTGTCATAGACATACGCGGCCAGCACGTCGCGATTGGAATCCGGTGCTTCGATGACGATCGAACTGCCGTCCATGCCCGGAAAGGAGCCGCCTCCGTCGGCACGGTAGTTGTTAGTAGCGACAATGAACTCCTGGTCATTCGAAACCGGTTTGCCGTCGTGCATGAGATTGACGATGCGCGAGTTCCCGACGTCCAGAAGATCGCCGTCGGGACTGTAGCGCGGCGGCTGGGTAGACGACAGCATCGACCTTCATTCGCCGGAACCAACGACGAACTCGGGTTTCGTGAGACTTGTTGCAGGTGATATACGCTTAAACCGCGATATTCGTGGAACAGCAGCGATCGAAACTTGGATTCTCGAGCTTGCGACAGACGCTACGACGAATACGGACAATCTTATTCTCACATGGGATGTTGATAGCGTCCCTGACGACGGTCTTTTTCTACTCGAGATAGACGATTCGGAGGCGCCAGTTATTGGTGGCGAACATTCTCTTCTGTGTGTGAATGCAATCATATTTGAAACCAATATAACCACAGGCAGATCTTAGCTGTGATGGTACCTTTCTTTTGAATTACATCTTTGCAGCAGAAAAAGCTTTCCAGCAGATTGGCTGATTATTTTATTTTATATCATACACAATACAATACACAAACACACAATACACATAAATTTAATATTTACTTATCTAGATAATAATGATAAAGTAGTGCATAATGATAAGTGAAGCAAAGGGAAATATTGAAACTTGCCGACTGATCGCTACGGACACTTGGTGCCGCCGCCGGGGTTCGCGTTTGTTTTGTTTGCTTTTCCAGTTCACCTGGCGGCGAAGGCTCGCTGCCGAGTCAAGTTTTTGTCGTGCCGATTCTTCACGAAATCTTTTTTGTGATCGCCTTGTCGAGAATGAATTCAGCCAATGCCAACATGTTCATTGATCGAAACGATGCATCACACGGCACTGATCATCGCGGGGCCTAGTCGTGATACGAATGGGTGGCGTCACGGTGGTCTTGCCGCTACCCGACGACGGCGCGGCGATCACGACGGCGGGGGTCGACGCCCGCACGGAGATCACCATTCGATCCCCTTCTGCCCCTTGCGTCCGGCGTCCATCGGGTGGGCGACCTTGTGCATCTCGGTCACGAGATCGGCAGCGTCGACGAGGGCCTGCGGGGCGCGCCGGCCGGTGATGACCACATGCTGGCGTCCGGGTCGACGGGCGAGGGTGTCGAGCACCTCGGCGGTGTCGACCCAGGAATAACTAAAAAAAGATGGAAGATAGTAAAGTTTTGTAAACGACCTTTTTCTTACTATCAAAGATCTTTCCATTGATGGAACTTCAAAAAGTGTTGGGTCCACTTTAGATATAACGTTACAAAGATTTTAAATGAAATTCTATTTGAGGAAAAGGAAACGAAATTGTTAGCATGGCGCTATGACGAGGAGGTGCGTGTAAATACGACGCGTTTAAGAGTTTTCCAAATACTCTATGCATTGTTGAGTTTGAGCCGGACAGGACCAGGCAGAGGGCGACGTGCTTCAGCTTCATGCAGAGGCCAGGCGCAAACGGAGCGCCAGCGCGTGACGTGCCCGGAACGTCCCACGGGCCCAAGTTCGGGCCATCGCTAACCCCTGCGGGGGACGAGCAGGGACCGAAATCGATGGTCCAACCTGGCCTGGCGGCGCCCTCCCCAGGGCTCTCGCTAACGACCCCTGCCTGAGCGCTGCAACCCCTTGGCAACTCAGGAGGTATCCGCCTCCCACACTTTCCATGGTTGCAATTGCAGGGTCCAGCCGAGAACTCAAAAACCCGGTCATGGTTTGCAGATCACCAACTTTTTCCTCGTCCAGCGAGGAAATTCGTTGATGAAACAAAGCTGAATATGCACGGCTGGCAGCAAAGCGATATCGCGTCTTCGTGGCCAACAGGTTGGTCTTTTCCGAAAGACTTGAAAGTTGCTGGAATAGAACTTCATCTTCCTGTTGATCGCTATGTGCGCTGTCGCGCAATGTGGTAGTCAGACGATCAGAGTCTCGCAGCGCTGAAAGAGCTACCGCTATTGTCCGAACTGCGCCTCGACCACACCCCAATCACCGATCGGTCTGCCGAGCTCCTGACCGGATTCGATGCGCTCAAGAAAATTTCGCTCGGTAACACTCGTGTAACGGCTGATGGAAAATATCTACTCTCGCGAAGGTGCCCCGAGCTTGACGTCGATCTCGACTTTCCGTGGGTTGAAGCGACGTGGGCGGACGAGCATTTATCCCAGCGGACTAATGATGCTTGAGACCATCGAAGGTCATATATTCATAAACTTCATCACTAATTAGGAACAGTTGGTTATCAACCACGAGTTTTTGCAAGCGCTTCATATCATCATCGGTTAAAAGTGTGCCGGTTGGATTATGAGGCGAATTAATCACTATCAATTTTGTTTTCGAATTAATTTTGGATTCTACCTGTTGCCAATTAACGGCATACTCAGGTGATTGCAGAGGAATATGAACACAACGACCACCTATCAGTTCTATCCAAGGATCTTATACTTTTGTAATGATTCACGTGTATTCCTATTTTGTTTCATTCTGATTTGTTAGAAGGATGACCATATACTCTCTTTGATAATCTTAAAGCCTTGCAAATATTGTTTGAAGAATATTGAACTTCAACTGATAACCCTCTGACCTTCATTGGGTAAAAACCTTGATGGACTATCCATGACTTGATTTCACCCTATATAATTAGGTACAGCATTAGCTGTACTACAATAAGTTTCAATAAGTTTTACCCTAGGTTTACGCAGCAAAGAATACATTCCTCTTCAGTGGCTATTGCTGGCAAGAATCAATCTATTTTTCCATGATACCGCCTCATCAATTGGTTATGCTGAAGAAGGTAATGATTTTTATCAATTAACGCAACACGTAAATTATCTTTCGTTCCATCTATCTATCTATCTATCATTTTATCTATCTATCTACAAGTTATGGGCTTAGATTTATGCACTAGGCGCAAAGGGATCTGTGAATAGCCTAGGACTAATCCCCAAGGTGGTCGATTCAACAACTCCCTCATTGTTGCATAAATGCAGGATGGTGTCTGGCTTTGCGAATTCTGCAAGACGCTGTCTGCAGCCACCGCATGGCGTCACCATTGCTGCTCTTTCGGCAACCACCAGAATTTCGGTGATCTCTCCGCCTCCGTCCATGACAAAATTTGACAGCGCTGCTGTCGCCGCGCACCAGCCTTCGGGATACGATGCATTCTCAATATTGCAGCCTGCGAAGATGCGACTGTCGGAGCTGGCTCATATTTATAATCATTCTTGATAAATAGACGGAGACTAGGTTAACGTACGCCAGAGATGGCGATATGGAGAAAAAGACCAGGAATTCCATCTGCTGGCTCTTGGATCGTTATAGTACAAAGAACAGATATATTATTGCAATGTGACATCCTATGAAATTGTCACACACACGTAACCACTCCCTTCATTGGTCCCTCTCTACAGGTAGGAAACGGAAGACATACTCGAAGATGCCTTGTATGAACTTCCAAAGTAAATTTCAGTTTTCTCAAATCAAACAATCCGGAAAAATCAAAATATACAATCGGGCGCTCGACATCTTCTTTTTGACCATATTTCTTCCAGATTTGCTCGAAGTAAGTATTTGGAGAGCATTGAAAACGAAGGTATGGAAGCCCCATCTGGCTTGCCAGTTGTTTTAGTCTGTACAGTATATTTACAAATACTTTTTCCTTACACCGTTCCATATTTCCTATTGATAAGTACGTTTTGTTAAATGTTAGCCCGCCGGTTGCAAACGTGCGTGCGGAACCGGCAGTTGCGCCGTCGCCCAGACACGACTGGTCGTCGACGCTGCGAAGCCCCACAATTTCCCTGCTCCCGTAAACGGGTTCTTGGCGGCCTGTTGCACTTCTTGCAAATTCATCCCCACGCCGCGCAGGCCGACCATGGCGATGAATGATCGCAACACATCGTTGGCCCCTTCGCCGATTTGATTGATCCGCGCGTCTCGCATCATCCGCTCCAACGGTTCCGTGCAGATTTGATCTGTACATCCACGACTTTTTCGTCGGCAAAAGCAAGTGCAATGCTTTCCGGTTTTTTCTTTTTCTCAACGACTGAAACGAAATGAGCCTGGGGTTTAAGTTGATTCTCGATCATCTCGCCAGCGCTTTCCACTTTACCGGTTGATGGCGCCAGCCATTCCACGAGACCGGTGGTTTTGCCGGAGCCTTGAAGGGTGTAGGAATCGTCGTCAAAACGGATGTTGAAAGTGGCTTTTCCGATGGTGATGCCCGGATTACCATCTGCCGGACGATGAAGCGCGGGCGCTGGATCTCTATGGAGAACTGCTTGAACAGGTAAGCGCAACCGGGTGACACGGCGCCGACCCTGGCGTTTGCCCCCACTCAGAACTGGAAAATCAGCCGATGATTATCGACCCAGGTACCACCGACACCATCAACTGCTACAAGCTCATGATCGGTTCGATTACCCCGCGCCCGATCGCATTTGTTTCCACGGTGAGCGAAGACGGCGTGTACAACCTCGCCACCCGGCTCATCAAGAGCGTGGACTCGGGCTCCAAGCAGGGCTATGAGGTGACCCGCAAGCTGGCAGCCTCGGTGCGTCGGGGCGCCGAAGCCTACGGTTACCCGCAGCTCATAGCCGCGGCCGTGCCCTTCGACGGAGCCCCCGCCGACGTCCTGCCCATGCTCGCGCGGCGCTTGCTCCTGGTGATGGAGGCCGTGGCGATCAACGGCTGGGACGTCAAGCACCGCATCTTGCTCGTCGACCCCGACGAGACCCAATAAATATCTGCAATATCGGTTCAAACAAACCGACTCATGATATTTCCCTAAATTTGTTGAATTCTAAAAAAAAATTAGCACTTTACTGAAAACACAAACATCTTTGTTTTTGTTGTTGCTTTTTAATTCCTCCAATTATGCAACAATTTGGGAACTTTCCAGTTGAGGTAATGTCATTGAAAATTAAGGGCAAAGGTTGAGATTACTGGCAAAGGTACCAAAACTATTCTATGTTCTTTATTGTTGTCTTCACCGGCGGTGTGAGGCTTCGGAAGCACCGGAGAATGGAAGCAAAGAAAGGGAGAGATCTCACATACTGCTGCTCCTGTCGCACATTCAAGACCGCGCCGAATCGACCGGACTTTGTGATTGCCATCCACGTGCTTTTGCCTCGCTGTGCGTCGTACCCACCGTAGATGCCGCCCGTGTGTGCGCTGCTTGGGACAAAATGAGGTTGAGCGAGATCCGAACTGTCCGGCGAGACCACCCGCCACCTGTTTGCATGCTCCCCTGCCCAGGAGTGCATCAAACAAACAACAACTACGAGCGTACAAGGAACACAATTGTCTGACTCCTGAGCACAGCAGAACGAGAGCCAGCCAGCTATAATTTGAAATTTGACATGGAACACCTTTCACTCTGACATTCTTTGATAAAACCAAGGAGATGTTCACAGGTAGTAGCCTGCCCAGGAGTGCATCAAACAAACAACAACTACGAGCGTACAAGGAACACAATTTGGTCAAAAAAAGTGAAGACACTCCCGACGTACTGTATCTTCCTACCAACAGTCCGTCATCGTCCGATTTTCGATCAAAGGATGAGAAACGTTCCTAGTAATACTGGTGGTGAGAGCTGGGTTATAGTACTAGGAGACGAGACAGAGAACAGAGAGGCACATTGCCATGAAGAAAATTAAAAATACACCCGCGTTATGCTCTCACATGGTAACAAAACTTCGAAGAGCTTCAAAATATAAAGAGGAACTCTAGAGAGACGCAGGAAAGAGAGTCGTTTCTCACATTTGAACTAAAACCTTCATTCAGAGTAAAAGAAATTCTGAATCTTATTGAAACATTTTTTCTTACTGCTGTTAGATTTCATTTAATATAACCTTAGCTTTTGGGCCAAATTTTGGCCTTCGCGAAAACCCTCAATTTTAGGTATTTTTGACCCCATTTACCTTAGTATAATTCCAAAGACCCATTGCATTTATGTTTTGTTGATTTCAAAAAAAGCTTTTGATTCAGTTGATCAAAAACTTTTGTTGCAAAGTCAAAATAAGCGCTTCGTTAATCAAAGAAGGGAACGATTTAAAAAAAAATAACCCTTCTCCCCCTCCCAAAAAATAATGTTATGCTAAAGCTATTTCTGATAAAGCTATAAATGATAAAGCTATTACTGAGGTATTTTTTTTTTCCAGTTGGATTTGAAAATGTGCAAATTCCAAGTTGAATGAAAGAAGAGAAATTTTAATTATAAAAAAAATTGCTTGGCACGAGTCTTCATAGGATGAGAACATGAAACAAACACAGACCAAAACAATTGACCACCAATGAATGAAATCTTCAATTAAGTTTCTTGATATTCTCGCTGTATCCCGCAAGCTGATTGGTGCTTAAAACACAATGCCAATTCTGCTTCGCTTTCTGATTGGTGCATTTTGATCCGCATCTGGGCAAAACTTCGCCTTAGTCAATTGTTTCGTTCTGTTTCTGACATCTATACTCTGAATAGTGTCAGACGAAAAAAGCTTTTAAGTATGTTGAGTCCAGAGATGTTTCCGATGAGAAGTAGCCCATGATAATTTTTGCAGTCTTTTTAAATGCGAACAGGTTTTATATTTACATATTTATAGTTCTCTATTTACGTGCGTGAGATGCCACAGACAAACTTTTAAAACGCAAGAAGGTAAAATTTTGATTTTTGCAGTGGAATCGCTTCTGAAAGTCGCTTCTACCCATGAGGTGCTACAGATACCGCCTTCTGTTGTGGTGCTCATTCCGAGTTACAGCAGGCATAAGTATGAATGTCTATAGGGTCATGTGTGCGATTCATCATACTTTAATTGTGTTAAGGAATTTGAAACCGTTGTATTTGCAAAGAGACTCGACATGCTCAATGAGACTTGAGTTATACCGTTTAATTGGAAGAGGTATTTGAGGTGTTGGGTTGGGAGGATTGTGTAGGCACAGCCATGTTTGGATTTAACTCCGCGGCTGTGGAACATAAATTATCCAATGACTATATCGCCAGAAGACAAATTGGCAATTTAAAATAAAGATACGTGATGGGTGTGTACATCGAAGTGAGCATTGTTTGGGTGGTCAGCGATGCGGATGAGAACGAAAAAAGGCAAGAAAGGAGCGATACCTCATTTGGGAGCCGAGCAGCTCGCTCATCGAGTCCGAGTCGATACTGGTGCGCGAGATGATGCTCAGGTCCGACTCGCCGCGACTCAAGCCATGTCCAAGACCGCCCGACGAGGAGGAGGAAGAGGAGGAGGAGGAGGAAGCTGAGGCGGAGGATCCGATGGAGCCTTGCTGGGCGATCAGCGAATACGCAGGTAGTTATGTTTCTGCCATATTCTGGTTCTTTTTTCTTTTTTAAATTTTCGGAACAACTTGAAAATACCATTAACTATGCTTCTGGGAATGAAGCGATCCCCACAGGCAAAGGGGTAAGGGTCGTAAATAATGTAAATTGACAATTTCTAAAACAAATGCTCTATCATGGCTGCAGCGGTAGATGCATCTTAGTAAAGAGTGAACCACAGCCCCTAGTAACCAAAAGTTAAAAAACGCGTTTTGAAAAAACAGCTATTTACGAGAAATTTTCATTACATCTACTTAACAAACTTGCACAGATAAAAAGTCTATTTTTCTGTGCAGTTTAAAGAGGACTTTGATGATCTTTAAGAAATCTTACTTTTTGGTATTGAGCTCATCAGTTATGAATGCATGCAGCTCTTTATCCGGGAGCTGTTTTAGACGTTCCTGTGAAGACAGAAAGCATTTTAAATTGAGCAAACTGCAGACACATTTGTTTTTGAAGCAATAGGTTCAACACATGGTCCTATTGCTGATAATGGTGTCGGGTGCGAGAGCAATATGTTTGTTTGTAGTTCCTCTCTTAGTACTGTACTAGTGATTGAGAAGAATGAAGAAGGTAGTACCACACAGGAAGTGAATGATTTATTAACGTCAACCTCGGCATCATCATCATTGTCACGACAACAAACCAACGGAGACGTTGTGCAAAAACCAATATCCACAAGTACAATCTCGACACAGCAAACACAGAATGACGACGACAATAACGACATAACAGATATATATACTTTAATTAATTACTAACAATATACAAGAATATATATATATATGTTTTGTAATATAATTTGACTATAATAAAAATATTATACATGTTTTTATTTTTTATATTTTAAATTTAAAATAAATAAATAGATTGAATATTTAAAAACTCAGAATAAATTCTCAAACAAGAATTAATTAATATAGTGAAATATCGAAAGAAAGATAAAAATAAATATAAAGTATGAAAGATTAATTTAAATAATTCAGGAACGCGATTGAGAGCGAGAGTCCGAGGGCGAAACCTTTCATCTGAACCTCCGACCCAAGCTGCAGTTCGCGCGCCGTGGAACAGATGGGTGTCCTATTTCCGCACCGCTCTCTGCGCTTCCTGACGTCACTCTCCCCGGCTTGCTTGCGCCCACCGGGCCGGCAACCATGAGCCGCATGAGACGATTCGCCGTGACCCTCGCCCTTCTCGCCGGCTGCGCCCAGTGCTCGGAGGCCGCGTCGAGTCCGGCGCGTACTCGGGAGCGATGTCGTCGCCGACGGTTCTGCGGTCCATGGCCTGGCAGGCCTTGGCCATCAGGTCCTGCATGTCGTTCTCGCAGATCGCCTTGGATCGATCCGTCGGCGGCTCCATCAGGCCCTTGATGCCGATATGGACGGTGCCCGTGTCGTCGACCTCGATCGGCTCGCGGATGTCACCGTCCTCGCGCCGGTAGAAGCGGAAGTTGGGCTGGAGCACCTGCTCCATCAGCAGGGCGCCGGAGATCGCCTTCCATTCGTGGTGGCGCCGCGAACGAGCAGCTGATCCTATTTGATGGTTTGCGACTGTATGAGCCCTATCACCTGAAAGATTTCCATACCATAGCGTCGACCATTGACCAGGCTGCAGTTGACGGTATAGATGTGCATACGGCGGGCTACCAGGTGCGCTACGGTGACCGCATGAGTGGCGTGGTCGATATTGGAATGCGGGAGCCGCCGCAAGAACAGGAGACTGAGCTCGGCATTAGCTTTTTTAATACCTGGGCAATTTCATCCTAACATGCAAAGAAATATCTTGTTTATATATACTTTTGACAAGGCATTTTCATTGGTCATGTATGATCAATCAGTAATGCCTATCCATACCTACATTTTTCTTCTTTATTTAAATGAAATTTGTGGATTTCCCCATGATACAGACGTGTATAACAGAGCTGTACAGGTCCAGAATTGTACACCGATTAAACCCAATTGCAGGGGATTCAGTTTGAACTTTAATTTACTCTAATTTGACTAGATATCGAAGGCGTGTGTCGGGCGGGCGATGCATTCAAACTTTCACAAAATTTGTCAAATATGTCAAACATGCGTTTTTCAAGTATCTTGTTTGAATTGGGAAATGTGCCATCCACCATAGTCTAAATTTAAGCACAATGGTCGACAAACACCGAAGGCACTCGGAACCACTCCGACACACACACACACACACAAAAACACTCAACAACACACATAAATTGACGAACACACAAAACGCACAAGAACCGGATGTGCATCAGAAGACTATTATCTAGCAGCTTTCCTGATACCACCTTAAAAAACATTGCTTGATAATTAATGCAAATGTGCCAAATCTTGTAAATCCATCTTTGCAAAAACTAATTAAGACTTGAGTGATACCAATAAAATAGAATGAATAAAGAGTCACAACTTACAATGCATGTCTCTTTCATGTTCATATTCCACAAAGGCGTATCTACAAGACTTCCCACTTTTATCATATACCATAGATACCTGCAGAAAAAATTATCATTTTCTCCTAGTTTTCCGTAACATAGCATTAAGGATGCTGCGTTATATATAAAAACATGTTAATTAAAAAAAGGTATTTCTGATGAAATAAAGATCAAAACGAAACTTAAAAGAAGTTTACATAAACTTCGCAGTTTATGTAACATATATCTGAGGAACTGGTTCAAGTAAACCCTTTCGAGATATTTCACTATATTTCTAGAATTCTGAGAAACTAGGACTTTACTAAACAACTAATCTTGCTTCATTTTTTAGAGAATTACGGTCGAGGGGCGCGCCGTGGGTTCGCTTCGGCTCGGACCGTCGTAGCCGGCGCCGGCCACCTCCGCGTCCGTTCTCTACCTGTTCGTTGGCGGCGAGCGGGATCCAGAGAAATCTTCTCTACTTGGAGGTTGTTTGACCGGAACGCTAACGGACGCGACACGCCGTCTGGCGGATGCGCTCGCGGACACGAGCGAGGACACGGTGGTCCTCGTGAGTGCCGACGACGAGCTCTATCTCGCCCGCGAAGGTCGCCCGGAGGCGGCGGCGGCGGCGGAGGCGGCGACGAAGAGATGACCGGCTCGCGGCGCGATGCCGACGACGCCGGCGACGACGTGGTCGACCCGGACGACGTGTACGACAAGCCCATGTGCTGTGGCTACAAGCCGGTGCGTCCTGGGCACGCGCGCGCTTGCTGCTGCTGCTGCTGCTGCTGCTGCTTCTGCTGCTGCTGCGGCTGCGGCTGCTGAGCGTGCGCCGCCTTACACGCACGTGCGCGCGCGCACAGCGCCCACACACTCTTGTTAGATGACGGATTTCAGTATTGGAAGTTACGTGGAAGAAGGCACGATGTGGTTTTGATTGATTATCAGGATCCATTTGGTAATGGGCAGTTGCTTCCGAGGGGAACCCTGCGTGAACCTCCTTCACATCTGGCCAGGGCGCACACTATTTTTATTACTAAAATTGACGGTGAAACCGATGAATTAAGAGGTAAAATTCAGGAATTGAATCCGACTGCTGGTATTATCGAATGCGTCCATCACCCCGGATCGCCCGACGGAGGCTCGGTGGCCCTTGGCAATGCCACCCTGGGTGGCAAGGTTCGTTGGGACGCCCAAAGGAACGTCTTTATTGGATTCGGCTTCGATGTGCTGAATGTCCTGTTCGGCCCCGCCCTCAAGGAACTGAAAAAGAAGATCAAAGAACAAGACAAATCTGATCTAACGATCGTCTCCAAGTTCGACGGTGAAATCGAAGTCAGCTCACGCTCCCCTCGGATTGAGAAACTCAGCGCGGAATTCCGGGCAAGCACGCAGTTCAGCCACCCTCACTGGAAAACACTGATGCGCATGAGTTGACCATTTCGCAGGAAATGGATCTGTCGCTTGA
The DNA here is from genome assembly GCA_010016025.2 of Alatinidae sp. Z8VKAUB7J3. Lineage (NCBI taxonomy): Eukaryota > Metazoa > Cnidaria > Cubozoa > Carybdeida > Alatinidae > Alatinidae sp. Z8VKAUB7J3. Next base: position 181,681,208 of record JAAAKM020721499.1, on the reverse strand, counting down.
ACCAATGGGGGCGGAGTCGGCTGACCTGGAAAAGGACTTTACCGACGAGTTACCTGTCTCGACTGAAAACACGACCGAGATGACAGTGGAGCAACCGACCGTCGAGGCGGACGGGGATACCGACGAATTCTCGATCGAAAACACGCAAGAGATGTCGACCGAATTGCCCACGCATATTTTTTAATTCTGAGAGCGTTTAGCATACCAACTACGATTTTATTTACGGCGAAGAGATACAATTATCACAACGATCATTAGGCATTTTCGAAACGTAATAAAAATATATGAGAGCATATGATATATGGAATAAAATGGAATATTTGAGAACTATATAAGTAAAAAAAGAACCACGAAGATAGCCATAAAAGAGCAAGGAATAAAAGCTAAAATACAGAGTCCAGAAAATGGTAAACCTTCCTCCGGCCAAGACATATATATATATATATATATAAAAACATCTTTCAAAGGAAAGTGAAGAGCGCTATTAGACCCCTTAAACTGTTTAACGGCCCGAGTGTAATTAGTGCTTTACTGAAAACTAGTTTTATTTCGAGTGTTGTTATTTTATTTATCATAATATCAACAACAACAACAACAAGAGAAATATCCCAATCAAGGTTTAAAAATAAGAGCTACAACAAATACCTACCCCCCTCCTCCCAAATCCCCTAAAAGGTGCGATCAACCACATAGAAGATACAAAATTAGACCTTGGCAAGGTAGAAAAACGTGCAAAAATCTACGAGCTCGTACTAAGAAAACACTTAATATTAACCAAGAATGAAAATATGGACGATTCACAAGTAGACTACATCCCGGAAAGAGATTTAGTGCACAAAATTGTTCCTATGAACGCTTCATTGTGCGGAGCAGAACTTTTAACTGAAGAAAAATTAAAAACAGCGGTTGAAGAGCTAAACAAAGAATTATCGAACACGTCCCGAACCCAATCCTACTGAAACTACCAAAAAATTGGCCGCAATTGTTGCGCGGCTCAATCCGCCGGCTACGGACGAAAAGCCTCAGGCCGCCGTATTCCGCCGCTGCCAAGGTGCCCCGGAGATCAAACCTCGTCGGGGACCCGCAGGCGAATGCCGTCCAGCGCGTCGGTAACCCGGATCTGGCAGGTCAGGCGCGAGGTCTTGGTCAGCCCGAACGCCAAGTCAAGCATGTCCTCTTCGTCCTCGTCGACAAAAAGTGAATCAAATAATGAAACAGAAAAAAAGATCTGGTGCCAAATATCACCAATAAACAAGTCAAATAAGGCGATACGAGACTCCACTGACCCGATAGAACAACTACAACAAAATATACAAAGAAAAGAAAGAAAGAAAAGCGACACCACCCTCTTACAACCAATATGTATTATATATATTTATATTTATATATATATATTTTATAATGCGAAGATTAAACAAGCAATTGCTAATCTGGTAATAGCTACGTATGACGCCGGTCTTGGTGTAGAAGCCCGGAATGCCCGCGCCACCTGCGCGAATGCGTTCGGCCAGCGTGCCCTGGGGGTTGAATTCAAGCTCAAGCTCGCCGTTCAGGTACTGCTTTTCAAAGGTCGCGTTTTCACCCACGTAGGACGAAACCATCTTCTTGATCTGGCGGGTCTGCAGCAGAAGACCGAGGCCAAAGTCATCGACACCGGCATTGTTGGAAATGGCCGTAATGTCCTTGGCTCCGGAATCCCGGAGCCCATTGCGCGGGGGGAAGGAGGAACAGCAAAATTGTTTGAACCCATTGCTCGTCGCGCAGCCAAACAAATTGAAAAACAACTGGATGCTGCAGAGGCCCAAGTGACCGATGCAACCGTTCTGGAAGTGTTAAAACGAGTTCGCAAGATCATGTCGGGAGAACTGACTTTGTCTGCCGTTATGGATGAAGTAGTTAGCATTTTGAATGATGAAAAGGTGGTTGCAGCGGGAGAAACTTTGATGGAACACAGTGAGCAGGAGCTGTTTCGCAAGGCGTCGGACAGGCTCAGCGCTGTGTGGGCCGCTCTCGCGTTTGCCAAGGACTGCCTCTCCGACTGCGCGCAACACGCATCCGAGGCCAAGGCCATGTGCGAGGACTCGCTGGAGAAGGGGGAAACGCTACTCACGAGCAGCAAGTCCATCTACGGGCAGCTGGAGTCCCTGCAGAGCATGGATAGCAGCTCCGTATCTGCCGTGAGGTCGCTCGCGCAGGGCGACGAGATCCGCCAGGCCGACCTTCGGGGCGGCGTACTCGATCCGCTACTCGTCCACCGAGTGCGGGGGCTGCGGCACCGGGACGGCATTCGATGCCGACGACGAGGAGGCGCTGCACACCGTGGGGCGACCGCGTGCCGGGGTCGACCTGTCGATCCGGGCCGACGGTGCCGAGGTCCCCGACGGGGAGGTCGGCGAGGTCTGTCTCCGCTCCGACGCCGTCATGGACCGCTACTGGGACGACGACGCAGCCACCGCGTCGACGATCCGCGACGATACCCGTATGGTGGCAATAGTCATCGTCCCCATGGACCACCTCCGGAGATTGCGTATATTATTAGAGAGCAGATCGTCGATAACACGAATATCGGCAGAATCATCGTTCAGCACCAGCATGTTTCCTGTTACTTCAGCCCTTCCGTCAATAGAAACAAACAAATCTCCTCTAGCAATTTCGTTCTGAAATCGTTTGTTGATATCTGCTGGTAGGGTGAAGAGAAGGAGATCTTGACTCTCTTCTCCATGTGCTAACATCACATCAAGAAATACGAGGATGTGCAGCCAGAAATTGTAAGAAAGTTGTTAGAATCATTGTAGGCAATCTTACACTAGGTGGTTATAATGACGATGAATGTATGCAGATCTACACTGTATCCAGAAACATGATGAGAGAAGCCGGATTTAACTTGAGAAAGTGGAGAACAAACTCTGCTGAATTACAGAGCAACATTGATCAAGAAGAAGTCAAACTAGAAAAATCGTCACTTCTGACTTCTGCTGTTAACACCCGCTTTGCCGGGGGAAAGCGAAGTGGGATGCGGTGATGGAGCCGTCCGCGTTTGAGTCGTTCACCTGCCTCAAGCCCGGGACGTTGTGTGGCGAGGATGCGCAGGTCGAGCGCGACGCACAGGGCGGCGTGGTCTGGGCGTGGAAGGCGGGCACCGCGTGGATCGACCCGACGCGGCAGAGGGCGTTGGTCGATACGTGCAAGCTCGAGAAGATTGAGGTCTGGATCGACACGCGTGACGCGGAGACGGGCGAGACTTCTCAAAATTTTAGGGATTTTCTACAAGGGTTAAACCCTAAAGCATCCATGGACTGCGCCGAATACACAAGGTATGGCTACCTTACAGATCGAAGCAGATCGCTCCTCCTAATTTCATGATGAAGATTCCGGTCGGAGTGGGATAAGGATTATCGAGATATGGAGATACTGGAAGGATACTTCACCAATTTAGGGATGGGTATGAACCAGCAGAAGCCCATCCAAATGTGCTTAGTGGAACTCGCAATGACTGCGGCGGCGAGGGCTACCCCGCGCAAGATTATCTTTCGGACCACCCGGCCGGTGACTACTTCGAACCGGAACGCCGCGGCGGGGCCGTCAGAACGCTGATCATAGCCTTTGCGATCCTTGTGGTCTTGGTCGGGATCGGCTTTGGTGCCTGGTGGACCATGGGTGACTCGATCAGGCTGCTTCTGTCGTCAGACAGGTCGGCGGAAACCACGACCGTGGCGACGACCGACGAAACGCCAGCCGAGAACACCCAGAGCATTTGAACAGAGGTGTTTTGAGCGTTTTGATACAGAAAGAATCTAAGGCTTTCATAGCGCATTTGACGGTCAAGGCATAACAGATTCTCCAGAATTACTTTACTTTCATTGCAATGAAATGTAAGTCATGGAGTTCAATGCAGCACATTTGTACAAACAACCAGCAACAGTAATTGTCTAGCGGATTTGTGTTGAAGATATCTAACTGCATTAGAACCTCGGAAGCATGCATTTTGTGGCCACGGAAATAAGGATGCTTAGGAATGGAACCAGTATGATATCCCTCATCATTCCACCAAAAGATCAAGTTTCAAGAGTGGCAAAGATGTTGGCTGATGAATTCGGTACTGCATCTAACATCAAGAGCAGAGTCAATAGGTAAAGAAAGAGAACATTTACAGTAACAGCATTAGTAACAGTAGCAGCATATGTATCTGTTTCAGTAACTGTATCAACAACACCATTCGAAATAGTAACTGTATCAGTAAAACATCAGTAACTGTATCCGTAACCGGACAGGTAGAGATCCTGTATCAGCTTCGCTTCTTCCACATAACCTGACAGACGGAAGATGTCGTTGTAGAAATTTTTCTGTCGGGCGCCCATACCACCTATATATAGGGCAGCAGCAGGTCGACCTAGATCGCGCATCGACTCCAGACCTTTACCGATTGCGACCGAGCCGCCTGCAAACACTTCGAGGGGCGCGCGGCTTGGGTCTCTTTTGGCCGCACCTTTAGCTAACGAATCGCCCCAAACTTTTTGCACCATCATAAGGGTGGCCGTTGTAGTTAATAGACACCTTTATTCATTTTTCCTTCTTTCTTTCTTCCTTCTCCCAGATGAATATACACCATTATGGTTAGCGCAATTACTTTATATTGCTAGATCAAAACTTGCGCCCTATTGTACGAGGACTAGTATCAGATTATAAAATTAGATATACCATGCAGAAATTTAGTATCATATGACTCCTCAACCACATTTCAAAGACCATACTGATTTTAGTTTTATCTTGTAAGTCATCCACCTTGGTAAAAAAGGAAAACCAGGTAGGTGTACTCAACTTAAATTGTTTGAGTAATTTCTTTTCCTTAAAGGCTTCGTTTCCAACAATGTTGATCTGTTTAATTCTGGCTGGTAGGCCTTCAGAGATATCAATTTCAACATCGACAATATTATTGTCCTTTTCTTTCACCTCGGAATTGATACGAACGCCATATTTACCTAATGAAAAATATTGTCTGCGTAATTCCCGCTCGAGATTATCCAACTGCGAACACCGTTTAGCATTACTTTGACTGAATCATCCAACTCGTTATACAAGGCAGGTCGAAACACCGGGTTTGTTTCCGGATGCTCGAAGGCTGCTTCGTACTCTGTTTGTTGAATAAGCAGGATTGCATCGCTAAACGCATTTGCTGCACCAACATGGTCATAGTGAAAATGAGAGAACGAGGTGAAATCGATATCGGCCGGAGTTAAATCCAAATCTGCAAGCTGATCGACAATGGATGTTTCATACCAACTCGTTGCAGGAATTATGGAGAAATCTTTACAATAAAGAGGACGGGGTATACCTCTAAGTATCTGTTTATATAAAGCCTTGATTTTGTAGTTGATTTGTAATTGTTTTTTTTTTAATTATCAATTAAAAAATCAGATATTTGAGTTTTCAAATTTTTCTTTAAATTTTTTTTTTCGTTAAGTTGCTTAGGTGACTTTTTTGACTTAAGATACGTGTGCTGATCCAATTGGCATTATAGGTCCAAAGATATTGAATCGAAAAAATCCAGAAGCTTTGTGCGACACCAATGACCTCGCCCTTACTGTTGCACAGGCGGAAATCACGAGTGGCAACCCGGCGCGACACACCTGACGGCCATGTTTCGACAAGAATGTCTTCGCCATTGCCGGGATAATCGCGGATATGGATCACCATGCGGGCAAGTACCCATGCGATCCCCTGATCAACAGTATCGTCATAGGCCAGCTTCAGGATACGGGCACCCCAACCAGCGGCGTCCTGCATGTAATCAGCCAGTGCACACGCGTAGTTGAGCAAATCAGAAAACGATATGTACACCCGAGTTTTCAAATTATAGGCAACGTCTCCGGAATGGTTTGAAGGACCAAGTTGAAGCTTTCAGCCAACGTTGGGAAGAGGGATGAAATTGGTCTCAAATTTTCACTTGGGGAGGGCAGATCGAAAGACACCAAGTGTACCCAGGTCTTCAAATCAGCTTATCTTTCATAAACGGCTTAGGGGATGAGCTTGAAAGTTTCAGGCACTGTTTGGAAAAGCTTGTTTTGCTATTATATAGATGGTCAATAAATTTAAAGCTTTTGTTTCTAACTTTCATGATTTGGGTTTCATAATTCCCAAAATGTTTTACTAGCTCACAAGTATAAAATAATATATTTTAAAGATATATACTTATAAAATAAATAGCATATTTCAATGAAATTTTGGTTTCAAGAAGTTTTGTCCCCAACGTCTGATTCACTGGCTAAATATACCGGGAATAGTAAATTAAAACTATAATCAAAATAAAGCCTCGAGTAGCCTGTGTCTTGATGCTCTTATGTCTCCATGAGGAAGATGACATCCATTATATCTGTAGCAACACAATCAAGACCATCACCTTTCTGCCATGGGAAACCCCGACAATTCTAGGAGCAATAGGAGACCATTCAGAGGCACATCCTATTTCTTAGCAGCAGAGGCATGTGCAGACTCCGTTGTAGGGGAGAGTGAGGGACAACATGAGCGGGGGCAGCATGTGACTGAGGGTCAGTGGTAGTTGAGGCAGGGCCTGCTCGGATTTTCAGAAGCCAGCGCATTTCATCGGGCCTTCAAACGTTGGACAGGGATGACACCGGCCGCCTATCGGGCGAAACGCCTCGACCCAAATTTTGGCGGTCGCGGTCAATGATCTGACGGCTGCAGTCAATGCTCCGCCGGGATGGATTTCTTATCTTCAAGCCATCAATTCTGCGCTGATGGAGATGGAAATGTTCGCTTACATTCCGACATTGATATTCTGGCTCATCGCCCTTTGTTACCTCAACGCCTTTGATGCCGGCGATGTTGTGGACGAAGTTTTGGAGAAGCTTTGCGCCGTCGGGCGTGTGCACGACTTCGGGGTGGAACTGGACGGCGTAAAATTTGCGCGCGTCGTCGGCAATCGCTGCGAAGGGGGCGCCCTGCGAGGTCGCGACGATCCGGAATCCTGGTGGAATGGCGCTAACGCGATCGCCATGGGACATCCAGACTTGGTGCCTACTGCCCGGCTCCCAAACGCCGTCGAATAAGGCGCAGCTTTCCCAGCTGCGTCAGCCGCGCCAGCCCGAACACGTTGACCTCGAACTGGCGCCGGCCCTCGTCGAGCGGCACGTCTTCGAGCGCGCCGTAGGAGCCATAGCCGGCATTGTTGACCAGCGCGTCGAGCCGGCCGGCCTCGCTGCGGATCGTGTCGATCGCCTGCTGCATCGACGCGTCGTCGGTGACATCGAGCGCCAGCAGCCGTGCACCGGCCGAGGCCAGCGGCTGCATGCGGTCGACGCGCCGCGCGCCAGCGTAGAAATTGAGTCGTTTGGTCAAGGCTTATGTGAAGCAGCAAGCTTTTTATCAAAGCTTTTATTTCCAGTGTCCATTCATCATTGTTGGCCTTTTGGGCAAGCGTTTATTCTTCTAATAATGGCTTTACTTAGAAGTTTCTCTTACATAACTCTCTAACCCAAAAGATGACAGTATTTCCCAGTTCTGTTTGATTTTAATTTCTCTTGCAAATTGGTTCTTATTGCAGATTGGCAAAGAAGGGAGTGAGCTATACTAATGCACCTATTCATATATTAGTGTCGGTGTACTGGCAAACACAAAGAAGATTCGTCAGATGACACTTTGTAATTTTCTTGTCATTTTTTAAGAATCAAGCATCGCCCAAGGAAGCCTATCCCGGAGTATATTCCTAATAAGTGGGTTCAATATGACCAGTAGAACCTCCCAAATTGCATGCGAAGTTTTTTCCTTAGGGATCTGAAAATAAAGGTTTTGTCCACTGGAACCGGGTATATACATGGCAGGACATGCTCAGACGGCATGGATCGCGTCGTCCGAACCAATACCGGACAGCTTCCATACCTCGATCATGTCTGAGAGCTTTTGCAACTCACGGCATATGAGCAATCCAACAGCTTGCTCGGGCAACGTCCATTTCCCGGACGCCTCGCCACGAATCAACATCGAATAGGCCCGCGCGGAGTAACGCGCTAGGTGATAGGAAGCGGCGGCGATAAAGCGATGGAAGTCTCGCTCCGAATTTTCCTCACCCTTGAGACAGACCGCCTCACCGCGGGAACCGGGGGATTGCGCACGCCGCCAGCCGGCGCTGGGGATTGGTCAGACGGTCCGATACAATTGCGCCTGCTTCCCCAGGAACCTGGTACGGCCGGACTTCTCGCGATGCCCGGCTTTTGCTGTGTATGAAAAAACTTGAAATCGCCTTTGCCCGCTGGGTGCTCAGCCACCGCCTGCTCGTGATTGTGCTGTGCCTAGCGGCTGTCGCCGTGCTCACCCAGGGCGCGGGCAAGCTCGCGTTCGACAGCAACGAAACAATAAAATGTTTCGTAATACTCTGGAAGTTGTAAGAAACTTCTTTGAATACATAAATCTAAAGAGGAGAGTTTGCTACTTTATAGTATATTACAGTGGTATTTCATAACTGCAAATAACTCTAAACGAGAGGATCCTTTTAGGAGAGTCGTTACAAATAATCAATGGCATTAAGTGATCAGATAATTTAAAGAAGACTTAGAAAAATCTTATTTTCAGACTGATAGTGAAAATTATTTAACTAATATCCCCGGCAGTGATCGTCCATATAACTGCGACTGCGGTGGTTCCATTCCGGATAGGTAAACTTGCCGGATAGCCGTTCGTGATCGGCATCCGCCGGCGACAGATCCAGATGCAGGCGCAACCGTGTGGCCGCCCGCTTGTCGTGCTTGGACAGGGTGATGTTGTCCTGATCTTCCGCAGCCTTCTGAGCGTTCTCGTCATCATCATCGTCGACACTTCGGTTCAGGTTCATGCTCTCGACCCAGCTGAGGATCGATTCGATTTGGTGGGGGGGTCTCGTTGGTTTTTTTAAGAAGTCCTGAAGTAAAGAAGCCCTGGCCGTCATAGGTCTTATAAAAAGAATCGGAGAAACTATGACATAACAATCTTAGAAATGCTGAAGTAAACAAGCCCCTGGAAGTTTTTAATAGGAAATCATGGGGTTCAGAAGACTCCTGAATGTTTCTCCCTACACCTCAGGTTTTTTTAGAAATATAGTTTGTATCTTTGTGGAAAACGCTCAGTAATCCCCATGAGCCGCGGGGTTTCATGACCCGGGCGGCGTGTTTCATGCCATAGAAGACCCCGTTGAGCAGAACGTTGACGGTGAATTTCCATTCATCGGCAGGCGTGCTGTCGATGGGCCCCACCGCCCCCACGATACCGGCGTTGTTGAACATGATGTCGAGCTGGCCGAACTCGGAGACGGCGAGGTCCACCAGCGCCGCCACGTCCTCTTCGCGGGTAACATCACAGTGAACGAAGCGGGCCGCGTCGCCGAGGGATTTCGCCGCTGATCGGACATCTGCAGCCGGTAGGCGACTGTTTTCTATGGCACTTCAACAGTCAACAGGTCATCGATTTTTGCCATACCGACACGTCCCGAATCGATGACCTGATTCTCCGTGACAGCGATTTGCCTCGCGAGGCGTGTTTGGCAATCAACCGACTTACCGTCAACGCGTTTGACATTCAGTCTTGTGACATCGATGACGACCGGCTGCAATTACTTGATATCAAGAATTTCGATCGCGTCGACATTTTCAACCTTCGAGCGCTTCGGGCGTGAAGCCCGCGGCGTCCGGCCGGTCGAAGTGTGCGACCAGCAGCGGGATGTCCTCGCGCCGCTCGGTGAGCGGCGGCAGCCGGATCTCGACCCCGCGCAGCCGGTAGTAGAGGTCCTCGCGCAGGCTGCCCTCGTCGATCATCGTCTGCGCCTCGCGGTTGGTCGCCGCCACGAAGCGCACGTTCACGCGCTCGGCCCGCTCGGCGCCGACCGGCCGGACCTCGCCGTCGTCGATCACAGCCTAAAACGCATTAACACATTTTACATGAAAATTCAATAAGGATTAAAATGTATAAATACAATTTTGGGCACAGGTATGAAGAGACAGAGGAGATGAGAGAGGGGTGGGGTAGTTACATATTTACATTGGATGGGGGGCTCATCAGACATGATGCAACTTTACCTGTGAAATTGGGGTGACTACCAGTTGATCGATTCCATTTTTTGAGTTATAAACTTTTTGTTTCACAAATCCTGGATCGACCACGTAATAAAACCTCTGCCCATGATGAACTCAACGGTTATGTGCCAAATGGAATGCCATATCAAGCAGCTTTAGCTTTACGCGAATCCGATCCCGCTAACTATATTGAGAAGTCCATGAAAGCGATGGCAGATCATTGCCGGGCAATGCTGGATTTGCAGAAAATGGGCGCGGAAGTATTCGATTACGGCAATAACCTCCGCGGGCAGGCACTGGTTGCCGGCCTGGAAAACGCCTTTGATTACCCCGGGTTTGTTCCGGCCTATAGATGCTTCAGCAACCAGGTTTTGCAGCACCGGTAACACAAGTTGTCCTTTCTGTGCATCGCTAAGACTAGAGTTGGTCACGATGGCAAAAACCTCATCTAACAAATCGGCCAACGGAGCCACTGTCACACCAGCTTGCTGCAGCAACTCGACGTTTGTTACCACACTTTGAAGTGCCGCCGTAGGACCACCGCTCTGGCCACCCTGACCTTGCTGTGGTGCAGCGGGTGGTGGAGGCTCGCTACCAGGACCTTGCCAGCAAGCGGAGGAAGAGAACCAGGCGCTCAACAAGAAGATTACAGCGGCGCAGGAGAGTGCGAAGGCGCTCGAGGCAGAGCTGGATGCCAAGAAGAAGGAGGTAGAGAAGCTCATGTTCGAGAAGGCCGAGTCAGCGGGCGAGAGCGCCGACGAGATCAGAAAGGAATTCGAGTCAAAATTCAGTGACATGAATGAGGTGAACGAGTCGTTGAAAGCCGACGTTGCCAAGACCGAGGCGGCGCTGGAGGAGGCACAATGATCCAATGCGAGGATGTGGGCCTTGGCTAAGTCATCTACGTGGACGTAGTCTCGCAGGCAGGTGCCGTCAGGAGTGGGATAGTCTGTTCCGAAAATGGAGACGTGGGGGCGTTTGCCCAGGGCGACTTCACAGACGAGGGGAATGAGGTGTGTCTCGGGAGAGTGGTCTTCACCTATGGGGTGCTTTAGGCTGGCGCCTGCAGCATTAAAATACCGTAGAGCAACAAAGCTGAGTTGTTTTTGCTCGGCGAGCGCGTTTGTCCTGCTCAAGCTCCAGCGCCTCAAACAACGCCTTGAAGTTGCCCTTGCCGAAGCTCTGGCTGCCGCGCCGGCTGATGATCTCGAAGAACAGCGTCGGGCGGTCCTGCAGCGGCTTGGTGAACAACTGCAGCAGGTAGCCCTCGTCGTCCGCATCGACCAGCACGCCGAGCTCGCGGATCCGCTCGTGATCCTCCTTCACCGGGCTGTGGCCGTTCTCGGTCAGCATGGAGTTCACGCGGTCCCAGACATAGGTGACATTAACAACTTCCTGCGAATCACTCCTCAACGAGTTATCCAAGTCGCTTCCTACGTCATATGCTTAACGCAATTAACAATATTGCGAAAATGCCGAAATTGACCGATTATTCTCCGCATCATCGTTAAATAATCCGATATTCGGACAAAATTTGCTCCCTGTATTACTGAAGGATTTACATATACCGAGCGTATCGAGTCGCAATTGTTTTCAGCGATGAGCCAGCGAATAGATAATTTTCTCGCATAACAGCGCGAATGGATAGCTGTTCCCCATTTGCTGCATACCCATGCAATAGTCAAGGACTTGCCCACCTGCGTTCAATGCCAGGGTACTTCTCACATCAAACAACTCATGGTCAGGGTTCTTCACTTCAATTACGAGTATCACTTGCTTCTTCCAGCGAACAACAACAATGTCCGGTCGGAGAGAGAAAACTGACATCTCTCTGAAAATGACTGCCTCCAACTGAAGACAGTTTATGACATCTTCCAGAAGACGGCCTTGATCACAGAGGTCAAGAATAGTCAATGAACTAAAAAAAGGGTCTAACGATCGGAGGAGGATTGAAGCACAGAACTATTTATCTTCAAAAGAAGAGATTAAATATTAAGTCAAATTATGTACATTAATGGTTTAGAAGTATTGCATCTAGGACAGATAGTGTAGAGCAATGACGTTACTATAATGAGTGCCACTTGAGATGAATGCTGAAAGTCCTTTTTCAGTAATGAATAAATAGCCACCCTCTGTCCTTTCCTCCGAAATGGTGTGAGTAACAGTTGGCGCAATTCGATGGTGTCTGATCCGGTGAATTCTGTCAGACCGATTTGCATTGAGGTATGTCCCTGCCTTGGTTGGTCACGATAACTTTTGAACAGATGATCCCACCAGGGCAGACAGAAGCAGTAGTTGCTGTCGGTTTCCGGTTGCCATTGCGAATGATGCACACGATGCATGTCCGGAGTGACAACAATATATCGCAATGCCTTGTCGATTTGAGAGGGTAGCTTCAAAACCCCCCCTAATGACTGAGGGTGTAAAGTCCCCTCCCCCAAACCCAACATTTTTTGCTGTCAGACCTTTTATAAAATTTCAAACCTTTTATCGTCATAAAATCAAGAATGCGAGGTCTATAAATATGAAAAGTTATAAGTTATAAGTTATATACTTAGAAGAAGAGTTTAAAAAAACTAAGCTCGACAAGCCTGTTTCGTGGTTTCCCACTCACTAGGAGATGTACAAAAAAAATATCTCGCTCTACTGTAATGGAGATCTCAGTGAAACAAATCAATCTGAGACATGAAACATTGTTCCCAACAACCATCACTACTTTTCTCTTCTCTTACCGTGTTGTCTTGCTTACTGGCTTTCTTGAAAGCCTTAAGGCAATCCTTGCACTTTGCCTTCTCTGCTTGAAGCTCGAAGTCGTAATGAGGATGACCTTCCGTGACGAGGGCCGTAGAAAAGAGAACGACCAAATACGCTAGGTAGAGCTTCATCGTGAAACGCACAAAGGAAACAATAAACATCAGGTTTTTGAGCATGTGTTCGTTTCTTTAAAGGCTGTTTGGGTCTTTGATTCAATGAATTCTTGTCAGTTCCTCCACTTGCTTGATTAGATCCTCCACAGAACAATCTCGTTTCATTCCGCCATCTTCGATCTAGAACAGCAAAGAAGAATTCTAAATCAGATTATTGGCTGCAAACCTTTGATGTCATCGCATACGCTACACGCAATCAACTGTACGTAGTGCGTACAAGGGCCATTCACAACGCTAATACAAAGTTGAAGTGATGATTATCCTTGTTGAGGTACCAGTCTGGAAAATCAAAGATCTGCCCAGACTGAGTTCGTCCATCATCTCGTAGCGTCTGAGGACCCAAATGGAGCCCTCCTGGTGGCCAGAAGCCCTCTGCATCACATCCAGCTTAAACTGATAAACAACAAAACTTGTAGAAAAAAGAGAAGATGTGAATAAAATTGACCAATCAAACCTGTATGTAGGACAAAGAGCAATAGAACTGGAAAGAACCACAAGACTGGGGTTGCCGATGTCTGTGGCCGTCTCACCAAATTATCTCAATCGGGGCGACACGCTGACGTTGAATTACGCCAACTGGTATGCTGGGCTGTCAGTATGGAGCTGCTACCAGTCGGGCACATCAGCCATCACCTCATCTCCTGCATGTGCTGCCGCTGGCACTACCACTAATGTGAGTGCATCCACCTCGGGAGCAGGTACTGTTGTATGTACGGCATCTGCAGCCACTGGGACAGCAGTGAATCTGATACATGTTAAAGTTCACACCGATCCTGCTGGCGATCCTATATGCCCTTGTGATGTATCGCTTTTCCGTGTGGCGCACGTCGCGCACCCTGGATGCGCAATCGACAGAGCTGGCTGATGCGGATCTAAAGAAGCTGATTGATCGGATGGCGGCGGCTTTGGAATTGCCGCGAATTCGGGTGCATATCTACGAAATTGACCCGGTGAATGGGCTGGCGGCCCCGGATGGGCGGATCTTCATTACGCGCGGTTTTTATCGCATGAATACAATTTTTAGGGCGATGCACACACGAGATCTTGTTCTAGAGGAGGCCTTTTTGGCCTATCGCATCACCACATGTTTCAAGGATTTAAGAAGCTGTTCTTCGTACTAAAGAGTGGTTTTGTCTGATTTTTTTAAAATATATGTTCTAAACTTACCAAAGTTTAAAGGATAAGACATGTTATTATAGAAATTTAACGTGAAAACCTCTAGCCTTACCTGCTCTGAAAGGGAGGAAAACTTTTCAGTCCACCATCTGTTTTTACAAGCCACTACTTTTTCGTAGTTTTGGTTGGGTTTGTCATTTTATTTTCTAAGTCTTAGACAGAGACAAAGGATACACTCTCCTAGTTATCTTGTAGGTAAGAATTTGGGCTTTACTTTTTCTTTGTTTCTCAGTAATAGTATTATATAGTTGTATCCTGGCAGAAAAAATGACACAAAACAGTTAGGTTTTTTAGTTCTGATAAGTAATGCTGCGCACAACTTAAAGAATTTCGATAGGTTGACCCAACAGCAATCAAGAATATACGTCAGAGTAAGGTTTTTTCCTGGGATCAGCAAGAATGCTTGGTCGTAAAAACTATTTTGTGTTTTTATGCTTTATTTTTATCTTCTCACATTAACGCGTCTTCCTCTCGGTTGCTAGGTTCCCAAATCGGTTTGCCAGATAGGGTACAGGTTAGCCAATGCAATAATAGTCCTGGGGGACCGATCAAGTTACATAAAAGAACAGAGGGTGCAGTGAATATCTCACGTTGTAACCAGGGTAAAGAGCAAGGTATTAAGGAGGGGGTGACCCCCCTAATATACATAATAATTTCTGCTCGTTTTAACTTTTAATGCTGCTTCTTACTTTCAGTGAAATACTTTATTTATTTAATTTCTGATCAACATTTTAAATAATGCATGCTGGAAAAACCCAGCTTCCTCCCCCATTAAATATTTCCTTCCAACAATAAGAATTCCCCTATGAAAAGATCCTCCCATGTCACTCCTTCCCTTCTCCCAGAAAAATTTCCAGTACGGACTATCGCGGCTGTACGGTGTACCAGACGCGGCCGCCGTCGCAGGGGCATATCGTGTTGGAAGAGCTGAATATCCTTGAAGGCTACGACGTGGCGGCGATGGGTTTCGGCAGCGCCGACCTGGTGCACCACATGGCCGAGGCCGGCAAGCTGGCTTTCGCCGACAGGCTGGCCTACGCCGGCGACCCTGGTTTCGTCGAGATGCCGCTGGAACATATCATCTCAAAGGAATTCGCCGGCCGGCGCCGCCATGGAATTGAACAACGTCGTCTTACCCGATCCGTTCGGGCCGATCAGCCCGGTGATCTTTCCCTCTTCCACTTCCAGCGAGATGTTGCTGTTGGCAATCACGCCGCCGTAGGACTTCGAGACCCCGTTGACCTCAATAAGCTTGTTGCCGCTCATCAGTTTGACCCTCCGCCGGTTTTGGCCCCTTGGGCGGAAGCGCCCTCTACCGTGACGCCGAAAGCTTCCGGCCATTTTTCCTTCATCCAGCCCAGGATGCCAATCTTACGGCACCGTCTGGGTGATCGGTGCCAGTTCGGGCATTGGAGAAAGCTTTGCCCGCCTGATCGATGGTGGGGCTGAGCATGTGGCGATATCTGCGCGTTCGGCGGACAAGCTTGAGAAAATTGCCTCCGAAGGCCGCAATATGGCGGCGTTTCCGCTCGATGTGACATCACAGGGCGCTCTGGCTGAGACGGCGCAGGCCATCGAGGACCGGTTCGGCGGCATCGATCTCGTCGTTGTGTGCTCTGGCCTAAAAAGGCGTTGTTTGTTCGGTCGCTGAATGGGTGACCAATGTTAACAGTTCAATGAAGAACCATGTTCATTGGTAAACCTTTTCGCATGTTGGCGACTTAGTCCAATCTGATGGCCGAATATTCATACGAACCACGGCGGATAACCAGCGATCGGCTTTGGGTAAGGAGAGGAGGGAAATCTGACGATCGTTTTAAATACCATCGGTTCCGAGTTGAATCGCCCCTATCGGGTCGTTTTCTAGATCGGTTCATTCCGCGAGGGCGATGGCGGCCGTTCCGAGCGCCCGGCCGTAGCGTCTTCGAACGATCAAGTCAGTTCTCCCTCGTGCCTCCGGATGGCCGGAGTCGCCCGGCGACGATGCGTCGGGTTCGTCCGGGTCCGCGCGCCGAGGGACCAACATTACCGGATCAGGGGTTCGCGATGGGGAAAGCGTTCGACGCAGCGCGTCCCGAGGGTGCGCTCGTGCACGCGCGTTGCCGCGCGCTCAGAGCAGCCGCGTGTCGTGCCCCACCATCATAGAGATAAATACCGCCGGTACAATGTAGGCGAAAATCATTACACAATACTGTGCAACTTGCGTGTAAGTAATACCTTTCATACCGTCAAGTACGGTGTAGAAGAACACGATAACCATACCGATAACCACCCCAGACACAATATCAACCACTAAGAAGCGGCTGAATACCACACCTACGCCACGCATTTGACCTGCAATAGAGGGAAAGCAAACGAAGATTGCAAAGAATACAGCAACCGTACGCGCGGATAGCTTACAACCCTTGCCCACGGACCATAGGGGATTGTGTCAACCCCAAAGACCTTGTTATGTGATATCTGAACTGCTTTTGAACTAATGGTAATCGAAGTTTCTATCGGATGCATTTGGGGGTAACAGACCGTAAGGCGGGGGGGGGGGGGGTAAATTCCCCTCGATGGTTTCGCAACTTTAAAAAGGCACCAGAAATTTTTGTTTCCCAAACCAAGAGCCCCCCCCCCAGTTTTTAACCCCCACCCTTCCCATAGCCTTGTGTTTCAAGACTCGTTCTGAAAGAATTGGGACAAAATTTTAACTTTACCATAAAGAGCGAGATGTTTATGTTTGGTGTTTTCCTCCTCATCTACGTAATAATAACTGTTCATTTTAAGTTTTAATGTTGTTCCTTCCTTACAGTTGAACAAACTTGCATTTTTAATTAATTTTCTGCTCGTTATTTTAAATAATACCAGGAAATCTTGCTCCACTTCCACGTAAATATCCCTCCTCCCCACGGTATATCACGAAGAGGAGGACGAGGAGTGTGCCTGGTGCCCAGGGAGTCCTACGGGTGAGTCCTTCACTGATGCGGGACCTGAACGCCGTGTCAGGGCGCCAGGGATCTGACTTAATGGCCAGCAAGCGCAAGCAGCAGGCTGCGCGCAAGACCCTAGGATCAGCAGTATTTGACGAGCCTCCAGCCCACAGCCCACTGTCACCTTCTGTGTCACCATCTAAGAAGGATCTGATACCTCGAAACAGCGTCGCTTTGATGCTGGAGTACAAGAGCGGCAGGGAAGGTGACTGGTTTATTACTGGCTTTTCCCCACGCAAACAAAACCTGACTATCTACATTATGCCGGGATTCAAAAAGTATCAGAAAATACTGGCAAAACTGGGCAAGCACAAAACCAGCGTTTCCTGTCTGTATATTAAACGTCTAGCAGATATTGATATGGTCTTGTTAGAGGAGCTTATCGGAAAATCTATTGAGCAGATGCAGAGTATTTACGATTGCCAGTAATGCGAATTGGCCACCTATTTTTCGTAATTCTCACAGAAGAGTATACGCTACGATTTTATGTTATTTTTATATGCCTGTCGTCCAAAAGGCTTTTGACCTGGTTAACGATAATTGTCATAAGTAAAAGTTAACAAAATTCTTTGACGAAATTATATTTTTACTGCTATTAATAATTCGGTGGTGAATTACATTTTGGGATTTGTTTAATGTTTCATTTTTATTCTTCCTTTTCGCTGTTTCATGCTATTTCTTTTCAGGAAGTTTGTCAAGTGTGGTGGGTGAATTTATACTTCCCACTTCACCAATATTCCCATAAGCAAGTTAAAAACATCAAGATTTTGTTGTGGTAGTACAATGGTTGTTAACTTTGCCCAGGGAGGGGTTATGGTGTACGGCCCTAAGGTGATTAAAAATAGGGTAGCTTTTCCTTAGAGTCGGCCTGGTTAATTATATGGGAGTCCTACTGGTACAGATGAGAAGCTTAGATAATGTTGTAGAGAATCGGAGCATAAATATAAATACTGACCGTTAGCTCTGCACAATAATCTTTGGAAAAAAACACAACAAAACAACAACAAATAAGCAAATGCTCGTGATCATTTAGCCTCTGAAAAAAACCATATAAACACGCACTCGTAATTCTCATCTTTGGAAGAAACACGAAATTCCACATTCTTTTCGGTTCACTAATGTGCTGAATTTGAAGGTTCACTTTCAATCAAAAACACTCACTTTTCACGGGTATGTTTTTACGCTACGAAATCAGGCAAATATTCTCACATGTGTCCCTGAGATCTTTTTTGAGGCTATCTGTTGCAAATGCTTTCAATAAATTTTGATCTAGCATTTTGAATATCCTGTGAGTAACACATTAACGCAGCGATCCTTTTTAAATTATTCATCGATTCAGACTAAATACAAAATAAACAATTTCAAAAAATGTTTCTGTCAAATTAGAAATTCAGACACACAAGCAGTTTGGTCGCAGTTTTGTACAAAAGAGCATTATGCAGGTTTCTATGTAAGACTAATTAGATAATATGCTGTTTTTACAGGAGACATTACCTAATTTAGCTGATATTCTAAAGTAGCAGACAACGTCACATCATTATCTGAGTATATTAGTAAGGAAGCGAAGTCAGTTTTACAACTATATTTCAAAACTATCGAAGTGTTACAACGAAAAACACGCTTAATTAGTATACAGTCTTCTATATCGATGAAGTATTGAAGAATGGCAATGGAGGTTTCTTTGGACAAACCTTTCAATAAACGAAGGGCACGATCTGTGCCTGCAATGCATTGCAACAGCTCGGTTAAAACCCTAGGTCTCATATTACCAAGCTGAGATTAATCAGCCAAAATATGGCGCACATGACAGTTTAAGAAGACATAGTTTTCATTCGGATATGCAGTTATCTTGGGTAATAAACAGATTTTAAATATTTTCATTTTTACGGGTTGTCAAATTTGACTGATTAAAACTGATTAGTTTTGCTCATTTAGTTTTATATTTTAACGTGACAATACTGATAAAATGTGGTACCAGGCGGTGTACTCGGTATCGTTGAGGTCGGAGTCCGTCACGAACAGAATCAGGTCGGCCTGAACGGCAGCTTCCCGCGCCAGATCTGCCCGATCGCCCCCACCGACCTCATTGAGTCCCGGTGTATCGACCAGGACCACCTCCGAGGACGCCAAGCCGGGCACGCGGTACCCGGCGCCTTCCCAGGCAACCTGCCAAACCTCTTTGGTCCAGCCTCCTTGAACATCAACTGAGGCGACTTCGCTGCCTACCAACGCGTAAAAGAAAATATGGTTAAAAAAATGGGTATGATTTGTGGTGGTACAGGAATTACACCAATGTTACAAATTATTAGAGAAATATTATCAAATCCATATGATGATACAAAATTAAGTTTAATATTTGCTAATGTATCTGAAGAAGATATATTATTAAGAGAAGAAATTGATGCATTAGAATATTTATATCCACAATTTAGAGTATATTATACGTTAGATAAACCACCAAAATCATGGAGTTATGGTGAAGGATTTAATCCGATTTGTCAAACTAATTTATTTATTGTTTCAGAATATTCTTCAATGGAACAATAGACCTGGGAGAAGGAAGACTCAGACATCTCTTTTGCAAATGACATGATTTAAACTAGATATTCAGACCATGGAAACAGTTCATACACCTCTTGTTGATGCATGGCACCGCATAGTCAAGAGCGTAATGCTGAACATTCAAGGATAAAGCAAGCTAGAAAACTGTGGAAGGAAAATATTGCAGCCAATTTGATTTTGAGTCCGGATGAGACGATTCTTGTCATGGACGGCGCCATCGGACGCTCGGCGTTCGACCAAGCCAAGGCATTCCATGACTCTGTGGAGGTTGGGTCGGTGATCATCACCAAGCTGGATGGGCCAAGCAAGGGAGGAGGCGCCATCTCTGCGTAAGTGGATCGAGAGAGGTTGTGAAACCGGTTCGATGCATCGACTGACCATCCCTCCTGTCTCCTCCCTCCTGTCTATGTGCAACGCCACAGTGTGGCGGCCACGCAACGGGGCTAGAAAAAGAAGAAAGCGATTGTAATAAAGTGTTAGGATATAGAAGGCACCCTTCAGTGCCTAAAACTTCAACCCTGACCAAGAGATAGATAAAACATTAACACAAATACAGTTACACAAATAAAACAATACAAATGAAAAATTAAACACAGCGTAGATACAAAGTATTCAAATCTAAACAAATTTGTTGCTAAGTAATAAAGCATAATTTTCGTTCAGAAATATTTCGTTCTGTGTTGGTTTCCTTTGCGTACCAGCAATAACAGTAGCCGTACCCATAAAATGCAGTATCATTGCATATACAATTCATTACATATGCAAAAAAAAAACAATGTTCTCAACTTGTATAGTAGCCTATAGTATTCATGTAAAATAATAATAAACTTGGGGTGTCAAATGCGACAAAATTAAGTAAAGAACAAATAAGTAAAGAGACGATAAATTCGAATATCGATACTTAGAGTTACTCGATTGATGATCAAAATAAAAATCTTCACAAGAAAATACTTCTCTTGCTCTCTGCAATTCGTCTTTTAATTTCTCTCCAACTTTCATACTTATAACAATAAAAAAGGCCAATAAATAAAGTAAAATTTTAACTAAATTTTTACCACTACGAAATAAATAAAAGTAAGATTTTTACCTTTGTTCAGATTGATCAAGAATAGAGCGAATGGTATTTTCATGTTCTCGGATTCTTCCCTCTAACATTGCTTTTTGTGCTTCTTTCTATGTAAAGACCGGAGATATATTAAAAATTCAAAACAAACAAAACAAAAAATCAATAATAAAAATCGATAAAGGTGGTGTGGGGGGGAAGGGGGGGGGGGGGGGGGGGGGGGGGGGGAATATCCACCCTCCCATCACACTAAATCTCAAAAATGGCACTACAACTTCTGATCAGCATCCAATGAGCCCCCTTAAAAGTTTATACGATCACCATTTCTACATAAAACCTAACATGCCCCCGGGGGCATAACTTACAATCTTTGTCCTGAAGGCTATAGGAGTTTGCTAAACAAACACAACGGATGATGAAGGTGCCCGTTTGGACCTACTTGTAGTCACTTTCTTTTGAAAGATGTATGCCAATACTACACTTCTACCACTTGTGACCTTTGGTCGCTGCTTCATAGAGAATTCCATCGCTTCCTTTGTGATCGGTCTGTTCAAAGAAGACATTTCTTCAACTTGCCTGGACTCCTTTGACTTCTTTGATGACCGACGGCCAGTCGGCGAATTCACGATCTGACACTAGTCGAACAAATGAGAGCAATTTAAGTTCAGACTATTCATTCAAATTTCTCCTCGCTATAAAATTCATCTATTATCATATGACTTTAGATAATAAATAAAAAACAAGATGCTCTCGTGAGAGCAAAGAGAATCATCAAAACTTAAACCAAAATGACACTAATCTGTAAATATGGAAAGCTGTCCCCCTCCCAATTCTATAATATTTAAATTTTTACTAGTGCCTGATTGAAAACATTCCTTGTGCAAAAGATGTGGATAGCTGGTAAATGCAAGACTTGACAGCTTTCATGGCCTAGTAAAATTTGTTGACAGCTTTTGAAATTTGTGGGCAGATTTGGCAGATCTGTTGAATTCTGCCACTAGTAGTTTTGGAAATTTTTACATATCTGGCCCCTTGTTTTTCTTTGATTGGAAAATACATGAAATTCGTGATTGGCCAATCAGAGTCAAGAGTGAAATCAAGTTTTTTCATTGTAGAAAAGGTGGAAGTTAGCAACAGCAGTTTTTCTATGTATAGGAATTTTTTATGAGGAACGTCGTCCAGCAAAACCATGTTCCTATGTGGCGCAGGCTGGATCTCCAGCATATGGCCCTGGAACTCCACAGACTGCTTCTGTATCATTCTTGCAGCCACTGCAAGTCACAACACGTCAAGGGAGTGAGGGGGGATTGAACGCTTCATTCTGTTGCTTAGATCAACGCACAATTCTTACACCAATATGTTCATAGGAATAAACTTTCTTAAATTAGAGTAATGTTACGCGGTTATAGTTTTAGCGAGGTACGATCAATTTATTGGTTATCAAGAAATTCTTATGTCCAGTGTGAAACAATTAGCAGAAAAAGAAACTCATAAAGGTAAACAAAACATTGAATATTCATCAATAAAAAATCGTTGATTTCTAGGTTATGTTCGTAATGTAGTCACCAACGATCATTTTCGTTTTGTCAGTGCATTGCAAAATCGTCGTTGGTGGACGTATTTAGTTGCTTTATGTATCATGATTGTTTTCGTAAGTCAACAAAAAACTAATTTCATTACTCTTCTGATAAAGCTTCGGCCATACTGTTTTCAGGTTGAAGGGTTTACGATTGGAGGCGATAGCTTGGGCTAGAAGATCCAGCCGCTGTAGAACATGATGTAAATGACCAAATAAACAGGCAACAAGATCGGCACCGAATACTTAACGATGTAGCCCATGAAGGACGGTACTTCGACGCCGTTCGCCTCCGCAATCGACTTCACCATGAAGTTTGGCGCGTTACCGATGTACGACATGGCCCCAAAGAACACAGCACGGCGATGGCGGCGATACCTGCCGAATGTACGTCAGTCTGTATACGCCTACGCAGGCGAACAGCGAGAAAGCTAAGGCATATTGGGCGAAGAACTTCGACCTGCTCTTGCGTACGGTCGAAGGCGAGGACTTTCCGCTCGCCGAAGAGATGTACCGTGGCTACCGGACTGGCGTTCAGAAGTTTGTCGTTCACGGCCGGAATGAGCCCGCGCTCGCGCATTTCCATCAAAGCATCAAAGCGGCGTTGTCCAAGCGCTAAATCTAAAACAGCGTAAAACATTACGGGTCCCTTATGGGACCCATAATTTAAAAACATAAGGAATCAATATGTCAGTTACATTAGGAAGAAATTTAGCCTATCAGAGCGCGCAGCTCATGATCATGGCACCTCTCAGTGCATTACTGGGCAACTCCAAGCCCATCTCGGCCTTTATCCCCACTTTAGAAACAGCTTTCAACGCTAACATTTGGCACACTAGGTTTTTTGAAGCTTTAAAAGCTTCAGAAAAAGCAGGAACGCTCGATTCTTCAGGGCATCATTCAACCTGATTTGGGATAACCCCTCGAACTCGGGCAACGACTCCGCCCCCTCCTCTCCTGCTTCCAACGCCTTTGCCTTCTGCTCTTTGCTGTCCCTTGCCTTCTTTGCATCAATGTGTACTCTCTGCTTCTTCCAATCCGTGGCCACCTCCAACCCCAGGGTCTCAGATGCCACCTCGCCAATTCCCATCGCCTGAAAAACCCGAAACGTTAAAACAAGGATGTCCAAAATGTGTCTTAAATTTGAAAAACAAATCCTAATATGCCCTAAAAATTTAACCCAACCCTTGAATTTATTTTCAAAGCACTAGAGTCAAAACAAAGTATATTCAAACCAAAATTCAGGAGAAACATAGCCTTTATTTTGCTAAAGTTAACACAAGTAAATCTGTCTTCTATTATATTTCCTGAGTCTTAGAAATAGTGAAGGAGTTAATATAATAATAATAAAAAAAAGACATCTTTCCGGAGAATAATTTGCTCGCAAAAGGCGCGTGACATTAGGGGCTGGAGCAGAGGAGGTCAAAGCAAACATAACAGCGAACAGCAGATGTGGGAGGGGTTCACCTAGCACACGCAGCAAAACAGCGGCAAGAGGGCCACCGCCGAATAAAGTTTTTTACAAATAACCGCTGCCTTTCGTTGATCAGTTCTCTAGTGCTGCTTCAAGGTTGAGATTGGGGGTCAATGTGCGTCCCTTTAGATGTTCACCAGCACTAGTCGTACCGTAGGGTTTGCAGGAAGCACAGCTGATGCGGCAAGATTTGAAATAGATACGGGTACACTAATTAAAGGAGCTGATCATAAAAGAAAAGCAGAAAGGCAATATATTCCTGCATTAGAAGCATGGCTTAAAAAAACAGATTCGGCTACACATGATACAATGATCGCAGAAAATGTTCTGAAAGATTTAAGAGACTCTATAGGAGAAAAAAAATGGTATTCAGCTACCAATATTCCGAAGAAATTTTAAAAAAGTTTCCTAAGTTTCTGGAAAATTCAATTCCATTAAATTCTTTTCATTCAAACAACACGTAGCAATTAATTACTGTTTTGTATTTAAAGGGCTGTGACTTATTGCTTTCGGTAAAAAACAGTCTTTCATAAAGATGGGGTTAAGCAGTTAAGATTTTTAAAAACTTCAAATGCTAGTAGGTTCAATTGATTTATTGCTGTTGATTAATACCACATCTTCTGATTTGGTACAAAATTGCTACAGTTTCTTATAACGGGTTATCTGTGAAAACGTAAATTTCAATCGGCGCGCCACAATATTGCGAACAATCCCATCCACACCTATGCCGAAGAGTTTCGCGAAGGCTTCAAGACGCTTGAGTACTTCTCCGAACCGGTCTGGCGTACCGACCGCATCAATGCCATCAACCAGCATTTTGTCACCGCGTTTCTGGACTTAAATCTCAAAGGCGACGAAAGCAAGCGACCCTACCTGGACGTACCAACCCCGGTGTCAAACGATGCCGCCTGGCCGCTGGGATTTGGGCAACAGCACGATTGCTGCGACACTGTCTGTGGCCCACCGGGCTGACGCGATGCCGGATCTTGGCAAACGCGTCTTTTTGTTGCCCCTTTTGAAGACCTTGCCATGACAACGACGACCAAACCCCAAGCTCCTCCGGATACTGCTCCTCCGGATACTTCAAACCACGAGACCCCGCTCAGCCAGAAGGCGCCCGGTAGCCCCTTCGCCCTGGTCGCGCTTTCGTACCTGGCGCTGCTGCTGTTGGCCGCTCTGGCGTTCGCCACCGGTAAGTTCCTCCAGTCTTCAAGATTACTTATTAACGACGAATGGAAGGCTTGGGAAGTGCCACCGAGCGATTTGCGCGAGAATTTTAGATCCATGACTAGTAAAATCTCATTGACTAAATACAAACTCGATGGACTGCCAAGGAAAGACACAAAATCCAAACAGGTATCTCTTACGCATCGATGTTCATATCTTGTTGAGCTTTATGCAGTTCACGGACGAATTTACTTTGAAGCTGCGTTTTGCGGTGGATCCAAGCGGCTCCACCTGAATATCCGGACCGAGCAGGACGAGCGCTTCTTCCAGATCGAGCACTGGGACGCCTGCGGGATCGACGAGGAGAAGTCCTCCCGAGAGTTCGAGCGAGAGCTCGAGGGCCGGGAGTGCTGGGCCGGCCTCGACCTTGCGAGCTCGCGCGACTTCACCGCTCTGGCGCTGATCTTCTTCGACGCCTTCACCGGGGAGTTCTCGACCTTCGTTCGATTCTGGATCCCCGAGGAGGCCCTCTCCGACTGGGTGTGAACTCTTCCGTGAATTCCAAAGTCCTGCAGATCGGTCCCCGAGTCACAGTGATGCCCGTGATTCATGGTAGCGGCGATTTTGCGTGGGACGTTCGGCAGATGATGCTCGATCGCAAGTTTGATTGTCTGGCCGTACCGCTGCCCGAGTCGTTTCGCGAATCGGTCGAGGCCGGGATCAAAAAACTTCCCATTCCTTCGATCGTGATCCAGGAAGATTTTGTCTCTTATGAGCTGCAGGTAGAGCCGATCGAACAGTGCCGCGCTGGCCAACTCGATGTCGCCCAGGACCGGGACGTGGAAGTGACCGAAGGTGTGAGTGAAGAAGGAATACCCGAGCGCGGTGGGCACAAACGCCGTCGTTACGGCGATCGCCAGCCCGATGGCTATCAAGTAGATGTAGCGGTGGCCTTTGCCCGCGTGTAGTTGGGAGCCATACGCCGCGAAGCGCAGGATGATCGCGGCAGCCGTCAGCAGCCCTGCGATGAAGCCGCCCCCCGGAGCTCTAAAAAAAGGAAACAAAAAACTCACAGGCCTAAAAAACATTAGCTATTTCGAGATAGGGGTAGAAAACTGGGTGCAGCTGGGAAATATATAAAAATACACAAAATGAAATAAGAGCATTTGTTAGTCTACACGGAACATACTGCATTCAATTCATAGCTGAATCAGCTTGAAAGGTGCCAAAATGTCACACAGGAGTATCATACTCCCAGAATAGATATAGCAAATCATTATAACTGTAAAAAAAGAGACTCAATTGAGAAAGATTGAAAGAAACTTTTCCACCCTCAAAATTTTGAATGGATGGCCGGGTACGGTCGGTTGGGAGATCCAAAAACATGGGACATCCGGAAAGTTGGTTTTTCCAATACTCCAACTGTGGCTCCAACCGTTTCTGATGAATAGCTTGTCTTTGCCAAAGAGCAAAGTCTCCATACTGAAAAGGCAATGGCGAAAGTGCTAAAGGATGTCTCCCAAGATTCGCGTTATACAGTCCTACAAACTCGCGAAAACAATTGTACACTAGAACATTCCCTTGCTTAACACCTGCGAAACTCTTACCAGTCAGGAAAAGCCGATGGCGCAAAATTCATAGCAAGAACAGTTTTGGTAGGCAACGACCCCTCTTCCTACACATCATGAAAATTAAGTTCCAAGGTTCGACTAATATCCGAAACGGTATATCAAGCTGTGGTATATTGGTAGTACAAAAGTAAAAAATCAGCTATCAGTAGCTAGGAATGGCGGTGTCAAGTTTTCTTTTCTATCGCTAGGAAAGTAAGCCCCCTAGTAAGTAAGGATATCTGAGGCTGTGTTTACGTCGTATTAGTAAGATTATAAACATCAAGTCCGACAAAATAACTCTCAATCCTATCTCTCGAGGTAACATCACTAACGTCACGAGACTTGATATTTCGAAAAGGTCAGTGCGCTTTCAGAGATATCGTCCGTTAGCGCTGTTACCAAATGCATCATGTTATCATTACTTACTTTTCGAAATACATCGCAATACTGTGAGCTTCCAATCTCCTCCCACCGGCTGATACGCAGATACTCACCCAATCCCAGCCCCCGGGCCTGATTGGCTAGGCTGCGTCGATTCACCAAACGCGCCCGCGCTTTGGTGAGGGGCCCCTCGTCCGCATCGCAGAATTTCTGGTACAATTCATGGGTAATCACCAACTGCAAGACCGCGTCCCCCAGAAACTCCAAACGCTGATTGTGCTGCGTCATCCCCTCGTCCTCTTGAGCCACGGAGGTGTGCGTGAGGGCTAACGCCAAGATAAATGCGATAGCGATGCTAAGTTATCCCAATAATCACAAATGGAAACCTGAAAATCATCACATTTATCATAGTTGTCTTACTGCGATAATTATCAAAAAATTTTGATTTTTTAGTCTCAGTTATCTCACACATTAACGTCATTCCCTTTGTTTTGGGCTAATCCCCTCTAAATTGTTGCAATGTCAAGAACTGCAATTGGTTTTTCACTGATTCTCTTTCGATTGAGCCTCTTTATCATTGAAATTGCTGCCAAGAAGCCATAAATATTAGAACAAACTTGAATGATAAAACCCTTGGAAATCTATCTGGAAATGACAAAGCTGGTGCACTTAATTCGCTTGGCTGGTATCATTATTTGTATGGAAATTATGATATAGCGATGGAACTTTTTACAGAATCAGAAAACCTATTTTCTGAAGAAGCACATGGTTTGCCATATTTATTACATTCTTTTGGTGCCTTGTATGTAAAATTAGAAAAATATGATCAAGCAATGAAATATTTTGAAATATCGTTGGGGTTTTAGTTATGTAACACATAATTTATTATATTTATTATATTTAAATATATTATATATATTATTATCATTATTTATATCATTAATATTATTATTAAATATAAAAATATCATTATTTATAACATTTATAGTATTTTTAATAAATATAAATTTATTAGGTTGGATGTATTTATTAAATATACCATTAGATAATATATCATTTATAGAATTAATTATATCAAGTGGTTTAAGTGTAGATTATATTATAAAATAGGACGAACGCTTTCCAAAATAAAAAGCCCGCTCTCGAATAGAGAGCGGGCTTTTCTTTCGCTGGCAAGCTGAAAAAATTGAGTTAGTTTCTGACTCCGCTCCAAACCTTTTCAGGATCTATTTCTTTGTCGGGATTCAGAGTTCTGGCTTTTTCAAGAAGGACATCAGTTGTCTCAGGAATTTCAGGATCAGAAATACAGCAATCGTCTACAGGACAGACGGCTGCACATTGTGGTTCATCAAAATGTCCAACAAACACTTGCTTGATCCTTTTTTGTAAGGGGTAATTATTTCCGTTGATAAGCAATCGAAAGGTCCCTCAATATTTAGAATTTCAAACCTTCAGAGGCTCACATTTCCCTTCGGATTATTTAATTATCTAAACAAGATGTCATTGGCCCGGAAGTAGGAAATTCTCACGACTTACACAAGCCATTCATAGTAAGTTTGTTGCAAGTTGTACAGCTGTGAATTTTGCTGTGGGGCATAAAGCTTGTAAGATCAATGATTTCAACCAACATTTACTAATATTTTATTTATTTTTTTATATATGCACTAGAATTATTTTGTTTGCGATTTCCTTTTTAACTAAACCCTTTTTCTGATTTCCACCATTCGGTTAAGCTTAGAATACTCAACGTTGCATAAGCTTCCTGAATTTCCAATAGAGTTTTATGTATGTGAGGTCATTTCTCTTGGTATTACAAAAAGTGGGGACACTTTTCTTAAGATCCATTTACAATCATAATATCGACACTTAACAACAAAAACAATTTAATTGGCAGGATCTTTAAGTTATTTCTAGTGGCACAGGCACAATAGATTTCTAGTTTATCCCATTTCTGGGAAGGAATCTAAGCCCTTCCTTAGCCTAGTATCTTGTGATGTTCTTCACGTAAGGTAACGATTCAGGTTACTTTGATTCAGTTATGTACACGCATTTGTTTTTATAAGGAAGTTCGGCTCAGACTCAGTACTGAAAATTCCTTAACTGATAGCCAAAATTCAGTACTCAATACTTTTTAGCGAATTACGAAAATTTCATTATTTAGCCAATCCTCTAGTGTCTGGCATGTTGTTTAGGAATTGCGTGGAACTAACTGCAAACATGAAAAATGTTGGATTTGTGTCCTGAGACGTGCTAAGCATGCTAGAGTCCGCTACCTTTGCATGCTACCTTTATCCCAGGCATCTTCAATACTTTCACCCCCACCCCGGATGTAAAAGAGAATCCTCAGAGATAAGGTGCTTTTTTGTATCACAGGGATAGATACACAGTCCCGCCGGCGACGCCTTCGAGGCGGAGGTCGGCCGCATCCTCATCCGGAGCAACGCCTCCAACCTGCCGTCGTTCACGGTCACCATCCGCGGCGAGCCCTGCCAGCGGACCGAGGACGGTCAGCAGTGCGGCGACTGCGGTGACGGCATCGTCAACGCCGGCGAGGACTGCGACGACGGTAACCTCGACAACAGCGACGGTTGCCTCACGGACTGCAAGCTCGCCCGCTGCGGCGACGGGGAGCTCTGGGTGAGTCGAAAGTCAGTGTTTAGTGACTGTACATCAATGCCTCAAGTAGGGTAGCAATTTGAATGTTTCACAGACCGTGATGAAGCAAAACAAAGTATATAAGTAGATCACGCATAGGAACGACATAGTTCGTGTCATACAGCAAGTGATGTTCTGCGTCCAAGTATAGAGGTGCCGTGGAAAATATGAAGTGTCTGGGTTATAAACCATTGATCATTGTTTCTACTGCTCCACATCGCTTCAGTAAGCCAGTTCATAGTGGTATGTGACGGCTTTACTTCCAATTTCAAAAATAAACCTTTTTGTTAATAGATTATTTAACATCCTGGAAGGTTTTAGGCCTATTTAGCTAATATTCACAGTTTAATTCCATAAAAATAAAACTCGGGCTTAACCAGCATTTTCCCAAGCCCTTGGAATTTCCAAATAACCAAGTCTGAGTAGGGTTAAGCCTCAGCCTTTGGCATTTCTTATGTGTATAAAATGAGATTTAGCTCAATTGATATACATATCAAGAATGACAGGTGTTCAATTCAGTCAATATCAGCACAGACTTAAAAATCTATTTTTTATTGTCTCACTGCGTTTACAGTTTGATTTTAAGCAATATCGCCAAATGAATCAAAATCTTCTATAATTACAAAATAGGCAAGCTACTTGCATATACATTTAATATATTGTATATGCAGTAATTTATGTAAGTGCATTTTTTTGCGTTTTTACGAATTACTTTTTTTTGTTTGGAAGGGAAGGGGGTTCAAACCCTTAACACGCGGAGTCTCCGGACGGCTCCAAGGCGGGGCTCTGGGTGGTGCTCAGCCACCAGCCTCTGCGGCGACTCGGCGACGTGTCGTTCCTGTTGCGGCAGCTGCGCAACCAGACCATCGTGCGGCCGCGACTCGTCTTCCCCGAGGAGATTCGGACCGAGGTCGAGCGCGCGGTGGAGGGGCTGATCGCATGACCAAGACGCTCGCTTCGGCCCTCGCGGTCTTCGGTCTCGCGCTCATGAGCGCCCCGGCGGCGGCCACGGGTCGCCGTTGGTTGACGTGTTGCGCTGTCGTGCAGGGGAGGCAAGCCCTCTCCCGGATTGCAGCGGAGGAGGAGGAGGGGTGCTGTGTGGTTTGGTGGGATGTGAGTCAAGGTGGCGACACGAAGGCGAAGGCGCCTCGCTATGGTGCTGGTGGCGGCAGGGGTGGGGGTACAGGAGGAATTGGTTGCTGAGGGTGTAGGAGGAAGCGTCTGGTTCCGTGTGAGGAAGCGGATTTCGTGGTCGGTAAGGATGCCGGATGGCGGAGATCGCCGACATCTCCCGCTACACCGGCTATGTGGTCGATCCCGCTCCTGCGCGCGACCCGGCCGGGCCCGGCGCAGGCGAGGTGATCGTGTCGACCGGCGGCGGAGCCGTGAGCGACGACATGCTCGCAGCCGCCATCGGCGCACGCACCCGGTGTACCGACCCGGACCTGGCGGCGGCGGCCTGGCGGGTCTTGATCGGCCACAATCTGCCCGAGACGGATTTCTCGGCCTATCGCGCCGCCACAGTTTGGTGGAAACCGCCGCGAGATCGACCGCTTCTGTCGTGAAACCCTGATTGGAAGCCAAGCACAGCACACCGATTACCTCTCGCTCCCAGCGAGGTTCAGTGCTTTCTTCTGGGTAGTCCCATTCGATTGGCACACAGATCAGACCGTAGGCCGACGGCTCTTCCGGATCTCCGACGTCCGCAGTGAGGCCGGTCTCGCACATCTCTTCTCGCAGTTCGGCGAAAGAGTCGGTCTTCAACAACTCTTCCCGCATTGCGCAGGATGACGACATTGTCCGCAACGAATTCCTCCACGCCGAAACGGGCGATGTCTCCGTATTCCTCGATGCGCTCGGCGGTCAGGATGGATGTCACGCCCATTTCGCGCAGCGCGGCTGAAATCCTGAGAAGTTCGCGCCGGACGATGGCCGCATCGCTGAACTGCGCGAAAATCGCGCCGAGCGAGTCGATAACCAGCCTGCTCGCGCCCGTCTCGCCGATGGCGTATTCCATCCGCGCGAGCAGTGCGTTTCCACATCATCGATCGTGCGATACGTATGCACACCTTGCAGCTCATGGCCGGAGATTGGTGGGACAAACGGGGAGGATCCGGTCGCGATCAACAATTTGTCGTACTTGTGAGTCTGGCCCTTGTCGTCTGTAACGAACTTATGTTCACGATCAATATGCGTGATCGTATGATCGCTATATAGTTGAAAACCATTTTGTGCATACCAGTCACGGTTGTGCGTGATGACCGCATCCAGTGTCTGTTCACCTGACAGGGTTGGAGTTGAACCTCTGATGTGCCACCAGTAATTTGCCACCAGCTTTATTGGCTAAAAAAAACATTGTATTGGTCTGTATTTGAGAGCACAGATCTTCACTATCTCAACAAACTGGTTTGAAAGGGGATATACCTTCCAAATCGCTTCTGGATATTTGATGGTATGAAAGACAAGGGAAAAGATTTTTCTACCAAGCCAGCTGTGATTTAAATTGTGACACATCTTCTCGATGGTGATGGTTGCTCGAAAAAAGAGAATATACATTTAGAAACATCATAAATAAAAATTAAATATAAAACCAAATTAAAAAATGTTGAAATAATAGAAGACAGAACAAAGTAAAAAGAACTTTAAATAGTTTTAAAAGAAATAGTTAATTAAAAAGTAAACTTATCTTATAATATTAAATTTTATATATTTATAAAATAAAACAATAAATTAATATCATAAAATATATTTAAAAAAGGAAAAATTTGTTGATATTTGTCTAGTATTTGGAAATACAGCCACAACTTAGTGTTGGTTCTTCTTAGTACAAGCACGTTCTTTTTATGTTGCTGTGGGATCTGAGCCACAGCACGCAGGTAGCTATTAGTGACTAGAAGGCACAAATGTGAAGTTTGTGGACCATGTCAACTTCATGTGCTTTAGTTCAATGGCATTTTGCGCCATTCATAGTGAAATAGTCATCCAATTTGAAACCCATCTTCGCCGTAGATGAAAGGAAGTAGTTAAAAGAGGAACAGAGAATGCAGAAAGAGCATAAGGTCTTTTTTCATCAGAAATTGAATACGCAACTTTTCTCACTTTTTAGTATGTGTGTGATTGTGTAATTTTTCAGTTAAACAGATCAGACAATCATATTTAATTTTCATTGTTCTTGGTACTTAAAGCTAAACAGTTTTGCTAATAAGGAAGCTAAGCTAACAGTTACGCAAAAAAAAAAAGTTGCTACTAGGTCTCAAGCGAATCAAATTAAAGTTCAGTCGAACTAGATTTAATCTGTCAGACTGGACCATGACTGGGACGTTCGGGGGATCGAACTGCTCGTGAACTCATTCGTCCCTTCTTGAAGGATGAGCAGGTGATCGTACAAGTGGCGGCCGCTGGGGCCATGGTGAAACTTGGGCTTCCCGAGTTTTGGGATCGCGTGAAGAAGAGTGCGCAACAGGATGAAGGCTATGAGCGAGGGGCGGCATTCCGAGTTCTGGGAGAATTAGGCGATGTTCGGGCGGTGAACATTCTTGAGCAGGGTCTACGGGATCGGCAGCCTTCCAATATTAACAAACAACTTAGTCAATAAGAAAATTATGTTTGTAAGCATAAAAACTGGTCACAAAAACAGACGAACAAAATCATTCACACCAGTAACGTCGTGAAAATTAGAAATAACACGCTTCAACATTCCTAATCATGCAGGGGAACAAGAATATTACATTTAACGAATAAAGGCTATCAACAACAAGCGTAGTGTTTGTCTTCATTTCACTATTTGAACTATTGAAAAATTTAAATAGCCGGACGAGTTAAACACGTTTCAAGATCCATTTGCGTGGTCTAGTGACATTTACCTCGTTGGAGTGCCTTCAAGCTGCGTTTTAATGACATTGCTGTCAGTAATGCCCCCTGGTTATTTTGTCTCACACTGACGCACTTGGCCGAGAAAGTGCGCCAAATACAGAAGCGAGCATCGCACTGGCAGAGAAAAGGAAACCTCGTCGCGTTTCTCGGCTTTCCGCAGCAAGCGCACGTTGGTTCAGTCGGCAATTCGGCCTCTCCTCTCTCAATCCATGATAGGTGTGCTGCCTATTCTAGTGAATTAGGTGAGGGTTCTTCTGCCGTAGAGCATGACATTTGTGAGAAGTGGAACTGTGGTGATTGTCTGAACCTGTCTCCTGGCTAATATAAACGATTAAGCAATTTGAAGCAATCACTTACATTCATGGTCATGTCCAGCCTGCAAAATCAACCCTCCCTCTCCCCTTTAGTGAGTAGGCTATGATAGCAAAGCTAGCTTCTCTTATGGGTAATTCCTCGAAATCTCCTCCAAAGTTCTATGGCCTTCTACTATCACTTTACAATACTAATCAAGCTTATGTCAGTTCTCAAGATGCCAACGCTGTTTATTTGTGGACATTTAATGCAACATCACCTGCTGTCACTCTCACCCTAGTCAATGCCAGTACTTCAACGTTGAAAGCTCCAAGAGGCATCGAATATGACACATATGGTAATTTGTATGTCACTGACACATCAAATAAACGAATAGTGATGTATTGTGCCAACTCGACACTGGGCAGAACAGCATTACGTAAAAAAGAATTTACTCATAAAATGGGATAATGAAGAAATTAAAGTTGTCACTGCCCATTTCACTAATTGAATTGGTAAATTATCTATCTTGCTAATTAATGCCAGTTCTCAGTTTTCCACCTCAAAGTATTTTTACTGTTCAAAATTTTCACGAGTTGTTAAGGTTTGCACTGTTTTATAAACCTTTGCTAAATTGTCTTATGAGTCGTTTGACTTAGATATTTCTTAAGACCTTACTTGGTGGCTCGACTATCAATGGTATAGAAGTTGGTAGGAGCGGTACCAGTTGTAGCACTCACAGGCGCAGCTGCACCACCACCGGCACCACCAGCGTACTGATTGCGGGCCATGCGAGCCAGGAATCCATGTCCCTTGGCAGCAGGCAAACGCTGCACCACAAGCCGGGTGCCTCGTGGAAGCAACATGGACTCATCTGTGTACTCTTCGTTTGTGGTGGCGTCCCGGACCGACAGATCAAACTCAATTGATCCTTGATCGAGTTCAGAGCCCAAATTGTGACACAAAGAAGCCTTTTAAAGTATCTAGCTTTATCCCCCCTCACCATCCCAAAGGATACTGACTTTTGGTAAACTTAGACAAAATTGGGTTATAAAAAGGAATTTTTAGAAATGGGTCTAAAACACAATATATCCAAACAAAATAAGTTCTTTATATCTCTGCTAGCCAAAATTCTCATTGCTGTAATAATGTTTTAAGTAATCTGTGTGGAAATGTCCCCCAGGAGGAGACTCCCAAAAGGGGAAGTCGTTTTCCCCGGGTTTGACTTCCACCGTCAGACTCGAGCTCTCATTGTACTTGGCAGGAATGACCTCTTTCGCTTCGGTCGTGGTTCCATCCGGATTTTCGACGTAGCGCGCTGTCGAGATGCGAACCGTATGCTTGCCGATCTTGGCTCCCTTGGTGGTCGGGTTATAAGCCAGTTCAAAGATCCCCTGGCTGTTTGTGATACCCGTCGAAGGTCGCCCCGCTTCAGGAGCAAACGTCACGACCAACGATCGAAGTGGACCAGCTGAGGATATACTGATCTGTGGTCGAGATATCTGAAAAAAGCAGAGCCGCGAGCAGGACGCCCATCAAGACGGGGCCGACGTGCTGTGCGAGATAAAACGGCGTGGCCATGGCCCCCCATTGCGTGTCGGTCACGTCAACACCTTCGGGTTTTCCGGGGCCGAGCACTGCCAGTGCGGCGACGCCGAAACCAATTATCACAAACGACCGGCCGTTACCAAACAACGAACCCACGAGGCCTTTCCAACATGGGGAACAACTAATATAGAGCAAGGCAAACAAAAATTTAGACCGTCATCAATGCACAATCTCAATAAGCACCATTAAAACTGAGCATCATAGTCTACTGGACATAACAATATGTAAATAAATATTATGCATCACAATAGGATATATTCTTGGTTCATGATGCCACTAATTGAACAGTAATCTAATAATGCAATAGCTTTCTAGTTTCGTTTCAAAATCTCAGTTCAGTTCATTAGTACAAGCAAGGAAGATCCTAACCCCAGAACGCTATTTAATATAAGGTAAGATATCAAGTGTTTCTTTTCTGCCTCCGGTAAACTGTGGTTTAATATTTGATATGGATAGCAGTGATATTTTTCCAGGGGGTTTTACGAGAACAAATAGAAGAAATAGGACAAATATTTCTATGACTGTATCACTATTTCCCTCCTGAAAAAGGCAATCATTCCAATTTTTCTTTTAATTATATTTCAGAATGCAGATATTTGGAATGAAAGAAGACCTCGTACCCGTATCGAAGGTCTTCGTTGATAATCACTTTAAGCAAACCGGTTGGTGCGTAGTCCCAGTCGGGTGGCGTCGGCGGCGGGGTCCAGGCAGTGTGCTGCCAGCCGTTGCGTCGCCGCCGCTGTTTCTCGTGCCATCTTTCCAGGGCGGCCGTTTCGTCTTCCGTCGGCGTGTGTTTCGACCGGGCGACCTGTTCCTCGATCCTCAATTCCATCACCTCGTCGTCGACGATAAAGGCGAGAGATTTTTCAATAACCATAAGGCTTACTTGTAGGTTAAGTGCCTACTACTAGGTAGAGGCCTATAAGCCTCCTATATGATTACTAGTGGATGTTTCGTAAAATGACATCAAGCAAGCAGACATTTGAGGCTTTTGTTGTGCAAAAGAATCTCTCGAAAAAGCGCAATTTACTGCAAGCAAAGATCTGTAGCAGTATCCCTGAAGTGCTTTTGAGAAGCGAAGATGGAAATTCGTTTTAGATCGAAAATGGCGAGCCGGTGAGAAGGTTAGTTTTAAAAAGAACAACTATTAACAGCTGCTTTGACTCTCCAACGACAAAATATAACCATTTTACCGAATTTCATTATCACTGCTTATTTGCAACCATCATTAACTTGGTTTTCTTGTTTTTACAAGAAAACTTAAATTATGCTTTTTAGATTTTTTTTTATTAAATAGTTTGAAATTACTTTCATAACATTGTTTTATGACAGTTAGCTCTGACATCAAAAATAATAATTATTATATAATTATTATCATTAGCAAGTTCGACATTTGTCTCCGTCTCATCTACGTTAGAATCGATCCTACAAACAAAACACAAAACCAATCAGGCAAAGCCGATGCAGAAATCAGTTACTACTAATATACATTTGTCTTCCTTTTTTTCGTCCTTGCAGAAGGCAGTAACCGATAAATATCCTCCACACAGGGTCCACAAAGGAAAATAAGACTACGTTTTTAAGTATCAACCATTTATAGATATTCAAACAGCTTGAATAAGGAATGGGTTTGCACAAACAACCCAGATGATAAATAACATTTTACAAATAAACAATATAGTGCTTTTCACAAACAAGCAGCTAATGAGTCTAAATAAGGTTTAAAATGCTTACTACTTGGTCTTGGCCATTGAAGTTCGTGTCCGCTCATTTCACACCATCCAGCAGGGAACAGATCGAACGACCGCACGTCAAAAATCTGTTCGCTGCGGCTTTCGCCGTCGAACATGATCCATACATCACGGCCAAGGACTTGAGTTACCGTTGCAACGCGGGCAGATCACCCTTCCCAACCCAGACGTCTCGGGAGCAGCGGCCTACAACACCGCCGTTTGGCTCAGCGAGGACTCGCTCGGCCAGGAGTGGCTCGAAGGATTGGCAGCCAACGAACCCGTGGTGGCCGAGAGCAACGGGCCCGTCGGACAGGCCGTCGCCGCAGGCACGCAGCCCATCGGCATCGTGGTCGACTACCTGGTGCGCGAGCTGGCCGCCAAGGGTTCACCGATCGCCCTCGAATACCCCACCGACCTTACCAGTGTTATGTGGCAAACTAAACAAAAATTGATTCTTCTCAAGGGACGAGGAAAAAACTGAGGGGTCCAAGGATCGAGAAAAACACATATGGGTAAAAGTGGACTGCATGTCATGGTTTGCAGGCATTTCAAATTTAATCCATAACTGAATTTTGTTTACACCATTGAACAATCAACGTTAAAATGATGACAGGAACTCTAAGCTCAATTCCTCTCCATCTGCAAAGCAAGCTAATATCAGCGACATGGAAAACTTAAATTTCCTAATACAAAACACTGAAATTCCTTAAAAAATGAAATACTCGTTTCTTTCAAAAGGTTGTTTTAGCATTTCAGCTCTCTCTGAAGCACAGGCCCCTTCCGCTGTAACAGGTGGGTGCAGACAGAACTCTCCCCGCAGCGCCCCACCCACTAGTTAGAGACCCATTTGGACCGAGAGGAAGCTCACCACAGGGAGTTACAAATCCAAACAAACTGAGAGTATTAAGGTGATAATACTCTTAGTCTAAAAACAAATTTGAACAATGAATGGACAAGTGTGCTTAGTTTATAGCAGTGGAGTATGAGGTGTCAGAATCACAAAACATATTCCATATAGTTGTCCAAATCATCTCCGATAGAACTAATTTAACTCAAAACCAGAAGTACCTAAATTCATTGTAAATTTGAGGAGCAGAGTGTGAATCTCTCTCTCTCTCTTGCACTCCACTGTGTAAACAGCTATATGGATTATATTTCTTTTTTTTTATATTAGAATGATTTTGATAGACCTAGGTGAAGTACTTCTTCGACGCTACTTTCAATATGTATGAATAACAGATAGTAGCACTATGACGTGATACGTTCCTCGGCACTTTGACAGCGACATCTCGATGAAGAATGAAAGCAATGTTTTCATGACGACAAGTTAGATGAAATAGTTTTCAATGGATGTTATGGTTATGTCTGGTTTGTTCGTCTTCTTCTCTTCTTTTTATTTTAGTCGAAGAAAATGCTCACTGAAAGTGAAATGAATCGTAGCCTTCTTCTTCGGTGATCAGGAAAGCTCCGATGTAGATGAAGAAAACACCCTTGCCCTCGTCGGTGGTAAATTGATGATCGACGCCGTCGATAATGGCACAGATACGGATTACGGTTGTATCCGCTATAACGACACGTCAAATTCCTTAGAATTTGCAAATAACTGTGACTCCGGTACACCAACTTATAACCCATTGGGCGGTGCAGCAGCCCTTTGGACAGATAATACAACCCACATCACGCGTGAGAATTTCCACCCTGCTTAACCGCACCAGTACGGCGAATATCAAGACGAACAGAAGAGTAAAACTTCAGCGCATTACCACCGGTTGTAGTTTCAGGGTTACCAAACATCACACCAATTTTCATACGAATCTGGTTAATGAAGATCAGCAAACAACCCGCACTCTTGACACTACCCGTCAGCTTACGCAGTGCCTGGGACATCAAACGAGCTTGCAAGCCAACATGGGAATCACCCATATCGCCTTCAATCTCCGCTTTTGGTGTCCTTGATTTTCATTCAAAAAACTTAGCAAGCTAAGCTGTTTTTCTTTTTCTTTTTTTATTATTATATGATTATATGTTTTTTTTTTATAACAAAGGAGGGTAAGTTGAGGAACCCTGAAGAATTAGTTTAAAACAGGGGAATAGGCTAATAGGGATGGTTCTAAGTAGCCCTTAATGTCAGTAGGTCCTGAAGATATTAAACTTCAGAAATGGGTATTTGAGACTAAGATTAGATTGGTAATGAAATAGGGAGCAGAAGATGGGTATAACCCTGAGATTTAATGAGCTATCAAGACTATTTAATCTCGATGAATTTGAAGAAAATGTACTACTTTTAACTATGGCTCCTGAAATAGATACGGGATATGAAAGGATCTATGCCTATTTACAGGATGATATAACTAAAAAGTGGCCGTCGGTTGATTTAGTATTAAATTTATTAAGCTTTTCTTTGGAGAATAAAGTTCATTCCAGAAATTACTTCCAGGGTAATTCATCATTAATACAAAGCAGCCGTCCCCCACATCTGTGGCGGAAAGGTGGCGCGTTCACAGAAGTGTTGGATGAAGGCTAGACGAGCCGCTTTGTCCGGCGATGGTACTTCCACGTTGAGGACTTGTGGGAGACGAGACACCCGTGGGTGGACCAAACTGCGCGATTCCGCCACCAGCACAACGGAATCACCCCCATTCATGAACGCGGGGTGGTTGAACCAATCCTGAACGATAGCGACCCGATGGCGCTGCTTGTCATTCAGCGAAGCGACATCCAGTTCGCACACTACGATGACCGTCGTACCAATCGTGACCGACGCAGTCCATTTGCGCCAGCTGGTCCGACGGGCAATTCAGGATCGTACCAAAAAGACCGGCGGCAAAAACGCGACCGGCGCAAGTCAGCGGAAGAAAACTAGACTCGGCGTTTAGTAACCCATATCCGCCACAACAAGTTGAAAATTTTCCAACTCAGCTTGCGCATGTGCTCGCGTCACTTGCAGGTCTTCAATTTCTGCTTCCAGCTGACCGCAAGACGACGAATCTATTTCGTATTTTAGGTACGATCGAAACATCATAGGTGTTGAGTATGTCGTTGTTGTCTTAAACTAAGCTTGTTACGGACCGGTACGTGAGTTTTTTGCCGCCGCACTTTTTCGAGTTTGCGTCTTGCGCCGTCGTTGATTCTACATAGAAGGGCGCGTGTGCTCCGAAGTGAACACGGGAACAGAAATCGGGATTCGGCCTTGACAATGGCTCGGACGACGAGTTGCCGAGGGTATTAACGAAGTCACGAGCCGTCCCGATCCTCGGCTCCTACCTAGAATCGGGCTACGTCCTGGTCAAGGTGGTCGAGGGCAAGAAGACCACCTTGTCCCAGAAGGTCGTCCTCGGCATCGATATCGTCACTGTGGTGACGCCGTTCACGGGGATCGCGAAGAAGGGGATCCAGGTCGTGGTCCGCGAGACCGTCAAGAGCGACGGGGGGATCCTGTTCCGGGTCTTCACCTTCTTCGACGACAAGGCCGTGAAATTCCTCAAGTCGGGCTGCCGATAGCAACAACCCAGTCGCCGACGCGGGTGCGGTCGGAGTCACCAAACGCGATAACCGGTAAATCGCCACCATCGACCTTCAGCAGGGCAAG
Source organism: Alatinidae sp. Z8VKAUB7J3 (assembly GCA_010016025.2). Classification (NCBI taxonomy): domain Eukaryota; kingdom Metazoa; phylum Cnidaria; class Cubozoa; order Carybdeida; family Alatinidae; species Alatinidae sp. Z8VKAUB7J3. The sequence goes on along the minus strand of JAAAKM020721499.1, from coordinate 181,640,490 downwards.
GTCGGTCTGGGGGTCGCTGCCAACCAGGCGCGCCGCAAGCTCGCGACCGTCATGCAAAGTCACCTTGAGATCACTCGCGCTGCTGACGACGTGATTGTTGGTGACGATGAAGCCGGCGGCATCGATGATGAAACCGGAGCCGACACCCTGCGCCTGATGACCATCATCATCATCATCACCGAAACTTCTATTACTTCTATTCCTACGACCTGCAACACTAGTACTACCATCAGTTGTATGGGTGCGATGATCGTTGTTATTAGCGTCTTTTCTTCTTCCATTATCATCATCATTATGATGATAATGATGTTGTTCAAGATATTCTAAAACATATTCTGCATTAATGGTTGGATCGTTTTGTCGATTACTAAAACAAACAACTGCCATACTAATACTAATATAACTAACAACAAATTCATTGCTAAAGTAAAGGAAATTTTGACAACTTGCTGACACATGTGCATTTGGAAACATGCGAAGATAAACAGAGTACCGAACGAAAGAACTGCTGGAGAAGGATTGTAATGTGGTTGTCGTCAAGGAGGAAAAGCCCGGTGAAATCAGTGCAGCTCAACAAGACACGTGTTCCTATACCCAAAGAATGCTGAAAAGTAAAGAAATTTAATTAAAAGTTAATTTTGAAGGATTTCGAGTCGAGATTTGTACGAACTTATACGTTATTTTCTTGTTAAACACCCCCTCTTTGTACACCTTAATTGTACAACAAAAAAATGCTAAGAATTTTTTTTCAATCTCACAACAACAAAAGAGTTGTAGTATTTTTGAAAGATGATAAGAACCATAAAAATATTGCACCTGAGTTAAGAAAATCCAATCTTTCTGGTCGGCCCACCCCGTATAATAGGTCTTTGTATTTCCCCCAGAAGGATGTTTTGGACACATGCTTGCCTCTTATATCTTCACCAAAGGCACATACCGCCCATTCTATAGGGCATTGCAATGCTTGTAAGGTCTCTAGGAATGGGTCTAAGTCTTGCCTTTGACTTCGTTGCCCAGAGGCGTAACGACCGAGTACAAAGAGCCCGTAATGACTGTGCCAATCGATACCCAATGGCACTATGTTGGCGACAAAATCAGCCAACTGTTGGGCATTATAAAATATATGTTGCACCCGCATGGGGGCGGCCAATAAATCCCTATAGAAGGCGTTAACATCTAATAAGCTAGTCTCTTCCCTAGGCTAGTTGTCAGCCACTTCTGAAGGAGACATGCTAAACAAGTAGAAATAGTAGCCTACCATTATAGGCTATTTCGATGTTACATCTAGGCCTAGGCCTTTTCTAGGCATCTCAGTCGGTTTTCTGACAATACTCATGCCCCCTGATGGTCCAAGATAGGCTGTAGGCTATCCTTCCCTGACTGAATCTCGTGATTCGTCATAGATTCTTTGTTCAGACAGGTAAACGTAATCTCCCCCCCCCCTTACCACGCACTGAAAAGTTTCAAGTTGATACCTTTAACCATTGCTGAGATATTGCAGAGGGTCCTAGGCTATTCCCCATGGAAGACACCATCTAGACAATTGTCACAGAAAATCCCCCCAGGTGCAATTCTACCTGAAAATCCTCCTCAAAAATTATTCTTCTGAATATTCCCCCTGGTAATCTCCCTGTTAACAAGTATCCTCCAGAAAATTCCTCCCATGCATAAAATTGAGCAGCCAAAAGGAGTAGAAGTGTAAATATAGTGCCTTTTTGTTAGTTCAAAGTCCCTCTTAACATTCCCTAAAAGTCTCAACTTTGTATTTGAGCGGTTCTTGTGATGTTGCTGATGCGCCATTTTGCCAACCTGTCTCAACTTAATACCCAATACCCAATTACCCAAAATACCCAATTCCTTAATTAGTCATATAATCTGCCGACTTTCGTCAACTTTCAACGTTCCAAATAATCATGTATTTCCCAAGCTATGTAGTGTATCTTGAAAAACAGTTGATAACCCTGTTTCAAATGCCCATAAACCAAGATGTAATTGGTGCGTGCTACTTTTATGCGCAATGCTGACAACATACTAAAATTTGAGAGTGATGGCATAAGAATACTTGATAGTTCATGCTATTGATCAGAGGGTCCTGCCACAGAACCTTGACTCAAACAAATGGTTGATAATCCTGTTTCAAATGGTCATTCAAGCATGTTACAAGCGTGTGCTAAATTAATGTGTTAAACCGGCATACTAAAAGTCCCAGCTGCAAACAACGCCAGCACCATCAACAGTCGTTTCATCACAATGAATCTACGAGTCTTGCTCCGGATTCTTGCTGAAAAAGATCTTCGCGCGAAATATCGCCAAGACGCGAAGAAAACGAATCACGTTCTATCGAGACAGAATGACCGGAATCGCAGAGACTTCCTTTGCCGGAATAAAAGCCACCCACGTTCCCGGTTCATCCGGTTTTCCTCTCCGCCCCGGTATCGACGCCTCCCTACTGCTGGCCGGAATTGCTCGGTGGAAAAATTTGAGCGGGTTTTTTTCCAGGAAAAAATCCCACGGAAAGGGGATTTCCGGAATGAACAGAAAAATTATTAAAAATTTAAGTATTTTGCAATTGAAAGTATGCTAAGAAGAATTTTCAGGCTGAATTTTCCGCAAGACATCTTACATAGGGGGGAGGGAGGTTTTCAGCAAGGATGGAATTTTACGGAAGTAATTGTACTAGGGGGTTACGCGGGAGCAAGTTCCCACGGGGAAACAAGTAAAAACTCTAAAGGTACCCAAGTCCAAGACACACTTTTGTTGAGAAAAATAAAATGTAAATATTTTCACAACTCTTAAAAGATAGAAACTACACACCATTCAGTTGAATTATCACAAGCTTGTTTACATAAATGTGGGTCGTGATAATGAACACCTGGACAAGCTATATCTCCCCCTAATCATAAAAGTTTCAATCCGAAAGCTATAATTCTGGTTCAACACTCAAAAGGTGCAGTTACCTGGTAAATCTGTCTGGACAGGAGTCAGTGGAGAGAACCGTTCAGCTGTCCAACCCTAAATAATGAAAAATATGGACTTTAAACGAAACAGATTATGATGATGATGTTAAAGGGTAATTTTAACATTGTCAAGTGTGAGTATAAAATCTAAATCTGAACTCATATCTTCTTACAGTGCACTTGAGAATATTCTTTTCCCCAAAGTGAAAAGGAGACAAAAGTGCAGAGTCTCCCAGAACACATATACATGACTAAACCCAATAACCAGAATTTGGTTGATTGTCATGGTCGTCGAGGACTGGTAAGCATATTGTGGCCGAGATTCGGGTTTATGGAACACGAGGTCGTGAATTCAAATGTTTCCGACTCCCCAAGTTGGGAATGGTCTCGAATTCTTGGTTGGTTGGCGATTGCCAATCCCTTCCTGGGCAACGCAATCCATTTCGACATGGGCGTTCTCGTCTGTCTTCCACTCCACCAGTACGAACCCCAGAACGTTCCGGCGACCTCAGTTATGGGTTATGGACTAAACAACTTTAGCGTAAAGAGTGAGGTATTGACAAGGGGGCGAACCACCTCATATACGTAATAATTTCTGTTCGTTTTAAGTTTTATTGTTGCTCCATACTTTCAGTCGAAAAAACTTATTTTGATTTAATTTCTGGTAGTTTTTCAAAGAATGCTGGGAAATCTCGAAAATAATGCTTCGTGAAAAAAATCTCTTCCCCCATGAAAAATTCCTCCATGGAAAAATCCTTCCACGTAACCCAAACAATAAAAAGAAAAACATACATCTAAGTCAACAAGACCCAATGACTACACGAATGGCCATTTTAAGGCTACAACCCATTTTCCCAAAGGCGTCCGTGACGGCCCTGTGAGCTCTTGTTTTCATTAAAATATTCGCTTCGAAAAAATTCTAACAGAAGTTTTTATCGTCTCGCAGTGATATTCATTTGCACCATTAACAATATTTGCTTCAGGTCACCTTTATTGCGCACTGTAAAGAAATTTCACCTGTTAAATTTAAGCTGGTCAAACGTGAGTTTTCAATTTTCTGGCTTGCTCGGCGAATCTGGATTCGCCGCTGTCGGAATGGCGCGTCAACGGCTCTCTGAACTCCTCCACTTCTTTTGCTTTTTACAAATATTTTTTAAACCGTTTTGCCAGCTTATTCAGACACTGACTACGCTGAACCCGCACGCTGCCTTCGCTTATGGCTCCTAGCTTTTTTTGAATTTCTTTGTAACTCAAAGGTTTATCCCGGAGATAGCGATCGCTTAAAATTTCTTTACATGACAGTAGCACGTTCTAGTCATACTGCGACTCTACTGGACTCAGGCGAAGTACTTGTTACAAGCGATGGAGCTAGTTCTGAACTATATGATCCATCAACAGGTCAATGGAAGTCTCTTACGAACATGAAATCAAAAGGACGTTATACTTCTACTGCAACTCTACTTCAGTCGGGGAACGTTGTTGTTCTTGGTGGTACTGAAGTTGCTCGATATTCCCCCACTTCTGAAATTTATGATTCATCAAAAAATCAAACTAACTCCCACTTGTATGAAAACTCCCCTGTCACGAATGCCAAACACTCGCCTTTACGCAATTTACCTTTTTGCGAGCTTTGGTAACCTCTCTAATATTCCTGTCTAATCCTGGGTTCTGGTGCATTTATTTAAGTTAAACATACCAAAAGAGGATTTATCATTTACTTTCTTGACCTGCTTGAAAACTCCCACGTTTATCAGCTCGTGTTTCCTTTATGACACCTGTCTGAAATGTAAGCGCATAATTCTTAACAAGGTGTACGCACCTTCTTTATTGCGCCAGGCTCGCGTTCAACAGCGCTTGTCACAGCGGCTGCAGAGCACCCACTAGCAATTACGCACGTCCATTTTGATGAGCGTGCACTTGGTTTTATGGCACTTGGCTACGGCAAAGCAAAAAAAGCGCCAGCAGCGCTCATTCTCACATCGGGAACAGCCGTTGCCAACGTCTTGCCAGCCGTTGTTGAATCAGCCCAATCAAATGTGCCTCTCATTGTTCTCTCAGCTGACAAGTGGAATTTCATTTGCCAAATGCTAGCCTTGAGACTAAATTGGAACAACATTGATCTGGGGGTCGCACTTTTATTCCCAACTAAGGGGCGTCACTAGAGAAGCCCTGGACTGTAATGCTTGTAAAAGCTCTAATGGCCTACTTTGGTTAAGAATTATTTGATTTGTGTTCGCCATGTTTTAAGCAGTATGAAGAAGAAATTATGGTTTGATACTTTCGGAATCCAGTCTTTTTGCACAAAGTGCATAATACTATAAAGAGGATGAATAACGTATATCAAAGAGCATCAAAAACATCTCACCTTGTTTATTTTCAATCCATTGACTAGGTACTGTATTCCTTGAATGTTTAGATTGATCGATACAATATACAGCGCTGTGATTGTCTATATGAAACAAATACTATAGGAGAATGATTCGATCGTACAAGCTATTGCACCGTGTTGATCATCAACGCATTTGCTAAATACTGCATTTCAGGGACAATTCTTGATGTTCTATGAATAAAGACATCACTGGCCGCATAGCTAAACGACACATCGCCGACAAAGTCCAAGGCCGGTGTGTAGACGAACGACCCGTCAGCATTCAGCTGCAACGTGCCGCTGGTGACGTCATCGACCAATTGCGCAGTTAGAGCAGTACCCTCAGGATCGCTGTCGTTGCCCAGTACGCCAGGTGCCGGGATGCTCAAGGTTGTGTTCTCTACCACCTCATAGCTATCAGCTTCCCCGCTAGGCGCGTCATTGATGGCAGCGACATTCACGATTATAGAATCGCTGGGCGATAATCAGCGCCGTCACCTGCCCGCCAATCGCCCACCAGCGCAGCAGAACCAGCGTCCGCAGCCTGATCCAGTGGCCACTGCGGCGCGATTTCAGTGTGCCCGAGGTAATTTCCGTCATCTGCGCGCCTTGGTCCCGTTGCGGTTTCCAATCCCGGTGCTAGATAAGCGTTGAAGCACCGCCAACGGCTAACAGAGTAAGGATTACGCCATGACACGCAATATCGCGATCGCAGCCAAGCCAACTCTGCGACTCGATCGTCACAGGTGTTGGTCCGCGAGTCGAAATAGAGAAAGCCGTCGGCAATAATTCGTGGATCGCGCTTTGTCGCCTTGTGAAAATTGGTGTAGTGGCGAAACCCTTGGTAGGCCATTTCAGAAATGGTGGGATCGGTATCGTAAACACGTAGCAACGCCATTGATTCGCGTGTTGCCCCCTGTCTACCAAACCGCCCCTTCTCGAATAGCGCGACATCGGTGATGCCAGCTTGTGCGAACGACCACACCAGTATTCTTTTGGGCGACTATTTATTCGCTCAAAGTTTCCGGCTTGCGGCGACACTGCGAAACACGAGGACTTGCCGCTGGGTCGGCGAGGCCGCACGCTTGGTTTGTGAGGGCGAATTACGACAAGTGCTCGGCCGCAACGACCAATCCATCGACCGCGAAACCTATTTCTCCATTATCCAAGGCAAGACGGCGGAACTGTGTCGTGTCGCCTGTTCGCTGGCGGCCGCCGAAGCCGGCTGCAGAGCGCCACATGGGCGGCACGTGTGTGAACGTTGGCTGCATTCCAAAAAAGCTGTTTTCCTATGCCGCCCACTGCGCCGAAGAGTTCGAAGACGCCGCCCGCTTCGGCTGGACCGTATCTGCCACGAGCTTCGACTGGCCGACCCTGGTTAACAACAAGAACGCCGAGATCGAACGGCTGAATGGCATCTATCAACGCCTGCTCGACAACGCCGGCGCCACGGTGTTCCACGATCGCGCCCGCCTGCTCGACGCGGCAAACCTAGGTTGCAAAAAACAGCATTAACCACGGCTCAAATTTGAAGAAAAGTCTGAAATTTGAAAAAGAAACATATACTGAAATAAAAAAAAAGAAATTAAAAAAAGCAACAACATAGACCAGGTTGACATTGACCAGCAGTAGCCAAAGCTGAGATTTGCAAAATTCGAAATGAAAAAAAAACCTAGGTTTCGTGGATCAGTTTTCAACACTCCTGAAATTTGAAAAAAAAATTGACATTTAAAAATGCAACGGCGCTCCCCGAGCAGCTCCTCGAGAGCGAGCTCTTCGGACACCGGAAGGGCGCCTTCACCGGCGCCAGCGCCGACCGCCGCGGAAAGATCCAGGCCGCCGCGCGCGGCACCCTCTTCCTCGACGAGATCGGTGAGGTCCCGCTCCCGGTCCAGGCGAAGCTCCTTCGCGCGATCGAGCATCGCGAGATCCAACCGCTTGGCCAGGACCGACCGGTGGAGGTCGATGTCCGCTTCGTCGCCGCCACGCATCGCGACAACATTCTCCCTTTTCCCAATGATAAATAGTAAAAGTTAAAAACGGATAAATTGGATAATTTGCCATACTTACCCAGGGCTACGGAGCATGGCATCTCCAGAGGCATAGTTATTAGACATTGTGACTATTTTGGATAAAATGGCTTTTAAGATCTCTATCAATGCTAAGGAGGGCATCTAAAACAGGAATAGAGGAGGAGGGTGATTACCCTGCTTTACTTTTTCAACATCATTCTTAAAATGCCTTTAAAGTTTCAGATTGTTGCCGGATTGTTTCCGATTTTTGTGTCTCTCGGTCCTCTAACTGGGTGCGGCGGCGGACGCGAGGACCGTAGAGGTCGCGCCGGGTGGCTGCGATTCAGGGGACGAATGCGATGAATCGGATAGCGAGCGAGGCCGAGGAGCCGTTGGCCCTCGCGATGAAGGACTTTCCACGCCAGCTGGAGCAGCCACGACTCTGGGTTGAGTCGTGCCCGCGCTCTCTGTCGACTCTTTCACGGCGTCTTGGTGGGCAGAAAACCGATGGCGAGATGATGACCCAGGCTCTGCTCCTCTCCGAGGATGCGGAAATGGCGAACAAGCCGGAACTGGAGATTTTCGCGGACGACGTATTGTGTGCCCATGGTGCGACCAGCGGACAGATAGATGAAGACCTGCTCTTCTACCTTCGTGCCCGTGGCATTCCGGAAGACGAGGCAAAGACCCTTCTGGTACTCGCTTTCCTGTCCGAAGCGATTGAAGAATACGGCGAGGACGATGTGACCGAAGCATAACAGGGTAAGAAGAAAGAAGAACGTTGTTGTTGTGATGTTGCTGATGATGATAATGATGATGAAGATTTTGTTGTCGTCGTAGATGATAATATGGTTTTTCCATTGTGTGCATTGTTGTCGCATAGATAGGGGAAGGAATGTGATAAATAATATCGTAACGAACATGGGTACGGCAATCGGCTGTCCATATCAAGAACAAGTACATCATCAGCAGTAATAGTAGTGCATTTCCGCTGCTGTTGCCTTTCGTCGCCCCCAGGGGCAGCCCGAGAGCACAGGCCACCGCCACCGCAGTCAGGCTCACCTTCAGCGACAGGCCGACGATTTCCAAGAGATCCGCATCACCGGAAAACACCAGCGCGAAGGCAAGCGAAAACGCCTCACCAAAATCCTGCATAATTATGTTATTTCTACGTAGAGGGTCATTTCTGTGCAGATATTGCACAAATTAATGAAAGGAGGCAAGGAAACAGGGGCCTCGACAGCAGTTCAGGTGATGAAGTCGACAGAGCAGCATCACTCCTATGGAAATGAAAAAGGTCCATTGCTGACTTTTGACATCGGCCAGGCCAAAGCCTAAGATAATGGGAGCGGCGGCAGTTGAGAAGACACCAAAGGTTGAGGCAAGGCTTCGGATACTTCCCAGGTAACGAGTCCCATAAATTTCTGCCCAGGTAGCTGTACCACTAAGGGAATTGAGGCTGGCACTTACTCCCATGAGGATGAAGAAGATGAACCAGGAAGTAGGATTGGGGAAGAAGACAGCCAGTAGAACGCACGCGCGCCCCGCTCCTCGACAAGCTGAAATCCAGTCTCGCTTTTGTCCTCAACCGTCGTCACGTAAAGGGATATCCGGTCACCGCCGGCATTCTCATACATGAACTGGGCGGCAGACTGCCCGCCTGAAGGTAAAAGACGCCCGCCCACCAGCGAGAAACCATATCCTTCGAGGTCGGGCGCGACGAGATTGAGCCCGACGCGCTTGGACAACCAAGCAATCAGGTGATCCTTTTCGTTGGAAAAGATTTTGATGATTTTAATATGATTGATTCAAAAAAGTTTGCATCTTATCTTCGAAAAATCTCAAAACCCACTTTGATAGTTGCAAACAAAGTTGATGTAGATGGCGCTGATAAAAATTTTGCAAGGTTGAGAGAAAGATACAATGATTCGATTGTAATTCCTGTCAGTGGTGACAGTGAATTTGTTTTAAGACGTGCAGAACAAAAAGGTTTGATCAAATATTCTCCAGGTTCTGAAACCTTTGAAATTATTACTAAACAGTTTTAATACAAAAACTTACAGAAAATTTTTCAGTTTGATTCGGAGGATAGAGCCCTCAGTCAATTCATCCTTCGGAGCAGGATCCTCCACCAGCTTCCTTTGTTTAGCTTTCTTCATTTCATACTTACTCCTTTGAACACTAAAATGTAGACTTATTGATCATTTTGACGCTACAGCAGATACAACCAGAAGTATAGAAAGTTTCTGTATCATGTTTGGTATTATCACATACTTCGATGCACAGAAGAGATTCTCGGTATTGTCTGGGCCTTACCCTACACCATCCTGGGCCTATTTCTGGGGACGATCGGTTGTTGCACCGGTGGGGGCGCTCGCTTGCGGGGACGGACCGTCGAGTTCTACGGCGGAGGCGTCAAGCGGATGCTTCATCTCCTGCCGGGCGGTCAATTCACACTGGCCATGACGCTCGGCCACACGATCCTGGGGCAGACCGAGGCGGCACTGGACATCGCTCGCGACCATGAGCTGGTTCATGTAGCCCAAAAATAATCATATTCATAATCCTAGCTTTAGTAGTAGTAGTAGCAGTAACATTAGTAGTAGTAGTAGTAGTAATAGAAGTGACAGTAATATTAGTAGCAGAAGCAGTAGAAGTAGCAGTAGAGGTATTAGTATCAGCATACTAACTAGTGTTACCTTTTGGTTAGTTCAACGTCCCACCGCAACAAGCACTATAAGTTTCAATTTCATACTTCAAGCCGTTCATAAGATACTGCTAACATGCCCTTTTGACAACCTCCTTGTTTTCTTTTGCTCGTAAGTGGTAAGCGGTGACGACAATGTCTGGTCGGGTATTTAAACTGATTTTCAAATTATTGAAAGCCATTTCTTGATATATTTTTTCATCTTCTTTGGTCAATTCTAGTGCTGCAGTAATTTTCTCGTCCTGGCAAATGACATTAGAACTTTCCAGGTTAAAATTTTCAAACTTTAATAATTGACTAAAAAAGTAGGCGTTATTGGCTGTTTTTCGTTGTCGCTCATTAATGGCGGCCGACACCTGCGGGTGAAACAGGTAGGATGCTTTGTTGCGACCTTTGAGGACGAAGCCCGTGAAAGCTGCGTCTAGGGCAAGCGAGAGATCCAGGTTGAGCGGCATCGAGAGGCGTCCGGTCAAGCCAAGGCCTACGCCGTCGCCGGGGGTAATGTTGGAATGAAAGCCGACACCGTAGCGCGGCGCGAGTTGCTGCGCCATCGCTGGGATACTGGTGAGGGTGGCGAGAGTAAAAAGCGTCAGGGCAAGGATGCCCAGTCGGTGGTTACCACCAGATCGACGACGTGGATTACTTCCGCGAAAGTTTCGAGATCGCCTTCGACCATACGCTTTACACGGGCGATGCCACGCATGACCTGCACTTCGGCTACCAGTACATGGAAGTTGCCGAAGATCTCGCGCGACGCTCGAACGGTTGGGGCCTGATCGACATTCTCGGCAATCAGACAATGGCTTCCGACGGCGTTACACCGGTTGGTTTCGTAGCGCGCGTGCAGCAGCAGTCATTGCTCAGTGCACCGCCCCGCGCGACCCGCGCAAAGACTGGGATATTGAAGATGCCAATGGCGACGGTCGCATTGGTCGCTCCCGGCCCAAACAACGTCGCGATCAGAATGGCCACAATCACCGCTGGAAAGGCAAAAGTGATATCGGACAGGCGCAGGACCAGCCATTCCACCACGCCGCCCCAGGCCACGGCAGCCAGGCCCAGCGGCACGCCAATGCCGATCCCGATGACCACTCCCAGTCCCGCCACCACGAAACTGGTAACCTGGATTATCAACCAATGAATCATTATTATAATTTAATAATCATTTTAATAATACCATTTTAGATATGATGGAATAAGTGAGTAGCCTAATGATAGAATGAAGCAGGGGTTTAGTAATGATTATCAAATGCAAGGCCAAGTAGAATAGTTAAGTCATAAAATAAATGCGCAAAAATATATGCTTTATTAAAAACTAGATCACAAAATTCGTCATCAAGAATAAAATCCAAATGTAAAAATATAAAAGTGATACCTCGGTCTTTCATCTTTCCGAAAATGCTCGAATGCGGCGATGCCCGCCGCGCGTACCGGTTGAAATTCGCACGGCCATCCACAGATGAGCTGCAACAAGGGGACGCGCCCGCGCGTTCCCTTTGACTTATTGCCGCCGAATCCTGTATGGACAGGCCTTCTTTTTCCGAGGATGACGTGATGACTGCCAGCGCGCCGATCACCCAGGACGTGGTGACGATCCCCCGCAAGCTGCCGGAAGACGGCAAGCTGAACCAATCTTTATCCAGTTTTCGGAGCGCCAAAGCTTCAGAGCCATTTTTGACCGCTGTCATCACTGTAGCTCCAAAATTCTGATCTCTGTTTGCAGGCTTAAATCTTCCTATTCTTCAAAGCTTTTTACTGTGAAAAAACATCGTGAGCCTTGGCTATTCTACTTTACATCCTCATTTTTCCCACCGTCTTTACTAATAATACTACCAAGGTAAGTGGAGTTGTCCACCAGTTCAATCTTTTCGTTACCCAACGTCACCAAGAAGAAGAAAAAGAAGAAGAAGAAGAAGAAGAAGAAGAAGAAGAAGAACATGCCATTGGAACATTATCCATTTATAACCTTTGCTAGAAGATCTATAACCATCTACATAACTGCATCTTCAGCATTGGGTAGCAAATCTACTGTGTCTATAAAGCTGATGGAGAAATGAATGCAAGGATTTAGCTACCCAGCAAGACAATCGACTCACCTCAGTTTTCGCAGGTTCATACGAGTATGGAGCTTTTGAAGATATCCTGCATGCGGTGCGCGAGCTCGTACTGGGCGCTCCGCGCGTCGATCGACGGATACCCGACCGTGCCACGCCTCGCGGCGTTCAAGGCGGTGATCGCGTCGATCGTGTCCGCGCGCTCCCGGACCTCGAGGCCCTCGGGGTCCTCGAGGAAGAGCACCGGCTCGCCCTGGCTGCGGAACTCGACCCCCTGCAGGTCCGTGGGTAGGAACCCCGCCCCCCAGGCCGAGTTGCCCGCGCCGAGGACCTGGCCGGTGATCCCCAGCTTATTGTTTTTATTGGAATTATCTCTAAGATTTAGCACATTTGTTTTATGCTTCTTCATTGTTGAAATTCAGACTATTGTCTTATCTCTGTTTTCAGGTTGAAGACAATAGAAGAAGAGATGAAGGGAGCTAATGAGAAATTGAATGATAAAATCGAACTTCTGAAAAGGGAGCTTCGTAAGTATCTCAGTTTTTTGTCAAATATCAAAGTTTAGAACTTTTGTCTGCACAGGTCTCTGGAATTTTTTCCCTCTAATGTTCCTTTAGATTTATGTAACATAACTGCCAGAAACAACACATCTTTCAGAGAAGGACACATTAAAATTGAAAGCAAGAAAGTCGAGACAAAGAATAAATATGATATGCAAGAAAATTGTGCAGAGGCACAACTGCGTCAAAGGGACACAATCATATCCAAAAGATGGCGACAATTTAATGATAAAATCGCTGAAAACCATATGAAAGATCCAAGTGTACATATAATTGATCGAAGGTCTCGCTTCATCATATGGCGGGGCAGCCAAATCGCAGGGATCTGGCGATCTTTCAACGAGGAAAAAGCTCTAGTTGCTTCGGGTCCAGGTTTCGCCCTTGCAGATAAGGCCGCCCATGACACAGCCTTCGAGCTTGAGCTTGTTGGCCGAGGTCAGCTCTATGAAGCCCGTGTAAGTCTTGCCGTCCTCCGCGTTGTAAACCTTGCCCTTCCACTGATCGGCCTTTTTGGTCGGCTTCATCGACTGCACGATCTGGACCCCGACAAGCCCGCATGGCACCGCCGGCCGTGTTCCTGCTCCCGTTCCTCGAGCTCTACTACTCGGTCGGCCTGTTCGACACACCCTGTGCGGTCGCGCTCGCCCACATGCTGTTCAACGTCCCTCTGGCGGTCTGGATTCTCGAGGGGTTCATGTCGGGTGTCCCCAAGGAGATCGACGAGACCGCCTACATCGATGGCTACAGCTTCCCGCGGTTCTTCTTCCGGATCTTCTTCCCGCTGATCCGGGCCGGTGTGGGCGTGACCCATCCCTTATACCTACAAGGGCAGCAAACCCGAGTCGGTGGAACTGACCATCGACAGTCGCGGCTGTCTCGATTCCGGCTACTGCTACATGCCGCAATCCTGGACGGAAACGGTTCGACTCCTGCCACAAGTGGCCGGGACCCCGAAACTGCAGCTCGGCCAGTCGTCCGGAACAACCGGACTCGTCGGCGCGAACAACGAGTTCGCACCGGTCGACGAGGTCTTTTTCCCGGATGTCTTCCCGGTAGATGGCAACCCCGACAGAACGCGGATGCGGTTCTTGCGCATCTTGCCTGATGTATGCGCCAGGATCTCATGATCGTTGTCCAGCTTGACGCGAAACATGGCGTTGGGCAGCAGTTCGGTGACCGTGCCCGTCATCTCGATTACGTCTTCCTTACCCATAAGCCCTCGTCATTGAGAAAAAACCGCGGCGAACATGGGTCCCACATGCCGCGAAATCAAGGCAATTCTGTTCTTTGTCTCGCGCGCGGCGACGTCAGACATGGGGCAGGTCATGCGCCGGGCCGTCGATCCTGTTGTGCCCCTCTGCCAGGACATAACCGCGATCCGACACGCGCAGCGCGGCCTTGGCGTTCTGCTCGACCATCAGCACCGCGGCGCCGTTCTTCACCAGGTCACGAACCAGGGAAAAGAGCTCGCCCGCGGCCATCGGCGACAGACCGGCCGTCGGTTCGTCCAGCATGATCAGCCGCGGCTCGGTCAAAAGGGCCCGGGCTACCGCCAGGATTTGCCTTTGTCCGCCAGAGACAGAGAGAGAAAACCAGAACAGAAGGCGTCCAGTATACATTTCTCCCGAAAGGAACACACCCGGAATACATCATCTGAAGGAATTCGGAGAACCTAGCTTTTAGATTTTGATGACCAAATTAGTAACATGAATTGCGGAAATTTATTAATGGTATAGTAGATAAAAACACGAGAAAAAGAAAGACCAGTTTTCAAACAACATAAATGTTGTAACAGAACAAACCTCTCTTTATGTCTTTATGGTTTTTATGTGAGCGCATTTCATGCACCAGAATTTTCTATTTGAACGAACCGGAAACACAGATAAAGAACGAAATGGCTTTCCTTGACAGGTTAGTACAATTGCCTGTCTCAGCATACCTTGACTTGATCTTGAAGAGAGGCAAAGATCGGAGAGGGCTTTTAAGGCTCTTCGCAAAAATGTATACCGGGTTCCTGCTCTAGTATTTGTTTCAATTCACGATCTAATTTTTCATAAGCTGTTTTTGTATCGAGTTTCCCCAGCATACACACGCCCACCAGATCGCTGATCGGCACCATGATCGGCATCGTCGCCAGCGCCTGGCCGCTGCCGGAAGGGATGAAGAAGTTCAGGATCGTCTGAATGACCAGCATACCCACGGCGGACAACTCCGGACCCACGGCCGCCAGCGGCGCGGCAAGGGCATTGACCACGGTGTCCAGCACCTGGCCATCCTCGAGAATCAGGGCGACGCCGCGGGCGAAACCAATGAGCAGCGCCGTGGTGGCCATGCCGGCGGCGCCATTACCCTGGTTCTGTGGATCTTTATTCAGTTACAGATCAACCTTGCCCAGTTAATGCCCACCCTTCTCACTTTACCCCTTGCAGACCCTGGAATATCTTGTGCAAAGTATACATGTTATTAATGGGCCCCTAAACTCAAAAAACAATTTCTGAGGTTTTCATGTCAAATGATAGCTAGTGGTGAGTTTGAAGCCATCTTGAAGTTTTTTTTAAAAAAATTTTGAATCTGCTACCTACTATGGGCGCTCAAAGTTGAGACGTTTTCTCAGAAGCGTCCTTCTCGCAACTTTTTTCAAGATCCTCCAACTCAAAATTTTGCTCTTGACAAATTCGTCCTTCAAAACTTTCCCCTGCGAAGATATGTCTCTTGAAATGTTTTTCGTGGAGACGTAATGAATCAACATGTTTCCCAAAATTCTTTACTTTATTCGAATCGCTTGAATTCGTGCTAGAAGGAGTGCTTGTCTCGTCATTACTAAAAAAAGCAGAACACAAACTGACCTCATTCGATTTCGATGTTTGAATCATTGCCACTGCATATCCAGATAGAAAGAACAACGTTCTGCCTAGCATAGATTTTCTATTGCTTGTGATGTCCATGGCTATTCATTTGCATCGATCTATTCCTTGGTCAGTGCATCAAAAAATTGCACAGATTTCCATTCTCCACTTGCTCTCGGGAAAAGGAACGGACGTATCTAAATAGAAAAACGGATAGCAAAAGGACAATGTCAGAAATTGGTCGCTGCCCATGCTGCAGCACCAAAACTTGTAACGCGCAGTCCATGCACGCGCGTGTCACCCCTGCCGCCGCGAAAAACCGTCTACGTACAAAGAATAACCGACCGTCCGTTGCGAGTCCATGGCGGCCGCAGGGACGTGAGTCACCGTGACAAACTGATTGTTCCTTCCCAACCACACCACGTTTTGGTCATCGAACCACAAACACCCAAGGAGAGACCCATGTCCCCCAGCACAAACACTTCAAAGCCACGCAGGAAACTCGCATTGACGGCCGTAATCCATACTTTTGTTTATTGTTATCTTGTTTAGTATTTGCCTCACATTGCTCAATCGAGGCACTGGAATTCGCCAGTAATGGACCGCTCAGCTCAATTCCTTGTGATATGTATTGTAACTTTTTAATGGAATAAAAATGCTTGTGCTTAACACCATATTGGTTTTCTACAAAATTATTTCATGTTTTGTCAGAAAAGTTTAGAAATCACGATGGCTTTAACTTCTTTTCTAAATTTTTCTTGAATTCTTAAAAAGAAGGCTTCAGCTCCTGTGTCGTTTCCATCCTTAAATCACTAAAACCTCGAGAAAAAGAATCATTATGATTATTCTATTTGACGGGAGAAGAAAGTTTACAAAATAAAATAGATTCGACAATGAAAAAAGAAAGAGCGCCGAAGAGAGAGGGGGGCGCGCGAGCAATGGAAAATCGTGATACATATAAACATACATACATGGGTTTGCGCGTTATAATATAGATCACTATCCCAAGGATGCCAGTGAATGTATGGTAAAAGGAATTTTGGAAACAGCGCGTTTGTTATAAATGATTTACTGGAAGAACATGCACAAGAAGCAAACTTGTCAAGTTATATAGCCTAAGCATTGTTGTTGTATATTGTTTTTGTTTAAATGTCTATTTAGATGTGGATATAAACACTAAAGTATAACATCATGGTATTAAAAGAAGTACGGATAATGTGTCAAACGCAAAGACATCGATGCACAGCTTACCATAAGAGCACCCTAACCTTCGGAGGGTGAAGGGTTCTCAAAAATCAAAATCCATATTAATTGCCTGTAAGTTCTGAAATATCGTTTAGGCCATTTTCATGAATGTACTTCAAAACACCACTATTAATTTTCCCGGCAATACTAAGCCCTTCACCTCTTAAGCCAGTTACTATTTGGAGGGCTTTGGCGCCGGCTCTTAATTTCTCAATTGCAGACTCTGAATCATTGATACCACCCACACCAATTATCTCCAACTTTTTTCCAGCTTGCTTATAAACATGTGAAATAATTTGGGGTTGAAACTGGACAAAAGGCATGCCCTTCCTTAAAGAACTTTATTGCGTTGAGCCAGAAAAATTTGTAAGAAATCAGCGACGGAGCATTTTATCTGGTTTGGTACCTGCAGCATGTAAACTTTGAAAAGCGACTGCAGAATTGAGACTTTGCTAGATAGTTTAATATCCTATATAACAAAGCGAAGGGGTCGAGAACAATCTTTTTATTATTCGATTCTTTTGGATTAAAAACAGATGCTGTAACAGTAAGAAATACACTGATGTAACAACCTTGGCCAGGATAACCCGTTAATGCAGCGATACCACCAATGGCCTCCAACGTCGATCCGAAGCTGACATGACCAGAACCTGGCCCGGAGGCACCTTGTCCGGAGATGGAGGCAAGCACAATTCTGGGGTTGGCTGCCTTTAGAACCGGATAATCAATACCCAATCGTGCCAGCACACCGCGTCGAAAATTTTCCACCACAACATCCGCGTATTCGACCAAGCGTAAAAATTGCGCACGTCCCAACAGCGTCCACAACCGAGAATAAAAATCAGCGTCTGGATTCGCCCATTCGATGAATTGCATTTGCGTCATCAAATCATTTTGGTCGTACAACCACTGACATAAACTCGGTCGATCGTCCCGTCCGGCCCTGCCAATTTCCTGGTAATACGATTCAATCGAACCGGGTGTTTCCGCGTGAATCACCACACGAATGTCTTGCTTGTCCACCCCCATGCCGAAAGCATTGGTCGCCAAAACCACATCGACCTGATCAAAACGCGTGCCGAGGTCAACGATCGTCATGGTCGGCGTCAACACCTGGAATCCGCGAGCAGAGTCGGCAACGTGCGCCGACAGCTTCCCGCTTCGAAGCTGCACACGGGTTTCGGAGATGATTTCCAGTTCCGCGGGACCTTCGAGGACGATGGCGGCGCCGTTGTCAAATCCGAATCGCGCCGTCCCCTGCCGCAGTGCGATCGTCTGGCCGCTGGAGAAACGCGTGCCGTATGGAACCACATCCAAAGGGCCGGAATTAATCAGTGCACAGACCAACTATTGCCTGCCTTAGTACTGCGTAATGTACGGTGATCAAAATGGTTGAGACGAGTGATGCGGACGTCGAGCATTCGGGTCCGCTGAGTAACCTTCGCGTGGTCGAGTTTGGTTCCACAATCTCAGGTCCATTTTGTGCGCGCATGTTGGCTGATTTTGGTGCAACGGTCATCAAGGTAGAGCAGCCGGATGGTGATTTCGCCCGGGGCGTCGGAAGCCGGAAGCAGGGCCGCTAATACAGCGCCACGCGCCTGTGAGAAATACCAGTTGTGGGGCGTATCATCCAGGTCGGTGGATAATTCTTCACCCCTTGCCAGTGGATGCAATACAATGGCCCCTTCCTTGAATGGCGTCGCGGCATTCAGCTTGTAGTCTTCACCGTAGGTCTCAAAACTGTCACCGACCCAGGCAATGGCGTTGATGTACACCACGTCAAGGTCTGAAACCCTGTCTTCAAAATTGTCACCCTCGGTGATCTTCAATCCACGCTCTCTCAAGAAGGGGTTTACAATTTACCCGCGACGAATTAGTCAGTAGCTTATTTTGAGAGCATCCCAGGTTGCTTTGGGGTGATGGGAGGAGGAACTGCCATGGAAAACTTCCTTGGAAAACCATATGATTTTGCTATTTTAGGAATTTAAAATCTCTCAGCTGAGTCTTATTTTGAGCTATTTTGGGCATGGGAATTTTTTTTTTTCTAGCGGTTACGAGCACATTCCCGCAACTAAACTTGGCTATTTCATAACCAATAAAATATTTCAGATTTTATTTCTTTTATGCTTGAGAGGAAAGTAAGGGGGGTATGTTTCTGTATAAAAGAAGTGTATGATTTTTGGTTCTAAGACATTTTGTCACAAGACGATTTTCGGTTAGGTTATAAGGAATTTTATAAAGGTTATCGAAAGAAACTGAATACGTAATTTGGAAATAACAAAACGAATTGGTTTAACAAAAAGTTCAAGTAGACAGAAAAATAATGTTGTTAAACGTTAAAATACGTAGAGGAGCACAGCGAAGACTATGGGATAATGTGAGATGAAATGGGGAAGTAAAACTTTCCTAGACTTAGTTTATGCTGATAATTTGCGCATCATAGATGAAAATATTTGCAGAATGAATGAATTTTTGGAAGTTTTGAGGGTTCAGGGTGCAAGAATATGTTTGAAAATAAATGTTGAGAAGACTAAGTTTCTAAGACTGTTAATAAGTAAAGAAAAAACGTGATGTTGGGTAACGAGAAGATTAGTCAAGCGGACAGCCAGCGCGCATCGAGTCAATCTGTTTGTTGCCCTGCAGGATTTCGCGCGACACATTCAATGGCAGGTCATTGGAGTCGATCACGCCACGCACGAAGCGCAGGTACGACGGCATCAGATTTTCGGCGTCGACCATGATGAACACGCGACGCACGTACAGCTTGATGCCGCGCCGTGAGTTGCGGTCCCACAGGTCAAATGGCGCGCGCGCCGGAATATACAGCAGTGAGGTATACTCCAGACGTCCCTCTACCTTGCATGCTACTTTCTCTCAATTTTTAAAATCACAAATTTGTTTTCTACTTTCTTAAAGAGCACTATGCTTCTATCAAAGTAACCATGGCAAGAATGCCCTGTTATTTTGTATGTAGGTATGCGTTTCTCTCATTATCTAAGTTAGGTAATTATCTTAATTTTTATCACAAAAAGTTGTCATTAGTGCTCTTATTTATGTCTGTTTTTTAGATGAGTACACAATTCTAGAGAAACTGTTGAAGGATCTTCATAGAAAGGAATAGGTGCATCTCACCAACAAGTGATTTTAACAAGATCAGTTGTTCGTCTCCTGATCCGAAGTGATGTCTAATCAGCGAAAAACATTAGATCGGAACGGTTTATACCGAAAGAACTTAGAAGCACTGATTATACGAAATCCTTTCTCTTTGAGACCCTTATTCTCTGTTGCCTTTTTAAAACTTCTCTCTCGCTGTACTTTCAACTCATTTAATTTTTTCACTTAAAAGTTTTTGTCGACAAGGTGATTGTGACATATTGTATCGTTAAAAGGATATCTTTGAAACCCAGTTTTGTTGCTTTTTAAGAAAGACGCTGGGCAGAACTGGAATAAGGGGAGTAAACCAAGCCAAGATTAACGGCGCTCTGACTTGTGTCCCGGGGCATCCTCAGTACTGTACGGCAATGTGGGAGTGCACCTTTCATTTGTCTAAGAAACTGATTTCTGTGAATGCGCTCCATCTTTTCATGAAGACTCTGTGGAAGTGATATCCAACATTATGTGTTGGGAAGCGGGCTACCTGCGCTCCCAGCTCCCAGAACGACGCTGCGTTGAACGGAGGATGGCCCGCCAGCACCTCGTAGAGCATCACGCCCAGGGCCCACACGTCCGTGTGGGGTCCAACCAACTCGCGGGACTGTCCCTTGAACTGCTCGGGCGCCATGTACTGGGGGGTCCCCAACAGCACGCCGGTCTTGGTCAGACGGCTCATGCCCTGCACCGAGGCGAGTCCGAAATCGGCGACCCGCACGTGTCCCTCTCGGGTGAACCTGCCAGTGCTTGGCACACTGTAAGGCTTGGATTCAAGCTCCAAAAAACTAACCTTGTTTTCAAGCTTAGAGCAAGTAAAAACATGTTTGTAGTTAAAAGCAGGATATGGTTGTCTCAGTCATCTTCTTCTGATATTTGCAGAAGAAAGTTTGGCAAAACTTCGGATTACAGGTAGCTTCCTGACAATTTTGCAAAGACGAAACCTTGGCAGTTCTCGTCGTCATCTCAGTGCGATATTATTTTTTGCTTTTCTCGTGCTCGAAGCCGAAGACCCACCACGGCTTGTGCCCCATCACGCGAAAGGTGTGCTCGACCTGGGGGATCTCGATGTGGGTGCAGCGCACGCGCGAACCCGCCGGATGCCACGCCTCGGCGAACTGCACGAAGGGCTGACATTCCCCCGCCTTGCGGTCGCTGTTCTTGGCGAAGAGCGTCCTGCCGCTGCGGGTATGCGGGCCGGTGGCGACGACGGAATCGCACATGGCGCGAGCGTATCACGCCGGGCGGGCCATAGGTAATCTGCCAATTGAAAAAAAAGCCCAGTTAAATTTCATCAGCAGCTGTGCACTGAAAATCGGAAAGGTATGAAAAGCTTTTCTCCCTTGATCTTCACTTTGCGATTGACTCGAATGAGACTGAAATACCAGTTTACCTGCATGTAGAAACTCAGCTTATATGTAATTTGAGAATCGTCCAATTTTACAACGTGGCATTATTTTGTTTTCTCTGCAGCTATCTACGGATACCAATGAAAAGAAGATTGCGAAGGTGACAGGGCTTACAATACAAAGAATTTGTTGAAACGGTCGTGTGAAGAGGCGTAGATACCAATAAGGGAAAGTTGTATCCGTGACTCCTAACTGAAACCCTGCGCATCTACTTGGAGGTACACCAGCTTTAGAGAAGGACCATATATACAAGAACAGTCCGAACATTTGGTAATGCTTTTGTGGTACACATAATAGAAACTGTAAGTAGATCAAGCATAATATGAACAGAACAAGAGAGCCGTGAGAGGAAAGTGTGTTTGTTTCATCTTTTTCTTTTTGATTATTTGTTTCAGCTGTCTTTGTTTTGTTTATATCTATTTTTGGCTTTGTACATAAATATTTGTACCTACAAGTGCTAAAAGATAGATAGTTGATAGGTAATTCTATATTTTGAAAAATTTGAGCCTGTTACTGCTCAAAAGAAAAAATTGCAACAGCTATTTTACGTTAGTATTTCCGAGTTGCACTTGGATCGACTACCTTCAGACTGCAATTTTTCTTAAAATAACAACATCAGCATCACCCGCAGCCAGACCGGCGATTTCACCCGTGCGCAGGGCAAGGTGGTGATGGAGAGTTTCCTCAAGTCCGAGGGCGGCGAGAACATCTGCGCGCTCTACGCGCACAATGATGACATGGCGGTGGGCGCGATCCAGGCGATCAAGGAAGCCGGTCTGAAGCCGGGCGAGGACATCAAGATCGTGTCGATCGACTCGGTGCCCGACATCCACCTCGCGATGAAGGCCGGCGAGGCCAATGCCACAAAGAATGCTGGTCTTACCCAGCTCTCATGCATGAAAAAATAAATATTAATGTGTTTCAAATAGTTCATGGTAAAGAAAAGTAAGTAAGGAACGACACAGGCCTATCATAATCGATAACGTAAAAAAGATATTTTTGATAATTATAAATGCATCAAAAGAATCGAATTTCTATGCATATTCAAAATATATAAAGTTCACCAAGTTTAATGTAAAATGTCAAAAATTAAAGACCTGAGAAAACATGCCAATATGGAAAAGCCAATTTGAGCAAGCTTGTGTTAATTTTTATGTATTGAGTTGGATTAAGGTGGTAGCTGCTAATAGTAAAAGGGGCTCGTGTAGGCTAAGATTGTATGATTTAAGATGTAATAAGAATACTCTGAGGCGTTATGTAAACAACGCTGAACTAACGAAATGAAACTGATATAAGACCGGGTGCCCGTCCAATGTTGGTTTTATTTGAGGCACTCGTTAGTTGAACACGCATGAGAAACTTTGCATTTTAATTTCGCGAGTTGGGCGCGCGCGGCCTCCAGGACCAGCGTGCGAATCGTGCCCTGCTCCGC
The DNA here is from genome assembly GCA_010016025.2 of Alatinidae sp. Z8VKAUB7J3. Taxonomy (NCBI): domain Eukaryota; kingdom Metazoa; phylum Cnidaria; class Cubozoa; order Carybdeida; family Alatinidae; species Alatinidae sp. Z8VKAUB7J3. The sequence goes on along the minus strand of JAAAKM020721499.1, from coordinate 181,617,753 downwards.
TGGTCTAAGTTCCGCGTAGCGGATCAGCAGGTCCCAGCACCGCACCTGATCGGCCGCGACGCTGCCCCCGAAGCGCAAGGCGTCCTTCCACAGGTTTTGGAAGTGGGCCCAGCCGCTGTCCGCCAACCGCGCGAACACGGGGTCGTCGGGGTGGTTGGCCATCATCACGAGCACGGCCTCGCCGAGCGTCCCGAACGTGTCGGAAAACTGGCAAACCCGGCGGAAACGTTTGTTGTAGATATTCCCGTTAAATTTCCACAACCTCCTGGAGTATGCGTTGGCCAATTTTTGGCTTTAAGGCTTTTTTCATGACGAGATCCACGTTGGTGTTCAGCAAATCCGACAGATAGTTTTTTAAATTGACAAAGGTGAACAAGTCGATCCCTTTATCAAATTCCACCAGCAGGTCCACATCACTCGTCTCATGCTGATTGTTCTTCACACAGGAACCAAACACAAGGAGCAAGTGATTCCTTATCTGGATGAGTTGAGTGATGAGGCTCGTTTGATTGGGGCGGTCAACACAGTTGTTAATCAAGACGGAACGTTAATTGGATATAATACAGATGGCAAGGGATTCTTTAAGAGCTTGCCTTCTTTTACAATCTCAGATAAGAAAATGACCATTCTGGGAGCAGGTGGTGCAGCCAAGTCCATTTTGGCTCAGGCTATTTTGGATGGCGCCAGTCAGATTTCAGTCTTTGTTCGTTCAGACAGCCTCAGTTCAAACCTGTTGTTGAAGAGTGAGAATGAAAGATGCCAGCTCTCTGTAATTCCAGGGAAAGGCATATAGGAATAAAATTTGTTGTCACATCAAGAGGAAGAACTAGGGTTGCACTGCTAAGATTTTCTCTGGGTTATTCAGTTGTCCCTCTGCGCAAAGCACATAAATCCATACATTGTGAAGAAAGCAAATGCCTGTGCCACTCAACATAAACATGTTGCAGTCTAACTTCGTGTAACTTCCCTCGCTGCATGCAATCGACTCGCGCAAGAGCCAAGATGGCTTCGTGCGCCGTAAAAAAATCCTTGGCAACAGCAGCCGCATCCAAGAGGGTATTGAGCTTGCCTTTCACCCATTAATTGTTATGGATCGCTATCCGGCGCCGCCCAAAAAGCAGCCTTGAATGAGGCCATCCCCTTAACTGCCAGAGGGAGCCTGCTGCGTGGTCACCCACACTGGCGAGCTCCATGCTCGCTCTTGTATTTGACGTCGGTGATCATCCTAGAACTTCAACGAATATCTGTCAAGTTACAGCTCGACTATCTGGAAAGCGTTGGGCGGGGATTGTATACTTGGCTGAGTTAATACAAATATAACAACAATGTCAAAATGTGAGGGAAATAGAAGAGAGAAATAGTTTCTATACTTCAAATTTTGTTGGCAACGTCTTTGATGATTCAACTTTCATGCTTGTCAATCAGCATAAACTCCTACTGTTGTTACTTATACAAAATCCTTCACTTTTACAAACGAAAGCCTAAGTCAAAAGCAGAAATTTCCACAAATTACTCCTCAACATCGAAGAGCCTTTCTTCAAGCTCCTCAATCATGGTTTCAATGGCATCTAGCCTCAATTTTTCTTCTCCAACCATCTCCTGATAGAGGAGTGATTGTTCCAAGCTCAGAGAAGATCCACCTACAGTTTTCCTGTGAGCTTCAAGAGACTCTTTCAGCTTACGACGAGCTTTGTGACGATTATCTAGAAGAGAATGGAGCTTTTGAATCCCTTCTTCGTGGTCGGCCGTGGCCAGCGAACCGGCCAGGTAGGCCAGGGACAGGGGCGGAGTCGCGTTGAGCGTGACCGCCGAAGGCGAGAATAGGCTGGGCGGGCGTATCAGGGTGACATGCGCCATCGGTTGCGTTCCTTGGGGCCTTTTCGGTCCACGAAGCGGTACTTGAACCGTCTATTCAGTGCATGAAACGGTATTTGAACGGTCTGTTCAATATACCAAACGGTACTTAAACAGCTTCTCAGTCTACAAAGCGGTAGAAACTAAACAAACCGTCCCCTTTGTCTGCCCCGACGTACCTTACTTGGAAGATAGGCTTGCAGACGGCGCCCGAGTTCGTGTCCTTTCACTGCCTGACCAGAACCCGTTGGGTGAAAGAGACGAAGCTATCCATAAGCAGACGACGGGCCTCGAGTTTGATATGGAGTTCGCGTTCCAGGGATTGAAGCGGGATGAACTTTCTTCGCCACTTGCGAAAAAGGAACTCGATGTAAGGCTTACGGAGCTTTACCGTCAGAAATGAACTCCAAGAAGGTGTAGTATGTCAACTTTTGCTATTGCCTTTCCTTTGAAAATGGTAGCAGGGCGATCCTTCACGTTTTGTGCCTTCGAAATTAAGAGCTCTTTTGTTTTTTATGCATTGAAACTGACAAGCCACTAATATGCCTACACCTTATTTTTTCAGGTCTGCCTGAAGCTCCATGTTAGGATTTCTGGGATCTTCGTCTTTCGCGATGGAGATTTTTATTGTCAAAGTGGCAAAGTGGTGATATTATTTTGATGTCCTTCAATCTTCTAAAAATTCACAAGGATTTCCACGAAAAACTGTTCTTAACAGAAATTTGGTAAAAATATGGATAAAACTATTTTACCAGTTATTAGAAGAAAAACAGATATCCTACATCAAATTTCAAAGTAAACTTCTAGACATCAAAAAAGAGTATAAAAGAGGAAAAATTCACCAAATACAGAACTTTTGACACTTCAAGGCGCATTATTTATTTATTTATTTATTTTCTTTATTTCCAGAAACGTCTATATCTCCGTCAATGTGACCGCGGAAGGGGAAGAGCCGCGCGACGGTGCAAAAGTGCTGAGCTTCGTTTCGACGCTGCAGGGGGAAGGCAAGTCCACCTGTTCGATTTTGCAGGCCATTTATCAAGCTCAAAATGGAGCCAAGACGCTGCTGATCGACGCCGACTTTCGGAAACCTTCACTGACGCAAATCCTGACCCCCGAGATTCGCAGCAATCGGCCAGATGACGGCAAGGACATCGCGGTCGATGATCGACCACATGATCAGCCGGGCGAGCAGCCGTCTCGGGATCTTCAGCAGTCGCGAGCACGCGTTCTGGCTGCAGCAGAAGATCGCGGGCATGCAGAGCCTGCCACTGACGGCGTTCATCGATCGCCCGGACACCAACGAGCCGGTGAAAGACATCGGCATCCCGATGCTGCAGATCGACGATCCGGCGATCCCCGAGCATGTAGACACGATTCTGATCGCCGATGACCGGTGCGAACTGGCCCTACACGAACCGGCGGCTCTTGGGGCCAGGCCGGAGACCCTTTGGCAGACGCGCTACCACGCCGATGGCCGGCGCCGTCGGCAGCAGGATTATTCGCGGCCTCCGACCATGGAGCAACGGCGAAAATTTACCGGAGCATCGACATGAACGCATACCAAACGCAGCCGCGTATTTCGACACTGTGCCATCCACTTGTGATCGCGCAGCGCCCTACCGACAGATCGATCGTCACTCAGGTGGAGGTTTAGTCCGATGGTGTTGCAACCAACATACTAATAAAAAAATTGTGTTATAAGAGCTAAGCCAAAAAACAGACTGGTACAGCCTACTAATAGACCTATCCTACATGGCTTTAGGTAAATTTTCCAGTTAACTCAATAATGAGATAACCAAGAAACAGAATCAAACTTTTTCGAATCAAACTTTCATCGCGAATCCAAATATATTATTTGCATCGGAAATGAGCCTTAGCCTACCCCTTCCCCTAATGTCAAATTATGTTTTCTGAATCTGGATTTATCAAGCAGAACGGATGTCTTGCTCAACGGTACACGAAGAAGATACAAAACAAAAAACAATTAAAATCTAGGCGTAGAGTTAAGATTCATCGGAAAGATAAATTTAAAAAACGAACTAAGAATCGAAATGATTTCCTGTCACCTTTTTAAGGAAGCTTTTTTTTTTCTCACCATAGATGGTAATCATAAATGTCATAAAGGGAGTCATCAAGACACAACGCTTAGTATTGACTCACGATCTCATTAAACACAGGAAACCTAATATTTTATAACTTTCATTTTACCTATTTTAATTAGATTTCATTAATGCTGATTGCATCAGAATTTGACTTCTTGTTATACAAGTGTACACTTCAAGTATGAATATGCCTGGTACTATTGTAAGTCTTGTGAAATTGAGCATTAGACTGTTCTTAGAGTTGAGGCTAAACATGAACAAACTGACTAGGATCTGACTTAATTGAGGTAGTATAATCCCTGGTTTGTATTTTTCACTTCACTTTTTAAATGTGTACCTGGTAGGTCGTCAGCTAAATCTGAAGACCTACCAATATATTCATCCGTATATCGATATAAATTGTTGTAAGCGTATGGGTGCTCTTCTTCCAAAGACGCTGCAAGTGAAGTCGTAATACTAACCAATGCACTTCTGCGTCGTCGAATCTCCTGATGTACTTTGTTGTTTGAGATATCAGAATGCGGCTTGAGATAGGCAAAGAACCGATTAAAAGCCAGGCTTTGTGCGCCTGCCATCCCCCTTAAAATTCCAAAAATATATCACGCCAATCACTAAGTCTGCTCTTGTTAAGCGAATCAGCTGGGACTGCTATTTTGATATGCAAGAAGAATAAAGTTGAAGATCGTAGATCCACAATATTGTAAATGTCGAAAGTAAACAAGCATATTTGAATATGAGTAAAGCGCATTGACTTGGTTTTGATATTTGGCTTTCTTTTTTTGTCTCATGTTTCTATGAGTGCTACCTATACAGCGGCGGATCCAGGAGGTGGGGGAAGGGGTGTCTGAAACCCTCCCCCCTGTTCCAGCAATCTTTTGACTACTTACTCCATTGCCAACCAGTCTGTCCAAGAAGAAAAATGCCCTTATCGAATTTCTAGCACTCTTTTGGGGCTAGAGGCAACAAAATTGTAAACATCATGGGCAAACTGAACGATTTTGGGATCCAAGACATTGCATGCAGTGGCTGAACACAATAGAAAAGAATGGGCAAATACACCCAAAAACAGCGAACCATATTATGTTTTTTTTTAGAAGTGAAGCCAGCGTGAATCTCAGTGGCATCCGATCGGTAAACAGCACCACTGTCACTCAACTTGCCACCGCCTCCTCCCACTGCACGCCGCCACGCAGAGAGCGCCCTCTTTTTGCAATTCCTGTCGACCACGGTCATTTTGAACCTGCATGCTTTGGCAACCGTATCCCGCCACGCAGTGTGGTACCTCGTGATTCCCCTCCATTCCACAAAGTACGCCTTCACCAAGTGCGATGCTCTCGCGAAGCGACCCCACTCGGCGCTTGCTCATTCTGTTTGCCATACTAGTTGTGGTAGTGACAGTGAGTATCCTGAATAGATGGCATGATAAATGAACACAGCGCTTTTCTAATAACCCCGCAACAGATGCACACACGCACCCATGACGCGACAACGTTATTGCGGTGTTGATGCGTGTCTTGAAGAAATCATAGATAATAACAAAGAGCAAGAAGCACGTAGTCATTATTTGTGAGGCTCTATTTTGGCTATCTCGCCAACTCACCATATTCGGTCTACAAAACATGTTTGTGCTACGAAGCGTTGCGTAAGTCTCGTGTTATAAATTAAACTGGCCCATCAAATTCTCCTCTCCGTTGGCTAGAGTTATAATTCTGTTGGACATATATTTGTGTTTGCAGTAACAAATACTAATCTATGAACGCGTTTCATAGTAACGTTGCACATCAGGATTGATCGTTCTGTCTTTTTTCAATATTTTTTTACCTCCTTAAAGATTTTTTTTGTGAAATTTGATCTCTTCTTTAAAAAGAATTCAGCTGGCTAAAGAGAAAAAAAAAGTAACAAATAAAATTGCAATAAAATACTATTATCAATTAATGGTTATTTTCTAAGCTAAAAATCAAAGATAACACTAAGAGCTCAGGCCAAATGATGAAACATCGCTTGTTAAACATTTGAGATTCGCTTTGCAAGTAATGTTTGATCATTTGGCCACGTCGCAGATGCAGAACATTGCTTGTGAAACAGAACATGCTTCGCAAGGTTTTTAAAAGTTTCAAAAACATTTTCTACTAGATCAGCGAGGCTCGTTATCTCATCTGGCCGAGCGAGCTCCTTGATGACGAGTGCAGAGGCAAACCGCAGGACGCGGTTTATCTGGCTCTCAACGGTTATCGGCTTTAGGGGGCGGGGGACGGCATTCTTGTCCAGGATATCCGGGTTCAGACAACGTTCCTGCCATGACTCAAGCTCACCCCGAAAAGACTCCGGAAATGCAGTGGCAGGGAGACGATAATTTGTCGTCTCAAAGGGTGAGTGCAACCGTAGAATTGCGCAATCAAAATACACCATATCGCCCTAAGCCATTGATACTTTTATGTTTGGTTTGTATTATCATTGGTGTTGGTAGCCCTCACGTGCTGGAGTGCCCTTTTTCGTCGATGACCGACGGCATATTGAGGAACCAATTCAGTCGTATTTTTGTATTGCGTAAGGTAGATACGATGATCGTCGAGAAGCTGCTGGTTGGCAGCCTGATCGCGGTATGCACCGTGATCTATGGCCTTGTTGTCAGTGTCTTTTTCAAAGGTGACAATGGGTAACGAAAAGATTGATCAGGTGGGCCGCTTCATTTACCTTAGTAGTATTATTAGTAAAGACGGTGTGAGCAGCGAAGATGTCAGAATAGCCGAGGCTCAGGGTGTTTTTCCACACTGGAATAATAGGAAGATATAATAGGAAGAAGGCCCATCTTGGTCACAACATGGTTTTCAAGCACTTGGCGATGCTTTTCTATCAACAAGAGTCGAAATACTGCACAGACAGTCCCAAGCCCATTACCAATGAATACCTTTAGCCCTGCTCTGACTATTGTCAACTTACGAGGGATTTCGCAAAATAATTTTTCGGATAATCTGGAAGCCCCCGTTGCAACCTATCTTGACGATGCCTACCTGGTTTCTATGAACGCAATTAATAGTCAATTGTTTGATACTGAACGCGCGGAAGTACTTCGAGGGCCTCAGGGAACACTATTTGGCCGAAACGCAACTGGTGGCCTGGTGCACTTCATCAGCAAAAGGCCAACCGAGGAAACATCTAACAGCTTAGGTACAGACAAGAATTTTATTTTCTTCTTGAGACGTTATTTTACTGAGAATCCTTCATGTTGGAATTTAAGATCGTTTCGTATTTCAGGAAGTTTCGGATATAAAACTTTTTCAAGAGATTTTAGGCCAAAAAAGTTTCTTCCCTTGAAGTATAATGACAATCATACTATTAAAGACTGGACATGGCTGCCATGTCACCATTTCTTGCTAGGTTTTGTTGAGTGAAGAGCTACTATCTCTCTCATTCAATCCTCCATTAAAGGCCATGAACTTAAGCAAACTCAACTAACTTGCACTAAATAGTCTATTTGAATCTGACCTTGCAACCAGATTTCAATTTCAAAGGTAGGGGCTAGTCATGCGTAGAACAGCTATGTAGCAAATGAATTATATGCTTCAAGTAATGGTAGGCAGATGCATAGTAAACGTTATATGGAGAAAGGCTGAGAATAAGACCTGTTTCCAGTCCAATTATGAAAGTACTGATCCCATTCCAATGCGCTTTAGTCTTCCTTGAGCAAAACATATTCCGCGGACGCTTTCCTTTAACCTTTCATGACAAATCGAAAGATCATTGTCAGTTGAAGCCTGCGGCAGAGTGCCCAACGATTGACTATCCCAAACCCGATGGAGAAATTAGTTTCGATAAGCTGTCGTCGGTATTTCTTTCCAATACTAACCATGCAGAAGATCAGCCCTGCCATTTGGTGTTAAAAGATTCGTCGATCCCAATCGACATGAACTTGCCCATGTACAAAGTTGCTGCACTCACACCTCTGGATCCTAAATCAGCTGGGTTACACAATCCCTCAACATGTCCCCAATCTCCCTTTTTTGACAATTTTAGAATCTCTGCAACTCTGTGTTGAACCCACTGTTTCCACTCTCCTTGATTGAAAACCCAATACAAGGCAGTTTTACTGTCAAGCCAATATTTAATCTTATCGATTTTGATCTGAGTACTTAGAGCTTGATGCACATTGTGCATAAGCACAGCTAATATCCTAGCAGAAATTCGACAGGATATCCAAAGCATTTTCTATGTTCCTCGATCAGATCGCGCCAACACCCGTCGCGTGTATTCCGGTTATTGCCAGCGGCACGCACACCAGTTGGTACACCGGGCCGTCGCTCCAATCCGTTTTACAGGGGCTGCCTGTTCCAAATGGCCGGCATGCAATGCCCTTCCGCGTGCATGTCGAGCAAATGGATGGGCCGAACTGCAAAGGACGTTTGCTGGCGGGCAGGGCTGCCGAGAATGAGGAAAAAACATCAAAAAAATATTTCGTTTTTTCAAAACACTTTTATTGCTTATATAAAAATTATCTTTATATAATGTTAAGTGGTAGCATGCTCGCAAAGCAATACCATTTCCAACTCTTCATTATACGAACACTTGATTTCCGCTTTACTCTTTGATTGTTAATCAATATATAAATTTTCTATACAGCACGCATGCAAATCGGTCCCTACCCACTTAAAAACAAGCTCATTGTTGCACCGATGGCAGGCGTTACTGACCGAAAGCAAGCAGGTTGAGCCATAATGTGGCCCTGCTGACTTTATAACGGTCATCTCCATAGAACCCGGCCAGCGAACCGAGTAAAATGCCAATGGTTACTGCAATGGACATCGCAATCAAACCCACAAGTATAGCAATGCGGGCCCCGGCAATCAGCCCGGCCAGCAAATCATGGCCCAACCGATCCGTACCCAACCAATGGCGATAGCGGTTTGATTTTATTTTTTGTTTGTCAAAAGGACCTTTGTAGGTGTTTCAGTCAGCCATTTTCCAATCAGCTGGCCGATATTCGAAAAGAGGTTGCTTACAATATCATCCGACCAGAACTGGTGCTGACCCCAATAAACGTCGTTGTATTCGCCGAGCTGCCCTTTCAGCATATCCGTAACTATCTCGGTGACGCCATTTTTGTTCTGTTCGGCTTCCTGAGTCACCAGGTTGGTGTCGGCTCGCGAATCAGTGTAATACTTCGAGGTCGGATCGGTACGGCTGGCCTTGGGCGAAAGATCATCGATTGCTGGGAAGTACAGGGCGGGCTCTTTCAAGTCACCTTCTTTTTTTTGTCTAGATCATCTTAATAAAAAAAAGTATCTATTTATCTTGCTAAATAAAATACCTGATGTTTTTAACCGACACATAACCATATTATTTAGAAGCTCGTTTCAATTTGAAAAATGTTTTTTTTTTTTTTTTTTAATTTAGCGACGTCTTTTGGTTTTGGGCACAAAATATGTAAAAACTTTAATTTACACCAATAGAAGAATTTCAAGCTGGATGACAACAATTATTTCTCGGTTAAAAAGGTAAATTCACAAACTAGAATTTTGAACTGTAACGTGTTAGATGTAATATGTGGGAATAAAAAGGCGAATAAGTGATTTTTGAATGTATATTACTTTCAAGGAATGGGAATTTAATTAACTCAAAATTGAAATCGTCTTTTTTATTATATATTTTTTAAATAATTTACTATTATCCAAAATATTAATATTCAAACGTAAAAAGTGGTCATGATGGCCTGTCCCATATAGCGACCCAGGCCGATCCATCTGGTATGCATTGGTTCGAGACAATGACGAAGCGGTGATCACGATTCGCGATGAAGGAGAGGGCATTTCGGCGTTGTTGCTATCGACGATCTTTGAACCGTTTGTCCAAGCCGACCAAAGCATCGAGCGGGCGCAAGGAGGCATGGGGCTTGGTTTACCGCTGGTTCGTATGATCGCCCATGCTCACGGGGGCAACATCGTTGCTCACAGTAGCGGGCCCGGTCGTGGCAGCATTGAAATTATAAGAAAATGACTCTGTTTTTCTGTAAAACCATTTTAATTGAAAATTTAAAAAAATACAGGATACAATACAAGACACTTCCAAAAAATATTAACACTCGGACATGATAGAAGCCCGGGAGACTTCTATTTCGGGAGCATTTTAATTAATTTGTTTCAGTTTTTACTAAGAGTAACATTTTTTTGCTATATCACCGTCTTAATACTAATATACAAATCTAGACAGGTGTCGGCAGGCAGGTAGGCCGCCGGTTGAACGAGTCGTAGGCGAAGCCGGCGGTATGCAGCATGAGCTGGCGGGTGGTGATGTCGGTCTTCGGCGGCCTGGTCTGCGGCGCGCCGTCCGGGCCGAAACCGGTCAGCACCTGAAGGTCGCCGATCTCCGGCGCATAGGCCTTGGCAGGGGCGTCCAGGTCGAGCAGGCCCTCCTCGACGCATTGCAGCACGGCGGTGCCGCCAACCGCCTTGGTGGCGGAGAACAGGGCAAAGACCGTGTCCTCCGTCAAAGGAAATAGCCCCCGGCTTCAGCCGGGGAGAATGAGCGATCCTATTAGTAAAGTCCCGTAGGGACGGCTGAAACTTTTATGCTGATGCGCGTGACAAATGGCCTACTAATATAGTTTATTGGCCGTTGAAATTCACCGATTCTTTTGTTAGTTTTCGCCGAATAAGGATTGATCATGTATTCAAAAATCGATAAATAATGATCTATTTCGTGTTACTTCGCGTATTTCGTAGGCCGAAAGCTAAATCATAAACCAATAAATAAAAAACAGCTAAAAGTAAAATAATACAAGTAATGTTTTTGATTTTTTCTTATTTTTTAATAGTTTTATTTATTTTTATTTAGTTTTCATTTTCATTTTATTAATCTTCATCTACTGAATTGTTTTGAATTTCAAAATTTTGCATAGCATTATTATCTGATGTGTCAATATATCTATACTAGATAGTATCATTTTCGAATTCTTACGTAATTACTTTTAATATTTTATATATAAAAAAAAAGAAATATAACCACGGTCGATTTACCATTCGATCCGGTAACTCCGATAATAGGTGCATCACAATTAGCAGCAAATAGGGCTATGTCTCCCAGTACTTGACAACCATTGGCAATAGCCCACTGAATGGCAGGTGTACTCAGCGCCATGCCTGGACTGAGCAGAATCAGATCGAAATCAGCAAACTGCTCTGTCGTAAACGGCCCAAAATGACAAGGGATAGCAAAAGCACTTTGCTCCAGGTATCGGGTGTCAAATCCCGTAGCAGCGACGCCACGAAGATGGAGTCGGGGCAGTCGGCGGCGATCTCCCAGGCGGGCAAGATCCTCGGCACGCCGTCGTTCATGGCGCCCGAGCAGTTCGAGCCCGACGGGGAGTACGGCAAGGTCGGCGAGAAGAGCGACGTGTGGGGCCTCGGCGCCACGATGTTCTTCGCCCTCACCGGCCAGCCGCCGTTCAAGGCGGCGAACGTCGTGAACCTCTACTCGATGGTCCTGCACGACCCGGCGCCGCGGGCGAGCAACCAGCCACCATTTTTTATCCTCACAGTGTTCTTCTGAATTTCAAAATCTTCTTTGTACTGACACTCATCTTCCTTTCATTGTTTATTTATTTGTTGTTCTGTCAAGTTTTTTGGTTTTCGTCGAGACAGTCTTCAATTCAAAGTTCATTTGTTCCTTTTCTTCAGCCAACATTTTCCGGTCTTCAATGTTTTCTTCTTAAATTCAAAATTTCTTCATAGTCACGCTTTTCTTCCTCTCATTGTTTATGTATTTGCAAGACTCTCACAGCGAAGCCAAATAGTATTTCACATCGCGCCCATGCCCCCTGATGCATTCATTCAAATAGAAATCAAGAGAGAGAAAACGTGAAACGACTAGTCCGTCACTTTGTTTCATTCTGATTACCAAAGGGTATACCGTAACTATTTGCATATACAATGATGACCACGTTTTTGTTGAAACTGTACCTTTTGATCAGTTTATGAATACGTCCGGGGAAAACTTAGTTTTGAGGCAAAGGTATTTAAAAAGGCAAAATTAATGTTTATTCAACATTATTAATAGACATATAAATTATACTTATTAAAATTAAATATAAACCTACACTATATTATGCTATAAATTGTATATTTTATACTAAAATTAATATTTTATATTTACCCTGAAGTTCCTTTTAAATTATGAGCTTTATCTTAGATTGCTATAAAATCTTTATTAATTAAACCTTAATATAATTCTTCTATTGTATTATCTAATGTTAATGATTCATATGATAATACCATTTACTCAAGTGCTCCCTGCCTGAAACGCGATCAACCCGGAGGCATCGAACAACTTCGGCAGACCCTTGAGACGCTCCTGCCACGATCCACCGATCCCTTCTATCTGCACCCTGCCACTTGCTACTTGCTGGGGGGCTCGGGGCAAGGACTCACCCCATCCACTCCACCCCAAAAAATCAGCGATGTGCCCACTACAATGTCCCATCCATGAGTGTGCCTATCCACTGGCAAAGTGGCCGTTGAAGGTGCCCTTGCGGCCGGTCCCGCTCCATGCCTTTGCAGCACATGGGCTTCGATCCGTGCTCTATCTAACGTTAATGGCCAGCTTTCTCCAACGCATCTCGCATAGGGCAGTGCTTGCTTTAAAATAATGCTGTTATTGGCCTGATCTATAACTCTAAATACTAAGTTCAGATTGCCATCACCAAATTCATAGCAGGATAGCTGCGCATCTTCAGAAAAGAACAGCCCAAGCGATTTGATGTAATCGAGTGCAGTTTCATTGTCAAAGGCGAGGTACCGGCCATGCCAAGCGGGATGAGGCGCTGCGCGGTCCCGACTTCCTCGCTGCCGCGACCTTTCCGGCGATCGTCTTTCGCAGCGAGGTGATCGAGCCCTTGGGCGAGCGCACCGCCCGGGTCCACGGCATGCTCACTCTGCGCGGCAAGCCCCGGCCCGTCACCCTCTTCACCACCCTGAATCAAATCGCCGAGCATCCCCTGCGGCCAGGCGTAAGAGTGGCCGGCTTTTCCGGGCGCACCACCATCAAGCGCTCAACGTTCCTGGGGAAAAAAGAGCATGGGAGTCGTGCTAGTTGCCCGCCAATATTTATGGTCACTTAAAAATATACTAGAACTTTTCATTTTTGTTCGAATGGACCCTCTCCTAATCTTTTAGGGCAACTAGTTCAATTTGAACTCCGAATTCCGCTGAAAAAACAACAACACACAAATAAAGAAAAACACACGTCCGTGATTTTCCTTCTGGCAAAAGAATGAAATTCCGCATATTTTTTATAGGAGCTTTAAACCGACAAAAGCGAAGATATATTGAAATCAACTTATCAACACCGCCGCCACCCAATAGTATGCAAAATGGTTGCGGACATTATACTACGTCTTTGCGTTCAAAATGGTTGAAGTATTGAAACGTGTTTTTGAAAATATTGGTGGAGTGGGATATCTAAGCTCCCCCACCACACTTTCTAAAGTCGCTGGGCTTTAAAAAACATTTGGGAGAGATTATCTACAAAATGAACCAAGTTATGCTCTACATCGAAATCCTAACGTTTGGCGAGTAATAAAAGACAGATACTTGAATGATATTATAGGGACGGGAGGGACTTTAGACCTAATACTTAGCCAGAGGATTTTGTCATGCTCAGATAAATTAGGAACAGGAAATATTTTAAGAAAAAGGATGCATTTAGTAAAAAACATGAATTCATCTCCTTTTTTCCAAGTGAGTGATCCGAGGTCAATTAGATTCTGAATAATTTGGCAAACGAAGATACCTTTGGTCATGAGACCGTACTTCTGTAACACACAACTACTCGAACAAAAATTTTAGTGATTATTACTAACCTTAAGCAGTAACGTAAAAAAGGATGAAAAAACGCAAAATAGACGCTTCCCAACTTCAAAATAGAACTCCAGAACATTTCGTAATTAATATCAACAAGGTGATTGAGAATTTTTGAATTTTAACCCGCAATTAATTATTTTCTTAGAATTTCACTGAAATTTCTGATTGTAAGAATGCTCTTTATTACTATCTACTTAGAAAACATTTATCTTACGACAGATCAATCAATCGCCGTGCAATTGCCTTAAATAGATTGTAGGTTCGACTAAGCAGCGGATCTCGACTGGCCCGCACTCGCTGCATGCGCGTCTTTGGAAAAGTGACAACGTTGTTTGTGTCTGTGGGGACGTGTGTTTCGAGTAGCATTTTATCTATGTCTCCGTGCGCTTGGATCGTTCCAGATGCATACGCATACGAGCCTCTGATCTTGCTAATTCATCGGTTTTCTTTTGCGCGCGATACATCGCGTGGTCTATCTCAAAGTGGACGATGAAAACCGAGCAGATTTTGCCGAACGTGACCTGGAGCCGTTTACTTACGAGGCCAAAGGCAAGCCCATGCAGATGTCCTATTACCAAGCACCGGAAGAGGTATTGGATTCCACCGATGAGATGGTAGCCTGGGCCGATAGTGCCTACGGAGCTGCGCTACGCGCCAAAAAGAAATAAATAATGGGAGAATAGTAATGTTGCGCATTGGTATCATCGGCTATGGCAGCCGGATCGCAAAAGAGCAAATTTATTGCCGAAAAAAAAATAATGATATTTGGAAAAATAATAAATTGTCAGAAATATTGTTAAGTAATTTAAGTATGGTTGGCAGCTATTCTTGGTTTACTATGAGTCACAATAACGAAAATTGTAAACCTAGTTGGGATAATGTCCCTTTTTAGTTAGGTTTTTTTTAAAGCCAAAATCCGTTTTTGTGGATTTCCGTCATCCGTAAAAACGGATTATTGAAAAAATGTCAAAATCAGTTTTGTAACACTACTGACTAACTTAGTCTATGGGAAGGCAAAACCCCAAGTTGCATTTGATCTTCAAACAGAAACCAGCTATCAGTTTGAACATTCAGCTATTGTTATTTCTAACGAGGCTAAGGAAAAAGTCATCTCCTCTTCTTCATTAATACACCAAATCAAGCCCTTATCACAACACACAATCAAGGGCTATGCACACCTTCCACCCAAGAAGAAGAACTTCATTCAAAACCACTCTCCACATCTACAAAGAGTTAGTCCAGAAGGTACAAGTCAACATTAAGTGTAAATAGAAAAGAAAGCGATGATGTAGTTAGCAAAAGAATAAAGTCATTAGCAGGTAGGTTTTTATGTTGTTTAAAAGGTCTAGTGATTGAAAAAATCCATCAAATACCCAGAAGTAGTATAACATCCCCAAAAAGGTTGTTCAACATTAGGTTCTATTTTCAACCTAATGTTTTGGAAAAGTTGCTGGGAATGCTGTGTTTTGACTTGATGGTCACATTCTGTATTATGGAACCCATTGCCAAACTTCTGGATACTCCCTTACTGAGGCTCAACCCATGAACAATATTATCCGAACCACTATTGAGGCTATGGCTGCTGTTCAAGGTGGAACCCAAAGTCTTCACACCAACTCGTACGATGAAGCTGTTGGTAAGATTCTTCTGTTGTGTTTTGAACACGAGTGTTTTCAGCTGCTAACCGACCCTTTTTTTAGGTCTCCCCACTGAGCAATCTGCACGTGTTGCCCGTAACACCCAGTTGATCCAATAACTAAAAGTAAAATGCCATCTCAGAAATCGAGATGGCATTGATGCTATCTTAGACAGCGCGCCTAAAACACAAAAGATTGTCTGCTACATCAGTCGGACCAATATGCTTTTTCAGCACCAGCCGTGACATGTCAGAAAGTCGGTACACTCGTGTGCCGTCTTCGTGTTGTGCGATTACGCACGTGATGCTGTCGACATCGATATATGCACTGATAGTTGAGAGTGCAAAACGAAGACTCACAATATGCGGTCAATAGAATCCTGCGATGGTGCCTAATATGACACATAGACAAGTGAGAGAACTTGGATGCGTCCTTTTGGACCCCTTCCGTCTCTCCTGAAGTTCACAGTTTTCAAGAATTTTTAAACAAAAGATGAAAGTCAGTTCGGTTTTCTTTCCTAACAAACAGCAAAACCGGGTACTTTTCATTAGCAAAACTGCATTAAATACTCTCTTTATGAGCACCAAATGGCGTCAATTCACGAAAATTTAGGGGGAGGCAAAACGATTTCACTTTTCTGGCACTAATTCAAATAATGAAGCTGTTGCTTCAAAAAATTATTTATTTTCCGAGATATAGAACACGAATTTATGGGCAGTCATCTCTCAGCATTAACCCCATTAGTTGTTTTTATATATTACTTCCTCCATTTCTATTATCCTCAGTGTAAAATATATGAAGACCGACGGCTCAGAGTCAGAAAAATTATCATAGTAGAATTTCACAATTTCACAGCTAAACAAGCACCTTACTCAAATTTGCAAGAGAAGAAAATCTGGTGGACATTTTCCGTACCCTGGGGAATACCGATTGGTTGCTTTGTCAATCCCAGTCATTTCGGCGGTTTTATTAACTTACTCTGTCCGGCGGCTCTGTTTTTTTGTACCGACGACTTTTCTCGACGTCGGTGGTGGAACGGGTTGTACGGATTGATGTGTTTTATTGTGATGGTGGCCGGAGTCATCGGCTCAGGGTCTCGGGGCGCGATCATTGTCTTTGCCATCACAATTTCATTGACCAATCAAAAACGTAAAGTTAACTAGAAGACCAAGAATGGAAAGAACATATAATGAAAGACAAATAGAGAATTCAAAGAACTGAAATAAAAACAAAAGAAAGAATAACTTCAAATACACGAGAAAAGAGGGAACAATGTAGATCGATAAAATTTATGTCTCGATAATTTATTGTAGATACTAACGTAATTTCCGAAATTCAAAGTCATAGATCCCAGTTTTGTTTTTAATTGACGCTGACTTTCAAGAAGGAAAAGGAAAGATATAGAGCGACCGATATAAAAATTAGAATACGACAAGCTCTCTCGGCGTTCAATAGGAGCAGACCGGTTTGACGGAATGGAAATACTATCTAAAAATCAAGCTTACACTCTTTAACACTAATGTTATATCTATATTGCTAAATTCAAGCGAAAGTTGGAAGATAAACCAACAACAGGAGAAGCGCTTACAGGGTTTTGAGAATAACCACCTTAGAAGTATTTTTAAGATTCGCTGACAACAGAAAGTCACTCACCCGTGCCATTGGGCTCGGCAACAGAAAACTACACGTTTGCTGTCATCTCTAAAAGCTTAAGCAATCCTTTCTTTGATGAAGTGAAGATGGGTTGTGAAAGTCGTGCACAAGAAATTGGAGGCATCGAATGTATGTATGATGCCCCACCCAGTGCACAAGATGCTGTTGCACAGGCCGCAATTATTGATGATCTCATAGTGACCAATACAACGTCGGGTATTGCAGTAGCTGTGATTGACACTGTGACTACCGGCGAGCCTCAAGAAAAACATACTTATATCCAACCAAACAACTACAACGTGGTATCCAATTGTCAAGCATGATATGTTTCCTTCTATCAAAACACCGTCACACTTTAAACTGGTTTATGTAAAGAGCATTGAAAAATTGAATCTTGCCAATTATACAAAAGAAATTGATAAACTGATAAGACTAAAGGTGTGAGTAAGCAAACATTATTTCGGGCTAATTAGTAGCATAAAAGGAAGTGTAACAAAAGCCCATCAAACAAAATCTGCCAGTGAAAAAAAAAATGTAAATGTTGCGTCCGCTTAATCATCCTCAGTAAGAAATAAAAAACCAAACCGTAAACAAGAGCAACTAAAATAATTAAAAATAAACTGTTAAAAGCAACCACTGAAGTAAAAGAAGGCCCTCTTCATACAATGGTGAAAGGGTAATTGAAGTAATCCACTGAGGACGGGTGAGCAAGGGTTTCGGCCGAAATATTTACACTGTTTTTTTTTTTTTCTTTGGCTGGAAATGACCTATGCATGCCGTGTAAACTGGATAGAGTTTACACTTGAGATATCAAATTGACACGAGACATGTCTGAATGGAAGAGAACTGAATGTTTGCAAAGATCCATTCACATAAATTCCTTGCCCATTAATCCTGTTTCTGAGGAAGAAGCATTGAGAGAAAAAAATTACCGTAGAATGAGTTCCTTGCTTGTTTATCCATGTCTGGCTGGGTGGCTACAATATTCCCATGCCATGAGCGATCATAGTGGTGCATCAAAAGGCCCCTGGCCACCACCCATTCTAGAACAGGCTCTCCGAGTCGTCCACGTCGCCGTCTGTTGACCTGGCATCCAGCTTTTTCGTTAGCGAATCGTCGTCAAACGGCTTGCTGGTGACCTGCCCTTCTTCATCAAGCCTGGTAAGAACTTCGATGCGGCGTTCCGCATCGGCCAGCAACTCGTGGCAGTGCCGCAGGAAGGCCATGCCTTTTTCGTAGCGGCTGAGCGCTTCGCTCAACCCCAGTCGGCCGGACTCAGAGCTGGCCATGCTCGAGTCCCTCGACATGGGCATGCCGCGCAGCCTGGCCAAGAAGCTCTCGGTCGGCGCGCTGGCCAAGAACCTCGAGTACTACGCGTCGTGGACCGACAAGCTCTACGGCGAGGTCGTGCCCATGGCCAACGCCGACAGCTTCGACTACACCCTGCGCGAGCCGGTGGGCGTCGTGCTCTCGATCTTCCCCTGGAACGCGCCGCTGCTCTTCGTCGGCAGCAAGCTCGGCCCGGCGCTGGCGCCTGCCAATGAGATTTGTTCGGAGAGATCAATAGCTGGAATGATTTTTTCCGCTGAAAAGATAAAAAATAAATATCAATACATTGAATCATCTTTATATCATCGTCATACATACCTAAACTAACACGATAATTTTCTAAGAAAATCACTTTCAAACGATCACCAACAGCTGGATCATTATTCACTGTTCGTGCGACGTTATTGATTAATTTAATAACTAAAATCAAGCGAAAGCAATTCCTTCTGGATCGATTTCGAGCATATTATTTGACAATCTGAGTCCAGAAATGCATGGTCTCAAGCAAACAATCCAGAAAAATCAAACTTCAAGCATTGGTTGATACCAGTGATGCCTTTTTGTTTTAAGGGTGCGTAAATATGCTACATTGACTTGAAGGCCCCATATACACGGGCAGAATTTTAAGCAGATGTGGTCATTTAAAGGATTAACAGACTCCCGATCCGTGTACATTGTCTTTTTCGTCAATTTTTCTCGACCCAAAATTTGATTACAATCGAGGTGTGAGATAGTTTCGGATCAAGAGGAAACTGCGGTTGATGCTGGTGGTGATCGGTTTCCTCTGGATTCGATTATGGCAGAGAAAGGAGACATGTATAGGTCCACTATGATGGATCGACCTGCATTCAATCTGGATTTGGCAGGCTGTGGGGCTCGGAGTTTGGATGTACCTCAGACCCAGGCAGTCTCGATGATGGTAGAACGGGACTCCCATGGTATGGGGAAGGCGGTGGAATTTGATATGCAGCACGATAGTTTTTTTTAGCAACTTTGAAAGCTAGAGAACCATTTGCATGATTTAAACGATTTAAGCCACTCACGTTGAGATCTAACAAATATTTAAAAAATAGCTTTGACATTTCAGTTCTCCTTTTAGAACCATGTATATAATAATATAGAAACTATTCTAGCCGGTAGCACTTAAAAAAACCTTTGAGATAAAACCATGAACACGCTATCAAGCAAACTGTATCATGAACAAGCAATGACAACACTAGCAATGATACTAGAAAGCCAAATGACCTCTGCACATTTGCTTAGTTAATTAATTGAATCACATAATCTACAAGCAAAACACAAAACAGTTGCACACCACCCATAATAGTCACAAAGAACCTGCTCCCATTTCGCCATCTCGACTGAGGAGAAACCTTTTGATCCTGGGTTTAAATGAAAAGACCGATCCAGGGCCCCTAATGCTTTCCGGGAGGCTACTATGTGACAAGCAGAGTATAAGTATATATGAATAAATTATATTAGTACAATATTTGCATTCAATACTACATTTAGTTTGTTTTATATATAAAAGGACCATACTGCAGCCTATGATCGTGAACGATGTGAAATTCGGATCTGAAGTGATTTGAGCACATTCTTTTGGGTCAGTTACCACGTCACAATGATTCCTATAGCACATACTCTCGCATATCTCACCGAAGGCTGAATTTAAAATGAGTTGAATTTTTTTTCAACCTTTGTTTTTGCCTCAGAGCGTTTACTGACAAAGTTGTCAATAAAAAGGACTTGAAAGGGGCCATCGTAGGGTGGGTCAAGAGGCTTGCGTACGGCATCGTGTCGAACAAATACGTGAGAAGAAGCTTTTAAGGCAGCAGGAATATGTGAAGAAGATTTAGTTGTAGTACGTGGGGAAGTGGCATTGAGCTTCTGCATTGTTGTACGTAGATGATCCACATAGTCTGGGAGGGAAAGTGCATCGGTGCTAACAGATGGGGCGACAAATTGTCCAGGTAATCGTAAGTGTGTGCCATAAACTAATGCCCTCATCAAAAGTTAGTACATAACAAATTCGTTATATACTAACTTTGTTATGTACTAGCTGCAAGTAGTATTTGGCATTGCTGGAAATCAAGGTTGGTTTAGTTTTTCTAGTTCTATGAAAGTACCGACAACCCAATTGGAGCGGAGTTGACCAGCACGCGTTATCGTCAAGCATTTCTACTAGCCCTATTCTACGGTGAAGAAAACGGACAGCGATATGGTGCTTGATGCTAAGCAAAAGTGTTACGAACACAAAGATCATGCTCATTGATGGTGCTACTGGGTATCAAAACTTTCCTATGAGCTCCGATGATCCAAGGATGTTTAAACGCAAGAAAATGCACGTGAGAATAACCAAATCATCAATTAGTGGAAGGAAAGAAGTACCAAACTATTTTTTTTAACAAGCAATCGTGTAAATTAGGGCAGAGATTATGAAACTCCTGATCTCTGATTAGAGTTTTATAATCAGAGTTTCATACTCTCTGATTAGGCCTACTTTTGTTGGCAGAAGAATTAGATGGATCAATTCTGCCATTTAGTATCCTAAAACCCGTAGTTTTACAGAAATCAAGAAGGAGACGACCATTAGAATTTACAGTAGAAGCATCTTGGGAGTAATGAACGCTCTAAAGAGATGACTTGTGCATGTGCAAATCCAATGCCTTCCACAAACATCATGAAAAGCACTTTTTTACACAGGCATCACAAAAGCATCATGCGAGCATTCTACGCAAGCATCACACAAGCATTACCCAAATACGGGAAGAAAAATCAGGCATTTTGATCTGAATACGAAAGATCTAAATTGGATCAAGACAAAAATCGTCCAGAAGATGAAGACATTATCATTTTGGAAGATGACGACATAGAAGAAATCGGCGAAAAAATTAAAGACTTTTGATAATAGCTAATATACATAGTCAATGATAATAACGATTAATAATGATGATTTGATTTGTAAATGATAAGAATATAAGAGAAATCAGAGGCCTCCTCTCTGATATTCTCGCTTAGTAAAGTAGGCGCCGTACCGGTTCAACGCCTCCAGGAGAGGGACTTGAACCTGCTCCTGTTCCACGTGCTTATCATCCATCACAGAACTGCTTGAAGAAGACGAAGTCATAAAACGGAGTAACAGATGAACTCGGCTTGAACGAGTTCAGAAAGGTCGCAAACAGAAAACCAAGGCGACCACAGACGAACAGAGCTAGAAACTCGTACTCCCAAAAAGCCGACTACTCGCGGCGTCCAGCCGTTTGTGGTTGACCAAGAAGAACCAGCATTTGTTGTTACATTTCATCAGAAAAGGGAACTTGGCATAAGGTCCTGGCTGATTACCACTGCAGAGAGGTCAGGACATGTATGGTGGACTTCCATTTCCCTTGAGTCATTTTGGCTTGATAGAGTATGCATTTATTTTTATAAGTCTATACAGGTTTTATGGGTTAGTCCTTTCTCGTGGACAAAGCTCTTAAACCACATCAGAGAAGAAATTGCGATTCTCAGCTTACTCCATTTCCCTGATAGACAGAGAATCCAGAAATTCTTATTGATTATTCGATACTAACAGGTTAGTGCAAATTGTTACTTAACTTTAACCACTTAACTTTAACCACTTAACTTTAACCATAGTTAATATGATTCTACCTTTAGTTAGACTACTTCTGCTTACCTATTGCTCATTGGCATTTTGCCCGCTGGTAGCAGTTACCCGAAAGAAACTGTTCAATTTTGCATGCTTCAGATTTAAGACATAACGGCGTTGGTTCCATCCATTCATTTAGGGCGCAGCGTGTCTTCATCACTTTCGGCGGTGGCAACGGTCAGGGTCCAGTTCTGCGCTGAGGCCGCTTCGGACACCCCGGCGAGAAAATCCGCCACAAAGGGGCGGTGGCCGTCATGTTCATTGACCTGCAGCACCAGCCCCAAAGAGCGCACCAGCCCGGTGCGAATGGCCTGGGCGTGGCTCAGCGGGCGATAGCCCATCTGATCCGCCATCTTGCGCACCCGGATGCGGGTGGGTTCGGAAATGTCCGAATAATAGCTCGAAAAGCATTGCAAACGACGTATCTCGATACGGTTCGATTTCTCCTGCGCGTTCCAGGTACTGCACGGCCCGAGCGTTGTCGATTTGAGAAGTCAATGTCGCAGCCAGTTCTAGGAGGCCGGCATCCTCCACACCGAGCTGCGCGGATACAGCGCCCACCGCTGCCAGCGCTGACTCGATGTCTCCTTCGTAAAAAAAGTGGTCCACCATTGCGAACGAAAATTTGCTATCGGTACCGGTGTGCCGTGCATGGCCATTCCAAGCAGCTGCAAGCCGACGAAGGGAAGGATCCCCAGATAGAGGGTGCGGACGTCGATCTCGGGCGGCGCGACGCCCTTCACGTAGAAGAGCGCGAAGCCGACCGGAGGCGTCAGGAAGGAGGTCTGGAGACAGACGGCGAAGAGGACCGTGAACCAGACGAGGTCGAAGCCGAGCCCCTCGACGACCGGCGCGACCAGCGGGAGGACGATGAAGGTGATCTCGATCCAGTCGAGGAAGAAGCCGAAATGGCGCGCAATCGTGTGGTCGGGGATGATGACGTAGCACACGGATCTCAACGGATGGATTTTTTGGATTTTACTCTTTTATTCCTTATTCTTTCGATGTTGCTGTATCCCGCGAAAACTGCATCCGTCCGTAATTAGTAGAGCAAAAAGACGCGGAACGAAAACAAGAGAGGACAAGACAACTAAAATCAAATAATACCCTACACAGCTTTTCGTCGTCGTGGGCTACACGAGTGAGAAACATATAGATTGGGTAATACAAACACATATATACTTGCTAAGAAAGTAATCTAACTTGTCACTAGAGCATTCTATAAAATATCCGTATTAAATCAGCAGGAATAAATCCGCTACAAAAACCCGTCTTATAGTAGCTCTTATACAGAGGGCAAAACAAAGTCTTGGCGCTCAAGCATACCTTTCATTTCAAGGCGATATCTGCACATGGCACAGGGTATAATCCGGTAGACATGGCACATGGCATGAACACAACGCCTACAATCTCTCCTCCGCAGCTCTTCAAGGCGGAGAACCGGATGAGACAATCGTTGTTCATGCCGACATGATCGACGCCGCGCGGCACTCTCTTAGTCTGTCCACTTCCGACACGATCGATTGCGTGGCTCTCGGCAGCCCTCACTTTTCCAGCAATGAATGCCGGCAACTGCTGAGATTGGCCAATGGGAGACCGTTTCGCACGCCCGTCTATGTCTGTCTTGGCAGGCATACGTTGTCGGATTTGGAGAGTGACGGCACGCACAACGCCCGTGAAGAAGAAGAAAGATTTCAAGAAATCCTTGATTGTCGGGCGAATGATTCTCGGCTAGCAAAAAGTTTGCAGTATTTAACAGATTTTATCTTCAAGTTTCATCAAGTCAAACCTATTTTGCTAATTGATGAATATGATATCCCAATTCAACAAGCATATATGTCAGGTTATTATAACGAAGCTTTAAATCTAATCCGCGGTATTTTAGGCGAAGCTCTAAAAAGTAACTCTAACATTACCAAAGCAGTGTTAACATTTCATGTGCGAGACCTTCTCAGGCAAATATGTTTTGAATAATAAGATTGAGGATTCCTTAGATAGCCAAGAAGACATGGAAAACAACAATTACTTGGGGTATTATTTCCCTTCCAAAAGGGGAAAAATAGACTTCGCTCAAATTTGGGTAGTGTTCAGTTATTGCTGCTATCACTAAAAGTGTAAGAATTGCTTAAACTAAGATAAATTTTACATGCCGCTTTTAACTGGCAGAAAGTGTTCCACATTCAGACACCGAAAAGGAAAAAACCATTGCCGCGAACAGTCAGCAATCGGCCATTGATTACAATGTTTTTGAGGGCAAGAAGGTCAGGGGGCTGCCGCGTTATACGCTCAGCCGCGGGCTGGTCTCTGTCGTTGATGGAGAAGTGAAGACACAGGAAGGCCACGGCAAGTTTGTCAAGCGTGAGCCAAACGGCACGGTAAGCAAGGCGCTTTCCACATGGAAGGAACTCACCAATCCCAATCCGGTGAAGCGGACCGGTATTCCAACACAAGTTACCAGATATTGCCTAAACCATAATGAAAGGCATTGACAATAAAAAATGTGAGTACTTTTTGTTACCGTTGCCTGTCAGCAACACTGTTGCAGGTAATTTGGTTGCATACTGCGTACTAGATGCACTACTTGCAGTACTAATTATCACTGGAAATGGAATTTTCTTTGCAACGCTAATAAAGACGAATTCTTTACATACACCCTCTAATGTACTGCTTGGTGTGATGTGCATTAGTGATATAGCAGTCAAAACCGGCCGGCCAGCGCAGCGCATGTGGCGGAACGGTTAACAGCGTTCTGTGACCAGGCCAATCTTGCTGATCTGGTTCGCAGCGCTCGTGCGCTCGAACGCTAAGTCGGCATTCAAAACGACGGCAGCCCAGCGTCGTTTCAGCAAGTTGCGGGTTTTGCCGTGGAGTCGACTCCGAATCGTCGACCGGCAGTCATGCGGTGGATTTCCTTGGCGCTGGCTGCGGTGTTTTTGGTTGCCACCATCGTGATGACAACAAGGAACATCACGGATGTGTTGTTATTAGTTTGTTAGCTTATGTTGTTGTTTATATTCTACGGTTATCTTATCAAACCAATAGACATAAGAAATTCGTTGATGGTTTGAAAAGAATCACAGCAAAGTGCCGCGTTCGGTCATTTTATGGCATCAAACTACAACTTTGACCCAAGTTGCTATCGATACAAAATTCTGAGATTTAAAATTAATGCCAATTGATTTAAAATTAATGGTAAACTATATTCTGGTACCCTAGAGTAAAAATACTTTTAGTCTTGGGTGGAATGATATAAGTGAATCCCGGATCGCCAAAAAGAAGGTTCGCGATGATACTGGTTAATGCCAAGGTCTTATTATCTTTAGAACTAAGCCTCTATTCTTGTTAATTAGTCTAGTTATATGACCGGTAGGGTCTGTTTGATGAAAGAAAAATGTCTATTAAGGAATTTAACCATATTCGTAATGATGTAAATAACACGCAGTTGTGACCATAGCAGCTTGATACAAACTAGCCAAATAGTGTACTATATTTTAGGTTTAAATAATATTTATATGAAAAAATTAAAAATTTTTTATAAAAATTTATCTTTTGAATTATTTTATTTAAAATTATTAAATTACTTAGTATTACTTATTATACTATTTAGTTTAGTTATTTTTTTATAAATTTAAACATGTTTTTAGAAAATAATTTTTTTTTATCTAAATATTTTTTACAATTAAATTTTTATTTTTTAGTATTTGCTATATTTTTTTCTTTAATACAAAGTTGCGATTGTGACGGGTGCCGGGCAGGGCATCGGCGCCGGCATCGCGCGCGTCTTCGCAAAAGCCGGCGCGAAAGTGATGGTGGTCAATCGCACGGCGGCAAATGGCGAAAATACTGTCGCCGAAATTACCGATGCCGGAGGCATTGCTGATTTGTGCGCAGTCGATATCGGCGATATCGACAATATTGAGAAGGCCGTTACAGACACGGTAAACGAATGGGGCGGCGTCGACATCATGCTGCACAACGCCTGAACGGAAACGTTGTTGGCTCTCTGGTCATCAAGTCAAGGTTCGAATCCTTTCTAGTGTGGTATGCTACTTGTGGAAAATTCTATCCTAGTGTTCGACATTCATGACAAATACCCTATATACAAGTATGTTTGTGCTGAAGAAGGCTCAGCATAGCGCGACATAGCTGAAGCACAGAATAGGGAGGTCCCACCATTAATTTCCTCCTTCAAACATCATTTCTATATATAAAAATTGGCTATATAATATCTTTCCCCAAGGTGCAGCCGAACGCCGCCGAGACACTTGGCCTGAACCCGCGGCCAAGCCCAACTGCAAGAGTGTAAATAGCCCCGGTTCCCGGCAACAGAATGACCACGATCGACGTGACGAAAAACTCCAGGCTCATGTTGCCCCCATTCAATTGTTTCGCGGTTTCGTGGCTCCGCGACAGCTTTGCCCGTTCGCCCGGATCCACCTCCGCGGCTTAGAACTTCTCCACCCAGGGGCGAAGCTCCACTTCCCAGCTCCAAAATACTGATTATCCAGAAAACAAATTTATTGGCGCAGATTTTTTTTTGCTAAGCATGGTAAGGTATGCTAATCATGTTATTGGCTTCATTGAAGGTGAAGGCAAATCTGGTCGCGCAAATAATCGGGCTCTTTGCGTTTTTTCATTAAATATATAATAGGTTTATTTTGAATAGCTAGATTAGATGGAGGGAATGGAATGAATCTGCAATCGCCCTGAAGGAAATTAACCTCAGCGTATAGTTGCTTTCATCCTGCATGCACAGGGTCTGTTTTGAATTAGCTCCACTCCCCCTAAGCACTTCCTGGAAGTTTCACCTTCCTACTCTTGGCATCAGTAGTAGTAGTCGTAGTAAATGTAGTAGCAGTAGCAGAAGTAGCACCAGTATCCTCATAGTGCCTTTTGGCTTGTTCAACATCCCTTTCAACATGCCCTTAAAGTTGCTACTTAATACCCGAAGGTGTTCCTGAGAAATTCTTTATTCACCCTTTTGGTACCCTAAAAACAAAGAGAAGTTACGGCGAAGACGCTTGCGCTGAGATTGGTTCAGGTGGCTACAGCTGAGCCACCTGATTCGCGCGATCGATATTGCGCACCAGCTCACGACTGAGTGGTGACAGATTTTGGCCCTGGTGGCCAAACATGGCCAGCGCGCCGGCGCTGGTGGGCAGCACCTGAACCGTCATGTCCTCAATCGAAAAGTTGTGGCTTTGTTCCAACGATTCGCCAGGGATCATCATGAAGGTGGTTTGCTCACCGGCCTCATTGCTTTTGTACCAAGCCATGCTATAACGATCAGTAGCTGGCTCAAACGTTGTTTTTCCCATTTGCCAAGCCTATTAGCAAAAAACGTGAAAAGGGTGTCTGTTAAGCGTTATAAATAAGTTCCGTAGACATTTTTCTAATTAAATATTTGATGACCCGAGGGTGTTAGTACGTTAGAATTGTGTTAGTGCTACAGCGAAACCTTCAATAACGGACGCTTATAAACAACGAACACGTCGTAGAGGCAAAATAGAACCTCAAAGGCCGTTCAAGCCATAATGTTCTTCTATATCTAAAGAAAGGGGACGAAAGCTGGAACCCATTTACGAAAATTTCCCAAATATTGCTTCACTAGGCTAGCAAAACCTTTTCATAAGACTCATGAGCCAGGAATATTATAACCAAGCTGTTAAAAACTTTTTAAAAATATTTCCAACGCAGATCAAAATTTCTCAACACACAAATAGTATTTAGTCGTATTGTAATGTTGTATTTTATAGTAGTAATTCATTATCAGCTCCATCTTCTTTACTGTGAAGTTTAGCTTTTTTCAAAATTTTTAATAAAACATCCAATTGAAAAAAAAAGATTTTCAATGCACTAAAAAAACTTTGTTGAATGAAAAAAGTGCTGAGCAGGGGGCATTCCCCCTTATATACAGATTAATTTGTATTTATTTTAACTTTTACACTTCTTCCTTACTTTAGTTGAAAAACCTTTTCTATTTTTTTGTTTGTTTAATTGCATTCCATGAAACTGTAAAGTTTTATGAGGTCGAGTTGGTGGTGACCGCCGGTGACATCCCCGATCACATCACCGTCGACCTGACCGGGATGGAAATCGGCGACATCGTGCACATCTCTGACGTGACCCTGCCGGAGGGCGCCAAGCCGACCGTCGAACGGGATTTCGTGATCTGCAACATCTCTGCCCCCTCCGGCCTCAAGGCCGCCGACGAAGAGGAAGAGGATGTGGATGCCGACGAGGTTCCGGCGACCGAGCAGACCGAAGACTGATCTTCGCTGCCAATGCAACACGACCGCGGCCAGATAATTCGCTTCGCGCGGATTCAGCAAATCGTCGTCGGTCAACGTCCCCGCGCTGACCAGACGGGTGATTTCGCGTTTGACCAACCCCTTGGCCTGTTTCGGATCCTCCACCTGTTCACACACCGCGGCGCGGAACCCGGCTTGGATCAACTTGCTCAGGTAGGAATCGAGCTGATGATGGGGGAATCCCGCCATCGCCGTCGGATTGGCGCTGTCCTTGTCGCGGCTGGTCAGCGGAGCAACCGCCCGCCCGCATTTCGCTGGCATGGGTCCCGCCGCATGGTGTGGAAGAGGTGATCCCCGAGTGGAACTTGGTGCCGACTTCTCCTCCCGCCGTGTTTTCGCTGCAGGCGAAGTTGCCACCGGATGATCGGAGCTACGGCTACGAGCGCGGGCTGGCCATTGATCGCCAATGGGATGATGCGGAGACGGCGGCGGCGGTCGAATTTGGCCAGGTTGCCGTGGAGGAGCTATGGCCCGGCTACGATCCACGGGCATTGACCACGACGGCTTCCACCTGGTGATGATCCTGATCCCACAATGGAGAGTAGGTGACAGCCATAAATCGTCTATATCCGTCGTGGAATTGGAACCAGCGTTCATAGGAAACACTTTCTCCCTGAAGGCAACGATTGAAGAGTGGTTGGATGTCGCGCTGAAAAATTTCCTGCCCTAGCAGGTCAGAAATATGTTTGCCAATGATGTCCTGAGCAGGAAGGCCGTGAACTTGTTCATAGGCGGTATTCCACCTCTCGGATCAGCAGGGTTTTGCGGACTTCCATTGCATGTCTCCCATTCTATTCCGGATCGTCATCGGATACGGACGAAGGATAGCGGGCGGCTGCAAAGAGCAGAAGCAGCCCGATCACCGGCATCGCGATCGCTATATTTATGACCAGATCATAACCGCCGGCCTCCCAGACGAGCGACCCGAAAGTCGGACCGAATGCGGAACCGGCCATGAAGACGGTCGCCGCAAGGCCCGACACCGCGCCAAAATTACACTGGTTCTTTTATGAAGTTGAATTTAATGGATATAGTGCACTATCAGACAACGAGCCTAGGTTAGAACGAAGGATACTGCTCTGTCACAGTTCTGGCATTCATAAATCTCCCTCTATCTTGGTTATGCGTTGTCAAAGAACTCAAGAAGAGCTTTCCATCAAGCAGTAAGCGATACTTAAAAAACGTATGGAAAGAAAACTTACTTTGTTTGTCCGAAGTACATCTGCAAAATCTTCCAAGCCGTCGGGTCCAAAACAACAACCGCAGTCTTTTGTTGATAGTTATTTATACACCAGATGTAATTGTCTTCGAAGGCGTGAATAGGTGTAATTTGAATATTTTCCATTGGTGTCAATTCCGACATATAACAATACGATAATAGATTATGACCCGAAACAATTTACAAAGCTATAATATAGAGCAGCTTGAATTTGAAGGCTGGTTGGAAAGCCCCTTAGGTAAGGCCCTCATGGCTGAAATGGAACCATTGCTTGTGGAGCAGCTTAATGAGGCGTTGTTCCGGCGTATCGACGAGATCCTCAAGCTTGAAGACGACGGCAAGGTCGCGGATGCGGTGATGGCCGCGCGAACGCTCGCGGTTCAGAACCCGGATCGGGCCGAGATCGCGCGTCTCGCCGTCGATATCGCGCTACGCGCCAAGAAGGATCAGGCGGCGGACACGGTCGTCAAGGCGCTGCGGTCGAAACACGCGAACAGTTTGGCGGCCGGTTATGTCGCCGCCTATGTCGCATCCAAGCACGCCCTGATCGCGTCAATTTGCGCCACAAAACCAGCCATAACCGGATCGGTTAGCGGTGCCCGCATGGGGGCAATGTTGATTTGAGCAAGATGATAGGTATTCTTCATAGGGCATCGTTACGTCGCAAGTTAGCAGGAGCAGAAGCCGTCAGGCACAGAGCCATTCGGCCTTCATCACAGTAATCGCTTGTCCGGTCAAAAGGATGCGCTCGTTTTTGACATCAACGCCTACGTACCCTCCTCGTGCGGAAGCTTGATACCCAGCTGAGCTTACAGAGTTGCACCGCTGACCCTGTCCAAAACCAAATAGTTGGCACACCAGGAATTGAACCCTGCCCTTCTGACAAAGGATTCCAAATCTAGCGCAACAACCCTAACTAGGGCTAGGGTTCCTTTAAGTCTTTAAAACTTTTAGCCACAGATGTTGAACTAGACCTGCATGTTATCACAGAAAAATTAGAAAAGGATCTGTGTATAATATTACATTTTAGTTTAACATGCTAATATTATCCAATAAGAGGAAATCGCCGAAAAGAACATTTCGATGATTCTCGACGGGTCGCGGGAGGCAGCCTATATCGCGCATTCTCTCGGCATCCCCTACCGTGCGCTGATCGGCGGCAGATACAAAAATTTGCATTACTGGGCCTGGAATGAACTCTACGAATCGCCTTTGATCCGCATTGGTTACGAAAACGCCGAAGTTGATCCGAACATCGAGCTAAACCAGCCCTACCTGGCGCATACTGCGGCGCGCAAAACCTACGGGAACGCCCTGCCTCGTCGGATAAAGAAAAAAGACAGTGGCGTCCATATCGTTACATCATTTGAAGTCCTTCAATGCTTGCATTCCCTTATATCGTTCCGAACCTAATTAAGAGCAAGAGGACCATTATAGACTGCAGACGATTTGGCGCTTAGCCTTGTCAATTCTGCCAGTGACTGCTCGTATGTCGGATTCAGTCAAGGTGAAGGCGTTCAGTACCTGCGAAACAGCGGTACTAGTATCTTCAATAGCACCAACAATCTCAAAAAATTCCACGAGAACACAAATATTTATCGTTGTTGACGATTAAATAATTTTTTAAACGATATTGCCTTTCCATTTACATACGAAAAGAAATGAAAATGTACACCAACGGGTATAATATTTAAAATATTATGCCCACCATGTTGGACACTAGGGCTATTTATCGTCTGTGTTCTTGTTTTTTTTTTTATGGTTTATATAATGTAGTTTAGTTTTTTCCTGTTGATAGAGACTTCTGGACGTGAAGCCGATGTTCGAGAGAAAGAGGAAAAAAGATAAATCATCATTATTATCTAAATTTTTATCAATTGTCGTGTTCATGTTATTATTGACTTCTTCTATATCGTCTTCTTCCAAAATGATAATGTCTTCATCTTCTGAAATTGGATGTTCTTTTTCATCCAAGTTCATTTCTTCACCATTCAAAATACCTTCCCTTTTTTTCGTCCGAAATTATGGGCAGAACATCTTCGAAATATAGCAAAAAGCGTCCAAAATTGATTTGTTCGAAACCAAGTAAGGACATTGATGTTCGGAAATCGAAAGAAAATATACAAATCAACATTTCAAACTGTGGTTTTGGTCAAAACGAGATGGAAATACAATGATATAACATTCACTTGATGTAACAATAATATGCTCCTAAACATTTTGCCTCCAGTCTATTTTCTCCCGTCCATGTGAATTATTTTTGGACATATAAGACATACGATTCATAGCTTATGGATCCAGAAACTGTGTAGAGAATTCCCCGAGTGGGAAATACTCAGCAACCGACCAGTCGGACTTGCCGTGGCGCAGTAACAGCAGTTCACGCATGCCCTGCGAGCCCTCAGCGGCGTCCTATCAGCGCGCTCAATGGCTGAGCGGCGTTGTGGTCATACCAGGCCTCGATCAGGCGAAAGGACAATGTGAATGGCGGTGGCATGAAGAAGGATTTGCTGCGCAGGCCTTCGGCGATCTGTTCGCGGCTGAACCAGTCGGCGGCTTCCAGTTCGTCCTGTTCGACTTGTGGTGTCTCGGCATGGAAAATTGGGGAGGTTTCACTGAAGTCCAACCCAAATGGGGCACCAATAAAACCATCGGGAGCATCTCTTAGATTAAGAATCTAACCTAACATAGCGGCATGTGTGAAGCGGCCCTGAAGAATAAAATATACTAGGCTACCTATAGCCGATAGCTGTACAGAGAAAAAGAGCGGACATTAGGTGCGAATACAATACCTTCGGATCTCATCTAAACCTATAAGTCAGCAATGCCGGAAGGAGCTTCTGCAATGGAACCGTTTTTAAGAATTTCAATATATCAATGAACTGTAATGGCAAAACGGCCTTACTGATTTCTTATATATTATTGAAGAAACTTATCTTCAAGCCAGTATGCGAAGAGGAACTTATTTCAGGGCATTGCCCCGAAATTACCCCAAAGCTAGTTGAGCTATTGCTGTAACCTTTAATCATGCACTCAGGTTTTTCTAATAAATCACACATTAGCTAAAACTTAGTAAAGAGAGGGCCAGTTTTATATGGCACTTGGCCATGTTTAGTCCTGGTGCTGAGGAGAAGTGCAGTGGATCGAGATAATAAATATTTAAAAATACATTTCTAAAATTTTCAACGATATCTGATAAAATTAAAATACCACTGTTTAATACCCCCCGTTAATCTAAAATAAAACTTGTCTGTTGAAGGTAATTTTGTGTGGTGTATTTTTTCCTAGCTATCACTTTATTCATAGGAATAAATCCATTTCTTTATTATTTCTTTGAATTCTTCAGTATTTCAAATACATCACTTGATAAATCTGTGTTTTTTAGCTATTACAGAAAGTTAATTATGAACTCAGAGTACTGGCTCTGATTCTAGTCTACCAGCTAGACAGAACATGAAAAGGATTTAGGGATTAAGGCCTCTCCTACAAGGTTGAAGCAAGAGACCTCATCCCCATAAAGTTATGGCCTAAAAGTGATATATGATTCAGTTATCTGGAGGGCCAAGATGTTCAGTTTTATGAATTGTTTTTAGATAATCAAGCAGGGCGTAGGTAATATGCACCAAAACCACAGGGGGTTATTTTAAGCCATCCGCCCGCACCAGCGCACACACAAGTGGGGGATATGAAGCACCCTCAAACCCCTTATATCCAATGGAATTTTCTACGTGGTTTTTTAAATGAAGCGGTAAATTGGAAGATACTTGAATCAGAAATATTTTGATATGGGAATTTCATTGGTGTCTAAAAAGGGAGTTCCACTAGAAATGATGGGAAAATATTAGTGCATTGATCATAAATATGAAATAAGTCAAGGTGTTACGTCAGATTCGAGATTTAATAGCACAACAGTCTATTCCAATCAATCACGAGAAATCACTAGATTGATTTTGAAAATATACCGAAGAGAAAGAACAGAAAGAACAATTCATACGTGTGAAGCATTGACATTGACCGCTCCTATTTACTTTATCAGGTCTTTTTTTTCTTATCACTCCTTTTGTGTTCATTGAATGCATTTGTATGGCGCCTGTGTGTCGATGTTGTGGCAATTTTTGTAAAGAATTCCGCTACTGGAAGGTGCTTCTAATTTTGTGAAAAACCACAAGTTCAACCTTTGTTGTTAGAAAAGCATGGTAACATCTTCTGATGGCAACTTGGATGTTCCAAGTAATACTTCGAAGCAATCTATCTGGGTATCCTACAGGAAAAAAGAAGTAAAGAAAGTATCAGCTGTAGCTTCTGCAAAGCGTCTCTAAAGGCTAAGGGGGTTTCTGCCGCGACATTTATGTGCCATTTTAAATTAAGCATACAATTGATATGCAATCCCGTCTCTAGCGACTCAACGAATCTTAGGCTGGTGGGTAGAATAAGGGCTCATCCGCTGCGGGTTTCATACAGGTTGCGAGCTGATTTATGCGAAACGCCTTTATCCTGATCGTCATCAGCGCGTGTGTCGGCGTGGCAGCGGGATCTTGGCTCGCCCACCGCGACGTGGGCGAGATCACCACCGACCTCTACCCGTCTTCCGATCTTGCAGCGGGACCTGCCTTCGATGCGGCCCCAGCGGAATCGGGTAAGAAAATAGGCTTCGTAATCCGCTTGGGAGTAGATACCTTTTTCAAGCGCCATACGTGCGTGAGGTGGCGTAGGATAATCGATACCAATAAAGATATGCCACTGGCTTTCGAAATTAAATCGATTAACTCTGAATTCGCCCAGCGGTGTAACGTTATCGCCGCGAATTCGCTGGGTTTTTGCGCCACCGCGCCCCAATGAAATAGGCGCAAAGCGCTCTACCAGCGCATTCCCGCGAAAAATGGTCAGCGTTGCCTCTAAAGGGGATGCTCGATTCTCCAGCATCATTTTAAAAAACAATGAGAAATTAAATAAGACCCAAGTTTTTCAACTGACAGTAAGGAGCAACATTAAAGCCTAAAATGAAGAAAAGTTATTATTTATATGTGAGGTTTGTCCCCTTTTTAATACCTCGTAGTATTCTTATTAATTTTTAAAGAGCTATTTATTCTAATTAAACGGCCTTTATGATTCAGGGGTCATTCTAAGAGAATTGGAACAAAATTCGAGCTTTAGCAGACCCTGGAAGTTGCACATTGATACAATTAGTCTACTAATAATAGTACTAATGGCAGTAGTGGTACTATTACTGTTAGTAGTAATAGTATGCCAACAATGGTTTTTTATTACTTTAATTTAATCCTCAAAATACCCTGAAATATTCAACCTAATACTATAAGCCGTTATTAATATAGTACTGGTACATCCTTTTCACAGTTTGCATACACATAATGTATTTCAGTTTAACTCAACATAACCCTCAACATTTCCAAAGAACTTGAAACAGCTTTTGGAACATATTCGTCAAATTCAGTTTTAACGTATCGAGAAAAAAGTACATTTGGTGGATATAAACTTGTTAATGAGAAACTTTCAAATCCTAAAACAAGAGAAGAATTACTTGATCTAAGATGTAAAAAAAAAGGTGATCGTTATTGTATGTAAATAGTAAATATATATAAAAATTATTTTTCTTGAATTGAACCAAATTTCCACCATTGTTTCATACTTGTTAAAAGTTGATCTCCAAATCGTAAAAGAGGAACAAGAACAGGCCCGTTTGCATGCCCATTCTGAATTAGAAGATCTTAAGGAGAGAATAAGGAAAGAACACGAGGACGAGAAAGTCAAACTCGATGAAGAAATGAAACGACTTCTGGCAATGAAAGAGCTGCATCAAAAATCAGTGATCGACAAGGAGATGGAGCTGGTTAAACAGCGGGAAGAATTATCAATGAAATGGGAAGGAGAAAAATTGAAGATTGACGATCAACGAAAAGAGGCATGCATCCATGCGAAGGCCGTGCCTTTGCGCCGGCCGTTGTAGAGAGTGTGGAATGTCGGTCGACTCGATTTGCCGCTTGCGTCTTCGCGGGCTCCCGGCTCCGCGAAGACGCAAGCGTTGATCGACAATCGATCAGAGACAGCGACATTCACGATCTGAGAATCAAGAAAGGCAGATTTTTCGATTTTCCTGTGAAAGCGCGTCGCATCGCGCAGTTAAAAGACGAGCCTGCTGTTGAACGGCGAACCTGAGTCATCTCTTCAGGAGTTTATGGGTTTCAACCATTTCAGACCATAATAACCGCTCTTCCCACATTGAAAACAAAACAAAATCGGCCCAAATCAGTCAGACGGTTCCCATGCATTGATGCAATGGATGCTGCCGGAACACCTTTTTTTCGGGGTTGATTAAACACCTTGGATGACTCGATACTAACCCGTTCCCTGCTTCTTCTCTTTCTTTTTCTTCTGTCGGCTTTTTTTTCAGCTTGTGAAGCGGCTTTCTTTTCCCGTATAAATTCCATGGGGTGGATTATCCATGGGTGATTTTTTTTCACGGAGCAGGAGGTTTTTTTGCAGAGGAAAATTATCTTCAATTTTCCTATTTTTGAGATCCTAGCAAGCTCGTCAAGAAGTAAGCTTGTCTATATATATCCGGTTGACAAGAAAATACAAGGAAGTTTTTGAGTACACTCTTGAGAGGATTACAGGTATGAGAATAACAAATACATTTGGCCCTTGCTCTGGATATTTGTAAAAGAGCCTTAATTTAGTGATAAAATATTATTTCATTGAAAATGACGATTTTGGACTGATATTTTCACAGGGAAACCAGGAATTAATCGTTGCTAAAAATAGAAATTATCTTTCGAAATAATTGTTGATAAAAAATTGTATTTCTTTGTCCCCTGTGCTTGCTGGGAGAATCGTCACTTTTTTGTTCATTTTTTATATCATCAAAGTATTAAAATGCACAAAGCAACAAAAATAGTTATATGAAAGCAAACATGTGTCGTTGGGAGCCTTGGTGGTTGAGACGGAATGCAACAACCCTCGACGAGCGCGCCTGACAAATAGAGCATTCAGCCGCGGCTGATCCATACCGAAGGTGAGCATCTACTGATGGCACTACGCCACTGCGTCGCGCACGACGACCACAAGCAAAGAGGTGCAGCGTGAATTCAGAGCAACTGCGGCCCATGTTGTTCATCGCGTTGGCGTTTGTGCTGTTCCTGATGTATCAGGAATGGCAGCGCGACTACGGTCCCAAGCTGCCGCCTATTGATTTTGGTGAACCCTTTTCTGAACTTTTGCATGCCTTTTATTTAGCGTACGCTACTTATTATGTTAATTTACATGTATTTATTTGCCACTGGTAATGAGTTAGGAGCTATAAAGCTGTCAGACCAGTTAGTTGTCTATTAAATTCTAAACTAAAAATTGACTATTATAATCATAATTTTTTTTTGCTGTTCATCTTTCGAAGAATGTATGAAATTGGTAAATTTAAGAAAAAAAATAAACTACAGAATATAAAGATTCTTTTCCTGTTTTTCTCTAATGGAAATATCGATTTTGTTTGTAGATATGCGAACGATAAAAGAAAAGAAGAATGCGTGTTTTTCTTTTCTTCGATCTTCGTTCTTCTGCGTCGCTCGTCGTCGTTAACAAGAAGAAGCAGCAGCAGCAGCAACGCGCAGAGGAAAAAAAGGACATGTATGTTTCAGAAACGATTCAAATTAGACGAACGTTGTTGTCTTATTAATACCAAATTTACACACCAAATCTAATCAAAGGAATAGGCAATGCATTGGGATAGAACCCTAGTTTAAGACGGGGAATCTGAACTTTCTTTTTCAATGAGAAAAACCGTCTTTATGAATAGTAAATGCCTACTTTACTGAAATACAATTTTAATCTAGTATGCTATTCGGCGGGCGGAAGCCTTGGCTTCCACCCGCCAAATCTGGGCGAAAAGCCCACCCAGATTGTTCGAGAGTAGTTTTTTTTATCTTTTTTTTTTATACTGAATAATCAAATGTGAATACAGTATGGGAATTCATATAACAATACTACTAGTTACAGTGCTTTTCCCCAGTTTGTTCAACTCGTTTAGGAATAATATACATTTATTCTCCTCTTTGTTTCAAATTAATATACAATGATAAATTTTAGCAGGGTTTCATCCAGGTCTGAAGGCTTTCAAGAGTTTGGAATGAAAGTCGTTTAAGAAATTAGCAATGTTCTATGTCATCAAGAAAACTAGCAAATCCTCCTACATTGACAACATGGGTGCCCAGACCTATAAAGGGACGCAGTAGGTAAATACTAGTAAATCAGTGATGAAGAGGATAGTAAATGGTGATTCTCATGGAAATTGCAATGAAACATATCAACTGTTATAGAAATGAACATGTTCATACTAATAAACAGACATTTGAAGAAGTACATTTCAACAATTCAGTTATGCTATAAATTTAATGGAAATAATTGAAGAAGAGTTCTGTGGGTCCTGAATTTCCACTTCTGTGTTATCAGTGCTGACCATTGTAGAACATAACCTTACTTTCCTACATTAAGCAAAGCGATATTATTTTATACATAGGACTAATCATTTGAATGTACTTATCTGGTGTACCATAGAAGAAATCTTTTCTGTCGGCTGAATAAAATGCAGGTTCTTAATCTATAAAACAAAGGACTAAAGGCGTCTGACAGTTCTGATACTTCTTAATTATTAATCTAAGAGTGAGAATTTGGTTATGGCATTCTCTCCCCTTCCTAAAGCCACACTGTTCCTCTTTGAAAGTTTTACAAAACTGCTGAATATATCCATTGGTGTATATAGCTATCCTAGGACAGGGGCAGATCCAGGATTTTCTTTAGGGGGGCGCATAATAGATTGTTTCAAAAAACTTGCGAGCAAAGAAATACCCTCAATTAAAAGGGAACTTCGACAATTATATGTTGTAGGTAGGTAGTGGAAATGTTCGTAAATTTAATCTAAAATCTGGTGAGGGTAATGTTTTAGAATGAACAGAAGTGATTTGTCATATAATGTAGAGCTTTAAGAACACATCAATGCGCAATAGTAAATATTACAATAGTACAGACAGAACCTTACTGTATTCTGCCACTGGACTTATTGATTTATTCGTGAAATTGTATTTAAGTGTCAATCAACCGTCAATGGAGTCAAAACCAATTATAATCAATTAATTGTTCAAAACCAATTATAAATGAATACTAAATGAATACGAGGAATAAGTAATTACCAATTTACAGTTGCCGATAATACCATATTAGTATTACCGGTATATTCATCAAGTAGCACAGGCTGTCGAGGTCAGCCTGCGCCTGCGCCACGGTCACGATGCGTGTCGTCGCCCCGGTCACGGGATCGATGCGGACGATCCCGTGGCTGGTCGAGCCCGTGGTCAGGTTGGTGGTGTACAGGTAAAGATCGCCGGGCTGGAACCCCTGCGCGGGAAGCGCCGCGGCGTGGAGAACGACGGCGGCAGCGAGGGCGACGAACGGCTGTTTCATGGCTGTACCTCTGCGGTTCGGTGATGCGCGACCACCAAGATCGCAGACCTCTGGGCAAGGGAGCCTGATCTCTTCATGCAGGTCTGGTATAGCCGCTCCGATGCGGTGGCGAACGCTGCGGACGAGTTCAAGTCGATCTATGAGTATGACGCACCAAAGGAGCGCCGGTCATCTGCTCGCAACTTCATGAAGACTGCTAATGCCGTCAACGACGCGCTGGTCGACTTGGCATGGAATGGCGCTCTTCCAACCAAGGGGTATGCCGCCCAATTCATTGAGGAGAAGTGGGGATGATCTTGTGCCATGGGTGATGTAGAGGCGTCGCGGCTTCGAATGGGCGTTGCCAGTTTCGTCGGTGTCGGTGGGACCACCTCCACCACTATCCGCCGCACGATACGGGAAAAAGAGCGTTAGCATAGCAATGAAATGACAGTTTCCAGAAGTGTACTTGGGAAAAGGGGTTCGCACCTGGAGGTGGTGGATGACGCCGAACGGGCGCAGCTGGCGGTGGCGGCTCATGATGCTCGTAGTGTCTTCGAGATGAGGCAAAGAGAATTACCAGACAGATGAAATTCAATATTAACGGAGCTACATTTTGAAACCTCTGTTTCTGTTTTAAAACAGCTATATACAGCAGAGGGGTCTCCTTTTACGCTTCACATACACATTTTACACTTTTGCTCTTTTACCAATGCAAATGAATGTCATGCAATTCTGGAATCCTTCTTACACCTAGAAATGACCAACTTTAGAAAGTTCTTAAAAGAAAGACATGCATCAACAGATAACCAATCGAAACAAGAAGCTGGAATGCTGTCCTTTCATCTCCGGAATTGGTTAACGCCCTTGATTTCCTACCATCTCAGCCACATCATCCATTGCCAATAACTCCTATCAGACAACGTCCAACACTCATAACCATTCCCTTCGCCTCATCTGACATCTCAAACCTTGACATACAGAACCAACTTTCACCTCATGGCAAAATTCAGAACATTTGGAATCAAACATATCAAGAATTTCCATCTATCTACACTGGCAAAAGACTCATTACCATTTTCCCTGTCCCTGCAAGTGCCAGCAGATACCTCGCTTCAAATAAGCGTCAGCCGCATAAGGGCCGTCACGCCCCCCGGGAATCATCTGTATGGCTTCGGTATAAGCCTTGATGGCTTCGCCATAACGCTTCTGCAGACGAAGTGCTTGGCCCTGACGGTGCAAGGCGAAGCCTGCGTCGGGCAAGCGATCGGGATAAACTTCAAGCACCGCATTGGTGTCTTCGAGTACTTTCTCGTAAAGCGCTTCTCGCTCGAGGTCAACTGTCTCGAAAGAATTTGACGGAAGGGGTGCACAATACGTTAGATCAAACTCCCCGGTAAGATTTACCCCTGAGGAGGGGGGTATGTTTCATAGAGAGGGAGACAGTTTTACCGGTGTTATTTGAAAAAGGATCCGAAATTAAATATATGAAACAAGATTTTTTTACTGAAAGTAAGGAGCAACATTAACACTCAAAACGAACAGAAATTATTCCATATACAAAGGGTTTTTCTTCTTGAATGCAGCTATAGCGATGGACTTGGTCATCGGTCAGGAAGACGGGCGGGTGAGCGTGGCGCTTGGCCGTGGGTTGAGCCGTGGTGCGCCGATATTCGCGGAGGAGCGTTTCCTGCAAGAGGCGAGTTCCGTGATCAGGAGCGGGGTACTGGTAACACCATGGATCGATCCGGAGACGCGCGACTTGTACGTCGGCAACACGGCGGGGTTCATTGAAAAGTTTGCGTGGGTGCGCGGCAGCTACCAAGACGGCCGCCGCTTGAACATTGATGCCAGGGAATTCGGCAGCATGACCCCGACATTTTCCGCCTTCCTGGTAAAGCGGGACAGTTTTCTACCCAGGACGGTCGATCCCAGCACCAGCCGGGAATAGCTCATCGGGCTTCGCTCGATATCCTCCGCCACGTATTGCCGGCCGCCATGAATGCTTTTCGCTTCCAACATCGCGGCATAGAGGGTCTGACTGCGATCCGTCGTCTGGAAGATCATTTCGCTCATAAGGTCATAGAGCTTCACACCGGCCATGCGCAGGTGTTCAACCATGCATTCATCAAGAAAAGCGCGCGCCACTTTGGTTTTGGTCTGGCATTCAACCAGTTTGAAGCGGGTGTTCTGAAACTGTGTGAGCGGGCCGCCAAAGGCCTCTCGTTCCTTGCAGTAGGCGATGGTGCGCTCGACGGCGCCTTCCATGGCGCCCACGGCCCCACAGGCGATGATCAGCCGTTCCTGCGGCAGCTGCTGCATCATCTGATAGAAACCCTGGCCTTCGGCTCCGCCAACGATGCCCGTTCGCCCCCGAGAGGCCAATCATGTCCGAGGAAGAGATCGTCAAGTTCGAGGTCAAGGACTATGTCGCGGTCGTCACCATCAACCGGCCGCCGGTCAACGCGGTCAACGCCGCGCTCCGCGACGAGCTGACCGGCATATTCGACGCCGCCAACGACCGGGACGACATCCGCTGCCTCGTCCTGACCGCCCAGGGCAAGATCTTCTGCGCCGGCGCCGACCTGAAGGACCGGCCCGATTCGTCGAGCCCCGGCCAACGCAATCACAATCTAGATAGCAAGGATCAAAACATGGACTTTAATCTCGATTGGCATGAAATACTCGATAACTTAATTCATTTAGGAATTGCCTACTTACTTGCCCTCCCTATGGCATTTGATCGAGAAAAAACCAGTAATGGTGCAGGTCTTCGAACATTTCCTTTAGTTGCCGTTGCATCATGTGGTTATGCATTAGTGGGCATGTCTGTTTTGACAAGCTC
Source organism: Alatinidae sp. Z8VKAUB7J3 (assembly GCA_010016025.2). Lineage (NCBI taxonomy): Eukaryota > Metazoa > Cnidaria > Cubozoa > Carybdeida > Alatinidae > Alatinidae sp. Z8VKAUB7J3. Next base: position 181,575,853 of record JAAAKM020721499.1, on the reverse strand, counting down.
TGAAGCCGAATCAAAAGTGCTCGAAGGGACGCCCTCGATCCTGTTGATGGCGACCTGCTTCACGCGCGTCCTGATCGTGCTCGCGCTCCTCCGGCAGGCGATCGGGACCGCGACGCTGCCACCGAACCAGGTGCTGGTCGGCCTCGCGCTGATGACGACGGTCTACGTGATGACGCCCGTCGGCGAGACGATCTACGCGGATTCCCTCCAGCCCTACATGGCGGAGGAGATCGGCGGCGAGGTCGCGCTCGAGCGGGGACTCGCGCCGGTCCGCGACTACCTGCCATCCCTGTTTCAGGTCATACTGAGGAACCTTTAGAGCATGAAGATACAGAGGAGGATCCTCGTGCAGCTGTGACTAAGGTTGCTGCAAACATATTGGCAGGTGCTGAAGTTGAGTCTCTCCAAAAATCAGAAGAAGAAGAAAGGCCAGAATTTGAGGGGGCAGGTATGGAAGAAGAAAGAGAAAGTTGTGACGTTCCATAATAATAATATACGATATAAATATGCATATTATGTATGCCACGTCACTGGTACATACACTGTCATAAATTATTATTATTCAACCATGTTTCGAGCTTATTCCCTTTTATTGTTACTTCATGCATCTGACCTTTTTTCAGGGAGTAACCTACCCCGCATGCCACGGTATTTGGCGGTGGTGGGCACCACCCCTTGAGCGATCTAGACTGGCAACGCTTGCCTTCTGCGGCTCATATGCCGGTGCTGTAGTCGGAATGCCACTTGGCGGCTGGCTTACGGGTTTACTTGGATGGCAGGCACCATTTTATTTTTATGTAGAAATAAAGCAAAACGGTTTGAGAAAGAAATAGTGTCGATAATTGAGGAGGAAACTCGAAAAAATAAAATTTTATGACGTGGAAAGAGAATAAATGGCTTATAGCGTATCCCTGAATCACCAGAAAGAGAAAAAAAACAATAACAAATAAATGAAGCAAACAAAAAGAAAATAAAAAATTATAGGAAAATTGCTCATTGAGTTCGTTAGGATAGAGAGTTAAAAGATCGTTCAATCACTTGTCCTGATTATTAAGAAGGCTTCGAAGCTTCGATTGTGGATCATTTTGTAAAGGTGCGTTTAATGTGAATGTGTTCATACCTAGCGACTGTTGTGACGCACAGACTCAACGTTACATTCCAGTGTTCACTGAGTCTGGCCTCATTTTGTGGGTATCCAGAGGGATACTTCAACGATCTGGGTGCCGACAGCGACGAAGACATCGAGATGGGGCGAAACGACATTCGGGATCTCCTCCGCACCGTGGCAGGTTCGGAGAAAGGAGGGTCCCATAAGCAGGTAAATCGGATCATGAGGACGTAAATCGGCCAGACTTATAGGAATAACAATACTTACAACAGCTTGGGCAAGACAGTTTGCAAGCTTGCAAACCTTTGCAAGGATTATAGGCATAAGGCCTCTGGCTCTATAAAATGCTGCAACTGATCCTTTTGGAAAAGTTTGACATCAGCTTTCAGAACAGTCAATTAATCCTCTTTTAATCACCAAGTATTTTTATAATTAAAATATAGTCATGCTTTTAAAAGAAGAATATATCCTGCATAGACCTGAACATCTGTCACGTCGAAACGTCCCATGATCGATGCTTCTGGCGAGTCTTCCAGAACATCCATCCTGCCCGAGTCGGCTTCTTGCCCACCAGCTTCAGCGTAGAAGGGTGTCTTGTCCAAGACAAGACCGACAAAATCACCTGGTCTTGCCTCATTTACAAAACCATCTTTGGTGTAGATTGCCATTACAGTCGCAGGAAGTTCAACGTCCAGCCTGTACTTGTAGCTGTCGATAAACAGCTGTTATTAAATAAATTTAATTATAGTACAGAGTTTCTTATTCTGAGTAAACTTCTAAGCCTGTTGCATCTTTGGGGTAACTTATCAAAAAGATATTTAAATTTTTATTATGTCGATAAGTTTTGTTATCTAATGCATGATGTTTTTTGTTGTTTATATATATTGCTTAATAGGAAGAAAATAAAAGTATATATTGGCTATTCATTGTATTGCTATTTCAGTCTGAAGATGTGTAAGTTTTTTCACAATTTTTGTAAAAAGGCTTCGCTTTTTAGCCAAAATAAGAACGTTTCGAAAGTCCCTAGTATTGACCAAAGAATAAGGCTATACCCTTTGCTTTTTTGCTAGAATAAGTCCTTTTCAAAAATACCGATTTCTGGCCAAAAATTATTGCTATACCCTTTGTTCTTTCGCGAAAATAGGCTCTTTCTGAAAACACGATTTTTTGAAAACACGTAAGGGCCCTTTGCTTTTTTTGGAAAAATAGGCCTTTTCGAAAGTACAGGACTATCTAGATTACCTGCGTCTTGGATGAACGAGATCTTAATTTCAGTTTTTTTGTCGTTCAAGAATGACAGATGATCAAAGAAAACGTTTTCATCTTTTCTCTGTTTTTATCCTTAGCTGCTGCAGCTCCAGTGAAATTCACGAATATCTGCTCGCCATCTTGTGTTATTATGGAGGTTTGTGCATCTTCTTTTTCTGAAAATCACTTCTGTTAGGCCGTGGTCAAATGGTCAAACAATATTGGTCAGACATGTGGTGATTGCTATATCTGGAAAGAGTATTGAACGGTAAACCGAATGATATTGAACATTTGACAAATTTAACGCCAAAAACTTTACCACAAAAGCATTGAAAAGCATAATTTTAGTAGAGCTTAAACCTGTAAAATTATTGAAAAATCAGGTCTCACCTTATGTTTATACATTGCAATATAAGTTGGAATACCTGCGAAATGAGAAGCAGATTTTGTTATTCTAGTCAGCCCTAGTTCAAATTTGCTCATAAGCCACCCACGATGACGCAGCTTCGGCAGGCCCTCGGCGAGGACGCGGTGCTGATCTCCTACCACCTGCTCGGCGATCGGATCCTGCGCTTCCACGTCGATGGGCGGCGTGTCGGCCTCGACGAGATCGGTGGAGCCGACGACGTGCGCCGTTCGGTTGCTCGCCTGAACCGTTCCCTGCGCAGCCCGAGCGGCTTCCTCGGAGGCTTAACGACGATCTCCCACGTGCTGCATCGCTCGCTGCTCGCACGTCTGGATCTGCGACCCTCAACGAAGAGGGGCGGGTCGGGGTCAAGACCGTGGATGCCGACAGCCGCATCGCTTTTTACCCCATCATCATCGTCGAGGATGCCGCCGACGGCATGTGGGTCGCCGGCCTGCCGGAGCGCGCCCGCATCGTCGCCGTGGGTCAGGAATACGTGAAAGCCGGCACGCCGGTGAGCGTCAGCCTGATCGGCAATGCCGCGGCGGGAGAAAACTAAGACATGTCCCCCATTGACGCGGCATTGAACCGGTCCCTCTGGTTCTGGGCAATAAATTTATTTGGGCAATATCTTAAAATAAATGCGATCTGTTTTTACAAACGACAAGTATAGAACGAAGTCCACTTAAAAATTTCTATATCTGTAGAAACACCTGTATAAAAATATATATTACGAAATAGCCCAAGTTACTTTAGGTAGCTTGTAATCCTCCAGGGAGTCTATTATGGTGAAGAGATGCGGTTCTAGAGTGGGGATACTCCATTCGACAAGTTTTTACCATTAAACAGAGAGCGCTGGGGGCAACCCTCGCCCGCAGTTGCTAGAATCCGCCCTGCGCGATGAGCGGGTGTTCCACGGGGGAGCGTTGAGCGGGGCGGCCCACCAGAAGCCGAGGCGCCAGAGCCTCGAGCCGGGCATGAGCATCGCCTCGCGCTACGTGGTCCAAAAGATCATCGGCCAGGGTGGCATGGGCCAGGTGCTCGAGGTCGAGCACGTCTCCCTCGGCCGCCGCTTCGCCCTCAAGGTACTGCGCCTCGAGCGCTGGAAATAAAGGGGTTCGCTTTTCTAGTTGCAAAAAGTATCTAAGCTACGTAAAAGTCTCTACTTCTAAGTACTGTTAAAAATGTACCCTTGATATATTGATATATTATTGATGTGTTGATGTTGATTTTATTCTTCAACATTTTTTTTTCCGGGAAGATTCTTATAACTGTCACTTAAAGTTTTCTTGAAGAATAAAATGTATTAATATCATCTATAAAAATATATCAATAATACTTGTTTTTAGTTTAACATAGAAATGCTTGAGCCGTCGCTGGATCGGGAATTTCGCGGCGACCTCCTGCAACTCGCCATTCGGTGCACCGTCCGGGAAACCGCGCCACGCCTTCTACATCGGTATCCTTGTCGTAGCCCACCATATCCAGCGCAAAGCCGTTCACGGTCATCACATGGCCATTGGAGTGCAGGATGAGGATCGGTCGGTCGCAACCCGGTCAAGTTCTTTCCGGTTCAGACGCTCGCCTTCAAGGAATATCGGGTCAATGCCCCATGCAGAGGCGGGCTCTGCAACAACTGAGTTCGGCTTCTGGCGCGGACATTGCTTTGCTTCGCGCCTACAGCCTCGTGTTGGCGTGGCAGATCCAGCAACACGAACAAAAAGGCACCCGCGATATTGAGCAGAACAATCGCCAGATAGGTGCCAATGAATGGAACCGGCTGAAATGCTGCTCCAATAATTGGCCAGATAGTGATGTCGGATACGAACTTGTTGAGTTGCGGGCCAACAATTGCCGACAATAAACCACCAGCCAACAAGCAATATAAGCATAAACAAGCGGGTTAGTTCATAATGCTGCACTTACGGGTAACATTACCTATAGAGCAAAGAGTATTAGTCCATGAGCTTTGCAGCCAGTGAGGTGAGGTCCGTATTCTTTATTTACTCAACAAAGAGTGATAAAACTAAAAAAAAATAGAGGTTTATTAAATAAATATAGAATACAGACCTTGCTCTGCTGCCCATTGGGCTCATGGACTAATACACTTTACTCTATAGGCAATGTTACCGAATGTGACTCAGATCTACACTAGGATATTACGTAATGATGAGAGGCACACGTTGGTGGTATGTAATAACAGTCCACACGTGGGATGCTACGTAATGACGGTACACACATCGGAGTTACATAATACTTTAAGAGATTTTTTCCCTCGGGATTTCTTTTTCTTTTAAGGCGTTTTTTTTAGGGAATCTTTATATTCTAATGATTTTTGTCCCCATTAGGATTCGGAACGGACATTTCTGTCCAATGTAACCCTCGACAAGCCAAGATGAGAGAACAAATAAAGGAATCTTCGTGTCATAGAAAGACATCGTCTCGTAGAAAGACCAAAGCCATAAGGGAAGAGAGGATCATAATTGTGGTCTCCTACATTCATAGGCAGCTGCTTCACACTCTTAAACCAAGTACATGGGAGCTTGCCCACAAAATCATAATCTCCAAAGGTCACATCTGCAATGCCTTCGCCTTGCGAACCAGGCAACCAAGCAGCAACAAGGGCATCAATCAGATTCAAATCGAGCCTGACAAAATTTGCACGATTTTGGAAAAGTGGGGAAATAACCCCTAAAAATTCAAAGAAACTTTTTGAAAATTCCACCGTGAGATTCAGCGTATTAGAGAACCTTTCTGTTGAAATTTCAATCTCATAACTACAAAAATGTGGAATTGTTTTGCCAGAAGAAAGATCACAGATGCGCGATCCCCAAAGGTGATCTATCAACCCAATGGTCCCAGAATACAGCTCATTCAAATGGAAATTTAAAGTTTTAGCCTTGTTTTATTATAATTTTGGTCGTCATTGAGCTTCTTAGACTAAAAAATACATGAGGAATAAACATTTTTATAAAGAATACTTAAAAGCTTGAACAAATGACAACAAAATTAGGAGGAGAGGGGACTAAATCAAAGATGTTTGTAATACAATCATGTTTTTTAACTGTTAGGAACTATGATGACAAAAGAAAAATATGAAATATGACAATATGGAAATTCTTCAGGTTTCTGATAATTTGCTAATTTGCTCTCTCGTTATGTCAAACTTTGTTTTCAGACCACCCACATCCAACACAATGTTCAACATGGGTTTTGCCGATTATTGTTTGGAGTGCTGTTTTCTACACTGGCAAATGTCTTCTTACAATCCAAGCTTAACCATACTATTCAGAACCCACGTTTTTAATCGCATAAAAGTATTAATCTATGACAATTTTCCCACAACACAAGTTTTTTAAAAAGAGTAAAGATCTCTCTCATCTGCAACAACAACATGAGGAATTTTTAATAGGGTGATCATTTATAAAAGTAATCCGGATTATCCAGTTTATGATGAAAAGGATAGTTTTGAAAGTTCCTTGTCAGTCGAGAGTAGCAAAGAAATCCCAGAGGACGACGGGGTAACTATATATCCTTTTATCTCAAGGATTAACTTAAAAATATTTGCGGGTAATCTTATGCCAAGTTCCGTTTTTCTGAAAGAAACACTTAAATTACTAAAGAGTTATGCTGTTCGATTTCCCATTCAACACTTTTCTAAAAATAAGCATCAGCAATTCTGGAACTGGTGACAGGGTGGGTAGACAGGAATTCAGGTGGTATCTGGTAGTAGCGCCCCGCTTCTTGCAGCCGCTCGAAAAAAAGCGCCATCGCGCGTGGATCGAAACCGGCGTTGATCAGGGTTTCTATGCCCACACGATCTGCTTCGCGTTCGTTGGAACGAATGAAATCCAGCTGCGCCTGCGCCTGCCCACCCACCAGCGCCGCAGCCGCGGCGCCACCGGCTTTCGGATTTTGCGTACAAAAGAAGGTCGATGCTAAGGTCCGAGCCGAGTGGAACGCCTACCTCGAAGACCGTCCCTTGCTTCTCGCTCACTTGGGAAAGTTGGCCCGCCAAACCTTTCGGTTTTTTGAAGAAGAAGATTTTCCAATCGAGGACCACTATGTTTCACCCGAGCCCGATACGCTGCTCCATCAACTGCAGCATCAAATTCTCCACTACCAAGCCAAGCAAACGCTCACCCCTGATCGCTCTCTCTTACTCCATCCCGCCGCTTCGTCGTTATAACAGAAGAATGGGGCTTATTGCCATTTAAATCCCTATAAAATAGCTCATGGTAATGCTTGTGCCCCCTCCCCTAACCTCAAGGAATTTCCTGACGGTACTCATGAACCTCCTCCTCTCTCTCTTTCTCTCTATCCTTATGCCAGTAAGCATGTATATCTAATTTCTTACGTTAAATACAAACAGATTTTCTGCAATAAGAGGGGTGTTACCATATTCCAGAATCAGCCTTATAGAACTGTTACAAACATTAGGCGGCTCGACGCCCAAGTGATGTGGAAATAGGAAGAAGGAAGGCAATGAGAAAGGGTGACATGAAAAAGAAGTTGTTTCAAGGTAGTATATTAAAAGCATCGCGGCTTTTAAAGAGCAGAAGGTAGCTTGGGTAGTTCCATAGTTCACAGACACCTGCAAAATATGACCTGCTTTGAAGCATGTATTATCATAGCGACTTTGCTGTGTTTTGAGTTCTGGTTGAAGCTCACTTGCAAATCATAATAAAATAGCCCATATTCGTAGCCAAAATTCAACTAACTCGAATAGCAATGCAACTCAATCACCAGTTGAACCTAATAATGTGGACGCGCAATCAAATGCAAAAACAGTATCAACACCGGCATCATGAAGCGACACATAGTGAGTGTGTTTGTCTTACTCTCTCTCTCTCTTTCTATGCATTTGTTTACATTTGAAACCATGCGTAATTAATTGTGACGTTGTTAAGCGAGTTTTGCGTGGCTCAATTTCTTTTTTATCTTTCCAGAAATATCACTTTATATACTAGGAATAAATAAGAATTATGGGAAATAAGAAGCAATTTACCTGCGTAGACACGTAGATTTCCACCAATTTTTGCTTCCGACTCTACCACGATGTCCCTGGAAGGATGTGCAATTGCACCGTTGAAGTGAGCTGCGTAGTCAATCGTAAGTTAAACTAATGCTGCTAATACCATTACAAAGCAAGCAAGCCTTTTTTCATTCAACTTTATGACATAGACAACTTTTTTCAATTGACCAGAATTGGGCTGCGTAAGAAATCGACTATTTCACGCAGTGGCTATAATTCACAAAAATTAGGAGAGAGGCAAGGATTTTCTTCTATTTTAGTTCAATGAAATTATATAAAAGGCATATTGCCTAAAAAAAAGGGATCATTCTTTCATTTTTTAGAATGAAAAATATAAAAAAGACATTTACAAATTTCAAAGGTCTTCCCTTCTAGTTTCAGAAGGGAGGATCCTCGAATTCCCATTCTTTTTACATGCCTGAGCCCGGTGGCCTGAAGTCCTTCTGCGAGCGCTATTCGGCAAGCTTCAACCGGTGGTGGGACGACCTGGGTGAGGTGCATCTTGACGAAGCCACAGCCGCCGAACTCGTCCGTGGTGTCGGTGAAACGGCCTCAGTCCGCGATCAACAGCAACTGTCGTCGGAACGAGACCGGCTCATAACCGCGATCCTGAAGGCGACGGCGAGCGCAAGACCATGACCCGTTGACCCGGTGTCCAGCTCGCGCGTGCCGTAAAATAGAAAGACCGTTGATCACAATTAAAAAAAAAAGTCGGAACTTGGGATTTCCAGTTTAATGTCCTCAGAACTATTTGACAACTATTTCTTATTAATCTAGAAAAGATACAAAATTTCTGACCTCGCAGCTAGACGAAATGATGTTACTCTCTAAACGAGTCTGATACTAAATGATACCTAGAAGGGATCATTCATAGTAATACAGGTTCATGCTACTTTTAGTGTATAATATTTGAAAAAAAATCTTTTTTTCCTAGACAGACCGACGCTGAAACACCAAAGTAGACCATATATACCGATGGTGAGGCGGTAATAAAACTGAACAGACCTCCATAGGTAAAACTTTGCGCTGCAAGATAGGCCAACGCTTTCCGATGCGACAATACTTCGATATAGCGCCGTAAAGCTGATGTCTTCTGGGGGGTGATTTGCCGGGTTTCCGGCAACAGGCGATGCAATAGCAATCCGATAAGCAATGCATAAACAAATAACACAATAAAAATGGAATGCCAGCCCCTGGTCTGAATGGGCAATGAAGATGCCAGACGAAATTAGCTTATTATAGTCATTGTTTGGAAATTATTCTTAATTCAGCTATGTAAATGCTGTTTGAAATGTATAAGAATGATTTAAGATTAATATCGAATCATGTCTTTGGACAAGTTGAAATCACCCGTAATTTAAAGTATATATTACACATAATGTAATGAGATATTATCATAAACTAACGTATAAAAACCTTATTAACTAATAATTGGCTAATATGTTCAGATGGAGACGCTGGCCACGATCCTGATCCTGGTGCCGGTGATGCTGCCGGTGGCCTACAGCGTCGGCATCGACCCGATCCACTTCGGCGTGGTCATGGTCTGCGCGCTCGGCATCGGCTTCCAGACCCCGCCGCTGGGCGAAAACCTCTTCATCGCCTCGGGCATCTCGAACATCTCGATCGAGGAAATCTCGCTCCGGGCGCTGCCCTTCGCCGCGATCAACACGATCACCATCTTCATCATCGCCTTCGTGCCAGAAAGAACGTGTGTCAAGAATTGATTTAAGTAATAAGTTGGAATTTTTAGAGATTGCTTAAAGGGGAAGAGCATCTGACCAAAAGGGAATATGTATCACATGGTCACCAACAAGATACCTCAGTAATATATCGAGAACAACTGAAGGTATTAAGTAGGAGTGATGTTAAGTTGGAACTTTCGAGGCTACTACTATTACTACTTCTTCTCTTACAATTTAAATAAATCAAAAGAGTGTAAGTGTACCCAGATGCCAAGATTTGTGCCTGCTCAGGCAAACCTAAATGCGCCTCTTGCATCGCTAACATGGCTTGCTCATGCAAGGCGTCGGCCGCGGGCTTGATATTGACCGTAAGCCTTTGGGTTGGCTTAATAAAATCTAAAGCTAGTTGCGCTTCATCTTCATCTGCTTGAATACCATAGGGCAAACGCATTGCGATAAACTGGTAAGTTTCGTCGCTTTGCTCTTGGTTTAACTCATCTACAGCGAGCTGGCAGAGGCGTCCACATGTTGCCCTTCCTTCTCTATCATTTTCTTGCACTTTCCCTTTGTCACTCTTGCTCTGAAAGTATATACTGCAATTAGATGGATAATTTCTATCAGATAATTTCTCCCCCCCTCTCTCTTTCTCTGCTTCTTTTTACTTGTTTCTCTCTCTCTCTCTCTTTCCTAACCCCTTTTTCTTAAATCTTTTCCTCTTAAGTGTTTTCGTTTCTCCTTATTCTATTATTGTTAATTTTTTTTCATGATTTGTAGAATACTGGCTCAGCCCCGGTTTTGACACCACCGTAGCTGGGGATCGAACCCCGACGAGATCCAAGCGTTTGGCGTGGCGTGCACCCTCTTTATGTATAATGGAAACCTGTGCTGCGGACCGACGCTTACAATAGTGATATGCAATACATTATACACTAGAGGCAGGGGCGCCGGAAGCAACGCATGCGGCGGGGGCAGGAGCAAAAATTTGGGGCAAAAACAATAGAAAAATTTAAGATTTGTGCATTTTTACGAGAGCGAGAGGCTGCAATGAACACCAAACACGCCTACTTTTACTATTGAAACCTATCTACAAACAACGGGTATTTTACGTATTGCCACTGGAACTGTGAGTGTCGTGTCGACCTCAAAGGCTTACCTTTTGACTTTTCTGAGCAAATTGCATAGTTTTGAGCAAATGCATTGATTCAATTGTTGCGTGAAACAGGGAAGAATTTCCTGGATTTACTTCCTTTGTTTTTTTTGTAAAATGTTAGTTACTATAAATTCTTATATTTCCATTAGCATCAAAAGTTAAAACGGACAGAAATTACTCCGTGTGTGAAAGGGGCTGTTCTTTTCTAAACGTCCCGCTCATTGCGCTAAAGTTTTTTTTATTGTTTAAAAAAGTAGAGTTGTGACAAATGGTCAAACGTTAGCGTAAAGAATGGGGAGCTTAGGAGGGAAAAGCCTTTTCCATATACAGAATAATTTCTGTTCGTCTTAAGTTTTAATGTCGCTCCTTACTTTCGGATGAAAAAACTTGCTTTTTTTATTTAATGCCTTCCAACCACGGATAGAAGACCCATCAAAACCTGACCCATCTTTAAATAAATCCATGTTGAGTTCAGAAGTCGGGATTGAAAAGTGTTGCCATGCTCCAACCAAATCGACAAACTTCAAATCAACCATTTCGACTTTGTTCTTTTTTGCAAAATCCAGAACTTCACGGGCAGTCATTCTCTACCTCCTTCACAAAGATGATTTGTAGATTTCAGGCATATTCACACGCCCTAGTACTATATTCATACAGCTCAAGGGCCTAAAACACACCCTCAAAAAGTAGTGTTAACTGACTATGTTTACCCTTTTCTTCTTTCTCGGGCCTAGAAGATTGTATTCATGACCAGGACTCTACTTATTTTATTTCTCACTAAAACCATTTTGCACTAATTTTGAGTTTGTAATAGACTATCTTTTTCATTGTTTTTAGAATTTGAAGATGTAATTCCAGTAAATTTCTTGTTTAGGGGCCTTTTGCTGTCTTGGAAATTTGTTGAGCTGGGTGAATAAAGTAAGTGAAAAGAGGGGTTGGCGCGGTTGCGGGGGAGAGTGTGGGGGGGGGGGGGGGGGAAGGAGGTGGCGGGGATTCATGGGGTTTAGGTTATGGGGGGGGGGGGCTTTGATTCAAATTCAAGGTCAAGTAATGTGTGGCAAGAATAGAGGCATAGCTCGATATACCCTGACAATATCCCCTTCATACCCTTAGGCATAATTGAATAATAGCCACAGTAGTAGTATTAGTGTTAGTAGATCTAGTTGTAGATGAGATTTGATATATATTTTCCAGTCAAAATCGTTAAGTATAAAAGCTGTTAGAGGTAATTCAAAGGAGATCAATGCTGACAAAAACTTAGCTTTCGGAGTTGATAAAGAGTAATGGGACCAAAGCCCTCTCCTTTGGTTCGGTCCTATCGACTGAATATAAATTATTCCACTAAAAACGAAGAAAAACCATTATCAACAAGTTTAGTACGTCGAGTATCCACTATAGCTAATACAAGAACCTTGAGGAAAGGATCATAAGTGTCCTAGGTAGAAATAATAACGAAATGAATGAATCTTTCAGGGGTTCTGCGATTTGAAGGTGCAAGAATAGGTTTGAAAGTTAATGATAAAAAGATGAGGAGGCTTAGACTAGGAATAAGTGAGGGTAAAGAGGCGATGTTATGGAATGAGAAAATTGACTAAGTATATAGCGTTATTTACCTGGGTAATATTATCAGTAAAGAGGGTGGTTGCAGCGAAAATGTTAAAAGCAGAGTAGCCATGACTAAGGGGAAAGACTTGGAAAATAGAGACTTTTCGCTAAAGTATCTCTATGAAATCGCTCTCCCCTATTACACAGCGCCGATTAAAGCAATTTAAGGCCAATAAACGTGGTTTTTGCTCCTTTTGGATTTTTATGGCCTTGCTCATTGCCTGCATTGGGGCAGAGTTCATCGCGAATGATAAACCGCTCATCCTTAAATTCGAAAACAGCTTATATTTTCCTGTCTTCCAAGTTTACGCAGAAACAGAATTTGGTGGAGACTTTCTGCAAGTTAAGAAACACTCAGGCTGAAACTAAAAAGTGTGTTTTTATTAAAAAAAACGTGCACTACATTCAACAGACGCATACCTTTTTAAGTTGGGAGGAGAGGTTTGGAACGAACGAAATAGTCTAGCAAATGGAGGAGGTTATCGATGGGCAGTGAATTATAGGCTGCTGTCGCCTTACTACACTTGTCGTTAGTTCTCTCTACAATCATAACAAACTACAATCTAATGAACCAGCTAGTAGTTGTAGGTACCTGCGTATGTGGGAGGCTACAAGCTATCCTCTATCGGCTTAATTTATATTTTTGTGATGATGTTTACTTTTGGTCATTTTTTCTCGTACCTACCAACACATTTAAGAAAATATGGGTTTAACGTAAAGGGGCGTCCACGCCTATGGTGGGTCATTTTAGAAAGGACACTTTTTCCGTTATTTTTTCTCATTTACTGCGACAATTTTAAAATGCGTTTTGAAAAACGATACAACATTGGCCAGCAATGGATGAACACATGAGCGCATCGAAGGAAATTCTCGGCTTCATTCAAATGCCCATGCCCATGAAATAATTCTAATAATTTATCAGCAACACAATAATTGCTTCATTCTAATATCTGCAAAAACCTATGAAACTAATATTAAGATAAGTTAGAAAAATAACACTTACTGTTTGCAACTTCTGCTGCAAGCTTGTGGTAACATCATCTGGAGAATGCACATTTTCCTGTTCTTTTCTACAACTTCTAGGTTGGAGATACCTCAAATTGCAGAAAGGCGAAATGCACGGAGGAACATCTGGACGGAGGCAGTGACTGGTGATAGAAAAGGGTTGAGACGTTCTGTGGAGGCACCATGTGTCAATAAGCACCAGGCGCCCGCAAGTGATATTTTGTAAATGGAAGGAGGTTCGCTAGAAGATTAAATGCCTCGATAAAAACATCCTAACTTTGACAAATTTTCCCACATCTTTTATCTGAACTGTTTCAATCATCACATTTCTATTTAATGACGTTTCCAGGGATACAAAATTTTGAACTGAGTTTGCAAGCAACAGTAGTTGCTACATAAAAAGTTACGGCATTATTGATATGAACTTAGAGGAAATTCAAAAAAGATCTGAAACTGGGGACATGAGGATGTTACGCAAGAGGAAACTGGTACACGTATAGCAAGAAATTTATTTCAAGTTAAACGTCATTGTTTTGTATGCAACTCTGCGCTTGAAAGCGATAGTAATAGATACAATAAAGGAGGCCTTGGGCATTGTTCTGTTGAAAGTGGCAAGGTATATTTTGCAAAGTTAGTCATTTTTTATGTCGACACAGACATCAAACAAAATCGATTTGCTTCTGGTCTTCCTACACCTCGCTGAAAATTATTTGATAACAGTAAGTATTCAGGTATCACATGCAACGAGAAACAAGAGATGCTCATGTGACTTGCTTTTTAATCTCTCAAATGTCAACGAACTATGTTGTTGTATCATATTGTATCATTTACGTGTCGTGTCTAGAAAGTAGTGTGATATCGAGGAGCAATTTTGGAAAAGGGGCGGAGAACACCCCTAAAAAGTTAAGCGGTCCTGATGAAAATCACACCATCACGTTCAGCCTATCAGAGAACCCGGCTGTAGAGGTTAGACTCCTATCCACAAAAACGAGAAATTTTGCATTTCTTGCCAGAAGAAAGATCACAGATATCTATTAAATTTTTCTTTCTTTCCATTAATGTTTGTAACGAAGCAATGGTTTTAAAATATTAGGAGAGGGCTCATTCGAGCGGCAGTTAAGAAAAACCTGGTGGAAAACATTGTGATGATTTAAATCCCATTCAGTTGTTCCATGAACTCCTAGATAAAATAAAAACCAATTCAATACCGATACATTTCTTAAACATTTTGAGATTCATCACAATTGTGATCAATTGTGATCACAATTGTGATCATCAATTGTGAGATACATTTCATCTCACAGAGATGAAAGGGTCTTCATAAAAGTAAGAGTTGCGTATTAATTATTATTAGCGATTGTAATTACGGTGGCTTAAATAGTCTAACGCATCTTTAAACACCTGCGAGTTTTGCTGCTGGCGATACTGCTCGATCATGGTGTGGAGAATTTCGTCGATCAATCCCATGGCGTTAATTTCCGCTGCGCTGGCCGCCTGGTCGGGATGGTTCAGCAAATCACGCTTCTCATTAATTTGTTGCGCAAACAGCCGTGCGGCGTGAAAATTGGCAAAAATCACGCTGCCATTGGTGCTAAATATGCTCAGATCAAAATCATATTTTTGGCGGGCTTTGCGGGCGCTCGTTGAGCTTCGAGAGCTCGTCGAGGGCCTCGGACACGGCGAGAACGTCGAGCACGGGCTCCTGGCCCTTCACGACCTCACCGCTGAGGGTCACCTGCTGCCATTCACCGCCGCGCTTGGCCGTGGCTCGCTTCTCGGCATGATTGGCGAGCACGTGACGCATGGCCGTCGCGGCCAGCGCGAGGAAGTGGGGTCGGCTGATCTGTCGGCCGGGGTCGTTTCCGGCGATCTTCGACCACGCCTCGTGGACCAGGATGTTGTGAAATACTCTCTGCGCGGCAAAGAATTCGGCAATGCCACACGCGAAGCCGATGCCATGCTCGCCGACGCCCGTCGCCAGAACTATCGCCGGGCCAACAGTGCTCATTTCGACAACCTGGTCGCTCAACGACATCTCGCCCACGGTCTGGCCCTGCTGATCCAGGGACGCGGAACAGAGGCCGCCGAGCGGCTGAAGGCCGGCAACATCGGTGAAGCCGAATTGATCGAGTTCCGCTTCGAGAATCCTCCTTTAATCTTCAAACTTATTTCATTCAGTTGTGATATTCGCCGCCTATCACATTGTTTTCCAATAATCAAACAACATTGCTGAAATATCTCTTCCCTTTTCTTCTAACCAAAAATTTACAACCAATAAATACGTGTATAATATCGAAGATTATATAGGATTTCTAGAAACCAAACCATTTATCACTTGGGTAGTTCATCTGCGGAATAAGATCCACTTAATCAAGCGAAGGGCGTTAACCGCTTTGAAAAGAAACCATTCGACGACGGGGTCGGCGAACACCATGCGCGCGGTCCAGGGCGGCCGGCCGTCCCTCTACGATTTCGCGGAGGATATGCAGGCGCTCGAGGTGCCGACCCTGATCATGAACGGCGACGAGGATGACCCGTGCCTCGATGTCGGGCTGTTCATGAAGCGCAATATCCGCTCATCCGCACTGGTGCTGCTGCCGCGCTCGGGCCACCTGATCAACCTGGAGGAACCGGCGCTGTTCAACCAGCAGCTCGGAGAAAGTTATTCTCATCACAATGTGCCTGGATTCTGCTCACTAGAACTTTCTCCATTATACGGGAAAAGATAGATGTATTTGACATTTGTCTGAAATTTTTAGAATGGGACTTCGAACCATTCTTTTACAATGGCCCAACGATTGTTTTTTTTTTCAAGCTGAAGGACTTTCACCAGACAAGAGAAAAGTTTAAACAGACATCGAAGTGGTTGAGTAAGCACTGATGCAAGTTCGCGTAACATCGTATTAGAAAATCCACCCAAGATACCATAATGAATTTACTTCTACAACAGGTTTCCCACACAGTAAAACTTTACCAATTACATTGACATAATCACCCATTCTATAAAATACCAGTAAAAACGCCTTCTTAACATTCACTCAGAGACAACCTAAACTCGTAAACACATCCAGTCTTTTGAGAGCATTGTCAGATTTTGCTATTAAATCATCAATTGATTTGGCAAATACTGTTAACGTAGTGTCATTCCCAAAGAAAATAATACATACATCCAGTTTTTTGGATTTATTAAATTGTATTTTTTCATAGAGTTTACAAATATTTAATTTAACAATACTGTTTAAGGAATTTGGAGATGGTGAGGGAGTCTTGTATACCTTTATAAATAAAGATCCAGTTATTTGCTTTATTTTAAATATGATCACATTATTGTTGGATTACTGAAAATATTAATCAAATGAATTGAGAAAAACTGCTAAAAAAAATTGTTCCAGAGAAATAGATAGATCAATATGAACAAAATTCGATAGCGTTTTCTCTTTGGCGTCGGGATGCTCTTCATGATCGTTCCCCTCTTTGCTCTTGCCGTCCAAGATGTCCCCAATGAAAAGCTCCCCATCGCGACGGGCATGTTCCACTTTGTGCGCGCGATGTTTGGGGGCGTTGGTACAGCCGTTTTCACCACCATGTGGCAAAGGCGATCAGCCTTTCACCACGCAAACATCGCCGCCACGCTGAGTGATGGAAACCCTAACCTCTCGCCCTTTTTCTCCAAGCTTGAAACAATGTACATTTAAACTGTCAAAAAAGTGTATTTCAAAAATTGATTTGGTTATCAAATTGGAAATTTCTGAGAATACTTAAAGTGGAAGAATATCTGACAAAAATTCTATATGTGCACGCTAATACTAATACTACAATTACTGCTACATTTACTACTATTACTGCTACACTACATTTATTACTCTATTGCAACTACTTGTAAGGCTAACAGCTCTGAGATGAGAATTTTAAAAAGTATATGAACAAACAGGTTATCAAAGGATCTCGATTATGAGCCATCGTCTCTCGCTCGTTCTGCTGTTCACACTCTTTTCGGTAACACTCCGCGCGGCCGAGCGACCTAACATCGTCATCATCATGGCCGATGACATCGGCTTCGAATGCTATAGCCACAAGGGCAGCACGTTCTACTCCACGCCGCACATCGACGAGCTCGCCAAAAGCGGCGCAGAGTTTACGCAAGCCTATTCCCAACCCATCTGCACACCATCGCGCGTGCGGATCATGACCGGGCAATTTCTCTATGGTGACGAGACTTACACCGCGCGCGGCTGGGGCGCTGACACCGGGCGCGATATAATGTGGCAGGACGTCGATATCGATCGTGAGATAGACGAGATCATTGCGCGCAAACATCTCCTCGATCTCGGTCTCTGCCTGAGCGGTGCTGCGCTCCAGCTCATGATCGAAGATCGCCCGGACGCCCCAGTCGGCGGCGCGCTTGATCAGAGCCTGCGTATTCGCTTCTTCGGCAAGACCCAGGCAAAGATAATGGATAAAAAACAAACCCTAATACTAGAAAACAAAAATAGCCAACCTGGTTAGAACATTACCAAAAATTATATTAAATTAACTAGCTAAATTTTTTTGATGTTTTACCAACAAAAAAGGGCTTTTTGAAAGATGAACCTGATTCTTCATTTGTAAATTTGAATTGAGAATAGATATATTTAAGCAATAGGAGTAATTTTTGCAATCATTGTTCTAACAATAAAAATGTAAAAACAATTCTAACAATATTAATAAGTGAAAGTCATATTCTATTTCTTCATAAATATTACGCCAATCGTTAGGGCGTGGAGAACGATATTGGATTAAACGAGATAATAGTGCAAATTGTAACTCGGGTGTCAAACTCTTAAAAAGATATTGCCAACGTTCAGTCGGCTTGATTTGAATGACAACTCTCTCGACAAACTTTTCCCGATCGTCTAAATTCGTTTCAAGTAAAACACTGTCTAAGTCCTCATTAAAGGAACGCAAACGGGTTAGGTTAATTTCACCGCGCATCTGCGCGACCGATTCATCGAGCTCCTGCCCCACGATCAGCCGCCCATCGAGATGGGTGATGAAATCGCCGGCCTTGATCCCCGCAATATCGGCCGGGCTGCCGCGGAACGGCGAGATCACCTTCACCGCGCCGTCTTCCGCCACGACGGAGAGGCCCATGCCCGAATCATTGCCGTCGATCATCGTTTCGAGCCGCTGCAAATCGCTGCCGTCGAGATAGCCCGAATGCGGATCGAGCGCGGCCAGCACAGTCGCATGTGTTTAAAAACAAGAAGGATTTTGCTGATTGAGGCCCCTGCAGCTAGAGTAGCAAAGCTCAACATCACATTGCCTGCTGGATAGCGTCCAAGAATAAAAGGCTGGGACTGCCATTTAAAAGAATCAGTGCCACAATTTGCACAGCTTTGGCTGACAGTGACCATGCTGCCATTTTTCACCATGTTGACATCAGGAATGGTATTCTTGCATTTAAAACAGAACATGGAGAAAAGATTAAATAGCATGAATGGGGCAGGGTTGGTTCTCTTTTCCGTATACGGACAATTGGACCGCATAATAACCGGGTGTGTTGTCAGCGCTGAAGAAATCCCGCAACGTCGTGCCTCCGGATGCAATGCTGTTATTCAATGTCGATTGCAGGGCAGGGACTAACGTCTCCCACTCTGCGAGCGTAATTTTTCCTGCGTGCCGCATGGGTTTGATTTTAGCCTGGAAGAGGCTTTCGCAGGCATAGATGTTACCCACTCCCGTGATCCGTTTGAAACTACAGGACAACATTCCCAAGGAACGTAAAGAGTAGCCCCCTGGAATTGCTGATTTTGTTGCAGATTTCAGTAAGATCAAAGGGGGTCGATGATCGACAAAAGGGAATCAATCAATGATGTATCTAATTGATATAAAATATCATTAAAGCTATTATTTCGTTGAGTTGCTGTATATTTTTGTTTACAATGTAAATAACTGTAAATAATCTACTAATCAATTGACTATAAAATCATTTATACAAGCAAAATCTCGTAAATTTAGGTATATTTTTTGTTATTCACACAATAAAGTGTATAATTATAATATAATCAAGTAATAATATAATCATAATAAATACAACTCTATGCCTTTTTTCAAGTTATATATGAATATAATAATTGCTTCTATATAAAATGCTTCTATCATAAATTTTGTTTGTTTGAAGTGTTAGGTTGTTTGTTTTAAGTCTGAAACCAATGTTTTAAGCCTTTTTTAAACCAAAAAACTTTTTCATACCCAAGATATTACAATGAAATTAATTAAAAAAAAAGGCCGGCCCACAGGATAAGATGCTTATTTGCTTATTTAAAATGAGTATATAAAATACATAAATGACATTACAAAAGAAAAATGAAATACTTCAACAAACGAAACAAAGTATTGGTAGTAAAGGGGCTTAATAACCTAACTAAATAAAATACGTACGAAAAACACAACAACACAAAATCAAACAAAATTAAAATTATGGGAAAAATGGGACAAGTTATGCATAGAGAGCATTTTCCACTACTGTACTGTATAGTGTATGAGCATTTAAGGGTTAGTGACAGAAGTAGAAGCTGTTCTCGCGCTATAAAATTCTGAAGAGAACTGATGTTAGAGTTAGTCATTTCTACCTCATAGATAGTGTATGTTAATTAAGATGGTTTGAATCGTTTAAATGTGAAACTGCGAGAGAATGTGTCTTGGTCGTTAATTCGCACTGTATCATGCACAGTATAAATTTGCTGTAGTAGCAGACTGTGGATGAGAGCTCAACCCAGCTGCTCCCGATCCGGCAGGTCCTGCAGCGACTGGAGGTCGAAGGCGACCAGGAACTGATCCGTCGTCACATAGGTATAGGGCGCCCCGCGCCGTGGGGATCGTGGCCCGGTCCCGATAAGACCGCGGGCGTGCAGCCTTCCGATCAGGTCGCGGCTGATCTCCTTGCCGAAGATATCCTTCAGCCCGTCTCGGGTGATTGGCTGGTGATAGGCGATGGCGGCCAGGACCGGGACGTCGTACTCGCGCAGGTCGAAGGGTCCGTCCACAACGCCGCCCCGAATTTGGTCTCGTTCGGCCATTTTCGACAGGATGGCCGCCTCTAAGGTTGAGGTGATTTTTGGATTGACCGTCTCGACGGCCGATAAGATGCCCACTTTGGGTGAGGGGTTTCCGAGGGACTGTGCCAAATCAATCGCGTTTTGGACAATATCTACCTTGTCTTCCAATGTTGGGGCAATATTGATCGCCGCGTCGGTTAACATGAGTAGATGATCCAAACCCGGCACATAATTCAATCAGATGACATTGCTTTTCGATCGAGAAGAAAAATCTTACCGAACACGTTTGTTGACAATAATACCAACAGCATGTCGAGTTACATTGAAAACACGACCAGTTTTGCCATGATAGAATCGATGTGGCATACCTTTTTGTACAGCACCATTGCCCTAGAGAAATAAGAAGATATCTATTTAATGCACGGTAATGAAAGGTGAATACAAACTTTAATATCGACAATGTCACCTCGTTTGTAGATTTTCATACGTCAGCGTCGAGGACGGACAGCCCGCGCAGGCGCCTTGCATATGCAGGTACACCACACCGCGATCAAAGCCGTGGAAGGTGATGTCGCCACCATCCTGCGCGACCGCGGGGCGCACGCGCGTATCCAGCAATTCCTTGATCTGCACCACGATCTCGGCATCCGGGCCATCGTGATCGGCATGGCCCGAACTGTCGGGCGCACCACCTTCGATCGCCGGCGCTCCGGATTGGAAATGCTCCATGATCGCACCCAGAAGTGTCAAGATGGGACACCGGGAGATTTCCTAGCACTAATGAGGAACTTGCAACTTACAACTAGACGTTTCATCTCATTTCTGTATTCCTTTCATTTCTAGCAAAAGATCCATTTTACAACATTGACACAAGGTAAACTGAATGCTTGTTCTTGGTTTGTAGAAAATCTGCCATTTAGCTAACCTGCAAGCAAGACCTCGTTATCAGAAGCTTAGAAGACTTACCCTAAGTTAAATCTCTCTTTAGCCAAACACAAAAAGGTGCAAGTCTATGCCCATTGCTTTCTCAAGAAGCAAAATTAAATGTGGCCAAGCATTCTGAGATCAAGTTAGGAGTCACTGTATTGGTACAACAGCAATATGTAAATAAGCTTTCAATCCAAAACTTTCAATTCAACATGTGCTTCAGTATGTTGAAATTGGCATTTCATGTCTCGGTGTTGGCATGTAGCTTATTTTAAGAAGATATCAGTATGACAGGCAACTTATTAACTAACATGCTGTTCTGATCCTAATTTTGTAAAGTAGGCAAAAATTAGCTGTAATTTAGCTATTGCTTCTTTTTTAATGTAGCCTACGTTAAATAGATTATTGATGAGGATGATGATATTGATATGAGATTACAATGCTGGATTGATGGTTCTTATTAATTAATAGTTCTTAATGATCAATAGTTATTAATGTTGTCTCTTGGATATTGTGTAGGTGAGACGTGACAACAGTCCACTTGTTTCCAGTTTGATCAGCAAATGTTTGCAGAAGTTGTTAGCCCCATTCTAAGATAATATTAAATTTTTTTTTCTCAAATACCATTAAATTCCTTGGGTACCGAAATTGGCAGCATTGTGGCCCGACTTTAGATCTGAGGAAGTCCAAGCTGGTGCCAGAGAGCCGACTTATTATGCATTACCTGTTACTTATTACGTATATGAGGGGGATAGCTCTTCCTGAACAGCACCCTTTTTACGCTAAAGTTTTTAGTACTTTAAGAAAAAAAAGGTTCTTATTGTTCTAATCAAACACACGGGTCACGATTGTAACCTTCACCTGTGACCGGATCGACAATGTCACAGAAGATGACCATTGTGGACTGGGCGAAGAACTGGTCCATGTGAGCGGATTCAGGATCCAGGATCAGCATCATGTCGGACTCATCAATAGCCTTCCAGCCTTCAATGGACGATCCGTCAAAGGCAACGCCTTCGGCAAACATGTCTTCATCAACGAGCGCGACATCCATCGTCAAGTGCTGCATCTTACCTTTTGGGTCGGTGAAGCGCAATCATCCCCTGTAGCGCATTGACATCCGAAACAACGCGCGACACCATCGACCCAGAGCGCTCTTCTGTAAATCGAACCACGGGCAAACGCAAGAGTCGAGAATACGACCGCATCCGAATATCGCTTATGATACTCTGCGTAAACGCAAAACTGAAATACATGGCTGCATAATTAACAGCCGATCTAACCAAATAGAACGCACCAAAGGCCAGGCCCAGCCACATAAACAACTTGAATTCTCCACTGGGAATAACCGATTAATGCAAAATACGCCCGATATACTAAGGCCATACCATCGAGCAAAAATAATATTCGGGTATCGTTCGAATTGTCCATGACTAAGGGAATTACAGTTGAATGTGTTAGAACACTGCGTTCGGATTGAATTTTGAGCTATATTTCCGTTAGTTTGTTGATCGAAGCTGTGCAAACGGTCTGGTAATTATAAAATGCTCGTGGTCGATTGCGATAACTTAACACCTAAAGGGGCGTTTGACTCTGTCGTCTTAGACCAACCTTTGTGATTCAGGGGTCATTCTTAAGAAATCGGGACAAAATTGAAGCTTTAGTGTAAAGAGCGAGATACTGACGAGGGGTTGAACCCCCTCATGTACCTAAAAAAACATGAGAATACAGAAGATCGTTACATAAGCCAATTTGTAAGTTACGAATATTTTTTAATAATAAAAGCATTCGAAAAAATTAATAGTTCTAGTTGCCTTTTTAAGTAACCAAAAAATCAGAGAGCAACTAGACCTCCTCCCCTGCAAAATGTATGAGGAATTACATTGATTCTTTACGTAAGCTACCGCTTCAGCCTGCATGTATTGCAATTACTGCTGGCTATAATTTGGCCTATAATATAAAACCCTGATGATTAGCTTTAGCTAGTTCTTCAATATTTAAAAAGAAAACTAAAGTTTGAAGCTTAATAGAAATTGTTGTTAGAAAAATATCATTATCGAAGACAGGAAAAAAGTTTCAAAAAATTTTCAGCTCAGTTCAGAATTGCTATGGTTATTATAATTTCTTACCTTTATGTAATCACTGTGAATGATGTATCTGCAATACAGTACTACATATAAAGTTAGCCTATGTAAATTATTTTAGAAATTTAGCTACTATCACTTAACAAGAATGTACTGTATTTAATTCACTGAAATTAATGCAGAGATTGCGACAACATTTTGTGACTGAGTGAAATTACAAGAAAATGCCGGTAAAAACTGAAACCTACAAAGCAGGCATTTATGAAACTCACCAATTTGTTATACAATGAGACGCATGAAGCTGAAAGAGCCCCGCAATTACCTGCGGGGTTTTTTGAGAACTGAAAAACTAAAACAAACTACCCTGGTCCTGAGGATTTGGATTTTTCGGCTTTGAAGGCTTTTTAGGAACAGTAGACGCCGATTGTTCGCCTGCGGCGACCGCTGCCAGATTGCCATCCTTGAACTCTACGCTGAACGCTTTACCCGGCTTAATGGTGTCGACGGAGTTCGCAGGCTTTCCTTTTTCATCGCGAACAACTGCAAAAAGTTTAATAGTCGACAGCTGCAGCCAAAAGCGTAGTTATTAATTTGCGATGTGGCGCTAAGAAGCGATGTGGCTAAATTAAAAGGTGAAAATATGGCTTCAGAGTGTCATTAGTTAATTTGCCATCAATTGCTGATTGAATTGGATGTTTGTAAACGACTACTGATGCAAGTGCCAGGCCACGTGACCACTCCAACAGCGCTGTTGCTTGATGTCTGTTTCCATCTTTCATCTTGGTGTTCGGTGGCATTGTTATCCGTGGCCTATTTTACCGATGCCGCGCCGGTCCAGGGTGATGCGGCCCATTCGGTGGATTACAAGGGCGCCACCTGGCATTTCGCCAATGCCGGGAACAAGGCCGCGTTCGAGGCCGACCCCGCCGCCTATGCACCGCAATACGGCGGCTATTGCGCCTATGCCGTGTCCAAGGGGGCCACGGCCAAGACCGAACCGGATGCCTGGACGGTTCACGATGGCAAGCTCTACCTGAATTACGATACCTCGGTGCGGTCAACTCGACGAAGGAGGTCCCGATCTCGTCGTTGTGTCGGGGCGCTTTGGACAGTTCCAGATTCTGGATTCTTTGGTCGCCGGACGAGACGGTGTAGCGAGCGTAGCCACCGCTCAGAGCGAGGTGGTAGCCGACGAAGGTGTGTCGCCCGGGGGAGAGTCCGTCGAGTCGAACCTCCAGAGAGACCGGGTCTCCGCCGATCGCGCCGGCGCCGTCGGCACCGAGCGTGACACCGTGAACCACGAGCCTCTTGTTGCCCATTGCTTTTAGACCTTTTCTTTCTACCCCAGAAATCTGCGCCAAAACAGGTGAGTTCTCCCTCTCTCTGGGCCAAAAATCTTTCCAAAAAGGCACTCAATCAACTCAGATTCACTCTTGGTACTGTATGTGGGTGCTTGCCAGGGTGCATTCAGAGGCCCTCCTGCCAGAGAAATCCGGTGGAGAGCAATCTTCTGATTTTTTCACACCAAGGTTTTGGCGGAGAACTTACGTTTTTTGTGGTTTGGTGGCCAGGATCAAATTTGTGATGAAAGGGATCGCTACATGTGTTTTTATAGTTAAATACTTCAGAAAGAGTCATTATCTTTGTTTCATGAGCTTTCGCAGTGTTTAAATGCATGCATATGTTGCAGTGCATATCTGCAGATGGGTCAGCACTAGAGGCGTAATACGATTTCCAAGCGAAATACTCGTTATACGCAGTGTCATTGCCATCCAAGTACAATAAATAATCAGCAAGAGCCTTGATGGAATCGAATCTACTTGCATCCAAGTCTTACACGGAATTCCCCTTTTATTCGAACATCGGTCGGTCGGAAAGAAATGCTCGATGTCAGTTCTGAAGAAGCCCAGTAATTTTCTTAGTTTTTTTAATTTTCACAACCGTGGATCAGAAATTATGAAGATCCAATGGATGTGATCATTTTAGGCTGACGTGACAGTGCATGTGGGCAGGCTAGAATTACAGGAATCAGAGCACCTCGGGTAGGCAAGCCTGCTAAAAACATGAAATATAACTATGACAAAA
The DNA here is from genome assembly GCA_010016025.2 of Alatinidae sp. Z8VKAUB7J3. Lineage (NCBI taxonomy): Eukaryota > Metazoa > Cnidaria > Cubozoa > Carybdeida > Alatinidae > Alatinidae sp. Z8VKAUB7J3. The sequence goes on along the minus strand of JAAAKM020721499.1, from coordinate 181,550,478 downwards.
GTTGACATTTTGACAGTTTTACCAAATGACGTCACCATCCAGCCATTCATCATACCCGCGGGTCTCGCAGGCATGTTTGAAAGTGCGTGGAATCCCGCAGGATGCTCAATAGTAACGTTGAATGTTGCTTTCAACCCAGGTTCATCTAAGCATGGGTAGGCCTTTCGAGCGTCTGTTGGTTGGAATTTCGTTGTCAGCAGAGTTCTAAAAGAGAAACGATGAGAGAATCAAAACACTTGGGCATTTTAAATCTCCTTCAAAACCACAACTGGAGGATTCATTTTTAATTATAGTCGTGTTTAAGACGTAATTATTCAGGCTTGGTTCGGTTAGTTCGATAAGGGTGGTTTCTTCAACTAGCTTAACGAACTTCAAATTCACTAGTTTTTCTAAAATACTATGGAATGATTCGGTGTTTAATAAATTTTCCATATTTAGTTTACATTTGTGTCGTAGGCATAAATGTTCTAATGAAGTGATGCTATATACGCCCATCCAAAATACTGTGACAGAAGTGGCTGCGAAAACGTCATCGCAAGTATTTTGCCTTAAGAATAATACGAGTAGTAGCCAAATGATAACTGAAGTTGTCTCCTAAAATGGACAAAAATGTTACGGTATCTTAAATGATTGTCTCATTGAAGATGCTTAATTTTTAAGTACTATAAATATTAAGTTTAAGCTTAACATAATCAATGATGCAACCTTATCACATTTTGATTTGTTGACATTACTGTATCAAACAGTTCGTGGTAACGAACTGTAGGCCTAGAGTTTTGGGTATTTGAAATTTGAGTACTAGGTATTTTAATTTGGCAGATGTTTATACCATTGTTTATGCGATTTTTAGTTTGATGGATGAAAAATTTAGAAAACTTGTGTAAGTGAGGAAAACAGATTTTAAAATAAATCTTTATCAGAGTTACACATTTAAACAATCTTAGACTTGATATGTTAAGGAGTTTTGTCCATAGTGCTTGTTGCATAATTTTAGCTATTTTTGATGCCCTGAATTTCACCATTACCCTTATTTAATCCTAAATTATAATGTCATGAGTAGAGAAGTGTAGATGACTTCGCAAGTATTTACAAGTCTATAGGTGGATGGTAAATATATGTTATGTAACCATGAGAAATATGTAGCACTTCCTTTATCCTTTTGCGAAGGTCCTATCCTTGTATGACTTACCAGATAAGTGTACTAATGTAATTAGTGCTATGGACGAAAACAATGTTGATGCAGTTAAGGTATAAAATAAGGTTAGTGGTTGGTTCGACGTCCGCACACGGCTTCAAGGTGAACTTCTGAAAGTTCACCAACGAGACACAGCTCCACATCGAGGACGACACCGAGCACAGGGGCCAGACCTACATCGCCGCCCTCAACGGGATCGCCTCGGGGGGTGGCTACGAGCTGCCCCTCGCCTGCAAGGAGATCTACCTGATCGACGACCGCCGCTCAGCCGTCGCCCTGCCCGAGGTGCCCGACCTGGGCGTCCTCCCCGGCACCGGCGGGCTGACCCGCGTCGTGGATAACGAAATTTTATTTAGCTACTCTTGATATTTCAGAGAGAAGAGTTTACTGCACACATTCAAATGTTGATAAAAGAGGGGTGCCAAATCCAAATCCTTCACAGGTACTTAAAAAAAAACTAGTAACGAGGACATTGAACTAGCGATAAAGCACATTGAATCTTTCCAGTGCGTTGAATCGCATTATACTCGAGCCAACTCTACCAGAAAATTATCGGAGGCAAATCCAAACACTTTTAAAATGTTTCAACTTTATGGTTAACCATCTGAGCACAAAAGGGATGCGGAGTGGCTGAAGAAAGTGAAAGAAGAAGAAAAAATCGAACAACAACAAGATATGGAACTTACAGTGGGGAAGGTGATGTCAGTCTTGAAACAAATGCCGAACTGGAAATCGCCTGGACCAGATTTAGTACAGGGTTTTTGGTTAAAAAATTTCACCTCTTTACATGATAGAATTGCTAAGCAGTTAAATGAGTGCCTTTCAAGTGGTAATGTTCCATTATGGATGACCCGGGGAGGAAATACGGTATATCTCTATACATACGGTATACGGTATATGGTATACGGTATATACGGAAAATGATAAAAACGTACGTCGACAAGTGGGATATCCAAAGTATCCATCAGCACACTGATCGCATTTTGATCCAGCATAATTCTCTTTGCATGAGCAAGCACCAGATCCTTGAGAGCAGATTTCAGCTTTGGTTTTTGAAGGATCACAATCACATCCTATTACGAAAGAAAGCAGTTAAAAATAAATGCTCATCAGTCTGACCGCCTTCTTGTTCTTGAGGGTATTTTGGATGCAGCAATATGTCAGGGAAACGTGGATCATGTTCTCCAAAGTGTTGGCTCATTGGACTGTCTACAAAATACTTACATTCAAAGCACAGTTTCCAATAATCCCTTCCCGGTAGGGCAACAACCAGCCTCTGTTCAGCACGATGTCGATAGTAAAGGCAAATCCAATCACATCCAGTACAAGGTAGAAGGCTCCTAGCATCCCCAATGTTGGTGTCGTAATTAGAGGGCGCCAATTAGGAGTAGGGGTCCCTTAGATTTTGAAAAACATCTTTTTTGGTAATAATATTGAAAAACAATCGAAAAGAACAAAAATACATCTCTCCCTCAGATTTCTGAATTTTTTTTTTTTTTAATCTATAAAAAATTGAAAAAAAAATCATTACCCTCCCCCCCCCCTTGATTTTTATAAATTGGCCACCCTGTGAAAAGGCACCAGATTCTACAAAATTATTTGAATTTCGTTAATCAAACTAAAAACTTAGGAGGGGCTCTGGTTGGAAATTGAAAATTGTAATACCCTTTTTAACGGTCAAGAGTCGCTGACGGGCAACTGGTCCACTTCCAGCACCTTTGTCTGGTCCTGTCACCCTCATAGCCCACCCCCCCCTTAGAGAATCTTATAAATTTTTTTAGATGACCGTTTTGTTCTGAATAGACGAAGGTCCATAGCCCTGCCCTCAGGGTGACATAACAATTGGAGCGCCAGGGGCAAGGGCACCAAATTATGTGATTTCTTTTAATTTTCGGTCTTTTACCGAATTTTATACAATTTTTTGGCGGTTCTTTCATTGGTTTTGTTGCACTTCCTGCGTATAATTTTTTTCCTTGATCCTATTATTTTGTTCGCGCTGAAGAACAGAGGCGTTTTTCCTCTCGAAATATTCGCTTTTTGTGTTTTCTTCAGTATTTTCATTTGGCCTTCAAAAAAACCCCATTTTTGATCGTTTTTCTTTCTCTATGTAATAAAATATATCTTTATTTGTAATTAAATAAGAAACTGTATTTTTAACATAATTAGTTAATTTTTTTTTTTGGAGGGATGTAAAGAGCGGAATTGAAACTTAAAACAGACATAAATTATTACTTCACAGCCTATCCAATATATATCATGAAAACTAGAACAAATAAACCAACTAATTATGTTTCCCTATGTTTCTAGGATTATAGAAAACTAGCACTTTATTGCAAACACAAAAGTCAATAATAAAAAACAGGAAATTGATTTGGGAGTCAAAAGTGACGTGCTTTTTAGAAGCTGGATTCAATATTACAGTACAGTATATATCACATGCCGATAATAAATACGTATATATATATGTATAAAACACTCACGCTTGTTTATTACACACATGCTCAAAATAATGGAGACGTTTGGTGGATATTTGCGGGAATCATAAAAAACTATTAATATATATATATATATATATATAGATCTTGGGAGAAAACAGAGAGAGGTAGACAACGTTGGCTACAACGCGCGCGGAGTCTACACGCCCTCTGCATACTTAGACAGAGGATAACAAGGTCCAAATGGGCACCAGGAGAAATCTTGGGGAACAATACAGGAAACGTCGGATGATTTACCCCTCGCCTGGTATATGCCCGGCTAAAGGCAGAGAATTATGAGTTCGGTACCTGCGCTACGCGTGCCTATACGATGTCTCAGCATAGATACGATGTCTCAGGAACACAATAAGGTATTAAGTATCAATCTTCAAGGAAAATAGAGCGAGACTATAACTAACCTAAAAGAATCTTATTTTTACTTTTAGTGGAATTTAATGAAAAGAACAAGTTTTTTCAACCGAAAGTAAGGAGCAATATTAAAAATCAAAACGAACAAAAATTATTACGTATGTGAAGGGGATTGACTCCTCCTCAACAGCTTGCTCTTAACGCTGAAGTTTCTTAGTACCTTTCAAAAAGATTCTTATTGTTCTAATTAAAAAAAGCCTCGTGTTTCAAGAGTCGTTTTTGAAGAATTGTGACAAAATTCAAACTTTAGTGTGATTATGGTTGACAGTCGGTAATCTGGATGAGTAACGAATAATAAGTGAATAATAAGGATAATAATAATAAGGATAATCAACAGAATAATAACGGTAATCTGGATAATAAATAACGAATAATAACAAAATAACGAATAAATGAATAAATAACAAAGTGATTATGGTTGACAGTCGGTAAGTTGGATAGTTCCTATTGTATTATTCCTTCAAAATATCTTCTCAATCAATTCTCAAGGTAGAATAATGGTCTTCTCCTCTCTACGATCCCAGGCTGACACCAGCCCCGATGACTCAGGAACAGTATCCGAAAACGAAATCTCAAAGTCTGTTGAAATTTTGCAAAAGCAGGGAATTCGCTCCTGCATGAGTAGTTCGTCCGTGATCCTATTGTTAGGAAAATCAATGTTCAATTTCACTTAAATACACTCCAAGGAACGACAACCTCACCAGTGTAAAAGTGACAGATTTATTTATTGCCTCACAATATCAGCCGAAAATAAATCTGTTCCTCTTATGAAGATGGGTGGATTCGTCAAATTAAAGAGCCTCATTCTCAAGTATAGATGGCTTTTTTGGTGGCTGGAACGGCTCATGCGCAGGCCTGATAGAATCGCGCATGGCCGTTTCTAGAACGCTTCTAAAAGACTGCTAAACCGCCCATCAACCCACGAGCTCGTTTTAAAAATGTCAGTTAATATCTTCTTGCATAGTTTTTGACCTCAGATTCGGATTCAACACCTCAAATTTTGCCTAGATGCACATTTTTCAAAAGTAGAAAACCGAAAGAGACTGGAATGAAGCGGATTGGCCGCTTTACTTACCAATACTCACTCTTTTTGTCAGCAACAAGTTGCATTTGATTTGCTGCAGGCTCGAATGCAGCTTAATATATATATATTACAGCCAGATCGTGTTATGTCTGAAAAAAGCTGAAGAAGTGGGTGTCCCACTTTGCCTTTTTAAGTACAAGACTAGAAGCTTAGTATGGAAATCTGACCCACGTTTTAAATCTAAAAGAAAGACTGATTATACGAATTATATTTATATTGATATCTTTGAACCAAGGTCAAAATACGGTTCTGTAGGGCGGGTGCTTCGAAAACGGAAGATGATTTGCTAGATGATTTCCAGAGAAATCGCCTACAAATTCTTTTAAGAGCCCGACTTACTGACCGTATCTAAAAAAGTAAACCTTGCGAAAAATGTGGTTTAATATTGCGTTCTAGGGGTATTAAATAAAAAAAGACAAGTTTTTCTTAACTGCAAGTAAGGAGCGACATGTACAAACTGGATAATGAAGAAATACTTAGAAAATTTGTGAAAATGAATTAAATGAAAAAAAAAAAAAATAGCTAAAAAACTAAACAAAACTAAAAAGAAAAAACTCAAAAAAAAAAAAAAAAAGAAAAATTAAAAAAAGAAAAACTAAAATAAAAGATGAAAAAACAAAAACTAAAGAAAAAGGAAAAGAAAAAACTAAAAAAGGTAAAAAAAAAAAAAAACAAATTAGCTAAAAGACAAAGAAAACTAAAAAAACATTAATCTTTAAATACGAATTGGCCTGCTCAAAAATATCTATTCCTATAAATGTTACTGTACATTGTTCATTTAAACACTGAGAATCTACTCTAAGAAACTCTGCCCCCTCCCTAGGCCCATTAACTACTATATTGCTCAAATATGCCTTACTAGCATCATTCAAAAGGCATTTGGGGGCGGCCACGAAGAATGTGTACTTGAAGCATTGTAGGCCCGTATCGAAACGAATGTGTTGTGCCCCTTGACCTTTCAAATATGTGACTGAAACGTACTCAAATAAATAATCGAACAATAATTAATATACGAATGAGCAAGAGAAAAAACGAATTGATTTTAAAGCATAAAAAGGAAGAAAAAGGTACTTGTGTGTTATTCAGAACACACTAAATAGTAAATTTTATGTCAATAATTTGAACAACGAAAAAGTTACCAGAAAGGGGCTAGGTTAGGAAAACAAAACTTTCAGGGATGGATCTAGAGACTAAAATCATACTTAGCAGAGTAAATGTAAGAGCGAGCTACGGAGAAGAAGCAACCCATCTCATATACGTAATGCTCTCTGATCGTTTTAAATTTTAATGTTGCTTCTTAGTTTCAGTTGAAAAGTTTCTTTTTTTATTTAATTACTGATCGTTTTTTAAATAATGTCGGAAAATCCAGCTCTCCCTCCATGGAAAACTCCTTCCCCCAGAAGAATTTTTTTTCATAGAAAGATTCTCCCACGTAACTTAAATTTAGCGATATTTGCGGAACTAATTTTGTAAAAATCTAGTATGGTGCTATCAAAATCATGTTACATATTGACAAAACTGATTATAGAGCTACTAAAATAATGTCTGCTATTATCAAGATTATCAAAATATTTTCAAATATTATTTAGACCTTACATGATATTAGCAACGTCTTGCATGATATCACCAAATCATGTTTAAATATTACAAAACCTCGTCTTGCATTTTTTGTCGTAAGTCTTGTATGATATTATGACATTCTTTTCCGATATTACCTAAATCTTACAAAAAATAGTAGCTTTTTATCTTGAAGGTAAAAAAAAAATCTGGAAATGAATAAAGGAAACTCAAGTTACATAAAACCTAAAACAAATAATCAAGTTACGCTTAAAAAAGAACGAAAATTACTACGAATGGATACATGAAACCTACACAGATAGGAAATATCTGAATAATGGTTGCACTGAAAAAGAGCCAAATAATCAACAAACAAAAGTGGGTATTTTTGTATTATACTAAACACACTCGAGAAGTGAAGTCAGGCGAACAGTGAGTTATCAACTATTTAGATGTCTTCTTCTCATCCAGAAAAATGGTCGAAAGAAAGGGAATTTTTGGGCATTTCATCAAAAATGTCGTAATTCTTTCTTGTTACGAATCTGTAGATTATTTTTGCTCTCTTAACTACTTGACTACTTTACGTACACTCAACTTTCACCCCCCCCCCCCCCAAAAAAAAAAAAAAAGAAACGCCAAACAACCAAAAAATGGGCATGGCCCGGGACGGGCGAGCGCGAGAGGATCGCCTCCGCGACTGCCAAGGCGAGATGTTGGGTGGCTTCCGGGACATTTGCTTCGTAACAGATTGAGAAGCCGTCCTTCCAAGCTTCGAGAATCAGGATTGGCGACAGGTCTTGGCCGGCAGAAAACTGATCGCGGTCCAGGTCACCGAAAAGATGGGTCTAGCGATAGCAGGAGGCGATGTCGCCCGTCGCGTCGATCAACAGACAGGGATTGTAGATGGCGTCCCCGTCAATTTCCGGCAAACCGACCAGGGTTCTGCTACTGAAGGGATTGGACAAGGAAAGCGAGACAAGAACTGGCAAAATATTTGATACTAGTTATAACAAAACCAAGTAAATTATTTACCTAGCTGAAGCCCAGAACTTTCCGCAGACCAACCAATTCTGACTCCATAAATTGGCACCTCGCTGTCTGGTAGCTGCACTTCTAGTTTCTTCACAATCTAAGGCCAAGATCAAACTTCTTAAAACCATTATGACAGTGTTATATGGCTAAATTGCATTTCTGAATCAATGGAGAACTTATAACCACCTCCAAAGAGGTGAAACTACTTGGTGTCACAATTGACTCAAAACTGAACTTCAACAGCCACGTCAAAGCTCTATGTCTGAAAGCCAGCCGAAAAGTGAGAGCTTTGGCCTTTTGGAATTAAGAACAGAAATTAGTGAAAAATTAAGAGACTTCCCAATGGGTGTGACTGCTGGAAAACAGAATAACACAAGATCCAATATTGTTCAAATTTTATAAGGGTATCGTTGATCTATGGTGGGACGTTATAATTTGTGGCCAAGTCCTGCAATTTGAGAATTCTTATCTGAGCTAAGCTATATAGGGATGAGGGAGACCCGAAATTCTGATTATGGCATTTACAAGAATCGGTCGTTGGATCTTATCCAAACTTGGGGGGGTAAATATGAGAAAATAATGGCCCAGTCATGGTTCTTTAGGAATAGGACACCGTCCAAAACTGTTGGGGCCGAGAAAAGGGTATCCTAAAATGTTATTGGACCATTTTCTGAGCATATAAGGTTTTATGGAAGTGGTGGTCGTATAAACTTCAGAGTCAGCTCATTTGATCAGAAATGGAAAGTTCTAGTTCTTTTCTTGAGTGTCAAAATTTGTAAGAGCCATATACCCCCCCCCCCCCCGACATTTTTCACTAAATACACAAATTCTCTCAAAAGCTCCATCCTCTTCCCCCTGAAAAACTTTTCAAAGATAAGGGAGACAGCCCCTCGTCCTTCCTCCATGTCTCGACCCTCCCCCGAAAAACTTAATAAATGTCCTCACTATTGAGTTATCTCACCTTATTATTATGAATGCGTTTGAATATCAAATATTTAACTAAAGTCAGAGACAGCGTTATTGTTAACTACAGTTATAGACGGTGACATATTTTTTTTTCCATCAACGATTCATGTTTTTAGCTTCTAAGCAGTTTTTCCGTTGATTTAAAGGGATCTATGTCTGGTGAAGGAATCAAACTTGAGACCCGAAGTTTCCGATGGTAAAAGAAAGACAGGTTATTTGACGGCCCAAACTACAAAACCGAAGCAAGCTTTCGCGTCGTGCGATTCGTAATTTGCTTCCCTACATGGAATAGCCGACCGAGGACGGGCATTGGAGAACGCAGATCGAAGCCCGACGCGCTTTCGCCGATGACGAAGCGGCCATTGAACAGGCGACTGTAAAACCGCCGACTGACCAGCAACGTAAACGCTATAAACTCGGCGGCGGACGCTTAAACGCGGCTGCCCGTCATTACCTAAAAAAGCACCCAGAGGAACATGCCAGGCGAACACCGGCACGCCGCGCTCGGCCACGGCGGCGGCGGCATGGTCCTGGGTCGAGAAGATATTGCACGACGACCAGCGCACTTCCGCGCCAAGCTCGGTCAGGGTCTCGATCAGCACGGCGGTCTGGATCGTCATGTGCAGCGAGCCGACGATGCGGGCGCCTTTCAGCGGCTTGGCCGCACCATATTCTTCGCGCAGGGCCATCAGCCCGGGCATTTCGGTCTCTGCGATATCCAGCTCTTTGCGACGTCGATAGGATCACCCCTAGGAAAAATACAAATAAACACGCATCTGTGATCTTTTTGGCAAAAAATACAAAATCCACATTTTTGCAGATAGGAGCTTGAAACCTCTACGGTAGGGCTCTTTGATACGTTGAATCTGATAGTGTGAATTTTATTAAGATTCTATGACTTTAAGAGGTTTTTCCCTTTTTTTCGGAAATAAGGGAAATTTTCTTGGACTCGTAACTTTTTATGGGTAAAAATGAACTTGAGAAAATTTGCCAGCATGTTTGATGTCTGGTCCTATCGCGAGCTGCTGCGCCGTCTCAGTCAGCGCCAATATCGCTTGCGGGCGGGACAGTCCATGTTGAATTTAATTTGGCCCTTCATTCGGCCTGCCATCATGGCGCTGGCTTTGATATATCTGCGGCAGATGTCCGGTGCAAATTTTGGAGCAGATATCCCCTACGGCTTATACGTGTTTACCGGCTTATGCTTTTGGTTTCTGTTCCAAGACATTGCAAGTTCAATCGCCGTTCCGCACGCAGGGATGTACAGCCACTGTGTCGTTTGCAGACATTCTTTGTACTGCTCAATTGTGAAAGACTAGTGCAATTCTGCTTTTCGATGATGATATGAATCACCGGCCTCTCATCTTGTCTTTTAAATCAAAAAGCTTTCTAAAACCTCTGACTTTTGAGTCATTTTCTCATGGATTATGTGCAAATTTCTGCACTAAGTCCCTTATACCATTACAAATAACACCATTTCAACAAAAAAGACTGTTTCACTTACAGAATAATTGGCTTCACGATACTTAACTTAGCACAATTAACTACAGAGAGGTCACTTCCGAAATGAAATACAATCTTGACAACAACCACGCGATCAAATTCAACAGGTTTGAGAACCTTGACGTGGAAGTTTCAAGCTAGTGCCTACATATATCTAAAATGTCGTTTTTTTTTGTTTTGTTTTTAGAAGGATGGCCAGAGTTTTAATTCTTTGTTTTATTTGGTTTTTTTTTATATTCTTTTTCAGGGGTGATGGCGTTGATGCCGTGCACTGGAACAAAGTCGGCACTATTGTCATGAGCTGGGTCGTGTCGCCGCTGACTGCCGGGTTTATCGCCTTCCTGATCTACCTCAGTGTGCAACGACTGATTCTGCACCAGGAAGACCCCCTGACGAGAGCGAAACGCTACGTTCCGGTCTACATTTTTCTCGCCGCATTTACGATAACGCTGGTCACCATTCTGAAGGGGCTGAAGCATGTCGGCCTGGATCTGGCATTACGTGACAGTTCTGGTCCTTACTTTCAGAGGACAAACCTTTTCATATTTATTTTTTCATTGTTTTTTTTTTTTTTAATGATGCTAGAAAGTCCTGCGCCCCCTTCATGGAATTTCTCTTCTCCTATGACAAATTCCACCAAGGGAAGATCCTCCCACGTAGCCCTCTCCCCTGAACCCCCCCCAACCAACAAATCCCCCTGAAAACGTCTCTATACTTCCAAATAACCATTACTATATGTAAACACTGGTCAAAGTTTGTAACTTGCCCAATCGCGATTTATCCCCGGCGACATCATCTTCGACGGGCGCGTCGATCAGGCGGATATCGATGTCGCACGAGCACGGTCCGGGGCAAACCTCCGCGACAGGATCACATCAGCACGCCCGACAGGGCAGGACCAGTACCGGTGGCAGTGTGGCGCTGCTCAGCAGATCATGGCCATGCTCTCGCTGAAACAAAGCCAGAATAGCAATGGCGTCGTCGGACCGGAACATGTGCAGGTAGTTGAGTCGCTCGCCGCGGGCATAACTTAAAACCCCGGTCCCCAGGCTCTGGGTTTTTTTCAGCCCCTAAAGCCTTGTTATATGATCTTTGGACTATTTTGAATAGAATGGCTATGTCAAAGTTTCTATTGGATGCACTTCAGGAAAACACGACGCGTGTTGGGGGGGGGGGTAGCTGCCCTCCAGTCAGTTTTACTCTTAAAAAGGATACTAGAACTTCTAATTAACATTCCAATAATTAGCCCCGTTTGAAGCTTATATGACCCCTCTTTTTATGCTGGTTAAAGAATGGTATCTATTATTTTTCTGTTTTATCTCTCCAGTACTAATAGGGCACTGGAACATCATATATACCTGTTTACGGTCATTTCAAAGCTAATACTCACATTTAGATGTTTTTTTTTTTGAATTTTGCCATGACAATACCATCATAAAGCACTTTATGGTACTAAATATGATTTTTTTTTTTTTTGTCATTTCTGGAGTATAAGGGCTTGAGGCCATAAAAGTTCTACCATTGGAACCTTTGTGCTCAATAGTAAACAAAACTCTAAAAAATGAAATTTTTATACCAATAGCTACAGCAAAAGGATTGCTTTTAAATGCTGATTTTAAATATATAAGTTTCATCAAGTTTAGTCTTACCCATCAAAAGTTAAGAGCTTGAGAAAATTTACCTTATTTTAGAAAATAGAGGGGACCACCCCCTAAAAGTCATAGAATTTTAACGTTAAAAATTGCACCATCAGATTCAGCATATCAGAGAACCCTTTTGTAGCAGTTTCACCTTCCTGGATAATTTCTAAAACGAAAAAGAGCAATTGCTTGAAGATTCGAATTCCCCCTCTCAGGACACTGTATTATATGAAGTTTTGCCTGCTATTATATATTTCACCGCATTTTGATTATACAATATTATATGAAATATTATATATGCTATAACTCTGTCAAGCTATTATTGGGTACTTGTCGGTTATTGGAAACACATTCAAGAATTGCGCTTAGGTTACATCTCAGAAAACCGGTTTCATAGCTGCAAAACGACCACAAACAGGAGCTCGCCCCACTTAGCGGCGAATTCCTGGCCGCGGCCGCTCATACCGGCCTGGATGACGACCGGGTGGCCCTGTGGCGAGCGCGGCACGGTGAACGGCCCGCGTGAGGATTTGTATTTGCCTTTGTAATCGATGCGCCGGACCTTGTCGGGGTGGGCGTAGATGTTGTTCACCTTGTCGGCGGCAACGGCATCGTCGTCCCAGCTGTCCCAGTGGCTGAGCACGATCTCCATGAACTCGTCGGGGTGTGCGAAAGTACATGATGAACGGCCCCCCTCCCCCCATTGCACCTCCTGGGTGAAGGACCTCGAGAAGGGGATCAGCACCGCCGGTTCGGATTTCAAGAAGTCTAGTGCTGTATACTTTGTCTTTTTACTTTTTTTTCAGAGAAGTGACTTTAAGCAATTAGAAATTTTTTAGGTCTTCTGTGTTTTTATGGTTATTAACTTCTTTTATTTTGCTTTTTAAGTCAACATTTCTTGCAGTTTTTCACTTTCCTCAAGGTTTTGAATATTTGTAGCATGTATGTTATTTGCTATAGTTCAGATATTTAAATATTATACGATGAAAAGTCTAACTATAAAATGCATACATTGGAAAAGACAAACAAACATGAGGGGAGAAATTACCACCTAAGCTCTCTGTAATTCCAGGCACTGACAAAAAGGAAGCACATTGTGTGGTAATGCCAAGATGCCAAGATAAAGGACTAGTATCGCACTGCTTAGATTAGCCATAGGCTGTTCAGGAGTTTCGGGGATAAAGACTGCAAGAGGGGGGAAATTCCAGAATGGTACCCTTGCCGATATACACCAAAGATATGCCCCAAAATTTCGCCTCGGACACCCTTTGTGCTGCACAACAAAGATTGCACTTACTTTTTTTTCATTATGTTTATTTTCTAGAAACGTGTCCTAGTTCTAGATTTTTTTAGATGTTTAGGATGTTTCTTCTTGCTCTTGTTGGACGACTGTGTTGATATTGATGACTGTGTGACTGTATGATTGTATGAGGGGCGAATTCGACCCGGAGACGTCTATGCTCTCAACGCGCCTTACAATGGCGGGACGCACCTGCCCGACATAACCGTGGTGACACCGGTCTTCGATCAAACCGGAAACGAGATCCTGTTCTACGTTGCCTCGCGTGGCCATCATGCCGATGTCGGCGGAACCGCGCCGGGCTCAATGACCCCGCTCGCCACCACCGTCGATGAGGAAGGCGTGCTGATCGACAATTTTCTGATGGTCGAGAACGGCCGTTTCCGATAACTGTAAGGCTTATGCTTTTAGCTCATTTTAAATTATCTTTTTTATCGTTCTTTTCTTTTCTTTGAACGGGAGGGGGGGGGTGGTCAACACATCCATTAAGGCCTTTCTTGTTTCTTTTCAGCTGTTCAGTTTAGTCAAAATCTGACAGAACTTGATCTTCGACAACAAGAGGTTGTCTCAGGTTTAGAATCTTATCGTCACCTTCTAAAAGAAGTGAAGAACGGATTTTCAGAAAATTTTGATGCTATTAAAGAAAAGCCTGTTTTCGGGAATCGAGATGTGTATAAGAAAGTTACAACCAGCCAGCGAATTGCCGAAATCGGGGCGAAGGCGGCTAATCTTCAATTCTTGCGAATTGGGTTCCAATTTGATGGGCGGTCACGGCTGGAAGCAGGTATAGACGGCATCGCTGAGGTGATGGACGATGATCAGCCGACAGCGAAGATGATCGCCGTGCAGGTTAAGGCTACCGAGCGTGGCAGCTATGTCGGAGAGACGGATGCTGGGTCATACCCTGATCTGCCCCTCCGGGAGCAGGCTTTCCGCAGCCCGAGTCACTCTGCCACAGCCGGGCGGCGCGCCTCCAGGGACCGCACCCGCCGCCAGTCCAGCCCGGCAAACAGCGCCTCGAACTGGGCGCGGTTCAGCGTCATCGCGCCATCGCGGATCGCGGGCCAAGTGAAGCTGTTCTCCTCGAGGCGTTTTTATGCCATCACAAGCCTGCAGGGCTCCGCCCGTTCTTGCCTCAAACTGTCCCCCGGACACCTGGGTACATACAGCAAAGGTATGTACACCAGGCACACTGGACAGATCTGCAAAATCAAACACCTCATGGCTCCTTCTTGATGCCCTGGGTGTCTTGATGCCTAAGGTAATAATATTTTGAAATATTAAGCTTCATTAGGCAAGCCTTTTCCCTAAATTCTCTTAATTCAAATTACAAAGGTCTCTACATTTGACCAACAAAAAATAAAAACAGCAGGACAGGATATGTTTATAGAAAAGAAAAAAAACACTTCAGGCTGATTACAGATCGATTTTCTTCAATATATCTAATTCAATATGTCTGTGAACATAAATTAAAAGTATTAGCTTTTTTTGCGAAATATTATATTTTGTATTTTTTCCGAGAAGGAGGGTGAGGTATACGTGTTTATTTGCATTTTTTTTAGGAGTGATCGTATGCTGTTGTTTTGTTAAGTGTTTCTTGGTTATAATGATTTAGACGGTTGTCTAGATCGATTGACGGTTGTCAACCGAAATCTAGAAGTATCGGCCTAAAGCTGACCCAAATAAGATGAACCGATTCCTTGGAGTACAGATGCTCATGAGCATTGCAAAGCTACCAGCTATGAGGATGTATTGGAAGCGCACTATTCGATACATTCCGATCCCAGAGGCTATGAGCCATGACAGATTTTTGACAATTCAGCTGTTTTTTCATTTCAATGACCAGAGCTTAGCAGTGCCATCTGGTCAAACTGGTCATGATAAGCTGCACAAAATCAGACCAATATATGACAAGCTTGGGAGCAGCCCCCCTCAAATGCGTAACAATTCCTGTTCGTTTGAAGTTTTAATATTATTTCTTACTTTCAGTTAAAAAAATTGTTTTTTTTTATTTAATAATACAAAGGCTCCACAATAAAAATATGCGGCGGCTCAAAAAAGAATATTCTGATAGATGTCTATGTGCAAAGACTTGTGTCCGATTATCCATGGAAATATGTGTGCGAGTCTCTCAGAGATCAGTCTGACCAAGTCCGCTTTCACAGTTTTTGAGGTTTTCTTTTTGCCCAATGAAAGTCGCTGTGCTATTGAGGGCGAAGAAGTCATGCTTAAGCACGAGTTTCAGATCACCCAGTCTATGGTGGTGTCAGCTCAACGCCATTTTGAAGCCCTGCACAATCAAAAAGAGTTACCTATGCCCTATTCGGCGGTTTATCAGGAGTGGGGTGAAGATCCCTACGGTGGTTGCTGGCATGAGTGGAAAGCCAATTATCGCCTTGATGAGGTCATGTGCCGTATGCGCCATCCGGTGGCGGTTCCCAAGATTCAAGTATGGCTCTAAAACGTATGGATCTCATTTGACTTATCCTATATCAAACAAGCTGCACGAACTATGAACTTTATATGAAGTTTATAAGATTAGAACTGGAAAAGAATATTGGAAGCCACAGTGTTCACAAGAGTCAAGTATGGCTCTAAAATTTATGGATCTCGTTTGACTTATCCTATATCAAACAACAAACTGCACGAACTATGAAGTTTATAAGATTGCATTTCGAAAAGAATATTGGGTTGAAATATTTTATTTATATTTCTGCAGCTGCAATTAAAGAAACAAAGATATATACCCATTTTTTATTAGATATTGCCAGACTGCTTCTCCAAGCCTTAAAATGTGCTCTGATGTAAGCACAGGTTTATCTGGAAAATCAGATAAAAAGAAGAGTTAGCAGATTTAAATAAGAAATATGTGGTAAAATATAATTCAGAATCTTAATGTTTTGCTTCTTTTGGAAAGGAAATATTATATAAACATAAATAACCATCTGAGTTACAGGTATACGGGGGGAGAGGGGCTTCCCACCTTTATCCCTCTAATGCGTTTTACAGTCTTGATTAGAATCAGTATTTCCAGCATTCCAGAAGTAGCTCCAGCAAGTTTTTAAAGATTCTTAAAACTGAGTGCCTCCAGTTCAAGGCTGTTGCTGTCTCTACCAATAGGAAGCCAACTTGAAAAATACTGGCAACCTCTTTCTTTAAATCCTAACCATAATACCTCTATGCTCTGTTAGCACCATCAACTTTGTAAAAATATTATCATTTTTCCTAAGATAAATGTTTTCTTCTATTTATTTGTTAGTTACCATTTAATGTCACTTTTTTTTATTGTCTTTTGTTCTTCTTGAAAGCCTTCTAAGTCTCCTCTGCTTAGCCTTTCATTTATTTTACTCCTGCTTGACGACATTTAAATTCTGGTCTTGTGTTTCATGTTTCATATTTTAATTAATTGTGCTGATTTAACTAGGTTTTTTTTTTTTTCGTTTGTGAACTTGTTTTTTAAAAATAACTAAAAACACAAAAAACTAAAAAATAAAAAAATAAAAAAAGGAAAACTAATAAAGGAGAAAAACTAAAAAATAAAGAGGAAAAAGAAAACTAAAAAAAGAAGAAAAACCTACAAAAACTAAAAAAGGTAAATAACAAAAAAACTAAAAAGAAAAAAAGAAAAAAAACTGAAAAAAAACTAAAAAAAACTAAAATGGAGAAAAGAAACAAACAAATAAAGAAAAAAAGAAAACTAAAAAAAGGAAAAAAGGGTCGCCCTTCCGACGCTCCGCCATGTTCGGGACCTTGATGTCCTCGCCGATGCACCAGAAGTCGCCGGCGTTCTGGTGGAACATCTGACACCCGATCGACTGCGGGAACATCTTGTAGAGCCGCCGCGGGGTCGAGGAGTGCACCAGCACCCCGCAGTTCCCGGTCTTGTCCGGGAAGCGGTACTCGACCACCAGGCGATAGTCCTGGAACGACTCCTCGGTGATCAGGTGACCGCCGGGGCTGCCGAGGCTGAGTTTCCAGGACTGCGGGCAAGCTGAAGGAAGTCACCGTCGGTCCCGTTCCATCCAGATCGAACGTGCCCGTGAACTGGTCGTCGGTCGCTTCGCCATTGACGTTGTCGCCATCTTGGTCCATTTGGACGCCGGCGACGTCGGTGATGAAGGGGCCGATGACGACGGTGTAGCTGCCGTCCACCTGCAGGGCCGGAACGTCCAGACGGAAGTTGCTGGGCCCGAGAGGAGTCACGCGAGTGACGGCCACTCCGCCTTGGGAATTCATAAGTATCTGGATTTTGTAGTTTGATGTTGGTTGGTTGTGAACGGAAACAAGCAGCGCAGCTGCCAAAAAACAACAACACAAGAGCCATCTGTAGCTGCTGCGCCGTAGCTGTAGCGCCGCGTTGGATGATTTGTCATTTTGGATATAAGAATGACTTTTTGTTGTTCCTTGTGGGTCCTCTCTCTCTCTCTTCGAGTACTACAACAAACCCCACCCACACGACGGGTTCTTTTTTTTTTTTTGTATCTAAGCTTCCTTCATAATGCGATAATTTGTAATAATCGCTACAGCTTTTATGAAAAAGCTTCCAAATACGAAGTAAAACTAAGAGTGAATTTGGTAAAATGAAGAAAGGGAATGTAAGAGAGAAATACTTGTAATGCCTTCCAAGGTACTATAACCTTTCTTTCATTTCGTAAACAGGTTTAAACTACAGAATCACATCCAACAGTATTGCTTTATGAATTCTAATTCGTAGATTAGAGGTAATTATCCAAAGTAGCCCTCCGTAAACGCTTGTGGGCGCCGGACGTTGGGGGGGGGGGGTAGACTGGCATATCCACTTTAATACCGATTTTTTATTTCTCTAATAAATTTCTGTTTTGAGGAGTTTGACCCTTCCCTCGAAATGAGTTTCAGCATACGCTTCTTGATTGAAAAAAATAGGCATGGAGTGGTCATTAGTAGAAGTACTAGTAGAATAAGACCTTGATTTTTAGTTGCTTGAGCATTTTTTCGTATGGATATATTACTTCGTAGCCGGGAAATCGCTTATTATGAAAAAATTCCGACATAATTGCCTCCTTTGAATTTGGGCTTTTTTCTTAAGACGAATATAGATTCCCAATGAAGACAATTAGGGGGTTAATTTATCTCACCCCTGGACAAATTTTTTGCTATTGTATTTTTACGGCTGGCGAAACTCAAATAGCAACTTTTTCCATTTGCATTTGAGTTTGATTTTGATCTTCAACTTCATAACGCATCCTTGCGTTTTTGCTGAGCAATGCTAATGTGCAGTTCACCGTGCCCGAGTTCGAGTACCCGCGCACCGACCTGCCCGCCACCGTGCACTTCGCGGGACCGTTGCCGGCCGTGACGTCGACGGCAGGCGTGCCGGAGTGGTGGCCCGATCTCGACGGATCCCGTCCCGTGGTGCATGTCACCCAGGGCACGATCGCCAACTCCGACTTCGGGCAGCTCGTCCTCCCGACGGTCACGGCGCTCGCGGGCTCCGCTGTCCTCGTGGTGGTGACCACGGGCGGACGACCTGAATGTTCACTGCAAGAAAACTATGTTTTGTGAACTGAAATAAATTCTGAAGAGTTATATTAGTTTTCTCTATAAGATCCTCAATAGATAATATGATCAGTGTAAGCGCTGTGTCACCTGCGAATGATGTAACTACGGCATCAGGAAGGTAAAAACGCATGAAAGGTACGGATATAAGAGCAATACAGGCCCAAATACAGAGCCTTGAGATACACCATTATTCATATTGAAGGTTTTCTCTACCACTTGAGCTTCTGGGCCTATACGATCACCCCTGGGAAAAAGAAGAAGAAGAAGAAAAAAAAATTAACACGCACCCGTGACTGGTCTTTTGGCAAAAAATACGAAATACCACATTTTTGTAGATAAGAGCTTGAAACTTCTTCAGTAGAGTTCTCTGAGACGCTGAAAGCGATGGTGTGATTTTCGTTAAGATTCTGTGACTTTTAGGGGATTTTTCCCCCTACTTTCCAAAAAAAGGCAAATTTTCTCTGGCGCCTAACTTCTGATCACTGGGACTCTTGGAGGTGGGGAATGGGTGACCATTGATTTGTCACTTTTTTATTCATTAAAATTCGATTCTTATTATAAAATATGTCCAATTTACTTTACCTAAGCGCGTTCCAAGACAATTGCAATTAAATAAAAGATTTTTCAAGGAATTAAATCGTCATAAGAGGTATTCCAACTTTCTTTGTCAATCACATCTAGACATGTATTTGAAAATTTGATTCCGGCTGGATTATGCTGATGATTCAATGAAGTGAAGTAAAACCATCTGGCTGTTGCACTTCTGGATATTTGTGACATCATTTGTACGAATTACCCGCCCCTTCTCCCCCCTAAAAAAACTAAGGCCCTAAACGAATTTTCGCCCTGGAAAATAGTGCTATACCAATTTTTAGAAAAGAAAGTATTGCTGTTTTCGAGAAAAAAAATACATATAAGTTAATAAATATGCATATATTCAATTATTGCTCAAATTTTTAAATCTCTTTCTCAAATTAACTGTAAATGCATTTTAGAGCGTGTGGAAATTGAACCCGAGCGCCTCGGCCTGGGATTTCCAGTCGTCCCGCTCGGCAATGGAAATACGCTGCATGAGACGGTCGATCAGCCGCCAAAGCTACGTCGGAAACCGCCGGTCGACGCGCGGGCGGCGGAGCCAAATCCGCCGCGACGGATGGTCGAGGTCTTGGTGCTCGGCGCCCTGGCGATCTGGCCAGGAACCTTTGATATCCCGGTCTTGCCGGAAACCTTCTGGTTGTCGCCGGTGCGCCAAATGTGGTGCATTTGCACCATTTGGGTGTTTTTTTTCAAATGCTTGCTCATTAAAAGCTTCAAATCGGTACATTTTCAAAAAGAATTTATTTGATAAATTGCATTTCCAGCATTTTTTGGCTCAATAAATGGTGCTTTCTGCTATTTCGGCGTTATCTTATACCGTATATCCATTAATTACACTCAACATCCAATGTTAGATCTTGTTGCGTTTATTGTTGAGGTTCAATTTTTTGCCATAGCCTCGTTAAGAAGGAAATAATATTAATAAATAACCACAACGATAAGTAATCCTTCTTTGAAGATACAACTTTTAATCATTCCGAAACCAGATGTTTACCCTTCTCCAGCCCTTAAGTGACAAGGGGTTGAGGTCTGGGGTGTAATTTGTTCCAAAAATAGTGTATGGAACATTTCACAATCCACCAAAACAAATAAAAAAAAATAGTGAATTAGCTAACAAACAACCACATATAAGGCACAAAACCATGTTTGAAAAAAAAGAAAATCGCTGGTCGAGCGTGGTGCGGATGATCACGTCCTCGGTGGTGTTGCGGGTAAAGAACTCGGGGCCCGACGCCATGACCCAATCCGCGAAATAACCGCCGGCTTCGGCTTCGGCCGCCTCGGACAGCACCGCCGGGTTGGCCTGGGCGCGATCGGCCTCGGCCTTGTTTAGATAGCCCTGTTCCTCCATCACTTTTACATTTGTAGAAACATCATGATTTAGTATAAAACGTATAGCTTGTGGGAAGATGATTAAGTCTATAGAAGAAGTGAGTGCCAACGGAAGCGCAGAGAAGACTGATGATATCCGGTCAGTGTTAGACACAAAGGCAGTATGTGGGTTGTGGCTGGACGATTTTATACAAAAAAAGAAAGCCCGGAACAGTTAAAACCTATCTCCACTCACTGGTGAGTTTTGTAAAGTTTTTGACTTGAGTTGACCCTCTTGTGGATTTGGAAGAAAAAGTTCTAAACATAATGCAAACGAAAATACAACTTTGGCTAAAGAGTCTTAACCACATTGCCTTCTTATCGCTAGTAACTGAAAACAAAGATGTCTTTTGGAAGACAAGAAAATTACAATTTTATGGTAGAAATACCATCCTCGGCGACAATCCAAAGCAAGAAACCGCTTAAAACAAGAATGATATGATGAGGAAAACGCAAAGAACAAAAGTAAAGCATAAATTACTCATTCAGATACTCTTTTTTAAGAGGCATTCTTTCGAACTGGCTTTTCATTTTAGACCAAAAATCTCTTCCAATTAAATGAAAGAAAGTGCTATTCCGTTCGTAGTTGAAGTTCTGCAGCAGGAAAGGGAATCTTTTATATCTGAATATGAGAAAGTCAGAAGGCTTAAAGAAACAATGACAGAAGGTGAGGTGGATTTGGCTTGTACAAACGTCAAATCACTACGGCTGTGTCCTCTTTGCCGCAGCTTCTTGAAAAGAAGAAACGAATCGAGATGTACACCTCATTGGCCATCTTGTATCAAGTGAAAGCGAGACATTTAGATGTTTATTTTGGACCAGGTGGGCAGATTCACTTACCTTTGTAGTATTATTAGTAAAGATGGGGGGAGCAGTGAAGATGTTTAAAGTAGAATAGCCAAGGCCCAGGGTATGTTATTTCAGTTAAAACAAGTTTGGGAGAATAGGAAGATAAGTCTGCAGACCAAGAATAGAATATGAGAAGCTACATTGTTGACAGTGGTCAAATATGGCTCTGAAGTATGGGCTTCATGCTTCATGAAAAGCAGACGAAGGTTTGCTATATATTTTCGTAAAAAAAATGTCTGATTTTAGGTATTACGTCAAGTATACAGAGGACAGTGTAAATGGAATCTAATCGTCATAGAAAGGCCTTGTGGCCTGGAAAAAAAATATCTAATTTAAGGTATTACGTCGAAAATACGTCTTATATATGGGGGAATGTGACCAATCAAGTATATAACTATAAATTCAAAATATTCCTTTGCGATTAGAAGATGAAGAAGATTCTGCCATCTTCATTAGAAATTCAACTTACAATAAAGCCACTGATAGAAATTTTGAGACGGCCATTTGTTGTCAAAGGAACTTCAAAAACAGCTTATTTGTTTGGAAATTAAAAGAACCAGTTCCTTTTTAATAGTAAAAAGTGTTCTGAGGGCGACTAACCTCATTTCTTTACCCACCGTTCCACCAAACACCTCCAATAAAAATTTTATTATTCTTATTAATTTTTAATAGATGTTTTGTTCAAAGTAATTGAAAGGTCCAGATATTATGTCTTTTAGGATGACTAGCCCCAAGAATTTGGAAAAATCAGAAAAGTTGAGGCATTTTTAGCTTAAGTACGGGTGACCGGATCTTAAAAAAAAATTCATATTTAGAAGGAACCCATGTCTTAGAGCTCTTATTTCAAATCCCGACCAAATCTTTCGACGTTGGGGCGAATTCGAGGGGGAAGCCGGAAATCTTGGAAAATGCTTATAAATGTCGTAGATACGTGATTGACGTAACCAGATTGGATCCACTCTCTTTGGTGGAGTTAGATGGTGGGGTTCAGCTTAAAAATTTTTACCAGACACGGAACTGGGACATTGTGTTGCGGGATTTTTGATCAGGTTTTTTGAGTCGATGGTAATTTTTTTCATGAGGGGCTCATCTCAGATAATGAACTTAGGCCTATGGGAAAGACATTCTTAGAAATGGAACCGGAGCCTAAGTTCTGTGACAGGAAGGTCTTTTGAAGTATCTATCGACTGTCCCTACTTTATCATTAAAAATTGATTATAAACTGTTGATTTATAACAAATATCACAGTTTGAAGTTTGAAGTTTGAAGTTTTATAGTTAAGTTTAGAGTTAAGAGTTAGTATTTAGGCCGTTGATTAATAATTATATAGAAAACCGTATTGTTTGTTGTTATTTCTGTTGCTCATCGAAACCTGTAGAAAGCAGTACTTCTACACCTTCCAGATACGGGAGATGGAGACGACTACACAACGGCCATCGCCAAGCTCGACCAATATTTCCAACCAAAGAGAAATGTGGACTATGAGATTTTCCAATTTCGTTCATATTTTAACATTTGTTTCAATTTTAAATATTTTGTATGGCTTATGGGCCAACTTTTTAAGGGTTTTAAAATTTTATTCTCGATATTTTAATTTTTTTCATATTTCCATTATTTTCCCCTGGTTTTATAGATTCAGTGCTTGAAAAACTTCAGCATCGAGAGCATGGTGGCACTGTGATACCGTTTTCACACACATCTGGAGGCAATCTTGACTAAAGTCATACTAGCTTCAGAGGGTTCAAAGAAATTCTTTTATCCCAAGTCCATCTCCACCAAAAGAGCCACTGATGCCACCAAACCTCTGGTGTGACTCCAATGTTGTTGTTGTTGCTGCTAGTACTGGTCGGTTGTTCGCCACCGGTACTAGTCGTAGTGGCGGTACCACTGCCACCCGCAGATATGACTGGAGTATATGCATAGTCCGTTGCATGTTTGAACTGTCTTGCTCCAAGATCCAGGTGCACAGGCCCCACCAACTCATAGGCAACATCTACAAATGCTTGTTCGGCTTCCATTGCGAACAGTTGACGGCGAACGCGGACTGTCCACCGGCCACCGCGAACTGGAACAGATCAGGTTTGGTGCGGATCTCGTCCAGCGAGGCGGCCGAAATGCGGTCGAGCAATCCGGATTGGGCGGCCTTGGCGTCGGCGATGTCCTTCGCCACCTCCGCCCGGCTGGAGTAACCGAGAATTCCGGTTGTGAAGCTGTTGACCAGGGGCCATGCGGGATAGAGCACACAATAGACAGCCGCCCAGCTTATGGTTGCTGTATATCCGTATTAAGTTTGACTTTCTTGATATGCACCGCAAGAATCTGTTCCCGCCCTCTTTTGTCCGGTCTGTCAACCAAAACCTGACGGTCAAACCTTCCTGCACGTAATAACGCGGGATCAAGGATTTCCGGCCGGTTGGTGGCCGCCAGTAATACGATGCCGCTGGACGGGTCAAATCCATCAAGTTCGGCGTGCAGTTGATTGAGCGTTTGTTCCGTTTCATCGTGACCGCCACCCATCCCATATGCGCCCCCACCTCCACTCTCTTCTTGATAGAAGAAGTTTATAGTCGTTTTGGCTATCCAGCAGCTGCAATTTGTTTCTTGTGTAGCTTCCTTGTGTGTTTGTCAAGCAAACTTGTGTGAGCCACATCCAAATGATCAACTGCTTGCAAAACTTGTCTGTATATGCACTTTTGGCAGTGAAATATTACAACATAAAACTTCCTCCCTCTCTTATAGTGTCCCTCTCAGGCCCCGTATTATTTTTCGTAAATCATCTGCTTAATTTGCGATTTAAAATCTTGAAGATTGTTAATATTCGAAGTTTGAAATTTATTCAAAGCTTTCATCATTTAATTTCTTCCTTCCTTTCTCCTTGCTGTTCATTTAAAAGTAAATAAACCTACCCCTATAAAACCGCCTTAAATACTCTTGACACAATCAATCAATCAATCAATCAATCATCAATGTTGTCAATCATTCATGCTGTCAATCAAATTATTCGACAGTTTTCTTATAAAAAACATATATTAGCATATCATGATATAGCAATTGAGTCAACAGGTACAGTTAGATCTGCATTAAGATATATGGGTCCGCTTATTTGGAATAAGTTTCCAGTGAGTATTAGGACGGCTGAACACCTACTTTCATTTCAGAAAAAGTTAAAAGATTATTTGTTAGAAAGTAATTATCTTTTTTAGGAGGAGGGCAGGGAAGGGTTCTGTGTGAGTGTAGTATAGGCGATTTTTGTTTGTTTGAGGGGGTTAAATAATGTATTGTTAGTTTAAATGAGTGACAGAATTTCAAAAAGTAAGTTTTACGAAAAATGTTGGTCTACCGCCATTTCTATGATATAATAAAAGAAAGGTTATGATCACCCGGCCACGTTTTAAAGATAAAGGATAACAGATCGGCAAAGTTTGTGCTTTTTGGTCTTCTTTTGGGTACGCATCTGAGGACAGTATTTCAAACAGTACACAATACCCTGGTTTTCACCCCAGTCCTTGGGCAGACAATTTCCTGGTGTTCCAACGATTCAGCAAGATAAGATGTTTATTTTAAAATAGGCAAAAAAAAAATAAGGTTATTAGTGTTAAAATAATTAAATAGTTAGTATAATAAAAAATATAAAAAGTATGATAAAAAGTATAATATAATAGAAATTTTTAAAAATAGTGTTAAAAGGGCACTCTAAAAACAGAACGATCTGCTTAATTGTAAGAGGTTTGATCTAAATTGACTTATTTTAAAGAAAATTGAATTTTGCTGATTAGCGCTGTACAGTCAGTGGCGCTAGAAACTTTTGGCACATTTCAGGAACACACTTCAGTAATCAATTTTAGCGTTAAACAAGATGTCATCATCACTATGAATATATATATAAACACACAAAGGTTTTAGGGATAGTCCAATCAAGGCCCCCTTAAAGTATTGATCACTTCGTGCTGACTGAAATTAGAGACCCCCGATCACAAATAATTGACAATTCTTTTCGTTCACATTATTTGCATTCTCTGGATATTAATTTTGTTCATGTATGTCTCTATGTATCCAGTAAAACATAGGAGTTTGAAAACTATGCAATAGTGTTCTATTAGAATCTAATGGTGTAATTTTCATTAAGATTACTTGACTTTTTGGGGATGTTTTCTCCTTTTTTTTTAAATCAGGCAAATTTTCTCAGGCACATAGCTTTTGATGGGTAACACTAAACTTAATGAATCTTATGTATTTGGAATCAGCATAACAAGCCAATTCTATCGATACATCTATTGATTTCAAAATTCTGTGTTTAGAGTTTCGGTTACTATTGAGCCAAGATAAAATATATAAATTTAAAATCTGGTAATTTTTCTTTTGCTTTTATTGTTACTAAGCCAGAGGCGGTTTTAGGAGAGGGACAGAGGGGGCACTTGTCCCGGGCACAGAAATTTTATGGGCGCAAAGTTTCGGATAAATAATCTAACAGTTATAATGTAATTTTGAAATTTTATTTTTTAAAGATAAAGTAGAAGAGCAGTTAATTAACGAAAATAATTGATAAAATATTAATTAATTAATAAAATAAAAATGACTGGGAGATCGAGGTCCCCGGCGACATCCTCGCGACGTCGCGCAACTTGACGCGCAAGGGAGCGCGGCGCGTCACGGTCACCGTCGACGCGACCAAGATCAAGACGCCGCGCGACCTGGTCCGCCAGCTCGCGCCGCGCTACGAGATCGTGTTAGACGGCACCGGTTGTCGTCTGCCGTTGAGCCGCTGATCGAGAGTTCGGGTCGGTGCTGCTCCGCTTCGCGCGCTTGTGGGTGATGCTGCTCGGCGGCGCCCCACCAACAGAGGAAAAGCATGAACTTGGGGGTGGGGTAGACAATCACCTATAGTTACTTCAGCATACCCTCTCAGCTGTTGCAAATACGGGGAGATGTCTTGGCACTATTAAAAGAACATTTGTCAGCTGCAAGCCAAATGTTATAAAAAAAATATATACCTCCATGATATGTCCTATGCTTGACTTAAATATGACACTGGCCTCCCCACAATTCAAGGGAGATAAACAACTTCTTTAAAGTGTCCAGTAGTGTGCGACGGCTGAGGCGCTCTACCGGGTGGGGACCGGGCTGCAGCAGGACGTTCTGCGCGCCCAGGTCGAGCTGACCGCGCTCCTGCAAGAGCGGCTTCGGCGTCAGGAAGCCATTGCACGTGCCGAGTCCAACGTCGTTGCTCTGCTCGACCTGCCGCCCGAAACGATGCTTCCGCGAACGACCGCCCTGCATCTCGACTCCGAAGCGCCGGTGCTCACGGATCTCCTGTCTACGCTCGAGGACGAGAGCGCGCGGTTCTGTCAAAGACGTCAATGAATTTCAAATTTGCAATTTTCTTTCGTTTTTGATAGGTAAGAAAAATCATCGGGAAACCTAGGGCGCCATGGCACATCCTCAAGAATCCGCTCCTTTACCGGAGGCGCCGCCGATCGGCCAGGCCATCAGACGGTTGCGCACCGCGCGCGGTTTGACGATGGGCGATCTGGCCGAGGCAACCGGCCTGTCGGAAGCAACCTTGTCACGGGTCGAAAATGGCAGGACGGACATCAGCGCGGCCCCCAGGAACGAATACTGCAGTCCAGGCTGATCAGCTGCGCCAGTTCATTGCGATAGACGGGTTCGTCCAGAGTCTTGTCCAGGGTCGTGGTGATGACCCGGCGAAGCTGCTCATCGGGTATGTGAACCGCTTCGGACTCAACTCCACTGGTTTGGGGGGAGATGGGTTGATTCAGGCGGGCCCATAATCCGCTATCTTGCTGGGTGACGAAATCCAGGTTTCGGTCTTGATTGATATCGGTTAGGGTACTGCGGGGGCAGCCTGGATCAGGTACTGCTGACTCGGATGATGGATGAGAACGCAGACCTGGCAAATCCCTTACCGGCCGAAGATGTCATGCGCGAGGCGCTAATTGTCTCTGCCATCAGCAATGCCGAGAAAGCCCAGGAAATCGGCCTCGGCCAGGACAAGATAGTCTTGTCATGTAAAGTCAGCGGCGTGCAGAAGTTGATCTCGGTCTACCGCGATCTGGCCGATCGTTGTGATTATGCCCTGCACCTGGGCCTCACAACATGGACCTAGATACAAAAACTAGAGTTTTTTAGGATGTAAGACAAACTATCTATTAAGCCAGCATCATGATTTTTCACTTTCAAAGTATCTTTATATTTAAGAATACTCAATTCAACTCTATAAATTTATTTGTACATTTAAATACATAAATATTAATATTTCTAAAATTGACTTAGAGCCTTTTACATTAGTACTTCTTGACATTTATAATCATATTTGTCAAAACTATACTTTTCAGCTTAATTTTTCATGGCCACTCTCTTGAGGGAAGATTGAGGCCTTCTGCCACACTCCGCGCTTGTTCAAGGGAAAGCTGCGTAATTCCATCGTCAACAAGTTCTTCTAGACGATCCAAATCGGCCATATTTGTTATGGTATGCAAATAGTGAAAGGAGACGAGGCTATGAATTGATAGTAGTGATCTTGATCTTGATCTGTTAGGTCGCTACAACCGAAGACTTAGTGCAACTAATGGATAATGGGTAGTCGGGGTATATAAATAAGACTGGAGCCATCCATCGAGGGCCAAATGAAAAGGAGGTCGTTCCAGAATAGGATAGAAAGCGGTCGTAAAGGAGGACCTAAAGGATAATGGAACTTATTGGGAGGGGATAAAGAGGAAAGCTTCGGATTTGGATGGAGGAGAAGCATGCACAGCTGTGTCAGCCACAAGCAGCTTGGTGATGCAGCGAGTTGCTAGTAGTAGTAGCATTAAAACAACATCTTTTTTATGTGAGACAAAACACAGGGGATACGTAAGGATCCACGAGTAATTTTGAGAAAACCTACCCTAAAAAATTTTCAAGTAAACTTTTGTTTTCGGTCCAATCTTAAAACACATGTTAAGTCCCAACTAAGAAATGTTAAATATTTTTTAAGTTTTTACAAAATAAGTTACAATTAGAAAATAGCATTCAGAAATCAGGTACACAAGGTAGCATTTTGAAAGCCTGACAAAAGTGTGCCAACGTTGTGAAATTGCGATAGAACTGAACGAAGCATTTTAAAGACTATACTATGCATGGTTCGGGCCAGCCGGACCACCCGAACTACCAGCCCTGGAAGGACGATCTCCGCGACGCACTCCTCGCCAAGGGTATCGGCAGCTTCTTCGCCGACAGCTACTCCGGTCGGGGGATCAGCGAGACCACCCGCAACCAGGGCCAGCTTTCTCGTGCCTCGCGTGTCGTCGATGCTCTGATGGCTCTCGATGTCCTCGCGAAGCGTCCGGCTGTCGACCCGGCGAAAATCGGCGTCACCGGGTTCTCGTTCGGCGATTTAGTTGACGGCTGAGCTTCTTTAGCGACCCTCTACCACTGATCTGCAGAGGCACTCTTCTGTTTTTCTACAAACCTGTGCTTGTAATCAGCTTTAGCTTGACATACAGCTTTAATAGACTTGTTTTGAGCGCTAATAAAAGCACCCCGGTCCTTGTCGGATTCAGTCGAACGCCATTTCTTGTGAGCCTTTTATCTGGCCCTTGCTGCCTTTCTACAACCAGTATTGAACCAAGGCTTGTCTCGAGATGAGACATCAGCAAACCGAGATAGTGGGTGCCAAAATAGTAGGGCAGACCGACGAGCTTGCCCGCAAGCTGCTGCGTAGTATAAATTTCCGAATCGCGCCTAACGACCAAGGCCGCGAAGGTAAGTATCGCCCGCCGACCGAGCTGACGGCTGCCTCTTCCGGTAGCACTCATGCGGGCGTAATTTCCCCATTCACAGGCGTTGTCCATATCGGCACCACCCTCATCAAAAGTGGCACCATGGCTTGCAAAAGGGTCGAGACTTTCTTTGAGCCAATTTGATCAATTGGATCATAGAATGTACTTGAGTGTCGGACCACACGTCTTGCAGGATTTCACCGCAGGCTCTTTTTCTTTGAGCCAATTTGATCAATTGGATCATAGAATGTAGGCTACTTGAGTGTCGGACCACACGTCTTGCAGGATTTCACCACAGGCTCTTTTTCTTTGAGCCAATTTGATCAATTGGATCATAGAATGTACTTGAGTGTCGGACCACACGTCTTGCAGGATTTCACCAAATTCCACACAACTTGGAACAAAAGAGTATTCTTGGGAAAAATAACAATCAGGGAAGATGTTTTGAAAAAGAAAGGAGTTCCAAAGCTCAGCAGGAGGACCCGAAATGAAACCACATGTTAATCTGTCTCCATTTTTAAGAATTGAAAAATTTTTTGTATCCATATGGAGAGGATCATGAGAGCAATTCAGAATTGCTGGCCCTCTACAGGGGCAGCAAGGAAATTATCTTGAATTCGAGTCAGAAAGGGCTCAAGTTATTACCGTTTTGTTTTGGTTTAATAATAAATGTTTTCTCTCTCTTTAGAAGTAAGAAGAAGAAATTGACATGCTAAAAAAAACAGTAGGAGCATTACTTCATTGAGTGGTATAATTTTGCTAGAGCTCCTTTAGACAGGTCCCAGACTGAGAAAAAAAAACAACACTTTAAATTACAGACTCAGCAGAAGGTCCCACACAAACCAGAACATATTCGGGTCGAGAGGAATCTCCGTCACAAGGATTGTAAGAAGCATTTGTTTGACAAACAGTAAAAGGAAAAATATTTAGTCAAAGGTGAAAGGTGGTGAATGTTCTTGTAGAAAATAACCATTGATTTCCAATCAAAGCTCTCATTTTGAGGTTAAAAAATGCTCAAGCGGTGCTATTGTGCAACAGAATAGAACCCAATCAAGACATGTTCTCTAATCAGGGCTATCTCCAGAATTTTTGTTCATGGGGGGGGGGTGGTCAATACCAAAATAGTAAACAAGGACAGATTTAGTTCCCGCTGGTGACGATCCGTGATCAGATCAAAAGCATGAAAAACGAAGGCAAATCGCTGGAAGAGGTCGCCGCGGCTAAACCCACGGCGGCCTATGATGAAGCCAATGGCGGCGGCTTCATAAACCCGGACACGCTGGTAACGTTTATCTACCGGTCGCTTTAGCAGACGACCCGGCGCTGCCCGAGATCTCCTCGGCCAATTCCTCAAGCTTGAGCCAGTCCTCAGGCTTGAGGTCTAGGTAGGCATCCAGAAAGGTTGACCCACACAAAAATCCAACTGCTTTCTTGTTTAAAAATTATGTCCGGTTCTGTTATAGCGCCCATGTTGAGTTCTTTCATCTATTGGAACACGTTTCTCTGACTAACCCTAATGAAATACCAGAAAATGTGATGAAAATATAATTCTTTGGAAACAAATTTGAGCTATATATGTGCAATATAAGGGGGGGGATGTAAAGTATAGCGGGCCTGCATGCAAAGTGTGTTAGGTACAATTATTCTACATATTAAGAATTCCGGTACCAGGGCCAACATCGATGACCTAAGGAAGACAATGGTGGGCCTGGGAACGAGGTTGCTAAAAACGTTGTTTTCTTCGAGCGTCGCCCATTATGGCCGCAGGACAAACAAGTAACACTACTCTCCGGTAAAAAGCTTTAATGAGAAAAACAGTTTTAATTACTGTTATTTGTTTATCATTTGTTATTTTGAACACAAAAATATCAATAAGAATTAACCTAAACTTTGAGTTTTGGCAACTGAAATACATGCGGAAGCGATCAGTGAAGCGATCGATGAAAATGGCAAGGTGATTGTCACCGGCTGTCTTGGAGTGAAGGAGGCGGAAATTCGTGAGGCCTACCCCCAGGTTCTGAGCGTCAGTGGACCACAACAGTATGAACAGGTGGTCTCCGCAGTCAGGAAATATGTCCCAATTCAACGAAACCCCGATCCTTTTGTCGACCTGGTGCCCGAGCAGGGGATAAAACTAACTCCAAGACACTACGCTTATTTAAAAATTTCCGAATTTGAGAAAAGGGCTGATAAAAACGCATATCTCATAGATCTTATAGCAGGTACTAAAATAATGTAACTCACATACGGGAGTATTTTAGAAACCCCTCCCACCCGATGCATATCCTGTACGCTCAATGAATGAATTCCCACCACCATCCTTCCCCCCTCCACATATAAAAAGGAGACCCTTAAACAGTTCATGAGTTAAGAGATGAAAATAACAGAATAACGTCAACCCTAAGCCCAAAGAAAACACTGTTACCCCCGTCTTAAATATATAAAGCCGTCACCTATCGTGTTTGTAACTCGTGCAATGCTTTTTAAGAGCTAAAGTATTGTATGCATATTTCTTCAGTACATACACTACCGTATCAAGGTGTATTAGTTCAAGAATTACATTTGTTTTTAACTTGGAAAAGATTTTCTTTCTGAAACCATTTTGTAACTCAAGATAAGTCAATTTTTGTTCGCTTACAAACATAAAAAGAGGCTATGGAATGAAAAAGAAAAGAAACAAAATGTACCCATCTAAAGTTACGAGCCTGAGAAAATTTGCCTTATTTTAGAAAATAGGGAAAACACGCCCTAAAAGTCATAGAATCTTAACGAAAATCACACCATCAGATTCAGCATATCAGAGAACCCAATTGTGGAAGTTTCAAGCTCCTATCTACAAAAATATGGAATTTTGTATTTTTTGCCAAAATATTTTTGCGTGTTTATTTGTTTGTTTGTTTTTTTTTTTTTTTTTTTCAGGGGTGATTTTATCGACCCAGTGCTAAGCAAGATAGTTTTAAAGAAGGCATGAAATTAGAGGTTATCGATCCCCTGAATTTAAAAGAAATTTGTGCTGCTACTATCTGCCAGGTAGGAAAGACAAGAAACATAAATTTATTAAACAAAAAAAATACAACAGAAAAACAAAAGAAATGTAAAAACGTAAGGAAAAATTGATAAAATGGTTATAAGATAAGTATATCTGCCCTTGAATGTTTCTTTTTTGCTTGTTATTTTGCTTGTTTACCAAGCCACATGGGCTGCCGGTGGCGAAGCCATGGCGCAACCGCTCTGTCACGAGCGGGCTGACAAAATGGTTGATGTCCCCGCCAAGCGAGCCGATTTCCTTCACAAAGCGGGACGAGATGAACTGGTGACGGTCTGACGCCATCAAAAACACCGTCTCGATCCCCGGATTGATCTTGGCGTTCATGCCGGCCATCTGAAATTCATATTCAAAGTCTGACACCGCCCGCAGACCGCGGATAATCATTCTGGCCCCCACGGTTTCGGTGCTCATTCTTGGCTTAATAGAGCTCTTTACTTTTTTTGGAAAAACTTGTTTTGTGGAAAAAGTTTTTTAAATTGATCTCACAAAATGAAGATTAATATTAGGTCAAATTTCGAGAAGCAAGAACTTTCTAAGTTTAAATCTCAACCAAGACGAAGACCAAGCACTAACAGGGGCTCATGTTATAGTTCTAAATTGAAAGAGAATTTTAGTAGACACGTTTGAAACAGCCCTGTATTTAGGTTGGTAATTGGATATGGATGTACTCAGTGGAATGGCAAAAACGAGGATTGCCATACGCACATATACTAATCTGGCTATATCATAAAATTACTTCTAATGAAATTGATGATGTGATTTCCCCTGAAATACCTGATGAAAATGTCGATAAGGGCTTATATGGTATTGTGGTACAAAATATGATACATGGACCTTGCGGTGCACTGAACGAGAAATCACCATGCATGGCCAAAGGAAGGTACACAAAGCAATATCCTCGACTTTTAGTACCAAAGTGACCTCTGTGTACGTAGTGCTGACATTATTAACAAGAATTTCAACGCCACTTGTAGCGGTGATACCTTAACTGTTACTGCTATCTAGCCGTGTTTAGCTGCAAAGAGAGGGGCTTTAGCTCCTCAATGTTTGCTTTGGTTGTTGTTGCTGCTTTTGCTGGTCTTTCACTATTGGAAGTCCAGCAAAAGCGATTCGATGATGAAGTTAAAAATTCAGTTAGTGTTAAGGGCAGGGTGGAAGCTTTATCTAAGTCTTGGTCCAGGTGGTGTCTTGAACGCCGCCCAAGGACAACTTGTTCTCGATTCCACGATTGTTGCGGGTACCCCCGGTGGTGACTTGGCCAATGACGGTGGCCTCCTTTCCGGTTCGAACAATTTGATCGAGGACGGATCACTGGCGAATTCGTTTACTGGCACCGTCATTGCCGACCCACTGCTTGGTCCTATGGCCGACAACGGCGGACCAACTCTGACGCATCTTCCCGAACCCCTGAGTCCGGCTGAGAACCAGACGCGCCTGCAGGCGGGGGCTCGGCGCATGGGAGCCATCTATAATCATGGCGGCGCGATGGGCCAGGCGCGCAACGTTGCGCTCCGCCTGAGTAGGCCGGAACAAAATCTCGCACGCTTCGACTGGCTCTATCAGTTTGAAGTCTGAGCCGGTGAAACTGCCCGAGCCTCGATCAGTGTTTCGGCACGATCGTCTGCGGTCGGGGAAGCATCCGGTTCAAGCATGGCATTGCGCGGATATCCGTTTGTCACGAATTAGATGACGAGAAAATAATCCTTCCCTCTCAGAAGGACGATCAAGGTTGGATAGTTCCATCAGCAAACGAATTAATTAGGCAGATGTAAAATTTTTAAACTTCTCTCCCATTCAATAGACATTGGGCGAGGCGCAGACAATAAAAAGCTAAAATTATGAGTGTTCTTATGAGTGTTTTTATGTTCGTATGAGTACTCTTACCCCACACAACGTCTTAACATAATCAGTTTTGATAGATGTCGTAATGACGGTAATTTCACCCTTCCTGCTTACCTAGAAGAGATTTCTCCAGTTACCCATTTAAAGCTGGATCGACTCTGGCTGAGCTCACAGAATCACGCCACTGACCCCCGTCCCAAACTAAGTAACTGATCACAACTAGGATTGAACCCGTGCCCCTTGGACAAAGAAATCCAACACCAACGCACCAACAACTAAGCAAGGGGAGGTTTTTAAGAGTGACACTAGATTGTTTGGTCTCTCAATACTATCCAGTTACTTATGGAGTTCCACGAATACTTCGAACCCTATCCATTCACATTTTTGTTCATTCTTAGTATGACATTCACCAACAAAACAATATAGGAAGAGCACTTAAGAAGGCAAACTTACTCCCGAGAAAGTTTTTTTTTTGTCATTTTAATCCTTGCTATCATCATTTTTAACCAAAAGATAAGGTTATTTTTACATATTAGAACTGGGGAAAGGGAAGTCAGCACTCCATAGTAAAAACACATTAATTATTATAGCAGTTCCGGTTAGATAAACTACGTAAGCGATTTAGTAACTTGAAGCCCTTGCCCCTAAGGCTGTGGGGGAGCCAACTTATTTCAAGAGGCATAGTTAGCGATCTTTTCAACTAGGCTGAACAAAATGGCTACCTCAAAATTTTGATCGGACAAGTTTGGAGAAAAAGAGGCGTGGGGGGTGGCCTAGATGCTTTTCAATCTTTTAAAAAGGCCCAAGAACTTTTTATTTCCGATAGCATGAGCTCTCAGTCAATCTTTTACATTTATCTATTCGATGTGGCCATAGCCATCCGACTAGAAAGCAAGGGGCCCATTTTCTACGCTTCTAAACGTGTAGGTCAGCATCACAGCATTTTTCGATTTTGGAAGTTCCGGTCGATGTTTCAAAATGCTGATCAACAAGTAGATTCACTGAAAAAAAAAGAGTCAGTACCAATCAAGTTGTGTTGATTCGGGATATGCCGCCGATGAAGAGTCTCTCAGAATTTCTGATGAACAGATCATCACTGAGCAACAATGGGTGCAAGAAAGACCCCTCTTGAGAGGAGTGGATCCGCAAAGCGGGGACGGGGTGTGGTCACCTTCTGTGCAAAACGGTGACTATAGAACTTAACAGCCTTGCCCTAATGCCCTTCTAGGCTGTATTCGTCAAAAGGAAGGCGCAGGAGAGGGCAGGGGTTTGTATCATCAAGCACATTGGGTATTTCATATTCAACACTTCAACAGTGATACGAACAGCCAACATCCTATTCCTTCTCATCCTCATGGTGGGATGTACGGATACCGGAATTTAGTTTGCAGCCTGATTCTTTGAGGTTTGCGTCTCGCTATTCCAACTTAGAATGAGCCATAGGTTTTTTTCTGATTGTAATATTAACACAATGAGAGATATCCGGGTTGCACCGGTAGCTAACAGCCACTGGGGGGGACACACTTATATAGGAAACTCACCATCCCTTGGCTCTAAGAACAAGGGAAATATATTGGCTAGAAAATCTAGAAAACTGGCTGTAACCTTCATATTCTTCATATACGGCAAATTTCGGGATGATAAGCATGCCTGCATGTACTTGGTTTTAATTTGGATTTCCTTAAACCTATTCCATAAGAGTTGATATTGCTATGTTTTTTTTCCATCCGTAATCTATTTTATAAACGGACAACATTATGTTTACTTCGGGTAGGTTCTTTGAGGTTTTCTTTGACTTAAAGAACTGGCCTACTCTTGTTGCATTTGAATAAGCCATAGTAGCTTTGGAATGTTAATATTGCTTGATAAACACTTTCAACAAGTAATAACGTAAAAAATATACGGATAAAAGTCTTAGGAACAAAATATACTTAAAAAACCAATTGATTGTTTATTTTAATTTGTTGTTGGTTTCGAGGGTTATTTTGGTTTTATTCTCTCCTTGGGAGCTTTATCCGTAAATTTTTTACTTTTTATTTACTTTTCTGCACTGAGAAGGGTCAAGCGGATGTCTCGACCAAAATATCTGCATATAGGCTACATCTTTCCTTTTTCCACTGGCTGGAATTATCCTCGTTTTTTCTTCTCAACCCCTCGCCCGACCAAAAAATCTCCCTGAAAACGTCTGTACACTTCCAAATAACCATTAATATACAAAATTCCACATTTTTGTAGGGTTTGTTTTCCCCCTATTTTCTAAAATGAGGCAAATTTTCTCGGGCTCGTAACTTTTGCTGGGTAGAACCAAACTTGATGAAACTTATATATTCAAAATCAGCATTAAAATGCGATTCTTTTGATGTAACTAATGGTATCAAAATTCCATTTTTTAGAGTTTTGGTATCCACCAGCGGGCCCCCGCTATTGCCGGCGCTGACGGCCGCAGCGCTCTGCAGGAATTCTTGAACGGTGCTGCCCTCATAGCTGCGTCGTGCTTTGGCGCTGAGGATCCCGAAGGTGACCGAGCGACTCAATCCGAAGGGACTGCCCACGGCCCAGCCCATGGCGCCTTCTTCCAATTGGTCACTGTCGCCCCAATCCGCCGCATTGATGTCCGCAAAGATGCGATCGAGGCACAAGACGGCGAGGTCGGTGTCACTCATAAATGGGCTAATTTTTGTCTTTTTTAATATTGTTCAATACTCAAAGTTGAAAAAAAAACGTAATTTTAAAATTTTTCATTTCTGTTTGTTAATCAGATAATATCGAAAAATCTGGCTCCCTCAAGGAGGTTTCAGGCATCATCCCCTTTCCCTATTCTGTACCCACCGACACTCTTTCATAATAGGGGGTTGCAAATTGAAAAAAAAAGCTTATTATTCTTATTAAACAGCCATAGTGTTTCAGGAGTCGTGTGGACCGTGCCCGGCTGACGCGGCTTTTGACGGTACCGACAGCGCAGTTTTCATGGTCTGCGGTTTCCTCGTAAGAATACCCCAAGGCCCCGACCAGTGTAACGGCGCGCTGTTGTTGCGGTGGCAGTTCCGCGACCGCCGTCAAGAGTTCCGCCAATTGCAGATGATTATGCTGATTACAGGCCGTATTTGGTTTTCCACGCGCCTGGATCTGGGGAATGATCTCGGCATAGGTCTTGTTGCGTCGCAACTCTGGCTAGTGCCCCTTTGTAATAGTCGAAAATGATTGGAGGGCAGCTATCCCCCCTTCCTACACCCATCATTTCCCCAAACACATCCAATCAAAATTTTGAGATAGTCATTTTGCTCAACGTAATTGAAAGGTACATAAATTCTGTCTTTGAGGATGATGATCCCCCCCCCCCCGAGCCCTCAAGGCAAGAGTTGTAAGTTATGCCCTGGAGCATTTAAGATTTATAAATCTTATAAATAATCGTATAAACTTTGGAGGACAAATTTTTATTTTCTATTATTTAATGTTTTGCTTATCGTCAGACCATGACGATTTCTTTCTAACATATATTATTTACTTGCTAGTAGAAAACGTAATTAAAAATCAAAGAGCAAGATCTAGGTTGGGGTTGAGACACCATTTCACCGTTGCGTTCTATTTCACCGTTCCTTTTGCATTATTTTAAGTGTGTATCTCATTTTTTTGCTTGTTGTGTGGCAAAAGAAATCATGACTTGTCAGATCTATTGCCTGATATCGTTGCTGTCGAGGGTATATGGGATCATCAGCAGCGGTTCATTATCCTCGGCTTCATGCGAGAATGGCAGGTCATCCGCATAAGTGACCGAGCAATAATCAAATCCGCCTGTTTCGGCAATCAGATCGACAGTGTTGACAGAGCAGCGTCCCGTATACCAGCCGCGAGGTTTTGCACCGGTTGCTTCAAGGTGTAGTTGAATTGCCTTGTTGATGTCCTCTTTTTCCTCCTCAGGCAGGTAATCCTTGTATTCTGTATTGTTATGTACAGTAGTTTTGTATAGTAGTTATGTATAGTATGTTATGTAGTTATGTATAGTTATGTACAGTAGTTTATGTACAGTAGTTATGTATAGTCCTTGGTACTACAGTACCAAGGCCAGTGGAAATGAAACTTGATTATTTGAATTAATTAAATATAAACTTACATAACCATAACTATATGG
Organism: Alatinidae sp. Z8VKAUB7J3; assembly: GCA_010016025.2. Classification (NCBI taxonomy): domain Eukaryota; kingdom Metazoa; phylum Cnidaria; class Cubozoa; order Carybdeida; family Alatinidae; species Alatinidae sp. Z8VKAUB7J3. Next base: position 181,512,145 of record JAAAKM020721499.1, on the reverse strand, counting down.
GTATAGTTATGTACAGTAGTTATGCATAGTTATGTACAGTAGTTATGCATAGTCCTTGGTACTACTGCAATCTAGTAAAGCTCGAACCACGTTCCATCGTACTCAAAAGTTTGAAAACGCGCTTTGACAAGAACTGTCTAGTGAAAAAAAAATGCCAGGGTAACTATTATTTTGATTAGTCTTAATAATAAAAATTTAGTGCAAGAAATTATAGGAATTACGTAAAAGATCATGAAATTCCTCGAAAATAGCATCAGATTCGAATAAAAACTGCACCATTAGAATCACCATGGTGGGAAACTCTAAGAAGGGAAATACAACCATGAAAAGAAACGGTTTATCCAAGGACTTCAGAATAATATAGAAGTGAACGAACGTTTGTATTATAGGGTATCCATGCGTCTTCTCTGTGTTGCCAGAATACACCTTTTTTATGAAAATTCTCGTCAATAGTTCGAACTTGAGCCAAGTGGTCAGGGAAGTTTTCTTTCTGTTCTTTTTTGTTCTTCCTCCTGTCCTGACGAATCATGTTTGGCCGTAATTTGAAACAAGTTGAGTTTGGGGTATTTTACGAATAGAGAGGATCTTTCCATGGAGGAATTTATCATGGAGGAAGAGAATTTTTATGAAGAGGGCACTGGATTTTCCAGCATTATTTAAAAAGACAATGAGAAATTAAATAAAAACAACAATTTTTTTCAACTGAATGTAAAGAGCAACATAAAACTTAAAACGAACAGAAATTATTACATATATGAGGGGGTTCGTTCCCTCCTTAATACCTCGCTCTTTACGCTAAAGTATTTTTAGTAATTTCAAAATTTATTCTAATTCATTAGAAACTGTTATGGGTGCAAACGCGAATGTCTTAGACGATTTTTGAAATCCTCCCGTACTGAAGCCTTATAATTTTGAAATATAATTCGACGGATAATCGATTAAAAATCGAGTTCGCCTCTGAACTTCACCAAACTTCACAAATGGGTTATTTTCATCGAGTTCTAGATGTTTTTAAGGTTTTGGGGGAGATTTTTCACTTTTTAAAATTTTCTCCCATACTGAAGCCTCATAAGTTGGAAAAAAATCGACACTCACTGGCAAATGGTCAGACTCGATCAATTCGCGGACCACGCGGTCCACGGTGTGGGGCAAGGAGATAAAGTACATAAAGAATCCTCAATTAAACTCGGACTAAACACACTATAACATGTAAAATCCTCCATACCTAAATTTCCTCCCAACCTCCCGTTTATAATTAGTAACTCTTCTTTTTTACAAGAATTTATTAAATTCCCTCGCCATCTACTTATTTTCCGAGACCTATCCCTACTTTTCCTAACGATGATGAGCGGAGATTCTTCTATTGATAGCACGACACAAATCATTCATACTACCAATTTTTTTGGCAGATAATGGGTTAAAAGGATTTTCACCAGAGTTAAATGACTTTCCATTCTTCGGTAACGAGTGGCTAATCATGGGGTCTAAATTTTATATCATGTGTGCGATCCTTTCTCGGGTTATCATAAGCTCTTTTAAGAATACAATCAACAAACGGAACTTCATACTTTCCCTCGAATTTGATGGCCAGTAAAATTCTTATTTCTGAAATAGAATCTCTCGCGAATGCAAATATAAGTTTTCAAGAACCCAAAATGACCACCTATAGAAGAATCATGGTATATTTCAAGAATAGATTTGATCAAAGACTGAGGAACTATAGGTAGTATGCAAACATCGGAGCTTTTATATCTCTATGAGGGGATAGTGACATGACACAAAAAATCTAAGTCTTCATCAATTACAAAATTGTCAATTTCTTTTATTACAATTCTAGCAGCGTCTGGAGGCATACCTCAATGGCCTAGGTATAAAATAGGTTGTTCGTGAGGCAATAGAAACTAAACTCATATTTTTTAAAATAGGGACTCGGGAGAGTACTCACTCAATGCTTTATGCACAAAATTTAATTAAAGTGAGTTGACAAATGTATTAAAGAAACAGTAGTCAATACCAGTAGTCAGACCTGTTACTAAAAGACCCTTGAGGCTAGCTGCCGAAAAGCCAAGAATAGCATAATAAATGTGTTCTAATTTTTTACTTCACCTGAATGATTCTTGTGACAGGCGCTGCAGGGTTCATCGGCTTTCACACCTCCAAACGACTGCTGGAGGAAGGTCACGAAATCATCGGCCTGGATAACGTCAACGACTATTATTCCGTGGAATTGAAAAACTCCCGTTTAGAAATCCTGAATAATTTTGCGACGTTCAACCTCTACCGGGACGACCTGGCGGACAACCAGGCCGTTTCTGATCTTTTCAAAAAAGAGCAACCTCAAAGGGTCATTCATCTGGGAGCCCAGGCGGTATTTTAATAATTTTATTAAAGGAATAATTTAATAAAATTATTTTGGATTCTGAGTAATAAAACAAAATGTAATTCAAAAACTAAATTAACTTATGATATGGTGTGCATTTTAGCAAAAAAAAAATGCGCTTCAAATTATAAAAAGTCCGATAAGACTGTTAGTTAGTAAAAGAGACTATATTTATGTATAAAATTTAGCAGTAAACAATTAAAGGATATGAATTTACCTGGACCTTTAAACCAGCGGGATGTGAAGGTCAGAGGGTTAACGTTGATGCTTTGCGTTTTCTCTCCCGTACTCCAGCCGTAAGAATAACCGCCGGAGCCGCCGGTGGCATTGGCCGTTAGAGTCGCGTTATCTCCGGTGCAAAGATTGACGTCCGGGCCAGCGTCGGCGACGACTCCGCCGACGGAGACATTGGTAGTATAAGTATCTGTACAGCCATTGGGCGTCGTTACCGTCAACTGCACAGTTTTAGTACCTCCGCTGGACCAGGAAACGGAAGCCGACCAAGCAGACCCACCCCATCCTCAAAATCACTGATGGTGTCATGGCGGAACTGCGCCCCAAAGACAAAGACATCAGCCCCGGCGCCGCCCACCAGCAGGTCATCGCCCAGCCCGCCATAAAGGGAATCATCGCCGTCGCCGCCATAGAGCCTGTCTTTGCCCGCGTCGCCATGCAGCACATCATTGTCGGCCTGGCCATATAGTTTGTCATTGCCGCTGCCAGCACGCAGCAGGTCATTGCCGTCTTCGCCATACAGCAAACAATCGTTGAAAGATTTCCCTTCAATCCCCATCAAATGTTTTCTTCAAGTTTCGAGGATAAACCTACTGTGTGGCAATTCGAGGACCTTCGCAAACATCCCGTGACCCCATTTATCGAAACCGGGTACGAGTTGAATCCACTTCAGAAGGACAACATGGCTCATGGATTTCAGGATATGGTCTTTTGTACGACCTTGCTATTGGCAGGGATCAGACTCGGATTCTCTCGAACATAAGACAGAATTTCTCGATTGAATTCAAGTTGAACAGAATTGTCACTAAACGTGTTTTGAAACTACCAAGTAGCTCTGAACCCATGCTTGCATCGAATCCAACATAGATAGGAAAAATTTTGGTTGCCCATTGATTTTTTTAAGATAAATTGAGAAGCAAAAACTAATAAAAATTAAACTTTTGTTTTTAATTTTCTCCATAATAAAAAGAAAAAAGAGTTAATTGAAAACTGTGAAAAAAAATTTGCCCTCGGACGGCTTCGTGCAACACTGACAGGATGGCGAATTGGATCTGGACGCCATGGTCACCGCACGCTACAAGCTCGAAGACATCAATACAGCAACCGATGCGCTGGAGGCAGGACAAATACAGGGGCGTGCCATTCTCGAGTTCTGATGAAAGAACTAGTCGTCACGGAAACTACGCGCCCACAGACGAAGGGATACTTTGCGCACAGCGACGATGCTTCTCCTAACTGGGGTTTTCTTAACTGGGACACGCTGCTCTGGCGATTCGCGGCCGAACGATCGGTATGCCCATTTTGATGGAAATTGCTACATCTGTATATTTCGTTACTAACAAGACAGAAAAGTTGAAATAAGATGCAATTTCTGGTAAAAACTACACCTATTCCAAATGTAAAGAAAATAAAAATCATCTCGATACAATGGAAATAGATGTAATCTGTTTGAAAGTGATTCAAAAAGATTAAAAAAAAATTTAACTAGCCGAGATTCAGAAATTTCTTGCGACATTTGGGATTCAACCGGGAACTCTTTAGTTGTGTGTTAACCGTTATTTTTTAGGACTACCAGCACCTTTGAAAACCAGTGCGCCTCCATACGGCAAGAGTGCCTCTGAAAGAGGAGGATCAATATGCGTTACGTTTATCGTTGATTTTAACCACTGGGGGACAGACTTTTTGGCTAAAATAAATTTCTATGTTAACCGTTATTTTGTAGGACTACCTACACCTTTAGAAACGAATGTGCCACCGTACGGTATTACTGCCACTGAAAGATAAGGCTCAATATGCTTAAGGAGTATTTATTTTAAGATCCTTACAGATTAACGACTTTAGCATTTAATCAAAGCAAGGAAACAAAACCAAAGTATTGCTCTTACAACATTTACTTGGGGAAGCTGAACAAAGGTTCCCACAACACTTCACATTGCCCATGCAATGTGGATCTAGTTATTATTTATAATAATATTTCACATGAAAAAAACATAGTTTCTTTTTTTTAATTGTAGAATAACTGATTTGATGCTAGATTTTTCCACCATCTGTGGCACTGGACACGTCCTTCAGGAATATGATCTGTTGTAAGGCCCTCTTCATCTGTATGCGGAGCCTGAGAATACTCTTTATACAATTGCTTTTGGAAAAGGTGTAAAGTAAATAAATAAGAGATAACGATTATATTTAGAAAAAAATAGCTGAATAAGTTGATGCATTAAATGTTGGTGAAGATAGAAACATTTTTGTGAGCGAATGAGTGATATAATTGTCGAAACCTTTTCCATACAATCACATTTTCAGATAAGATATACAAAATTTCTTTTTCGAATTTTTATTTTGAGTTAATCTATCGAATAAGCAAGCTACGTTTATGTAAAGACAATTATGAAGGAAACGTGTCTTGACTGTGTCGAAGAACTTAGTCCCCAGAAGCATTGACATACGTAAATGTCGTAAATGTTGCAACAAAAAAAAAACAAACAAAAAACTAAAACTATAAATTAGAGCTAATGGCCCCCGTCCCCTCCTCGAATATTAAAAATTTCAAAAATAGAAGCTTTTGACGTTCCTAAAAGAATATCCCCAAAAATCCTGGCTCTGGCCCTGGATGTAAGTAATTTAGGATTTTTAAAAGTTGCTTTCGGAATTTTATGGTGTTTCCTTACGCCAGTCACAAAAATATATCAAATTATTGCAAACTAAAATAATTCAGAAAATCAGATCCTAAAATTCTTCATTGTTAGAATATCAAAAGTTTTTAAAGCTGCTGGCACAATTCCAGAGTTGCATAATTCAGCAGATCGTGCCCCCACTTCAAACTTTTAATAATTGAATGATTTTCGAAGTAAAAAATTCCATGCTAGGGTTGGTTGCTTCTCATGTCTAAAGTGGTTATGCAGTCAAAAAAGCGATCTTACAGTCAAGAAAAGTTTGACTGTCCAATTCTTCCTTTATTACTTCCCCCTCCCCTCACCCATGCTATCGAGAAGTTAATTGAAGTTAGTTAATTGAAGAAACTTTCGATAATAGGGGTAAATTTGTAACAACGATTCCCCTTGGATCGTGCATAGAATAATTGGTCTTTTTAGCGCACATACGCATGACAACTTCATAAAGAATTGCAAGAGCGAACGCAGGGACAGGGAGAGCTCCTTGGGATGCAAACGTTTCCTAAATATGTGGGTACTTGTTATTCAAAGCATCAGTTCAAATTTTATAATCCTCCAACCATACGAAAAAAAAAATCAGCCGTCCGTGTCTGTGCGTTCGATTAGTTTATACTGTAATCGTTTCTAATCAAATGATCAGACATTAAAATGTATCACTGTATCATAAAATTGAAAATTCCGGTGCCCTTTTTAAGTGACCAAAAAATGGAGGGCAACTAGGGCCCCTCCCACGCTCATTTTTCCCAAAGTCACCAAATCAAAATTTTGAGATAGCCACTTTGTTCAGCGTGATCGAAAAGTATAATGTCATGTCTTTAAGGATGACTTAATCCCCCACAGTCCTGGTTAAAGGGCTGCAATTTATGAATTTTGTCCATTTTTTACACATGGTATTGATTATTGGGAAATATGAAGAAGTTTTGCCATGGAGGTTCAACTCAGAACCTTTAGCCATTCCTTATATATTGCTATTGCGCCCTTTTGACAGCAATCCTGCATATAGTTTGTTTATATTTTGGTTAACGCCCCCTTAACATTTTCCAAAAGTGTTAACCTTGGCCTCCTTTGTGACTCAACATCCAACACACCCCCTTTCCCGGTAACTGTACTTATATCTACATCATGGGCAAAGTGTGTAACCTACAACACTCCCTCGAGGAGACATAGGGGGTTATACGACTGAGTAGCACTACTGGAAAAACATTTCTGACAATATAATTAAAGAGATAAAAGGAATGGGCTTAGACATGAACAACTGTAGAAGACAAGGCTATGATGGAGCAGGAAATATGTCAGGTAAATGCATTGGAGCTGCCCAGTTAATGAAAGATAATTATAGCAAGGTGTTATATATTCATTGTTCATCTCATCGCTTAAATCTCTGTGTTGCAAATTCTTGTCAAATTCCTTCCATTATGAAGCCGTTTGGGTTTATACGCTTTGTGTATGTGATTAAGTCAAAGTTACAAGGACACTAATTTATCAATCAAAACACAGAGTACAGATGAAAGATAAAGCCTTCCACTATGTCGAAGCCGACCAGGGCCAGTTAGATTACGACGTGCTGCGTATACGCTCCAATATTGACCGCATTAACACCAATAACGCCGTTATCAATCTTAAAAAACAGACCATCGATATACTGGGCGTCCGTCCGATAGAATTTAGCCATGCCCAGCAAGTCGCGCTCATAAAATTTTGAGCTGTTTTACGGATCCCAGACCCCCCAAGAACCCCCTCAATACACATTATCCTGTGCGATTCAAAAGGAAAAAAGACATATGAACCAAAACTTGAGTATTTCACAGCTATCAGATGAAATTGTCTTATTTAATAACTATTTTCCCGTGATTTATGCAAGGTCTCAAAAACGACGCTCTTTACGTTTCCATCTGAAAGGGCGAAACACCTTAACGATCTGAAAAAAGACCAGAGCAGCTTAGGAAACAGAAGCGCGTTCCATCCAGCGCAAGATGCGTATCGTTGACAATGAGATCAAGGAGCTGAACGGTGATCTGGCACGTCTGCGTGGCCGCGAGGATGCGGAAACACGCAAGGTTGTGATCAATGAGCAGATTGCGGAGCTTGAAGCTGAAAAAGCGAAGATTGCAGAAGGAATTCCTGCTGGATGGGAAGAGGCGAACAATTCATTCACCGGGCTGCTAAAAGAAGAAACGAAGCTGCGCAGCCAATATCGCCGTACTCCATTGCGTGTCATCAATAGACCCTAATGATCCAACAAAACTGTTATGCAGCTCCCTTTCATGTTTCTGCAAGGCATGCATAAATTTTGATTTGCCTGCTTGCGAGTCTGTTGACCATTGTGGCAAGTGGGAGTTAAGGAAACTAGAGCCTACAAGTCAGAACTGTTTAGGAGATGATGAGAACGAGCTACAGGACTTGTGGGCAAATGACATAGATAATGTGGATGAGACAGTGCAAGTTGGAGATTACTTCGGCCGGCCCGGCCTTCTTGAGCTGCGCGACGACCGCGCCGCGGCCGTCGGCCGGCAGGGGGGTGCGAGGCACGATTCGCTCAGGGTAGGCCATGGACCGCACTACGACGCAGCGGCCGGCGCAAATGGCTCAACTTTTTTCTGAGTCGATTTTCTTGAGCTGTTTCGCGCATCCACGCCGTCGCATCGGGGATTCGGATGGTTTGAAAGGAGCCTCTTGTCGTGAAGTCGAATTTCTCGGTGCTCTTCTTCTTTGGCCTTTACTTGATAAAAAAACAAATTCATAGATGCTATTTAATCAAAGAGATTTAAAGACACTCATTAAGGTTGTCTTTTCATAAACATAAATTTAGGAGTGAAGAGTAAGTAACTAAAGTCTTACAAATCCTAAAGTCTTCACTGAATGCATTCTCATGTCTAAATCGATTTAGGATTGATTTACGCAAAGATGGTAATTAAATTACTTGAAAGATCTTTGTATTGATTCCTTGTGTTAGGACTTAGAAAATTCTTAAACTCGTATTTTCCCCAAAAAGATCTGATAGAAATTTTTAGATTGCCATTTGTTGTCGTAGAAACTTCAAAAAATACTCATTCGATTAGAAATTGAAAGGTCTTCTTTAAGTAGTCAAAAGTGATTGGAGGGCAGCCCCCCTTCCCACACATCAATCAATTCCCAAAACACACCTAATAAAAATTTTGAGACGGCTATTTTGTTCACCGTAGTTTAAAGGTCTGGAAATTGTATCTTTCAGAAATACAACCCCCCACTACGATATTAGTGATAAATTGGTAATTGAGCTTAAGAGTAGCACAAGGTTAGGATTTCGATTACAGTTTCTTGGAACTGCAGTCTGGAATTCTCTACCAGTGGTCATCAGGGCGGCGGAGCATCTTCTATAGTTTAGGAGAAAGTTAAAAGATAATTTAACAAAGAATGGTTTAATTTGTATTTATTTGTGAGGAAATAGGTGGTGGTAGGGAGGTCTGGCTGGATGGCGGTTGTAACGATGAGTAGTTGGATGGTTCCTTCACCAATTCGGCATTGGCTTCTGCCAGTTTGGCGGTTCGTTCCTGGACCCGCTGCTCCAAATGATCGCGAGCCTCTCGCAACGCTTGTTCGGCAAACTCACGTTCTTGAATTTCTTGCTGTAACTGCTGATTCGTCTCTTGAAGGTCGAGAGTCCGTTGTTGAACTCGTTGTTCTAATTCATCGGATGTCCGACGCAGTTTCGAGACAACAAGACCGATCCCACCCATCCATAACAGTGCCAATAGGCTCACTGAAAATTAAACACATACAATAATATGGAATTTCGCCCATACTCTAATTTGTCCTAGCCCAATGATCACGTCCTGAATCCAATCACGATATCCGCATTCCACAAGAATCAAATATAAACTGATTAATTTTGTGTCTTCTGGCATTCTGGTTATCTTTACTTGAATGAATGGCTCTGGAGTATCCATTTAACCTAGGAATGAGGGTGAAGACGCAATGTTTGATAAAAAAAAATCATTTCAGTAAATAAAATTAACCTAGTTTCAGATCTTCTTCTGTAAAATTTGGGGTGGTCTGAGATTCATACCTGAGACCTCTCGTACCCTAAGCGAAAATCATACCCCAAGACCACAAGCCATACTTAAGAATAACAATCATTTTATTTTATCGACAAATAAAATCCTTCTCAACTATCTTGTTCACTCGCCCCCCCCCCCCAGATGGTCAAATCGAGAAAAAGACTATTTCTAATTTAACCCACTCTGGTCCCCGAGACGCCCACCAACCTTCATCAATAGAATATACTTTTTTGCCCTTTTCAGTTAGTACTACATAGTTTGCTCTTTTATGATTCGGGTTGACTTGATATGCCAGCAAGCCATCTTTTGCCATTGCGTCAGTTAATCTTTGTATGGATTGGCGAGTTAGTCCCATTTCGCGAGCGACCTGAGCTACAGTAAGAGGCGTATTCGACATTTCTAGCGCACCGAGAACTTTCCATCGCGCACTGCTCAGTCCCAACGCTTTTGTTAGGCGATCTCCTTCTGCTCTTCAGGAGGTCGTCGTCGTCGTCGCCGTTCAGGCGGTCGTTGCCGTCGCCACCCTGCAGCGTATCCTCGCCATCGGCGCCATAGAGCGTGTCGTCGTCGCCACCGCCCCAGACCCGGTCGTCGCCGTCGCCGCCGTTGACCACGTCCTTGCCGGCCCCTGCGATGACGATGTCGTTGTCGTCGCCCGCATACAGGCGATCGTCGCCGCCGCCGCCGGTCATCGTGTCGTTGCCGAAGCTGCCATACAGCGTGTCGCCGCTTGTTTGTCCACGGTCTACCGGACCCGGTCCAAGATCGGGACCCCATCACCGTGCAGGATTCAATGCCAACGCTCACGATCCCGTGGGCGAGGGAGGACGATGCCCTGCCGAGCGGTGTGACAGCGGTCGAGCCCCGTGATAAGTGGCTGCAGCGCTGGATGCGGGTCGGACGGCGGCAGCCAGGTGGCGTCTCGATCAACGATTTTCAACAACGAGGGAGTAGCCTGCTGGATGGGTTCTTTGGAAACGATTCTGAGAGTGGCAAGAAGCATCACCGCATCCTCCAGCTACACATACACACACACACACGTCCACATAGATCAGTATCCACATCACAATCATGGTGGCTTTCTCGTGTCGATTGCGTGCACACCTTGATCCTCCGCAGCTTGCTGTCGTAGGAGGAGAAGAGGAGGTCGATGTATGAAACGAGGTCGTCACACGCTCGCTGCACGTCCTTGTTTGCGAATCGTCCCTCCTGAGTCAGAGACTCTGCGTATCGAAGAGGCTCCAAGAAACGGAGGCAGATTTGCGAAATATGTTTTTCACTGTATACGGATTGTTTGGGTATCCAAATGACTGACTGTATCTCAAACAGTAAAATGTTCGAAAAGTGTCCTTTCTACGGCCAAAATCTAGGGCTTTAATAAGAGATAAAGTGAGACGGCTAAGAAACGCTCTGTGGATGAATGAAGACAGATGCTAAGGTTTGTCTTTGTCGGCCAACGTCTAGTGCCAAGTGAAAAGAGGTCATTCCTGAATGGTGATTAAAGCCTCTTTTCCTATTTCAAAAGGTAATAAGAGACTACAAATGTAATCTAGTCGATGACTCGTCTCTTCGGTCCCAGCTGATCCTAGGCGAACTTGAAAATCGGTATTGCGTGCTCCCAAAAGACAAAGCTTTCACGTTTGTACATACTAGTGGTTCAGTCTCAAATATAGACCATGTCGCATGCACACCAAACGTGACTAGCACAGTAAGCGTGCTAATGGGAAGCCACTCCGCTGACCACATCTCAGAAGGGTAGATCAAACCATGCATCAAGCATTTTCATTGGTCAGTCACATCCACACCAGATGGCAATGGCAAAGTCATCCTTGCAAAGTTTCATTCCTTCCTGCAGCATATTGTAAATACGCACAAGAATCTGGAGGATCCACTTTTCAACAGATGTCAACACTCTGAACAAATCACCCCCCGGAAGTGGCTTGACAAATGTAAACAAAGGATCATTCTCAAAGTACTGCTTAAGATTTATGTATTCCCCTTTTCTTAGCAATCCACGGTCATTTTTTCAGTAAAGTGCAAAATATATTCTGTAAATTAGATCAAAATTAAGCAGGTGAAAAAAAATAATTATCTTAGACACTTGTAATTTTCTTACTCCACTGAACATGTAATGAGAAGAAATTCTCATACAAATTGACCTCGTAAAATTTTTCTTTTTTTTCAAAAAAAGCAACACAAATATATTTCTGGAAAAATTCTGCGATCCATTTATTCATTTCTTTTCTGTATTTCCTTTGAAACACAACGAAGACGAACGTGAATTTGTGTTTGATGATACAAGAAGAATCGCTGTCTTTTACAGGATATTCATTGGCCCAGGACTTGTAAAACTCTTTGAGAGGAGACCAAAAAGACTAGTAAAAGCATGTTGTTTTTACGTAATAGCTAAGATAGGTATGATGTGAGATACTAGCAGCAAAAAAATTAAAGAAAAACACTTATCACCAATGGTACAAAAAGCACCCTGGAAACTAAAAACTTACCGATGGTGTTTTCTCTTGCTCTTGCCTATAAGCTTTGTAAAAAAAAAATTATCACCGAAGCTGAAGCTTTTCTTTTCGTAGAATAGTTTCGTTTGATAAAATTTTGGTAAACGGGGTATCCAATAACCTCTTATCTCGATAAAACTTATAAGGCCATCAGTAAGCCTTCAAGGTTCACTGATCAAGACTCGATTCTGTGTACCGCCAAACATGCCTGAATTAAGTTTAGTGTACTAAAATCTGATTTTTCACTTTTGGAGTGACCCAAGGTCTATGCGCTATACTGTGAAAACCACTATATTTAGAAAAAAACCTACAAATTCCTTAAGAAATCCGGAAGACTCTTAAAGTCCCCAAATCCCTAAATGAAAAATTTGCCCCTAATAGACCTCAAAAATACCTATTATAGGGGGGAAATCCCGAGAATGCACACATTGGTTTTAGTAGCGGGTACCAGAGATGGCACCCGTAAAAGGAAAAACTCCACAGGAAAAGAGAGCAGTGTTTCTACTTCTACGGATTTTTCCCCCATTTTTGATCGTTTTCATTCTTTATGTTAGGGCTAGAGTTCATACCATCGAGACTTCAATTATCTCACCTTCCCAGAATAAAACCTTGCACATAAGAAACAATAAAGCTACCTACCTATTAATATACGTTTCCACTGTGAGGGGTATATCATAGTTAATTACAAGTGATACTTGTTGCCAGTAAATTGGACGAACTGGACGAAGATCTGTTGTGATGAGAAAACGAGACGATCCAGAGCAGAATTTACGCAGAACTTCATAGCCTGGGGATTAGTCGAAGCGGGTGGTGTTGTATTCGGCATGTTCGGCTCCTTATACGCTAAAGGAGGAGCAATGCGCACAACCACGCACCCACGTCTCCCTCCGTCAGCATGATCTGAATCAGGTAATATGGGTATGGTTTATACTTATCCGCCGCTATAAACCATTCTCAGTGCTACTGCACTCCCCAGACGTGAAGCGACCATAACGGAAAAGTAGTATGAAGTACAGCTATGGCTGACCCAAGGTCAGCCTCGCCGCTCGTTGGTATCACATCCTATTGAATTAGTGAGCCGCGGCCCGCTTGCTCGCACTCCCCGCTTGGGGTATTCCCTCTGCCATGCAACCGTCTCCCTTCGACGCGGCGATCTTCGACGTGGCCGCCGCGCTCACCGAGCGTGAGGTCACGCAACCCACCGCCCTGTTCATGCTGGGGACCGGGCTCGGGGTCCTGCCCGGCCGCCTCGAGAACGGCGGGCGCCCCCCCCTGGGGGGCGGCCCCCAAATCTTCTAGCTTCCTGTACACCTTTTGTGTAGTAACATGACCGATCGTTGTGTTGGCAACCAAGCTCGTGGGACACGCACTCTGGTGGTCGTTGTAGTCGGCCTTCTGAATTTTTTGGAAAATCACCGTACTATTGCTTTCGTTCGAATATGTGAAAAGGTTTGTCATTCTCATGACGGGTATCTTTAATATAAGCCAGCAGCCGCAATAAAGAAAAACAAGCACAATGGGGCGATACACGGGCGATGAGATGTGCCTGAAAGTAGAAAAGCCTTCATTTTGCTTTATTTCAAGAAAAGCCTTCATTTGCATATGAAGGAAAAGCCTTCATATGCATGAATACATATTTTTCTATTTTTAGTGGCTGACCGCGAATGCGGCGAGTCGAGAATTCGAGATGGGAGCATAGTCGGAGGAGAGGAGGCCAGTCCTGGACAGTTTCCATGGCTTGTATCAATTCGGATCAAGGGAATGCATTGGTGTGGAGGAGCCATCTTGAGCAAGAAATGGCCTGGGCCGCGTAGATCAGGCAGGACCGCGTCGCCCGCCCGTCGATCCGAACCGTACAGGCGCCGCAAACCCCATGCTCGCATCCCACATGCGTGCCGGTGAGCCCGGCCTCGTGGCGCAGGAAATCGGCGAGCAGCAGCCGCGGTTCCGCCAGCCCCGTCACGCTCTCGCCGTTCAGCGTGAAAGTGACCGTATGCTTCTGGTCAGCCTTCAGATAGCGCATCAACGGCCTCCGAATGTTTATAGGCTTGTCGATACTGAACAAAATGGCTACCTCAAATTTGAATCCGTTGACTTTGGGGGTAAAAATGAGCGTGGGATGGGGTCAAGTGACCCCCAATTTTTTGGTCACTTAAAAAGGGTACTAGAACTTTTAATTCCCGTTAGAATGAGCCCTTCTGCAATATTCAAGGACCACTGGGTCGATACAATCACCCCTGGGAAAAAGAAAAAAAAACATATAGACACGCAACCGTGATCGGTCTTCTGGCAAAAAATACGAATTTCCACATTTTAATTAAAGTTGAAGAACTGTGCCCTGTATAGTGCGTATAACTCTCCGTAATGACAGGAAAAGACTTATGACAAATTCACGGAGGCTGTTATAATGCAAAATTATTATTATTAAAAGATACTTTTTTAATTACGCTTAAAGTTTAAACTACATAATGAATATGAAGAGGATTAAAAATTGCATTCAGTTGTGTCAAAGCTTGAATGAATAATTTGCACAATTATTATTACCGCTGTAGAGATGTTGATATGAAGGATTAGCATATCCAAAGTCTGTTTTGTTGCACCCTCGTAACCCCATTCTGTCAAGCATACGTGTTAAAAATTTTTATTCTATTATGTCTTTACTTGGTTTTGGCTGTGAGAAAGTGGGAAACCTAGTTGATATTAGGCCAAATCTTAGGAAATATATCTGAATGTTCTATTGCCCCCGCTCCATTGAATTCACCCAGTCTACATTGGCCTACATCCTACCAATCTCTACTTTGGGGGCTCTAAAGGTTCTATAAAGCATCCCTCCCTTCATTTGACCTTTGTTTAAAAAAATGTCAAGTGTATAAAACACTTGAACATTGGTTAAAACAATTTGGTTAAAACATGATTTTAACCAAATCATGAATAAAGGTAGTAGTATCAACGCACGATGTACAGTTTCTTGAAATTAAAAGTCGAAAAGTGCTTATCAATCGGTTAGCCTATGCTCCCTTTATTGAGCTATGACTATGATAGAGCATTGTAATATTTTTCTATAAAGTCTTCTTTACATGCTCTTTCAGGCGCAGCAGCAGCGTCTCGTAGATGGTGCGGCTGGCCTCGGCCTCGCGCTCCAGCTCCCGCAATGCCAACTCGGCGTCGGCGAACTCGCGCTTCAGGTCCAAGGCACGGACCCGGGCAGCTTCAAGTTGCTCCTGCAACAGGTCCAATGTGGCCGTTGCCTCGGCGACGTCGCGCCGGTAGATGGCGAGAATGCTATCCGTCGCCTGGGCCTCGAGCTGCGCGATGCGCGCTTCCAGGGCCTGGACCTAGGCAAATATTATTTCTTACAACTTGATTTTATTACTAAGTAATTTTAACACAACTTTTTCTTTTATCCACTAATTTTTAAAACAACCTTTTTTTTGCCAACTAGATATTAAATATTAACTTTTTACAGCGCTCATAACATCATCTCAGGTTGACTTTAAGAGCTCGGATTCCCTGAGATGGTTTTCTCAAGGCTATCGAAAATAGCCCACAAGTCGTAATCGACAGAATATATCTTATTTGAAATTAGAGCGTAAAACATTCCCTGCAAAAACATGAGTTTTGATAAGAAGACCCAATATATGGTTATCCACCAAGATGCATCGATTGATGACGTCAAAAAATTAAAAGATTCCTCGTTTTATATTAATGTCTTTTTTATGTTTTGAAGCCAGTTTTGCCTTCAGTTCAAATGGCGTCAATTTAAGGATAGTTAGAAAGGGGATAAAACGTATTTTACCTCCTTGTATATAATCGTTTTTAGTCTTTCATCTTTTCTCTCTACTGGTCACTTATTGTTCATATTATTGTTATTGTTATTGTTCATATTATTGTTATTGTTTGTTAATTGTTTGGATAAACGTAGATACCTTTTTTTATTTTTACCTTTTGTCTTTACTTTCTTATTTTTATTTTGTCTTTTTCTCTATTTTGTACTCAGTCATTTTGTACTTTTTGTATTGTTTAACGGATTAGAAAGAAATAAATAAGTTTTGACTTCGCTCTTCACTTCCTTCAAAAGTTTTGTCCGACTCATAAAAATATAACCCTGATGATACTTCAGTAAGAAAAATACAGAGAATAAAAAACTTGGTACAGCTCTTTAACTTTGGTTCAAAGATGGTGTCTCCTAAGTCCTAATAGACTTGAGGTACCATGCTTTAGTCTATCTTTTGTGTATTTCATTTGTTATATCCTCCCTCAATACGAGTTTCCTGTTTTGTCAATACCTTGATCTAAAATATGAATCCTCTTTCGAAGTCAGATACAAAGAAAATAGGAATTAAATTGAAAAAAAATTAACAAAATGATTTGTCAAGTATTATCAAAAGTTTTTTTCCAACTTTTTATAGGCTTTGGAGGTGAAAGCTATACCATATAGCAGATTTAGAGGCTAAAATAGTAAGAAAAATTAAGGGAAATATCGTCCAAAAAGTGCTAATTTACCCTAATTTTCGAATCAAATATGCTAGGAAAAACGGAAGGAACCATCAGGAATTTGTTAAAGGAGAAGAAATGAAAAAGGAAGAAATGCTGCCTATATTAGGTCGGGGTGAAAGCTACACGTCCCGCGTCTTCCCCCATCAGGCTCCCGAAGATCGCGTCCTGTTCCGCGTGATGTCCGGCGGGTTCGCGTTCCCCGGCGAGGTCGATCGCGACGACAGCGATCTCCAAGACGAGGCCCACACAGCGCTCCGTCGCCTCAACGCGGTTCGCGCCGCGCCGGTGTTCGCGCACACGAGCCGGGCGCGCAACGCGATTCCACAGCCCGTCCGCGGGCACCGTCGGCGACTCGCGCGGATCGGCGAACACGTGATTATCAGTACATTAAAAAAGGAGCAAATTAATAGTCTTTTTCTTCAAATATAAGCAAGTAAATGTCTGAGACAGGTTTTAACTTACCGAGAAAGTAGAAACTGAGCAATGGCAGATTATTTTGAAATAGCAAAACCTGTTTCTGAGGAATTGTTATAATTTGGTTTACCGGTATCTTTTCAATTTCCTGACGATATTCCGCGTAGCTTCGACGCTAAGCTGATATCATGTTTTGTTATGATACTACACCATATAACCGACAGAGTTTCTCTATGATACTCCTCTATGAGCGCCCCACTAGAAAAAAAAATACCTAAAAAAAAGTGGTAATAAACAAAGTGGTAAATTGTTCCGTTAGGTAAGCAGGGTGATAGTCTATATGTGGCCTTTTTAGATTTGAAGGGGGTATTCACAAATGTAAGAAGGAATCTATGAATGATATATTTTTAGAGTTTCTCTATGATACTCATCTATGAGCGCCCCACTAGAAAAAAAAATTACCTAAAAAAGTGAACAAGGCATGATGATGATGGGGATGTCTTTTGACCAAAACAACCAACACCCACTGGAAAACAAAATGAAGATTAGATTGATTCAGTCCCCAACTCGGAATGCAAAGGAAAGGATGCAAAATGTGAATGGATTCAATGGCACGAATGCGAATGATGATGTCTTGTCAAGGCATGACTGACTATATATGAATATGAACGTTCTGAAGTCATGTCTGTCTTTAGAAATCTGGAACCTCACGTGTGTACGGACAGGAGTGAGTTGCTGTTACATTGTGACTGACCCAAGAGAATGACCCCAAATTTTGTAACTTTTTCAAAATATGTACAAGCTTCACTGATCGGAGGAGCAACAAGTTCAAGTGCATTATGGGGACCCAGAATCATTTTTGTTAAAAGTGGAACCTCAAAAGGTATTATACGATTTGGAAAATGGTACGTACATTAGCTCTCAAATGGACTACACCATCTGGGACGAGTCCATTTACACTGAACTAGTGAACTGCCAGGCCCCCCGTAAGAGTAGCCATCCCATGGGTCTCACCACGGCTACCCTTTAACATGCCTCGGGATATTTTGCAATTTTTAAGGCGATCAAATCGGGGATTTTATCAACAGCTTTAGTCTGGTTTCTAAGATAATGATCGAATGCCTCATGATCTGGAAAATCTGAAATTCGATACGATGCAGTGTAAAATGCTTTCCATCAGTCATTATTTTAAATTTCTTAATGCAAATACAAATATATTTTTATTAGAAAATCTTGATGGTAACATAGCTACGCACGCTCCTCCTCCAATCTAATCTATTAAGGCCTAAACTTTTACACCCTCCCAGGATGTTCCCATTACTTTCAGATCTTTTTTTATGACTTCTTCCCAACCCAGACAAGGACGAACTGCTATCCGTGTAGCCCCAGATGGTTGGCCAAAAAGGACAATCTTCGGACCATCTTTATCTTTAAAAATGGGTATAAATAGATACAGATAGTTTGTATTCCCGTCTCTCGTTTTTTAACGGCGCCAACCTGCCCTCAGAAAACAGAAAAGTAACTGGATTATAAATTTAAATAACAGATGAACTTACTTATATTGTTTGCAACATAATGTTATGATAAGCTTTTGATGCTCTATTATCTTGGGTTTTTTATTTAAGTTCTTCCCTTGGATGTTTTGTAAGACATTGTCATGGATGGCCAGTTTGGCTTTAGATCTTCAAAATGTATATATTTACATATTCAAATCTACAAATTTGTACAAAACTACAGCTTTTGCTTATAATTTGCCTTAGCAACTTAGTCTTCTTCACATTAATTTTCAAACCTATTCTAGCACCATGAACTTGCAAAACCCCTAAAAGTTTATTATGGCATTTGGTATTTACCAAGTGACATATAGCAATCACAATTTCTGTTGGTCTGTCTGTTGGTCCTGCTTTTGCTAGTTTGTGCACTTCTAGAAAAGCTAGGACAATGAAAGTTGGCAGGCGTATCAGGACAAGACGAGATTAAATTAGAAATATTCTCCTCCCCGATTCAACAGCATGGTGGCCATAAAAACAGAAAACGCTTGTTGGGGGCTTGGCCGGGGTTTTTGTTGGGGGGGGGGGGTTTTTTTGGGGGGGGGGGGGGGGGGGGGGTGCAAAAAAACTTTGAAAAAATTCATCAAAAATCTGTTTATATGCATTTTTGTTACGTTTTTACGAATCAGACATACATTTCGAAGAGGAGTCCAAAGCCCCTAAGCTCCCCTGGATACGGCCCTGGTTACGAACTTGACACAACACAGGTACCATGCTGGTATCGTTGTTTGCAATGCTTACTTCTCAAATTCAATTTGCACTTAAAAGCCCGGCATTATAGGCGTAAAGGCGCTAAACAACAATGGCTGAATCTATGTGGGAATATGTATAGATTCAGGATTGAACCTGGGTGGTAGGTATTTTATTGTTTTCATCTAAAATAGCGGCCTTAGCACGGATCCGTTTTTCCAATTGCTCCACCAAATCGTCATTGGCCAGGCGCTCTCGTTGACGCTTACCGTCCAGATAAAATATCAGGTCGGTTGTAATGTACTTGACTGACACATGACTTCCTCATTATTGATGCATTCATGTGTTTTCCTACCGCTTTGTACCAAAAGGCACGAAACTGCTCACTGACTCGGGAGGTGTTCACAGCTTTACCGTTCCATCTCAAAAAAACATTATCGCCATATTTAGGGTGAGCGATGGGAACCTGGCCTCGGATTTTCTGGATAAAAACATCCAAATAGCTAAATTTGGCAAGTGATAGAACCAGTATTGCCGCCCCCGCCAGCTTTGAGATCAAAACTTTGATATAGCCATTTGATTCAGCATAGTTGAAAGGCCGAATAACTATGGCCTTAGAGATGACACGACCCCCATAGTCCCTAAGGAAAAGGCTGTAAGTTGCACAATTTGGCTTTTTCTCACATATAGCATTTGTTATTGGGAAATATACGGAATTTTCCTTAGTGGTATTTTCTGCATGTTGGGGGGATTTTCCATGGAAAAAACATTTTGTGGGGAGGCTAGTTTTCGGATTTTAGGTTTCCCATCTCAGTTGCCGGTACTAAGTAAACTATAGCTAAATGCAAATAAAATTGCCGGTTCTAGAGTCAAGGGTGTTTTTTTTTCTTTTTTTGGCTGGCTGCGCAACCCCTAAAATTTTTACGCACCCCCAAGGGGTTAGTATATCACAGTTTGAGAGCCACTGGTCTAAAGAATGGCTTAGAATATTAAGTTGGAACTTTAAAATCATGGTTTGATGGAAATTAAAAATCACAAGGCGGCTCTTCAAAGTTAATCGTTTTCCTGCATATTTATGACAGCCCTGAATACGGTATTTCATACAAACGAAAATGAAATAACTATAACAAAGTATTTTTTTCATCACTTTCTTGAGAATGAAAATTTATTTTCAATATACTCAATCGTTTATTTTTGTGCTCATTATAATTAAATTTTCTGGAAATAAGAACGTTTTCAGCTCGGAAGTTTTTAAAGGTAATCAGTAAGCTAAACAGTTTGGATTGCCAACTTTTTGCATTTGTTCTCGTGGCTCTCTCAGATAATTCGCTCGGATCGTCGGCAAACTGTGAGGGGCGCCATCGGCGGCATGGATCGAGCCGCGCGATGCGGGCCGCAGGGCGAACACGCCAAGCGAAAATCCGGGATGCGGATCGGTGCCAAGGTCCTTCGAACGCGAATAGCGATCCTTGCCACTGATCTGCGCCAGCTGGATCTTCACGTCGGCGCGGTTAAGCGAAGGATCCGTCCTCGCAATGGCATGGACGGTTGATGATGTGGTCCTTTGACTTCCATCGTATTATTTGCAAGGCTTGAGAGGGCTTCCGTCAAAGCGAATCTTACCAACACTTGCCCTTAGGCTCTCGGGGGTTGTTTTAACCCTGGAGCTTTTGTTATCTGAACGTTTGACTTATTTTAACAAAATGGCTACCTCAAAATTTCGATCGGCTGAATTTTGGGTAAAAAGGGCAGAAGGGCTATTTGCCCTCCGGTTGCTTTTGAGCCTTAAAAAGAGAACTAGAACTTTCAATTTTCAACGGACCCGGAAGAATGCCGCCGCCGCGTCGGCGCGCATATGCCGGAGCTGCTTAGCCTGTTCGACAGCATAGCGGGTTTCGCCGGGGACGATCCGGCCATGATCGCCGCCCTTGCCGGAATAGACCCGCCGCCTCTGATCCCCGCCGGTTGTACGGTTCGCGCTTTCACCCGGCCCCGGCCGGCCAGGCTGCGCAACTACGATTTCCATCCGGATGCAACCTCGGCGGTTATCTTGCGCACCGGAGGGGCGGGGCGAGAAATCGCATGAATTAATCAGGCTAAGTCCAGCCTGCCAATCTTAGCCCATGATTTGCAGGCACTGGCACGATGTTCCGGATATTTGCGATACTCAGTTCGGACCTCGCCGTCAGGTTAGAGACGGTGAAACTCTGTATGGCCACATGACATAACTCGTTGCATGTTAAAATCATGTAACTCCGATATGCAAATTTATATGCCTTTATTAGAGCAGCGGACGGACCAATATAAGACGCCCCCGCAGACTGCAACCATGGCCCGCTCGGCACGCCGCACAGGAATGTCAGCGATCAACACGAGATCGATGTCGGGATCGTCAAGCAGCGTGCGGCGGTCGGCAACGCGCGGAATATCCGGAAAACGTTTGACAAAGCCCTCAACCGGCTGCGGATCGCCTTCGGTCCACCAGCCCTTGCAGGAGCATCCAAGCTCCAGCATGCCGGCAAGCTGGCCATAAATATGCCGATGATCGACGCCAATCACGGCGAGTTTCAGATCGTGCATGGTGTAGGGGAAAAAAACACAAACAAACAAATAAACACGCATCCGGGGTTGGTCTTCTGGTAAAAAATACTAAGTTCCACATTTTTGTAGATAGGAGATTGAAACTTCTGCAATAGGGTTCTCTGATACGCTGAACTCGATGGTGTGATTTCGATCCTATGTCTTTTAGGGGGTATTTCTCCCTATTTTCCGAAACAAGGCAAATTTTCTGAGGCTCTTAACTTTTGATGAATAAAAATAAATTTGATGAAACTTGTATGTAGTCTGTTCTGAACAAAAATACGCTTTATTAGAGAGAAACGAAGCCACTGTTAGGTAGAAATTACAATTATTAAACTTACTGATTGAATTTACTAAAAAAAAAATTATGGAATATATTAATGAATTTACTTTATTGAGTAAGCTTCCTAGTCTCCTTTTTGTTACCCATAAAGGACAAAGATTCATAAAACGAGAACAAAGGTTCAAACAAACCGACTAAAGATATATATATATTTTTTTTTTTTTCTTAGTCACGTCTGGTAAAAGAAAAAGAAATGCAAATGAACATCCGTGAAATGAACTCAAGAACCCAGGAACTCAAAAGGTATCACTTATAGATAAGACAGTAAATAAGACCCTCAACAAAATTCCACCCCAAACGAGAAAGCTGCTGCCACTCTGCAAGAATATGGGCCACATCATTACGCGGTAAATACACCGGTGGCAAGAGTAATCTTACCCAAGGTCAGCCAAAACTTCTCAACCAGTTTCTCCACTTTGAAATGATATTCTTCAAAATAGTGGAAAGTTAATTGACTATGCCTCTAAGAATGATGACTCCCCCCACTGAAAATCGGAAATTTCACGGCATGTTAGGGAGGATGTTGCAAAGTATTTGGAGAAGAAATAGTCTTCCTCCCATACATTTTAAGCTGTCTTTTCTCCAAAGACATCTGATCAAAATTTTGGAATTGTCATCTTATATAAAATAGTCAAAAATCTAAGAAACTATTCCTCCGGAAATGACAATTCCTTTAGCCCTTGGGAATTTTATCATTAATGGCCATATTCTGTATTCTACCATGAGGAAAGATTGAATTATTCCCAAAGCCTTGCCACGAACGCCACCACTGATCAACTTACGAAGCAGTATTATGTGGTTAACACAGTCAAATGCTTTCACAATATCCAAGAACAGAGAAGCAACTTTCATATGCTGTCTTGAGAAACAGAAGTTCAAACTCCGTTGACATACTTTTACGAAATCTGAATTGGTTTTTAATGGAAAACTGTTTTTTCTCCACATTCCAATGGTCCAGAGCACGTTTTTCAGCATGCTCCCAACTTCGAACGTTGTTTTTGCAGAATTCTTCTTTTATTTCCGGGCAAAAATAAGGTAATTCGATAAACCCAAGCCTAGGCATAATATTTACAAAATTTAAGCAAATTCATAATTTTCACTTCACCTGCCCTTTAACAACTTCAGGGACCTCCATTCCATTTTGATTTCTTAAGCTGCACAATATTATTACTTTATTTCATTTATTTTATTCATTAATGCAGCGCACAGCTAGCGGGATTGAGAGATATTGAGAAAAAACTGATCGACTTAGGTTATCAAATAGTGGCAGTTTCCCCTGACTCACCTGAACGGTTACAAGAACAGAGTCTGAAAACTGACTTTGATGTGCAGCTCATGTCAGACAATGAGTTCAACGTCACGACAGAATTTGGCCTAGGTTTCTTTTTAGATAGCAAAACAGCAAATCGCTTCCGCAATAAAATGGGAATTGAGTTTGTTGATATCGAAGGCACGTTCACCTACTTCGGTAGTAGTTTGAGTGAAGATAGTTGATGGAGGGAAGATGTAAAATGAACAGGACACAGGGGGTTATTTCGAAATTGAATAAAGCTCAGAAGAATAGGTAGATAAATCTTCATGCTAATATTAGAGAATATTGGAAGCCACGGTAATAATATTGGTCAAGTCCCACTATCTAGGGCAATAGTGAAAAAAAATTAAATTCGTTAGGCTAAAACATATGGATGAAGGACGAATATTGCCAAAGACAACACTATATAGTCCTAATCAAGCAGATCCAAGACTGTTTCAAGTTTGAAGAGAAAGTTTATGGCATTTTGGCTCTGGCTGAACCAAGGAATGCAAGAAACTTGAAGCCAAAGTCTCTATGGCCATTATTGGTGAGTTTTTCTGTTCTAACAGAAAAGTGTTGCATCCAAATAACTTATAATGGAGATCTCAGGCAATGACCAATGTCACTGAGCTTCATTGGGGAGATGCCCAAGTTGAAGACCTGTCAGTTGAGATCAAAGCTTATTTTTCCTAGAGAATGGGATTTTGAACTAAATATGATTATAGAATATGCTTATTGGGATTTGAAGCTGTTCACACAAAGCAGAAAAAAAAACCTGTTAATCAAGTACCATATTGGAAGCATAAAAATCGGAGTTGGAAAATCCGAATTTGAAATAAATTTTTATAAAAGCGGGAATCCTCTTTTATGGAGGCTTTGAGCTTAGAATTTTTTTTTTTTTCGAACACATAGATTTTTGTTTCACTCGAGTTTGCATTGGTTTCGAAAAAAGGTGGAATCACCTCCTAAGAGTCATAGAATCTTGATGAAAATCATACCATCAGATTCAGTATATCAGAAAACCCTAACGGATGTGTTTTTTTTTCAGGGGGATCACATGGACCCAGTTGTCCTAGAATCGTGAGAGGGTTCATCTAAGCAGAAATTAGGAGTTATAGTGCCCTTTTAAGTAACCAAAAAATGGAGGACAACTAGGCCCCCTTCCACGCTCATTTTTTTCCAAAACTGGCGGAAGACGCACTCTCGAACATGACTATTCGGGCTCCATTCGCCGGTATGGTCGTTTCGAAAAACGCGCAGCCCGGCGAAATGATTTCGCCAGTATCCGCAGGCGGCGGCTTCACGCGAACCGGGATCTGCACGATTATTGACACGGACTCGCTCGAAATCGAGGTCGACGTCAATGAGGCTTACATCAACAAGGTTGTCGCCGGCCAGCCGGTCGTGGCGCGGCTGGATGCCTACTCCGACTGGCAGATCAACACTGAGTCAGACATACAAACACAAAAGACAGACACGGGGACAAGCAAACCTCCTCTAAGACACACAGGAACAGAGAGAGATAAGCAAACACCTACGCACACACAAACATACAAAGACAGACACAGGGGTAAGCAATTACCCACTCAGACCCACAGGCACAGAGAGTAAGAGAGACAAAAGCAAATATAAACACACAGACTGAGATACATAGACACACAGACGGACACGAGCAAAAGCCGACGCCTGCTCAAACCAGATCTTTTTTGTTGCTTCTTGGCTCTTGTTATTACTATCCAAAAGAAAAAATGGTGCGCTGATGGATGATGGATGTTGAGACTTGAGACAGTGCTCCTTCTCCTCATCGTCGGTCTATTCTCTTGTTTCCATCGTTAAACGGAGGATCGCTGACGAGTATATTGGTACTGATGTAGCTTCAAAATGTCCATCGAAATTGGTGTTTCACGTTCGAAGGACAGACTATCTTCTATATTCTCTTTGAAAGATCCATCTATATATGCAAGCTTACGCGACAAGCTCAGCTTTCCGCGTGCACAGTTGCTGCCGTTAGGTGCAGAAGCGCTAGCCACCGCAAGCAGATCTTTCCACCAACTTGCTTTGTTGTATGTGGGATCACTTAACCAACGGCATTTGGATATTGCCGTGCAAGGTTTTGCTGCATACGCCAAACAATCTAATGTGGCATGCCATTTCACCATCATCGGATCGAGCCCCCATGGACACGAAGATCAACTACGCAATCTGGTATTATGCTGCTTTTCCCTCCTCAACGCCCCGCTCTTTACGCTAAGGTTTGACTCTTTCTCTCAACTTTACTTTTTTAAAACAGTAAAAAACTTTAGCGTAAAGAGCGAAGTGTTGAGGAGGGAAAAGCCCCTTTAATTCACGGAGCAATTTCTGTTAATTTTAAAATTTAATGTCGCTCCTTACTTTCAGTTAAAAAAGTTGTTTTTTTTTTATTTAATTTCTGAACATTTTTGAATTACTATATTTTTCTATTTTGATTGGGGAGCGCATTGAATAAAAACAAAATATTTTGTATCTTTTTTTTTTTATCAAACCTAAATCAGTTGACTTAAAAAGAAAGAGTACATATCACCTTGTCGAACCATTTAATTCTTGTATCCTATTACGTTTAAGATACACTACAAATCACTGTCATTAGCATACTTGGAGTTGAAGTACTTGTGCCAGGTCAAGCGTTCCTTGGAGTCAATATTCCTTACTTTCTCCAGAACCAAGGATGCTGGAATTGTGACATATTGAAAAAAAGACGCAAAACAAATATTTTGAAAGGACAACCGCTTCTCTTTTTCAACACGAACATAGGAATATTTAAGGAAAATGCCTATGCTTTTTTAGAATTTTCCTTAAATATTTTTTTTTTGTTTGTGCTGAAAAAGAGAGTCGGCTGTCATTTCGGAATATTCGTTTAGTGTTTCTTTTTTTCAGTATTTTTGTTCAGCCTTAAAAAAAAAAAAACATTTTTGATCGTTTTTTCTTTGTATTCTTACCGGAGTGCGGATGGTCGGAGGGTCCGTTCTGCACTTTCGCTTTGGCATCCAGCTTCACCACGCCAAGCGGAAGGGGATCCTAGAGCCGCGCGACATCAGAATCCATGTTCACGTCCACCTCCTGTCTGCGTGCGGTTTCGTACCTCCTTCTTCTCCGAGTAGTAGATGTGGTCCTGCAGCACGAACCACCGACGGCGGATGCTCTTCACCACCTCTCCGCGCTTGCGCAGGAAGCCTTGAGACAGCGGCTTCAGCACACACCCGCCTGGTAGCCGGCGACCGTCTGCGTGGTGGTGTCTTTCAGCGCGGCGAGCTGCGCCTGCATCGTCTCGAGGTTCGCGGCTTGCTCGTCGAGCGCGGCCTGGGCGGCGTCGGCCGCTTCTTGTGCGGCAATCATCTTCTGCTCCGCGACCTGCTGCAGGCGGTCTCGTTCGTCGCGGGCGACCTTCGCCTGATCGGTCAGCGATTTGGCGGTGTTGCGCGCCGAGATTGCGTCATCGTAGACCGACCGGTCGTTGTTTTGTCAAAATTTCAATAGGTCAAAAACATGTCAAATAGGCAACCTTTTAAGACTTAGAAATTAGAAGAAAGTTAACATGGAAACTTAATAATACCTTCTCTAAGTACGTTTTTGGCCCTGGATTCAGTACTTAGTTTCATTTTTCTAACCTAACCCCTTTCCAAGATAACAAAAAGTACATAAGCTAAATTTGGTAAAATTCTAGTTGACTGACTTTTGGCTATCTTGTAAAGGGGTTAGGTTAAGAAACACCTGAGTTTTGATGAAGTTTCTAAGAAAAGCGTCGGGACTGGGATTCGAAGGGATGGTTCTTCTCCCATATAGGTGTTAAAGAGTGTAAAGATATATGTAAAGATATAGAGTGTAAAGATACATCAATAGCATTGTGATGCTTGGGCACTCTTATGTGGAAAGGGTTTGAAACATGCGATCCATTCAATCGTTCTAGAAAGCAGAACAAGACATTCTTCGTGCTTTAAATAGGTTACCGCATAGAAAGTATTCCATAGCCTACTCTATACATTCAAATTCTGTTAATAGCATAACTTTCTTCTTTTGTATTATTTCGTACCAAATGCTAATCAAATGGTAAAAAGAAAAGAGTCAAGTTATCCTGAAAAATAGTTTGAATATTTATAGTGCATCATATATTTCTCCATTATGGGGTAGGGGAGGGGAGTTATGTGAAGAAGTACACTTTTATTTTTGATATTAATATGTATTTATGGTTATTTTAAAAAAAATTCAGAATATTTTGTAACACAAACCAACAGGCATAACCTCTGTAGCATCGAAATTAATCAAAGGAGATAAGATACTTGTTGGAGGAGGAGTTAGAAAAGCATCAAAACTTCATCCAAGAATGCTAAATTTAGAATTCATCAAAATCATCCACCTAGAAAAACAACTAATCTCAAGTAACCAGCTTTGTAAAACCTGTAAGAAAAACATGAAATCTAAAGGGAAAAATCAAGGATTTCAATGTGTGGTATGTGGAAAAAAATCAAAAAATAAAATCAACAGCCGGGCCAGGCGTCTGGCGTCCTCGTCGGTATCGTTGATACCTCCTAAAAGAACATATTCGAAAGTCAGTTTGCGTGTGGGTTTTAACGGATATTCCCTCAACGTCTCCATCAATACTTCGATCGGGTATTTCCTGTTGATCGGCATGATTTGATCGCGCACTTCATCCAAAGTGGCGTTCAATGAAATCGCCAGGTTCACATGGATGTTTTCTTCCTGAAAACGTTTGATTTTATCGACCAGTCCCGACAAATTGCAATTTTTTTATAGCTAGGGGGCAGGTCTGAGAAATATAGGGTGGGAGGGGGGATATAATTAAATTATCGAAAACAATAAAAGATAAATAAGTTCACCAGAATAGGATATAACCAAATAGGTGCGAAAAAATTTCAACTTTTTTTCATCGTTTAGTAAAACATAATCCTTTTTACGCAAAAAACTACTTTTTTTCAAACTTTTGCTCAGGATATTCCGCCTTCTTAGTTGAAATACTTAGGCACTCGTTCGTATCCTTGAGTATGACACCCCCCCCCAGAACCCTTAAGGAAAAGGTTTTAAGTTATGTCCTGGAGGCAGTTAAGGTTTGTATAGAAAAGGCGATCGAATAAACTTCCAAGGGGACTCATTGAATTGTTAATCAAAAGCTCTTGTGCCCCTGTAAGATTCAGATGGATTGTAGGGTGGGTAGCCCCCCCCCCCCCCCACACTTCATATTTTCCCAGCATACTTAAATACTTACAATCAGAAAACCATTTATTGTCGAAATACCTTGTAATTTCCATACAGGCACATTCCAATTGCTAAATAGAGCAAAATCCAGAGATATGTCGTGAAAAGTCCACCAGGCAAGTGAGAAACATGTGCGTTGAATTCAATTGGACTGTTCCATATTATAGCTGCACTGATAAATGAATGTACCCCAAGTATTTGCAAGCCAGACTGCAGTAATCTACGATGCCTTGGTGTTCCTCTTTCAAAATCTGTTAATCCTCCAGCAACCATCAGATAGCATGCTATCATTTACTCACGACCAGTCAAATCACCATCGTACCCAAATCTTTCCATAATCCTCTCTTTCTCGTATTTCTCCCAGTCACAGACCCCCTTACATAACCTATCCGCCCCATGTACCCAATATGTTGTTGACTGGTTTGGGCTTTCACCTGTCATTTGCCAAAGTATATCCGACCTCCCTCCTCCCAGGAAGTTCCCACTCCACTTCTCTTTCCCATCACCTTCTTGCCTTTCCCTCACCCTCTTTTCCTCTATCAAAACCTTATCCACCTCTTCCAACTTTGGTTACCTGGCTGCTTGAATTGTTAATGTTTAACATGTCTAGAATCCCAATCTGTCGTAAAAAAAATATTGATTTTACCATATTTGGCTATTTTACTACAAGAAACCCTTAGTAATAATAATAATATTTATTTAAAACCCACTTACATCACAAGATAAATAGTGGAGTAACGCAAACAAAATATGATTCAAAAATGAAAATCAACAGTAGCATTACATAAAAAAACAATAAATAGCTTCATTCTTAAAACTATCCTTAACAATTTTTTCATGAACACTAAAGCAAATCTTGTAGTTACGTAATATTGGATAAATTAATGTTACTAGTTATAGCTATAATATCTGTTAACAGTAGAGAACGAAACGAATAATATAAAACTTATAAATTAGGTGTTTGGTAAACACAATCTTAGAACAAGAGAAGAGCTAAGGGGACACCAAAACAAAATATAGGACGGGAGGCAAGAATTTTTTTCCATGGTTACCGAAGATCATATCGCGAAATTAACTTTTTTTGGAGCTCTGTTTATCTTAGCCCTGAACTTTTCGACTGTAAACTCAAAGACAGGTGTTTATTCATCTTAAATATTTCCGTTAAGGTACATTTTATGATCAGAGTGGCTTCACGTTGTTCTGTGGTTATACATGTCAAATAATACGTATAATATGTATGCTATTGTCATATAATATTGATGGATATATAATTGAATGTTCGCATCAAAGTTTGATCAAGACAAAAGTGTTGAAGCGGAACCCGGAGTGGGACGTCCTGAGCGACAAAGTCGTCTAACCCAAGCTTGAAGCGGTCGACGGGGTCGGTCGCGTCGAAGTGTGGGGCCTGCTCGACGAGACGATCCGCATCTGGTTCGACCGCGAAGCCCTGGTCGCCCACCGCGTCGACTACCGCCGCCTTCTCGAGCGCATGGGCAGCGACAACTTCGCCGAGCCGGTCGGCGAGCTGGACGACGGCGAGCACCGCTACTCGGTGCGCGTCGATGCGCGGGCAGAACTTACAGGAAGCTCGTAAATATGAAAAATTAATTTGGAAAAGGACATTAATCATCTCTCTATGATGCTCTGATAACCCACTAGGGCTGGGAAAAAAAAGAAAGAAAAAAAAAAGGGAGACACCATAGGGTAAAGTACATTCGAATAAAAATAAAATAACCACAAAATATATCAATGGTAGAAAATCATGATATCCGGCTATCTAAAACGAGCCTGTATTAAGAAATTTATTTTAGGGGGGGGGGAGGATGTGGGCAAATATATGGGCACTGAACGCATCACCGTTGCCGGGTTGGAAAAAGAGTGCATCAAACTAATTTACCTCGATGATGATGTGCTGTACGTAACGCTGGATAAACTCAATCGCATTCAGCGTTACGTTAGCGAAGAAGGTTTTTCACCAAAGCTCACCACATTGGGAAGCGCCGAATGGGAGCGCGTTAAAAGCCGCACCCGCAAAAAGCAGGAGAATATCGCCCGCGAGTTGGTGGTGTTATACGCAAAGCCGAATCGCCGCCGCGCGGCGCAAAGCCGTCGAAGGACGATCTGACGCCCAGATACAGATCCTGCGTGACCAGCCGCGCCGAGACGGCGGCGTCGACCGCGCGCCCGCCCACATCGAACACGCTTACGGTGGTCTCGACCGCCAGCGGCCAGCTTGTGTCGATCTCGGCGTCGATCAGGTATTCGACCGTCGCGGCGCCGTCCGGCCCGGTGGTGAAGCGCGCGGCGGGGGCCGCGATCCGGGTCGGGCGCTCATCCCTGCGGGCATGTACTGCGGCAGTTGCTTGCATGACAACGCGATGGCTCGAGCTCTGCAGGAATTGGGGGTCGATTGCCTGTTACAGCCGGTCTACACGCCGATTCGAGTGGACGGGCCCAGCGTGGCAACCGATCGTGGGATCACCTTAAAAAATATACCATAATAACAGGCGAATTACATCAAAAATGTAGAAAATTACTGAATGGTTGTAAAATATCAAAATTTTAGGTTTGGAGGACAAGGACTTGAAAGCACCTTTTCTCCGCCAAGGCATAGCGTACGTGAAACCATCCAATCTCTCTTCTTTGCTTCAAAATTTCGCCATACTCCTAAATGTGAAGCAAAAATTCATACAAAACCCTTTAAAATCCCTTTTAAATTTCACTCCTAAATGTGAAGCAAAAATTTATACAAAATCCCTTTAAAAATCTCTTTTAAATTTCACCATACTCCTAAATGTGAAGCAAAAATTCATACAAAATCCCTTTTAAAATCCTTTTTAAATTTCACTAGCAAAAAAGATAAATTCCTAATTTTTTAATTTTGACAAAACAAAACTAGACATTGCGGTAAAGGAAAATTGAAGAGTTGCAATAAGCCCATGTGTAGAGAACCATTGCGACTGAAATAATTAAAAGTGCTATACATGCCATTTTGGCCAAAAATAAGTTACATATGTGCTGTAGATAAACTCATCGCGAGGAGTCGAATGTTGTAGCCATAATAGTCCTATCTTGTACCATTACGAAGGTAAAAAAAAGTAACACTCATTTGGAAAAACCAAAATTGAGGCGCTTAACGAATTTTCTCAGAATTCTGACCTATTTAGATCTTTTTTTTATGCGAGAATATCTCAAATATCAATTTCCCGGCAAAAACAGGAACCCATTTTCGAGAAAAATATACCACGTTGATCACTTATAAAGATAGTATAAATAATTGATGCGTTGGAAACTCAACAATCTCATTTATGCTATGTATGAAATCATATTAGAAAATGCTTATATGACATCATGAGAAACGAAAGGCTTTAAGGCACTAGCAGAGGAAGGTATTGATACAGCGGCGATGAGTTCTGACTATGCACTTGACCTCTGTTACCAAGGCCAGTCTTCCACCTTAACTCTGCCATGGACGGATCTGGAATCCATTGAAGATAATTTTCATTGTTTACACAAACAACGTTATGGTCAATCATTACAAAATCCATTGGAGATCATCAATGTCAGGGTGCGTGTTAGCGCCATGCAATCTGAAATGACTTTGCCGGATGTGGGAGACGAGCGGAAGGGCCGCCACGCCAAGGGATTAAGTGCTGGAGAAGGCCTCGCTAGCCGCGGATCTCCGCCACGCCGCTGGTGATGACCTCTTCGCCCTTCTGGTTGACGACGTGGAAGCCGTAGACCTTGACGCCCTCCTTCTCGTCGAGGGACCAGCCCTCGGTCGTCAGGACGTCGCCCATCAGCACCGGCTTGCTGAAGCGCACCGCGAGGCGGCGCAGCCGGGCGGGGTCGCCGTCGGCCAGCTTGCCGATCTGCCCCCCCCCCCCCCCAACCTCAGTCCAGGCCACCAGGCCTTGCGCAGATTGGGAACTGCACAAGAGGTGTCATCAATGCTGCCCAGAGTCTGTCAGGAGGAGCCATTGGGTGCTGTGGGCTGCCCTCTGGCCTTTGTTTTGATTGTTGTGGCCACCTTCCTCCCCTAGAGCCAGCTACTTTGCTGTGACCCCCCCCCCCCCCCCCCCCCCCCCCCCCCCCCCCACCCTCTCCCCCCCGCCGCCCCCCTGGCACCGGGGAAGAGAAATTCCACGAAGGGGATGCAGGATTTTCTAGTATTCTTTTAAAAAAAATTAATAAATATGAAAAAGTTTTTTCAACTGGATGTAAGGAGCAGCATTAGAACTTAATACGCACATGAGGTGGCTCATCTCTTCCTAAATACCTCGCTCTTTACGCTAGAGTATTGTTTGTATATTCAACTGTTTATTCTACGAGTTTTGTGATTCAGGGGTCATTCTTAAAGGATTGGGATACAATTTAAGCTTTAGGATCACCCCTGGGATAAAGGAAAAACAACAACAAATAAACGCACATCCGTCGTGTGTTTTCTGGCAAAACATACAATATTCCACTTTTTTGCAGATAGGAGCTTGAAACCTCTACAGCAGGGTTTTCTGATACGCTAAACTTGATGGTGTGACTATCATTAAGATTCTATGACTTTTAAGGGGTGTTTCCTCCTTTTTTCGAGAATAAGGCAAATTTTCTCAGACTCTTAACTTTTGATGGGTAAGCCTAAACTGGAGTAAAGGAAGGATGTTGGCACAATTTTTTTTTTTTTGAAGACTAGGAAACTTCGTATAGAATGAGATGTTGAAACTTCGAAAAGAGTTCATTTAATTATATGTTGAAAGAGCTAGGGTCCCTTTTAATAGTCGAAAATGATTGCAGGGCGATCATCCCCCCGTCCATCATTACCCCAAACATATCCAGTCAAAATTTGGGACAATAGTTTTGTTCAGCATAGTTAAAAAGTCCGAAAATTATGTCTTTGAGGATGACATCATCTAATGTTCAGATCCGGCATTCGCAACTGGATGCGGTCGGATTGCCCAACCCTCGGCAAAGCTTGTTCCACGGTGCCAGCATATCTCAAGATGCGAATCAGGTCACCCAGGCCCGCCGCGAGGGACGGCAGGTCACCGTCCTCGATCGTGTCCAGCAATTGCTCCAACGGACTCCCCCGCTTGGGGAAAATCGTCGGAACCGCCTTCTGTCCAGGCTCCAACCCGGCGGATTGGCGCGCCAGGGAGATCCATTAAAACTAAAACGATTTTTTTTAAACAGTCCCAGCATCCTTATTTCTGCGAAGTTTAACCAGGATTCAATTTTATCATCCAGGACTGATGATAAGTCCTGGCTGAATTTTTTTACAAGGACTTTCTTCATTCTTGCTGAAGTAAGGATAATGGGACTGTTTCAAAAAAAAATTAATTTTAATTTTAATGATCATATTTTATTGTAAGTCTATTTTCTTTTATATATTAATGTTTTGCTGAAGACGGCCCTTGGCATTTCCGCCAATTCCACCCCACCCATCAATTGGAGCGCGAGTCGGTACGTAGTTGACAGTCACGAGAATCTTGCCGGTTAGACCATCAAAAACAGTGAGAAACTCCGGGCCATCAAGGACTCTTCCAAAACGCTTGTCGTCCGGATCCTTCGTGCGGAAGTCTCTTGTCCGGTCGCCGATGATGTTTCCCTCGCCATCCTTGCTTCCGTCGGCGGTCTTACACGCGATCTCGGCGCGACCATCGCCATCCAAGTCAGCTCTCTGATAGGTAGAAGCGCTAAGCCGGCTAACGGCGTAAAGGCATAACAGATAATGATGACGATGAACGATTAACAAAGAAATTTAGTCTCTGTTCTTTCCTTGCAGAAACTGAATGTCTTTGTGATGAAGGCTGGCATGGCTATAGATGTCTGAGATATGTAAGTAATTTAAGGACAACAGAAAAGATGGTTGCAATGTAATTGAACAAGCTCATAATGACTTGTATTACATTTCTTGTATTTAGAACAGCAGGGCCTCCCAGTGAAATTGGATGCTAGGACCTCCCGTTGGAATTGGATATTAGGACCCACAGTGAAATTGGATGCTAGGGCCCTCAGTGAAATTGGACGCTAGGGCCCATGGTTGGATTAGGGGCCCGATAAAATTAGATGCTAGGCCCCCAATGGAATTGGATGCTAGGGGACCTGGTTGAACTGTTCACTAGGGTCCAGTGTCTTGAAGCTTCCCGCACTAGCGGGCCCTGAAGGTTTTTTAAGGTTCTTAGACCCCCTCCAACTCCCCCCAACGTCACCGGATCTTATCTGGATTTAAAATAACAGCTCTGAGACACGATATCCTTTTAAATATCAAATTTCATTAGGACCCGGTCATCCGTTCGTAAGTTAAAAATACCTTATTTTTTTCTAATTTTTTCGATTTAACCGTCAATACCTTGCTCTTTACGCTAATTTTAACTTTTTGTCCCAATTATTTAAGGCCATGATGAAGTGAACTTGACAACACCGAGCTTCAAAACTGAAGGTCGCGCTTGTCGCCACGCTTGATCGGTTCGCGACCCTTGTCCCTGATCGGCGAGATCGGGGCAATAGGACGGTGTTTCTCTTCAGCGCGCGCTACCTTCAGTGCGGTGGCGGCAACCTGCAAGACGTCATAGCCTTCAGCGACCAATGCATCAACCATTTCGCGTTCCTGGCTGCACCGACCACGCCGGAGCCAGACTTGCATCCTTTCCGCAAGCTGTTGGTTGCGATGCGCTTCAATATCGGCTACTGATGGTCAAAAGCACTTTTGGCTATAATAACTGAGGGGACTTGATAAATTCCTAGTGTATTAGCTCATGGCTGAGCATCAAAAAACTAATAAAAGCCCTTATGACTTCAAAAACTCTGACATTTGGTAAATTCCAAGCCTCTTAACTGGTGACTGGGTATCAAAATTGATAGTAAAGTGCATTTGAATAGAAAGAACTCAGATATTAGGTAAAGTCCAAGAGTCTTAATTGCTGATTGTGGGTGAAACCTAATAAAAGCACTTTGAAAAATAAATGTTGAAAATTATAAATTTGCTTTTATTGCATATTTCCTGTGTTTGCCAGCAAGTTTCATGTCTCTGAAAGTAAGCCCCCTGAGAATTTTCTGGCTCCTAGGCTCCTCCCCCTCCCGCTTTTGGCTGAATTTCTGGATACACCCGTTACCTATGCAATAAACCTGTTCTTTAATCATTTTTTCTTTCTAACCAGTAACCAATAACATTTTTACATTTGTCAATGTTGTATTTTGATATCCAGTCATGATCATTTTGTATTAAAATTCAGTTTAAATGATCAGTGTAGTGCAAAAAGGTAGAAACGCCTCGTTTGAACTTTAAAAATAAACCTTGGCTATTCCTGATAAAATCTTGATGAAAAACTGTTGCAACAAAGCAGAGAAGGAGCCCAGTGCTGTCCAGCAATTTTGTCATAACTATCTTAGCAGTAGAAAGGACAGGCAAAAATGCTGCATCTGTTTTTCTTTTGACACAATAAATTTTCATCCAACAGGATGTAGACTTGGAAGTCTGAAAAAAGCCAATCATGTGCTAGACCGACAAGGTATTCTAACAGATAGACAGAATGGGCTTAAGAGGGAGAGACTGAAGTCGTGCGCGCTTCAATCCCTCGCCAGAGGCGGACTCCCAAAGAGGCCCCAACGGCATCAGCAAAGAAATCCCATCCATCTGCATATCGGAGCGGGACAAAATATTGATGGATTTCATCAGTCATGCCGAATACAACCGCCGACACTAAGGCCAAAAACGGTGCCGTAACCCCTTTTTTAAAAAAATATACAAGTATTTTCTGCGATCACTAGTTTTCTTCCTTTACGCAATTTAATGTCTTTTCATAATAAAGTCTTTTCAAAGATACTTGATTATTGAAGCTAGTCCAATTTTTAACAACGATATGTACTAAGCTTCAATTTCCACCCTCTTTAATTGTGCATATTTCACTGTTAACTAATATGGTTTCTACTTTTCTTTCAAACAACTCGTGGTAACGAACTGTAGTAAGGAGCGACCAGTATATTGAAACTGTCTGAAGTTCGAGTCGGTTATAAGTTATAAAATCTAGTTTAATGAAGCTTTAAAACGGGGCTATCGAGTCGGACTTGGAGTTTTAGTAAATTTTAGCTGAATGGAGTCGGCGTTGGAGTCAGTAAATTGAAACTGTCTGAAGTTGTTGTAGGTTGTAAGTTATAAAGTCTAGTTAAATGAAGCTTTAAAACAGGGCTGTCTAGTCAGACTTGGAGTTTTAGTAAATTGTAGCGGAATGGAGCTAAAAATGGAAAGAACTTATTAGATATATAAAAAAGACTGCCCCCTCCTAAGGACCTTGATCTTTACGCTAAGGTTTTGATTTTTGTCCCAAATCTATAAGAACGATTCCTGAAAAACAATAGCCGTATAATTAGAATATTTAGTCTTTTTTAATTCTATAATTTACTTTAGCGTAAAGAGTGAGAACTCGATGGGGGGGGGCAAACCCTTTTGATAGACCTATTGATTCCTATAAGTAATTAGCGTAAATGATTATCGTGATTAAAATGTGTCTTTCAAAACAAGGATAATAGATATCTAATCTTGGACATGATGTATATAGGGTTAGATGGTTATAATGGGCTGATAATTACGACTAGGCTTGGAATTAGATGACTACAATCTTGGAAAAAATCTTAGAAATTCTGTCTCACAACATTTATATTAGAATAAATTTCTCCAGGGATGGCAGATTGCCAAAGATTGCCCCCTTCGAGCAACCGTCTAGGACCAAACGAAATGCAGGCCGTTGTAGGTTCTGGCGGTGTGTCTGTCTGTGTGGTTTTTCTTGTGTATGTAGTTCCAGGTAAGCTTTGACGATGAATTTTGGCAGGCGTATCAGGGACCAGTTCAGATTAGAAATAAATCGTTTCCCCGATTCAAACATTTGGACGGACTGGGGGGGGGGGGCGGTTAATTCGAAATTTTTTTAGAAAAATGAGGTATTTTTAACATACGAACAGGTGATCGGATCTTAATGAAATTTGATACTTAGAAGGATATCGTGTATGGGTTATTTTTGGTCAAAAGATGACCTGGAAAAATCATACAGAAAGGATAAAAACTACTGCTACGAAGAGACTCAATATCATCGAAAGACACATGGGGATCTAGTCCTACATCCCTCATTAATTTTAATAAACTGTATACTAAGAAGCCAAATAGAGTATGGCATTAAAGTCTTTGGATGCTGTACCACTTCATATATCAAAATTCTCCAC
Source organism: Alatinidae sp. Z8VKAUB7J3 (assembly GCA_010016025.2). Lineage (NCBI taxonomy): Eukaryota > Metazoa > Cnidaria > Cubozoa > Carybdeida > Alatinidae > Alatinidae sp. Z8VKAUB7J3. Next base: position 181,474,490 of record JAAAKM020721499.1, on the reverse strand, counting down.
AGAATTCAGAATTCTACAACAAGGATTGCTTTAGGCCTCCCAGCGTTAATAATGTCTAGTGAAATCCGTGTACTGGTTCTTTCGATACAAGGTCACATTTCTGAACCAGTGGTCAAAATTAGGACTCGGGAAATTATTTTCATGCCCCTGAAAATGTGCAATTTCTAATGAAACTAAGCGAGAAAAAGGCATTGCGGGCAATTTATCGGTTGCACGGAAAATAACATTACGGTGCAGGTTGCCGCGGTCATCGGTTGAGGAGGTGTACTCATAAGCGACAAAAGTTGTGAATTCACCAAATTTTGATTTTTTCAAGCCTCTTCTCAATGTCTATAGAAAGGTTTCCAAGATGACGTTTTGCCTTAAGTCTCGGGCGCTATTGTTTTAAAATTAGTCGTAAATGATGAATCTGATGAAAGATATGGTGAAATCGAATAGGAAAGCAAGGAATGATCACGTGATGGATAGTGATTCTGATGATGAAGAGAACAGTGGGGACAGTGGGGTGGAGGTAAAGTGTCAGAAAACAGATAAAATTGGGAATTACTGGAGGACCGAACGAACTGCTGGCCGGACCCTGGGGTCATGAATACCCGCATCTTGCCGGCATGAAACCGCGCGCCGGGTTTCTGCAGATCGCCACCCGCTGGTGGGACCGCTGGCTGCGCGACGAGGCGGACTCGCCGGATGCAGGTGAAACGGCCCACCTCTATCTGGAGGATCCGGCCCCGGCGGCGACACGCTGTAGGGCGCGGGACGGCTGCTGGAAAACCCTGCCTGTTTCGGCGTTGACGCAAGTACCGGAAAAATCTATGAATTTTGTCCTCTTAAGATCATTCGATATCTTAAAAATCAATTTGAGAACCTCAGCGTCGGCTGACCATGTGAAAGAGCTCATAGTAAAATCTTCCAACGGACTAATGAAACTTACTAAGAGGGTGCGAGGAAAAGTATACCGGAGAGCTCTTGTAAATTTTCAGTTAAGGGTTTTGGAACATAAAAATGAACCTACTCAAATATTTTTTTTCCAAAATTAAGGCTCATAACGAATTTTCTCAAACTTTTAATGATTTATCTGGGCCTTGGCGTATAATCTTTTGGGAGGATCCGAAAACATATTCACCCTCTTCCTCCTTCTTTCCCCCTCTCTTCACCCCCTGTAGTTTATTTGTGACTTGGAGGATACTCGTTTGTGCTGAACCAAGAAAAAAGTTACCCCCTTCCCCGAACACAAAATAACCCCCCCACCGGCACCAAACAATTTTCTCCTGAAAGTTTCAGCTTGACTCCAAGTCAAGAAGTAAAAACAGGACACACTTGCCGTAGCTGTATTTCTTATTTAACATATCGGAAGCTTTTAGAAATAACTTAAGAATGTATATCATGCAAATTGAATCAAGACGCTAATCGGTACGGACGCTATATATGCTTTACTTTTTTCTAATTGCTTTCGGTGCACAGCTAAAAAAAAAGTAATGCTATTTCTTAGGATTTGAAAGATGTTGCCAAATTAACAGTTTTGCGTACAATTTATATCAGGATGTGGGGAGGTATGAGCAGTGGAAGCATTCCAAATGGCAGGATCTCGATCGACCGACGGCTCTCCTTCTCGTCGAGCTCTTTCTGGGCCAGTCCCGTCAGGTAGAGCTTCACGGCCTCGTGGAGGCTGTCGATCACGTCGTCCAGCGTTCGACCCTCGGCCCGGGCGGCGAAGTTGAGCGCCATTCGGTGGCGCAGCACGGCTGGGGCCAGTGCGACCACGTCGTCGATCGAGGGCGAGATGCGCCCCTGCAGCAACGCACGGGCGCGAGTGGCGAGCATCAGCGCCTGGCTGTAATTTCCTTGAGGGGTGCCACTCCTCAAGCGGGGATAGAATCGACCGCAAGGTCTACAGTCTTGCAGGTATCCTAAAAAGGTCGAGGCAGCCCTTTGCAGAGGCCGTTATCCATAGATCTAGATTTTACAGCCTGCCGCATTTGTCGCCCTATGGAGGATCCGCCCACGATGGTGTTTTGCGTCATCATGCAATTTAACCCATTACTGGGAGAAGGGCTAAAAATCTTGGGGCGTGTGGCCACGCCGATGGGCCCGTTTTGACAGTAAAGGCGAAGAGGGCAGTAGACAAAAATCTGTTTGCAGTATGTTTTTTAGTTTATTTCAATATCAAATTCAACTCTTGTCGTTCCGAGGTTTTTTGATCCATCTATATCATCTTCTATCAATAATCTTTATGTTTGGTATGATTAATTAAATTGATTTTTGTTTATTTTAGGTTGCTTTCATACTTTGACAGTGATAAGAGAAACATGCATTTTCTCTTTATATACATGCCACAACCTTCTTATTGGTATAAGTTACAAATGTAGAACTTCATTGAACCGCATTTCTATAGTAAAAATAGATGAAGAATACGACATGAACTATAGAGTCCCTACCCGTGGTGCTGATCTTCGTTTCGTGGTCCTTCAGTCAGGATGTACAATGGGGGGGGGGCAGCCATCCTGTGCTTTTGCACACCCTTTCTGTTTACCTTCCCCAGGTTTTTCCAGGTGTCGATTAAGAGCTGTGTCGGCTTTGACGGAATCACGCCACTGACCTCCATTGTTTTTATAGGGGGGGGGGGTAGCTTTTCCTAACTGACGATAAGCTAAAAATAACTCCAGATCATTGGCGGGGGCTTTTCCAAAGTTTGTTCATAATATCAATGTTTTTTAATTTGTTATTCGACAAAAAGAGCACTTGGAGAATGGGGTTTGCTGTTAAATCGATAGTGCTTAAGTGGTTATTACCGCCGTAAAGTGCAGTTAACTTTTTATTATGGCTTATGTCTAAAGTGCTAAGCTGGTTCGCATCTAGGTAGATCATGCACTTCCACCACGGTCAAGGTGAAATTGGACAATGGAATAACAATTAAAGCCCATTAGTACCTCCTCTTTACTTCAAGGAAATGTATAAAGGGGTGTTATTAACTGATTCAAAAAAAAAACTGGACAATAACAGACCTGTTATGCAAGCTAAAAAAAATTAGGCATTTTTTTCTGTCTTACTTTATCAGTATTTGAACACTGATCAATGAAACTTAGCCCCCCCCCCCAACAAGAAACTTCTTTTCTGCGGCGGGTGGAACCCGTCGCGATGTGGATGAAGAATACCTTCATCCCCCTCGACATGCTGTTCATAGGCGCCGATCGGCGCATCGTCCATTTCGCGGAACGAACGGTCCCGCATTCGACCGAAACCATCGAGTCGGCGAAGCCGGTGAAGTCCACGGGGTTGGTGGTGAGATCGCCGGGGCGAAGTCCGTGAGGCATGGCGCTACTCCACAAATACCTTGGTCGAGATCAGCGAGGGCGACGGTGGCGGCATCGGACTTTTGGCCCCTCCCACAGGGACTGTGGGGGAGTAAGTCGTCCCCAAAAACATAGTTATAAGGTTTTTTGACTACGCTGAATAAAATGGCTATCACAGAATTTTGATCCGGTGACTTTGGGAAAATAATTAGCGTGGGAGGGGGCCTAGGTGCCCTCCTATTTTTTGGTCACTTAAAAAAGGCACTAGAACTTTTGATTTCCGTTTGAATGAGCCCTCTCGCAAGATTCTCGGACCACTGGGTCAATACGATCACCAATAAAAATCCCACCATCTGATTCAGCGTATCAGATAACTCTACTGTAGAAGCTTCAAGTGCCTATCTGAAAAAACGTGAAATATTGTATTTTCTGGCGTAAGAAAGATCAAGGATGCTTGTTTATTTGTTTTTTGTTATTTTTTTTTTCTCGGGGGTGATCGTATCGACCCAGTGATCCTAGAATATCACGAGAGGGCTCATTCAAACGGAGATTAAAAGTTCTAGTGCCCTTTTTGAGTGAACAAAAATTGAAGGATTCTCCCACGTAACCTAATCCCCCCACCAGAAAAAATTCCCCATAAAAATGTCTGTATACTTACCAATAACAAATACTATATGTAAACAATGGGCAAAGTTCATAACTTGCAGCCCTTCCCTCGGGGACTGTGAGACATTAAGTCGTACTAAAAGACATGGTTATTAGACATTTCAAGTATGTTAAAAAAAGGCTATTTCTGATACTTATTAAATGAAAAAAACAAGTTTTTTTAAATGAAAGTAAGGAGCGACAGGACGCAACGTGGTGCGGCTAGCATAGGGTTTTTATTGCGCTTTTTCATATGAAATGTTTTTTTGAGGAAAAAAAGGGGGGGGGGGGGGGGGGCATTCTAAATTTTTGGAGGGGCATTGCCCCTGAATGCCCCCCCCCCCGTAGCTACGGGCCCGCTTGAGTTGGATTTTTCTTTGTAAAGCTTATCTGATTTCAATTATCTACTTTATTTGTAAGTTTCCGGAGGCTACTACAAGGGATACTGTTTTCGATATGTCTTTGGATCTAAACAGGGTACTATAACTTCCAATTTAAAATCAAATGAGACACATCTGAATTTAGTACGACCAACCATTCCATTTAAACCTCATAGACCCCCGCCATAACTTAAAGCCCTTGCCCAGGACCTCTGATGGGCTGTGCCAATCCGGGAGACATGTTTATGTGTTCTTTGGACCATTTTTAACAAAATTGCCATCGCACAATTTCAATAAGATACATTTGGTGATGACAATGGTAGTTGGGGGGTCGCAACACTGGATCACATGCGGGGGATACGCGAAACGTCTGGATAAAGCGCCTTGTCGCGACCACTTTGATTTCCGGGTTTGCAGCCTTTAGCCCGTGGCAAGCAAACGCTGCGGACCTGGCGCCAAAAAGCAGTGAAATCGCCCAATCCACCATGGTGCGCCTTGATATCCCGGCACAGGGACTGGACCGCGCCTTGACCAGTTTTGCCGATCAGGCGGATTTGAAACTTCTGTTCCCGTCTGATGGTCTTGGTGACCCCAACCAAATCCTACCCACCAAACAACGCACCCACAAACAAATATACCCACACACACACACACAAAGCCACATAGATATATACACTCAGCCTCACAGCCACACATGCACACACACATACACACACACACACAAAGCCACATAGATATATACACTCAGCCTCACAGCCACACATGCACACACACACACACACACACAGCCACACATGCACACACACAGCAACATATGCATACACAAACAGCCACACATTACACGCTACAAAAAGAATTCCCTATTGTTCTTCTTGTATTTGATTTTAGTAGCTATGTGCCTTCTGGAAACCATGGAGGGTATACAACTGATAGTTGAAAATAGACAATGAAAACGGAAAGCAGAGCTACTTATGCCTTTAAACTTTACTAAATTTTGGTTTAAGAGTAAAGAAGTATGTGTGTCATTCGCAAAGGTCACCATCCCGAAAATTGAACTTTTTTTTATTATTGTCTGTTTATATCCTTGGTAGTGTTGGGCAGTGGTTAACCCCTCTTGAACCTAAATAAAGAGTGACTAGTAGATAAAGAGCTACATAAAAATTATAAATAAATGAAAATTAGCATACATATGAGATTATACTGTCACCTTAACCTTTGGCTCTGCGCTAAAGTATTACTTTTTCATTTTTTTTAAACTTAAAGATTTCTTCCAATTATTAATTGTTGTGTTAAGAAGGCTTATAAAAATTTAGTCTTGGCTTCCGTTCATATTAAGGAATGAAACGTAATAGTTTTCATAGGTCAACTTGACTCTTATCGAATCACTTTTATAAAAGTCAGCAATTTTTTGAAATTTTTTGCATCTTCCGAAGAAAGAGGTTTACAAGTAAGTATAGGGCTCCTAAAACGGAAAAGCATATCTTTATGTTTTATTAACCGATCTAAGTAAGTGTTGGATAGGTAATTTCGCAGTGAAAAAAATTCCAGTCGGACAATAATTCTCTTTTGTTTTCTTCCCCATTGAATGTACACTTTCAAATTGTCCTAGGGCGCTGAAAAATGTGTTATCTCTGTGCACATGCTTTAAACTTTATGTTGCCCTGCTATGATGATTCATTCCCCAAAACTCGAAAAACGCATTTATTTGATTAAAAACGTAAAAATAAAGTCTATAGGATATTATACACCATACAATCTGCCTATATTTTAGAGTATAAGCAGAATATTCCAGAATTCCTTCTTTTCTTCAATATTTTATTTATCACACTTTCTGTTTCGCTGCTCAATTTTGAATCTCAGGGGAACTTTCCGCTGGGTGATGTCAGAGATTGTTTGAAGAAACCCTTAACAGGACAGACCGTACTGATCCCTGCATTTGGAAACAACAGAATGGCATTCTTTAAAGGTCATTTAGACCCATCAACAATAACAACACGCAATTCAGAGTCGGAACAACAACAAGAGGAATGTGTTTCAGTTGTTGTAGATGATATCGATGATGTCGACGAAGAGGACAACAGCAATGAGAAGAACCATGACACTGACACGAAGAAGACAAAGAACATGCTCATATTCATAATTATTTTGGTTCGTATTAAGTTTTAATGTTGCTCTTTACTTTTAGTTGAAAAACGCTGTTCTTCTTAATTCAATTTCTGATCGTTTTTTAAATAATGCTGGGTAATCCGGTGCCCCTTAGTGGAAAATTCTCTTTCACCATGTAAAATTCCTCCATAGAAAGATCCTCCCACGTAATCTACTCCCCCTGATCTCCCACCAGAAAAATCTTCCCTGTAAACATCAGTATACTTGCCAATAAGCATGAGAGGTCTGAAAACTATGTCTTTGAGGATGAAAACCCCCCACAGCCCTCAAGGCAAGGGTTGTAAGTTATGCACTGCGGGCATGTAGGCAATGTATAAAAAGGGTGATCGTATAAATTTCGGAGGGGACTCGGACTGGATTGATAATCACAAGTTCTAGTGATCTTTTTAAGATTCAAACTGATCGGAAGGTGTATAGCCCCCCCCCCACACACACCTCGTGTTTTCCCAAAATGCACCTCATTTTAATTGTGAGACCGCACGGCAACAGTTTCTCCCCTGATTGTTCGACTTGCTCGATCGTCGTTCCCGACGACTTCAATTCCTCCAGCGAATCCAAACCACTGAATCCGCGTCCCGAGGCCGTGAAGCAGCCCGCAAAAATCAGCATCAGCGCGGCCAGCCCCGGAACCAGTCGTGAAAATCGAAGCGACAACACGCGCACCGCGGCAACCAGACCGACCAACGCCGGGACACTGCCCAGCCAAAACGCCGCCATCACGATCGCCCCAGGTCTATATTAAAAGTACGGCCTTTTTTATTGTCAAAACGATAATTTAAATTGACGGTTTTTTGGCGCCGGCGATCGTTTGCCCGGGTATCGGCGGCCAGGAGGCTGTCTACTCGTTCAGGCGTATTTTGATCGGCGATCGCCAGTCGGTTAAACATCCAGCGAACGCCTTCCATATCCCGCCCCTCTGTGAGAAAGCCTAATGTATGATAATCGGAGAGAAAAAAGTCGGCGCCCAGGCGATAGTTATAGTTTTGTTGGATGTCTTTTGAAGTCATTTTATAACAATAGACCATACACCATGTTGATGGAGATGTTGATGAGATAAATGAACAGGATCCACCACAGCCCATATAGAGTATCTTTGTGAGTCAAACAATGATATATGAAAAGCCAATGGTCCAAATATGCATGTAAATCCTAGGGTATTATAAACTCTATGGTAACATTCTCTCCCATTTAATCATAGCCATATGAGAAATATGTCTGAAATTTATATCCCTCTGGTAATAGGAGCTTGTACTATGCTGATTTTTGTTTCTGAAACTTGTTGCAGTTTGATTTTTCTCTTCATAAAACTTATATATTAATTTTTCTAAACATAAAACCGATTTTTTTCATGTAACATGTTGAATCTTGATTTTTCCACTTCATGATACTTGTACATTGATTTTTCTACTCGTGAAACTGATTTTGTTCATGGAACTTATTGCGTGGTAATTTTGTTCATGGAACTTGTTGCATCCTGATTTTTGTTTGTGAATCAAGGCGCGTCCCGAAGGGTTTCTCGCTGCGCGTGCCGCGGGCCGCGCTCCCGAAGCCGCTCGCGCAGGGGATCGCCAGCCTGCCCTCGAACCAGCAATACGCCCGCCAGACCCGCGACACGACCTACACCGTCCGCCGCGGCGACACCCTCTCGACGATCGCGAGCCGCCACCGCGTGCGGATCACCGACCTGGTCGCCCTGAACGGCCTCAAGAGCCGCCACCGCATCCGGATCGGCCAGAAGCTGAAGATCCCGAACCCAAAAGCGATCTTTCAAACTTTATGCAACGCCAGGTGAAAGCTCCTCACTGACCGCGTCTGACCCTCGGGATGTAATTTGGAGATCACTAGCCTAGTCTCTCTGGATCCTGAATGGAATATTTCCCATTTCATGGATTTTGCACAACTTAAAATTTTTGGAAATCTTTTTTTTTTTTTTTTTAAAGAAGGAAATAATAGAAAAACTCCTTACAAACGCATAATAAAAATTCTTTGTTAACCCAATTAAGAAAAACAAGACGTAGGCAATAATGCTCCTAAACCAATGAAATATCTTTAGTATTTTTCCTGTATCTTTTTCAAAACTCCACTTGTGATTTTGTATCTTTAAAGTAGACTATAAAACACATTCATTCATAATGGTTCCCGTGCCAAAAAAGTGATGTTCTTCATTGTTCAAGATGGGGGACTGCAATTTTCCTGTAAAAGCTTTTCTATCATGGTAATTCCCATAGTAAAATTTTCATTTCAATCAAACATCGCTTTCAAGGCGTAAAAACAAAAAAGAGCTAATACTAAAAAAATAAATCAAGAGGTAATAAAGGAATCGTACAAATATAAAACTTATTCAGTACCATTAAATGTAAGTCCCTGGAGGTAACTAATAGTTCAACTGATGAAAATAATGCATATTTTCAAATGCGCATTTTCAAACTCTTTTTTCGCGTCCTTGACCGAAGATCTTTCATAGCTCAGGTACAGATCCGCTGATTCTTTGCCATTCGAATGGGAGTGCTACGCGTGGTTGGGTCATCGCCAAGTCCGATCTCGAGGCGTGGCTGGCCGGTCCCTCTTCGAAGACTGACAAGACCGCGAGCCGGGTGAAGAAGTCCAAGGCCGCGAATGGGGAGGCCGAGTAATGGAAGCCCACCACATCATCAAGAAACCGCTGCTGACCGAGAAGACGACCTTCGCGTCGGGCGAGCACAACCGGCACGCGTTTGTTGTTTCCCGCACGGCGACCAAGACCGACATCAAGAAGGCCATCGAGGACCTCTACAGCGATAGGTATAGTAAATATGGTATAGGTATAAATTCGATATAAATTCAATTGGTATAGGTATTCCTATAAACCGAAGACTTGGAAAACTATAGGTTCTATCACTATCTTTGCTCTATGACTATCTGCCTTGGTTCTAATGCTCTAGGAATGACAAATGGACGGATAATAGATAAAATATCAATTAACAAATGAACTAATATCATTTTTATACAATCCTAATAAGGGGCAATTAATACTAGAATTGCCTCTCACTCAATGAAATTATTGGCCTCGGGAACCGGTCATATGAATGTTTTGCAGTAATAGTTCTGGCATCCTTTGCCAGACGAAAAAAACTCGCGAAAAAAATTCTGCCAAATCAGCGAGAAGCACTTTCAAAATTTCGCGCTGTGCAATCATTTATTTATATACTTAGAGCATTCTGTTACAGAATTACAAAAGAAATCAAAACTTGTCCATCCAATTTTTGTGCTGCTTATGTAGTTTCAGAAGGATGCTTTGTGTGAGGAGATATGCATTTATAAGTAACCAAAAATTGGAGACCAACTAGACCACCCCCACCACCCCTTTTTTTTATCAAAATCATCCGATTAAAACTATGAAAAAGCCATTTAAAAAAAAAAAAATATATACAAATACTGTTTTAATTATTCATGTGCAGTGAGCCAAAATCAAAATATGCATTAATTCAAAAACTTTGAGAAATTAAATAAAAGTAAGGAGCAATATTAAACTTAAAAAGAACAGAAATTGTTGCATATATGAAAGGAAGATAATTTGAAAGCTCATTTTTCTAAAAACGTACTTTTTCTATGTACCAGTTTTTAATAAAATAAAATTTTTGACAACAAAAATACTAAAAATTTCTACTTCTGGAAACAAAAAGAGAATTTGCAAGACGTAAAACTGTGTAGTTTTAACTATACAAAAAACAGCAAATCGTAGTTTTGAAATCTAACTCAAAATCTATTTTTTTTTTCCTGAAACTGCTTCACTTTTTGACATTCTTAAACAATGTTCTTAGACTATATACGCTAGTAGTGTCAAAGTCAAGATATACAGAAGTAGATCGTCAATACCATGCCCCACTGATCTCTCCCTTTATTTGAAAGCTGTTGACTGCTGAACAGAATATGACATATAATTGTTTCACTTACTTTCAATGACAAAGTTAAGAGCCATAAGTATACAACTGATTATTTTTCCCAAGACCACTTCGTACGGATGATATGGTCATAGAAACTTGGAACAGACCCATTCAACTCGAAATTGTGAGTTCTAGTGGAAAAAATAATCACAAGTCCTAGGTATGTGATTGACATAACTGGAACGAATATGCTCTCTAGAGAGTTGGGGGGGGGTTAATTCTGAAAAATTAGAAAAAATGAGATATTTTTAACTCATGAAGGTAACCTAAAATCATGGAAAACGCTTAGATTGGAGAGATCGGGATAAAACGTGATGAAAAAAATAAGCAGAACTCTTTGATACGTGATTTACACAATTGGAATGGATCCGCCCTATCGGGGGGGGGGTTCCACACACTTGCTCCCTAATAATTTAAAGCCTTGGGTCATTTCTATTTTATTGAAAGCTAAATATATTTCAGAAAAAACTTCATTACGTAAGTGTAACATTCAAAATTAAAATTCTCTTAGATAAATCTTGAACTGTTGAGATTCCGTGGAGTAAATATTCTTGTATATGGGACATTCACAATAATTTCATCTGTTAAATGCAATAGTCTTATCTACTATTTATTTTTTCTTCCTTCAACCACACACCGACAAAGGAATGTTAATATGAGTTTGCCAGCTATAATATAGTGAATTACTTTGAACATTCGTACATCTAGCTGTTGATGAATGCACAATGTGAGTAATGGGCCAACAGCTGTTAAGATTAATAGTCGGGAGTGATTACTAAATACTTTTTTATTTCCCATAATTTAAGGTTACAAAGTGAATTTAGAACTTGGTGATAAGCGGGCTTACGTTATATATGTATTGAGTTTCATAGTTAATAACCAAGCTGGACATGACTAGCATGCATAAATCCCCAAAATCTACTTTATCCTCGTCATCCCCCTCCTTCAACCTTGCCTTTCCCGTTCTGCCTCAGCAAAAGCTTTCCTTTTCACTTGATCAAACCTTCAACAGAAAGAACTTCCTGTTGTAAAATCAGACTGTTGAATAGGTTTTTTTTGGCTTTTGACGTAAAGTTTAATTTACCAATTTTTAAATCCCTGCTTTTTTTTGTCTTTATTTTACTAAATTGTTTTGATTTTATTGATTTATTTTATGTGGGAAAAAAAGGATATGAGGCCCTTGAAGGGCATGAGGGCGTGAAAAAAGGGGGCTAGTCCAATATTTTCGGTCACTTAAAAAGGGCACTTGAAATTTTAATTTTTCATTAATATCAAACCCTCCCCTGATCTTCTATGATTATTGGTTCGATAAGATCACCCATGGAAAAAACACGCATCAGCAATCTTTCTTCTGGAAAAAAAAAAAACAAAAAAAAACAAAAAAACACATTTTTACTGATGGGAGTGTGAGACCTTGTTAGTGTTAGCTGTTCTGCTGGAGTAAAGCTGTAAGAGATTTTTCTAACGTTAAATGCTCGGAATTTCTTCGTAAGGTCTCATTGAATGATTCTTTTTATTTGGAAACCTATTCAAGCTTAGGACAATAATAAAGATGGCTATAGCAACAAATGGGGGTGTTTGAAGCTATACAAAGCAACAAGAAGTGGTTGCTTTAAAAAGAAATTATAATTTAAGCTATTTGCTTTTTTACCGAATCCAACCCCAAAGTAATAATAAAAGTCCAAATGGGAGGATTACATGAAAAAATTATTTGGAGCCCTTACAGCTATCGGAATGGCTGTTGCCATGCATGGCACCGCTTCTGCGCAGCAGCAGTTTGTGTCAATTGGTACCGGTGGTGTAACCGGCGTTTATTATCCTACCGGTGGTGCGATTTGCCGCCTGGTTAACAAGGACCGCAAAGAGCACGGCATTCGCTGTTCAGCAGAATCAACTGGTGGTTCCATCTACAACATCAACACGATTAAGATGTGTCATGAATATACGCACTGATACTAACGTAAATTGGAAAGAAAGAAGAGAGTGAAAAACAAAACAAAAATCTCAAAAATGAAGTTCCATAAGACCTTTTCCTGGGAAAGCTAAATTAAAAAGACGACAGAAGGGATGAAAATTAATAAATTTCTTTAAAACTGTCTTAAACAGTTTGACCTGTGTAAGGTGTTTCCACAGAAGTGGTCTCAGTGGATTAAATATAAAAACATCTCTCAATCATACCTGCGTGAGGGCTTTCGGCAATCATGCTGAACTTTCTTGGAAAATAAGCAGTTTATTATTTGCGTACGGTTTAAGGAGAATGCCATGTCTAGTTGGCTAGATAGTTGTGTAGGTTGACCTGTATATCCTTTAAAGAGACCTTGCTGATGTTATTTAAAATGTGGCATATTTTCTCGGTGATAAAATTCTTACAGCAAGCTCTTTTTTCAAGGAGAGAGACGAATACAGAACGGACTTTGATTTAGGTCGTGTAGGCTGGGCTAAAGATGTACTTTAAAAATAATGCTCTCTTTTGTATTGTTTCGACTCTATATTTGTTTTCCTTTGTTAGGCTGCAATGCACAATGGGACATACATTTCAGACTTGTGGAATCTATTATTAGTCACTCGTTGATGGCATACCTAGCAAACTAAACCTAAAAAAAATCTTAAAAAATCCCTGAAAATTAGTTTATAAAAAAAAATGTTGTTCAATGCTGTGAAATTGAAGCTTAGTCTATCAAATTACTCTTGTGGATCGAAGATGGATAAACCCCCCCCCAAACCTCGTATTTTCCCGTAATGCGTCTGATAGAAATTTTGAGATGACCATTTGTTGTCGTAGAAACTTTTAAAAAGGCTCATGCGACTTTATCAGTCAAAATTGATCGGAGGGCAACAAGCCATCCCTCCACGCCCATCAATTCCCTAAACATATCTAATCAAAATTTTTAGATAGCCATTTTGTTCAGTGTAGTTGAAAGGTCTGGAAATTATTTCTTTGACAACCCCCAATATGAAAGTACCCACACCAAGGAAGATATAGAAAAGTTCTTGCGACTGGGCGGGCACATAAAACTCATTGTGCAACTAATAATTCACTGCAAACGAAAAAATAACAACCAATTTCTCATCAACTCATCCATAATAATGACCTATCTCATAATAATAATCAGGAAAGAGAGAAAAAGAAACGAAATATAAATAAATAAAAGAATTAAGAACCTCGGCCTAGCAAATACTTTTTCAAATTATCTTTAAATAACCCCCCCTGAAAAGAACAACAACAGTAAACAAATAAACACGCATCCTTGATCTTTCTTCTTACAATAAATAAAAAATTCCACATTTTTTTATATAGGAGCTTGAAACCTCTACAGTAAGGTTCTCAGATACGCTGAATCTGATGGCACAATTTTTATTAAGACTCTATGACTTTTAGAGGGTGTTTCCTTCTTTTTCGAAAATCGGGTAAATTTTCTCAGGCTAGTAACCTTTGATAAGTAAGGCTAAACCTAATGAAACTCGTGGTAACGAACTGTAAGTAAGGAGCGACCCGGCTCAATATTAACCAAAACTCTAAGAAATGGAATTTTGATACCAATAGATATATCAAAAGTTCCGAGCCTGAGAAAATTTGCCTTATTTTTGTAAAAAGGGAGAAACACCTCCTATAGTCATAGAATCTTAATGAAAATCACAACATCAGATTAAGCGTATCAGAGAACTCTACTGTAGAGGTTTCAAGCTCCTATCTGCAAAAATGAGGAATTTTGTGTTTGGTAAATTCTTTCTGGCTGGTGAGGTGCGCTGGAGCCGACCTACCGCAGAATTCGACGAAAACGTCCGGTAACTGGACTTCGTAGGCGGGCAGCTCAAGTCCGGTGCTGCCACCGATATCCTCGATTGGCGCGATTTCCACAGCACCGCTTTCGCCCACTGAGCGAGCCCTCGCTCCGGTTTCAAACCGCTACAGATTGTGCTCGTTGCTCGTGACGGCGGTCACACTGCCGTGGGACCAACATCTCAGTTTTTTCAATGCTCAATTCCAAAATTGATCATTTCCATTGTGGAAAAGCTTATTGATATTTGTCTTGTACACTTTACACGCAAGTAAATTTTACCGACAAAGGGTTAAAATAGTGACAATACATATACGCATATTGAAATTATATTATCATGTCTCGAAACTCAGGAAACCGAAATATTAAAAGTTACAACATTTAGCTCTTTTTTTCAAATTACAAACTTTATCATAACCTCACAGCATGTGTAAAAGTAAAAATTTAAATGACATTTTAGGACCAGTGAGTCGATACAATCACCCCTGGGAAAAAGATAAAAAATAAAATAAACACTCATCCGTGATCTGTCTTCCTGCAAAAAATACGAAATTCCACATTTTTGTAGATATGAGATTTAAAATCTTCTAGTAGGATTCTCTGATACGCTGAATCTCATGTGTGATTTTTGTTAAAATTCTATGCCTTTTATGGGGTTTCTACTTATTTTCTAAAATAAGGCAAATTTCCACAGGCTCATAACTTTTGGTATTAAAGAATCCACAAAACATAAAACGAGCAAGATTACAAATTGCTGTTGTACAAAACAATAGCCTAAAACTTGAAAAAAAGAAGAAGAAATTCAAGCTTATGCAATAGCGTATTGCAAAATTTTAATGGAAGAAGTGTAAACAACAATCCTAATATCTGAATTTTACTCATTTGTGGGTTTAATTGTTTGTTGTTAATACACTCGTTTGATCTTTTTTTGGTGGTGAAATAAATAAAAAAAGAAGTTTACCTAAACTACCTGAGACAGTACTGCTGGAGAACTTCAGGTGATAGACCATTGAAACCTGTAAAAACAAGGCAAATTTTATTTTTGGCAATAATGGTATCAAGAAGGGTATAGTCAAGGAAGGCAAAAAGCAGTCTTGAATGCTCTGTTGTTCTGGGCTCTCTGAAGAGAGTGAAGTGTAGATTTGTTGGTATTTCCCCAAACTAAGCAGCAATAAGAAAGGTAAGGAAAGACAAAGGCAAACTAAAGATTAAGCATAATTGAAAATTATTTTCTTAATCGTTAAGTTCGCTTTTTTTACGTAATATAAGTCGTTCTAATTCACAGACAAAATTATTTAGGGTTCGTTGATCAGCTCGTTCAAGCTTATAAAACATAAATGCCACCGAGCTATTACCATTTTCTTTGTGATACATTTACGTTCGTTAACACATTAGATTATCAATTCATAATACATTTTCCGCTCATTGTTCTTTTAGAAAGATATTGTGTGTTTCGTTAAGTTTTATTTATTCTTACGTATACAATAGCTCAATAGTTGGGATTCTCCTTACGTGCAATAGCTTATCGTGCAAAACGTATTAGCTGAATCATAATATTAAAAATAGATTGCTGTTCCAGCTGTCTAGCGCGCTGTTCAAATGGATGGAAATGGCCCTTTCGAATCCAAGTTGAGACTAAAATCATTAGAACATAAAGGTTCCCTGAGACAGAACGTATTGGAAGAAAATGAAATCCTAAAGAAAAAAACTCTTTAAAAAAAGTCCCGAAGAACCAAGGACCGTCGAACTCATACTGCAGACCGAGGTCGAAGCCGTCGGTTGAAACATTGCTCAGGTTCGCCAATTGGTTGGTGAAGTTCTGGAAGTTCAAACCAGCAGCGTTGATCACAGGAGTGAACAAACTACACTCTGGAGCGGTTAAACCCGCAGGTCCATTGAAGCAGCTCTGCACGATGCTGTCCGAAGTGGGACGGCTGATCAGGTTTTCAACTTCGATATCCCAGTAGTCCAACGTCATCTGGAAACCTCCGAACGATTTAAAAAAGATGGTTTTACCATATAAAGACAAACTATATCGCTTTGCGCTCTCTATTGTCGGTAACGACGCCGATGCGGAGGACGTCGTCCAGGAAATTTTCATCAAGTTGTGGAAACGGCAGGGACAATGGAAGGAAATTCAAAACCTCGAGGCCTGGCTGATGCGATTGACGAAAAACCTATCGATCGACAAGCTGCGCTCCAAACACCGGCAAATGAAAGACCTGGAAGCCGTAGCAAACAGAAATTCAATTCAGTAACAGTAAATTCGAATTACGTAGTGAGTCTTGCCAAAATGTAACAGGGCGGAAACATCTGCTGCTGGTCATGGCGGCTCTGGACTACGCCTTCCAGCGCTGGGAGTACGAGAAGGGCCTGCGCATGACGCGCCAGGAGGTCAAGGAGGAGTTCAAGCAGCAGGAGGGCGACCCGCAGGTGAGGGCGCGCGTCCGCGCCCTGCAGCGCGACCGTTCGCGCCAGCGGATGATGGACGACGTGGGCTGTCGAGGCTGATCCGCCCGGTCCAGCCCGCCCCCGCGGCGGCCTTCCACACCAGATTCCGCTGATCCGCGGGCACGCCTTCCGCGAAGGGGCCGGTAACTTCCAGCGCCAGCTCCGGCCCCGGGTCCAGCCGCAGGCGGTCGGCGGGAAAGGCCTGGGCCAGGGCCTGCATCACCTCGATATCATGGTCGGGGGAAAAATGCCCGCCCTTGAGCTTGTGCGATTTGAAACCGTGTTTTTGCTTGAGGTCCTGGGCTGTGTTTGCTTGGACCGCTTTATCCTTATTACTATGATCGCCCGCACATCTACTACACTTGGTTGGGTTTGAACATTTCTGAACGTAATGTCTGAATCCTTGGCAGTTCAGACACTGCTTGGATTTTTCGAGCGGTCAAGTGACACGAAATAAACAATATTCGTAAACTTCACTGCGAACTTCAATGGTCATCATTTCAAGTTCATCATTTATCTTAAACTTCAGCTTCACAACTCTTGAATTTCCAAAGCGTGTCCCACAGTAAATGCCAAAACTGCAACCATTCCAAACCCTTCATAGTCTGAGGTAATCAAACGGCAATCTGCCTGCAAGTAGAACAGCCCCAACTCTACTCCAGACTTAAAGCCGTGAAAAATTATTTCTTCTTTGAGACCAAGTGAGTCGCGCAACTTCTCAAGTCGCTCACGTTCAGGACCATCTCCTACCAAATGCAAACGCACAGACAGACCTTTTTCCTTCAGCGCTGCCATCGCGTTTATCTGCAATTCTATGCTGACATCCTGCTTTGGAAACACTGTCTACAAACGCTGGCGATTTGAGCTCGTCGAAATTGCTTGCTTGATATAAATTCGACTTGTCTCCTCCCGCAATATGCAGCAGTTCTTTGCTGTCCACGTTTTTGCCAATACCAATCACGATCACTTTTATACCAGCTTGTTTCACAATATCGATACCTGCGATACAAGAGATACCATTGTCTACCGTAATAACTAAGTCTGGGCTGAGTTGGACTATCTGCTGCGCCAATGAAGAACCCGAGTAAAATTTTCTTTTGGTGAAATTCGGATAAACACCAAAAGGCTCTCTGATAGTGAAAACTCTGATTTGGTGGTGAAACCCCCAAAAAACCGAATATAACGAATTTATATTCTTCTCATTGCGGTTTCTCACCAAACATCGCAATTAAAAGCTTGAATGAACTGTTAGGACAAAGTTTGATATATGAGTTCTTGTCTTGCCCACTATGAAAATGAAACTTCCATAGCCTCATAGGAAGTGAAACATGCACAATTTGCAGACTTTCGGGGAGGTAACGTCTCTGAACTGAAGGCCTGACAACAGGCATGACTCAGCAGAGTCCCCGCCGTAGCCTCGTTACGAAGTGCATCACGCCTGCGCTGATCAGTATAAATGCCAAGGCGGAAACTGTGGTTGCCGTGGTACGGCGAAGGTCGGGCGGCAAGGCTTCGGGCAGGGATTTCAGTGCAAACCAAAGCATACCGGCGCTAGCGAGTTCCACCGGATTGAGCACGGGAATAGTGTTTTAGTTAATTATATTTATACGTTAATTATATTTACAATTATATTTATAACATAGTTCATTATATTTATGATCATTCTCGTAAGGGCACTGAAAGTGAAATCTGATTGTTCGAGATACGTATTGAGGCAGTTTTAAGGGGGCAGAGAGGACATCTGCCCCGGGTGCAGAAATTTTAGGGCTTTAAAATTTGGATAAATAATTTGATATTTATTATCATTTTGTAATTTTGAATTTTTATTTCTATTAAAATAACAAGAACCACGCCCTCGCTTCCCCGCCGCAGCGCCTCGGCAACGGAGATGCGCACCAGTTCCTTGCCGATCCCCAGATTCTTGAACGATGGCCGCACCGCCAGCGGACCCAGCAGGTGTCCGGTCACGGATCCTGCCATGACCGGTGTCAGCCGCACGGATCCCACCACCGCATCGTCCATGATGGCGATAAAGGACAGGCGCGGATCATGCGGCCCCTGTTCACGAACCCGTTCGGCAGCACGCGCAAAGCGGCCCTCAGGACCTGCATGTCATACCGGTGAAAATGTTTGTTTTCATAATGATTTAGAATAATAATTTAACAAACTGGTTCAAATTCTCCTTCTTGTCCTGGAACAAATTCGTCTATCACTTCAAATTTAATATTTGGAAAATCTGTTCCTTGAAAAACAACTATCCATTCTCCAACTATGTCATCAACTGTACATAATTTTAAAAGTTTAGATAATTTTATGTCTGTATAATAATTAAACGCAGCTTTATTTTGTCCAGACATAACCTTTTCTTCAAAGGGTTTAAGCTATTCTGTCTTTCTCCAAAATTATATAGGCTATCTCTACATCCTCAAAGGAAAGGCTGTACCTGTGTGCTACATGACAGGAATTCTAAGGACACCATTTACGTAGGCCTAGGCCCACAAGAAGGTTAGAGTAGCAATTCCCAACAACTGACACTAATTAGCATCCTAACAACTAAACACCATGCACTGGACCTAAGAAGTCTACATGAAACAAATCAGGTCAGAATGCCAATTTTCTCAGGATCGTGGCCTTTGATGGGTAAAACAATACTTAATGAAACTTATATATTTGAAATCAGCATAATAATCCAATTATTTTGGTATATCTATGGGCATCAAAATTCCGTTTCTTAGAATTTCGGTTACTATTGAGCCGGATCGTTCCTGGCTTAAAATTTGTCATCATGAACTGTTTGATTTCAGTATGTACTCGGTGATAATATCCAAAACTCCAATGTAGGTATATTTTAATTACATATTTTAGTTTTTATTCATTTAATAAAACAAAAGGATGCACCGTGCATTTCTCTAAAAAATAAATACAAAGATGACGAAGATTTTAGGTAGGCTGTAAGGCTCTGTGATGAAATATTGAGTTCCACTGTGTATGACAAAACCCATGAGATTCCAATGTTCATTATTTATTGCATTCAACGCGGCAAAGTTGACTTAGTAAAGATCAATAAAGCTTCCATGTGTTATTTATTTTCTATTTTTTCAGTGGTTACTTTATACTGTGGCAACCTTTACAAACAAAAAGTGAGGAAAAAAGAGATTATTCGAGTATCCAAAGAGAATGTATAGAACAATGAGGTTCCAATGGAAAAGAGAGGCAGAGCCCTCCACTTTCTTCAAGGAATAACAGAAAAAAGTGGGACAGTTTTGAACCTAGGCACATGCTCTCACCCTTTGATTTTTTTTTTTTTTTAAATTTCAAGAACGACTCGAAAAATCAAGGTTTAAGTAGACACGGCTTCAAATTACAGTTTAGTTCTCTGGAAAAAAAATCAAACAAATCCTCCTCTGTCTTCCAGAAAACACATTCTTCAGAACCATACTTAACTGCTGTCAATGTTGTAGCTTCCAACATTCTAATCTTGGTTCACATACTTATCAGACTTTGTAGCAACATTTATAGCAAGAAAGGTTTAATTTTGGTCCACTAAACTTCTTCATTCATTATCCCTATATATCATCTTATTTAAGCAGGACAATTCAGTCTTGGCAGTAAGTTTCCTCCAGTAAAAGATAGGCACGCATGGCGACGGGGTCCACGTGTCAGGCAGTAGGCACGATCGTACTTTACCACGATTGGACCGTCGCACCCGACATCGACTCTTTGACGATTACGGGTTCGTCACGGACAACCGGGGTGTGGCGCGTGGTCCGCATGCCGATACGTTTTGTGGTGTTTGCGACATTTGAATTGCCCGTCATTTTGGGCATGCCTTTTCTGGCGACCATGACGGGAGGGCTTCAGTGGAGCGACAATGAGCCTGCATCTATCACCAGCAAGTCTTTTTACTGACGAATGGCATTTGTGTAGATGAGTCGTAAGTAAGGACATAATTTTGTCCTTCACATATTGTCTCTTCGCTAGCCTGTCCAGTTTGACAATATTGCTCCGCAACTTGGCTGAAATAACTTAATTGCCATTGCTGTGAAGGCGGCAGCGAGTCTTAATTAGGTCCTTGAGGTCGCTTGTGATGCATGGCTTATCAGAATCTGCAACGGTAATGAATTAAGTCAGGAAACAAGCATAGAAATCAGACTCAAAAGAAAGAAAAAATAAGACTTTAAAGAAAACACAAGATTTATCGGAAGATTGAGCAAAGAAAAAACGGGTCTAATTTCGACAAAGCAGTGAACAAAAAATAAAACTACACTTTAACTAAAAAAATAAAAATACTCCGAATATTTCGGCCCCACGTCCGGGAGCCTTTCTCAACGGAAAAAATAAAAAAAAGATTACAAACCGACAATTTAAGACTTTTTTAAGACATCATAAAAAAAATACCAGTCCGGACGCCGCTCGAGGATCCGGTCGAGCACGCCGTCTTCGCGGAAGCACTCGTAGAAGACCTCCTGGACGGCATCGTCGAGTTCACCGGGGCAGCGCAGGCGCGTGGCAAGCACGAGCTCGTGGTCATGGACGTGCGTGACCTCTTGTTTCCACGCACCGAGTTCGTCGCTCCCAAGCTCGGCGGCATCCCCAACGGCGAAGGCAACCAGGCCGGTGGCGAACGCGACGAGAAAGTCGCGCGCTACGACCCGGGGTAGAGAACCTTACTTTAGAGGTTTAGAGCTCCTAAAAACAAGTTTTTTCAACTGAAAGTAAGGAGCGACATTAAAACTTAAAACAAACAGAAATTATTCTGTATATGAAAGGTGTTGTCCCCTCCTCAACGCCTCGCTCTTTACGCTTTTTTTATTGTTTTAAAAAGTAGAATTGTCACAAAGAGTCAAACATTAGCGTAAAGAGCGAGGCGTTGAGGAGGGGACAACACCTTTCATA
The DNA here is from genome assembly GCA_010016025.2 of Alatinidae sp. Z8VKAUB7J3. Classification (NCBI taxonomy): domain Eukaryota; kingdom Metazoa; phylum Cnidaria; class Cubozoa; order Carybdeida; family Alatinidae; species Alatinidae sp. Z8VKAUB7J3. The sequence goes on along the minus strand of JAAAKM020721499.1, from coordinate 181,452,960 downwards.
TACGGAATAATTACTGATGGAGAGAACGAGCTCTGAATCGGGTTCAGCACGGGGCTTCCGGAAGAGAAGGGAAGCCGCGTGGCGGCCCACGTCGAGCGGATCCAGCTACCCTGAAGTCTCTCGAAGCGGCTCGGGGCCAAGGAGGCAAGCCATGGGACGAAGCCAGGACGTCGACCGGTGGATGGCGGCCTATGACAACCCGATGAAAGACGTGGTGCAGAAAATCCGGGAGATCTTTCTCGCCGCCGACACCCGGGTCGACGAGTGCATCACCCGAAACCCTTCAAAGAACAATCGAACCCTCGTGAGGCCTACGATCGAGAAGTCTTAGAGGTACTCAAGGCGCATGGTGTAGAGCTCGTCATTTTAGCTTGATACATGAGAATCGTCACTTCTGTTCTCATCGATCCCTATGAAGGCAAGATGATTAATATTCACCCATCGTTGCTTCCTTCATTTCCCGGCCTCCATGGGCAGAAGCAAGCTTTAGAATGGGGTGCCAAGGTCAGTGGATGCACGGTGCATTTCAAAAAAAATGACACACAACACTTTTTTTGATGTTATAGCAGCTGTACATAAATCAGCTACATCTTCAGCTAAAAAAAATAACACATTTTCATGATTTTGAAGAATTTTTATGACCTTCTTTTTTTTGCTCGAAAGATCAGATAAAAATACATCTAAATCAAAACTGAAAAAAACTGCATCCAAGCAATAGCATTGTAACCCACCTCCTGTGAGGTGTGTTAACTCACCTCTCGCGGGGCGCGTTAACCCACCTCACGTGGTTATTTCTACTTTAAGTTTAATATCTAACCAAAAAACCAGCCGTCCAGTGACACAGAAGAAATGAGTATAGAACTTGAGTCAAATCGAGCACTAGCTAACTTATATAAAAGGACAAATTTCAAAACAATCAATGATTTTATAATTCAACATACATTTCGACAGTACCTTCCTGTTACTGTGCCATGAAGGGAATAGCAAAAGGATATTATAGTACCGGAACAACCGAAAGCGAAATAAAAGAATATTTCTCTTTTTTTTTTTGTATCAGATTTAGTTAATGTTCAGGTGTATATTTCTTAGTGCCCTGAAAGTGCAGTAGTAACGTTTGCAATGACCATTTACTGTGTTTCATACTTATATAAATACAGGCTGAACTTTATCGTATAGACTGGAAAGGGGGAGGGGGAGTGTTGCGTTAGCCTTTCTAATAAATGATTCTCATATTAGGGTACAAATCTGTGTGTTGTAAATTCAAACTTATTGGTTGTGTTTATAATCATGTTTTACATTTCGTGAAAATCTTCTTTCAACTTCAATCTTCAACTTCAGTTCTTCAAGTTCAATTTCGTGAAAATCCCGGAGAGGAGAGGGAGGGAAAGCATAGTTGGAGCCATTTTTCACAAATCAAGTGAAAATTACAGAGAAACTTAAAATTGAGTCATACAATATCATAAAGTTAAAAATATATTAAAGAAAACTTGACCCGTTTCTGTGGATGCTTGAATTATGAAGGCTTATCTTAGTTCTGACAATATTTTGAAGAAAAGGAAGTGGTTTGATCAAAATCCTAGGATGAGTCATTTTGCTAGAGCATGATCTCTCTTGCTACTTAAAAAGGGCACTAAATTCTTTAATATTTATTCAAATCATCCCTTTTCTAATAATCAATGACTGCAGACTATGGATGGTCACATAAGTGATCATCCTTCTCCAGAAAATAATAAACTTTATATTTAGTAGATAGTACATTTATTGTTCTCAAGCATGTTGAATTTCCTTGCATGTTGAATTTCCTTTCCCTGGCCTGTATCGCAACGAGCGCATGGCGTTCCTGCCGTTTCTCGTCGCATCTCCGATCCTGTTCCTGATCGGAGCGGCGTTGGTCTACCTGTTTTTCACACCGATGGTGATGTGGTTCTTCCTGTCGATGCAGCAGGTTGGGCCAGATCAGGAAATCCAGATTTCGCTGCTGCCGAAAGTTTCGGAATATCTGGGGCTGATCATGACGCTGATCTTCTCGTTCGGTCTCGTCTTTCAGTTGCCCGTGGTGACAACGCCTGACCGGCGAACGCCGGGTTGCCCGCCGGGTCGTAGACGATCTCGAGGGCCAGGGCCTCGTCGCAGTCACCGAGGGCCGGCGTGCAGCCGACGGCGAGCGAGGCGAACGCGGCGAGCCAACGCGGCATGGGGGGATGCTGCACGACCTGACAAGGAGCGCCGCACAGCAAAGAGCAGGAGAGGCGACAGTGCGAAGCAGCCGGGGCACACGGTCGACCAGAAACGAGGACAGTCTGCACGGAGATCCACAGCCGTTGTTAAATATCTTACTAAGTTTTCATGAACTGAAAAATTTACTACAAGCTACATAAATTTTTGGAATAGGATATACTGTCTAAATTAGGGTATTGCAGGCGTATTCAAGTATATCTATCCTACCCTTTCACTTCTAGAGCTTTCAATATTGTGTGGTCAGGTCCTTTATCTGTTTTAGATCCCAAAAAAAAATTAAGCTAGGTTTAAATTTTTTTTTCTTTTTTGGGGGGGGGGGGGGGGTCTATTAAGCACGTCATTTTGAGTCCTACGATAGCTATTTCATTGAACGAATACGAAAGTTCCCATTTCCTTTAAACCTTTCTTTAATCGTCACAAGGACGACCTGCTTTCCGTTTAGTCTTAGACGGTTGGTCGAAAAGGACAAACTTCGTAATCTGTCATCCTTCATCTGCACAATGTGCCCTAGCCATTTTAACCTTTCTTTCATTATAGGCCTAGAAAGTGGGATTGAACCCCATTTTTTGTTCAGCCTACTTTTTTAAATACGGTCCTGATTTGATACAAAACCAGCTTCTAACCTCATTTCCTACCTTAACCGGTAACTCAAACACAAATCATGAATCGACAAAGCCATGAAGCTACAACAAAGGCCTGAGAATTCTAGTTCCTTCTTGGCTACATGTGTTTATGATAACCCACATAATTTCAATTGTTTGTTAACACTACCATTGTTTCCCCTGTTAAAGGGCTTATGTAAGTTTTCAGTGAGGGAGATTAAATCAAGAAGAATATAGTTAAAAAGTCCTATCGACCCGGTTGTCCTAGAATATCGTGAGATGGCTCATTCGAACGGAAGTTGAAAGTAGTAGTGCCCTTTTTAAGTGACCAAGGAAATTGGAGGGTATCTAGGCTCCCTCCCACGCTCATTTTTAACGATAAACAGTTTGAGGTAGGCATTTTGTTCAGCAGAGTGGAAAACTCTAATAACTTTGTCGTTAGGTGCAAAATGACCTTCCATAGTCCCTTGGGTAAGGGCCTCAAGTTGTGAGCGTTGCCCTTTGCAGAAATTAAAAGGGAATAATTAAGTCTAACCTAAAACGAACAGACACTGCCACAAACAGGAGTATGCCACAGTGTCATTTGTGGGCTATTGAAAACAATTTTCATTTCAGGTATTGTACTTTTATTGTTCATAATGTCAACAATAAAGAAGCAAATTACCAAATCAACCAAGGTTGTTAGAAGAAAAAAACCTAATTAAAGTAGATTACCTTTTTAATGTATAAAGATATTCTTGCCTGTAAATATGGTCAATTTGAAAAGGATTTTAAATTTCGAATTTATCGTTTGCCTCATCTATATGGAAAAAAAAAAAATCATGTGCAAGATCAGGATAGCAGCAGAAAAACTTGAAGAAGAAGAAGAGATCAACATCATCGACGCAATCAAGATGCTTGAAGTTATGAAGAAACTTTTCGAAAGAATATCTGAGGATGAAATGAATAACTTTATTGAAAGTGCCAAAGGGTTTGCCACAATGAGAGGAATTGATCCTGAGGCAAGTCTCGTCAGAAAAGAAAAGATGAAGAAGAAGAAATTTTTAATATATTGAACAGTGGTAAAAAATGAAGATAAATAATTGACACAAGAATAAGATTTTGGTTGCATTTTAATTTAGATAAACCAAAAAGAACAGAGAAGCAGAAAAAGCAATTACGATTAGTTTAAACAGTATTAAAAAGAAATGGTACAGAATTTAGCTGGTCGCTGTTGACAAAAACAATAAGAACCACTGAGAAAAAACTATCAACATTTTAGAAATTTTGTTGCTTTCGGGAAAAGTGTCAAAATACATCGTTAATTAGAAACCTATCAACCCCAGATTGATATCTATAAGACTAAATGGAGACCATGCAAAGATGACATTAATTGCTTCTTATGCACCCACAAATGATGCAGAAGATGAAATAAAGGAAGAACTCTACAATGACTTAAATGCCATAATCAAGGAAGTGCCTTTGCATGATATCAAATGTCTGGCATGTGATTTTAATGCCAAAGTTGGAAACGACCGAGCTCATTGCCATCCCACTTTGAAAGGCTTTTCGCTAAAAAAAAAAAATCAGAAAACTCTTAAGAATATTGATGCTATCCCCCCATTTTTAAAAAGTAACGCATTCCTTACGGGTTAATAAAGGAGATCCCAGTGCAAAATTTTTGAGGACCCACTCGGTTTTAAAGGAAATGGACTTTTCACCATGCTTTTAGCTATTAGTAGTGTTTTGAAAATAAGGTGTTTTGAGATCTTGCATTTTATTGTTGAAAATCATTTTACCGTTGCGAATATGTACCACCTGTCGAGTACGCTTCGTACGACCTCCTTTTTGATTCTTGGTAGTAGTTGCACTATCCTTTTTGTCACCGTCGTCATCATCATCCTTTCCTTCTTTTTCATCATCATCATCCGGAATGTCCTCCTCTTCCAATAGATTGAACAATACGATACGACGACAGTCGGTAAGTTTCACTGTGGAAACATTAATGGCGGGGAACATATTCTGGAAGGTAATGCGTAAAAGTTTAATATGGGGGGAAACCATCATAGAAATTGTTTATTTCTTTTTTTCATGGTTCAGTTCAGTCCAACCATAGTTTTTCCAACCATAATTTTGTATTGCAAATTAAAGACCTAATAGTCCTTCGCGTCTGATTTTTCCTAAGTCAACTTCAAAATAGTGTCAATATGCACTGTGTAGCAATAATTTGTATATCGAAATTAAGTTGTATGCACTACTTATCCACCAATGCCATACCGACATGAAGTAGTAAGCACTGGTTATCCACCATTGGCATGAACCAAACTTACCTAACCAAGAACCACAGGAGAGGACAAAGGGAGGGACTCAGCCCCCCCCCTAGAAGACAAAAATATTCAGGAAGTGCAAAATTTAACAAAATTTGCAACAAATCCGCTTTACTGATAAAAAATAATCCGTTTTCCCTCCTTCTGAAAAATTTGCAGACTCCCTTTGTGCCCCCTCCATGAAGTTCCGATTTTTTTTTAAATCCTATGTTATAATATACCCCCCTCCCCCATTCAGAAACAACCGGGCAGTTTGTATTACTGACATACAATAAGTTGAACATACCATTTAATGCCTTTTTTATGCTCTTTCTAAATATAGTAATTGCTTTAGGCTACTTAAAAATTCAATTTTAAGCCCTTTATAGACTTAAAGATGATTATTTTTTCTATCATTTTAGGTAGCCTATAAAAAGGTTAAGAGATCAGTTTTAAAATTATTATATGATTATAACTTAAATCCATTTTGTTAAAGTTATATAATCCATTAGAAGTAGTTCCAAGATATGTCAATGTATATTGTGTTTTAATAACATGTTCACCTAACTGAACATTTATCCGGCAGTCTGAGCAGTGATTGAACACCAGGAACTCAGTCTTACTCTCATTAAATTGAAAACCAATATGTTTACGCTCCTTATCGAGAATTCTAAAACTTTCATCAATTCCAAAGTCTGTTCTAATATATCAAGTATGTCATCCGAATAATTAGCTAGGGAAAAGTCAATTCCTTTAAATATACATTTGGTTAGAACCTTTAAAAACTACAAGAAAAAACTAAAAAGAAAAAAAAAAAACTAAAAAAGCAAAAAAAGGTAAAAACCAAAAAAAATTAAAAAGAAAAAAGGAAAAAACCAAAAATTTATTTCATCATATACCAATTCAAAAACGAATGTATATACAGACCGGGACACGGGAACGCAAATGACGACCAGGAAACCGGGACCAGGGGATGTAAATGACGACCGGGACACTCAAAGAGCAATTACAGACTGGGACACCGGGACATAAATGTTAAAAAAAGAACACGAAGAAGATAGTAAACTTTTTAATAGTAAACGTTTTGATGAAGACGCAGAAACAAAACTACTTCGACCTGTTGGATTAAATAAATCATTACCTTTTGTTGTTGAAGCTGAAGATTTTTTAGATGAATGGTTAGCACAAGATCCGAAAGAAAAACAACGAAGAAAAGTTCATGCGCTTGCACAAGCAAATTCAGAATTAGAAAAATTAAACGAAAATCCAGAACATGATGAACAACAAGAAATATACGCTTCATAATATTGCGACAGTTGTATTCGGCAAAACATCCTTCAAAAATGTGATTGTGAATGATATGGTGCTGGATAAAAACGGCCAAAAAATGAGCAAAAGCAAAGGCAACATCGTATTTCCATTCGAGCTTTTCGATACCCACGGTGCGGATCCAACTCGCTGGTACATCATGGCATCCAATAATCCCTGGCTGCCAAAGCGGTTTGATGCGAAAGGAATTGAAGACGTCAATCGAAAATTTTTCGATATATCCCGGTACAGATAGCTCCAGGTCGGCATGCCGTGGAGCAGCAACATGACGGGACCGTCCCTCGGGCCCTCGTCAAGGTAGTGCATCCGTAGGTCCTGCCAAGTGTGGTAGTTCGGCTGAAAATCAAAATCAGCTAGATCATTGAAGTTTGCATCTGGTGTGCGCAGGAAATCGGTCATCGAACCCTCCCAGGTATCTCGCCCTATCTTGGTGCTTAGCCTTACTGCCAATCTACCCCGAGACTCTAGGGAAAGCCACACTTCGATTTTCAACCCCACAAAGTTTGAACAAGACTCATCCAAATTAGGCACTGTGTTGCAACCTCACTGTTCTGCAGGCATTGAGTCAGGTATACTCTTCTAGTCTTCAACATTTATTTCCCGAGCTGACAGTTGGCGTTTAATCTCGTTTTAGGAAAAAACCCTGGAGCGAGACTGTTGCGATCATTGTAAGGAAATGTGCCCTGGCAACGGCGAAACGAGGCTATACAATGTTTGGTATACTATTCTAGTCAACTTAATGTTAATATTAACAGCATAAATCACTGGTAAAAAATTATCGAAGTTATTTTCATTGCAATCTCTTTTTATCCTGTTGAATTAATCGTAATTAGCATATAGGCTATTGAAAAAATGGCAAATGATCATTCATTCAAAAAATTACAACCAGTCTTCTCTGCAGTTCCTACTGAAATAAAAGCATTCACTGGCAATGAATGATTTATTCGAAAAACTGACAATCTCAAGCATCAACCTTACATTGAGTGCAGGTACTGATGCTGCGGCTTGACGCCGACCTCCTGGCGCTGCTGGCCGCTGCAGCCGATGGTAGGCTTGCGGACTTTTCGGCCAGCTGGCGCGACGAGGCGGCTTTGGCGGTGGTCATGGCCACCAATGGCTATCCGGGCAGGGCGGACAAGGGATCGGTAATCGGTGGCATTGACGCTGCGGGCGCAGCCGAAGGCGTGGAAATCTTTCACGCCGGCACCGCTCTGGACCGCGCGAACCTGGTTGCGGCCGGCGACTAAAAAAAATTAGCTGCCTATCTGTTAGCCAGTACACACTTGAGAATTTGGATCTGCTTGTGCAGGGTTGAAACAACTGAGACGCTTGGGAGATAGATAGGATATATTTTGAGCTGTATATTTGCAAATTAGGGGTGTTTGGGGGGGGATGAAGGATAGCGGGGCTGAATGCAAAATGTAACTCAACCTAACTAAAATACCAACTAAATATTTATTAAAATGCAGCTACAATGTAGTTTTCCACTGAGCCGAAGCAATTTTAAACATGACAATAATAATGATGTACCTTAAATTTTAACATAAGTCGTAAAAATTATGAATTTTTACCATTAAAATATAGTTAATAAGATTATTTAATAAAGTAATTTAATAGATTTAAATTTTGTTTATAAATACTTTGATAAAATAAATAGTTAATAATTGATAGAAAATGAATTTTAAATTATGGATTCTTATATTAAGTATTAATAAATTAAACTTAGCAAAACATATAAAACTAATGTATAATCTGTCTGCCAATACTCTAAGATCAAACGAAAAACAGTTCGTCCCTGAATAGATTAGGAGGATGTCGTAAGGAAAGATTTAAATGAAATGGGAACTTCTTGGGAGAGTGTAAAGAGGGAAGTCTTGAATAGATTGGGGAAGAGGAGGAGCGTCCGTAGCTCTCCTGGCCTCAAGTGGATTGGTGCTGCGGTGTGTTGTTAGTAGCGTTAACAGTAAACAATTGAAGTTGTTGTGGCCTCCTGAACATCAATGGTCCCAGCCTAGTAAAAAAAAAAAAAAAAAAAAAAAAAAAAACTATAAAACAACCTGGGCTTTTTACTTGTTTAGAATTTCCTGAAAAAGAGCCAATCAGGTTTTTCTTTCTTGTTATTGGCTAATGATTTCATACAATAGTATCAATCAGGTTGACGTTCTTTTCATTGATTTAAAATTAACCAAATTTAACTTACTATTAAAAACCAAATACAACAACGGGCAAAAAAGGCAGGGTCATTTGGCTTCGCTTTCTGATACATTCCCTTCTTCCTCCTCCTCCAATCATCACCACCGCTGATGGTGTTTGTCTTTGCTGACCAAAGGCATCGTCGTCGCATCTCTGTTTCCCCTTACAAAATCGGATTGAATCTATTCTCTTAACCATGTTATTCTCGTCTCGTACGGTCGCTGCTTCTGTGCAGCGCATCTCTACTCGGTAAGAAGGAAAACTTGTTGGTTTTATATTCACCCAAAGTGAAGGTCTCCGTCTAACCAAAGTCTTCCTTTTATCGCTCACGCTTCGCGCAGGGCGCGTTCGTAGCCCTGCTGGCGAGCCTCGAAGCCCCAGTACGTGTTGGCTGGGCCGTTGAGCAGCGCGACCTGCTTGCAGCCGTGATCCAGCAGATACTTCGTGGCCAGGTAGCCCGCGGCGTCCTGGTCGATGTACACGCTGTGGCAGCCGGGACAGGGCTCGTTGATCGCCCAGGTGTTCCAGCCGCGGTCCTGTAGTTCGCGGATCAGCGCGGGGTTGAACGAGGGCTCGATCACCAGCTCATATTTCTAAAAATTGTGTATTAACTATGACGATCATCTTCAATTTGAGCGTAAAAGAACAATTGGGCGTTACTGGAATTTGTATCAACAGATGCAAGCGCCGTCACAGTCGGTGTGATTCAGTCACTACAGAATCCACCCAGTTTGTGGGGAGCACATGACGGAGTTTCAGGAGTCACTGCAAAGCAAATCTTGTTAGCAGCTGTACCTATCACGGCTCTATAGATTTTCAGTAGGGAGTCTTTAGTTCCAAGCACTGCCCCCAACCGATCCGCCAACAACTTGACCGTGTAAAGGCCCAACCCATGCGAAGACTATTCGCCAGTCGGCCGCGCACTGAGTCGTTGAAACTTCCGGAACATCTTCCGTTGATCATCCTCCGAGAACCCCGGCCCCTGGTCCTCAATTTTCACGGCTGGCTGATCGCCATCCATCGTAGTCGTAATTGTCACCGAACCACCGCGGTGCGTGTATTTCACCGCGTTCGACACCAAGTTTGCCAGAAGACTGCCAGTATGACCCATTTTTTTTCCATAATCATTCCTTGTCATAACGACGCGGCACACATATCCCGGGCCATCTCGTCGGTACAGGCGCAAACCTGTGACGACTGGCAGGTGGTACTGGTGAATGATGGTTCCACCGACGATACCGAAGCCCGGGCGTTGGTGTGGCGCGCGCGTCTTGGTGAGCGGTTTGTGTACCACTGTCAGCCAAACGCCGGCGTCAGCGCGGCGCGCAACAAGGGTGTAACGCTGGCTACGGGGGAACTTCCAGAGAATATTTCTGAAAATTTATGTTGTACGGAAGACAGCTTGGCATCCGTATGCAGGTTGTCAAAAGGGCACATCAGCAATATCTTAGGAGCAGTTTCGTGTGTTAAAACTAAAACTTACAAGACCTGTTATTGGGGATACTGAACTAACCAAAAGACAATATTTATAACATAAACTACTACTTCTACTCCTAAAACCACTGCTACTAATATTATTACTGCTACTACTACTATTGCTACTAAAGCCGTTTGTTTTTAGTTTCTTGTAATTTTTCAAATAAATTGCCTATTCTCCTGTCTTTTTTTTAGGGAGGGGGGATTTCCAAAATATATTCCCGCGGAAATGGATGCTTGAATACATCCAACCTTGGTCTAAACTTGAAATTCAATAAAAAGAAACAAGTTTTTTCAACTGAAAGTAAGGAGCGACATTAAAACTTAAATCGAACAAAGCTTACTCCTTATATGAAAGGGGCCGTTGCCTCCTAAACACCCCACTCTTTATTATTCTTTCCACATATTCATTTTGGGAAAAGACGGAGTCTTTCTGAATAAAAAAAATAAATAAAAAAATACAATTCAACCTTCTTCATTTGAATGTCCATGTATTACAATTACGGTTCTTGCGGTAATAAAACAGTGTATAAAAATTCACCCATGGTAGTAGTATTTTCCAGTTTAAGGAAGATAAGGTTTCTACATTGGAGTTAGAATAATGCATTTCCGTTGGTATAATAGCTACTCGGATTCATACATATAAGACCAGCAACACTGTATAGTTAAAATAATGAAGAACGGGAAGATGTGCAATTCCTTGGAGAATAGAAAATAGAATGAATGGCCCAAAAGTCTATATCCATCTATCACAGCACTGTGGTAGGTCCCTTAAATTAACACTTAGGGTAACACAAGATTAGGGATAATGCAAAAAATAAAGAAAAACATTTTTATCTCACAGTTTAATATATATTTATCCAGGGTTCAAATTTATACAGCTACATGGATTTGTTATTGTTAGTTTCCTATAATATGTTCTTTGGTGGAACTTGACTGCTTTTATGCTACTAGTTTTGTGTCGCAAAAACATTCCGATCTAGTTTCGTCTCGTCTCTGTTCTTAGACAAAATACTTTTCAACCTGCGTTTCATCTGTCTCCAAGCACAAAAAACGTCTCTGGATTGTAATTAACGTCTAATAACTTTTTGTCGTTGCCTCTTTGCCGAAGGACAGAACTGAAATCACGGTTTCAAGATCTTCTGAGAAAGGTTTGGAAGAGAAATTAATAAAAATCAAGTAGTTTTACGCCTGCAACCAATTTTGGGATTTTTCTAAGTTGCCTCATATACTGGGCATTTTTTAAACATGATAGTTTGCATTGGAAAACGAGCGACGATAGTTCAATCTGAAGCTACCCATACAATTTTTTTGGGAGGAGGGAGAGGGCAGACTCTGGGGACATACACACGCATCTTCATTTATTGCAGTGACAGATTTTGGGAGTCGTGATTTCTCTGGTACATGGATGTACAGGCAGGATTAACTGCAGGCCGGCGTAGAGACTTTGCGTAGCGGCGGACCGGCCCTTCAGTCCCGGGTTCTCCAGGATCAGAACGCGGCGTTCCGCTTCCTTCGCGGTGATCAGTTCCCCGGACGCCATGACATGGGGCCGGACATCCTGGTAGCGCCATAGGACCGGTTGCACCGGCGTGGTCGGAGCGCGGGGCACCAGCGCATGCAGAACCTCCCACAAGGGCGTCATGCTGTGTTGCGCGATCTGATCATACGTTTGAAAGTGGGAGATGTTAAAAGAATGTTCCTACGGAATGGGACTAAAATCTAACACCCTGTCAAAAAGAGAGGAATCATCATTAAAACCTCTCAGAAATATCTCTTAGTATGATATAAATTTTATTTTTTAAAAACCCTGCCCCTCTGGAATTGCTTGCTAGGGTGGGCTATACCTTCCAGAAATATATCTTAATTTGGCTTAAATTTACCTCTAATAACAATTCTCCTCTCTGGAATTGTATCTCCTTTTCATACTTTGGATTCAAATTCACTGGGCCTTGTGTTTTGGAAATCATTCTTCAAGAATTGGGACAAAAAGTCATTTTAAGGGCTATTGAGAAGGAAAGATGTTAGGAAAACAATCACTTTACCTCCAAGCTCCCCTAATGTGCAAATTTAGGTAACTAGCAGAGTATTAACAGAGTGTTCAGATAGCAAGGAAGCAAACTTAACTTTACAATCAGAATTTCATCCTGAATAGAAATAAGACATTTGTTTCTGTTACAACACTGCTTCGTAAGTTAAAAATACCTCATTTTCTAATTTGTTCAGAATTAACCCCCCCCCCTCCAACTCCCCCAAAGAGAGCGGATCCGTTCCGGTTATGTCAATCACGTATCTAGGACTTGTGCTTATTTTCCCCGCCAAGTTTCATCCCGATTCCTTCACTCTAAGTGTTTGCCAAGATTTTAGGTTCCCCCCTCAATTCACCCCCCAATGTCACCGGAACCAGTCAGGATTTAAAATAAGAGCTCTGAGACACGTGTATTTTACGAGCCAGCAATATTATGCCATAGCTGCGTGAATATCTTGGAGTTACCTCTAATCAGAACCCTCCCCTATGGAAATGGTGGCTAGGACCCCCACCTTTCTTTAATTCATGCTTCTTTTGTTTATATTTTACACGATGATAGGTATATTTTCTCGTTTTGTTATTTTTATTGTTGAGTTTTAACTGCTTTTTTTGTGTTTTAATAATGCTTTGTAATTTTTTTTTATACAGTTTAAATAAACAAAGGGAAATATACTTTTTTTCAGAGAGAGAATAAAGACCGACATTGAAACTCAAAACAAAGACAAATTTTCTGTTTATGAGCTGTGACAGCCCTCCTCAACCTTCACTTTTAAAGTTACAGTTGAACAATCCCTCCCAAATACTTCAACAAAGAATGTTCTACCTAACAAAAGATTAATATGAGAAAATTTTTCACAATGCCTTGAGGATGGAAGGGATATCAGTAAAATTTTCTCTCTAAACGATACGCAATTCTGTCACATCAAAATTGTTTTCAGCTTTATAACTGCTCAATTCCATTCTATAAGATTTTAAAGATATGCAAATAAATTTCCTAAATTTTGAAAAAAAAACAACATTAATGTGGCTCAAAATTCTACTCAAATAACAGGAATTGCATTTTTCAGAACTAAAGGCAGAGAAAAGGCAACTAGTAACTGAAAATTAAGGTAAAATGTTGTTTTGTCAAAATTTTAATAGGTATAGACCTGACATGTAGGCAAATTTCAGGGCCCTTTTGTGCGTTTTTACACAATTTATTAGCAAGAAAATACACAGCTTAAAAGAATCCAGCGTTTGCTCTAAAAAATGGTTGAAAAATCCAGAATGAAAATTCCAGAAAAGTCCGAAATGATTGTGTCAAACAAGGGAATAAAAACTGATCTTCTACAATATTTCTTGCATGAACTGAATAGCACATCAATCCGATGGCTTTGCTATCCTTGGGAATGATATTTCTAAACCTAGTCCAATTGCTACTTCAGATACATCAATTCCAAATATTTTTCGTTAATAACCAACCAAGACCAGGAAAGAAATCCGTTCGATGTAACAACGCTTGAAAAGATCAATCATTTATCCAAGAAACACACGTACAAATAAACTCTTCTCCTACTTGGTTCTCGAGCAATTTTCTTATCAATTCCATTGTCATTCCACGCAGATATACACCAGAGAGTTGGATCATGTATTAACAATGGATACAACGTATGGAAATAATCGAGAAAATCTGGTGATAATTCCAAATCCCCGCCGCCTCGAACAGCTCGAAGGCCCACGCGTGCCACTCACGCTTGGTCTTCCAGTCGGCGAACTGGATCTCCGACTCGCCGCGGAGCTTGGACTTTGAGTACACCGTGTTGAAGGGCAGCTCCATCTGGTAGAGCGTCACGGAATCGGGGTCCCAGTCGATGGTCTTCTGCACGGTCTCCCGCCAGGTGTCCCACGTCTCCCCCACCATCCCGGCGATGAGATCCACGTTGACCTGAGGGAAGTCGAGCGCCTAAGTAAGATAAAAATATAATAGTTTAGAAACAAATTTGGGCCATATATTTGCACATTAGGGGTGGGGTGGGGGTAAAGTATAGCCTATAGCCTATTAAATACGTAAGCTAAACAGACCTAATATAACCTAACCAAAACAGCAGTTAAATATTTAATTAAAATATAGCTACTCATGGTCTGACACTAGGCTATATTTTACCACTATACATTGCAAACTTATTGGAATGAAAACTAAGTAATGTCTTGTGTTTAAGGTCAACCGCACGGGCCAAATGATCCGGCCAGACCGCAATGACGGTCTTGTGTCCGCCCCACGACACAGCGCGGTTCCCCCACTGGTCTTCGGGGATTTTGAGACCCCTATCGTACCGGCGGAGCACGTCCCCACCAAGCACCGCGACCAATCCAAACCACAGGCCGCCCCCAGGGCAAGAAGCTGCTCATCAGCAAAGCGTAGACGGTGCACCTTGATAATATCGGCGTCGACCATACCCGGCGGGCACCGCACACCAGGCTAATTTAAAAAAAAACCGAGACAGATAGTCAGATTGAGTGAGAGACAAATCTGGCACTTACCCCCTTATTAGGGGATTATCAAAATCCTGTTTTGGGTTCAAAAATACGAGAAGATGATTTCCAAATTTAGAAAACAAATAATTTCAGAAGTTCTAAAGGGTTAAAGCAGACACTTTTCAAAATTCTATTTTAGATTCTCAAATTTTAAAAAAGAACTTCGGAAATAGAATCTAAAAAAATTATACCATGTATGAGACCGTCGTGGTTCATGCTGAAGGAATCGACGAGCCCAAGAGCGTCCGATTCGGCTGGCACAAAACCTGTAACCCAAATCTGGTGAATGGAGCCGGACTTCCAGCCGCACCTTTCCAAACAACAAATTGGCAAGGTGGAACCGGCGAATAGTTTCGGTCGGCAGGCCCTTCGCCGTTTGTCGCAAAGTCATCACTAGCACGACGCACGAACGAGTGGACGCAGACTCGCAACGAACTCACTCTTGCGGTTCTTGTTGGCATCTTCGCAACCCCGTATGCGAAGCGCGGCGTATCGCAAACCCTGTGCCCGCGCGGATTTCGAAGGGTCGCCCCGTGATTCTGATTGACCGAGCGGAAGCCCTCGCCGACAAATCCCGCATGACCCAGACCTTCGACCGCACCGCGCTTTTCACTCTCGCCCGAGACCTGCTGACCGGCGGCGGCCTGCCGCCCGAGAAGGCCGAGACCGTGGCCGAGCTGCTCATCCAGACCGACGAGATCGGCGTCACCGAGAGGATATCATATGCTCGCTTTCTGTTATTGACATTGTGTATGGTTTGCCGTGTAATATTGAGATCTAGTATACAAAGTGGCGTCCAAGGCTAGCGTTGGGATGGTAACCTTTCTTTTATTTACAAAGTACTTTTTTATGGAAACCTAGTATACACAGATGAGCCCTTATTTGTGATATCTGACTCTGCATATGTTAACGCTGCAATTTCGCAATTAAATATCATCATAAATACCAGGAAGCTTGGATTATTTCGGTAGTTTACGAATCCGTAACCAAGACTCTGGCCTTAAGAAAGAAATTGATATAAATGATGTTTTCTACTTTTTCTTAGTCCGTTTTTTTACTTTTTATAGGCTTTGAAAACAAAAAAAAAACGATTTCATTGAGCTGATAAGACGGAGACGGAGGTGAACAAATCGCATACTAGAGAAAACATCCTGCAGTATAATGCTGTTTAAGGATATCAGCCTGTTTTGATATTTCCTAGTATGACTTGATAATGCCAATTGTCCGTTTTTCAATGATTCGTAGGAAATTTGCAACATATTTTGACAGTGAAAAACCCTGTACAGGAAATTTTGAAAGCTTAATTAGATATATGAATAGAACTGATAGGAAGAAGAACTGAAACCGAACCGTAGAACTGAAACCGCATGAGTACTGAAACCGTAGGATAGCAGAAAAATGGAATACCAAAACTTGTCCAGGGAACAATAGCCTTCAAATGCTGTTAGGATTCCAATGCGTTTAACCCAAAATTGGAATAACCTTCGGTTTTTCGCCTCTTCCATTCCCCCACTCTCCCACTCCTCCATTCTCCCATCCTCTAAAACGGCGCTTCCTCGACAAGGATAATATCGCTTTCGCTGCGATCGACGGTGCCGAAGAGGAGCCAGCGTTCATCGGGTGAGACGGCGAGCGAAGGCGGTGTGGCGTACATGGGGAGGCGCTTGTCTGGGCGATGAACCAATGTGGTAGTTTTAGTAGCCAACGCGTAATGGTCAATGACGTCCCCTTCGTTAACACATTTGGGGTACAATAATTAAATATTGCGTTGCATTTTCCTAATATTTTTCGGATAGTTTGCAGATCGCGCTGAACTATGATGCCAGGCACCAAAGCAGGTATGAATGTATTTACTTACCAAAGCACATCCCGCAAAGACCTTGCAACAAAGAAAGGGCAGATACTGTCATGATGTTACCGTTACAAGGTACTTGAAAGACAACAAATATCGTCACCAGAACAAAAGCAGTCTGACCAATGTGTCATCAACTCAATCCACCCTGGAGTAGAATATTTCGCCTCCCCAGGGAAACCCTAAAACCCCCCCAGGGAAGTTCTTGAGGACGATCCTCCTGAAAAAACTTTTCTTAGCATACAGTATTTTTAAGCGAAGAAAGAATTATTTTATATTCATTTTAAGATCATTTTTAAACCATGCCAGAGATCCCCCTATTCGTGAAATTGTTTCCAGGAAATCACATGCACCAACAAAGCACAATTCCCCAAACCAATACAAACCTGCCAACCATTTGCTTAGTTTTTATGTTAATATTAAATATGACTTAATTTGCTTATTTTTCTTTTAAGTATTCAACGTAAAGTAAAGCTTCAATATTAGCTGGAGCGTCCCAGCAAGGCTCGAGCAGATTTTTCCTTGAGAAATGGTTTCTGTTATGAAATGGTTAATACGTTGTAAGTTCCTGTAATAAATAAACTAAACAAAAATCGCTAAAAAAAAAAGCACACACACACATTCTTAGAGCACGTTCCATAGGACTTGTTCTGAGGCCGACTAATTAGCGCACCGACTTCGGAGTTGAACGTCTGCACGCCAATCTCGAACTGCAGCGCCCCCGGGGGGAACTGGGCAATCAGCTCTCGCAAGGCGTGCGGCAAGCGATCGGGAATCATTTCGAAATGCAGAAACAGGCCCGGTTCGCAGCGTTCGAGAAAGAACTCGAGAATCGCCGACTCGACGCGGAGATTGAGATTGAACGTGCGGTCGACAAATTTGAATCGCCGCGCCCCGCGATCGAACGACGTCAAAGTGCTCGTGTTTGCTCTTGCGGAAGCGCCCCTGGTAGCTGCGCATGTTGGTCAGCTCGCGCTTCTCGCGGGTGTAGGAGGGGCTGCGCGGGTCGAGGAGGCGCGTGAGCGTGTCCATGTCCCGAGCCGCGAGGGCCTTGTCGAGCCGCCCGACGGTGGCCACCACGGCGTCCTTGTCCAGGGCCGTCTCGGCCGTGCTGCGGATCTCCTGCGCGACCTCGTTCTCGGGGTCTATGCTGAGCAGCGCCAATGAAAATAAAATGAACGATTAATATATAATGGTAATGATTTCTCAAAATATCTGCAATTCTAGACTGTATTTAGCAACAATCTATTTCTTTTGTAATATTAATAGTCAGAAACAATTTCAAATATATTTGGTTTTCAATAAAACAATAAGGGGGCTGTAGGGGGGTCATGTCATGCCTAGAGGTATGGTTATTTGCCTTTCAAACTATCTTGAACAAAATGACCATTTTAAAGTTTTAATCGGATGTACCTGAGGGAAAAAAATCGGTGTGACTGGGAAGAGTCTGTCTTGGTTTGAATCTTATTTAAGTGACCGGAAGAAACTTGTGGTGAATGGGTGTTTTACTTCTGAGGTTAGTGCGGCAACTTATGGACTACCCCAGGGTTCGATTCTAGGTCTTCTTCTATATTTATTTAATAAATCTCGTTTGGAGTGTTTTTTAGTGATTTAGCTTTTATAGAGGAGGGTCAACCAGAAATGGACGAGCTTCTCTAATAATGACCAAGAAACTTCCAATGCTCTACAGTTGGATTCAGTAGGCTCATATTACTTGAGTTTTCTTCTAAAATATGAAAAGAAAATGTATAAAAGAGAGAAATCCACTTTTTTCCCCTTATTATTCAGAAAATAAAACAGTTCGTGGTAACGAATTGTAGTAAGGAGCGACCCGGCTCAACAGTAACCAAAACTATAAAAAACGGAAATTTGATACCAATAGTTACATCAAAAGAATCACATTTTAATGCTAATTTTAATTATATATGTTCATCGAGGGCGACGTCAAATCAGCCGATATTCAAATGTGCAGTTGGGTGGGTGGTCGCATCTGCGAGGGTGAGGAGGACGATGCGATGGTCTATCCCACCGACCCGGCACAGTATCGCAGCGAACGGGCAGCCGCGCGCAGCGCCAGCGTTCCGTTCACGATGAAGGCGCTGCAGGAGTTCTCCGAGAGCATCCGCCAGGCCTCGTCGCTGGAATGCCTGCTGGAGTCCACCCTCGAGACCACGGAGCGCATCTTCAAAAAACTACGCGAAGTGTTCTTTAGAAGAAGTGTAAACATAGTACTCTTAACAACCATTGTGTCGATAAAAAATAAAGAAAAAAGTTGATTAAAGGTCTAAAATGCCCCAATGCACCTAAGTAGAGAGATGCCTCATAATATTTCTTCTAAGAGCTTCATTGGATTACAACAGATCCCATAATTTAAAAAAATACGCTAAGTGTTCTTTAGCAGCTTCATCGCGGCCTAAAAAGCACATTTGGCCACATGAATATTCCACCGCGGCGCCGCTGTTCTCGAACCACTGGATCGCGCGCTCGACCTCCGAGGACTTCGTCCACTGGGACGAGCCGGCTCTGGCTCAGCGCGCAGTGGACGTGGTCCGCGAGGGTCAGTGGAACCCGGAGTTCTTCAACTATCCGTCGCTGCCGATCTACCTCAACGCCGCTTCGTTGGCGGTCGCCAGCAGCCTCGGCATCGTCGCAGCGGATCGGATCGAGCAGGCCGACCTCGGCGACGACAGCTTCCCGTCTATTCAAAAGAGTTTTCAGCACAGTTGGGAACATTTATGATGACAAACTAAGGTCTCTGAAACAAGAAAATGGTGAAAAGATGTGCTCTCTGCATTACAACTTGCCCCAGTTGGGAGGGACTTATTAAGCACTGTCTAGACTTGAACTTTTTTTGGTTTAATTATTTGTCTAAATCTTTTTTTGCTTTTTTTGGAATTCACAGTGAATTATTGAGGCTGTTCTTTGGTTTGTAATAGACCATCAAGAAAAATGTGATAAATTATATAAAGTTGTTATTTTTATATCAATTATTACGGGCGGAAAAAGGCCTATTTACAATTAAATTTTACGAATACCGGGATTTATCTGGCGGATAAAGGCCCAATTACAATTAAGTTTTACGGATACCGGGATTTAACTGGCACTACTTTGAGTCAATCAGAATTTTTCATGGAATTTTTCAGTCAATCAGGAAATTCTATAGAAAATCTGATTGACTTTAGTTAGAGCTAGCTAATTCTCGGTACTAATAACAATAATGTAATGTAATACTCAATTCTCAAGGTTTTCGACATAAATATTTGACAGTACCCCGAATAAAAGTGCTCCAATCGGTAACCCATTTATTTGCTGATAAAAAGAACTGCGAAACTGAACAATTACTGATGCTGGAAAACCAATTTTACATAGAACCGTCAAAATTTCCCAATAAATGTAGACGAAGACCACATAGCCTATCCATATCAAACAAACACAACTTAGGAGCAATATGAAAATTATTCAAAGAAATAGGCTAAACTAATTACAGTCTTCTCGTAAAGAAATAATAGGAGACATGAAAGGTTAAGACTTCCAAAATTCCAAAACTTGAAATTTGAGCATACAGAACGAAAAAAATTCAAGTTAGAGCAAAAAGTAATGTTAAAGCTTAAGGCAAACAGAAATTCTTCCATATATGAGGGGGAATAGCCCCTCCTCAATCCCTTAATTTCTTACTGAAGTTTGAACTTTTGCCCCATTTTGCCACTTTTAAAGGGCAACTTAGAGAGAGAGAGAGAGAGAGAGGAGGGAGGAGAAATACATTGGTATTTTCTTCAGGCTCTTCCAATGGATAATTCCTCCCATGCCTGCAAGCATACTTGGATGCGTATACTTGTATACGAGATCGAAAACGCAATAAAGTTATACTTTGATTTTTGCCGCTCTAATGCTGCATGATACTTATTGAAAATGAAAGGTACAAAAACTAAAATTCGTGTGAAAAAAGTGATAGTTGTACGCAAAATCTGTGTTGCCACAATGAAAATAAGCACACAAAATAATTTATGAAAAACCCAGTTATTCGTTTGCTTATATCATATTTAAAACTATCAAAATGGTTGCATAAAAAAATAAAAGTAATTGAAACATTAAACTGTATATTCATTTAAAACTTTAGTGAATAATATACAAAAAATTCAAATATTGTATCCTGAATTAGAAGGGCAATTATGAATTAGAAATTAGAAAGAAGTGCAAAAATTTTAATTAGAAAGAAACACAAGAATTTCACATTACCGCCACCGGTGACGCCACGACGACCGGGGATACCTTTTCCGGCATCGAGGGCGTGCGCGGCAGCGACCACGACGACATCCTGACCGGCGATGCCAACGACAACACGCTGCTGGGCGGTGACGGCAACGACCTGTTGGCCGGCGGTGCGGGTTCAGACACCGGGTTCGGCGGGGCGGGCCAGGACGGCGCCTACATCAGCGGCAATCTGTCCGACTTTGCCATTGCCCGTCTGGCGGACGGGTCGTTGCAGATCGGTTTTTCTTTGAATGCTGCACTAAGATATTTCACTTCATCTTCTGTCTTTGGCAGCTTTATATACTTTGGACCAAGCTGCCTTGTTATTACTTCGCAAACCTCTCTAACAATTACTGAGACTGATGCTCGTGATATACCAAAAGCATTTGCTACCTTTCGGTATCTTCCTTCATCAGAAAGATAATAAAGAGTCACTGCTATTTTCTTTTCTACGGAGATGGGGAAACGCATATGTAACCCTTGTATGATTTGGTAGCAGCGGGTCACAAACGACGTTCAGCACCTGATCCGTGCGGCTGCCTGGCGAGCGCTGGGCAAGTTGCAAGACGAGCGTGCGACCAAGGCGCTAATGCGTGCGGCTCGATCAGAGGACCTTTCGGTCGCCGATCTGCAGGCCGGAGCGGTCCAGATAGCTTGCCGCAACAACCACATTGCCGCGATCGCCGGAGATGCCGAATATTGCGCTGACCTGTGCGTCGTCTTGTTTTTTGGTTTCGTCGTCGGTGGCGTAGTTAAAAAAAACTTGTTTTTTTTATTTAACTAAAATAAAGGACAGTGTTAAGTAGAGGTTTGAAACAGGGGCCCAAGTAGAGCTTTGTTTAAAGGGGCTGAGTACGAAAAAAGTACAAAAATTGTTGAATTAAATGAAACCAGCTGTATATGTATTAGGAAAAATAGTTTAAAATCTTGGAAGTCTTGTATCTCGTTTGAAATAGGGGGAAGATGACATTCCTAAAAACTATATACCAAGAACAAAGGTCCTTACTACATAATACTATTTCTGAGTCAGTGGTATACATTTGTCAAATTCAAGGTACGTTTGTTTTCTAAGCGCTGGCAACACTGTTCATAAAAAATGTAGAGAAAAATGTGGTCCGGAATGCTCCGGCTTGCCTGCCGGCCTGGCTCAGAATGTATGACCAGTATAAAGCACTCTTTCTCTTTATGGTACTTTACAAAAAAAGAAGTAAAAACATAAAAATATCGCTTTTGTGGGTTCTTGAAAATTTCACGAGGAGCAGGTAAGACGGACTGTTTTCCTATGGTTTGAATACTTTTATATCATGCTTTAAGAAAACATC
This sequence comes from Alatinidae sp. Z8VKAUB7J3, assembly GCA_010016025.2. Lineage (NCBI taxonomy): Eukaryota > Metazoa > Cnidaria > Cubozoa > Carybdeida > Alatinidae > Alatinidae sp. Z8VKAUB7J3. Next base: position 181,430,869 of record JAAAKM020721499.1, on the reverse strand, counting down.
TCTAAAAATTCTCTAGATGGACTACTATCAAATATTTTGAACGGTTTATATTACTCTCAAAATTCAATCTCTAAAAATGCTCTTAAAAAGGACTATTTTCCAATGGATTAAACAAGTTTATATTATTCTCTTAATGAAAATCACTAATACTTCTCCCATAATCCAGCTCATTTCTCTCGACTTTGGTAAAAAAAAACGGATTAATTAGAATGAATTATTCATTTCAAACATAAACATGGTGTCTCACAGCTAAAGCAGGTTATTAACAAAATCTTGCAAGGTATTATCATTTAATCTCGCAAGTTATTAACAAAATATTTTCAGCTATAATCAAAACGTGTCTGCCATTACCAAAATCTAACTTAGAGGCTCAAAATCATATTGCCTGTTAACAAAACCAAACATAGTGTTATCAAAATCCTTTTTGCTATCATCAAGATTATCAAATTCTTGGCCGAATATGAGATTGCAAAAGTTGCTTTGAAAGAGCGTCCGCTTGATGGAATCTCGACGATGTTTGAGTACGTCGCGAAAAAGATTTCGCCGAGCGTCGTGCACATTGACACGATTTCAAGTCAATTCAAGGGTTCAAGTCTGATCTACTTGCAGAATTCCAAGCAGTCTCAACCGGATAGAATGGAAATTGGTAGTTTTTTACCTGCCGAAGAGAAAAAACAGTTGCTCAAAGATTTACGGCAACTGATTCAAGAAATATTTGTTGTTTTTCTCATTTTTTCCTCCTTTTTTTGTGTTACAGTGCATTGTACACTAGGTCACAACTAAATTTTATCTGTAAAATCTATAAGTTTAAAAGTTACCCGGAAGAAACTTTGTTTGTATTTTAGAGTCGTTTTACTTATTTGTCCTGTCATTCACTGGGTAATTGATCAAATAATTGTTTTTGTATTTTTGCTGTAACATATACAACTTATATTATTTTTCTATTTATGTTTTCTTTTTGTTATGCTTGTTAAGGTTTTGAAACAGTTGTACTATTCCACACTTTTACTATTCTACACTTGTACTATTCTACACTTGTACTGTTCTACATTTGTACTATTCCACTTGTACTATTCCAGAAAAAAGGGCGGCTTGTTAAGGTTTTGAAACATTTGTACTATTCCACACTTGTACTATTCCACACTTGTACTTGTACTATTCCACACTTGTACTATTCCAGAAATAAAGGCGGCTTGTTAAGGTTTTGAAACAGTTGTTCTACTGCAGATCATCCGCTTCCTGCATACGGGTCCGAGCCAGCTGCACGAGATCCCCGCACGCTGATTTCAGTGGCCCGGTGCGCAGGATGTCGGCCATTTCGTCGGTCGACACATTGTCGGACAGACCATCACTGCAGATAATCAGTGTGTCCCGCGCCGCCATTTCCAGCGGAGGTCCCAGCGAAATACTCATGTCGTCCTGGCCAACTACGTTGGACACAACGTGCCGCTCCGGATGCAGCATCGTCTCCTCTTTGGAGGAACTTCCACTTTGGCCATTCTTTGTCGAGTTTTCGCTTGAATTGACCCGTCGAGTCAACAGACACTATATCTTCAGAAAGATGATTCCACATGTTTGTATCTCACTGACTGACCAAACAGCTTCTTTCTCGGATTGAGGAGTTTTTCCTGAACATTTTCTTGGAATGCCCCATAGTCACAGAACGTTCTGGGGGGGGGGGAGGGGGAAGGATACCGGGGAGAATATTTTTTCAATTAATGTTACGGGCCGTAATAAAGGCTGAGACGGAAGCGGCAAAAAGTCGATATAACCTGGCGGTAGCAACGTATGAACGGGAGAAAAAATTAAGAAAGGAAGGATTAACATCAGAAAGGGAATTTCAGGAAGCACAGCAAATAAAAGATAACGCCTATATTGAGTATAAGCTGGCAAAACAAAAATTACGCGCTATCGGGATCGAGCAAATTAACAATCAATGTAATGATGATTGTGATTTAACCTTGTACGAAATACGCTCGCCAAGTGACGCAGATGAATAGAAATTAAAATGAATAATAACCGTTAAAAGTAACCGGCACGGATATAGATGAATAAATGTATACTAAGACGAACAGAAATTAAAATTTATAAGCACTCAAACTTAATCAAAACAGAAACTACGACAAATAACATTATGACCACCACTCCCTAGCATTTCAAACAGTTGGCGGTAATGAACTTTAGTAAAGGAGCGACCCGGCTCAATAGTAACCGAAACTCCAAAAAAAAAGGAATTTTGATACCACTCTGATTTCACAATTACAATACAAGTTTACCAGAAATAGCATTGCTACAATTAAGTGGTAGGGCTAACCTACCATCAGCTAGAATACTTAAGTAGGAAGGGAAATCTTATAAAATAAAACCTTTACTCAGTTTATTGGCATAAAAAGCATCTTTGAATACAAAAACACTTTCAAAAGATGCTAAGATAGGAGCTAAATTGCTTTAAATTACAAAAAAAACTTTACCCATTTTAACTTGTTTCTATTTTTCTTCTTGGATGTCGAGGCTGAGCCGCTCGGCCTCCGCGGTGGCGTTCATCGCGACGGCCGTGTTGTAGAGGCTGTCCCACGCGACCTGGCCGGTCTCGTTGGCGATCTCGCCGCTGCAGCGCTCCTCGTAGATGCGCAGGAAACGCTCGCGCGCCTGCGGCCAATAGCCGTAGAAGTAGGGCAGGGGCGCGTGGTTGTAGTCGGACGGCGCGCGCACGCCCGCGCGGTCCTGGTTCTCCGGTACACGCGCGAGGTAGACCTCAGTGCGAAAATTGTATGTGGAAGTCACTGGGTCAATGGGGCCCATAGCATTAAAAAACATGAAACCATAACCTAGTGACTATAAAACGTTTCTTTGATTTTCGGACTTATCGGTGAAATTTGTGGGCATCCAATGTTCTTCGTTTTCATACACTCACCACATAAGTTAAAATAGTGCCAACTGGCTCGCTGAGTTAAAGAAGTGGCTTAGGGGTGGACGGCAGCACTGCCAAGCTGAAAAGGAGCTAAATACGTCGGGCTCTTGCGATTCGAACCATGATTCTTACGTGTTAACAATTTTTTTGTAACGTTTAACAAACATTTTTTCTTTTTTTCTGTGACCTACAATGTAAGCCCCTATGGAGGATATGTGGCTGATGTCAAATATGAAGGAGAGGCTCGTTATGACTACAAGCCTGCCTACAAGGCACCAGCTGCTTATCCCACTCCAGGGTACAAGACTCCAGCTTACACTGCTCAGCCTGCTTACAGAAACTAGAAAGTGGCATATACCTTTGATGTCGATATGTTTCGTGCGAGGGTGATATAAGCAAACCGGTTTTCGAGAATTTTAAGAATGATGCGTTATCTGCTATTGCGTAATCATTCATGTTGTCGGTGAAAAAGTACAACAAAACAAGCGGACCCATTTCATGATTTCCGAGAATTTCTTAGTATGTTTCCAAGAATTTCAAGAATGATACGTTATCTGGTATTGCGTAATCATTTATGTTCTCGAGTAAACAATACAATGAATTCAAGCGGGCCCAGGCGCGATGGCGAATGCGGCAAAAGCGAGAGCGAGACAGACCAAACGTCCCATTTTGGCCATCCCGCAACTCTCGGATCTCTATGATTTATTCAAGAACCCACCCGGATTTCTAATTTCCAATCAGGGTATAAAATCAGATTTCCTGATGAGCAATACGAGATCTTCAGCAAGCAGCAACCTCTCGACATGTCGCGACATTCTTCGCTCCTCGCGTGTCGCCAAACCCTCGTGATGTCCCCAGTGCGAACTCTGGTGGAAATTTTCTTCCCCCATGACAAATTCCTCAATGAAAAGATCCTCCCACGTAACCCATTCCCCTCAACCCCCCTCCCAATCAAAAAATCTCCCTGAAAACGCCTGTACGCTTCCCAATGACCATTACTATATTATGATGAAAAGAGAAATCATCAATGTAACAGCACAAACACACAAAAAAAAGAAAAAAAGAAAAAAAAGAAAAAAAAGAAAAAAAAAGAAAAAAAAAAAAAAAAAAAAAAAAAAGAAAAAAATTTAAGCTTCTTGACGTTTTATAAAGTGAACAGACATTTGATACCACGGTGATCGGACCGTGGGGAACCGTGGTCAACTTCGACATCGGCTTCCCCGTCGCCGGCCCCGAAAACGGCTTCACGGCGTTCATCGCCTTCCTCAAGCTGTTCAACCGCTAGCCGGAGATCACGGATTTGGGCTGGCTCGACTTCCTCCTCGGCTCGCGTGCCGCGGATCCGCCGTACGACCCGGATGCCGACCTCAGGGACGACGACTTATGCTAATTGTTTTTTTGTTTTTTTTTACTGTCCTTTGAGAAGTCTTTTTAGCGATTCTTTGGAAATTCGTAGGTAGTATCCCCCTTTGCGCCCTCAAAAAAAAGGGGCAAGCTCTTATTAACCTGCATCCGATATAGTTCCCCTGAAAATTTTCAAAGTAAAGTTCCCTCTTTATGTTGTATAAAATTTTAGCATAAAAAAGTTTGTTTTGCCTCTTTGAGCCAATTTCACCATGAAATACAATCGCAAGACCTGGAAGCTACAAAATGTCCGTTCGCACAATCAGTGGCAGCAACAACATTAACAGCACCCATCGTGGCCGTTTCGCAAAAAAAGCAGGCGAATCTGTCCTTCTCGGCAAGACACAATTGTCAGCCCACGGCCAGTCCTACGAGGTGAAGCTGAATGTGAAATTCAACGGCAAAAGCCACAAATGCTCAAAGAAAATTCACACCTCTACCTAAGCCAAATCGAGCTCACAAGAGCCGCAAAAACCTTACTCAACTAACTACTTAAATAGTCTGCTTTTGGTTTTTGCTTCCTCAAGGATTCAAGAAACGACGCTAATGATATTGGTTTTTTAAGCAATAGTTAGTTGTCTTAGTTAGGGGGATGGGGATTTAGACAGAGAACCAACTTTACACATAGAAGTAAGAAGACTAGAAAAAAGACATATAATGCCTACTAAAAAAAAAATCGAGAAAAAGAAGAAGTTAATTTTTCCTAAAAAAGAGAGAAAAAACTAAATGAACAAAGCCGTGGTTTGCCTCTCCTCCGGCTACAACGGCAACTTTTCATACAAAGCAACGAAAATGGAAAAAGAACGCTATTGGTGGAAGGCACTGATCTTGCAAACGGATTTTGCTGCTTCAGCCGACCGAGGAAATTACAGTGCATTTAGTGCAAGTTCGCTGAGGTAGCTAGTCTGATTTACATTCGTGAATATCTGAAAATGTGAGTGTTGTATAAGGTTTTTTTTTGTATAAAGTTTGCATTATAGAGAAAGTTTATCCTGAAGTTGGAAAAAGAAACCAAACCATAGTTCCTACTAACATTTAATCCCATCCTAGTTTGGCTCGTTAGTAAAGCTTCCTCTCTTCTTCTTTTCCAGTTCTTCTTTGCTCTTCCTATCCTACCCTTTCCCCAACCCTGCGTTTCTGCTAGTTTTTTTTTTTTAGCGGTGGTGCTGTGAAATTTCCTGATAGATTTGAGTACTTGCAAGGGTTGCATCTATGATGGACTATGGACAGATAAGTACATTGAAATTTAGATGAGCGTACCCCCCTCTACTTCTCCCCCCCCCCAAACCAAAAAAATCTCCCTGAAAACGAATGTACACTTCCCAATAACCAATAATATATGTAAACAATAGGCAAAGTTTATAACTTGCAGCCCTCCCCCCGGGGACTGTTGGATTAAGCCGTCCTCAAAGACATAGTTATTGATATTTCGACTATGCTGAACAAAATGGCTGTCTTAAAATATTTACCGGTGACTTTGGGAAAAAAGAGCGTGAGAGGGGGCCTAGTTGCCCGCCAAAGCGTCGTCCAGGCGGTCGATGCTGTCTGGTACGTCTTCGTCTTTGCCGTGGGCGGCCGCGTCGTCTTGTCGGGAATTCACCCGATTCTGGTGATTCCGATCTTGATTTGGTTTGCCGCCTACATGCTGGTGCTCGTTTACTACGTGCCAAAGGTGAAGGCCCGGTCGGCCGAAATGTCCGAGGCTCGCAGCATGCTGACCGGCCGCGTTGTCGACAGCTACACGAACATCCTGACTGTCAAGCTGTTCGCAAAAAATAAAACTAAGGGTATTAAAGTGGAACTTTTAAAGAATGTTTAAGGGGAGTTTGCTCTACAATAACTAGTAATATCATTGAAACTTTTAAAGGAGCTAATTCGAAATAAAACTTCTAGTGTCCTTTTTAAGAGTCAAAAGTGATTGAAGGGCAAGCAGCCCTTCTCCCAAGCCTATTCATTTCCCACGCACATCCAAAACATTCATTTCCAACACATCAAATCAAAATTTTGAGAAAGTTATTTTGTTCAGAATTAAATCAATCAGAACTCCAATTATTGAAAACCTGGTCAAAATTCAAATCAACTCGTAATATTGAAAATGGAATATATTCCTATAAATTTACTTTTATTTGCATAAAAAGGTCGAAATATGCTACTATAAACAGGTTTGAGTCACTAACATCTATTTTTTATTTTTCATGTGGCTTTTAGAAACCGACCTCTAATATAGATATCGAGAAACCGACCTCTAATATAATATAGATAATATAGATATATAGATAATACAGAAAATATGTCTTTGAGGATGACCACCCACCCACCCCTCCTTACAGGCCTTATGACGAGGGTTGTAAGCTATTTCCTGGGGTATATAAGGTTTTTATAGAAAGGGTGGTCGTATAAACTTTGGAGGGGGCTAATTGGATTGGTAATCAGATTTTCTAATACGCTTTATAAGATTCAAAGTGATTGGAGGGCTGATACCCTTCCCCCCTCCCGCATCTCGTATTTACCCGAAATGCATCTGATAGAAATTTTGAGCTCCTCCGCCGGGCATTTCAAGAACCAGGCGCCGGTTGTAGGGAACGATCTGCCGTCCCTTGCTCTTCAGCCTCTCGCCGGAGTCCAGCCGCACGATGCCCTTGGCGCCGTCATGGCCGCCATGGCGGCCCCTTGATCGGCTCGGCTCATCACCGGCGAGCGCACGACCTGCCGCAGCGCGTCGCTCTCATCCAGCAATTTTGAAATCGTTCGCAGATCGTCCGCAACCGCGTCCAACTGCTTGGCTTCGTCGGCTTTCCACCTTTTTCCAATAGCCGGCGATGGTTCGTTCCTGTTCGAGAAACTTGAGGGCACCATAGAGAACCGTATCGGATAAACGGTAAGTCGGTTGCGTTTTCTCGAGTTGCTCGATCAATTCCGTGCCATTCTTGATGGTTGGGAAGCGAAGCAACCGTTTGAACGCATCGTCTCGCCAGCCCACCCTGAAATTCCAGGTGCGTTGGTCACGATCGAAACGCCCGACAAGTCCAACGCTCTGTTGTACAGCGGCCGGCAGAGTTCTACTTTTGCAGTTCTTCAGAGTTGTGCCCCCCCAAACCCTCTGAATCGTTCTTGTTTGCATGTTTGTCAGAGATTTAAGGCCCTGTGTCCACAACTGGTCCAAAACGTGCCTTCTTATGGCATGACACTTGCTTGAAAATTTTTGGTCGTATGTGGATAACGAATGCTGAAAAAAGGGGAAATTTGTTTAAGATTATATTCAGCTCAAGCGAAATTTGACCTTGTGTTTTTACCTAAGATTTAAATCACCGAACATCCGCTATTTTCAGTGCATTTGTATACCACCTCAAAATCTTCCTGCCCAGGATTGATACCGCTTATGACGCGGGCGTAGGCGTGCTGACTTACGCCAATAAAACATGCCAGAATCGCTCCAACCACTGTTAGTCGCACCATCGAACGCTCCTCAACATTTGAATTTTCTACCAAGCCAAATTTCACCAAATGCGCTGCCAGGTCAAACTTAGAGTGCTGGGCACGACCTAACAACCCAAACGTATCGGGAGTTGAACGATGACGGTACTATCGATGCATCCACTGTGACGATCATGCCTTCCCTTATTCGTGTCTCGTACGGTCTCACGTACGAAGATGTTGATGAAATATTAGAAGAAGGTACAGGATACAAAGAGGAATGGCAACTTGGTGCGCTTTTAGATGCCGCAAAGCTCCGTCGATCCTATCGGATACAGAACGGTTCATCAGAAGGCATGGTTCCGACACCAATCCCCAGTGCACTGATCTCTGCCTTCCCCGACTCTAATTTTTCCTCTCCCTCCCCCCCCCCCCCCCCCAGACGGTCGAATCGAGGAAGAGACTATTTCTAATTTAATCTAGTCTGATCCCTGATACGATTACCAACTTTCGTCGTCCTAGCTTATCTGGAAGTGCCCAAACTAGTAGATCCCCCTAATCCCCCCCCCAAAAAAACGGATCCGGTCCGGCTATGTCAATAACGTATCTAGGACATGTGCTTATTCTTCCCACCAATTTTCATCCCGATCTCTACACACTTCTTGGGTAATGGCAAGATCGATCAAGTTGGTAGCTTTAATTACCTGGATATTACTATTAATAAAGATAGTGGATGCAGTGATGATGTTAAAAGCGGAATTGTCAAGGCCCAGGGTATTTTTTTCACAGTTTAAAATTTGGAAGAATAGGGGATAATCCTGCGAACCAAGTTTACAATATTGAAGTTACAGTGGTGACAGCGGTCAAGCATGGCTCTGAAAAGCGGGTGCTTTGGAAGAGGGAGGAGAATTATTAGGTGGGGGGTTGACGTACCCAGTATCCCTAAGGACAGAAATTCCATTTTTTAGAGTTTTGGTTACTCTATTGAGCCGGGTCGCTCCTTACTACAGTTCGTTACCACGAACTGTTTGAACATGTGTTTTTCTTCGACTGTTTGATTTAATTTTATCTTTTATTACATCCTTTCTTTTCTTTGCTTCGTACGTCATATATAGCCAGTGTGGTCTTAGAATGTATTTATCACACATACAGCAACCGTCATCAGTAGAAATTTGCGTCGCCGCCGCCGCCTCGCGAGGAACCGTCCCGGGTCGGCCCCGCGGTCTTGTTCGGGCTCGCCGGTGGCGCGCTGGTCGCGGGCATCGTCACCGCGCTGATCGCCAACGACCAGTATCAGACGCTCGAGGACGCCTGCCCGATGGGGGTGTGCGAGGCCGACCGGCAAGGCGAGCTCGACGCGCTCCGCGCGCTCACGATCAGCACCGACGTCCTGTTTGGGGTCGCTGGGCTCGCAGCCGCGGCGGGGTTGGTTTTCCAAGACATTTTTTCTTCAAGGCGTTTTTCTTCATGATTTATTAGTTTTTACATAATAGGGGAATGTTTACTTATGCCGCATTTATACAGATGACGCATTCACACGTGACTTGTTTCTTCAGTTCCTTGTGGGGCATCTTCGCTTCTAACTGGGGAGGACACACACGTGGCTGTTACGTAATGGCGGTGCACACATGGGATGTTCAAAAATAATTTTAAATTATTTCATTTTCTTTCAAAGCATTTTTCTGAAAGCCATTTAGCAAAAAAAAATAATATGCAATATTTGTTTTATTTATCCATGTGTGGTGAGCCAAAATCAAAACCTGCATTAATTCGAAAGCGTTCAGAAATTAAATAAAGACCAAGTTTTTGTAACTGCAAGTAAGGAGCGATATTAAACCTTAACACGAACAGAAATCATTCCATATATGAAAGGTGTTGTCCCCTCCTCAACGTCTCGCTCTTTACGCTAAAGTTTTTTTTTTGTTTTTTTTTTTCAAAAGAATTTGTCCATTGCTTACAGATAGTATCTATTAAAACATACTGACATTTTTCGTAATTTTTTTTTTCTGCAGAGGGAGGAAAATTGTCTAGGGGAATTCTCCGTGGGGGGAAAATGTTTGGGCAAAATTTTCTTTCAACAGGGATCAAACTGTCTAGCAAGGTTTTTCCGTGGTAAAATGTATGTAATATCCAAAAGGGTGCTACAGGGTGGCATCTCCCTTCTCATTGCACAAAAATGTTTCTAGCGTTTACTTTAGTAGACTGATCATAGTATGGAGAAGCCTCCAAGAAGTCCTGCTTCTGAGCGAACTTTGCCGTGCTGTTTGGTTGGTCGCAGTAAACACAAAAAGGAAGGAGTCGGGTGAGTATGATTCCAGTCGTTTCGAACGTCAAAGGACCAGAGCAAACATGGGGAGAAGTTTCGTCCTCGGCCACTTTCTTACACACTACAGTACTTCGTACCACTGTCGTCAAAGTGACGTACGACAATCTTGTACTCCCAATATGGACATTTACAAACCCACAGCCACCTACCACTAAAAACACTTAAAGCGATGAAGCCTTTATGTTCTGTATTCCCACATATTGACCAATAAGAACAATAGCAACAAAAAGAAGAAGAAGAATAAACAGTAACATCTGTAAACAAGATTTCAACAATTGCTGTCTAGAATAACGTAATCGACCACACTTTTTTCTTCTTTCCATCTTCAAGAAAATGTTTAGGAATAAAATCTGAGCATCTTTTGAACATTTTTAGTGCAAAATGCTCTATAACGATAAAGTCAATTCCGACTTTGTTTTTGAGGTTGAAATTGACTTGAGTTTTAAGGGAGTGGACAGGAAATATAGAACGGAGAGGAAAACAGATTGGGTCAATGTTATTCTCGACTCAGGTGAAGAAACCGTCGTCTATTATACATATGAAGGTGAAGGCTCTGTTGTTTGTAATTTGGTCTTAACTGCACTTTCAGCAAATTTCAGCGAGAAATTATGGAAGAAGAACATAACCCTTCCGGCCGTTCGAAGGTGAAGATAAATGTAACCAGTACATGAAGGGCATCTTTAGCGACTGGCAGGCACATGGCATTACTTCGGTTCTGCATGAAAAGCGCGGTGGATTCTCCAACCAGACGAAGACACTTTACGCAATGGCTGACAAGGTTGAAGCGCTTGGTGTGCGCCTCATCAACGGCGTTACCGTTAAGGGCTTTGTGACTGAGAGCGGTTCTGATGTTGTCAAGGCGGTTGAAACCGACAAGGGTAACATCAGCTGTGAGGCATCGAGACCCGCGCCTTCTGCATGATCGGCTTCCCGGAGGAGACCCCGGCCATGGCCGACGAGACGATCGACCTGGTCGACAGCCTCGACCCGGACCAGGTGCAGGTCTGCGCGGTGACCGCCTACCCGGGCACGCCGCTCTACAAGATGCTGCGCGGCACCCGCGAGTTCGACTACGCGACGATGACCGGGTTCCAGGCCCTCGAGGGCAACGAGCACATGACCGCCGAGGACATCGAGGCCAAGATCCGCGCATGAATTTGCAACCATACATGCTTTTAACCAGAACCACTTGTAATTTTAACTACTTATAACTGCATTTGCCTCTACTTGCAATTGCAAATGCTGCTACTTTTGAACACAATCAAAAATGACTAGATGAGCACTGTCGGTTAAAGGGCCTATCAAAAATATCTTAGGAATAATTAAGGCCAATAAGTTGCAAATTTCGATGACTTTTGAGGAGGCTGTTGAACTCAGTAACAAGACTATGTTAATTCAAATGGTCACAGTAAAACTTGAGGAAGTCCTGATTTGACCCAATTCACCCTTGTTGACTTCAATTATAAAACAGTTCGTAGTAACGAACTGTAATTAAGCCGTGACCTGGCTCAATAGTATTTGAAACCCTAAAAACCGCAGTTTGATACCAGAAGTTATGTCAATAGAATTGAATTATCATGTTGATTCCAAATGTATGAATTTCACTACGTTTAGTTTTACTCATCAAAGGCTACGAGCCTGAGAAAATTTACCTGATTTTTGAATCAATAAAAAACAAGATTTTTCATCTGAAAGTAAGAAGCAACATTAACACTTAAAACGAATAGAAATGTTACTTTCTGTTGCTTAATGTTGTTCCTTGTTTTTACTTGAAAAAAACTAGTTTTTTAAATTTATTTTTGACTGTTTTCCTATCATGCCAGGAAATCTCCTTATTGTAAAGTCCACCCTGAAAAATTTCCTCCAGAAACGTTCCTTCCCACGGGAAATTCTGCCCGTAGAGAAGATCTTCCCCTCCGTTACAGATTTCTGTAGCTTCCGATACTCTTTAGCGTGTCCAGCCACAAGGCGGAACATGAAGGTGTCAGGAATATAGAAAATTGTTCTTGTATGGTTTCAACATTAGCCTACTCCTTTTTCTCCTGCGATTCGTGAGTTAGTTGACAGTTGGCATCTGGTATTTTGTCAGCTGAAAGAATCGCTTTTTTACGAAAAAAAAAAAACCGCTGTCAATATAAATCACTGTCGGTTTCGTCCAGTTAATTCGATAAAGGCCATTTTGTCAACATCGCCAAATCAGGACTGCAGCGAAAAATCTATAACCCCCACCAATTTATATGAAAACAGAATGAATTCTCACCGGATGCGACGAGCCTCACGAATGGATGCTCAAAATTTGGTGGCACTACTACTCTCAAACCAACACCTATCCCGTCGTCTTCTGCGACTTTGGCATGTCGAAAAGTGCCCGCCTTTGGTGTGAAAAACGGGGAACAGTCATCGACCCTAAAGTTCCCAAAAATATGCCTGAGCTGTAATTGTCTTTGACATGCAAATTTCTTAGAATCTCTTCGAATCTGGACATCCTTAAGAATACAAAAGGGACATTCAAGTCAGGGTCAGTAGCCCAGTAATTTCTCATTCTTGGAAATGGTGGTAATCAATTAACTGACTTATTCCTAGGAATTCCTTAAGTTCATTGTCTGTTACGTTGATATTCCTGCCCTTCTGAAGTGAACAAAGGTTTGATTGAAAAAACTAAATCTGCAGAAACTCATTGCTCAAGATATATATTATTGGTTATTGTCAAGTACACGGAAGTTTTTCTGGATAGAGGGGATTTTCTGGTGGGAGAGGGTAACGTGAGAGAATCTTTCCATAGATGATTTTTTCATTGGGAAAGAGAATTTTTCATAGAGTGGGGTGGACTTCCCAGCATTACCTAAGAAACGATCAGAAACTAAATTGAAAAACAAGTTTTTTCAACTGAAAGTAAAGAGCACCATTAAAACTTAAAACGAGCAAATTATTTTGGATGTGAGATTATTTTTTTTTAATGTTGTAATATATTTAATTTTACTTTCATTACTTTTTTTCTTTTGATTTTGCTTTTTAACATTCTAGTAACTTGAATTTTGCTTTTTTCTATATTGAAGTATTGAGTTTAACTTTTTCTCAATTTAGTGTTTTTGATTTTATTGTTTTCATCTATAAATATCTTTGTTTCCCAATAAATACGTTTAACTTTAAACGTAATGTCACCATGACACTAAAACGTGGTTTAAAGAAATTCTCAAAGATGTCATAAAAAAGGATTAAAAGAAATGGGAACTTTCTGGGAGGGTGTAAAAAGGGAGGCTTTGAATAGATTCGGATGGAGGAGAAGTGTGGGTAGCTGTGTTGGCCTCATGCAAATTGGTGCTGTAGGGAGTTGTTAGTAGTAGTAGTAGTAGTAGCAGTAATTGCATTTTTACAAAGAATGTGGGCTTGAAACTTAAATTAGAAACGCTTGATTTCAGAAAAAATGTCTGACTTAAATCTTACCCATATTTTGAAGGAGCAGCATTAAAACTGAAAACGAACAGAAATTATTACGTACATAAGGAGTTCGTCTCATCCTCAATACCTCGCTCTTTACGCTAAAGTATTTTCAACTATTTGTTCTACGGCCTTTGTGATTCAGGGGTCATTCTTAAAGAATTGGGACAAAATTCAAGCTTTAAAAGAGCTAGGTATTGACGAGGGGGCGGACCCCTTCATATACGTAATAAAAACATGCAAACATAGAAGTTCGTTACGTAAGTTAATTCAAGGAACTCGATGTGCACGGTACACGCGATGTGATGGAACCTCATCATCACTATAGAAAGGGCTGATATATTCCCACACGATCTCTTTCTCTTCTGTTAATTCAAATACGCGACCATGCATGCCTTCGTTAACCAATGTGTTTCCATTAGCAAGGCGTTGCGAGTTACTCACGTAGGCACTGTAAAAGTTAAAACGCTCTGTGCCACTAAATGAATACTCCCAAACGATTTCCAAAGTCTGCGGATTTAATTCCAAGGTTAGAGAATTAAAAAGCCGCCTATATACGGCTGTGTATTGAATATTTGTCTTTTTTTTAATATGTTGTAACATAGGAATGAATAATAAATCATAGCTATTCGTAAAAAAAAATTACAAAATTGAATTGGCAGCTTCTGCAAAGAGTATGCAGAAGTCAAGGAAAAACAATAAGAAGTATAGTATACCTAAAAACAGATTCATTTCTATCCCCCCCCCCCATTCTAATCGAATCGTATGAAACCCGCTTTCTACGGTGCTGCGTGTTTTTGGTTGATTTGAATTTTTCTTACTTTGCCTCTTTTGTCTTTGCCTCTTTATTGTCTCTTTGCTATCTCTTTCTTTTTGTTACTTCTAAATAGCTTTGTCTTTGTGTTTTTCAATGCCTTTTTGTCCTCTGTTAAAAAAAACATTATTTGGTCATACGTGGACATAAAAGTGATATATAGATATTTTAACTAAGTGTTCTATAGGTTAGGATCCAGTTTTATACAATCTATATTTTTGAATTTTTGACCATGTACTCACGGCCATCGGGCGTTGCACGAATATCGCCTTCTTCGATCACGATTTCACCACCTTTGATCACGTATCGCGGATGCCCGAACATGCGGGCGATGTCTTTGTCTTGGTGATAGATCACCAGGTCCGCGTCTTTGCCGATACCAAGGTCGCCTTTCTGATTCAGCCCTAACGCGCGGGCCGGTCCGGCCGATGTAATCGTCGCGATTTCATACAAGCTGTATTCGCGATCGATTTCCGGAAGCGAACATGACCGGCGCGGTGGGCGCGATCGCGCTGAACCATGTCGCGTGGGCGTCGGCCGACGGCTACACCCTGCTGATGGGCGCGGAAAATCCGATGCTCTACCACATCATGGGCCTGGGTGACAAGGATTACGGCGAGTTCATTCCGATCAACATCCTGGCCCGTGGCACGCCCATTCTGGTGGCCAACAAGGATGCGCCGTTTGACGATTACGCCGGCATGATGGAACACATCAAAGCCAACCCCGGCGAGGTCCGCAGCCAAGCCATGCCTCAAAATACCCAACCGGGAGATGTACTTCTCGGAATTCATGAGTGGGAGACCACTTCTTTGGGGCACATTGCCTACATCATCGAACAGGATCAAGTCTACCAGGCTGATCACGTCGAATTCTTTGTCTTAAGGCGAGGCGAAGTGCTGAAAGGCAGCTTTCGCTTGGCGATACGAACCCGGTAGGTCCCAAAAAAACCTGCCGATCATGAGCTGACAGGGGTCTGATTCGTCCTCCCTATGCACGGTCTGGTTCGTTCTGTTCCTGATGCTGATCCCGGCCTATCGCGAGATGCACTTCTATGTCATCCACCGCATCCTGCACTGGAAGCCGCTCTACGACCGCTTCCATGAGCTGCACCACCGCAACGTGATCGTCGGCCCCTGGGCCGGGCTGTCACAGCACCCGGTTGAATCGATCCTCTACTTCTCCTGCGTCCTGTTGCACTGGGTGGTGCCGTCGCACCCGATCCACGCCATGTTCACGCTGCACCAGGCCGAAATATTTATCTTTGTTAACTATTTATTTTGTTGGACCACCTACGCTTTTAGAAACGAAAGCGCCACCGTACGGGATTACTGCCCCTCTGGCACCCCTTATCGTTCCTAAGATGTTTGTACATATTTTTTAATAACGTGATATCCAATTCCGCTTCCCCTGCTTCTGACCCCGATTACAACGGTTCCACCTTTGATTCTGATGGTTTCTGACCTGGTTTAACTGATTCCAGTTCTCACTACCCCCCCCTCAGATATTTTAATTTATCTAAAATTAAAAATCACATTCACTATGCCAATCTCTTTATTTTTTATTTTTTAAATAAGCTCACGAATACAAGTTAAAAAGCTGCTCAGAATATGCAACTTAAAATTGAAAATAATCAAATAAAACGTACCCTGACAGGAGCACAACAACACAAAAGGGGCGTTGTAGAACACAATCATCATCATTTATAATTGATTATTTATTTGTTTCCCAAGATTCCAGACAGTAGAAAATATTTGTCCGAAGTTATCTCAAAATTTTGATCGGACAATTTTGGGAAAAAAGTGGCGTGGGAGGGGTCTTAGTCGCCCTCAAGTTTTTGATCACTTAAAAAGTTTACTGGATTTTTTTTATTTCCGTTAGAATTAGCCCTCTCCAGACGCTCTAAGCCCACTGGGTCGATACGATCACCCCTGGATAAAAAAAAAATAAACCCGCATCCGTGATCTTTCTTTTGGCAAAAATTGCAAAATTTCACATTTTTGTAAATACGAATTTGATTATTTTCTGTTTGAAATTTTGTTTTGAAATTCAAGTAATTTAAGAAATAATTTCATAAAAGTAAGTATTTAGTTTTTTAACATCCACTAAAATGTAAGAATATTTGTCAAAAATAATTCTGACAAATGGATCAATTGTTTAGGTTAACTAAGGAAGAGAATTAGGTTAACTAAGGCTAACTAGTTGGGACTCGCTTATGACAAGGTTTAAATTTGTCTTCAATTACTTTTTTATCCAAATATTGTTTCAGCATCTGGCGAACCCCCTTATATACAGAATAATTTTGTTCGTTTTAAGTGTTAATGTTTCTCCTTACTTTAAGTTGGAAAAACTTGTTTTTTTATTTATTTACCTCAGATTTTCAACAACCATTCTCTAAAAAAGAAACTAACATTGTCAAACTGTGTTAATATAATATACCTTAATAATCGTTAACAATGTCCATTGTAATTTTTCTATTTTTATCTACTAAAATTGAGAATATATGTATTACATGAATAGTTGTAGACCCAGTTTCTTATAAGTTCAATTGACCACTAAATAGTTTTTTACTGTTTTTCGACATACTTCTTTTTTAAGATCCATTTGTTGTATAATATATGGGCATTAGGTGGCATTAGGAGCTTGATATTTCCTATTTCAAGTGGTAGTAAGAACCAAAGATAAATTAGGTACTTCAACACAGACACTACAGGGCACACCCCGAATTAGTTGTCTTTATACAAATGGAAATTTTGTTCACAGCCTTCTATTTTAAGTTCATCACCAAGGTATTAAATAAGGATAAAAATAACTTTCTCAACTGAAAGTAAGAGGAAACATTAAAACTCAAAACGAACAAAAATCCTTCTGTACATGGGGGCGTTACCCCCTCCTCAATAGGCTACGCTACTCTTTACGCTGAAGTTTTTAGCACTTGTGTTTCAGGAGCCGTTCTTAAAAATAGGACAAACAGTCAAACTTTAGCGTAGGGAAAAAGGTATCGAGGAGAAAGGCAAGCAATTCAAATATGGAATTACTCCTAAGCAATGGAGTCGAAACGGACAAAACAGATTCGCCGAGTTCGGTTCTTGATAGGGGCCGTCATAGTGGTTGTGGGCCTTCTTTGGGTAGGCAATGTCTGCCAGACGAATACGGGATCGTTCGAGAGGGGAGAGACTCGGCTTCTTGCTCTAGCGGTGAGAACTGCGGGGCGACTTGGGTTCGTTGAGGCGGCAATGTATCTCGATCGCAGGCACTCAAAGTATTACCGACGCGATCTCGATGATGCTGCGGAGGACACTAAACCTGACTCAAAACGCAGAAAACACAGTTTTCACGTTAATGCAATTATTATATTTTTCCTTTTTGTGGATTCGTTTATTCCTCCTCCATATCATGCTTTGGCATTTAGAGGGGAGATTTATGTTGCTTTTTGTTAATAATTGATATTAAATAATAAAGCAAATAACTCAACAGCAAATACATAATAATAACAAATAAAAAAGAGAAACAGCTAATCACGCTTCCTGGGTACCCCTCTCTTTATCAACCCCATAAATAGTGTAATTTTGAGTGTGTTCCGTTTAACAGACAAGTAGCAAATTCTGTTTTATAGAGAAAGTAGGGTTGATTATGCACAAGGCTGAAAAGGGGCGTTGTATACAATAATTATTTCTGTATACGGACAGCCGGTTTTGCTGGTTTTTGAACAATCGCTAAAATAAATCAAACTCACTTTCTCCATTATAATCAATGTTCACAGGAAGATAATCTAAGTAAGCGATTTCCGATTGTCTTATTTTAAACAATTGCTAATGCAGCAATTGTCAGGAAAAGTCCATTTTTCTTTTGGTAAATATTGATCCAAGTCACTTGTTACTTCCAGGCTTTTTATCACAAATTGTTTGATAAGAATCTCTTGTGGCAAATTTTTATTTTAACCTGTTCATTTTACTTAGCTGAATAGGACAATAAAAATAAAGAGGGTCAATTTGACAGGTGGATGGCAAGTTTAAATTTGTTTATCTTCAATTATTGTATTTTTTTATTGTCTGAATATATACGGGAGAGGCATGAAGGCAATTAGGACGCCAACAAACCAGCACCAAAATGCCGCCTTACCATACTTTTCAATTAAGGTAAAACCAAACATTTTAGGAAACCAATAGGTAAACCCGCCGAAAAACCCGAACACCACTCCACCAATAATCACTTGGTGAAAGTGGGCAATCAAGAAGAGACTATTGTGCACTTGATAGTCGATTGCCGGAACTGCCATCATCACACCTGTCATCCCTCCCATCACAAATGTGATCACAAACACACTTTCGAAGCTGTGTCTGGGAGAACAAACAAAAGAAATCCTGGCCATTTATGTCATATTTAGTGCTATCGTTTGTCCGATTCATACGTCCTTAAAATGTCATATAAATCAATATTAACAAAGAAAAGCTGTACTTCATACACAATTGAATTTATTGTTGCAGTCTTCTCTTGAAAATTGACCTATTAGAAATGGCTAAAATACATAATTTTCTCCTTAGTTTGTCGAAAATAACAAATTTACTCCTCTTCTTTATGTACAAATAGTGTGGTATTTTTAGACCAACTCTTTTTAGGTTCTAGGTAATTTCATGCACAGCTCAAGCTTATGAATTTATATACTTATAAGAAATTACCCAAATAATTACCGAGTTTGATCTGATGTCTTCTTATCTAGAAAACATTAAGATAAACTTCAAGAGTTCATTTCCAGTTTTGATATATGTTAATTATTTATGCACATATTTAAGCAACATTTTTTCTCTTATTTTATTCTGTAAAATAGGGTGCTACATTTCAGGTCCTTCTCCTGACTGGATTGTTGGAGCTTCGGCGCTTGAATTGTGCTTACGCAATTGTAGCTGGGTTGATAGCCGCACACTCAATCTCTACCCATGGGACGCTGGAACAGATAGTGGAATTACATATATGGTATGTTTCCATTTTTCTTGTAATATCTCTCCTCGAATTTTTTATAAAAAAAAAGCTGTCATTAGCTACTTCGCTGTTTCAAGCTCTTTAAAAATTTTGAAGCATCAAAACAATCTGTACGGCAAATAAGCTAGCATCAGATTTACTTTGTATAATCGAGATCCCTAAACCTGGATACTCTGAAGATGGCTTATTTTAATGAGTTTATTAAACTTCGCCCACATGGTGATCTTCGCCCACAAAATGAAGCTGATCTTCGAAGAGAGGCAGAAAAGGATGAATCCATTTCAGAAACAAAAAAAAAATATTTAATAATTATAGTTATTAATAATTGTTTCAATAGAATAACTACATATATCACATTTTTCTAGGAACAGTGTTACAATTTGCCCTAATCATTTTCTTTTCCCTATAATTAATCAAAACAGACTTCATCCAAAAAGATTGGCGTTTCATAGAAAATTAAAAACCTACTTTAAGCCAAAGACGAGCAGGAATATACTCAAATAGTCATTCAAATTTAAAATAAACAGAATGAACAGATAGAGAGTAACTGCAAAAGGAACAGATGTTATAATGAGACCTAAGAACAGAACATCACCTTAAAGAACAGTAGGACGAATGTCCCTATTCCCCCCCTCTTATGTGCAAATATGTAAATACCTTTTTATCCTTTTTAGCTTTTTTATCGCTCTCCTGCGCTAAGTTATCATGTCTTAAGCTTTTTTCATTGTTTTTACTTTGTGTATTTTGATGGATAAAAAAATGGATTTTCATGATAGATGTCTTTGGACTCGACCTTAGCTCCTTGGCTCTATATGAACATTTTTGTTTCTTTATTTTTTGTTTTAAATAAGAATCTTGAATTTAAGTTTCACAGTCAGTTTTTAAACGCTCGGTCTGGCAGTAAAATCAGCGTCCTTCTCGATAGCCGTCCAATTTCCATAATGCCATCCGACCCTATAGTAAAAGGCAAATCTCTTGCGACCTAATTATTCTTCCAAACCCGTCCTCACAAATTTTCTGTTTACGCTACTTTTAATTCCGACAATATCTTTACTGAACGCTTGTAACACCAAAACAGAATCTACTGATAATTCTCATAAAATAGTTATCGCAACAGACGCTACGTTACCTCCTTTTATGATTGCACATGGTAAAGAATGTGACCTGATCACTATTATAGGCTACCAACTAGAGATTGGATTTTTTTTTACCATTAGATGCGTTTGTAAATAAGGCCATTTCTGAAGGAAATATACTAAACGAACAAAAGTACTAAAATTAGATCACTTATTTTTTGGTCTTTCCCAATATCATGGCTGCTTTGCTGACAATGCCTCCCAGTCCCTAATTGTCCCAGATATAACGCTAGGAATATACATAAAACTAAAAGCTGGGAATAAATAGTTAAAATGAGGATTGTAATTAGAGCTGTAGACACTTTCGGTGGCAATGTGGCATTTAAAGAGCTTTTGGTATGAAAAATGTTTTTCTCTGTCCTGGAAATTAGTACGAATCAATAGCAAGTGTAAAGTAACCTAAACATGTATATCAATTGAATAAAAAAAAACTAGTTTTTATAACTGAAATTAAGGAGCGACATTAAAACTTAAAACGGACAGAAATTCCTTCGTATATGAAATGGGTTGTAAATCAAAATTATAAATTTGGGAGCCACTAAATGGTACTTTCTCTTGATTCCTTTTAGCTAAGTCACACAAAAAGAAAATAAACTACTCATTTAGTTTACCAATTGGAATGACCTGCACTGTTTTTTTGGTTTTAATATTAATTTCATTATTCGAAACACAAGGTTATGCCCACACTAGAAGTTGCCATATTAAATATCATTCTAATATACGATTTAAATATTATCTATTTATATATAGTGTCATATCTAAGCATCATAAAGCAAAACAAAAAATTAGCTACACAAGTAAGAAAACACGTACCCAGTGATTCTGTGTGCTTGTCTATGACATGCTGCCTCCAATCAGCACGCTTTTTATAAATCTCGCCACATTCTGAACAATGAAATTCACCCTTGGGGGCTGTACATAACATTTTCCTTTGATTATGGCGAATTAATTTCGATTTGTCGTTAAATATAAGTCCGCACAAAAGGCACGGATACTCCATGCATTTTTGAGAGGTGCGCTCACGACTCGCCGAAGCAGCTCGCGGAAGTTCTCTTCGACGAACTCGGCTTTCGCGTCGTCAAGAAGACGAAGACCTCTCGCAGCACCGATGCAGCCGTTCTTCAAACGCTCGCTTCCGAGTCGGAGCACCCGCTGCCGAAGCTCATCCTCGAGTATCGCGAGCTCACGAAACTGCAGGGCACGTACGTCAAACCGCTTCCGGCGCTCGTGTCCGAGAACAGCGGCCGCATACACGCCGGCTTCCATCAAGCCGTCGCCTCGCGGACAATTCCGCCTTCGAGGTGCTGAACCGTGCGGCGGCTGCCGTCGGGGCTGATGATGCCGGTGGCAATAGCAGCCGAATGCAAGGGCGCTGTTACGGCCCATCCGCCAAGGCCGAAGAAAAACAGTCCTACGATAACGGCGCCCAGCCACACAGACGAACGCGTTACCTTTTTCAGAGGAACAGGGGCTTTGCCGCCTTCAAGTGTCGGGCCTGGCATCGCCGGGAGAACGGGCTGCTTGACGGTCGCCACTCTCCCGGCTGGCACGTCAGCACGGCATCGCATTGACCGTGGATGCGGAGGAGGCTGATCGGCTGGATCTTTCTCTCGACGTGTTTGCCTGGGTCGCGGCCGATGACAGCCTGAAGGGCTGGGACGGTTTCGGGATCGTCGTCCAGGCCTATGGCAAGCGGGCCTCCGCGGCGCTGCGGCACCTATACGCCCTGGCACAGCGGCTGGACCGCAAGATCATGGTCCGGCTGGTCAAGGGCGCCTATTGGGATACCGAGAACGCCCTTATAGTTGTTTCTGGATATACTTACATGGAAGTAACCGCGCCCATTGTTAATATTCTCCAAGTTATCCATAGCGTTTCAAGTAACGGCCTCATGTTCATTGTTTGTTGCCGTGCTTTATGGATTACATCCTAAAATAAGGAGATAACCTGATTAGACAATTCCTCCCCTCCTCAACGGCTCTGTCGTTACTCTAAAGTTTTCCTTATTGTATTAAAAAGTAGAGTCATGACATTTTCAAAGTTTACGGCTATAAGAAAAAAGTTATTACATTACATTGTCATTTTCAAAAAAACTTTACGTTTTAGCTAGAGTTACGACAGACCAAAACTGGTTAGAATGTAACTGGAACAACTGCATTAAGTTTTCAAAATCAGCTTGAAACAAGTTCGGGAAAAAATGATACCATTTACCCTTTTTTTGTGAACAAAAAAAAAATATTCATCTTAATTTTCTGAAATGCAAAATTATAAGTCTTCTAACCCCCCTCCCTAACAAATTTTTATCCTGTCTGAGGCAGATATTTTAGATTAGGATTCTCTCATAGAACAGGCAAAATTCACGTGAAAACTCATACGGTTCCGTAATTCAGCGGCTTAAAAAAAGACGAAATTACTATAGCCCACACCACAAATCACAATAATGGGCGCACACCCTTCTCACCCCCAACGCTATACTGCTATAAATTTATCATCAAATTTTTATATAATTTGCCGTTTTTTGTTGTTAAAAAAGTTTGCTCTCCTCACAAATATTCTTGATTCACACCAGTAGAAGGCTCTTTGCCCAACTTGGATCAATCCTTCAGGAAGTTCCATACGAGTTAAAGAACTGCAACGGAAAAAGGTTTTCTCTCCGATGTGAGTGACACTCTCAGGAATCTGGATATTTGATAATGACCGGCAATTCTTCCAATCCAACATCAACCAGCCGACCAGCGAGACACCGCGCGACATTTCATTTTGCGGTCACGTCATCAATGGCGATGACCAGTTCGTTGTCGAAGATGCATCCAGAAGCACAGCAAAGGTGTATAAATTCGCCATTGCGTACGTGCTAAGGAGGAGTCAAGGAGAAACACGCTACACGTGATGTGTCCCAGAACTGTTCAATATAGAAATTAGGGACGTGCATGACTATATGTCACAGTATAAATATTAAATAGCAGCGAAAATTTGGTTAAGAAATGGGAAACATCATAGCGCGCGGAAAGGGAACTTACCAATACGTCAGAGGAATAGCTTAAATAGCTTCAGAGCAATCTGCGTTACAAATTTTTGGATTACTCCTGCTACTCTCGTTTAGATAAACCATAAAGCCTCCAATGTCGTTGGCTTATGTTTAAATCGTCACAGCTTGGTCAAACTCAAATTGTAGTATAAAATTTGTCTATTTTATTGGTTTCAGTCTCGTTTGAATGATAGGTTTTTGTTGATTCGCTCTTCTGTTTATCCTTGAAAGTGAATTTTGGCTTCCCCCAGAGACCAGTTTTAGGGACTGCACTATTTTATTTAAAGTGAATGATATTCTTGGTGCCGGCAACAAGCTCGATGTCCTTTTTCCAGCCCTTGTGATCCTCGACGCCGTCGACGGAAATGCCGAGCACCTTGGTGCCGCGCTTTTCCCATTCATCGGCAAGCTGCGCCACCGCGCCGAACTCGGTGGTGCAGACCGGGGTGAAATCCTTGGGGTGCGAGAACAGGATCGCCCAGTTGTCACCGATCCAGTCGTGGAACGTGATGCTGCCCTGGTCCGTCTCGGCGGTAAAATTCGGCACGGTGTCGGCGTCGGTCCCAGCCTTCGCTGGGATGACGGCTTAAGGGAACTGGAGGCGTAGGCCGTATTCCGTCCAGCTTTACGCCCCGGTATCCGCCACCGCCTTGGGCACGAGCGCCACGCGGGCGCCGCCGATGACCGCGATCAGCATCGCCGGGGAGAGCCCGGTATAGACCCAGAAGGCGACGGACCGCGCGGTCTCCTGCGTCAGCGTCTGGGAAAAGCCGTTGGCATTGGCCACGAGCCCCGCGGCGGCGGATCCGACTTTTTAATACCCCATTATTTAATTAATAATACTTTAATTCTAATTTGAAACTACAATAAGCACAGCTTACCAATTACAAAATAATTATTTACAGACTCAATCTGAAAATTACATTCAAAATCAGTGAAATATATACTCTGTTAAATTACAGTTTTTGTGAGCTATCAACTTTGTTATACTTAGTTGTAATTTGAACGTGAGACCTTAATAAGTCATTTAGATTTCGGTCAAAAATCTTTGAATCCAAACTGAGGTGGTATTATAAAGTTATCCGTAACTTTTCAGGAATAAAATACCATAGGCCACACTAATTATTACGAAACTACCCCATTGTTTTACGTTATCGTTTGTACCCGTTGCGTTAACACTTAATTCTGTCATATTTAAAGAGATCGAATACAATTTGCACCAATTTGCACAAATTTCTAGCCCAACGTGAACAGATTCTTACTTACAAGTCCCTCACCCGTGATAGACATCAAGTTCACCCGAAAGAAACAAATGGGTACACATGATATCTATTATAAAAATGCATTTTATAATCGATAGAAAGAAATAAATTCAATAAAAAGAGCGAAAAAAAAACACAAAACATGACGACTAAGAGCAGGCGAGAGACAAATGAGGCTACCCCGGCTTGGTAAATGCTCTATACTGTACTTAAAAAAAAAAAAAAAAATCACGACAAAGAGCCTGCCGTTAAAGTTAAACGAAATATTTCGTTACTTTTATCTTTAAAAGAGATTTGCCATTCAAATTTTTATATTAATAACAGTTCTCTGATAACCACAAACTGTTTGATAACATTGCTGAGAAAATTGCTGACAAAAACTTGCTGAAAATTTTAGGAATAAATATGATTGTATTTTCAACAATCCACATAGTTTCATTTAACTGGTGTGTAATATTTATCTGCATTTTCTTCCTTTTAAACGAATTTATTTAGAATGCATAGATAATCAATTATTAAATCATTTTAAAACGTTATATTTATTACTAAAACAACCAGGAAAAGTTAAAATTATGTCTATATCGCCGGCCGTCCGAATGTTTCAGGTCGCAAATTGCTGACGATTGATATGAATGAGATCGGCAGAAGGGTAAAAGAACTCCAACCTGCTGTCATGGCAGCTTTGGGATAATGAATTTCAGCCAGGAAAATCAGCTACAATGAATGAGAATTTTTCCAAACGGCTGGATGCAGCGGTACAAGCTATCCGGGATAAAACCCCTGTTAACCCGATATTGGGAATTGTTACAGGTACCGGCCTTGCCTCCCTGTTAATTATACGGAACACACCCAAGAAGTAAAGTTATGTTAATCCTAATAAAATATGATGAAAACATAACACTTTAGTTTATACTAGCTGTTGGGGTGGCGCATCGCGCCACCCCAACACCTAGTTGGTGGGGTGCTTCGCACCCCCTCAAGCCCCCCCCCCCCCCCCGCGGCGGTGCGCGCCGCGTTAGGTAGGCGCCCTTGTGGGTGGTTGTCTGTTTCGCGGTCTGTCGTAGTTAGTTTGTTTGTTTGGTTGGATGTTCTGGTACACCGCGTCTGCAGTGCCCTCGTACCATTGGCCTTCGGAAATGCGCTGGCTGGCCGGCAGGATGTCGAAGCTTTCGTTGCGCTCGGGCCGCAGGAAGTTCCAGCCCTGCTGCAGGTGACGGATCAGCGAATGCGCATTGTATTGTGTCGCAACCGCGATGCAGCGAATGCCGGAATTGGTCGCGTTGGACAGGGCGAAATCGATGATGCGGGTCTTGCCGCCGAAGAACACCGCCGGTTTGGCCGATTGTAACAGGAAACAAAGGCTCTTCTGTGCTTGTACAGAGCCAGATCTAACGAGTCCATACATGAACTCTGACATCGTTTGCTCATATCAAAAGTAGCCAGTGTGGCTAGTTTGAATAGCACAGGAATTTATCCTTTTACCTTTTTATACCCATTATGACTTATATCCCACCTACTCCTGAAAGACTTCTCAAACTGATTCACTGCAGCAATAAAAGTGATTGTGAAAGCATTCGAGGAATTTGCAAAAAGAGTGAACGGCTGACTAAATTGATTATTGACCAAGTTCATTTTCTCAATAATCACTTTTAGGGGAGTGTGTGTTTTGGTTCTATCGGAACTATTTGATTACCTTGGGTATCAACTTCGTACAATCACAAAAAATAAAGATTAATTCCAAATAGGAAAAAATATCATTTTCTAAGCAGGCAATGCTTTGTGCTTGTAAACTAGTGCTTTACTGAAAACATAAAATCAACGCAAAAAAAACAGGAATAGGAGCAGAAAAATTCTTTCGATTGGTTTAATCTGTATTCCCTCATCTCACTTAAAGGTAATGAGAAGTTTGCAAAAAAAAAAAATCAAAATTCCTTTTATCTCTTTTTATCAGCCCCAAAAACAACTCGAAAATAAATCCTCTGTTTACAAAAAGGTCTTTCTTTTCTTTTGAATCCATAAATATATCACTACTTTCGTTATGTTACTAACAGGCAAACCCCTGTACTTTTCACTTTCTCAGTTATTCTACACAACTGAAAGGGCTTGAGGGGCGTGCGCGCAACAGCTTCATCAGGATATCGGGCGAGATCATCGGGGTTAAGGTCAGCATCATGGCAACCGCGATGCCCGCCGAAATCATCATTGAAAATCCGCCCAGCATCCAGGCACAAGCCGCAAGCACCCCGATCATGCAGGCCATCAAAGCCCCGGCATGGGACACGCCGCCCGGCTCGAGTGCCAAAAAGCGGGCTATAAAATCAGGAAGTTGCCGGTTTTGATCGGACATCGGTTAAGCCGTTTCTGTAGTTTGATTCCTAGGTCATTGCTAATAAGAATTGTTTCGTCAAATAGAACATAATAGAAAGAGCCTGAACCCCCTTGAAAATGGCATCAAAGCAAAAGGAAAAGTACACCATTACTGAAGACCATAAACAGGAAACTTCCCCCCCCCCCCTTATCTTCAACAAAAAAGAAAATTTATCAAATCACATTTAAGCCAGCAAAGCAGAAAACCCGGTCAAACAGTTTGTACTATATACAATCTTTTCCAATTTACCTAAAAAAAACCTGAAAAAAATGAATCATGATTCTTACAGAATACTAATTGTTAGTTTGATTTTTTTTTTTTTAAGCTCCAAGCATCTGTAATTTTAGTACTAAATTGCAGCAAAAGGTATGTTAGAAATAAGTACTTAAATTATGCTTTAAAAAACAGGATAGTATCCACCTTTACTGTTGAATTTGGCTTTGTTCTACAAAGAGCTTACCATAAATTATGTGCTGTAACAAGTTAAGACACTTAATGGTGTAGGGGAACACCCAGGTGCTTTCGAAGATCCGGTCCAGTTCAAGTTCGAACAGCAACGGATCGAGATATGCCTCGCGCGGCAATCGTACCGGTTCCCCGGTGTGGTCCGCGTCGACCAGAGCGACGACGTCGCTCATGATGGCATTAAGCCGGAAGTCTTTGGGCGTGTAGATTCTGGAAACACCGAGCTGTCCCAGCACATTGATGTCGCTTTCGGGAATAATCCCCCCGACAACGACAGGAATATGCTCAAGCCCGCGCTGCGACATTAAAACTTAAAACGAACAGAAATTATTACGTATATGAGGGGGTTCACTCCCTAGTCAATATCGTAGAGCTATCTATTCATATTAAACGGCCTTTGTGATTCAGGGGTCATTCTTAAAGAGTTATGACAAAATTTGAACTTTAGTGCAAAGAGTAAGGTATTTACTTGGCGGTGAACCCTCTTATATACATAATAATTTCTGTTCGTTTTAAATGTTAATGTTGCTCCTTACTTTCAGTTGAAATTTTTTAACAGAAATTACCGAAATTTATCGAAAAATACCGAAACAAACTGAAATTACCACAAAAAATGAGATGTAACCACCCTTTCAAAGGCCCCAGAAGAATAAAGTTCTATTTGTACCACACTGAAAAAAAAAATGTATAGTTTGTCTTTATTTCTCCTCTCATAAAGAAAATTAAAACAAATAAAGCTACTGCACAAGCTAGTCAACATTCACTGGAAAAAATTTCAATTAATTTAATTCTACTATTTCAAGATCGACCTATTAGAGTCAAATCTAATTTAAATAATAAATTAATAAATTAAATTAATTTAAGTTTATAATTTTTACCCATAAGAAATTCTACATAAATATTTGCCTTCACTTTCTTATATTGGATTTTAATTTAACATATCATAAAAATATTAATAAATTTGATCTAAATTGACAACTAAAACAGGTATACCAGTTTCTATACAAGTTATGATATTATTAATAGTTTTTTAAACTAAAGTATCTTTTAAATGATCTTCTTTAAAGTTATCGGGTTTTATATTTCAGTCCCCTTCTCTTGTAGTTTTTTAACCTCCCACCTTAATTTTAAACTGTTTATGGATGTTATCTGTTTACATTAGCTTATTGGATGTTAGATTTCAATCCATCTACGACAGAAAAATTCGTTGGAGACCTCCCACCTTAACTTTAATTTGTGTTATGGAAGTTATTTATTTACGATACCCTATGGAGTGTTAGATTTCAGTCCCCCCCCCCAAAAAAATGGAAGGACATTTTGTCTTAATTTTGAATAAACTCTGGGGAGTCTCCTCCTGTTCGTCAGACAATCAAAGTTAATTTTGCTCTGATCGGTGGTCCAACAGCTTCAATAAGAATATCATCGAAGTGATATCGAAAGTGATCATCAAAAGAAGGAACTGTAAGTAAGGAATGACTCAGATCAATAGTAACCAAAACTCTAAAAAAGAATATTAATACCAATAGATTTATCAAAAGAATCGACTCATTATTCTGATTTAAAATATACGAGTTTCATTAGCTCATTTCATTGCAAATTAAACGTTATATTGCTTTTTTAAGAGTAAAAAGTGAATTGAGAGCAATTAGCTCCATCCCCCTCCCACGACCGCCATTTAACATCTAGTAAACAAAATAACATCTAGTAACAAAATAAGTAACAAAATAGTAACAAAATAAACATCTAGTAAAAATTCTGAGACGGGTAATCTCGTCAGCATGATTGAAAGATCCTACAATTATGCCTTCAGGGCCTCAACCCCCCCCCCCCGAACCCCTCTCAATTTATTAACACGCCAGTACAATATTTTACTATTATGCCATCTAGCAGCATCTTCCAGATCCTTGGCAATTTTATCCATGACCTCCACTTCACACCTTCTTAGTTCATATATTTTTATTTTTTTCATTAAATAATTTTCACAACTTATTTTTCAAAAATTATTCCAACCATCTTTCACATTGTCAAATTCTAAACTCTCAAGTTTAGTATTCAATTGTTCCTGGAAAGTATCTCTCAAATTTTCATCCTAGAGAATCATAGAGAGATGTTAGGTGACTTATTTAAGCTCTATTTCTCTTATCTACGTGCTTTTTATCAATTCTGCCCATCCCAAGTGCCATAAAAGCACTAAAAACAGCCCACAGTAGTCAAAAGATGAAAAATACGTCTTGAAAAGACTGACTAATGGGAAAAGATTTGTATCGGTATCACTGATGTTTCTCTTTTTTTCTTATCTTACACGTCTAGTCGCTTATCAGCGAATCATAGAGAATTGTTAGGCGGCCTAACAATTCTAATTTTCATCTTTTCTTCCTCGCTTGATTAGTCACAATCGCTTTTTTCTTGTTATTAGACGTTTCTGTTCTTTTCTGGTTTTTACCGGCATTGAACATGCCTTCTTTGACGCGCATTTTTTAATAAAAAATTGTCACTTTTCTTTTCTTTGCTTGTCCTTTTTTGTTGGCCGGCGTTAACTCACCTGGAAAATATCCCCCCCGAATTATAGCTCTTCGCGGATCCCCCCCGAAAATTCCTCCCCCGTTTTGGTATTGTTGTAGGTCTTGCAGTTTTAGGTAAGAAAGTAATAAAAACAATTGGTGAAGGCATCACGCACTTAACTCCAAGCCGTGGTTTTGCAGCAGAGCTTGCAGCAGCTTCTACAGTAGTTATTGCATCAGGCACTGGTTTGCCTATTTCGACTACACAAACGTTAGTTGGTGCTGTTTTAGGTGTCGGTATGGCACGTGGTATTGCTGCTCTGAACGTGGGTGTAATACGAAACATTGTGGTTTCTTGAACATCCCCTAAAAGTTTCACTTAGCACCATTAGCGTCATTAGTTACAGTAACTGTAGTGGTAGTATTAATAGTATACACAGTACCTTCTGGTTAGTTAAAAATCCATCAAAACTTACCCTTAAAGGTGAAATTTAATAATATAAGTCATCCTTGATATATTGCTTTGTCGCCTTTTTGGAAATCTACCTGCTCATAGTTTGTTTTGATTTAGTTCAACATCCGCCTAAATATTTCTTGAAAGCTTTACCTTAATGCGCCATTCTTTACCCACCGCCTCCTCTAATGTGCAAATAAATAGCCCAAATTTGTTTCTGAAGTATTATATTTTCAGTAGTATATTGTATTTTGTGATATTTCATTAGGATTTAGTGTCAAAGAAATAGCTTGTAATTAAATGAAGAACTTGAGTGTTTGCCGTATAATACACAAGTACCCAAAGAATTATGGAAAGCAGACTACACAGAACGCATTATATTAAATACCTAACCCCTAACCACCTCTAAATGTTAAGATGGAAGATTCATGGTTTTTTAATAGTTTGTGAAGTTGTATGTTCGACTTTTCGCCAATGATAGCATCAAAGTAATGAAACATAAAAAAGAGAGAAATTTAAACAGAGTTGCCAAGTAACGGCGCTGGTTGGAACAAGGAGGTTTGATAGGTGGGCAGTAAGAAGGAAGATAGGGTGCAATATGAGTGTCTTTTGGCTGGGAATGATACTGCCCCACCGGGCCCCCCACCTTCCGGAGGCCCCACCTTTCGGAGGGTTAACGCATTTTAAAAGTACTTCCAATACACATTGCTCCTAAACACCCCTATTACGCAAATATACCGCCCAAATTATATATTTCCCATGCATTTCGCCATGCATCATTCTTGTTTCAATCCTTGTACCTGCAGATTAGATCAAGACTGACGAAATCCAGATAGAGAATATAATATATGGAAAATATATATTTTGGGCTATATATTTACACGTTAGGTGGACTTCAGGGGGTAAAACATAACAGAAGGGCCTTCAACTCTTTTCTTCCTCGGTGGCTTAAGATCATGAAGAAGGTTCAACGGCGATCCCCTAATGCTGCCATCTACTATAAGCAAAGTCACAGATGGGCTTATAGTTAAATAAGTTATAGATGTAACGTTTCCTTTTCCAACGATACATTTTTCAGCTTCAAGGCATTTTCTCGACTGCGCAATTATAGCTTACGATAAAGTGACGCTTAACATCAGTTGGCCAGCGTCCTAGAAACAATACATCGATTGCCTCGAATACATGACCTAGACGCTAAACAGAAAAGGAAGTTAGTTAAGTCGCTGATTCTCATGGCTCTGAATGCGCCTTCACGAGCAGTCGGGTGCATTGCATTCCGTAATGATGCCTCAACAGGGTCAATGGAAAAGTCGATGACCAATGTCCAGCTTGAAAGAGTTATGGATGCTTTCATTGAGAAACACCCTGGTCTTGCTGACGGTTTGTGTACGGACCAAGGCATTCGGCTAATGAATGAAGATAGCAAAATTGTTTTCAGCTAGCTTTCTATACCTCTCACATAATTTCCAAATGTAAGTCCAAACAAAATCAAACAAACTAATCCAAGGAAAACTGCAAAAAAATCCAAAGACACCATCCCTCTGGATAGTTGCTCCAACTGGGAGGCGGAGGGCTTGCCCTCCGCCTCCTAAAATTTCCTAAAAATCGTTCCTAAAATTTTGTTTCTGTATCTTGTTTTAACAGAAGAAAATCACTATCCTAGATTCTGAATACTACCTTCTTTGCGTCTTCAATTGAAAGGCTACGAAATCTAGCAAAGAAAAGCCCCCAAAGTCAAACTAAACAGCCCAAGTGACAACCTTGAATTAAAAAATAACACCCCAAACCATGAGTTTCTGACATCAAACACGTGACAAAGGCTAAGAAATCTAGCTATAAAAATCAAACCTATAAGAAAACACACACCTACGAAAGGTGAAAAAGAAAACTAGCACAGAAAGACCTTATATAGTAAAATAAACGCCCCAAATCATACATTTGTGTAAAACACTCAAGCTCATATCTATAAAAATATGGAATTTCGCATTTTTTGCCAGAAGACAGATCACGGATGCGTGTTTATTTGTTTGTTTTTTTGTTTTTTTGTTTTTTTTTCCAGGAATGACCATATCGACTGAGTGGTCCTAGAATGTTGCGAGAGGGCTCATTCAAACGAAAATTAAAAGTTCTAGTGCCCTTTTTAAGTGACCAAAAAAATTGGACGGCACCTAGGCCCCCTCCCACGCTCAGTTTTTCCCAAAGTCACCGCTTAATGTTTAACATTAATTTTAAATGTGCTCTTTTGATGTAAAAAACTCTTTAATATCAAATATAAAGCTTCACTTCAGAAATAAACGTTGGGGTGCACTTTTATCTAGTTGCGGAAGAAAATGTGAACTTGAATCAACCTTGGAATTTTATTAAAATTTATTAAAATCCTGTATTGTTTTAAATTTTGATTTTTGAAATTAACCTTACAATTAATCAAGCATATTAAGTCAAATACTTGAGGGGAGCTCTATTCACATGTTGCGTCATAGGGAATATTTACTTTTGCGTGTTACGTAATAGATAGTGTTTAGGATTTCTTTGAATGTTACATAATAGGGTTTGGGATGTTATGTAATAGGGTTGGTAGGGTCCACTAGTCCAGCAGGGAAATTTTTTAGGACATTTTTCTTGAAGAAATTTTTTCAATACGTTTCAAGAAATTTCAAGACGTTTTTAAGACATTTTTCTTCAAGACATTTCAAGACGTTTTCAAACCATCTCAAGACATTCAAATTTGAACGTGAATTACTGAGCTAGGATAATATATTTATGGAATTATCAAACACTGAAATAGACCAAGTCACGTGCAAAATAGAATAGACCAAATAGAAATAGACCAAAAAACAGAAATAGAAATAGACCAAAACACTGATAATAGACCAAGGACAGTGAAAAAAATTCTGATTGTTTGAGTTGGTTAAATAGAACTCATATCCTTATAGTTTAGGGGAAAAAACCCAGAATTCAATTTCTAATGAAAGAGAGATTTGTATTGTAATCTAAGTTTTTTTCACTGGCTGTTATTATCTTTATTTCTCTCTTCTTTAGTTTTTCATCATTTCCTTCCTAGCTGAAATTAAGATTATTCAAAAATCCTGTCAAAACTAAGATAAGCCTGCATAATTCAAGTATCCACAGTAATAAATCAATTTTCTTTAGAATACATTTCTCTTTATGGTACTCTATGGCTTGTTTTTAAGTTTATAATGTTATTTTTATTTAATTTAGGATAATTGGTCCCATACACAAATATAATGTACAATCACTAAGGGCAAAACAATCTAATCAGCGGGTGGAAGCAACCTAATGAAAAACAGCCTTATAAGCTAAAACTGTATGTAATCTTTCAAATGACTCAGTAACACCCATAGCACCGTATTTACTAACAATGGCATGATTACGGTAAGAACGAGGCAAATAAAGTAGGTACTTTAGGTACCGAAAGTACATCACTCGAATTGATTTAAGATGCTTCTTCTCGAGGAGAGGATAAACACTTAAGTGTTAGTTTTAAATACCGAACTTTATAAGGCCCTAATCATTGCTTGGGGGTATTAGAGGACCCATGGTTTTGGAAGATCATTCTATGGATTTTGCAGTTTAGCTTATTACACAAATAGTTTTATTGTATAGCAGTAAATTGTAAACTACTAGACCCTTGGGGGTGCTGAGTAAATGAAATGAAATGAAATTCAACCAAGTTACACGTTTTTTTTTATACGAAACCAGTTTCTAAGAAACCTAGAACTAGACATAGCCTAGAACCGTCTGGGAGATCTTGGAATCGATGTCACGCCCAATAACTAGTACTAAAGTTCCATAGAAATCAATACTACTCTCGACTACCCTGGCCCGAAGGTTTTTAGATCGGGTGTGTAGGTATGTGGATACAACCGAGCAGGTTATCGTACCTGGAAAAGAAAGATCGGTAACACCTTAACCTAGTAGCTCCTTGGAGTCCTCTTTAACAAGGTATACCTTGGGTCTACCAAAATTATACGTACCAAAGTGTTCATTCTGGAAAAGTGAGAGGGTCAAAGACAACTGGCCTCAAGAACCACGCTTACCCTTGATTACAGAGATAAATTTAAATTGGTTGATTCTTGAAAAGGGAGAGGGTCAAAGAGATCTGACCTGAAGCTCCACATTTGAGCTCCACCCTTAATCATGCACCGAAATTTGAATTGTTTGGTTCTTAAAAAGCGAGAGGGTCAAAGAGAACTGGCCTAAAGATCCAGATTTGACTCTCAATTATACTTCTAAATGTCGCGCATGCGCCCAACACAGAGCCTTGCTTACAGGTCCCGGCATGCGGCCGCCACAGAGTTAAATAGATTGGTTGCAAATCTGCTGATATTGCTGTCAGATCTTAGAAGGCTCCCTAAGAACAAAGCTGGTTACCTGACTAAATTCTTATGGACATACCATGACATGAACAGGGAGTGCTCTTTTTTCTTTTTGCATAACTTTTGTCTTCTTCGCCTGTAAATTGTAACCTGGTAAACAAGTCAGCAATGCCCGATATGACTATTTCTAATTTTCTCTTCTGTTAAAATGATACTTTGTTTTCCTGGGGATACTTGGGGACACCCCCTTGTGTTTTGCTGGTGGTATTCATACCAGAATGCCAAAAAAATTTCCTTTTCTGAGTTTGCAGCATTTTTCATAAAGAACAAAAAGATTTATCCCCGGATGATTTTGATTATTGCCAAAATCATAATGTTTCCAACATTATCTAAAATTGAGACGCCGAGGCGCTGAAAAAACGTTTAAAACCATTTGATTATTATTATTATTATTATTATTATTATTATAAAGGCATTAAGTTAAAAAAATATTATTATTATTATTTTTAAACTTTTAAAGTATTGACTTTGCGTCTTTGGTTATCGCCACCATCGATCATGTTGGTATTGTCATTATTTTCATTATTGTTGTTATTGTTATTATAAATCTACTATAAATCTCATTGTCCCCATTATGCTGGTTGAAAACAGGGAGAATTGTTTATCTTAAAGGTTATTAACTGTAAACCCCCCTCTTCACTTTGCATTTTCTAAAAATGGATCTGATTGAAATTTAGAGATGGCCATTTGTTGTCATTAAGGCTCATTCGATTGGAAATTGAAAGGACCTCTCTTAATAGTCAAAAATGATTGGAAAGGCAACAAGCCCCCTCCCCACACACCTATCAACTCCTAAAACACATCTAATAAAAAATTTTGAGATGGGCATTTTGTTCAGTGTAGTTGAAAATTATATCTTTGAGGTAGACATCCCCCCACAGCCCTGCTCTCTAGGGCTATAGTGAGAGAAAAGCTGAGATCGCTAGGACATGTTCTGTAGATGAAGGATGACAGATTGCCAAAGATTGTCCTTGTCGGCCTACCATCTAGGGCTAAATGAAAATCAGGTTGTCTTCAAATGGGATTGGGTGATGTGATGTCGTAGGAAAGATTTAGGGCAAATGGAACTTCTTGGGGGGGTGTAAAGAAAGAATCTGTAATTAGATTGGGATGGAGGAGGAGCGTGCGTAACCGTGTTGCTACAACTTCAGACATAATTGTTCCAGATAATTCATTCTTCTTATACCAATAATTTTTTATTAATGACTGCAGGGAAGCCATAAGGATTGCCTTTTTTACAATTCGAAGTTTAGAATTTTTTAGGAGGTCAGCTTTAATGTAATCATAAGAATCCTCAGTTTGAATATCAAACAGTTCGTGGTAACGAACTATAGTAAGGAGCGACCCGGCTTAATAGTAAACGAAACTCTAAAAAACAGAATTTTGATACTAAAAAGAAATATACAGAAGAAAAAAAAAACTTAAATAGAAAAGAAAAAGAAGAAAAAAGGAAAGAGAAAAATCATAAATATGCTCGGAAACAATTAGTGACACTAGACAAAGACTTAGTAGGGTGGTGGTCTGGGCATCTCCCTCTTACGTGCACCGCGCGAAGAGGGAATAAAATAAAGAAACATAAAAAGAGACAAAAAACGAGGGAAATATATATATGAGCAATGAATTATCTTAGGCAGGGAAGAAAAATACAGACGAAGGGAGTTCTCCCTCCTGGAATCACTTGGTCTTTCTTTTTTTCCCTATTCCATTCAACACTTTCGTACAACTACCTGTTTTGTAGCTGTTTTAGGATTGCTCGTATCCTGAGAATTCATCTCTGTACTCATCTTTCTGAAATTCACTACTCAGTCAGATTTGATTCTTCCAAGGTGAAAGACTCATTTTGTTCAAAATTGGTGCCCACTTTCCTTGCTTTAACGTCTTCTAAAACTCGCTTTTAACGACTCTTGAATTTTAGGTTAAATAAACAAATAGGTAAACGTGTTAGTTTCAACTTAATGAATGATTAGTTGGTTTCTTTATCTTAATTAATTGGTTTTCTTATCTAAACCAAGTGTAATCCAAACATCAAAGAAAATCAGAGGAAATAAGTATCAATCTGCTTACCTGCTTTGCTAATAAGTGACCCTATAGAGTGGTGTAGTGCCCTAACTCGCATTTTTAAGGCCAATCTTGTTATTTAAGGATTTTTTTGTTTGACCTTGTTTTTGAAAATGTCAGTTTTTTTTAATATAGTCCAAAATCGACTGACTACTTGTCCTGTAAGCCAATAGCCAAGAAGAAGAAAAAAATGGGGCATTTACTTGAGTCAGTAGCCAAAATTATTTTCCGGCTTGATTGTTGCGTAGGAATCCACTCAATCGAGATTTTTTTAAATTCTACTGAGGTAGGGTTTCTCTCCGGAAAATTTCCCCTGCAGAAAATCTCCCCCGTAAAAATCGTCGGGTGGGGGGGGACCTCATAACAGTTTCATTCATTACAGAAAATTTTATTAATGATGTCCAAAATATTCGTGACACAAATGACAAAAAAAAGTGTTAAATTTTATACCGCAAAGAACCTCCCTTCATAGCCAAGAAAATATGAAAGTCGTAGTACTATTTCTAATCTCAGTCTCAGAGCTTCAGAAACTTCGATTAGTTGTTTTTTATAGAAAAATTCAATAAACGAATGGTAGCTATTACTTGATTCTAAAAGTCTAGTCGGGCATTGCCTTCCAATTGAACTGACATCTTTTTTATACAATCCTAAAAAGGGCTTATGCCAGATTTGCCTCTCACTCACTTGGACTATCTGTCTTGACTTTTTCTACAATTAGCCATGGCTTTATGCCCGCAACTGCTCGATTTTGAATTGACGTTGATTTTAAGATTGTTTAATTTAAGTTCCAAGTGAGTGAGAGACAAATATGGCATAAGCCCTTTTAGGATTGTATCAAAATGATGTCATTTCACTTGTTGATAGATAAGTCTATGAGTTATTAAGATTTATTACAGAGACAAAGACAATTGCTTCTAAAAAATCCGGAACTTATTGCTTTCTCTTTCTCTGTAGGAGCACATCGGCAGAAGAGTTTACCGCCGAATGACTGAATTAACTTTAAACAGAGTTGATTATACAGATGTCGGTCGTTATCGTTGCCATGTCGGCAATTATTTGGCGATGA
Organism: Alatinidae sp. Z8VKAUB7J3; assembly: GCA_010016025.2. NCBI lineage: Eukaryota > Metazoa > Cnidaria > Cubozoa > Carybdeida > Alatinidae > Alatinidae sp. Z8VKAUB7J3. The sequence goes on along the minus strand of JAAAKM020721499.1, from coordinate 181,392,847 downwards.
GTGGTCCAATAAAGCCAATCTTACTGTAGTCGGTAGGTATCTCTTTCAACAGTACCCCCTTTGTGACAGGATCTGTCCTATCAAAACCTTCGCGGTTTCTCGATGACGTTCCATCATCATTTATGGAATCCTGGAACCTTATCGAGGAAGATCAAACGTATTACTGGAGTTAAAGATAATGACGTGGAAACTCACAAAAACGACATGTATTTTTCCAATAGCCCTGAGTTTACTATTTCCTTTTTTCGTACAGAGTGCCTGTGCTGAGAAGTCTTCATCGACTCGAACCCAAGCCGATCATCCTTGGCCAGCCCTTATCAACTTAAGGGGTTTGTCACTTAAAATTACGATTAGACGCAGGTTATCCTTAGCAGTTCTTCAGGTAATATTATACAAATATATTTATTAACCGTAAGCTTGGTGTCTGCACGCTACTTATTCAGTTTAAACTTATTCAGACTCTGTTTAAACTGGTTACAACTAACTAGTACATTACTGAATCGCTCAAAAACAATCCGAGTGGTTAGTCCCTTGGTCTAATTTATGTATTCTCACGGGCTCCGATTACAGCTGCATTCTCTTACAACTGCCTTGTCCAAAATAAATGCCACTGCTGTTTTGGGTTTTTATGTGTCTTCTAATTTGAAGATCAAGCAGAGGGCCAGAAGAGACCTTATATGCAGGCGTCACATTGGTCGCCATTGCACTGGCTCATTTTTCATCCTGAAACTTTTTTTTTCAGCAATTTTATTTAGTCTGATATCTGTAATTAGAAGATTTGAATATTACCTATATTATTTTTTGCTGACTTATAAACTCACTGATACATTTTAGCTCTTGATGAGCTGATCAAAGTATATGTCATCCATTTTTTGGCACAAAAATTACTTCGTGAGATATACCAGTTTGAAAGTTTAAGGGGTTGACAACTTCAGCGGTAGGGTACACACTGAAACCAAAAATATGCCGATACCAATTGCGAGACGTGTAGGGGACTTGTAAGGAAAGGTCGGCTCTTAGCTCGTAATCATCTTCGGCAGTGAGGGGTTTGTAAATTTTGTTATTTGGTGTACCTATTATTTGTTTCCCTTACATTTTGCTGTTATGTACATAGTATGCATAGTACATAGTGTGTTTTGATTTTATTTGACGTTTCTCTTAATGTTTTCTAAAAGTTATACCTTTTCACCCTAGCCTTTTTGATGGCCCAAGATCAAACATGCCTCCTTTTCCGAGTAACCAACCTTGTATATAAACAATGGGCACCTTATATAGCTTAAAGCACTTGCCTTCGGGATATGGGGGGCATAACGTCGTCGGAAAGATAGTTGTTTGGTGTTTTTCTCCAAAGGCAAGCAGTTGATTAGTCAACAAGAAAATAGCAAATTTTGCCACATAGGGGAGGGGGGTGTACCACTAGTGGACCACTTAAGAATAATGAACAAGGAAATATTGAAAAATAAAATATTTTTTTCATTAAAATGCATAGCGTAAAAGCGCTTGGTATAAGGTATTTCATATAATTTTCTTGAAAAAAATCGGGTAAATATAGCCCTGAAAATCTTCACATGAAATGGGCCAATCAAAAAATAGCATGGATTTTTTTAGTTTTTTTAGTTTTTTTAGTTTTTTAGCTTTTTTAGTTTTTTTTTTAGTTTTTAGTTTTTTTTTTGTTTTTGCCTTTTTTTTGTTTTTTTTTTTTTTTTTGTTTTTTGTTTTTTTTTTTTTTTTGTCTTTTTTTAGTTTTTTTTTGTTTTTAGTTTTTTACCTTTTTTTTTAGTTTTTAGTGTTTTTTTAGTTTTTGCCTTTTTTTAGTTTTTTTTAGTTTTTAGTTTTTTACCTTTTTTTTTAGTTTTACAATTTGACCGTAGAAGTAGCAATCTCCAGATAGCAGGCAGGGCTCCAGTAGCAGGGCTCCACAGTGAAAATATACAAAGTTGAAGTGCCCCAATGACCTATAATTGACTCTTGCGTTGTTTAAGGCCTCATTGCAAGTTTGTAATGTGTTTATGCCACAGCTTGTGAACGTCGAAGATTGAGACAGTGTTGTTCTTCTAACTGAATATTTGTTTGTTATTCACTTTCATTTTGGACTAGTTCTGCTACTCTCTCAATAGTAAACGAAACTCTAAAAATCGGAATTTTGATGCTTAAAGATACATCAAAAGAATCAATTTTTTATGCTGATTTTAAATGTATAAGTTTCATCAAATTTAGTCTCTGTGATCAAAAGTTACGAGCCTGAGAAAAATTACCTCATTTTGGAAAATAGGGGAAAACACCCCCTAAGAGTCATAGAATCTTAACGAAAATTACACCATCGCATTCAGCGTATCAGAGAACCTATTAGCAAAAATTTCAAGCCCTCTTTCTTTTCCTCAGATAGCGGGGCACTGAAACATCGTAGAGCTGTTTAATGGCTCATTTTGAAGGAAATTGCCACATCTAGTGTCAATTGTTATTAAAAAACAAAAAGTTTTAAATTAGACATCACTTTTTACAAAAACACTGCTAAACAAACACAACTTTAGAAACAATAAGGCAATTTTCTCAAGACAGTGGAATTCAATTCAGTGAATATTTCGGTCCTATGTCCAAGGGCCTTCTCCAGTAGCCTACAACGGAGCTCTAGCAAAATTCTAAGAATCAACAGATCGATTTAAAAGGAAGATCGGAGGCTTAATGCCAATCGGGATTTAAAATAAGAGCTCTGAGTCACGAGGTCCTTCCAAATATCAAAATTCAGTAAGATCCGATCACCCACTCGTAAGTTATAAACACATCGTTTTTTCTACTTTTTACTGTCCGTTCAGTTCCCCAGATGATCTAATCGGGGGAAACGACTTGATCAAGTCAATTTGTGCAGCTCGCGGGCACGCCTATGTTTGCTCTGGTCGTATATTTTAATTTCTGTTCGTCTTGAGTTTAATTTATAATTTAATAGTAATTTCTTGTTGTTTTCAGCTTTATTAGTTATAAGATTTCCGATGGTCTTAAGTTTAAAATGGCTCTTTACTTTTTGTCGAAAAATTTCTTTTTAGAATTTTTTTTCATCAATTATTTGAAAAAAGCAGAAACTCCAGAGTTCAGAAAAGTGAACGAACGGGCTATTTCTAGATTTTTTTTTATTTTCACCGGGTGTTGTGCGTTCTTTTTTTTTTTTGGTCTGGTCTCTTTTTTTTTGGTGTCTCATATTTTTTAGAAAATTATTTTTTTGTTTTTTTTTTTTTTTTGGGGGGGGGGGGGGGTAATCTAATCTCTCTTGATTCCCAGGATCATTTTTAGTTGACATATAATAGGGAGGCTGTGGGGTGGTGGTGTCCTTTTTACTTCCAAAGTTCTTCCCTAGGTAAGATTGGTTACACTAACATACTCAACGGCATAAAGGTACAACACCAAAGATTTCTATGTGTCCCATCTCTGGCGGTTTCCACAATTGTCAGGGTTCCGACAAGTGTACTTCCCCTTGGTATAAAAGTTCCGCACTACTTGATCCCGGGTACCATAAAGATTAAATTCCTCAATTATCTTTTATTTCCCTCCCAGAAAGGTATTTCTTACCAAAGGGTTCGCCCTATAAGCCAGCTTTTTTTAGACGGATAACCTATATCAATCTAGGCCAAATAACCAAGTCAAAAGCAGCAAACATACTGTATTTTTAGTATTCCATGTGTAATGAGAAGACACTTCAGTATACAGCAGTTTTTTTGCAACAGAATCATTTTTGCAAAGCGAAAAAAAAGCTGTTAATGTTGTATCTGGTGGATTCAGGACTCTTGGTTGCACGTTGGTTTCCGTGAAATAAACATATTGACCATTCTGTAAATGTACCGCTAAGTGAACAACTGCTGGACTACGTTCATGTATCAGAAATGAAAGAATTCGCCAAACAGCTTCATTACTCTCTAATAGGTTTCTCTATCACTACAGAAATGTCACCTTCCGTGGAAATTATTTCCCGGAAATCAAAAAACTGCAGAAATTAGTCCCTGAATTATTCTTTCGGAATGTTTACACCACATTTGAATTTTGCAACGAGAATTTAATATATTTAAAAAGAATTTCGTGTAGTAATTCTGTCAAATCCCCCCAGCATAACATTTCTTCTTAAAAATTCACCCCCCCCCCCCGAAATATCCCTCCACAGAGAAGATTCTCCACCAGGCAGCGCGTGCTAAGCATATCGGAAATGTACCAAGCGTGGCCGAAACTGTGGCAATTGTGGTGAAACTTTGCAAGAAATGCGGTATTCTGAGATCTACACAAGTGGTGAAAGATGAGTCCCCACTTGGATATAACCATCTAAATTATGCGAACAGAATTTTATTAAATATACTTTTGTCAAAGCCATGTGTGCTTCTTTTGCTGTTATTAAAGTAGAAATAAATATCAAATGAATTAAAGAGAGATGTCAAGACAACGCCATCGGGGCAGACGACGAAATCTTCGAGTGAACCAGGAAGCTTGCCCCAACCGGTTTCGATTCGCTCGAGAGAGTCGTGACCGCGTGTGGCTTGAATAAGCAGCGCCTTGATGGCGATTGGATTGAGGACAGGGCCAAAGTGCGCGCGAATGCCGAGTGCAGTGCGAAGCGCGGAAGGTGAAGCGAAGCTTGTTCCTTGGGTATCAATGGCCTTGTTTTTCGCCGCGGGGTCAAGCACCCAAAACGGCGAAAATAGGGAGAAACACCCCCTAAAAGTCCTAGGATCTTAACAAAAATGACACAATCAGATTCAGTGTATCAGAGAACCCTACTGTAGAAGTTTCAAGTTCCAATCTACAAAAATGTGGAATTTTGTATTTTTTGCCAGAAGACAAATCACGGGTGCGTGTTTTTATTTGTTGTTTTTTTTGTTTTTTTTTTCTTTTCTCAGGGGTCATCGTATCGACCAAGTGGTCCTAGAATGTCTCAAGAAGGCTCATTCTACTAGGTGTTGGGAGAATTCTCCTTAACTTGGGAGAATTCTCCTTTGAGAATTTCTTCTTTTTTATTGGTAGCTGGAATAAAGGTTACATATTTGGAATCATTATAAACTAGAGAGTACTTCACATTATATAATTTTGTTAGATCCAACAATTTGGTTTTATGCAGCCTGGGAAAATGAGGATGGTAAAGATCTATAAACACCACGAATATTATGAAGTCAAGGAGTTACCTCAATTGAACTTAAAAGAGTAATTACCAGATGACTTCAGAGGGACTTCTTTTGCAATAAAGTCATTCTTCTTTGATTTGAATTGCAAGTATAAAGGAGCAGTACAGAGTTGCCAGCAAAGCGAAAAATATATCATTCTAACTTTTAGAAAGGTCATCGAGAAATCACCAGAAGACTGGCATCAAGAAAGGAAATTAAGATAGTGGTATTTACATTTAATAACTAGTAACAAATTGTACATAATAAAACACTGACGATTTTGTCCTCGCTGTCTAAGCTTCGTTTCTGCGTATTATGAAGTGAAAACTATTTTCTTAACATGAGAACTTGCTGTGGCTGGGATATCATACATGTACCCAAGTTAATTAAAATACCCGTATTATAGAAAGGTCTGTTAAAATATTTTAAAATGGCATAGATAACTTCGAAGACCACACTGCCTTTCCATGATGAAAGTAAAACAGTTCAAAATAGGGATGATACCTTTTTTTTTCAAACTCTTTAACTCGTTCTTAAACTTCTTTGTGTATGAGTCCGACAGGCGGTGAAGTCGCCTGATCCCAGCTAGTCTATCTATATATAAAAATGAGTTGTATGTATGTCCGTCTGTTATACTATCTTTACGTTACACCGTTACACGTTATTACCGTTACAAAAGAAAAAAAAGAAAAAAAACTAAAAAAGTTAAAAAACTAAAAAAAAACTAAAAACAAAAAACAAAAAACTGAAAAAGCAAAAAAAACTAAATAGAAAAAAAGAAAAACTAAAAAGAAAAAACAAACAAAAGAAAACTAACTGGCCGATGAAGGGCGCAGCGGACACAATGCCGATAGCCAGCGGCAGCCTGTCGCTGGAGAAATAATCCGAAAGAGCCGAGTTTGCCGCGGGGCCCAGCGTAGCCTCGCCCACACCGACCCCCATGCGGGCCAGAAACAGGTGCCAGTAATGATTGGCCATGCCGCACATCATGGTCAGCACGGACCAGCTCGCAATTCCCGCTGCCATCAGGTTCTTGCGGTTGTAGCGGTCGGCAATCCAGCCCGCGGGATAACAAGCCAGGCCCAAATCCATGGAAATGGTTCCTACAAGCTGATCAAAAGAAATTACAGATAAAATCGTATCAATTCGTTTGAAAAAATTCTAAATTTTCTGTCCTTTGAAAAAAGAAATAAAATCGCTTTAACTTAAAAAATCCTGATTCCATAGATTCCACTTGCAACAATTTTTAATATTAGCGTTTAAAGTTTGTATATTAATTTTTTTGTGTGTTATTCTTTTTTTTTATAGTCAGACTCCAGGGTTACCCCCCAAAGCACTGAACCGCTCACTAACTCTCCCAAAGAGAGCGGATCCAGTCTGGTTACGTCAATCACGTATCTAAAACTTGTGCTTATTTTTCCCACCAAGTTTCATCCTGATCTCTCCACTCTAAGCGTTTTCCAAGATTTCCAGTTTCCTTCCCAACTCCCCCCAATGACACTGGATCAAGTCAGGATTTAAAATAAGAGATTTGAGTTAAGATGTCCTTCTAAATATGAAATTTCATTAAGATCTGATCACTCCATGGGTACGCACGAGTGGGTCATCACTTTTCGCAGCCAGGAAAAAAAATAAGACGAATCGGGCGTCTAGGGGATAAGGAAGAATGCAATACGTTGAAGAGATAAAAAAAAGGGAAGGAGAATAAATGTCATGGCTGTAATAATGCAAAGGTTAAGATTACATTTGTTTAAGAGTAAAAACAAAAACAAAGAATGAATTTACTACGATTATCAAGTTAAAAATAAGTTTTATTTGAACAATAACATAACGTGATGGCTGTATTCGGTCAGCTCGTATTCGATTTCCGGCCCGGCGCGGGTGACGGCGAACATTTTCGGCGGCGCGACGGCCTCGGCGGTGCGGGCGCGCTCGCCCTTCGCGGCGATCCAGGTCAGCTCGCCCTCGTCCATGCCGGGGGTGAACATGCCACGCAGCACCTCCTTGCAGGTGTCGGGCGTATCGGCCGCCAGCACGGTGGCCAGGAACTCGCCATGCACGTCGAACGAGGGGAACAGGCAGCCGTAGTCGACCTTTATTTTACCCAGTTTTGGTGCAAAAAATATACCACAGGTGCTACCATCTTCTCTATTTCTAAAGTCAAATTTTTTCAGCCTGTAAAACCTGACTAAAAATCTTTTGAAAACTTGAAAAACACGAATTTGAATAATCCAACCTAACCCAAAAGGATTATGGAGTACTAGCAACTCAAACAGTATAGCCTATAGTATAGCACCCCAAATAGTATAAGGCTGCCCAGTTGAACTAAAAAGAAACTAAATAAAGTTTGATATGCCAAGACAGCTAAAATGAGAACTGAATGTAAAGAATAATAAAAAACATCTCAATGCCCTCCCTTTTTCCAAATAAGAAAATCCTAGAAATGTGCTTAACTAAAATCATTTGTTTTGGCTTCTGCAGAAGTCTTTTGCTATGTCATGTTAAAGCTTAATAATTAAGCTTCAGCAAATTAGGCAAGCAAGGTCATTGGTGTATTCAGTGAGGGGCCTCTGGCTCCAAATATGCCCTGGACAAATCAAAGTTTGATGGTAAGAATTGCTGAAACTCATCGATGCTACGATGCCCTACAATCTATCTGTATATATAAAAATAAGTTGTTTGTCTGTGTGTCTGTCTACTGACGTCATGTTTGTGTGTTGACAGACGTCATGTTTGTCAACCGACGTCATTATGAGGATTGAGCATTATTCCGTCATGAAGTTGTTTGTCGACTTACGTCATGTTTGTCGACTGACGAAATTACAGATAGGGGCAACGGGACACAAAGGAAGACCGGGACACAGGTTGATTAGCTTGCTAAAAAAAATAAAAAATATAAAGTAGAAAATAGAAGGTTCTGGTTCATTCTATATAGATATATTAAACTGGCTGCGGAGTGGAAGGAACTGGTATCACAGATGGGGATATAGCTTGCTAAAAAAAATATATATATAAAGTAGAAAATAGAAGGTTCTGGTTCATTCTATATATATATATATAAGATTTTTAAAATGAAAGTAAGGAGTGACATTAAAACTTCAAACGAACAAAAATTACTAAAGCACCGCAGACACTCAAATGTTGATTGGGGGAGGGGGACGGAGAGGGGAGGGGGAGATTCAAAACGGTACTTTTCCTCTCCACTCCTTCCTTCCGAGCCTTGAAATTTTACAGTCCCCAGAACAGTCAAATCACATTTGAGAGACTTAGACTTCTTGTTTTCTGATCTCATCTGACAAGTGATACATCTTTAATACTGGCAAGGCTTTTTCAGGGGGCAAACGTGAAAAAAAATTACCTGTTTGGCCGACACAGCACCAACGCCATCTACATAACCCAGAGACCTCATTTACGCCTAAAAAACATCTCATCTCTGTTCTGTATCCTCTCTTTACGCATTTGTTTACATTGGGTTGACGATAAAAAGAGTGTTTTTGTCCACACGGAAAAAAAGCTGGGCACTCATGTATTAGGGTGTCCACATCCAAGGAGTTAAGTTAATCCTAGAGAAATGTCCCAAATATGATGAAAATATGATACTTTATTAACAAAATTATTGAAATAAAAATGATAGTTGGAAGAATGATTCTTTTTTCTTGGAGGGGGGGGGGGGGGGGCTGGTGGAAATATAATTTTTATGACTGATTTCAATTTTAGAGTCAGAGAAAAATTATTATTACATATTATCTGTAGGAATAATATTTTTACCTGTATGTTTAAAACAAATTTAAGAATAAGAATAGTATTTTTTGGTGGGGAAGAAGGGGGTTCATAACTTATATTCACTCCTGGATACAGCCCGGGGCGGGGGCTATTTTCATCTTCTTTTTGGGTTTTGGTGTCGCTCCTTACTTTCAGTTGAAAAGACTTGTTTTTTTATTTAATTTCTGAACGTTTTTGAACTAATGCATGTTTTTATTTTGGCTCACCGCAGAGGAGTAATTAAAACGAAATTGGCGTATTAGCTTTTTTTGCCAAATGGCTCTCTCTTTGTTTTGATCAGACGATTTTGAGAAAAAGGGTGGGAAAGGAGGCCTAGTTGCCCTCTAATTTTTCGGTTACTTAAAAAGGCAACTAGAATTTTGGTAGACTGTCGGGGTAGTTGGGTATCTGTATGCTTGAAAGTGCTTTATCAATGTGAAATGTGGAAGTTTTTTTATTATTTATTTAAACTGATTTTTCAGACATTTTTCTGTGAGTTCTCATGTCAAATCTAAGGGGTACCACTATTCCCATGCAAGAAGAACATAATATGTTAGCACTAGCCAAGAGTTTCTCTGTACTAACTCCAAATTACAAATTTTGTAATTTGATTTCGTGAATGAATCATGCTAGATTAACTCATTTTAGAAAATAGGGGAAAAACACCCACTAAAAGTCACACAGTCTTAACAAAATCACACCATCCGATTCAGCATATCAGAGAACCTTATAGTAGAATTTTCAAGCTCCTATCTACAAAAAATGTGGAATTTCGCATTTTTTGCCAGAAGACAGATCACGGATTCGCGTTTATTTGTTGTTTATGTTTTTGTTTTTTTTTGTGGGTTTTTTCCCATGGGTGATCTTATCGACTGAGTGGTCCTAGAATCTTGCGTTGTACAATAACAATAATAATATATTTGAAAACTCGTCATACAAAAGAAAAGAAAGACCGACTATAAACAAAGAGAGAAAAAAAAATATAACCAAACACAAGTAAAGACAGAACGCAAAAAATACTTGGATAAATTACTGTGATAGTACCGAGACCTAGGAGGGTTCAGCTTCGAAAGACGCGTATTGTGCACAGTGTTGCAGACTTGAACAGACTTGCAGAAAAGCAGACTTGCTTTTCTACAGCTATAACAGGTAATGGGTTTTTAATGCTAAATTATATAAAACCTTGATGTTCTTCGCATGACTTGTAATCCTTTGTCCTTCAGGATGAAGGCTTGAGTCCTTGTGTTGCCAATTGTATGGTTTGGAAAGGGGTCAGAGTTATGACTTTGTAAGTTTAGCCAGAGTCGATCCAGCTCCAATGACTAACTAGACGAATCCGGGGAAGGTAAATAGGAAGGGTGTGAGAAAATACATGACAGCTGGACCCTATCTGGAGAATTCGTCAACGGACAGTTCAGCTTGAAAAAATCTCCTTGGCATTCTTTCATTTGAGTAAGATTTTAATCCCTAGGCGGTTTCTCGTCCACTCCAGAAACATCCCCTTGGGTGGAAATTATTTCCCAGAAATCAAGACACGCGGAAAAAGCCCAAGGATAATTCCCCCAGAACAACTCCACATGAAAAATTTGGCAAAGTGATTGTAAGACAATTAAAAAGAATTTCGTACAGTGATTCTGTCAAATCCCCCAAGTGCAACATTTCTTTTAACAGCAGAACTTACCATCTAATTGTTAGATTGCGGTTTTCCCAGAAGATTTTAAGTCTGTGACACTCAATGGCTAACATGCAGCACTCTTTGAAGACTATTATCATTCACATGGCATTTTTCAGACATCTTCCTCCAAAAATATCCGTTTATACTAGAATCGATCGTTTAAACTTAATGAAAACTCCAATGACGGTCATTCTGATGACTCTTAGCATTTGAGCATTGTTTGACATAATCTACCAGCCCGATGAGAACTTAAAGTGTTAAACATACGATCATGTACAGCCTTGCCTTCTTTGTCGGATGAAAGGGGGAATGTGAGATATTATGTCTAAATGTTTGTTTAAAGGGTTGTGCTTCATAAAAAAAATTCGTAGATTTTTTTCAGCAATGAAGTAAATGATGAAATAAAATTGTGAAATAAGTTGTAAATAAATTGTGAAATAAAATTGATGAAATAAAATATAAAATAAAATTGATGAAATAAATGATGTTTTACAATATGACCGATCAATCGTCCGCGGCCGTTTCCCAAACCAGGCAACAGCACTGTGCGACCGAAGCCGGCCGTCACGAAGCCCGGAACCGGGATCAATCGTCCGCGTCCGATTCCAGGACCTGGCAACGGCACCGTTCGCCCGCGACCTTTCCCGAAACCTGGTAACGGTGGAATTAAACCACGACCGACTCCAGACAGCAGTACTCGGCCACGACCGTTCCCGAGGCCAGGCAATGGAAGCATCAAGCCACTACCTCGACCTGAAACATGTCAATGCCATTATAAATAAATTTGATACCTCTTTTTCATCCTTGACTAAGGAAGATATTGTAGATTCAGTTTTTTTGACACTGAAGCAAAACCACCTTTTTGATTCAGCCTTTTGCACTCCATGTCAAGAGAAATGTCCTCTTTGTGAGAGTCCATGCTTTCTTGAGTTTTCACATACTGGACGCCATGATGCTTTTCATCAACCCATTGGTGTGGTATGCTTTCGTTACATTAAAACAAAGGAACTGAGGCAAATATTCCACCATAAGCACCAATGTTTTGAATGGGTGCAGCTCCTACTGTTCCTGGTATGAGGGAAAGATTTTCTACTCCGGATAAGTCATTTTCCAGGCTCCAGAGTACAAACTGATGCCAGACCACACCAGCCCCAACCTCCACAACTACTTCTTCCCGGCCCTCTTCGATCACATCTATGCCATCTATTTCCATTTTCAGAAATACCTTTCTCTGATTTCCGGTAAATAGAATATTGGATCCTCCTCCGCGATCTCGATACAAACTTTGCAAGCCTGGCAACATTTTGCGATTTCTTGGCTCCATTTTTATCCAATTTTGAGCGGAAAGGGGTGCCATGGTACTTTTGCGTCACATCTTTCTATCTTTCTTCGTAGCACGAAGGCTGAGTTTGCAAATACTCCTTCATGAAACTCGCATAGGTAGTTTCCTTTGACGATAAAATAAAAAAAAAATAATTTTTCAAATTGAGAGTAAGGAGCAACATTAAAACATAAAACCAACATTATTGCTCTCACAATACCACCACGTAATCAATCTCCATCTGGTGATGATCTTGTAACAGAAGATCAAAACAAACTTGAAGCTGTCAACAATTGGATTATGAGTCAGAGTGGCGATGTCATTCCTGTCAATATCTACGATTCCTTAATCAATGGCTCCAATCATCCAGATGCACAATATTTTGATAAGCAAGGCACAAACGACACAACTTACGTTCACCCAAATCCAGTAGGCGCTCTCGAAATCGCGAAAACGCTCGGAATCACTGGGCGTAAAGCGCGTGTAGGCGGGTCGGCAAGTCAGGTGTGAAATCCCTGGGCTCAACCCAGGAACTGCATCTGAAACTGCCAGCCTTGAGTGTCGGAGAGGGAAGCGGAATTCCTGGTGTAGAGGTGAAATTCGTAGATATCAGGAGGAACACCGGTGGCGAAGGCGACCACCTGGACGATGATTGACGCTGAGACCCGAAAGCGTGGGGAGCAAACAGGATTAGATACCCTGGTAGTCCACGCCATGAAAATAATGGCAATTCTTCAGTTTTAGCAGCCCATGATCTTCCCAGTACTTTCAACTCATCTATAAATGAACAAGTTCTGTATTCTGCAGCACAAAGAGGCATAAAACATTTGATAATTGGTCACTTGACTCAATGTATATAAATTGTCATGTTAAAATAGAGTATCTCAACTGGGATTACAATTTGCTTTTAGGAATTATTTACCTGTGAAAAAGGGTATAAGACAAGGGGCAGTAATTTCACCAGATCTTCTCAACGAGACCCAAAGCAGACAGAAGTTACAATGAATATTCAAGAAGAAGATAAAAAAAAGAAATTGCTGCAAAGATAAGTAGGATAACAGCCTTTGAGCCACTTAAAGGCAAGAACATCATTCGCGCTTTACTGAAAACAATATATATTTAAAGCTTTTTTTTATTTTATAGTGTTGATAAATTAAAAATCGTTGAGACTTACAGAAACTTTAATCGTCATTTATTAAGCAATCAGTCTGTTTTCTCTAGTTCCCGGCGTCATCATGACCATGGCCGCCTGGGAGACTTTCAATTTGGCGCCGTTGGCGATCAGCCGTTTGCGCACGGCGGCCTCGGCCGCCGCCTGAGCTTCAAGATCGATGGTGGTCTTGACGATGATATTGGTGTTGGTCGCGGCCACATAGTCGGGCACCAGATCGGAGATCCAGTCGACGATGTACTGGCGGGCCGAGATGTAGCGCCGCCGCACCGGAGCCGCCGGATTGTTCACCGCCTGCTGGCCTTCACGCGGCCTGAGGTCTACCGTACTGTGACAAAGTAAAATTGCAGTGCATCCCTTGTACCGTGTGGGATTGAATTTGGGAGCCCCCTATTAGTAAGCCCACCGCACCGGCACAAAGATATACAAATATAATATATATTAGAATATATAATATATACACATAAGAATATATATCCTAAAATTGTTACCGTAGATAGCTTTGGACTCATAACCTTTATGTCTCAAGAATTGTCTCATTACCTATGTACTACAGCACAGTTCGCTAACACATGTCAAATACAGTAAGTTGACCACCCTTAACAAAGGTCCTTATTGAGATGCAAAAGCCAATTATTCATTAGTCAATATTTCCCCTCCAAACATCCCTAGTTTAGCATTCAAAAGCCTGAGTATGAGATATGTTTTTGCAAACACGTTCCTTCGATGTGGTAGGTAGATTTATATCTGAAGCATTATATAATCAATTAATTCTCTTAAATTGACTATGTATAGAGCACGGGTTCGATTCCTAGCGTGGCCGAAAAAGTAAACTTCGCCCTTATGCGCGAAAAGATGGTACCCGAAGATCTAAGCCTCCATGAGATGCAGGCGCATCTTACCAAAGCGGTACTTTGTTACATGAACCACGAAGAGTGGTCTTTTTTGAACAAGCCGAATCGTTACAATGCCAGCATGACTTTTAATATCATAACGGATATCCTCTCCAAGTTGGAGCAGGCAAGAGCTGTTTGATATTGAAGTTAGGTGATGAGTTTTTATCTAAATATATTGCTGGATTCCTGTCTAACATATTTGACAATTCAAATTTTTAAAATACCATTTAATTTTAATGTTTTCTAATGAACAACGGCTGGTGATGGAATTTTTTTTCCACAACAAAAGAACAAATCTGACCCTTTGGAAAATACATTAGGAAGGGAGAAAGGTTTATTTAATTGATCTTTAGCCACTGACCCCAATTGCAGATGCATTTTCGCTTCATAGGAGAGAGGAGAGGTGGTACATGATTTTGATAAAAATATTTTTCAGTACTTCAAGAAGCTACGGCCTGATATTAAAAGCGGTATCTTCCGCCAATGACTACTTGAGTACTTTTTAAATATAAATTTTCAATTTTAACATGAGATTTTTGTGCTCCATCAGTTCACTTAATCACGGCCTTAAACGAAATCTATATTTTTTGGCTGCTCAAATAGACAAAGGAATCATACAAGTAGATGTAAGTTAAAAATACTGGACTCTTTATGCCGACAGAACAGTAGCCTGAAGCAGGTTGAATATTTTTTCTGACAGATTAGGTTAAACAAAAGAATTGAAAAAATCACCTTTGTCAACAATCATCTCTTGTGCTTTGTTCCATTCTTGTTTCTCTGTTTTATACTGTATTTTGTGACCAGTTACTTCAAGATACATTGGGCCAGACCTGTCTAAGCCTTGATCAGCAACCATTTCATAGTCGTATATTTCTAAATACACATGAGTTGACCTAACAGCCTGTGAAAAGACTCAAAGATATTGCAGGGACAAAACTGAACCCGAGACTCGAGCTGGGTGCCACTGCCACTATTGGAATGTTATGGACTGAACTGTTAATATGTGATTATCAAAAATAAAAACCCAAGTTTTTTCGACTGAAAGGTGGTCTAAGGACTATAACGTAAAACGATATGAAATGATCATGTATATGAGAAGGGGGAGGGTATCCTTTCCTCAACTCTCACTCTTTACGCTAGTCTTAAAGCTCTTTAAAAATATTTAGCACTCGAATTCAATGGCTCTTGTGTTAGAGCAGCCTTTCTTGGTGAACTGAATGACAGTACGTTATCTGTATGCAGGCTGTCAAAAGGGCGCAACAGCAATATCTTAGGGAGAGTTTATTGGGTGAAGTTGAAACTAACAGAAGGTTGTTGTGGGGGACTTTGAACTAACCAAAAGGATATATTTGCATCCTAATGCTTTGTTTCTACTCATACTGCTAACACTGTTCCTATTTTTTACTGCTGTTACCACTAATACCGCCACTAAAGATAATGTTACTACTAAAACTAAGTCTATTTATAGCATATTTGACATAGTTTGCATACACTAGATGCGTAAATCACATGGTGCACAAAGCTTTCAAAATAGGCTAATAAGGCATATTTGACATAGTTTGCATACACTAGATGCGTAAATTCCATGGTTCACAAAGCGTTCAAAATAGGCTAATAAGGCATATTTGACATAGTTTGCATACACTAGATGCGTATATTTCATGGTTCACAAAGCGTTCAAAATAGACTGATAAGGCATATTTGACATAATTTGCATACCGTTCCTCCAGACTTCGAGCCGGCGCTGCGCGACCTTGGGTTGATCGTAGTTACCCAACCGAGCTTCATAAGGGAGAAAGGCGACGCCTACCTCACAGACGTAGACGCAGCCGACCAGCCGTGGCTATACCGCTGCGCCGGTCTTGCCGACGCCGGACCCGATACCACGGCCAACGCGTACGTGCTTTTTCAGCGCGCCATCTTTGTCCTTGATCTCATTCAGCCGCATCGGGCTAACTCCTGGTCTAATAGGTAATTTTTTAACTGAAAGTTAGGAGCGACATTAAAACTTAAAACGAACAGAAATTATTCCGTATTTAAAGTGGGCGAACTCCCATATATACGTTATAATTTCTGTTCGTTTTAAGGTTTGATGTTGCTCCTTACTTTCAGTTGGAAAAACCTTTTTGGTTAACTTAATTTCTGATTTTTTTAAAATAGTGCTGGAAAATCCGGTGCCCCCTTCACAGCAATGTGCCTGCCTCCATGGAAGGATCCGCCTACGTAAACCCCGGAATAGTAGATAGTTTGATTCTAGCTAGTCTATCTGAGAGCCCAGGTGCAAGGGATATAAGTTATGCCCCGGGCATATATGGTTCTTATGGAACGAATGGCTGTATAAACTTCGGATTAGATGGGGCTCATTCGATTGGAAGTTGGAAGATCTAGTGCACTTTTTAAGAGTCAAAAGTGAAAGGAAAACAAGCAGCCTGCCCCCACAATCCAATCATTCCCCAAAACATATCCAATAAAAATTTAAAGTAAACTTGGGAAGGCAACTTCCAACGGCTCGATGAAATGGATGATATTGCCGTGTATTCCCCCGGCTATCGCCATGAAGAAGGCGGAACTGGCCCACGCGACTGTCTTGTAGCGCAAGGTATGGATTCCCATGCCCTCCGCCTTTTCCTCGTCATCCCGGATGGCATTCACCGCAAGCCCGAAGCGGGTACTGTAAAGCCATTTATAGAAGATGAATGTCGCAACCGCCGAGATGAGTGCGAGCGTGTAGAAGAACATGGACATTAGCATCTGTTATTGTTGTCTGCCTAAGTAGTTCATTGTACGTATAGGTAGTTACAGCTCCATCCGCATCAGTAACATTCGTGAGTAGACCTAATGCATTGTAACCATATTGGGTAGAATTTCCTTCTGAGTCTGTTTCTAATATTTTCCTTCCCATAGCGTCATAAACAAATTTATGAATCGTATTATCAGGAAATATAATCTTTTTTAAACGCCCGTGGCCATGGCGTTGACTGCTTTCATCATACTCGTATGGAGCGACGCGGTTCAATAGCAAGCGAAACTCTGAAAAACGGAATTTTGATACCAAATAAGATATCAAAAGAATCAGTTTATTATGCTGATTCAAAGTATATAAGATTTATTAAGCTTATTGTTACCCATCAAAGGCTACGAGCCTGAAAAAAATTGCCTGATTTTCAAAAAAAGGGAGGGGAACCCCTAAAAGCCAAAAATTTTTAATGAAAATCACAATATCGGATTCATCGATTCAGAGAACCATACTGTGGTGGTAGGTAAATAAATTATTGTTACTTTAATGACTAAAATGTCATTGGGCTATCCCGATACCATTTAAAGAACTCTAGCACTCCAATCTACTACTCCATTTTCACATTATGCCTAAAGTAAAACTTTCACACTGTTTCTTTTAAGGTTCATAGGGGTCAAAGGCTCCGAAGTGTAAGCTAATTAACGGTAAGTGACAAACCATGGCATGTAAAACTAGTATAAAGCCCTGTCTTCATTGTGGCTTTTTCAGGCGAAGAAATCACTAGGTTAGCAATCCTGGGAGGAAAGGTTGAAGAAAATGTATTTTTAATTATTTGAATATTTTATAATTAACCCGCTATCATCAAAATCAATTTACTTTAAATTTAAATTTTTTGTCCATTTTAACGTTAATGCGGGGCGCGATTGGGTCCAATCGCCCTTTATCCAGCCCTGGAGTTATGAAGTGTATGGCAAGTGTAAGTTTGATGAGAGACGGCTTAAATAATAATGGACCCAATAAATGGGTCCATCACAAATTACAGCTATTTCCAAAAAAATTATTTAAGATTAATTTTTGTAACAGTCCAAAAAATAGTTATAAACACGAATTTCGAAGAAAGTTTTCGTCTAGATTTGTAATATATTTTACTCTGGAACAATATTTTGTTCTGGGAGCTTGTTTCTAGATGAAAATATTCACAAATTTTGCATATCAATCGTTTGTTCCACTTTCAGTGCTATATTTTAATTCAACAGTGGATTAAAAAAAAATATGTTTAAAATTACGTCAGACGACTCGAGTTCCTTATTTCAGTTGGAATAATATCCCATGAAGAGGGGGCAGAATTTCTAATTACACAAGAAGTTCTAACCGTATTTCTAAATGGGTGTACCAGATTTGATGCCCCTTGTGTATCATGGCTATGAAGATCACTATTAATGTAGAAAAAAATATCGAAAGAAGAGGGAAGAATATTATTGATAAATTTATACGTGAAAATAAATATGGGACATGTCTGATTTTAAGATTTTTGTTTCAAATAGTGACAGGATTTACACTCTCCCAATATTTAAAGCTGCTTTGGAATTCATATCCAAGTAGGTGACCCGAAACAGATGTCATGGCCATTGAACATTTTTGATTCAGTAACTCAAAACTAAATTCATAGATTTTGTTGAACTTTGACCTTCCTTCTTTCTAAAATCAGAATTGAAATTTATTAAAAATAATTCAGTTGTGGTTGGAACACCCACCCCATTGACCCCTGGCATTAGCACTTTTGTGGTGTATGAACTCCCCTTAATTAATCATAACCGCCACCGGTGGACCTTTTTACGAACTCATGTTAGGCTATTTACACAGACTCGCGACCAAATTACGCACAGATCAATGCTTTCGAGTATTCCAAAACTCGATAACTAAATTCAAAGTAGTCCCGTTGCCATGACAAACTGCCAGATCTCAGTGGTCGTTTGTACATACAATCGATCAACATTGCTGAGAGATTGTATTTCCACACTTGTCCACCAAACTGTTGGCCCGAAGGAATACGAGCTGCGCCAAAAGGGCTTGGTAGATCGCCGAATGAAGTCCGCCCATGAACTGGCGTTTGTACTCCAAAAGATCCGCCTCGGTTTCCAGTTTCGGCACGGGCGTCATGACATTTGTCGTGTGAATGCCGACACCGTCGAGCCCGTTTGGTCCGGGATTATTGAATATGATGCTCCAAAGCTCATGCTCCATGCTGGTATTGGTTGCAGGGATTAAGAGCCCGAACTTCCGGCGGAAGCTGCGCACATCGGGGTAGCCTTAAATGAGCGCCGCTGCCATCGGAATACAGGGTTTCGGCCAATGCCAACGCCGCTTGCGCGGCGGGCAGCGCCCGCGCGTATCGTTCGTCCACCAGCAAAGCCGTCGTGCGCATCGAAAGTATGCTGAGTAGCTGGCGTTCGTGCTGAACCTTGCGAATGATGGCCTCGGCTTCGTCAAGCTCGGCCAGCGCTTCTTCGATGCGTCGCAACCCGATCAGCGAGTCGGCTTTGTTGCTCAGGATCAAGCCGTGTCGGATAATTCACCATGTGTGCTAGAGATTTTGGATACTGCTGGAACAGAACAATTTGCTTCTATGAGAGACTTGTATATTAGAAATGGTCAGGGATTTGTGATAGTTTATAGTATCACTAATCATCAGACTTTTCAAGATATCAAAACCATGAAGGAACAAGTAAGTCCATTTCTAGAGTAGATTCAATCTCTTGTTTTTTAAAGTAGCTACATAGTTGTTTCTTTCTTTGTTTTTCTTCTGTTCTACTATTTTTGCCACGCATCGGACTCGGCAAATATCGTCAACGACGCGGTATCGAGCAAGTTTGCGCCTCTGAACAATGTTGTGCCGCTGCGATTCATTACGCCTATCCTGGAATTGCCTTCGAATCGGAAGATATTGTTCCACGCTTCTACCGTGCCGGGATGCGGTGTCGGGCCGTTGCTGTTGTTGTTCTCTGCATCAAACAGATCACCCCGATAACCATCATGGTTCATGCGGAACGTATTGAAGTAGAAATAGGTTGGCGAACCAGCCCCCTCTTTCTGACCTGGTCCCGGGCAACTCCCTCCGAGAAAACCAGGGCGGTCTATCTCGCTGTCTTGAATCGGTTGCCGACTCCGCCGGAGAGGGCGCAACTCGAAGCACTCGATCTCGAATATCCTGGTGGCTTTTCCGATCTGGTGTGGAGCCTGATCAATTCTCGTGAATTCCTCTTTCTTTACTGAGTGACCATCATGCAAGAGACCCGGCAAGATCGGCGTGACTTCATCCAGAGACTCGCCAGCTACTACTCAGGCGCCATTTAGTTTCACAGAATACATTCTTTTAGCTTATTACATAATTATAATGTTTATTATAATTTCTTTAATTTAGAAGTTGCGCAATTACTCATGCCCGACAAAAAAAGTAAAAAAAGAAGCAAACAATAAAAATTAACTAATAAGTAATATTCATCGGTAGAAAAGGGGACAGAGAAGAACAAGCTAAAAAAAAAAAAAAAACTGGAAAAAATATTTACGAAATGCGATCGGACGGCTAAAGTCCTTTTGTTTCGGCAAAAGGACCCAAAACCATTTTCGCCTGTGCGCGGCCCTTTGGGGTCCCTCCGTCTCCGTATCGAATTATATGGTTGCGCAACTCGCTTCGCTCAGACAATGCTCGCCATAGAAATGGAATTCGGTACCGAGGCTCCGTCGCGCACAAGGGCATAGGATTAGGAAATATAAGCTGGAAGATTAAAATACTACAGAGAAAAAAGGGGAGAAATCATGTTATTTTTTGTGAAGGTTCGAGTGAGGCGGGACTCTACATCGCCAAAGGCATATTCAGTTACATCCAAACCAAAGACAGATACCTTTTGAACCTGACTCGCCATCTGTACTTTCAAAATCTTGATAACAACTCCGGCGTCTTGCTGAGGGTGTTGAGCGAAGCGGAATCACAAGATTTGCGTGAGATGGTTTATGCCTACTTTATTCTTTGGCGATTTGGAAAATCTTCAGGTTTGACCGCCGAGGAATTGGATCAGATTGCGGAATCCAATCTCAAGGATTCCTGGGGATTATATAATATTCAGACAGTTTGGAACAAAATGGCCGTCCCAAAATTTCTATAGGGTTCATTTGCGGAAAAGAGGACGTGAGTGGGTGCTATTTGTCCTCTGATCACTTTTGATTCTGAAAGACGACACTAGAACTGCTAATTTAGAATTGAATTAGCCGCTTCAGAAGTCCGAAATTTATGCGATCACCCCTCCCTTGAACATATTACGTTAATTACTGGCAACTGAGTGAAAATTATTGCTCTTACCGACCGTGAAAGCCACTTCCGGCCATCGGCAGCGTTCCGTATTGTTGCTTCCCTGCAGGCAACCGTCACCAAGAATAACGCTCTGTTACAACCAGTTTCAGGTAGATAGTCATCTGGACTTCCGAAAATAAGACCAATTCGGTATGTATTGGAAGATTTTCGTATCACATATTCAAGTCAGCTCGCAGGGCAGTTGGCGTACCGAAGCAATAAATGCAAAGATTCTCCAAATTGGCAGATCGGTCCACAACAGCTCAGGGTTAATTCTGAACAAATTAGAAAATGAGGAAAGTAAAACGGTTCAAAATAGGGATGAAACCTTTTTATTGACAGTGAACAGATATAAAATTTAACTCGATATTTCGAACACATATACAGTGTTCATCATCAGCAGTAAAACTAAAAGACATGAATAAATGTTTGTCCTGGGTGTATCCGAAAAGTTCTAGTGAATGAAGATTTGGAGAATGTTGAGGGATTGGCTATGCTAAATCAAAATACACTATGTATATTGGTTCTGATTTCTAAAAGAATTAAATACTTAATTGACAACGTGCTCTAGTAGATGTCACAACAACCGAAATTTAGAATGCCCCCTCAGTGTCTTCAGACCCCTGTGCCTGAATACTCAGAAGACGTAACTTCAACACTCGCTTTTTATCTCCCATCAAGCTTGATTAAGACCTCACAATCCCTTTCGCTAGATGTTCAATTGAGTTGACTCCTACCTGTTATTTGAATCTCAAATGGATTTTTTCCAGCTTGTCTTCTGTTCTTTTCAATGTGATTAACCTCAAATCTATTTATACATCGCCTTCCCTTTGTTTTTACTATCAATTCAATTCAGAAATTCTCAAAAAACCTAATTGCTGGCTAAATTTAGTTTCCATTGACCTTTAAACTTGTAACTGATTTCAGTATTGATTATTTCCTGGTTAAATTGGTTGTCTCCTTTTCATCAAATAGATCACAAGTAGTCAAATATTATAGTCATCCTCTCCCCTCCCTGTCCACAATGGAGTACCCCCATAAATAAGAACCTTATTCCATATCATCATGTGGTGAAAACTATTTTTGTAAAACGAACTTCGAAAAATTACCCTAATCAGAAACCAATTTATACTAATGAATCTGGATAAGAGAGGTGGAGCAAGTGCAAGCATTCCATCCCTGGACCTCAATCTTTATTCTCTCCTTCCATTGGGATCCTCTGTTTTGTACATCTTGCCCAAGATATTTTATAGATTATTGTTTAGAATCTGAAAGTATTCTCTCTTTAACGGTTTACATGCGCGCAGTTTCTTACCCTCTACGAGGGATACGCTGGACAGCTGTTTTTCAATGGCCAGTTGAGAGAGGCTTATGAACACCGTCAGTCTGAGCAGAAATTATGCCGTGTTGCAGACTCATAGTGAACAATGCTGTGTCTCAAGGAAAACAGTTTTGTGGCCGCCAGGTCGGTCTTTTGTTGAGCCGTGGCTCAAATATCTGTACTGATCCTGGCAAGCGATTTATGATGGTGGTGGTGGTGGTGGTGGGTACTGGCTGCGAACAACAGTGGAGAAAAGGTCACCCTTTTAAAACTGCATCAAAGGATATCACAGTCACCTTTAGAGCTGCATTGAGTCAGCTTAAGACTTGCAGGATACCCTTGAGGTAAAATTCTAGTTAATTGACTTCTTGCTATCTCAGAAAGGGTTTAGGTTAGGAAAAAGAAACTTTCAGGGATGAATCTACAGGCTAAAGTATGTCCCGGGAAGGTATTTTGAAGTAACTACCTCCACTCCTTCTCCGGTGAAGAATGCTGCCAGCGTGGCACGTTTTCATCCGCAACGCTGGTTCGTTAGGGGCGGCTCATGGCATTCAAGCGACATCAGGTCAAGCATGCAGGACAGGAGAGCACCCCAAGAACGAAAAAACCGGCGGACTGGCCGCCGGTTTCAGAAGATCACGATCTGTTGCGGCCGTACTCTCAGGCCGCGACATCCTTCAGGAATGCGGTGATTGCCCGGCGCATGTCCTGGGTCTCCAGATCGAGGGTTTCGGCCGATTAAAAACTCTAAATTTGTGTATATAAGAGCTTGAAGCCTATACAGTAGGATTATCTGATGTTTCGAATTTTATTTTGCAACTTCCATTAAGATTACTTGACTTTTTGGGGGTGTTCCACCTTTTTTTCAAATAATCTAGCAAATTTTCTTGGGTTCGTATCAGGGTACTATTAAAACTAATGGGCTTTATATATTTAAGTTTCAGTCAGAACCTATTTTAACAACAGACTAAAAACTCAGGATTGGAACCGTATGATTCCACAATGAGTTGGGGAAGATATGACATTATTTTTCCATCTTTTATTGCTGGCCCCCTCCCCCTAAAAGTTTAGCATAAAACGGATTTGCTCACTCCCTCTTGTATGTATAAATAATAAGGATTTGACTTTTCTTGAAAAATTTATGGTTTTGTATTTCTCATTAAAAGTACTATTGACTGAGCTCTGCAAATCAGTAAATACCAGAATCTATCGTGCAAAAGTTTTTAATTTTCCTGACCGGCTGTGACCTAAGGGGGAGAGGGTTACGTGGGAGGATCTTTCAGTGGAGGTAAGTTTTATTGGGGAAGAGACTTTCAATGGATGGGGCGCAGGATTTTCTAGCATTATTTAAAGAAAAACAATGAACAAATAAATATGAAAAGTTTTTTCTACTGGAAGTGAGGAGCAGCATTAAAACTTAAAACGAACAGAAATTATTACGCATATGAGGGATTTTCCTCCTCGTAATACCTCGCTCTTTACGCTAAAGTATTTTTAGTAATTTCCTGGTGATTTGCCGAGGACGGCGTCTGCGGCGAGCGGCCAGCGAAAAAATGGGCCCCGCAACTGCAGCGGAGCGCGACTGATCGAAGTCTGAGGGTCCGGGGTCGTGCGATTCACCATCGCGCCATGATAGCACACCTAGTGCCCGGTGGACTGTTCAAGTGAGATGTGGTCATGAACCCACGGTACGCCATTTGGTCCAACGCGTCATCCTCCCTCAGACGGATTCCGCTTTCCCCCCAAGGGTGGAGATTCCCCAAATTCTCCATTTGGAGGGGGGTCGGGGAAAATGTTCCAAAAAGGGGAAATACCCAGCATGACCTAAAAAACGATCAGAAATTAAATAGAAAGCAATTTTTTTTCTAATGAAAGTTTACTAATGAGAAATTTTTTAGGCAGGAACTTCCAGCGGGAGAAATTACAGCTAAGACGCAAATACCCGAGGGGGGGGGAGTTTTGTATACCATAGCTACAACGTTCTGTGGCTTTTTATTGACGCAAGCTTGTTGTTTGCCCGGACGCAAAGGCTGCAGCGAGGGTGAGCGAATTAGCGAAGTCCTGGGCTTCGACAGCGAAGTTGTCAACGATAGAGTCTACCGATTTCGGCTGATTGAAAAGCTCGGACGAGATGCGTTCGTTGCATGCGTAAGCCTTCTGGGCAAAATCGGTGATTTGTTGACCCAGGCTTTCAAGGGCCCTCGAAATATCAACGTGGTCTTGTTTCAGAGTCTTTCGAGAGTCTTCATTGACACTGAGGTCGAGCATGAAATCAAGTTTTTTTCTCAAGTTAAAACTCATTTAGGTTTGTACATTTAAATCGTTTTTGGTGCAGCAAATTGCACAAATATGGTGGAATTATTTTAGTAATAACACGAACACTATGAGCAGGTTATTAATCATCGCCCCCGCCTTCCTCCTACCGTCTAAACCAGCCCCTTTTAGTAAACATTCCCATCCGAGGATGAAAATAAACAGCGTTAAAACTTTTTTTTTTAGATATTTTGGCAAGCGGATTTATAAAACAGAAACCAGTAATGCCAATACAGGTATAACGGGCATTCTTGTTTATTGGATAAAAACAAGACAGTTTATGCAGATATTAGAAGGTGAAAAAGAAGCTATTTTTAATCTTTTAGAAAAAATAAAAAAAGATAAACGCCATACTGGCGTTAATTTGATTTATGAAGGAGAAATTCCGGATAGGTCATTTGCAAATTGGAGCATGGCTTTTCACAACTTTGAAGCTATTGATAAAACCAATTTAGAAGGATTTTCGGAGTATGAAAAAGGCCAGGTTTGTGGAATCTAGTCTTTATTCTTTTTACATATTTCTCTGGCTAGTTTCTATTACAATGAAATTTCTTAATTCCTTGTATTTCAACGTATTTTTTATCGTATTTATTTGATAATAACTTATTATTTTTTTTTTATTTCGTCAGCGCAGGGATGCTTCAGATGAAACAGAAATGAGGTAAAACTGATTGTCTCATGATTTTTTTTATATACTTTATAATGCTTCACTGGGTCCTAATATTGAAGGACCAACTTGATCGCATTGCAGCCGCAGGGTATTCCGGGGGAGTGGGTTCTCGCATTGCATTGAGTCCTGTCACCGGACCTCTTGGTCTGGCGCTCTCAACGACTTCCTTTAGTCGAGCCATGAATGAAATGTTACTAGAACATGCTCCTGAGGATTTACGCCGGATTAATCGCGAGACGCTGGAACGTATCGGGGTGCGAAAAGAGGTTCGTGAAACCTTTCTGACGCATCCATGGTATTCCCCCAGGCATGAACAAAAGTCTTGGATCTCGGATTACTATACTCTCTCTCTCTCTCTATATTGAAGCATTATCATCATTCATCATCATCTGTCGTCTCACCATATTATCGTCATGTGCAAAAGAAACAGATGTCGAGACGACTTGATGATGACAACGACGCACAACATAACAATAGCATCAAATATAGATCGACAGTAGACGGTTGGGTTAGATTAGCAACGACGACGACTGTAGGAAGTGCCCCCCCCCCCATGGAGTTCTATAGAAAGATGAACGGCCGGTCTCCATCAGCGCCGCCGGGATCCCAGATCTTGGCGTTTTCCTCAAAGCCGCCGATCACCAGCTTGCCGGCGTCCTCCTTTATGTAGATGCGATTGTCGAGATCGCGGGTGACCGGAAAGGTCTGCGGCAGATCCGCGACCGGCTCAGTCACCACATACATGTGCTCGACCGCCTGGACCGGGACCGGCACGCCCGCCCCTGACCCAAGCAGCGGGGCCCAGGCGCCGCAGCAATTGACGAAGGACAACCGACGACTCTGGCAACGAATCAGACGACCTGCTCGCCAGCGGCTCGGAAACATCCGACATTGATCCTGATCTGCTGGACGTCGGCGACGATGACGATGACGATGACAATGATGGTGAGGAGCATGCTGTAGGTGGTGGTGGTGGTGGTGGTGGTGTGAGCGATGTGGAGGACGTCGAGGGTCAGGCGGCGAGGCTGAGCAAGATGCAAATCACAGCGACGGAGAAGAAGGAGAAGAGTGCTGAGGCGATGAATAAAAAACCCTGTTCTTTTTCTTCTAGCCGCAATTCATCGTGAGGAATCAAGAAGGACAACTGAAACTTCCATGAAGCAATGAAACTAAAAATAATTGAAATAAAACTTCTTAAAAATTTTGCTATAAATTTTATTAGACATGAGAAAATATTTTAAAAATTGTCAAGATACACAAATGAGTAATGAAAGAGACATGTAGAATAGAATAGAATAGGTTTTATTTGCACAATCTTTCGTAGTCATAAAACTAAATTTAAAACGACCAGAAATTACTCCGTATATAAAAGGGGCTGTTCCCTCCTCAACGCCACTCTCTTTACGCTATAGATTGACTCTTTCTCTCAACTCTACTTTTTAAACCAGTAAAAAACTTTTAAAAGCAAAAAAACAAACAAATAAACACGCATCCGTGATCTGTCTTGTGGCAAAAAATTCAAAATTCCACATTTTTGTAGATAGATGCTTGAGACTTCTACTGTAGGGTTCTCTGATATGCTGAATCTGATGGTAGCAGTCTAACCAAAACCTTTAGTTTTAGAGACTCGTAATTTCATTTGATACTTGAAGCAATTAGCACTGTTTTGAATATTAAACATTATATTTTACAATGCATTTGATTACTGAAATGCATTTGAAATGCATTGCATTTGAATTATGAAATTATGAATTATTTCATTGAATTATGAAATGCATTTGATTACTTGAAACAAGCAGCACTGTTTTGAATATTAAACATTGTATTTTACAATAATGCTATTCGTAGTGGTCAGGTAGATTTCTTTCAGCTGCGTAAATTTACCGATCGCCTCCAAACACTCGTCTGAGAAATTCTTGTTTTCGAGGCGTCCACCTCCATCGGGAAGATGGTAGACCATGTTGACTTCTACCACGAATTTGCGGCGCCCCTTGGGAATCTGACGATGCCATTTGCTCGGAACACAGTCCTTGATTACGACCCAGCCTCCCAGCTTTTTGATTTTGGCGATGGCCTCTTGCTCAGCGTCCCAGGAATTCCTTAGCTAACTCTTTGATGTTATTTTAAGGGCTCTTGCCTGCGGACAATTAGTAGCGATACTTTTTGCACTGCGTCACAACCACCATGGTACGGCATTATTTGCCAAAAGCAGCGTAGCCCTCTGTGTTATGGCATATCTGGCGCTGACGGCGCCCATCAGCAATCATCACTATGGCTGGCTTAGGCCGCCACTGTTATTACTAACAGATCTCACTTCATTCGCCTTACTAAATTATTACTGGTTTTGTATTACTTAATACCATGGGTTATTTTGGAATGTTTTCGTACGAAAATATACGGAAAGGGGTGGTTTTTTTATCACATTTTCCAGTATTTTAAGCCTGTACATTTTTGAAATGGGTATTTTTTTAGATTTCCTGCACCGTATACTAAGGGTTTTCTTGCTACCCTAGTAACGCAGATGGCATATCCGTATTGTATAAAGGTGAATCCCCCGGGCGTTGTGATAACCGCCTTTTCGAGCGCAGGCAAGAAAGGCAGAACCAGCATGTTTCCTCCCCCGCACATGAATTTTTAAAATGAAATTTGCATATTAATTCTTTTTTGACTAAGTGGCTTTCTCTTAATTCTGATCAGACAATTTTGAGAAATAAGGGGTTGGGAAGGAGGCCTAGCTGCCCTCCATTTTTTCGGTTACTTAAAAAGGCAACTAGAACTTTTAACTTTTAACAAACGTTATTATTAGTGAAAATATACGTAACTTAAGAGTTAACTTAAGTTACGTATGTTAACTGTTTTTTATAGTAATGCTAGAAAGAAAAGTGACAAGCCTAAGCAATCAAACTATGAATATAGAAACAACTAGGCTCTTCCTGGCAGTGGTCCGCAATCTTGGCTCTGCAAGGTATGTCAAGGCGTCTGGAACCTATTAGAATTGGATAGAGTGATGTGAGCACACTGTTTAAAAGTGTTGTTTTTCAAACTCAATTCTTTAACTATGGTTAAAACAAATAAACAAATTGATACCTACTTACATATGGGATTATGAAAGATATTACAACTTATGCCTTGGCACTGTCAAAAATCAAATCGACCATTTCCTGATCTGCTGGAGATGGCAATTAAGCCTAAAAGACGTTCAAAATTTCCGAAGTTCCAACGTTAGTTCAAACCACGAACTAGTATTAATCACACTGAAATTCAAGCTGAAATCTAATAATCGGAAGCTGAAGAGGGACCTACTCAGAAGCTTTGACGTGGACAAACTAAGTGACAAGGGCGTCCGATATTCATTCGCTATCAAATTCCCCAATAAATTTGAAGCCGTCCTTCTTGAGTCCTGAACACTTCACTTATTTGAATACTATGAGCATTGCTACATGGCATCTTGCAATGTTGGAAGGTAACTACAATGTTGAACCTGTATTGTCAAAAAGGCTCTAAGTCTTATCTAGCCTGGTAATCTATTAATAATTTGAGTAAAGGTATCAGTCATATATATATATATATACTAGCTGTTGGGGTCATATTAGCATCGAGACCTTTCGGCTATGGAGAAAAATTAGCGGGTTACTGATCTTGATTTGCATATCTTAAAACCTTATAAATTGGGATTGACCAAAGTTGTGAAGCTGAAAACAATTTTGTTGTAGGCTACTTCAAGCAGAAGATTTATTTTGTAAGGTTTCACTTTTATAACACACATAGTTTTAAAGGTCATAAAAGGTTAGGGCCATCTAGAGGGAGAAGGAGTGGAGGTGGGTACTTCAAAACACCTTCCCAGGACATAATTTACCCTTTAGACTTATCCCTGAAAGTTTTATTTTCCTAAACTAACTCATACCAACGTTGCCGCCGCTTGGCGCCCAGTTCGAACGGATGGGAAACGGTTCTGGATTAAGGCCCTGAACGATTGGAACAAAAAAGGGCGCAGGAACAATCCTGCGCCCTTTCTTTTGGATGGGTTTTGCGTCACCTCAGCGATCCCTAAAAGCTAAGCGGTAACTGACATATCCCTGTCGTCAACTCACCCACACTTGGAGTGGCCGCAGCTCATGCAGGTCATGCAGCCTTCGACCATTTGCAGGTCAAACAAAGGACATATACATCTCCTGCATTTGTAGCTTTTTTCGACGAGAGGGAGCACCTTTTGCTCACGAGAGGGAGCACCAGGTATACAGCTTAATGTGGCTCGGTTAAATAGTTTTAATGTAGCTCCTTACTTTCAGTAAAAAAATCTTTTTCTATTTAATCCTAAAACTGATACAAATTTTAACAATCATGTATAGCTAAATTTTACCAACAACAAAGTAAGATTGTAGTATCATTGGCAGTTTTGAGAGCACCGAATGTCGCGGGGGCCGACCGCCAGTCTAAGTGGCACTCCTCGTTTGCCGTGATGCCACTTCTTTTCGCCGCCGCGAATATCTCGGTCGTCGATCAGGACTTTGATTGGCTCGCCGTGAAACGATTTTTCGGCGAGCGCGATTTCGATCTTTCGACAGTACTCACGAATTTCATTCTCATCACAACCTGACTTGTAGATGGGCATGATCACAACGTGTTTCGGAGCCAGTCGTGGAGGCAAAACCAATCCATCGTCATCCTTGTGTATAATTCAGAACACACTCAATAAGTGAATTTAGGTTCTTTCGTGAAACAAACTACGATGCAGGTACATATTATGAGAAAATCTGGTTTCATAGCCACAGAGACAATACCCAATTTAGTTTGCTACGCATAGTGATAGAAGACAGTGTCTGAACATGGATTTTGAAATCCATGGGATTTGCCAAAGGCTGAAAAAGAGGCAATTATATTTTTCCAGGATAAGGGGTTGTTGCCCACGACATTTCTACCTTAGTTATAATTACTTTTCAGCCAGCAGTGTATTGAACCTATTGGAAGCCTATTCCCCATAGCAAAAAAAAAGAGAAATGAAAGAAAGTATCAAAATAAACATTACAGCGGCCTGTGTATGAGCTGGTTATCAGTGACTACCTCGTTTCAACTGCTCAGGGAGTTGAACCCCAGCTGACAGAGCGTGACTTTACGGAGAGGGCACTACATCTTACCTTTTCTTTCTCTTTTATAGAATATCACATCAGAGGTGAGGTTTGTTTGTCTGTCTGTCTGTCTGTCTGTCTGCCTGTCTTTCTGTCCGTCTGCCTGTCTCGTTTATATGTCCGGTCTGTCTGTCAGTCTGTCTTGTCTCTCTGGTCTGTTTGGTCCTTCTGTCTGTCTTTATGTCTGTCTGTCTGTTCGTCCATCTGGTCTGTCTGTCAATCGGTCTGTCTTTCTGTATGGTTTGTTTGTCTGGTGTGTCTGTCTTTCTGTCTTTCCGTCCCTCTGTCTATACGTCTGGGTTTCTGTCTTTCATGGGAGAAGAGCATTTTCATGAAGGGGGCGCTGGATTTCCCAATATTATTTAAAAAACAATCCGATATTAAATTTAAAAAAGCAAGTTTTTTCAACTGAAAGAAAGGAGCAACATTAAAACTTAAAACGAACAAAATTATTAAGCATTCGATTATTCGTTTATTATTATTGAGCATTCGAGGGGGGTTGCCCCATCGTCAATACCTCGCTATTTCCGCTAAAGTATTTTTAGCAATTTCAAAAGAGCTACGGCCTTTACTTTTCTTTGAAAAACATCTTTTTTGGAAAGTTTTTAAAATTAATTTCTGTTTGTTTTTGATTTCCAAAGTTTCAAGTTTCTCAAATCATTTTTTTCAACATTTAAGTTTTATGAAAGTATCAAAGTAAGCAAAATAGCAATAAGTAACTTGCATAACTTACAGCCCTTGCCCTGTAAATCCAAGTGTCAAAGTAACAATAAACAACTTGCATAACACACAGCCCCTTCCCTGGAGGCTGGGAGGGTGGTCAATTCCAATGCCGTCGGTGATGATTGGGCGGCGTCGGGCTTCGACATCTACGGGCGGGTTACGGGAAGGAGCGCGAGGAACGCATGAATATGATCCCCGCCATTCTGCCGTCCGAGGATGCGCTAAGCTGGATCAGGCGCGCGCAGCCGTCGCCTGCGCAAATCAGCGCTCAGAGCGGCATTCGCGCCGCCCAGGTGGCCGGTGGCGGGGTCTATGTCAGCGCGGGCGCGAGTTCATCCACGGGCCTTCTGGATGGTATTTTTTTGTTTGTCTTAGACACTAAGTATCGAAAGAGTTATCATAGAAACTTCAAAAAGTGCTCATTCGATTGAAAATTGGAAGGGCTTATGCCCTTTTCAATAGCCGTAAGTGACTGGAGGGCAACTAACTCCCCTCCCACGCCCACTATTTCCCAAACACATCCAATCAAAATTTTGAGATAGCTATTTTGTTCAACGTAGTTGAGAGGTCTGGAAATTACGTCTTTGAGGATGACACCTCCCCCCCATCAAAAAAATAATACATGAAAAGAAAAAAAGAAAGAAAAACTAAAAAAGAAAAAAAAACTATAAAAAGAAAAAATTATAAGAAGAAAAAACTTAAAAAACAAATAAAGGTAAAAACCAAAAAAAGGAAAAAATTAAAAAAGAAAAATAACTAAAAACAGAAAAAACTAAAAAAAAGGAAAACTAATAAAGGAAAAAAACTAAAAAAACAAAAAAAGATAAATAACTAAAAAAAAAACAAAAAAGAAAAAAAAGAAGAACCCTAAGTTATAACTTGACTTCATTGGCTCAGTCAACTTTAGGATATTTAATAGTGGCATAGCTATACCTACCATTAACTCTAAAAATGAGTACTTATTTGGAAATCTGCAGATTTTAAAAGTGGCTCCAGCCCCCCCCCCCGTCCAAATGGGTGGTACAAAGTGACATCCATTCAGTCAATTGGCTAATTAGACCCATCAGCAATTGCAAATTGTCCGTCTTTTACCATTATAAATTGTTTATAAGTTCCGCCTCGGGCTGCGGGCGGGGAGACGAATCTGGGGAACTTGGTGCTGCTCTGCTCGCGCCATCACCGCTTCGTTCACGACACGTCCAGCCGGCTCGAGTTGTCCGACGGCACCCTCACCGTGACGGCGGAGTCGGGTATGAGCTGGGAGACCGCGCCTCCTTTGCCAGGATTGAGCTCGGAAGATGAGGAGGCGCTGGGGAGCGTGCCTGCGGGGCAGGGTGAGGGCCCGAACCCGCCGGAGAGGGTCGAGAGCGGCGCTTCGGTTCCACCTTCTGTAGTAGGGAAATAAACAATTTGTTTAAGCTCCTGGTCTTTGCACAGGTAAATAAGACTTAGTTTGTTTGCGTCTCCTGCTACAAAAAAGCCGACATTTGGATACTTGTCATTACAAAGTCAAGACTTGCTTGTGGCCTGTCATGAAAATTAGAATTTAGAATGCTAGACTTTAAATGCTGCATTGGACAGATGCATGAGTCCTGGTTTTGCTGGTTATTTTGTTTGGAACTAAGATCAGTAGAAATTGTTAAATTTCCAAATTATTCTTTCTTTTAGCCAGAAGTCCAACTGTCACTAAATTTTAATTAGGTTTAATTGTCGTCAAATTATTAATTTCGTCAGGTATAGTTAGAAGCTTGTTATTAGCCAATAGCAACTTTTTAAGGCTTTTGTATTTTAAAAAAAGATGCAAAAGCCTGAAAAAGATGAAAGATTAAAAATATGTTAAAAAAACAACTATTTTTATATTAAATTGTCAAATTTTCAAATTATTCTTTTGAAAGTAAGGACCAAGTTTAATACTTAAGACAAGCAGAAATTCTTTTGTATGGGGAGGTTGCCCTCTCCTCAACACCTTGCTGTTTATGTTTAAAATTAAATTTTGTCTTGATTTTTTAAATACGACTCCTGAAACAATTGGTTCATTGAATTAGAACAATAAGTAACTTTCTTTTAAAAAGCCAAAACACTTTAGCATGAAGAGCAAGGTATTGAGGAGGGGGCCAAATCCCTTATACACGTAATAATTTCTTTTGTAGCGGAAGTTGAGATAACCAAAAGACAATATTTGCATCATATTGCTACAGCTCCTACTCATACTGCTACTACTGCTACTATTATTGCTACTTCTAAAGCTACTACTGCCACTAAAAACGAGGCTACTACTATTAATTCTACTGCTACTGCTACTACTGCTAAAACTAAGGATATTAAGGCAAAAACATAGGAAAATATTGAAACTGTATGGAACTAAATCAAAAAACACTATGTCCACAGGGTTTTTAAGAGATCTTCATTTGTAGGAAATATTAAGACTCAAAACTTTTGTTGTTTTTACTCGCTTAAAATTTTATGCAAAAGTAAAATTCATATTTTTAAAAATAAACGTTCATCGTCCGAAAAAAATTCATTTGGAGCAATATGGCTGTTATATCATTCACCTCAAAACGTCATCCGATCTAAATTCGAGTCAGGAGCAAACAAAAAAAATACTTAACTTAGAATTTTGTTTTAAAAAAAAAGGAAATTAATTTAAACAATGACAAGCATAATATTTGCAAGAATATCAGAAGATACATGTGACCTTCACGTTTGTTTGGGTTGCATGTGATCTTTTCACCACAGAAAACTAACGGAATGTTATTCCTGTTTCCTGACTTTCGAAATTTCAAAGGATAAATTAGAAAGAATAGAGCAAGTTTCGATGGATGCGATGGTGCATCAAAAGCAAAGACAATCACTATGATATACAGCCAGGCAGCCAGTCAAATTTTGACGGGTGGGCAAATTCCAAACAAAACCATGTCAACGCACTAAACGTGACACACAAGCGCCTAAAGCACCACTGTTGC
Organism: Alatinidae sp. Z8VKAUB7J3; assembly: GCA_010016025.2. Lineage (NCBI taxonomy): Eukaryota > Metazoa > Cnidaria > Cubozoa > Carybdeida > Alatinidae > Alatinidae sp. Z8VKAUB7J3. The sequence continues at coordinate 181,358,686 of JAAAKM020721499.1, read as the reverse complement.
CGTTGCACATCCCAGAGTCACCAATGGAATTTGTGTCCATCGATATTGCAGTACTACCACCAGATGACAGCGGTTTCAAATACATGCTCCTGATCGGTGATGTCTTTTCAAAATACATAGAAGCAGTGCCCATGAAAGATCAGCATGCCACAACAGTATGCCAAGCTTTCCGAGAATCATGGATCTTTAAACATGGATCCCCATACTCTTTATATATAGATGAACAGCTTGAAAAGAAACTCCTTGCGTTTGAGAACATGTGTTTAAGGTGCATACTAAATATCCACTGGTCCCAAAATGTAATGAATGCAACTGTATGACAGAAGACATTTCAGCCACTGGTAACCAAGGTGATCAAACATAGGAAATGGATCAAACAAACGAAGGTGATCAAACATAGGAAAAATACACTACAATACAGCTACCAGGCTGACCAAACAAATCTCAATGCCTCAATCTAATTGGGCGCTGGAGCTGAGGCCGGCCTGCGGCGTCGTACTGACCGACATGACGGTCGAGGAGGCCTGCGAGGGCAACGAACTGCACCGGGTCGTCGATAGCGCCGAGATCGGCCGGCTGTCGTTCTACATGACCTGCTACGGCTACAACGTCGTGCACGGCGAGACCGTCTACAGGATGATCTGGCACGACTCGACCGTGTTCGAGGAGCACTTTGCCGAGCGCGAAACGGTGACGACCTGCGGCGTCGATGTCGACTGCGCAGCGCCAACTGCCAGATCTCGTTGGCGTTCTCCATCACGGTGTACTGCGCCGCATAGGCGCGCAGGACCTGCTCTTTCGAGGGGTCCGGGCCCGCCTCGGTGATCGCCTGAAACCACAGAGCCTTGGTCTGCTCGAGCATGATCCGCATGTTGGCCACGCTGATCTGCTTGGTCGGAAACATGCGCCGCTTCGCAGGTGGCAGCCCGGGATACTCGCCGCGCAGGTAGCTGAGCGTGAAATCGAAGGCGTCCACCTGCATTAATTCAAAAATGTTCAGATAATAATTTAAAAAAAACAATTGTTTTAACTGAAAGTAATGAGCGACATTAAAACTTGAAACGAACAGAAATTATTCTGTATATGAAAAGGGCTGTCTCCTCCTCAACGCCCTGGTCTCTACTCTAAAGTGTTTTATTGTATTATAAAGTAGAGTTGTGGGTAGGAGTTAAACTTTAGCGTAAAGAGCGGGGCGTTGAGGAGGGAACAGCCACTTTCATATATGGTATTTTCTTAGCGACCTGCATTCCATAATTCTCTGTTGTAGTTTCCATATTTTGTTTCTAAAGTGTCATATTTTCATCATACGTTGGTATATTTCAATATTCGTTAACATAACTTTACTTCTTGGGTGCGGTAGATATAATTGACAAGTAACGAAAAAACTCATCAAAGTGGGCAGCCCCCAAGTCACGGGGGAATACTAAAATCTCCCAAGGAAAATTTCACCCATATAGAGACTTGAGCAACCACAGAGAAATTATTAACCAGGTCACACCGGCATAGCAATCCGGTCCGTGATCGATCCAGACCCCAGTTCCCTCGTCGCGGGATCTGGCGAATTGTTCACACAAGTAAAACTCGGTGCCATCAAACTCGCCGACGAAATACTGCGTTCCAGAACCACCTTGCGGTCCGCCCGGATTCAGACTCTGAATTAGTACCCAGCGATGTTGCTCGCTGTTCGCAACCGGCACGCGAACCAGGTCGGGACACTCCCAGATACCGCTGTGGGCACCCACGAAATCCAAAACGAACAGAAATGAAACAAACAATCATAGGAAACAACAGGTATTAATATAAATGAATAATTGAATCTTGAAATGAGGAAAACTTACATTGACTATTCAAATGAAACTTAAAACAGACAAAAGTCACTACTAATAAGAGTTTGGCAATCGCCCCCCCCCCCTTCCTCCTTCCCTAAGTGTAAGAGTTTACAGCCTACATTGCCTACTACTTATAATTGAAAACGAATTAGATTACAAATATTTCTTTGCTGTATCACTTCAGCACTGTTCGTGCAAAAGGCATACATTACATTCCCAGCAAGAGCAGTCAAGGGTGCAGAACAGATTGCCCAATTGCTACTGAAGAAGAAGAGTGACAGATCTTTCTTCAACGCAATCAAGAATTAGTGGGGAAGACAAAGCACGAGTAAAAAATATCTCACGGGATACTTGCTTTCTTATTATTTTTGTACTGGCCGGTGGGGAGAAGACGCTGACTATTTTTAAAAAGAGTGGTTGTATTTCGCTTATTGGGTTAAAGATTGTCGCGAGGCTCTCGACAAGGCTTTGTCAGCAGGACAAGTGATCTTTATTCGTAGCGATGAACATGATTGGCTTCCGGTCAAAGACATCGAAGACTTTTGTCGCCAGACCTCAAATGCAAGCATTGTCAAAATCGAACGCGCATCTCAACTCTTCATTTGTGACAAACCCGAAGCATTTGCTTTGGCGCTACGAAAACTACTCTAGTTGCTCGCACCCCAAGCTAAAATCCCTCTTGTCTCGTAAGTGGCACGCGACTGCTTGAGGCCGTCCGGCGTGGCGACCGAGAGCAAGTCGGAGCTCATCGCCTTGTCCCACAGCGCGTCGCGCTCGGCCGGCGACAGCCGTCCATGACGTGGGGTCAGCGTCAGGAGAGCCGCGTTGAGGCGTGCCGTGCCGCCCACCGGCCCGCCCTCCTCGAAGAATTCAACGCCGACCTTGCGGGCCGGCCCGGTGGCGAGCGCGCCCCCCTCCCCGGTCCGCGGCCCGCGACTCAAATTAAGATAAATATTCCTTCTCGCATCTCCTGCAAACAAAACGGTTTTTTTCAAAACCACCACTTACTACCAGCTGTTTATACTGCGTTGTTTTGTCAAACCGATTGCAAAGACTGTTAAATCGGAAACGAGGCTAGCAGTTTCTGTAAAACCCGTCCTACTATAGCGCGATCTGATGACGTCACTGATGACGTCATTGTTAGTGAGACGCCCCTGGTAGTCATGAGCCCAGTTTGCAACCTACTGAAGGCAAATTATGCCGTGGGAGCATATAAGGTAGGCCTATATATAGAAAGAGTGATCTTATAAACGTGAGAGTGGGCTCATCAGATTTTTAATGATAATTTTTAGTGACCTTATTGAGATTCAGAATAATTCGAAGGTGGATACCTCCACCCGCCAAACCTCATATTTTCCCGAAATGCATGTGATAGATATTTAGATGACCATTTATTATCATAGAAACTTCGAAAAGACTCATTAAATTGGAAATTGAAAGGGCTAGTGCGTAACACTAATATGTCCTCGTTTTTCTTTTTTTTTCTTTGTCGCTAGTAAGCCATTGAAACATCATAAAGAGCTGTTTAAGGGTTCATTAGAAAAGAAATTGCTAAATCTATGTGCTTTTATCGTAAGCAATAAAACAAAAACATGCGCATATTCCGCAATTCAATAACTTTATGACGGAGGAAAAATTCGGATTCCAAGATTTTTCACGAGATTAAAACAATTCAAACGAGAAAGAACATGTAAAAATACCGTTTAGATAGATGTTTGTCAGAGATTCGGGACCCTAGTTTTTCGAGCTTGTCTCCCCATTGGCCTATGTCATATATATACATGTATGTGTGATTAATAAATAAAAGAAATGAAAAAGAAATCGTAATATAGACTCTGAAAATCTTCTCAACACCAGTAAACGACATACAAACTCGGCAGTATTGTGTGAAATCTTATGTACCTTTATGTACTTTATGTAATCTTATGAAAGCTTATGTACCACTACTGAGCTTTTCACCCAAGTGCGGGTGAAGAGCCCGTCGCAATAATAATCCTCCGGGCTCGGATTTCGTAATCGCCAGCGCGAACAGTTCGCTTGTCGACGAAGCTGCCGGCCGCTTCTATGACATGCACGCCGAGACCGGTAAACCGCTCCACCGAGTCGTGGTTTTCGGTACCGGCGATTTCTCTGCGCACATCCTCGCGTACTTTTTCTCCATCTACCGTCGGCTCGACATTTGGGATGTCGATTCTTTCTGCGTGCCCCATTTGGTGGTGGTCTTTGCAAAGATATGGATACCATCATAAAAAGACTAGCAAATAAGAACATAGTAGGTACACAGTAATACAAAATCCCATGAATTTTAGTCTGCAACGCTATTGAGTGCTTCAGCTGTTAAGAAAAACTGCGTGAAGACTTAGCAAGTAGGGAGAAATCACACACAACCAAAACACCAAGCTAAAATATGACCAAATCTCCTACGACCATCATTTTCCAAGACAAACATCAGATTAAAATTTTGAGACGTCTAGAGGGATCGGGGGGAGAAGATTACGTGGGAGGATCATTCAATGGAGAAATTGTTCACTTTGTTTTCAAAAAAGGGAAAAATACCCCCTTAAAAGTTATAGATTCTTAATGAAAATCACACCATCAGACTTGGAGAACCCTACCGTAGACGTTTCAAGGTCCTATCACCAAAAATGTGGAATTTTGTTTTGTTGCCAGAAGAAAATGATCCCGGCTACATGCTTTTATTTCTTTCCAGGAGTATCGTATTAGCCCTATGTAGTAAGCAGCGACCCGGCTCAATAGTAACCAAAATTCTAAAAAATCAAATTTTGATACCAATAGCTACATCAAAAGAATCACATTTTGATGTTGATTTTAATTATACAAGTTTCATCAAGTATAGTTATACCCATCAAAAGTAACAAGCCAGAGAAAATCGCGGATGCTTGTTTTTTTTTTCGGGGGTGATCGTATGGACCCAGTGGTCCTAGAATGTTACGAGAGGGCTCATTCCAACGGAAATGAAAAGTTAGGTCTTTTGAAGGGAATTCTGGGAATAATTTCCTTAGCTACAGATTCAGCGTCTGCAGCTATGTGAAAAACTTAACTAAGGAAATTATTCCCAGAATTCCTTTCGAAAATCCTTAATGAAAACAATAGGCATAAACGACGGCCATCTTTTGCAGAAGCGTCTATCAGAGCTTAGTATGGAACGCTAATCTTTTGTCCTAAGTTGGGGTATTTTCCTCCCAAATTAAAAATTCAATTCAATTCAATTCAATATTGTTAATTTTGAAAAGTATCAGGCTGGTAAGATTCTTTAGCAGGAAACGAGTAGATCTTGACTTTTATCACGCTATGGCTGAACTTTAAAGGGCTGATTTACATGTAAATGGGATTGTTACCATTATCCCAAAAATGGTAGCATCACGATTGATAAGTGCATTACGCGTAAAAAAGGAAATTACCTGGATTATTGCACTCTCGATCCACCTGTTATTGACACAAAGGACAAAACTATCAAGACGAACAAACCTGCCTGGTGTTTATGCACTATTTTCGTTATTATAAAATCCTTTCGTTTTTGCCCCTTGCCCGGTAAATTTTTATTTTAATAAGTACTAGATGATAGCGAGAAATTCGCGAGGAGTAAAATTTTTCTAGCGAATACTCCCTTAAAAATGTAAAATTAACGACCTGAAAACTATTTCCCTGTGCATAGAAAAATGAACTCCAAAGTGACCGTTTTGAACCCTGTGTTGTGGCCATGGAGTATTTGATACTTCTCTGGGGTGGGAATTACCACAGTAGAAACATAGTTCACATAGGCTAAAGAGTATATAAGAAAACTATGTGATCTATGTTCCTATTGTGGTAAAAAATAAGCTAGTACTATGAAATTTTGCAAAAGTTTGCTGAAAAAACAAACTTTTACGACTCTGGAGTACATTAATACATCAGTACGTCAATACATCAGCACAAAACCTCGACCCCGTCTTTGGCGGCTGCTCTCCTTCATAGCGACAGAGAATTTTAGACGCCTTAGGATTTAGTCGCTGCCACTCCACCTGCGGCGATGGACGACCTCGTATTTGTGAGCGTGGGAGGAGAGATCCAAGACTCCGAGACGTACACGCTCGCGGGCAACCAGCTCACCTTCGATGCGACTCCCTCCGGAGAAATCCTGGTCTATCATCCCAGCGATTCATCGCCGGCCAGCGTGGGCTTCGATGTGATCGATGTGGTGGATGACGGAGACGCACACAATGTCATTCCATTTGCCGATCTGTTTGGCGGGGGCGCGGACATCCCCCATTTACATTAACAATTTATTTCAGCCATATTTATATCACACCTAATTATCTGCTCAAAATCCATCAATCATCAAAATCGTTACAGAAGCAGGTAATTGTTTTTTTGAAAAGATACCTTGGCTTTACTTTTATGTTTGTTCCCTTTTCAAATAATACATTGACCCACTAACTCTGGCAATGTATTTTATTTAAAAGATACACATTGTTTTCTGTTTTTTGTGACGAATTCATTTTCTTATTTCCAAACAGGGACAGAACTGTGATGCTCCATAGTTGATGATGCCAACAGATCTGGTTGTTGTGTTAAAGTCAAGTGAATAACCATCAAGACTAGAAAGTCCTGGAGAGATGCAATTTAAGACCACTTGGTAGTAGTGATCATATGGCAGGTGTAGTTCAAGAACCATTCTCTAGCAATTTATAGTTGGCACCATCATGCAACAGCAACTTTGGATTGAGTGTGTGAGATGGTTGGGTATCACAGGCTGCATCATCCTCCAAGCTGCCTCGTTCCACAGTACCAGGTGAGATGATGACCTTAACTCAGGAATTTAGCTTTTTATACATATCCCGTATCGATTTGATGACAGAAATATTAAGTCCACGCTCATAAGCAGTCAATACGATATTCAGATGTACATCCGTGTCGAAAGCTCTAGATACGTCTAACTCAGCAAAATATAATTTATCACTATTTTCATGAGAATGTAGAAGTAAATTAGCAATCAAATGGTGAGCATGGTCACGGTCTACTCCTTTCTTGAGCACATTTTCAAAAGCATGTATGCTTTTAAAAACTGTTGAAAATTTTTTCTAATATACAAATAGTAAGCCTAACTATGGAATCTTATAAAAAAAAACGCAAAGAGATATAAAATCTTTCGTTTTCTAATGAAAAAGATTAGACGAACAGAAATTAATTAAAAACTTTTCCCATGAAACAAGTAAAATGCTACATTAAACCAAAAATGATCAGAAATAAAGTCAAATAATTTTTCTTGTATAAAGCTACCAAAAAATACTTGTTGTAAGATTTATTTATTCATTTATATTATGGTAAAAGCACCAATGATTGGACAGTGCAATTGTAGAACCACAGTCAAAATTTTCTTTTAATACACAAGAACTCTGCTCAGTTGTGACTTGGAACACCATCTCTTGAAGCTGTCATTATAATTTGACAATGTGAAATAGACACTATATCCAATACACCCAGATAAGAAAAAAAAAATACTCAATTCAATCAGTTTCCTATTTTCAACACAAAATGAGCTCCCTTCCATGCGAATGGATTCCACGGCAAATACAGGAGGATTTGGCCCGGAGAGCAAGTCTTGATAATTGTATTTCTGAATAGTTGAAATGGACATTTAGATATAATTGGATATAAGTGAGAAGTCAGAAATAAGAACACAGAAGCCAGACTTCAAAACGCTGTAAATCAATCGTATGTTTTTTGCTTATCATGAACTTATTTTGGTCTATCCACTTAAGTAAGTCGCCAAATTAAAGTATTTATTTCAACTCTCCTAGAGATTTTCAAGTCACAGGAATTGTTCATTGTTTTTCCGGTTCTTTAAACGACGCCAAACAATTATTAAAAAAAGGTTTCAAACTCTCTTTAAGTGGTGTTTTAACTTTTAAAAACGCAACTGATTTACGAGCTTTGGTCCAACATTTACCGTTATCATCTTTCGTTTTGGAAACAGATGCTCCTTATTTAGCTCCGCAAAACAAGCGTGGTCAAATCAATTATCCACACTATCTTTTAGAAACTGCCAAAACCGTTGTCCCGGAAAGTCGGTCATCTTAGTCTCCTAGCCTGGATTATTCATGAACGCCGGCTTGTCGTTCGTTGTGGTGAGTGCAGGTCGATCGATCGTGGGCCAGACCCTAGCACCGCTAGGGTTAGACCAGGATCTAGCGAGATGCGCCACCACGGCGGGCGACAAGCCGGCAGCGACACACGCTGTATGTTCAATAGTCGCCACAATCCCGAGCAAACGAGTGAATCCCAGAAGATTTCCGATTTCGGTAGCGGGTTCTGAGGATGCATTGAGATGGCAGAACCAACCCAAGAGGAATTGGCGAACGAAGACGATGAGGAGCTAGAGATTGAAAAAGCCGAATGGCTGAGCTTCAAACTAGCGGGGCTTGATTATGCGGTGGATATTCTGCGCGTTCAGGAAATTCGCGTTTGGCAGGCTTCGACTCGTATTCCCTATTCACCCGGATACGTAAACGGACTTATTAACCTTCGCGGTGCCATCGTGCCTATTGTCGATTTGAGACTTCGCCTGGAAAAAAATTGGCAAAATACACTTTTAATGCAATTTTTATTACTAAGCTTTGGCAATATCAAAAGTTAATCTGAGCAAAAATCTGATTTAAAATAAGGATTTTGATCTATCAGATATCGACAGAAAAAAACATCGATGTATCGATAGATTGAGTAATCAAACTATTAACCAACACTTACTGTTAGTGTGAAATATCATCTGATCTTGGTCCTTATGTGGCCTCTAAAGAATAAAGCGGTCATTCATAGAATCAAACCACGGGGAATTGTCCCGCCAAAATTTTTTCCTGGGTGAGTTACCCACCGGGGGGAATTTTTGGGAAATATATACGGAATTATTCTAGTATTCCTTGTTGTCTCTGGCTGCACGGTTTCGCATGTAGGATGAATTTCCAAATTAGGAACTGTGTAGGGAAAATGTTATATGGAAGGAATTTTCTGGAATTTATATACGGAACGATAGTTGGCTGATAGTTGTCTGCTCAGTCTGGGGGAAATTTTCAGCGTGTAGGGTGACACACTTACTTTTCTGATCTCTTTAAATGAATACATACAAGAAAAGAATGAATATTTATATGAAAAAAATATATACACTTTGTTTTCTATTATTATCACAGTAACAAAACATAGAAATGAAACGACTTGGCCCAATAATAACCGAGACTACAAAAAACGGAATTTTGATAGCAGTAGAAACATCAGATAAATTTGTTTTTTATGCTAATTTCAAATATATACAAGTTATTAAGTTCACTGTTAACCACCAAAAGATGTTTTTTATGGTATTTTATTCGCAGAAAAGGTAGCGGAGGAAATGTTAATGATGACATTGTACCATTGTGTCTTGTGTTTGCGAAAAGATTTGATTATACGATATTAATGAGCGTTGATTAACAGTTCAGCAGCCCCAGGTTCTGAGAAATTCTTGTTGAAAATGAGTTTGCAGTAGGTACCTAACTACACGAGCCCTTTTATTCGCTATGAATGAAAAAAAACAGACCGCTGGAAGCAGCTCGAGAAGGGACTCCATAGAATAAATAGTTGAAATTACTAAAAATACTTTAGCGTAAAGAGTGAGATATAACGAGGAGGTAAACCTCTCATGTGCGTAATAATTTTTGTTCGTTTTAAGTTTTAATGCTGCTACTTACTTTCAGTAGAAAAACACTTATCATATTTATTTTTTCATTGTTTTTTCAAATAGTGCTAGAAAATCCTGCGCCCCTTCATTGAAATTCTCTTCCCCCATGAGAAGTTTCTCCAAGGAAATATCCTCCCACGTTCACTTTCTGCGTTTTTTTTTAGTATTTTCCTTTGGGCTTAAGAAACCCCATTTTTGATCACTTCTTTTAATAGTATTTAACATTGTCAATACTTTTGGCTACTTGCTTAATACGCACCAATCTTTTATTTTGTGTGCGTGTGTGTCCAAAGAAACATATTTTTCAAAATTATATTTCTTTGTTTTCCTCTATCTATCTTTGTCGTTCCCCCTTTTTTTCCTCTTTCAACTAATCTCCAAATTTTAACCAGATTACACTGTTGATAAGCAAACACACAAAATTAGCAGAATCTTCCATATTGCCAAATCAAAATCTGCATTCATTAGTGAAGGGGGGAGGGGACTGAGGCCCAACTCTGACAGTAACAGTTGTTAGATTTGGAATTAACGCTGAATTGGAGATCAAATTATACAGTACATTTCTATTTAAATTTCAATTCTGTCCTAGACTACAAATTAGCTTCTTCTTCTTTGTTTTACTTGCATACAGATTTATGTCTGAAACCACCTCAAGTCTCGTTTCTATTTATGGTCTTATCATCTCCTGATGTCATTCATTCAGTATCTTAGCTATTTTCTTACTGTAAATTTATTCATCCATTTCTTGTTTACTTGTTAATGTTGATGCTCGCTGTTATGCTTGCGGCGTTGTATGTTATAAATATGGTCCGTCCAGCACATGTCCAACGTCACTATGTTAGTTAGTACATTTATTAACACCATCAAATTTAATGTATTCTAGCCCAGTTTGTGGATTTGATTTGATCTTAAACAACTAGAAAACAACATTTAATCAAAACTTGCACTGAAAAAAAAAATATCTCTTCCACTCAGATTGCATCAGTCATACCATGATATATCACGATATAAAAATAATGCACATCACTAACAAGACCAAAGGGGATTATTTATGGAAATCACCATTGAATACAGTACAAATTGACGTCACTATCATTGGTGCCCCAGTGGCTTGATAAGCGGTACCTTAGACTTATATTTCTGTCTCGGACGTCCTCAGGGGGTCTACAAGCGTGAAAAATATTGACTGCCAACTAAGCCAACGAGCGACATTAAAACAAAACAAACAGAAATTACTCCGTGTATTAAACATACTGTTCCCTCCTCAACGCCCTGCTCTTTACGCTAAAGTTATTTACCGTTTTATAAATTAGAATTGAGAGAGAGAATCAAACTTTATAATAAAGAGCGGGGCGTTGAGGGGGGAACAGCCCCTTTCATACACGAAGTAATTTCTATTCGTCTTAAGTTTTAATGTCGCTTCCGAAATTTCCCTGCTTCATCTTATATTTTTTATGATATTTCCGTAGACATACAGACAGAGATACCTTTGGTCCCATATTCTCCGCCACCTCCGAAATTTCAAAGGTCTTCAGTAGAATATGCATTTTATTCGCATTTTATAATCTGCCCCTCCCCCAATTAGCACCGTTATCCCACTCCCTTTGAAAAAATGATGTCTCGTATCTTTTTTTTTTTATTATTTTTATTATTATTTAGCCTATTTTCCTCTATAATTACGCTTTTGTTATTTCATTTTCCTTCACAAGGGGAATTTTGCTGCATGATAACCTAATAATTTAGTGTAGTTACACTCCAGTTTACGTCTTATTCAGAACTGAGCATCGTAATGCCAAAACCCCTAGGCAGACTACCCAGTGACGGATCCAGGATAGGCCGAAGATGGGAGGGGGATAGGGTTTCCTTGGGGGAGGGGAGGGGTTAAAGCGCCAGAGGGCCTAGGGGTGTGGAATATCCCCCATAATGGCGGGGGTCAAATTTGCTGGATTGATTGAACAACTAAATTTGACAACACCAGAACGCCTACAATGCGGGTCTGGATTTTGCGCAAGGCGACGCCGTTGTCTTCATGGATGGTGATCTGGAGGACCCGCCTTCCCTCATAAAGACTTTTCTTGAAAAATGGGAGGAAGGTTTTGAAGTGGTCTACACAATAAAAGAATCCAGAGAACGTAGCTTGTGGGACAGAATCCTGTTTGCCATATTCTATAAATTGCTCCGATTTTTCTTAGAAATTTAATTTCACAAACCTTGAAAGGAGAAATTTCAATTGAAAATAGTGATGGTGTTACCATTACAACCCTTCAAATAGACGATAAAGTACAATCTAATACAAAAAAATGTCCTAAGGAACATAACAGATGTTCTGAGGAGAAACACTTGAAATTTTGGGATTTTCGTGATGAAACTTCAGAACTTTTTCAATCTCTTCTTCCTATATTTATTTTAAATGATCCTATTTATCTTTTAACCTTTCCACTTCATGCCACACACTCTTTTTGCTTTACACTGTTTTTGATGAATGAAAAGCTCGTTTGAGGAGTGGAAGAATTTCCTCTGGTACCACCAAATTTAACCTTGACAGCTCATTTGTTGAAACTTGTAGCGTTGCATAAAAGCACCAGAGCCTTAGGCACTGGAACATGAGAGGAAAAAATGAGAGGCAATTAAAATAAATATTAGCACCTATTTAGGCGACAAAACATTGGCGATACTTTCACACTGGCTGTATGGCACTTTGCACGAGGTGATGAACGATTGGGATGGGGGCAGCAACGCGCAGAACGTACGGAACGGCACGCGCGCCTGGCGCGAGTACTTTCCCGTGCCGGCCAGAGCGCCCGTCTACCACCGCTTTCGGTGGGGCGCGGCGGTCGAGGTCTTCGTGCTCGATGCCCGTTCGTTCCGAGGGATCGGGAAGGCCCCCGACCTACCCGGAAAGACGATGCTCGGCGGTCGTCAGCTCGCGTGGTTGAAGCAGGGGCTCGAGCAGTCTCGAACTTTTGACTTGAGCATTTTTTTGTTCTAACTTCAAAACATTAAGGTCATTTTAGATCATTATTTTTGGTTATTGCCGGCTGGGGTTTTTCTTTACTAGTAGCAGCTATTGCTGCAACCATAATGCAGCTATCACTGCAACCATGATAATTATTTTTACTAATTACCAACTTAAACAGTTAAGACAATCTGACCTGTTATCCTTTTATATTGCTATCTGTTGTCATTGCAACTGATGTGATTACATAGTTTTACCGTTTCGTTTGCAACTCGCCACGACGAGTCCGAACCACATCGCAAGCAAGATTCAGCAATCTTCGTTCGGCGATGCCAAGGAAACCAAGAAGAACTATGAGGTATCCCCGACAGGGAATGCCGTCGTCCTGGAAGAACAGCTAATCAAAGTCGCCGATACGGCTGGGGCCCACCAGTTGGCCACCAGGCTGTATCGCAAGAACTTGAATATGTTTCGGGTCGCGCTGGGACGCCAGACCGGCCGATAGAACAAGCACGGGGTCGTCGACCCAGTGGTCGAGCAGGCCGAGGTCCTCGAGCCGGAACAGCACGCTCATCGCGATGCAGTCGGCGAAGCTGTAGTCGCCCGCGAGGTAGTCCCGCTCCTTGAGCAGCTCGCCCGCCTCGTCGAGGATCGCGCGCCACTTCTCGAGCTCTTCGCCGACGTGCGCGGGGCCGTACACCTCGGCCCGGAAGGCCTCGAAGAAACTGGCCTTGCGCGAGTACAGCTCGCACAGCTCCGGGTAGCGCGCTTTTATTGGGTGATCAAAGACATTTTCGTTGAGGACCGTCTACGTGACTAGAAGAAAAATGATTCCAAGAGGTCAGCCCCAATATGTCCGTGGATGAATCTTGGATTAATAAAGTGTGCTAAGAGAAAAGCTTATCTTTGGAAAGTTTACAAGAATCATCCTACACCTGAGCGACATCATCGTTTCAAAGAGTATTGAAATATATTTGTCAGCAACACGTAGGGTTAAAACAGATTATTATCGAAGAAAATTTTCAAACATAGCTAAATTCATCTACGGTACCTATTATTATTCTGTACTACGCTAATATGTCTCAAAAGAACTCGTCCAGTAGGTCTCTTTGGAATCGCATCATTGAATCCAATTCGCGATCGAACTCTTCATCGGCCTCATCTCGAAGCATATAGGACGAGGACGGCGATGGGACGGGTGCTGAACGTTGCTTTTGCTCATCTTGGCGCTGCATCCGTTCTTTTAAAAGACTGTCATCTTGAAGAAGGCTTGGAAGATTCAATATAAACGACCCCACAGAGCCAGGAGGTCAAGTGTTTTAAGATATGCCCGAAGGTGTATAGGGTTTTTATACAAGGCATGATCGTATAAACTTCGACTGAGGCTCATTTGATTATAAATCGAAAGATCTAGTTCAATTTTTAAGAGTTAAATGAGATCCGGGTGCAACTAGCCCCCTCCCCCAAGCCTTTTTTCCCAAATCAATCCGATACAAATTTATATCCAATTTTTTTAAAAATAGTTCAAACATCAACTAGCTGCAATTTAAGGTAATCACCTGATGCCTTTTTATGCTCTTTCTAAATATAATAATTGCTGTTGGTGTAAATTCATTCTCACTCCATCTGTAGGGTGTATATTTGCACATTAAATGGCTGGGCATAAATTTCATGACCAGTGTAATGAGTGTTAAATTTGGTTTCAGGATGCAATTCTTAGTATCTAAGTAAGTTTGAACTTTACCCTTAGCCTCTTAACTAACAATTATACACCCCAAATTGGTATATAAAGGCATGGCAATTAAAACAAAACAATGAAGATTAACTTTAAAATGCTTGACATTACATAAATATAACATTCACAATGAAAAACCATTCACAAAATTTTACTCTTTGTGCTCAGTTGCTAACCTGAGTACATCACTGAACACTGAGTACATCAGTTGCCAACTCTTGTCTGTACAGCAACAATTCATTGAAAAGGAAGGACAACCTTACTGGCATTTCTTCCTTTGTACTTATATTTAATGGGTTTAAAAGAAAGCTTCTGCATTACTAAAGCATAACCATAAAATTCACTGTCAACTATGTGGCGGGTTACCCATATTTGGATTGGATACTTGCTTTATGGTCAATGTTCTTTCTTTCGTATAATAATCAAGAAACTAAGTTTACAATAGCATTACTTGGTAATTCAACATCAAAAGTATAGTATCGTTAATTATAACTACGAAATAACTATATTCGTCTGTTTCAGCTCCAAAGATGTCAGATAAACAATTTGATTGAAAAGCAGAATACAATGCCATTTTTTTTAAAAATCATATGAATAATCTCCAGTGATTTATTTCTAACCTCACAACCACCATATTTGAGCAAATCATTTACCAAACTGTCCGCACTTGGGCCTCATTATTTTTTATTCCTTTAGGACTGTCACTAATTCTTCCTCACAAAATAAATCTTTCTCCACATCCAAGGTGACACAAACCTTTTTCTTTCCCTATATATCTTTTCTTGTAGCTCTATCCTGGTTTAGCGCATTCTCAAAGTGTTTCACCGACAGATCGGTCTACCGCCTTGAGCTCGGTGAGAATATTGGGATTGGTAAACGTGTGCAGCAACGCTGCCAGATTATCGCGAAACAGGTCACGTGCCGCGTCTGCATCGTTGGGTGACATAACAATAATCTGGACGATGAAATAAAGCTGTCTCAAAGGCGTTGTGGCGTCGCTTGCCTGTAAGACATGATTTTCGAGCAGAAACTGCACGTCATTGAGAAATTCGAGCGATGTCTTTCGATCCACCCTGACAACGGTGCAAGATAAAGCTGCAAACTTGTCGCAAAATCGCATGTTTCACAGGAAACATAATCCTCAAAGACCAGCTGTCTGGACGAGGAAGATTTTTCAAGGCATCTAAAGAAACAGCAAAATTAGTTCAGCCTCCCCTAGATGTATTGTAGCAATCCGCAATTTTATTTAAGATTCGGGGAGAGCGATAGGTGGAAGACTTCCCAAAGACGATCACAAGGGAGTTCTCAAAATGATTACAAAACAAGAGTGCAAAATAGCTTTTTGAACGCAACCAGTTAGCCTATATAATATCAGTAGGAAGGCCAAAAAACGAAAATTTACAAATATTACACATAATGATTCTTTATTTTAACAAAAGATTATAACAATTCAAAAACCTTAAAAATGAAAAAACAAAAGTTTGATGCTTAGTACACATCCTTGTTAGAGATCGGACTAGCTTTAATAATCAAACATCTTTGAGCAGACCCTAGTATGAAAATATATTAATTTGCGTAAAGAACAAAAACTGGTAGGTGGGCTGATTTCAAAGGGAAAAGGACATAATTCCTATATGAAATTATTTTTATTTGTCTTACTTTCTTATTTGACTCAATTTACGTGTGAAGATGTTAAGAGTGAATTGAGGGGGAGGTTTTCAATGGGCCTGCGAAGGAATTTTCCATCGAGGCAACTTTCCACTAGGAGGGAGGAATATTCTACGGAGAGGATATTTCCAGAAGGATTTGAAAAACAATCAGAAATTAAAGCCTTAAACTGCAAGTATGTTGAAACGAAATATTCTACCAGTGAAGCTAAAAATACATTGAAAGTGTAATGCCTTTTTTTCGGAATTATTCCAGTGTAGTTCAATCTAGTCTTCGTGATTTCTGTTTTATTTAAAACTTTAGTTATTCTATAAAAGGATCATTCTCACTTTTTAATGTAGTCAACATTTATTTGTAGTGATCAGATCAAGAGCAACTCCTCTTTGGTTAACTTTACTCTTCAGAAAAAAAAAATACATTGTTAATAAGGAATGATGTAACCAATTCGCTTGATTTATACATAGAAAGTAATTAAAAAGCAGAATCTACTTTGTAAAATATAACGAAAATATTTAATTTTGTCTGTATATCCTAAATTCAAGCTAAAATGCTAACTTGTGGAATGGACATTTATTAGTAACATCGTAGATATATACTAGGTACGTATTTTTACAGCGGACTCCCGCGCTAGTTAATCAGTATACTAAGAGGGCCTATGCACCAAAGAAAAAAAATTAAAAATGTAGAAAACTATCTGCGCCTTCTGTAATTACTAGCTTGCTTGGGTGTCACTTCAGTCAATATTCACTGGACCAGAACATGTATCACTTAACTTACTAATGTATGGGGGTTATTCACCTGCAGTAACTGCCTGCGTTGAGAAGCAAGAGACAAAATACTGCGACTATGCATTGTCATACAGCAATTAAAATACACATACAGCACAATTATATTAAAATACGATTTTACACATTAAAACCTGTCTCATACAACCAAATATAAAAATTTAAAAGAGGTTCACTCTTGAAGATGAAATTTATGAGTAAAAATTGTCTCGGCTTGACACTTTGAAAGTACATCAAAGGATTATCGCTGGTCAAGGCCCGAGGAGTGACGCATTTGTAAGAAAAAAATTTCTCTTCGCTAGAACAATTTGAAAGCTACTCTCACCTGGAGCATTTGAACGCGCATCAAACGATTCATTCTGTTGAAAATCCCTTTGAATGTGATATGTAATAAAAATTCACCAATGGACCTTTTAGAATTGAAAAGTCAAATTATTAGAAGTTAATTTGAACACTCTTGATGGAAAACAAAAAGTCTCACATTGCAAGTAGCAACATCAAAACTTTTTTTCAGGGAAAGATTAGAAGGGAAAATATCGGATTCTCCTCTCGGCTTTGAACGTGGTGATACGTCGTTCGCAGAGGATTTTCACTATTTATTCCGAATTTTATTGATTTTTACTAATTTTACAGAGCAATATTGACGAAAAACAATGAATCAGATTTAAAGGGAAAAGTAGTCAAATTTTTCAGATAAGCAATCAACCTTAATAATTTGGTATAAAAAAAGAGTCAAAATGAGTGGTACATTACACTTCAAAAGCTGGTATATAATGCAGCTGTTCATAGCTTAGAAAATTTGTAATTGCTTTAACTT
Organism: Alatinidae sp. Z8VKAUB7J3; assembly: GCA_010016025.2. Classification (NCBI taxonomy): domain Eukaryota; kingdom Metazoa; phylum Cnidaria; class Cubozoa; order Carybdeida; family Alatinidae; species Alatinidae sp. Z8VKAUB7J3. The sequence continues at coordinate 181,341,188 of JAAAKM020721499.1, read as the reverse complement.
TGACTATTACTCTTTATTTTTCAGTGCAGAACAGTTAGTCACTTATTGGGATTTTATTGCTATCTTTGTCCCCCATTCGTTGCGTTACCTCCAGATATAAAAAAACCTTTGTCCCCCAGCGGTAGCTGCAACCCAGTAAAAGACAAACATGTCCCACGGTAATAAGAAACAGCCCGACACCCCCTAAAAACGGGGTCAGGTCGAAACACAATGTAAACCACTGCAACCATATTGACTGGAAACCTTGTATGGGAAACTTACACTCCCATGGCTTCAATAGCATTTTCCCAGTTTCCGGAACAAGCATTTTTTTTCCGCTTTCTCCTTTTCTGTAGCTAGCAGGGCACTGGAACATCATAAAGAACTGTCTAAGCAGCAAGGGGAAAATAGGTGGGGCTACAAAGTTTGTTTTCAATTCAAAGAAAACCGGTGAAACATTCAGTTACTTCATAGTGGTGTGTCAAAGTTGTATTTTGGCTACTATGATATCTATCAAAATGTATTGACCTCTTTCACCTTTTATTTTATTCATAGTTCTAAACTTACTAGATTTAGAATTACTAAGATTTACGAAGATCTTACTAAGATATAGATCTTACTAGGATCTTACTAAGATTTACTAGATATTCTTTGTACCTCAATATCTTCAGCCTTAGTCGCAACCGCCACAGAAGCCGTTATTGAAGTATCTTTAGCAGTAGTATTAGTAGTAGCATTAGTAGCAGCAGCAGTAGTACTAGTTTGCAAACATTGTCTTTTTGGTCTATTGATCTTCCTCCTAAGCATTTCCTTTAAAGTTCAAACTTAATATCCTATGCTATTCCTGAGATATACCACTTTGAAAACCTACATGCAAAAAGTATGTTTTAATTTAGTTCAATTTTAGGGGGTTTGGGTGAGTGGAGGGGATGGGGCATACAAGCAAAGACTGCGACGTGGTGGACAGCATGAGCGGCAATGCCCACCGCATTGTTAATGAGGATGTCTATTGACGAGAATCGCTCCTCTACCGCGTCCGCCATCTGCCGAATCGTCTCCGGCCGAGCTGGAAAAAGTGCCGTTTCGGAAATCGGACCTCATCTCGAACGCCAATCAAAGAAGGACGCACCCAAGTCAAAGACGACCACTTGTAAAGAAGTCATCATGGGGATTCTCTCTGAACATTTAAAGAACAAAGTCTATAAACGGTGCATTTCGTATTTTAGGGTTTACTTTGCATTTTCTCCTTACTATGGAGGTATTTTTATATTTGGATTTAATTTGCATATAATTCAATTCAGACTGCACATTAAATTTTTTCTGACTTGAATTGGTCAAATAAGATGATGAATTATTCCACATCAACATGACAAAAAGGATTTGGGTACTTCCTTGTTATATAACACACACTCTAGAATGCATGCCCTAATACTGATGTTGTAATCGGTGTAGCCAGTAAGGTTACCAAATTGATGGCTCTGGAAAGATATGCATAATTTAAATACTTATTCTTTTGGAAATTATACTTCAAAGATATGGCTGGCGGGGGATGTTTCTCATGATCTAACTATTAAGATCTTACTCCCAAGGAGAAACGCCTTACTACTCTACCTTTTGAATAAATCAGAGGCAACACAACTACGTTGCCTATAGTTAAGGTCATCAGGCTTCAGGTCTTTAATTTAGCACTAATTTACTGTAGTTCATATACTTACAATTTGAAATTATTGCATGATCTGTTGTTAGAAAAAGGAGGAAAATCAATTTTGTGTGTAAATTGTTCTCTAGAGTCTATTTTAGACTTAAAGAAAATGAGCTTGGGAGGGATGGAGAGGTCTAACATATTTTGTAGTCTTTTCTCTTTTCTTTTACCTAGATTTGCCATTAAAATTTATAACAATTATTTCTATTCCACTGATTAATTTTCAAATAGACATTGAAACTACCTAGGTACCGAAGCTTTGGACAATATGTCTTCAAAGTTGCGAGCGTTGTGCTAGTCACTTCACGACAACCCTGGAAAGAAGGAGAGAACATTAGGCTCATGATTTCAAAAAATAAGACAAAAAGTCCAGGACAATTAAAAATAAACATTAATTTAAAATACTTCTCAGTACTTTCACCTAAAAAGATTTATTTCTTTAGTCGTTCATATTCATTTTATCAATTTTTAACTCTTCTTTTTCAATGGTCCAAATCAGAAACTGCTCCACTATTATGGATATATGAGAAGCTGCAACATTTACTTTTAATCATATGCGCAGCTGGTAGAGCATTTAGCAGGATCTCAGATCGACTGGATTATATGTGAATGTTGCAATTTAGATCACTGACAAGAAGCCATGAAAACCCAAGAGATTAAATTCTGCTAATTGAACCTTGTAGCTTATCACTAGACTTGGCAAAACTCGAAAACGACTGTACCGACTTTTTATCATGTGCCTAAGTATCACCACCACTTTAGGGAGAAAACCTTGCGGCAAAGGATTTTTTAGAGGCAAAAGTTTTCAAAAATTTCACAAAAATCGGAAAAACAATTTTAAATTCAGTATTCTCTTTTGGATAATAACAATGACGAAAACACTGTAAACACTGTAAAACACCGATTGACTGAAGAAAAGAAAACTTGCGAATGCTTTTAAGAAGACCGCAGAATCTTTCAGATAATTCCTCGTTATCTTCTTTAAATTTTGTACGTATTTTCCTTTTATTGAGGCATGATAACTTTCCTTGAATAATACTTTTTTCCTTTGTATTTTGAATATTCTTTAAGTATCATTTACAAATATTAGAATAAAGATCACTAATAACAAGAACTAAGAGCTCATATGGCACTTGTGACGAGATCAGAAGAGCCAAAAGCAAAGAGCTCATGGTATGAGCTCTAGAAAAATTGTATGAATCAATAGATTGATTTAAAAGGAAAATCAGAGGCTTAATGCCGATCGGGGTTAGTAGGCTTTTAACTTTTCGTCCGAAACTTTCACATTCGGTGCAATTTTTTTCCGGAGAAGCTCTTCTTCCATCAGTTTGTTGCTGATGCTTTTTTTGAGCATGGGCATCGTCAGTCGTTGTGCCGACAGGGCAGACAGAAACAATTCCTTGGACGGGAATTGTTTGGTGATGCGTTCGATTTCCTGGTGAACGGCTTTGGGATCAATTTCAAGTTTGAGTTTCTCCCGGTTCTGGTACAACAACTCCTGGTTCACGTTCCATAGATAAGACCGTTCATAGTAGTTGACAAGGAGTAAAATGATCCCTCTGTTAAATAAAACCAAAGAAAACAGTAAACGAAATCTTGTCAGTAAAATAGGCATCAAAACAGACTCATTTTATGCTGCTTCCAAGTATGCCTAATTCAATAACATTAGCAGTATTCCCAACATGAGTTTGAGCAGACCCATAGCCACTACTCTTTTCTTCCTTTAATAATCTCAGTTGAACTACGATCGTCTTAAGACGCAGCAAACAAAAAATTTAAAATAAAAAATAAAACAGGGATATTTTGTAAAAAGGAAAGAATAATATAATAAAAAAATGTAGGAAAACCCGGCCCAACCCCTTTCCTGGGGGGGGGGGGGGGGGGGTTAGGTCTGAATCCACCCAGAAATCCCGACTCGTAAAAACGTAACCAAAATGCATTTAAAAAAATTTGACGGGTTTTTTAAAGTTTTTTGTAAACCCTCTCCCCCAAAAAAAATATTCCCGAAAAAAACACTTGCTAGCTAGGACTCGTTTCAACGGGTCCTCAGAGACAGCTCCTCCCTCGGAAGACCCCAAATATAAAGAAACTGCAATAATTCGTAGGATTTGTAATGATTTGATGCTTAGACTTCCCTAAAAAATTTCAGGCTCACCCACCCCTCCTCCTCCCAATAAATGGGCACCCATGAATGGACACTGGCAGGAGGCAATGCTCCTCCGCTGGGAAACAAGTGTAGTAAAATGGGAAAACGAGACATATTCCAATTTAAATTGAAAAATTTATTATGTGGAGTATTTTTACTATTTTGTTTTAGATTTTTTAATTCTTTTATAATTTTGTTAGCAAACTGATCAGTATGGTCGTAGGTTATAGTTTTATATGTAGTTTTGTCATTTAGATGTGCATAAATTTTTGTGTCGTAATCTTTTGCATCACGCAATTACTTTTGGTCAACTCTTTCGGTCACGCAAATTATGTGGTTCTATATTGGCGGGAGGATCAGCCTTTTTTTTCATTATTGTAAAATGGCCCTACCACCCCCCAGCCTTACGTTTTTTTCTGAATTTTAAGCCCTCAAAAAATTTTCTTGGCATCAGATATTTAGTTCCATGTCCCCGAACCAAAAATGTGTAAAACTGACATATCTCATCACATTTTCAGTAGTTACTCAATTAACATTTTTTTTGTCAAAGCCTCGAATTCAACCAAAAAAACCAACAAATTTGAGGAAACTATTGAGCAGCAGACTTTTTAGATTCAGACCCAGCATATATTTTTTGCTCGAATTTTCCCTGGAAAGTTCACCCCTGAAACTTCCCTCCCTACGAAAAATACTCCCTTTGGAAACCCGCCCCCAGCATAAAATTCCCTTCCCCCTCCAAAAACTGTCCGGGTGCTTCCCGATAACATATACTATACGTAAACAGTGGGCAAACTTTATAACTTACGTCCCTTTCCTCAGGGGATCATGTTACCCCCAATGGTATAGTTATTGGATCTTTCAATTATGCTCAATAAAATGGCTATCTCAATTTATTGAATTCCAATGGTACATTTTTTAGTTTGATCTGACGTCATTTTCGAGGGATTTCAGACTTTTTTTTTCAAAGTCACTATAAATTTCTTTTCGCCATGAACTTTTCCTTTTAAGACGAACCGAAATAACAGTTACCATTCCTGAGTCAGTGTCAGATAAATTTTTTCTTCACTAGGCAGCTGTTTCAAAACCCGTTTTTTTTGTTTTACTTTTGGTTACTATAGGCTGTGGTTCGCTCTTTACTAGATTGTAGCTACCGAGACCAGCTGGGTCTGCGCGAGGCGTTGGAGCAGGAACGATCGCCGGCCCTTGAAGAACGCCTGCACGGCGGCGCGCCGGGCGTCCAGCGCCTCGGGGGCGTCGAAGTTCACGCTCAGCCGGTCGAGGCGGTCGACGCGCACGTAGGGCTCGACCTGGGCCCACGCCGCGTCGATCTTCGCCTCGAGGTCGGCCGTGAAGGCCGGGTCGGTCAGGGCGTCGTAGAGCACCTGGTTCTTGCGCGCGCAGAACACGGGGAGGTGGCTAAACGAGCCAGTATGGCCCACTGGGGGTCCCTGGGGGTCCCAAAGCCAAAACCAAAGCCTGCCATTGCTTCGTATTTTCAGTGACTCCATTGTTCATCATCTGTTCATGTTCTGTGATTTAGATTTTAGATGCGTTCGTTGTTAAGGAGCACACAATGTAGAGGTCGTCGTCAACAAGTGCTGCAAGGGGGGGTACTAATTTTCGCCCTTTGCTTAATAGGCTGAGGGGGGTACTACTTTTGGGCGGCCTCACCTTCTTTGGGGTCTTGGCCATTATTCCATATATTGGAGAAACTGCTTTCATCTAGCAGTTTTTTGATCTGGAATGGCTACAAAAGTTTTATATTCAGCTTTAGCAATCCATTATATGCAGCACTAACTAGTCTGTGTTCAGGATAAGACAGTGAACTTTGACAGAATTTTACCTACTGTATTAACCTACCTTTCTCAGTGGAAATCATCCCAAGTCCCCTTTTATGAGAAGATTAGGTGTTGTTTTCTACATCTCTGGGGAAATGGTCTACCCGCTCAAGGGCTTCTTCATCTCTCCGTAGCTTGGGAAATCTGACATTAAAGATTGTTCGGTTTCTTCCAGCACAAACAAAGAAACTGCTGGTTGGTAGTGATAGTAAATAAAGGACTATCAGCCGTACTTGTATGCAAGTTGATGTCTCTGACTGCCCCTCCAATCCTGTCTTTTGTGCCTCTGGGTTTGTATGAGGCTCGGACTTTATTTTGCACTCATACTATGAATTGCATAGATTTATTTATAAAAAGAAAAAGGAAACATCACAATCAGATTTTACAGAAAGAAAAACAAACAACAAACAAAACGAAAAGAAATCAAATGAAAAACTGTTGCCAACCATTGAAGACCACAAAAGTTAGTCACGATTACGGTTGCGCATAAGCCACACACACAAAAAATGAGATCATTCATCATCTGTTAAATAATGTTTAAGAAGCATTTTTGTCAAAAATTAGATTTTATTTTAAATATCTACGAATTTGACCAATGGGATTAAGGATGGCCAAATCCGTATGAATGAAATACAAACACGCAGATTTTGTGTCTGTATGATTGAATACCACTCTTTATTCTGCCCGAATTTCTTTGTAAATATTTAATAAAAAAAATTCTCTTCACGGTGAGTTCGGAGACTAAGTATTTTCTAAACATACCAGCGGGTACGTATCCAGGGGGTGGGGATTGTACAAGCCCTTAACTCCCACATCACAAAATTATCGAGTTTTAAAATTTGTTCTATGGTGAGGCCGTATCGACATCGACCGAGAAAGTCGAAACCGGCTGCTCCGTCACGCGTTTAATAGCGTTCTGGGTCGTCGCTTCGAATTTGTCACGACCGGTCTCGCGGTATTGGCGAGGCCAGGGTTCCGGCGATGGGTGTCTTTTTGCGCGCAAAGATGCGTCGCCCTTCATCGCTTGCCTGGCCATGCGCGGCGGTGCGGCGTGCAGCTTTCGCGCGGCCTTAGGCTTTGCGGCAGCGTCCTGTACAGTTTGCCTTTTTACTGCTGAAGCTAAGATAAGGTAAAAGATCAAGGATAAGTTGAGTGGGATGCTGACTTAAATCAAAACAGATTATGCTAATGCAGGTTATCAGGGGGTCATTACAGCTATATCTCAGGAACAACTTAGTATTTAGTTAAAACTTTCAGAGCGTGTTGAGGGGGATGTTGAACTTACCGAAAGGTGCTATATGCAAACTATTACCACTACTTTCACCGCTACTGCTATTACTGCTATAAGCTTAAGGGTAAAACGAGCTCATCTTCATTTCGAAACCATGTACATCTTTTCCACAAAGTTTTTTCATACATCTTTCAGCATCTTTACGAGTCATGTAGGCAACAAAGCCACAATTTTTGCCACGCGATTTTTCTTCTTCCGTTCTTGGCCACATTATTTTAATTGATGCAAGTGGCCAGAACTTGCCAAACAGTTCCATTAACTGTTGTTCACTAACTTTAGGACTAATACTGGCCAGATAGATATTAGTTGTATTTGGATCTTGATTATCAAATAAAAAACCTTCAGGCAAACTTCAGAAGTATATTAGAACTGCGGGATGTGATTATAGTTATTGTGAATGAAAACCACCTTATTCACTCTGTGTGGACTGAGGCCGTCTCTCTTCTACGTCTCTATCATAATCACTATCAGGACTACCATCGAAAAATAGTCTTTCTGCGGTCGCACTAGTCGCGGGAATAGACCATAACTTTTTGTACTTTTTGGCAAGTGCGGTGATGTGAGGAATTTTGTCGCCAGAACTGCTTTGCAATTAACATTCAAACTTCTTCCTGAGTTAAGCTGTTCGAGTTTCAGAAAACTGCTCTCTTCCATCCAATTTAAGATTCTGGTATTGCCCACCTCACAGGGGGCAGTTCCCCCAATAATGTGAAAAAAAATATTATATAGCCCTTGCTCCTTGACTATCGGGATATATCCCAAAAGTGTTGCTCTGCTGATCTGTTTATCTGCTTAGAATTTGGAGGACAATAATTTTTTTCTTTGTTCTTAGAATGACGATACAAGTGCTAAGAAAACTATTTATATTTATTGTTCAATTTAATGTTTCCAATTTAAAGTCTTACGCGAATTTTAAATTTGTAGAAATTGCAAATCTACTTTTGGTAAACTCGCTTTGCGAAATTTACTTATACCTAAAAACATAAGACAAGACAGGTTATTGTTATCAGCTTTCCTAGATTTATCTTTTTTTTCTTATTGATTTTATTGTTAGCAGGTTTTTGCTTGCCGAGTAGTTTGCAAATTTCAGTTACAGTTGCAAACAGAAGTCAGAAACCCTTACAGTATAGTTCTCTGATATGTCAAAACTGTTGGTGTGATTTCATTAAGATGAATTGACTGTTTTGGGGCGTTCCCGCCCTTTCTCAAAAATCAGACAAATTTTGTCAGGCTCGTAGCTGTTGTTGCGCATATGAAACCTGAGAAAATCTACATATCTAGAGTTGGCACAAAAAGTCAATTCATTTGATGCATCTATTGTTATAGAAATTCTATATTTTAGAGTTTCGGTTCGCGGAAGAGTTGTCAGTAGGAGGCTCGACAACAATGTATTTTTTCAGGGGGGTACACAAAAACTTTAAATGCATCAAAAATTTCTTATATTTATTTTTGTTACGTTTTTACAAGTTGGACAAACATTTCAAGGAGGTTTAAAACCCCCTATCCCCCCCTCCAGGATACAGCCCTGGCAAGAGTATATGCAGAACAAACAGAGAAAGAGAATTTTAAGGCCCAAACAAATACATTTTTGACATAGTTCCTGCATACGGGGGGAGTATTCATTGGCAACTATATCGGCTGTCAGCAAATGTTAATGTTTTCAATATATATCGCTATTGGAGCCCAGAAATCTATATCGTTCGAGCCCTACCCTTAATATCACATCTTCCCTTTAGTAGACATTTTTATAAGGTATGCAGGCTAAAAGAGAATAAAAAAAAACTTTTAAAATAACTGGAAAAATTTTTTTGGAAGTTCAAAAATGAGACGATTTTCCTGAAAAAAAAAAGAGAAAACATTAGACGCTGGTCAGAATAACCTGCCCGCACTGCGCGGCGCAATTGACGCCGGAACTCAAAGACAAACCGCAACACATCACCTGCCACGATTGTCTGCAGATTCTCGATATCCCGTCGCGCGCGCAGGCCCGCAAGAAACATGCGACAAGGCGCCGGAACAAACGGAAGCGCGAAAAAGTCGGGACCTACACGGTTCCCGGAATCGACGAGGCCGACCGCTCATCGCGTCCCAAACCGATGACGTTCGAAACCGGCCTTCACGGAAATAAACTTTGTAAATACCCCTCTCTCCTATAATTCCCAAATATATAGGCTACCTTGAGTTGTAAACATTCAATGAATTTTCCATTATGTTGACAAACTGTTAAATTTATCAACTTTCCATTATTTTGACAAAATCGTAATATATACTTGTACATTGAGGTGGGGGGGGGGGGAGTTATGTCGTTGGAGCAAACAGTTTTTGGCAATTACCTGAGACGTTTTAAAATGCCTGAAGTAACCAATAGGCGTAACCTGCCATTTTGTGGCTCCAAACTATAAATATCCAAAAAATAGAACCAGATTTATATCGACTGAAGATTTTAAGATGGCGCAATTATTTAATAACATTAAAATTATAAATAAAAATTTAAGTTTTTTTTTAAATTCCTGCTGCACATAACATTAGGTTTATGAGTTAGGCACTTTCTTTATTAATTAAAAATGCTTACTAATCATGAGGAAGAAGAAACTGCCTCTTGAGCAACAAGCTTGCCCTCGACCATCCTAAAATTTCAGGTTAGTTGTTTTTTTCTTGTGTTTATGCTTATTGGTTTTAAGCTATTGATCGTAAGTTACATCCTAGACTTACGATGTGTTATGCCATGATATAATGCCATGATCTTTTTAAATTGCGGGAATCAATAAGCTTATCAAAGTCATTTTTATTAATGTTGATGAGAAATGTTGTAAGGCACAAACAGTCTTGTGGCATTTTCTAAAAAAATATTGTCAATTTTAATTTCAAGATGGAGTTATTCAAGTGTTACGCCAGATCGCCGACCTCGAGGCGGAGGCGGACCTGGCCCGCAAGGACCGCGAGGTCGAGGCCCTGGCCGCGGAGCGGGCACGTCAGGACCTGCAGCTCAGCCGCGAGCGCAACCGGAGGGTGCTGTTGATCCTGGGCAGTCTCCTGCTCTCGACGATCACCGGCGCCCTGTTCGCCCTGTACCGCGGACGCGCCCGCTCCTTGAAGGTGGCGATGCGGAGCAACGCGGAGCTCGAACAGGTCGCGGCCAAGCTGAGTTAGAAAATAACATAAAAAATAGAAAGGAAAAAAATGTTAGAGCAAAAAGAGAAAATATTCGAAAGCGTTATCCCTGCTATCGATGATGTTATAAATTCCTCTCAATCGCGAGATACCATCTCTAAAATGGCTGGATGGTTAAATGGTTGGATGGTGAGCCATATACCCATCCAACCATTTAACCATTTTGATTGTCAGAATCAGCATCCTTCTTTGAAATTCCCCTGGTTTCCAGCAACACCACCCAACTTCCGACTTTTTGGATCTCCGCAATAGGTCAGTCATCCGTGCGGACTTTAAGAGAAACACAGCTCATGTAAGACTAAAACACAGTTAAAGCTAGGAGTTCCAAATATTTGAAACATACTTGAAACGCAACCGGCAAAATAATTTCTTGACGCCTTTGATCCATACCGCAAAAAAATAGTTGAGATGAAGCTCAACCCCGGCAGTTTGGTATTCAACAGGGTTCTAATGTTCGTTAAAGTTTCGAAAATTTTCTTGAATTGCCGGCGTTGAACAGCCGCACGCCCTCACGGAAGGCGGCGTCGGCCTCCGCGTCCCCGAACGTGTCGGGGTCGAAGTCCTGTTCCTCGGGCTCGATGCGGGCCACGGCTGCTTGCCGCGACCGCCCTTACCGTCGCCGTCGTCCTCGGGATCGTCGCCGCGTTCTCCGCGGCGCTTCTGCCGCTCGTACTGACGCGGCTGGCCCCAGGAACGACCCCAGCGGTTGGCGAGCTCCTCGGTCAACCGCGGCTCCTTGCCAAGTTAGTTTTCAAAGCCATTCTAGCACCCTGAACTCACAAAACCCCTAAAAGTTCATTCATTTTGCTCACAATTTCATCTAGGATGCTTAAATCCTCAGCATAATCTAAGTACAGGAAACATTTTCCTCCCAATTTGATTCCGCGTTCTCCCATTGCCTTTCCTGTGCTCCTGAAGACAAAGCCATCCAAATCATTAATATAAATGGAGATGTAAATCTCCATTAACTCTTGATTTGTAAATGGGGATAGAATAGGCGGGACTTTTCTGCCCAGGCATCCACGGGCAAGTGGTTCGTGGTGGCGTATTCAGGATTGTCCCACCGGTAAAGCACTCCGTCGCCCATCAGCAACATCACCAAAATGGGCACAAACAGGACTGCCAGCGGAAGCACCGCCATCATCATCAGTTCGGCCACCCGGCGAACCACCGTGCTCCAACCAGCCCGACACAAATGTTGGATCAAGACGAAAAACAGTGATCCCAGTGCAATCGTCAAGCAGTACATGAACATTTAAAGACAAAAACTTACAAAGACAAACATATAAAAAAGCAAACACTTGGTTAGGCACTTAGGCAGAGAGAGAGGGAAAGAGAGAGAGAGAGAGGGAGAGGGAGAGGGAGAGAGAGAGTGAGAGAGAGAATTACACGTACGAGAAGCAAAAACGCTCTGATACATAGTCACAGAGAAATAAAGAGAGAGAGAAAGAGAGGCAAAATACTACCAACGCACTGATTCATACACACAAACACACAAAGGCAGGCACGGTTTTTTCAAAGAAAAGTAAAGAGGTATATAAAAGTAAACCCAGATAGAGCAGAAATGAAGTCATATAATTGCAATTTACAACTCACTGAACTTATTATGATGGAATAAATAAAGCTAAACGAGCGGAGGCTAAAATGAAAATCAACCTTAATCTTCTTTCATATTTTATGTTAGTATTTTTGTCTTCTCGGTTCATTCTTGACCATGGTCCCTTACATAATTGATGTTGATTTTTTTTTTTTTTTGGGGGGGGGGTTACTTTTCAGGAAACTGTAAAGTTTAATGACAACAATACTTTTGGTAGCGCAGAAAAAACTATCAATATTTCAATGATCTCGATTTAGATTTTGATAAGGAGTGGCCCAGCTCAATAGTAACCGAAACTCAAAAAAAATGGAATTTTGATACCAATAGATATACCAAAAGAATTGGCTTATTAAGCTTATTCCAGCTATATAAGTTTCATTAAGTTTAGCCTTACCCGTCAAAAGCTATGATCCTGAGAAACTTTTCGATCTTTGAACAGAAAACTGATTTATATTATTTTATAGATAACTGATCTTTTTTTAAATTTCCGGCTATAAAGACGACTCAGGAATTACTTCAGGGCCAAGCCATCTTCATTTAGACAAAAAATTAGAAACAAATCTGGTTGTATAAATACGTGACTTCTGATTTTTTTTTTTTTTTTTAATGCAACAAAAAAAGGCTCTTTATTATAAATGACCTTGACATGCTTTCATTTATACAAATAAAGAGTTACAGCACCGCCGTGGTCTGCTTCCGCTTCGGCGTCGGCTGCGGCAGCGGCGCCGCCCGACGACTTGGCGCCGGCGTAATACCCGGCGGCCAGGCCGATCGCGACCAGGGACATGCTGAAGGCAAAGATGGGCAGGGGACGGCTCATCGCGTCTCCTCCTCGGGGCTCTGGGTCGAGGTCAACGGAGTGGGGATAGCGGACGGAGGTGTGTCGTCGGGGAAGCGCAGCAGCGGCACGCCGGCGGCTTGTTCGAGTTCGGTCCACCGTCTCCACGCCGGAGCGGACGTTGCCGATGTCGCTGCTCGCCTCGGCGAAGGCGGGACGCAGCTGCGTCTGGATCCTTTCGACCAACCTCTCGGTGAGCCACTCCTTCGAGAGGTCCTGCACCACGTCGGGCACCAGCTCTTCCAGGACGGCCTGCAGGTCCGCCTCCCAGCGGCGGATGGCCTCGACGATGAGCAGCTGTTTGCGCTTGATCGAGCCGGCCTCATCGTCCGCCATTTTTTCGCAGCGTGACGCAAACGAAACAACACCCGGGTAAGCAACCACCACGTTACCGGCAACAGGATCCCCGACAAGGGCACGCCGATCAGCATCCACTGCAGGAATCCGATTTCGTCCGCCTCCGGATACAAGGTAGCAAACTGCCCCAAAAACACCCCATTCGGAGGCGTGCCAATCAAAGTGGAAACACCCCCGATACTCGCGGCGTAGGCAATTCCCAACAGAATACACACCACACACCGATCGGCACCCGGACCTTCCCCCTCCCTGGAGCATCTGCAATTAATATTGTTCCTTCTTGAAAGAAGTTGCGTCAATATCTGAAAACGATCCCTTCCGATATAAGGATATTTATAGAACGTTTAAATTTCTTGCAATTTATTTCTCACTGTCTCGTAAATTCACTTAAAGGAGATCAATTCGCTAGTAGAGTTTCATGTTAGAAACGCTGCATAAAAGAGAAAGAAAGAGAGACCTCTTCATGAAATAAAAATGTTTTAACTTCAAAAAGTTTTCGTTCTTGAGGGATCTCATGATATTTTAATACATAAGTTGGATCATTACGGTATAAAAGGTCCATCAAAATCCCTACTAGCATCTTTTATTATGGACCGCTCTCAGTATGTTTATGGAGGTGATGTTTCATCTGAAATGACTCGTCAATCTAATGCTACTGGTGTCCCGCAAAGGTCAATACTTGGTCCCCTACCTTTCTTAATTTATGTGAACGACCTGAATATTCAATGAGAATATTTGGTTTAAATTTGCAATTTGCAGATGACAAAAGGTTTTACCGGTGTACCGATTTGATGGGAACTGACAGCGCCGGATCGATCGGCTTCGAACACCATCAGGGACGCGATCTCCGTTTTTCACCGAAAGGCCGCCTGAGCACGTTTCAGCTTCCGGTGGCTGATTGCCCGCACCTCACGGGAAGGCGCGTCAAACCGGTCAATGTATTTCGGTGTGAACGTGAAACGATCTAGGCCGCAGCCGTCCGCTTCCTACGCCAGCCGAGAAAGCCCAACAGGCCGAGACCAAAACTTTTTTTCGGGTTTCACCAAATTCCTGCTATAAAATTGAACTCTCGAAAAGAGACATGCAAATTCACGTTCGTAAAAAGACAAAAATTAACACGAAATATAAATCGTTAGTTTTTTTCTGACATTAATCACGAAAGATTTTGGAAAACCTTATTTTCTTTTGTGGAAACCAAGAAAATTTGACGACAATAGACAATAAAATTTGACGACATTAGATTTTTGTTCATGCAGACAGAAAAAACTCTAACTGCCTAGCCTAGTCTCAATGACACCAGTCTATGGCGAAGAGCTCCAGCGGTCAGTCCCACAGATGGCAGGTTTTTCATGTTAAGTGTTCATAATTGTCATGATCATTGCTCCTCACGCCATGCTGAAGTTGTTTACAAAATCTCTTAAAATTTCTTCATTGTCATCAATTGGAGATAAATCATACATCTTAGGATCCATGTAAGAAAACCCGATAATTGTGATAGAAAAACAAAAATCACGATGGAAATAAATACGAAGACACTTTTGTGTAAAATTAAGAAGAAGTGTTACTACCATGCAAGTTACTTCAATGCAAGCCTAAGCACTTTTGTGTAAAATTAAGAAGAAGTGTTACTATCATCCTACACTGATTCTTGGACTATTACCTTTCCTTCGGCAAAAATAATTTCAATGAATTACAAAAAATAAAAAAAAAATCAACTCAGAATTATAATTGTTGAGAAAATATTATTGTGTATACATTTTGAGTGACGATTTTAGACACTTTGATTTGGACGTATGGCTATGTAATTATTTTCAGATGCTTATAAACTGCGAACTGTTTTAACTTCTTGCATGGATCTTTTCTACTTCATTTGGTTTCCCTACTATCATTAAAGTAAATGTTAAATTCAATGAGTCTTTGCCTTTTGCACTGTATAGGATTTTAGTGTCAAAGCTCAGTGTTGCCACTAGTAACAACTCATCGGTTGCGTGTTACAGTTTTCAAGCAGGGCCTTAAAAATATAGCCTTGTGATGTTAGCAGCTCTAAGAAAGAGGTTTTTTTATGAGACAAGTAGTAACTTCTCTTGGGTGGGTGGTGGACATCATGACCGCTGGTGGGTACTACTACTACACATCAAAACCTCGAACAAAGACAACAATCACCAGCATAACAACGAACCTCATCCTTTTGACCCGAAGAGGATCGAAGAACCTTGACTGTTATCATCATTCTTGTTTGATGTGTACGATCCCTTTCTTTCAGCTTTTGGTTTCTTTTGTTAGACCTGGTACTAATATATCAAAGTCGTTGTAGGCCTTCCAGGAAGCGTTGAACGCTCTCAAGGCAAAGCAAAACGCGTGGTCGACAACCGACCCAAGGAATGACTCGGTGGTACGCACGATTGCAAAGGACTATGACGACAAACGCCGCCACATACTCGATGTGGCTGCAGAGGTTTTTGCGCGCCAAGGGATTGCCAGGGCTTCGATGAGCGATGTGGCGAAAGCCTGCGGAATTTCTAAAGCCAACATCTATCACTACTACCCTAGCAAACATAAACAAATTTTTTACAATTTCAAGCGTGAAGTTGTTATCCAACAAGTTCTAACAAATCAGTATTTAAGTGAGGATATTAATAGATTAACTAAAATTTATAAATTGCCTGACAATGTATTGACTAGAGTTGATCACAAAGGACTATAAGTGAAGAAAATTTCAAAAGTAATAATAGTAGATAGTAATTCAAAAAATAGAAGAATTAGAAATGTTGCCAACCAAAACAATAAGGCACATGCAGTTAATTTTCAACTTTGCGCAGGCCGTCCGGGCCAAGCTCTGTGAGCGGCGTCAGGGGTCGATCAGCGCCGAACAGAAACAGCGGCGGCGCTTCGTCGCCGTTGCGGTAAACGTCGCGCTGCTGCTCGGTGGCAATGGCGTACTTGATGATGTCGCGGCGTGAAACTTCCATCCGTACCGTCGGTTCCGCGCGGCCGATCCAGGCGCGGACATCATCGGTAATCAGCCCGTTCGAATCGTTTTGGTCGGTCATCGTTGCGGCGCTATCGCGCCAAAATTTTAATAAAATAAAATTAAGATATAGTACATTCTTTTGTTTTCAACCTAGTTTTATTGTTATAAAACTGCAAATGTTTTTATTTATACTTTGTTCGTAAACTTTATTAATTTTATGGGCAATGGTAGATGGTTTTGGCTTCTTCCACATAAACTCAATTTTTCTATATCAGTTTTCCCTAACCTTGGAATGAAAGACCATATTGATCTGGAAGTTAGAAATATTATTTTGAAAAATCAGCCAATAATGAGATCATTGAAGAAACACGAAATGTAGGTCAGAGATTGTTGCTGGTTGGTTTCATCCTTGAATTCAACCGTCTGGACCGTTCCGTCTTCGTTGATCGTCGTCGTCAGATCCGAGCAGGTGTTTCCGACGCCACAGTTGAACTGACCCGTGCCTTGATCGAGGAAAGCAAAAGCATTGAAATCCTGGTACGTGATTTGTGATTCGCTGCCGCCATCGCGCCGCAGTCGGGCCAGGCGGTTCAGTAGATATTGGTACGTGAAAGAGCTTGAAAATTGTGGGGTATAGGGAAGAAACCAAAGCTTTACAGGCTCAAAATTTCTGCTAAAAAAACTAAGAGAATATTGTGACGGTGACGATTATTATACTTGTAAGTAGTTTTGAATAGCGAACCAACCGTCTTTTTATTTGGAAAATTCGGGTAAAGTCACTAGTTAATGTAGAGCTTTATGGGGTGGGGAAAATAAAACATTAGTGACACTAATTATTAAAAAAAAACTTCCGAGTTTTATCAGATCCGGGTATCGTCTGCAACGCGGCGGACCATCACGTGGTGGTGCCGAAAAGCGCGCCCGAACTCGACCCGATCCTGCTCGGTGTCGCGCTTCAGATCATCGCCTATCATTGCGCGCTCATCCTCGAGCGCGACATCGATCAGCCGCGCAACCTGGCCAAAAGCGTCACCGTGGAGTAGCGCCGAACGGGTTCATTTTCTCAGCGTCTGCGGGCTGCCAGAACGGCGGTGACCAGATCCTCGGGAACGTCCGGCGGCAAAAAAACTAAATTATTAAAATATTAAATTATTAACAAAATGTTATTATTTAAAGTATTAAAACTACTTTTTTATTATTTAAGCAATTTTATTTTTTAGATCATTTTCAAAAAAAGGAAAAACGTGGGAGGTCCTTTTTTGCTACAATAATGTATTCACACCTGGAATGCACTGTTCATACTCTTGCTCTTTGAGTTTTTGCACAGTTTCATTCTATCTGCTTTTTAATGCCTAGGCCTTTAAAGGGGATTCAAGGGAATGTTGCTCCTTACTTTCAGTTGAAAAACTTTTTTTAATTTAAAAAAAAATAAAAAGCGAAGTTGAAACTTGAACTAAAATCACTGCATCTCAGTTTACGCAGCATATTTTTTAAAAATTCGGACGATTTGAAGAAAAGAAAATGCATATCTTCTGTCCGGCAGGCCCACGGCCTTTGCTGGCAATCGCCATTTGAATAGGTGGCCTAGCGGAACGATAAACGTGCTTAGTTGTCCACCTGACATCCAATCTAACCTCAGTTTAATGTAGCTATTTGTTTTTTTTTTTGTTTTTTTTACTTCTACCGTGGGGGAAATATTTAAAATTTATTTTCCACAATAAAGTGTATGTTTTCTTGTCACTGTTAAAGTTTTTTGGAAGTATTTCCGTAATGTTTATTTGATTAATTGTGTTATTGTTTTTTAAATTTGCTCCTCCTATATTCGGCTAAAGGCTACTGTTGAGGAGCAAATATAATTCATCGTGGGACAAATAGAAAACCTGCATTCAAACTTATTCTTTAGTATATTGTCCGCAAAAAAGGCGAAATACTGTCCGAAAGTATCTACAAAGACCATTGAACATTTAAGGCATGATACCTGTTGACTTTTGGGACTAAATTTCACTGCATATGTAATTTACGAATAGCTCTTAGTTCAATAGTTAAAAATCAACAAATTGTTTTTCGAGAAAGATCATCGAAAAGATTTTGGTAACGGGCAAAGTATGCTAAAGATTAAAGCTGGACAAGCATTTTGACGATAAAACCAATATTACCGTAAGAAACTGAACTTTTAAGGGAACGCAGGAACGATGCAAGCACACATTTAAAGACAATACGGCAGAAGTTGCAACCCATCTATTTCTAGCAGAGTTTTCACACCATAAAGTGGCAAAAACCATGAGACTAAGTCGAAAATCTTCTGAGAAAATAGGAATAAAATAAGAGCTAAGAGCTCATATGGCACTTGTGATAAGGTCGGAAGAGCCAAGAGCTCATATGGCTTTGCTAGAGCCAAGAGCAGCAGGATGTTCGACTTCTGCAGCTCGACGTCGTCCTGGGCGACGCGCGAGTCGATGCGCTTGTAGTGGTTGTGGACCGCGACCGAGAGGACCTTCTTCGCGCGCTCCTGGCCGATGACGTACTCGTCGAGGATCGTCTTGATCTCGGCCGGCTTCGGCAGGGGAGAGCCGGTGGAGAAGGAGTCTTCGCGGACGACCTCGTCCGCGATGATGTCGTTGCAGAGGCCGATGCATTCGTCGCAGATGTAGACGGTCGGGTACCGTGTAGAGAATTGGCTAAACAAATCAAATAGGTAGAAAGGACCACTAAAAAGCCTAGACAAATTCGACAATATTCCAATAGAGATCAGTTTATACCAGAGGCAATTTTCTGCGTCGTCAGTTCGGAAATCACTCGATTGATTTCAAAAACTTTCCTTTTAGTTCAACCTGTAATTATATATTTGGATTATCTCTTGTTTTCAATCATCCGTTTCACGGCCTACGTCTTCTTGAGTCACCGTTTAACGAATAGATAATTTTTCTGATATATCCAAGATAGTACATTCTACACGCTGATCTTGATCACTAAAATTATTCTAGAAATAAACAATGATGATTATCACGGTCAATCATATCAGTAGTCATTATTATGTCAAAGATTGTAATATTTGATAAATCCAGAGAGCGCAAATTGGCCTGGAAAGCAAATTGAGCTTTTAAAAATACATTTTTACGTTTACTTCAAGGAAATATCTCGTTTTTTTATCAGTCCCAATTTTGACTTTCCCTATTGTTCAATTCCATGAATATCCGCGCGCTTTGAATATGTTTATATTAGGTAAACACTCGTATCTTTATTTTTCAAATGGTCCAGCAAACTAGAAAATCCCAGCAAACTGAATGTAGATATTAAAGATATAAGCATTCTTGAGGCTGGCAGCTTGTGACGCACTTACGTCGAGGCTAGCCAACTGTACAAAAGTTCATAAGAACGTTTACTGCATAAGGTTTATGTTCTCTTTGAAAGACGCTATTTTGCGACGGTTAAGAGAAAGAGTCAAACTTTAGCTTAAAAAGCGGGGCGTTTAGGAGGAAAAGCCCCTTTCATATACGGAGTAATTTTTTGTTCGATTTAAGTTTTAATGTCACTTCTTACTTTCATTTAAAAACAACTTGTTTTTTTTTAATTTCGACAAGGACCTCTGCCAAGTCGTCCTCAGTGCTAAAAACCAAAAAACAAAAAAAAAAGAATAAGAAAGAGGAAAAAGAAAAAAAAATAAACAAAGAAGAAACAACAAGAATGTCTGATAGTCTTGGTTTAACTAGTAAATTGATCATCTTTGATTCATTTGCATTTTCTGTTCTTTGAGCTTCAACCTCAATTAACCATTCTCCAGAAAATCCAAATGTAATTTCACCTTGGAATTCAATTGGTCTGCCTTCTGTCTGTTTAATTATTTCCATAGGAACTTCAATTGGCGCAATATTTTTGGATGGATTTGATATCTTTACTTTAACTTGATCAGAATCATAAAGTTGATTTCCATCAAAATCGCACAGCGGCTTCTCAAGCCAATGCAAGTTCGCAATCCCTACGCTCCGCAATTGACGTTCACCAACGACAAGACCCGGCTGCGACGAGATCACCAAAAGTATCTGACGCTGATCGACTGCGTGGCACTGTTGCACCAGCACCAACGAACGGTTCACTTTGCTGAAATCGATGGCGAGTCGATCGAATACATCAACGTAGAACCATCCGACATCGCAGTAGCCAACGGGTTGGCTGGCGAAGTGCTGGGGCGCAGCCAAAAGCCTATGAGCTGGTGATATTTTCAGTCACTTCTTATAAAGGAATTCCCCACCCCCTTTTTGCAGCTTCAAACATGAAAATGTCGAACTTAGTCGATATTTTCAGAATTACTTTGGATGTCTATTGCAGTTCTGAGTAAATCTTTTTTTTACTTTAATTTATTTGTGACAAATAATATTTTGGTTGGCCGTAATTTAAAAGCATAATAGGCTATAAGGCAGATTCAAGAGGAAGTATGGAAGAATTAGTAAATCGCTGCGACTCGGGTGGACACTTCAGTTGGTTTCTGGAAATTAGTGCCGGACGTTGCGATGGAGGAGCCGGACGACTTAACGGACAGACTTACACTGGTGTCGTAGGGTTTGGTGGACACAATCTGAGAGGACTGCTCACGCACGAAACATGTGGTGAGCACTTCCCATTCGAGTTCGAACGGGCTGCCGAGGCTCGACTTCCAGGCGACTGTGACGGAAACGGAGAGCTTCAGCTGAGTGATGCTGTATGCCTGCCGTCCTCCGACGCTGTCATAATGCACATTCATCCCGGCCGCGCCCATTTCGATTTTCCGAAATCTGATATTGAATAATGCGATAACCACCCGATGTGGTTATGTAAAATACGATCAGTCAGTCGCCCTGACCGCCGGCGATCTCGGCCGCCAGGTTCCTGAGCTCGTGCAGGAACTGAAGGGCGGCAGGCGACAGCAGATCGAGACTGCGGTAGGACACGCCGACCAATTCGCGGGAACAGTTGATTCAGCGAATCTATCAATGGTTCGCCGTCTGTTTGCGTGGAAACGACAAACTTCGGTGGATCATTAACAGCAGCATCGCAACAGCCATCAACCACGTTTTTTCACGCGAACCATCATCCGCCGATGGTGGCGTCTACAAAAGACGCTGTGTTTCAGTCGGCGGCGACCGCAACCTTCGTTTCGACAAGGTTCATCGCTGGTCTGCGCATCGCGGATCGCCTTGATGCGAAATGGAATCGTCACCATGTCCCAAATGCCCACAAGGAAAGTGAAAAACAGTAAAAAAAAAAAAATAAGCTAAAGACGTCAAAACAGGTACCTAACTGTTTAAAAAGGTTAATCTTTCCTTTTTAAGTGTGGCTCTCTTTAAGAATCGGAATACTCTTAATATATAAGTTTTACAGACAAAAAGCGTTGAAAAATTTGGAAACAATAGCGAAAATGTGGTGCTTCCCTTAAAACCTCAAAATTTTGAAACAAATAAAAGAAAAATCTTAGAAAATCGCAGTTTTCAGGTATGAATCTCTTGGCTAATGCGTCATCAGACCCAAATTACGATTTCTACCGCCACGAGCATCGTATTGACGCCTAGACGAACTAACGAAGAGCCATTTTTGTTAAAAAATTTGGTAAGTAAATAATAATTTAATGCAAATCTGTCAGGAAATAGGTAATCTTCTCTGCTTCTGAATTTTGATTGGACATAGCTTGAATTGATAAAAATAAAATAAAAAAAAGCTTTTCAAGATAAATTATTTCTTTAAGGAAATAACAAAAAGATTTAAACAAAAATAATTTTTGTTTAATGGGAATAATTTAACAAAATTATTCCCATTGAGGAGGAGCTGGATTTCCCGACATTATTTAAAAAACAATCTATATTTTCAGAAAGAAAAGCTATCATGGAAATCATTGATAGTATATAAAACGTTAATATAAAAATTATTTTTGATTCGGAAGCTTGTTTAATAAAACTATTTAATAATAAATGGAGAAATTTTTAAGCACAATGAAAATGGAAAATAGATGTAATCGGGGGGGGTTGGTGTGTTGGCCCCGGAGTTTTTGTTATCTGATGTTTGGACTATTTTTTTCAGAAAATGGCTATATGAACATTTTTATTGAATGGGTCTGGGGAAAAAGGGCGAGGGGGAAGGGGGCTAGTTGCCATCTAACCTCTTTTGACTGATAAAATGTGAACTAAAACTTTCAGTTGATAAGCAAATGAATCCTTAGTGAAGTTTATGCGATCATTCCTTCTATAAGAGCAATATATCCCCCAAACCACAACCATATTTATATATTACAATATTACATATTATATATTATCATATTATCTGTTTATATATTATAATGATACTTATATTATCATTATATAATATAAATATAATAGTTACCCCACAATTATTATAATTATTATAACAATTAATAACTATAATTCTAACCATTATAATTAGTATAACATTATAGTATCAATTGCTTAATCAACATAATAAATAGTAATATGAAAATATATTTATAATTGTTTGTGAAATATAATTACAATAATTGTGTTAACCGGAAGTTCAGATATACGGGTTCAGATAAACGAGGTTTCAGTTGCGCGGTAACCGCTAAAACTAGTATACATTGGAGCAAACTGACTTGGCTTAATACCCAGATTAAACAAAAAAAACAAGTTTTTTAAAATTAAAGTAAGGAGCGACATTAAAACTTAAAACGAACAAAAATTACTCCGTATATGAAAAGGCCTATCCTCCTCAACGCCCCGCTCTTTACGCTAAAGAGGCTTCAGGCACACCAAACTTGAGTTGTGTTAGATTAATTCAAGTCATGTTAGATATGAACGACTTGAATAAGGTGCTCGAAGTGGCATTGCTACGGTCCATCCTGTCTTTTGAAGTGGATAAAGTGGATAGTCCGCTATCCAAGTGGATGGGGGATGTGTAGGGTACATCCAATTTCAACAGTTTCATGGAGGTGTAAAAAGTACATTTGGTTATATGAAGGCTCTTAATCGCCTTGAGTGAGTTATACCGGATATGCCGCCAAATTGATTATAATGGACGTCTTACGTTTTGGTGTCAGTCGTCGTAATTTAAACTTTACTCCGCTAATAGTTCTGTTTTTTAAAATTTTAGTGTTAATTTTTTTTTCATTTAGTTTCCGCAACTATTTTGACAATGTATCAATTCCAAATGTAATTAAAATATATATTTATAATTCCAATTCAAGCCCTGCCATTTGAAACCAAATTAAGTCATTCTAATTCACACAAGCATTACCGAACGCGATCGCAATTTTACAAAATAAGACCCATGGGAAATCCCACCAGCAGAAGATCCCGCCTATCCGACAAATGTATGCATACTTCCCAATAACAAATACCATACGTAAACAAAGGGCATACTTTGTAACTTAAAGACCTTTCCCTACAGGCTATAGAAGGGGGGAGATCATTATATATCTGAATGCATAATTGTTTGGCTTTTAACTTATGATGAACAAAATGGACATCTCTAAATTTTGATCGGGCAATTTTGCAAAAAAGGGACGTGAAAGGGGGATTAGACAACTCTGTTAAATTCATGCCACTTACTAACACAAGTTTTAGTAAAAGAATAGATGAAATGAATGAGGATATTGAAAGCCTACTTGTTGAAAAGTTCAAATCCAGAAATTTCTCACTACAAGTGGCTGAATCACCTCTGACAGACAAGTTAGGTTCTACTGCTAGTATATGCATCAGTTTGTTGTTTGTTGTTGGTGTAATTGAATGGAGCTTCCAGAATTTCTTCAGTATATGCATCATATACAGATTAAGGCGACCACAACGATGATACATAATCCATATTACCACGTTGTATCTGTATGCGGCCTCTATAATCTAGAAACCTTCGATGATAGATACCCTCACCACCAAGACACTTAATAATATAATTTTCATAACGTTTACTTTCAAACCTTATAAAATCTGCCCATGCTTTATAAACAACCTTAGAATCAATATCTTTTTCCATATTATAAGATATTTGAAGCCAACAAACAATACTCGGCTCTACTATAGAACCTACTACATTAACAGAAGACTGTGCTTCTTTTTTTGTCTTTTTATCTCTTTTTTTTTTCTTTTTTGTCTTTTTATTTTTGTCTTTTAAGAATGCTTTTTTCTAGAACTATAATCAAATTTTCTGAGCAGCTTCATCAGAAATATCAAGCAGAACATAAATATATTAGCTATAACTACATACCAGTGATAATGGAACTACAACGAAATTCTGCAGGAAAAAGGAGATTAAGAAAAAGCTTATCCTGTATAGACGAGGTAGCCGGCTTTGCAATAGCTGCAGGGCCAGGGCTTGGTCACGTCAAACAGGCGGAACAGCAGGAACGCGACGATCCAGGGAAGGAGGGCGAAGGGCGCCACGGCGAGCGGCAGAAGCTGCCCGACGACTTCGTCTATGACGACTTCTTTCGGGTCCGACACGCCCGTGGCGCGCCCGTAGACGTCCGCGGCCCCAACGCCCGCGACGCATAACACCGCAGCCGCCGCCAGCAGCCCGGGCGAGCCGAAGAAATCGGCGAGCGGCAGGGCAAGAAATCACGACCCATCAAGAAGATCTCCATCGCGCTCAAACAGATGACGTCGAATCCTTCGACGCGGGGCTCGAACTCGTCAAAACTCCCGACGATTACTAGGAGATGGTGACGTTAGAAATTTGGCGTCGCTAGTCCTCTTCCTTGTGAAAATTTCTGCGTTGTCCTGCTTCGACAACCCGCAAGGGGTTGCCTGCATCGGACGCCTTGAACTTTCCTACAAGATAAGAGTCCTCTCAACACCGAATTCCTAACTGATGGGGGTCGCCGAGTTCGACCACGCGCCCTTCGCCGCCCTCGCGATCCATGATGACGGCACCGTCACACCGCACTTTCCGGAATGGTTCCACCGGCGGTCGACCGACATGCCGGCGGCGTGGCGGCCGAACGGCGCCATCCACATCTGCGACGTGGCGCGCCTGCGCAAGACCCGGTCGTACATCGAGCCGCCGATCCTGGCATATTGCATGCCGCGCGAGCGCTCCATCGATATCGATACCGCCGACGACCCACTCAAAGATTCGTCATTGGTATCCTTTAAAAACAAATTGTTGTTTATTGCCTATCAGCTGTTGATTAGTGAAATACTAATAAGCAGGGCAATTTTCTTTAGTGAAATGCAATACAAGTCTCCCGTGAAAGCCAGTAAAAGGTTAACATTTGATAGAATGTGCAAATATATCAGAAATAAAATATAACAATACATATTAAATTAAATACCTAAATTTACAGGATATTCAAAAATTTTATGATTTTGACTATTTACACTTTTTGAATATATTCGACAATGTCTTTTTGAAATCGGTAAAAGATCTATAAAGAAATAAAAATAA
This sequence comes from Alatinidae sp. Z8VKAUB7J3, assembly GCA_010016025.2. Classification (NCBI taxonomy): domain Eukaryota; kingdom Metazoa; phylum Cnidaria; class Cubozoa; order Carybdeida; family Alatinidae; species Alatinidae sp. Z8VKAUB7J3. The sequence continues at coordinate 181,315,917 of JAAAKM020721499.1, read as the reverse complement.
AAAACTATTAATAAAATTAAAAAAACTCACCAAAGAAAACTTTAAGTCTCTCTCTTCTGTACTACCTTCGAGTTGATTGCTTGAATCTGAACTGATTTGAACGAAAATATCACCGCTATTTATACTAAACCGCTCGTGATAAAATCTCTAAGTGAATATATCACGAGCTAATACTGTCAACTCATTCGAAGAACAAAATTTCAGCCTTTCAGCCATGCTATAAAAAGAATTAATCGAACACACTCATTTAAAAAAAAGGATTTTTTTTTAAATCGGTAAAGCAACTTCCTCCTTACAAGGGAAGTCCCCCTATACTTATATGAAATATTCTTGAGCGAATTTAAGTGTAGTTGGTGTAAGTAGCCATTAAATGCCATTCTAGGTCAAAAAGATGAGCGTTTGTCACTATTGGGTACTTATTGTTAAACAATATCTATTTATTTATCATTTAAACAAAAATCACACACTACGACTCAGCATTAAAAATTGATGTGAAGAAAGGCACAAATTAGCGGGTACTATCACGGCGAAGATTTTGCTTTAATGCGACAGAGTCAGATATCTGCTGGTTTATACAAATTTTGTCAGTCGGACGGTGGGTTGAGGTTAACTTTGCCCAGGTGCCACCAACACTAGTAATAGTCCTGAAATTTTGGACTTACCCAGAATTTCCATATTCTGTTCAATCTCCTCGAATACCACGTCCTGGAAGCATGCACAAAAGGAGAGGGAGAGAAGACAATGATGAACGAAAACCAAAGATGTGAGGGAGTTGGGAGAGAATGGAACCGACCGTCAGTTCTTGGTCGGCAGCGAATTTGTAATAGAAAGCCCAAGCGTCACCGAGGTCTGGGTTGACAGTCACTGCACGATTGAACCAGGTCCGAGCCTTCTTGTATTTGCGGTTCGACCAGAACATGCTGAAGTAGGGAGTGAGAGCCGACGTGAGTGAGGAGCATAAGTTTCATCAAATTTAGTCGTATATATCAGAAGTTACGATCCTGTGAAAATTTGCCTTTTTTTGAAAATATGGGAAAACACCCCCTAAAAGCTATAGAATCTTAACAAAAATCACTCCACCAGGTCCAGTGTATTAGTGAACCCTTAAGGTATAAGTTTCACGCTCCTATCTACAAAAATGCGGAATTTTATATTTTTTTCTAGAAGATAGATCACGGATGCGTGTTATTTGTTTTTTTTTGTTTTTTTTTCACGATTCTTACACTACAGGTCTACTTTATCTGCAATACAGGCCTCCTTTATGTACAAATATATAACCCAAATTATGTATCTCCCAAGGATTTTGCCATGTGCCACTCTTGTTTTGTTAAATATGTAGCTTTCAACATTATTTAGCTAGGATGAAAGTAAATGCATTACCTGATGTTTTTTTGTTCTTTCATAATTTAGTTATTGCTTCTAGGGATAGATCAAATTTTGAGCCCTCAAAGGTACTAAACCCTAACCTAGTATAGACAAATAAAGATTTGGAATATTGTCTCCTTTTTATAATAGAATTACTTATCCCATCGTTTAATTATCCGTGGGGACAAACATAACAAATTCTTTAAAAAACAGCAAAAGTAGGGCTGGAGCATGTACTTTTTAAAAACTAAAATTAATAATTTTTGACAAAACGGATTACGAAAAAAAAACAATTAGATTTCTTTATAGTGGTAGCAAGCACTACGGTTTCTGATGCTTATTCTGATATTTGTCTTTCACGACGCTGTACGTGCCTTCTTTAATATCATGACGCACTGGAAAATTCGTGACGACGATGCCCGTCGGCTGCTCGGGGGAATGTCGAACGGCGCCTATTACGCTCTGAAGAAGGGGGGCGACCGGGCGCTCGACGAGGACAAGCTTCGCCGGATCTCCTATCTCGTCGGCATCTTCAAGGCGCTGAACATTCTCTACAGCGAGGAGTTGGCGGACCGCTGGATGCAACTGCCAAACAAGAACAGGATCTTTGGCGGGAATTCTGAAATAGATGTTAATGAAAAAACTGATAAATTAGCAAAAGAGGCTACTCTTCTAAGCTCAAGATGTTCAGAGTGTTCAAATTTTGTATCCAAGGTATCGAATAATTAACTGGTTATTAAGGAAATCAGAAATAACTTTGAAACCTGGACAATCTTGCAGTCAATATAAAGAATATTTTAAAAGAAAAACACCAGGTAAAAAGTATAATGTACTTTCCGTATATTCTTATATTATACGAATAACACACACGGAGAACTTTTAATTTTCGTTAGAATGAACCCTTTTGTGACATTATAGAACCAATGGATCGATAATATCACCCCTGGGAAAAAAAGCAAATAAACACGCACCCGTGATCGGTCTTCTGGCAAAAGAAACGAAATTCTACATTTTTGTAGATAGAAACTTGAAACCTCTACAGTAGGGTTATCGGATACGTTGAATTGTATGGTGTGATTTTTGTTAAGATACTATGACAGCATAAAAATATAATTCTTTTTATGTATGACTGGATCCGGTCGGGATTTAAAATAGGAGATCTGAGTTACGAGGTCCTTTTAAATATGAAATTTCCTTATTATCCGATCCCTCCTTTGTAAGTTAAAAATACCTAACTTTTTCTAATTTTTCAGAATTAACCCTCCCCCCAACTCACCCAAAGAGAACGAATACGTTTCGGTTATTTTAATCACTTACCGAGGACTTGTGCTTATTTTTCTTACCAAGTTTCATCCCTATCCCTCCACTCTAAGCGTTTTCCAAGACCGCTATTCAATACTTTTACTAGTAATATCAATGCCACTGCTATTGCTACTATTACAACTATGCCTAGCTGTATGAAGGTGAAATTTTCATGGAATTTTGAGGGGGGAAGTGGAACCGAGTCACAACGCGTCGTCCGTATGCAGGTTGTCAAAACAGTGTAACAGCCATATCTTAGGAACAGTTTGGCGTGTAGAGTTAAAAATAACAGGGTTTGTTGTGAGGGATATTGAACTAAACAAAAGAAAATGTTGGCAAGTTCAAGAAGCGCTCCGCCATAATACTTACAAGTTAAATTGGCATAATTTAGGCACAACAATACTGATATGTTTCTAACTTAATCGACATGACCAGAATTGAGGGAGAGATAGTGAGCAAACACGGTGAGTTAAATTGGGTCGAGCTTCAGACATGTAATGTTGAAGGTGCCATGAAGCTATATGGTGAGTTGTACGGGTGGACTTTTCAAGCTGAGGAAAATGAAAATGGTGATGTCTATTGGTTAATCTCTAAAACACTTTTTGCTTCACAAAATGGGAAGCTTAAAGTCTATCAAAAATGAAGGGGCTTTTAATGTGATGCATCAGCTTCAATACTTTTTGCTTCACATAAGCTTCACAAAATAGGAAGCTTAAAGTCTATCAAGAATGAAGGGGCTTCTAATCTGATACATCAGCTTCAACGCTATTTATATAATCGAAGAAGTGCACGCCTCCAGTCAATTCTAAACTTACCCTACTGCCTAGAAGAAAACTTCCAATTGTGCAACGATGTGGCGCGTGGGTGAAGGCGATCGGGCTCAGCGGGTTGAAAGCGACATCCCACTCCACCCGGAAACGGCCAGTTTGTATGCCGCTCTCATGATGGCACAGGTGGACCTCTTCCTCTCCAAAGGCCATTCTTACAGCGAAGTCTGTAATGAATCCATCATTGAAGCGGTTGATTCGCTAAATCCGTATATGCATGCTCGCGGCGTGGATTTTATGGTCGACAACTGTTCAACCACCGCACGCTTAGGCGCTCGCCGTCCTGCTTAAAACAAAAACCCCGTACCTCCACAGCACTTCCGTCAGGTCTTAGTATAATGGTCAATTTCAAAACCCATTATCTCAGACCCGTTATTTCAAAACCGATTATCTCTGTAAAAAAGTTTATTTTGAAACTTCTTGATTTATAATTTCTGTTGTTTCATTTTTATTTGGTTTTATTAAAATCAAAATCTGACTTAATTTGACAGCTTACTACACAGTTACTCAACCAAAAAATATAATTTGAAATTACTATTTAATGCTGGGTGAAAAGATACTACTAAAGTTACGTTCTGTAGCGTGGTGACGATAACGGGTGAGTTTTGTATTTGTTTTCCTAGTGCTCTTCGCTAAAATAAGCAAAAATAATAGGGGGTCCGATTCTGTATTAGCACCTGCTAAGCATTATCTTGGAGGGGATTGACGGATCACTTCGAAGGGGTGTGTCGCAAAGAAGAATAGCCTCACTCCATTCATAGAATGACTACGAATAGCAACTAAAGCCATAAATAGCGATCAAATTCATATTTCAACACTTTTCTGTTAAAATTTAGGTCATTTTTGTTTCAAGAAAACAATTAGTAATTTTGTTTGCTGTAATTTTTCAACAAGGGGGCTCGCATTGCGAGTAACTTCTCAAATAAGCTAAAATACAAATTAAAAGGACAACCAATTTGAGGGAAATTTCATTTTTCTTTTTTTAAAGATTCTAGTTAGTCCTAGTTTTCAGTATAACCAAACTGACCGGGGTTTTAAAAATGTTGGGGTATATGCACTTCAATACTTAAGGTAAAACTGGAAAAAAATCCAATCTTATTAAAATCACCATGACCCTCCCAAAAGCTTGTTTACAGTACACTAATGTCGTCTGCAGCAATTCTGCATTAAAAACTGAGTCCACTATTTAATTTATGCATATTTGACGCATATACATTGTTTATTTATATATTGTGGAATATTTTTGAAATTAACTAAGTAACATCTTTGCTAAAAAGTAACTTGATAACAATCCTATTGAACACATTGAGATGGACAACGGCGTCAACCGGGATCTGGTGCTTGAGAATCTGGACGATATTTCGCTCGGCATCACCTACGCCTTCGGCCTGCCCGAAGAGTTCGACTTTCCCAACATTCTTGCGTGCCCGTAGTTAACAAGAGAGAACGATCATGAAATCAGCTACCACAACCCGATCTCTGCCGCTGGCACTCATGTTGATGGCTCTTGCGATGATTGCAGGTCCCGCAGCAGCCGAGCGCCTGATACCCTTCCAGGGAAATTTGCAGAAGGGATCTGAGCCTCTTTGAATTTTTTTATTCCGTTTCGAAATGAGGTGTAAGTTATGCCGGTATTTTTCTGGGCCAAAATGGTCTTTTTATTATTTTTGACTTTGGGCTTTACGGCCGAGGGTGCCGAAGACTGGCCTCAATATCGAGGAGTCCATCGCGATGGCAATGCTCAGGGTGAATCTCTATTGCGGCAATGGCCGGAAAAAGGGCCAACTCAATTGTGGCGCTCAGAGATTGGTCCCGAAAAAAATGAGGTATTTTGAACTTACAAGTGGGTGATGGGATCTTAATGAATTTTGATATTTAGAAGGACCTCGTGTCTCAGAGCTCTCATTTTAATTCTCGACCTGCATTCAGCCTCTGATTTTCCTTTTAAATCAATCTATTGATTCTTAGAATTTTGCTGGAGCTCTATGAGCTCTTGACTCTTGGCTCTTCCGACCTTGTCAGAAGCGCCATATGAGCTCTTAGCTCTTGTTATAGTAGTGCCATTGTGCTCATATTGAAGAAAAAAACTTAGTCTTTGGAAATCCTGGATACGAATTTGCTTGCTTTACTCAAATTGAAAACTCCATTTACTCCATTTTTTTATGCTCATTACTTTATAATTGAAATCGTCGTTTCTCTTATTAAAGGTTTGAAGGTTATGTAGGCCTCAGTAGTTACTGCAGCACCCCTGGTGACCAAGAGTATACCCAGGATTTTTGTTCGGGGGGACTACAAAAAAAGACTTTACAAGACGCATCAAAAATGTGAGTTAACGGTTATTTAATAGTTGACCGGTCGTCTATCGATTTTGTAAAAAAATATCATGAATACATGGAATCTTTGGGGAAGATTCTGGAAACAGGTATTTGAATTCAAAAATGGATCTTGAAGAATAAGTCTACTGGATGCTGTCTAAAAGATCTCAACTGAAATTTGGTCGCATTCCGATCCCGATAAGCGTCCGGATTCGGGATTGCTCCTTTTTCAGAATATTAGGTTATGTACGATACGAGTAAAGGAGCAAATGACAGCCAAACTGACTTCAGCCGATTTCCGACCGGAGGACATTCTGCGTCATGTCGATTACTTGTGTCGCAAAGAGCTTGGTGGCCGCATGACCGGAACAAAAGGCGAGCGTCTGGCAACCGCCTATGTTGCTTCCTATATGGACACGCTGGGTTTACAGCCGGCTGGCAAGAATGGCAGTTGGTATCAAGAGTTCTCGTTTCCTGCTGGCGCAAAACTGGGCAAAGAAAACCAGTTGACACTGGGTGAACTGAATCAGACAGCTGGTTATGATTTCAACAGTTAAATGACTGTAAAATCTCTATTATACCACCTAGAAATCGATTGTTTCATAATTGTCTATAGAAGCATGCATAGTGACATGATGCTAACTTATTAACTCCAAAAAGAAAACTCCACCATCTTCATGGACAGCCACAGTACCAGCCATCACCTCACAAGAGGACACTCAAATAAGCTACAAAATTTAAGCTCCAATCAAGAATCCATCAAATGTATTTTTCCACAAGCATTAATTACCTTTTGTTCTATGAAGGAGTTGATTTAAGAGATGAATATCGAGATTAGACAAATTTCAAGATTAGCCAGATCTGTTAATTGTATGATACTTCTTTAATTTCTGGAGTTTGACGAGGCTATTCCAAAAATTTCAGCAGCTGTGTATAAGACAAACTTTTGACATGGATGCTTCAGAGCCTAAAATTTCCAAGAAATGTAAACTAAAGCACAAAAAGTCTTGGTACTACAAACAAGTGTGTTGCTGCACTATGCAAGTAAGTGCCATGACAAATAGCAGCACACCTGTGAACATCGAATGTACCAACAGTAAAGACCAACAAGTAGTCAACATTTTATACTACTTAGGATCCACCAAGAATATAACAAATAAGATTATAAGCAACACAATATATCAGCTATCCCAAACCAATATGTTAAGAAGGCAAATATGGCGTTAATTAGGGTGTGTTTGACACATGGGGAATTTGACTCAACATGGTGACCCAAAAGCATCCACCATATAAGCGCGACCGTTCAGAACGTCTCCTACCGTAGGTTTGAAATAGAGATAAAGGCGTTTACCTTCAACCCAGCATCCAAACCCAAATGCTAGGCTCAACAAATACCAAATGACCGCCTGATCTTGTGTGCCCAATGCAGCTAGCGGTGCCATAACTAGCGCTAACATCGGTAGATAGCAATACTGCCAAAATCGCGGATTTTCATATTCGTACGGATCCCTATCCGTGTAGAAAACCGCACCGGCCCCCGTAAAAACTCCAGTACACAGTCTGTTGATTTCAAATGTAGTCCAAAAATAGATACATAGGATAGTTATCAGCTCAATGGATTATCTAGATTTTTTGTGGTTTAGCTCATCACAAAATGACTACTTTTACAAATATATAAGGTTTCTGTAGTTGGAAACACTGGCACCACTGGGCAGTGGGTGACAAACTTTGACTAATTGAATGCTCCCTGCTTATTCAAATCACTTATAAGCCCCTATTCAACAGATAGGCAATAACCTAGCTCAAAAATCCAACAGTGAAGCAAGTAATGACAGCAACTCCAAGAAGTAAAGGGAGCAACCGAACATATGTTCGCATCCTAAACAAAGCAGGCTATAAAAAACTGCAGCCACGGAAAAAAGGCTTGCTATCAAGCAAAGATAAATGCAAGAGGACAGCATTTGCCAGGAAAGCACTGAAGGAACGAGATGATGCATTTTGGACACATGATGTGGCTTTCTATCTGGACGCTGTATCATTTGTGCATAAGTACAACCCTTAGGCGATGACGGTACTTGGTACCACATCACGCCGGACGGCAGCTTCTGGGAGTGGCTTGGCGGTGGTGCCTCGAATCGCGTATTGGTCACGGAACTGTCTCCGGCCGCACACGAGAATCCGGTGCTGCTCTATGACGCTCAGCCCGGGCTGGCTCCTGCCGTCGTGTCGGTCAATGGAACAACGCTCACGATTGATCCGGAGGACGGGTTCGTGGGAACCTTCGTGGTTGACCTGTCAGTTTCGGATGGATTCAGCCAATTCGCCTATCACGGCAGTACCGGCGCGGCGGTGAGCCTCGGCGGCATGGCGGCCATGCACCGGCAGGGTGGTTTCCCGTTGCCCAACTACGAGTATATCCGGCCGCCCTACACCTATCGCGACGCGGGCAACATGTCGCCGGAGGAGTTCGGACGCGTCGCGGCGCGCGCGCTCGAGGAAAAGATCGCCGAGTTCGGCGCGGACAGGATCGGCGCGTTCATCGCCGAGCCGATCCAAGGCGCCGGCGGGATTCCTCAAATATCACTTAATCAGCTGATTTTAGACAAATTTTTCTGCGACTAAAAAAATCACCCTTTTTTTCAATGTGTTAGTCCTACAAAAAGGCGCATTCATTTTTTTTCTTTCGAGGCAAACCCAGCAATTTTGCAACATGAAATTGAATTACAAGCGCTACGGAGACGGTGATGAAGTGCTGATTATTTTACATGGATGGTTTGGAATGTTGGATAATTGGGCTACGCTATCCAAGCGGTTTTCAGAGAACTACACACCTTGATCCAGAAGAACCAGATCAGCATGCCGCCCAGCACCGCGCCGAAGTTGTTGCCTGACCCGCCCACGATCACCATCACCCAGATGAGGAAGGTGAACCGCAGCGGGTTGTAGGTGCCCGGCGTCAGCTGGCTGTCCAGCGTGGTCATCATCGCGCCGGCAACGCCGCAGATTGCGGAACCCAGCACAAAGATCTGCAGGTGGCGGCGGGTAACGTCCTTGCCCATGGCTTCGGCCGCGGTCTCATTATCGCGTATTGAGCGCGACCATGCTGTACTCCAGCGCCTCGGAAACACGCCATGACCGGCTGAGGTCCCGGGTGAACACGTAAGCTGCAAGTCCGAACGGGGACTTGTTGGCCAAGGACACAGCCTCGGGTTCGGTGCCAAACGGCATGATCGGCGCGACAGGCCCGAAGGTCTCTTCGTTGAAGATGGCCATGTCGGCCGTGACATCGGCCAACACTGTGGGCTGGTAGAACAGCCCGCCCAGGCGATGACGCGCGCCAATCAGATCGGATTTTGACGGGGCCAGGTTATTTGTTTATCCAGGAAAACTTGCAGTTTGCCTGGTGTAACTATACTATTTGCATGCATTACAGATGATATTACCTCTTAAGATATGTAAATATTGGACAAACAATTTTGAAACGATTCTAATTGAAGTTGTAGCCTCTTTTTGAGTAGAACGTTTGATGGTAATAATGTCACTTTTAGTAGTCGGCTATTTAGTTAAATTCAGAGAATGGCAGCCCCGCCTCCTGCCGAATGATGAATGATACATTTTCAAAGATTGTCTTTGTCCTCGTCAAAGATCGTCTAGGACCGGACAAAAAGCTGGTCGTCCCGAATAGAGTGGCGAGATGTCGCAAGAAAAGATTTACTTTGACTCTAATGAGGTAATAAAACAAATACTTTTATAGTTCCAGCCATCCTCAAAATGGCTTAAATCCCACCCGAAACCAAAATTTAGTGAGCTAAAGACTATTCCTCCAGTGCCTCCGGAGGTACACATAGCGTCACTCACTTTTAACTAATTCATATTAAAAAATATTTGTGTCACTTTTTACAAAAATATTTTTGTCACTTTTAATTAATTAGCTTTTAATTACTCACTTTTAATTTAACACTTTAATTAAAATTACTCAATTCTAATAACTCACTTTTAATTAATTCACATATTAAAAAATATTTGTGTCACTTTTTACAAACTATACACAAATGTTAAAAATATTCTTAGCTTATCAGTGCTAGACAGCAGCAATACTCGTAGTAAACGGCATTCGCCAGCGACACAGCGCGCAAGAAGGCGACACCACGGCGCTGTTAGGCGAAAAGGCCGCGCGTGAGGCGATGGAGGCTGCCGGGGTCACGGCCGATGATATCGATCTGATCGTGGTGGCCACATCAACCCCTGACAACACCTTTCCCGCGACAGCCGTGGACATCCAGAGCCGGCTTGGCATGCACCACGGCTTTGCTTTCGATGTCCAGGCGGTGTGCACCGGCTATATTTATGCATTGAACACGGCCATCTACAAACAAATTGAGTTTTAACTGGTATTCACTATTTAAATTTTTGAGTCCTTGAAAGTTCATTATCCTTCTTATCTCATCCCCCATAAAGACTTATTCTCATATGGAACATAATTTATTAATTATCCTTTTATTTTTTATTGGCAAAAGGGTTTAAAATAAAAACTGAGTATTCAACAAATTGGTTTGTCCCAACCCCATGTGTGGGCTGTTCAAATCCAAGACTTAATAAGCATTAAAAACCTTTGCTTCGAATAAAAAAAATCAAGTTTTTTTTTTAACTGCAAGTAAGGAGCGACATTAAAACTTAAAACAAATAGAAATGATTCCGTCTATTAAAGGGGTTGTCCCCTCCGTAACGCCTCGCTCTTTACATTAAAGTTTTTTATATTGTTTTAAAGAGTAGAGTTGTGACAAAGAGTCAAACTTTAGCGTGAAGAGCCAGGCGTTGCGGAGGGGACAACCCGTTTCGTATACGGAATAATTTCTGTTTCGTTTTAAGTTTTAATCTTACTTTCAGTTGAAAAACCTGGTTTTTGTTATTTAATGAAGCTTAGGGACAAACATTCTTCGAAAGGAAATGGAAAAATTGCGTCAATTAAAACTAAATAAAAATGAAAAAAGTAAATAATTACAAAAAATACACAAAACAACAGCCTGTTTACAAAAACTAATATATAAACTCCTAGCATTCAGCTCTGTTGACCAATGCAAAGATTTGGGCGGATATTTCTTTTTAACAATATCGACAGTTTATCGACAGTCATAAATTGTGCTTTTAAATTCGGGGATTTGTTTATCAACGTTGACATATTCTTGTTTGAACACCAATCGACCATCTTCAAGCAAAGTGGCACCATCTATGTTCGATTCAGAAGGCATACCCTAAAATTATTAATCCTTAGCATACAGCAGTGTACAGGCTGTTCACTCAGACGTCAAGGAACAGACAAGCTCCTTAAGGAACGAAAATACATTTCATCTTACAAAAGAAAAACACAAAATAAAATTAAGGTTGTTCTATTACCTAGCTACACTAACAGTGGTTTTAAAAACAGTTTTTTATACTTCAGAATCAAAAAGACTAATTTTTTCATCACTACTATTGTGCGAGTTCATTTTTAGAAATTTGCGTCAGTGGTTGTAAAGAAACGGTGGAATAATGTTTTAGGACTAACTTGAAAAAAATACGAAAGTCTCTTGTTATAATTAAATTAAAAAACAATTTTTTTTAACGGAAAGTAAGGAGCGAAATTAAAACTTAAAACGAACAGAAAAAAACCTTATTTGTGTAATACATAATCATCAGGTGTTATTTTCAAACTTACATATTGCAATATCAAACAGTCGTGGTAACGAACTGTAAGTAGGGAGCAACCCGATTGAGTAGTAACTGGAACTATAAAAACGGAATTTTGATACCAATAGATACATCAAAAGAATTGGATTTTAATGCTGATTTTAAGTATATAATTCCATTAATTTTAGTCTTACCCATCAAAAGTTATAAGCCTGAGAATATTTGCCTTAGTTGGATCATCAAAGGCGGTCCGGTGGACAACGGTGTCATCCTGCCCGGTGACGTCATCATCAAGTTCGACGGACAGGAGGTCGAGGATATGCGCGACCTGCCGCGCATCGTTGCCGAGAGCCCGGTCGGCAAGGAGGTTGATGTCGTCATCATCCGCAAGGGCGAGGAGCAGACCATTGCCGTCACGCTCGGACGTCTCGAGGACGGTGAACAGCTGATCGCTCGCGATCAGGGAAACACGGACGAACCTCAGACAACCCACGTATGCCTCTAATCGCTCTCCTCTAAAATCCAACCATAAGGGCATCAACTCTACATTACTGCTGCTAATAATTTGTCGCAGGAGAATACTGCCTTGAGGCTAATACAACCGTGCAAAGCCGCCTAAGATTCTTGGGTAACACTTACGTCCAGGGATACCACTGCCCAGGGGAAGTAAAGTAAGCATATCTCAGACACACAGGTTTGACCGACATCACCTTGAATTTTCATATACGGCTTCATAAAACAGACCCACCGGATTTTCCTTCGAAAGATTTTCCGGATTCGATTTCAATAGCTCGAGAATTAGAAAAAAATAAGAAACAAGGTGCATTTGGTAAATTAGAACGCTTTCAGAAAAAACCAACCGATCGTATTGCTATGGACAATCCCGGTAACCATCTTGTTTCGACAAATAACTCATCCTCTTCTATCTCTCACTGCAGGTCTTCAACCGAAAAACGTCGATTTTCCTGGCCCAGGCCAATACGCAACAACTCGACCTTGGGGCAGGGATGCTTTCGCCCTCCAATCACATTTGACTGTTTCTAATCGAATGAGTTCTTTTCGAATTTAAAAGCTTTTATATCCTTGTTTTTTTTCAGGGATTTGTATGCGTAACGGAACTCTGCAATGTAATCTCATCTTTATTTCCAATTTGTCTATCAAAAATTGGACCAAGTCATAGCTTGGTGAATCCGCATCTACCACTTGTGACCTTCGGCAAAATTGAAACATGTTTTCAGTCTCCGAAGAAAATAAGACAAGGAAGGGCCTTATCCCCATGCCACCGTTCGCCACCAAATGCCTGATATGCTGGATCAGGCGCAAGCTGCCCGGGCAGGGCTGGGCATGGCGGGCCTGCCAAGCTTACTCGGCGATGGCATGGAGGGTTTAGAACGGGTGCCGGGCACTGGCCCTTTGTCAAAAAGACCCGTTTGGGTGTTAACGCACCCAGACCTCAGAACATCGGTGCGCATTAAAACATTTGTCAGATTTTTGGTCGATGCAATTGCGAAACCTATGTCTCTACGGATATTGGATATGTCAACAACCCAAAGTTATACAATTTGACCATTACTAATTGTTGCTTTAAAATTAAATCAGAAGCCATTGTGTGTGTACTGGTTGTCAATAAGACGTCTCAGCAATAACCCATGAACGACTGAGGCTATTAAGTTTAAACTTTCAGGGCTGCTACTATTACTACTTCCGCTCTTATAGTTGAACTAAATCGAAAGAACGTACTCTTTACAACTTTGTATAACCCGTATATAGGGCAGAAGCGATGTCGCGATGCTCGCCGATATCGTTTTCCAAATCGTAAAGTTGCCAGGGCTCTTGCCGCGAAAGTCGAGTCAGCTTCCATCTGCCGTGACGCACCGCCTGAGGAAACGTGCCCCATTTCCCGCCGGGCTGCCCGCCCGGCCATTCCCAATAGAGACATTCATGTTGTTGCTGACCCGGCTTGCCCAGCAGAGTGGGCAGTATGGACAGGCCGGTAACATCGTCAGGGACTGTCGCCTCGGCACCGTCGCTTCTTACTTTCAGTTGAAAAAACTTGTTTTTTAGTTTGATTATTAGTAAATAAAGCGGATGAAGGCGGATGCAAGGAAGATATATGTAAAAAGCAGATTAGCCAAGGCCCGTTTTTTTTCCGCAGTTGGAAAAAAGCTTAGAAGAATAGGAAGATAAGTTGGCGAGCTAAGACTAGAATATCGAAAGCTACAGAGATGGCAGTTGTCAACTGTTGTTTTGGAACGTGTTCGTTTTGGAAAACGGTGGAAGACGTTCGGCGACCTCGATTTGCAACGTGGCCGGAAGCGGCGGTGGAACCTTACCCGACCCTTCGCCATGGCCAAAGAATTGCCCGCGCACATCGCTGTAGGTCGCATTGAATTCTTCCAACATGTCCGAATACAACCGCGCGTTGTCCAAAGCCATTTCTTGAACAAACCAGGTGTTGAGGTATTTCAAGTAGCCGAAACCCGCCATCGATCCGACCAACACCCCGGCAAACACGGCCGCTGCAAACGGGTACTTTCGCAATGGGTTTAAGCGCTTGTATCCCATCAATGGCAGCGCAAAGGATAGTTATTACGGTATTTATGGCGCAATGGGGTGGACAATGGAAGTTTCCGAAAATAAAGCGCCGCCATCTTCTGATATTGAATTCTATTATAAAAGAAACCGGTCTGCCATGCTGTATTTAATCGAAATGGCGAATCAAGGCATTCGGGGTAAAATTACCGACTCGCAAACCGGTAAACCGGTAAAAGCAACACTTTGGATAAAAGATCAATTTTTAAGGCCGTAGAATAATTTTTTTTTACACCAAGATGATATAGGCCTACAGCGTACAATTGTGTACGGTACACTATTTTCAGGAGACAGTTTCTGTACTTCACGATAAACAAATAAAAAAGTAAATGAACACAATAGGTTTGTTATGCTTCTAGGAAATTCTTCTCGCATTCAGCACTCTGAATATAAATAAGTACGTTGTGTATGGGGGAATATCTAAGATTTTCACATGTAAGAAACAAAAACGTCACCAAAGGACCGCGCCCGCATGACCGAGTACGAGCGCATGGCGAACGCGTTCGAGGACGCCGGGGGCACGATCCCCCTCCGCCGCGACGCGACGCCTTCGCTCGTCGAGGTGCGCTGGCTGCTGGAGGAGTACCGCGTGAGTGTGTTCGCGCAGCGCCTGGGTACCGCCCAGCCGGTGTCGCCGCAGCGCATCATGAAGGCGCTCTCGGGCCGCTGACCCGCGGACGGATCAGCGACCCGAGAGTTACACCGACGACGCCGAGTCTGGTCGGTTCTCTATTCGTTGATTTTAGAGTCTACGATCGTTATCCCGTTTTAGTTTGGCTTCCCTTTTCGCTTAGCTTTTGGTTTGGCCCTTCTCTGTTTTTTTACATTAAATTTATGGTGCGGCCGGAAGCGCCGTTCAGAAGTAAAGACTATCTTCACTTTCTGCCGGTCGTACTGAATTATGCGCACAGCGTCTTCCATATTATCCTCGGCCGAAACGCCGGCTATCCTAAACTGCACAATTTTATCAGAGCTTGGCAGCGAGCTCCGCCACGAAGATCGCAAGACAGACCGTGTCCAGTGCGACGATCAGGTCGCCAGCGACGTTCCTCACCGCCCCGGAAGTCTCGAGCCCGAGAATGATCGCGTTGAACAGGATCACCCCCATGATCGTGTAACGTGTTGTTGGTCGGTCAAGAAAATCGGAAATGGTCTGGCGCATCCTGCGTCGGCTCCCTGTGAAATCCAGAGGCATCTAGGTTCGGCGGAGGTGATGTGCCAGCCCCCGTCAGCCTGAAACGCACCGCAGTCGTGCGCGTGCGCGTCGTCGCTGCCGGCGATGGCGCGGCGATCGCCGACGCCAACGTTCGCTTGGTCGCCTACCTGCCACTCCCCAACGGCGGCAAGCAGCGCACGATTCGCACCGGCAAGAGCGATGCCGAGGGCCTTTGCGTTCTCAACAGCGTTCCCGGTGCATCGGCGCAGCTGATGATTCACAGCCCGGACTACGCGGCTCTGGTCCGTGAGCGATTTGCTCTGCCCAATGAACACTAACGGGAAAAATGAAGAATTTGTGGGGTATGAAATGCACTTTGAGCATTTCAGGCATCCTTATGAAGTAATTCTTCTAAAGCCGTTTCCCCAAAATGCTCTTCCATACGTCTGAGATCCGATTGGTCTTAGTCCCTAACTGGAAAGGGACACACTACCATTGCATGTATAAAACGTCTTGTTTTTCAACGCATGGCTAAATCAGGCTTGCCATAGTTTGACTCTTTGTGTATATTCAATCGATAGAAGCGTGGTCGGTTGGCAAACTCGTTCAGGATTTCTTGTAGTCGTTCCCTGCGTTGTCGCATGGTCAGCGGTCGACGTTGTTGGCGGAGTCGGTGAAGGTGTGACCATGCCAAAGCGAACGAAGACTGGTCGAATAACACATTGGAGCCGTCCCACTCCGTATAGTCGAACCCGCATTCGTGGAGCCGACTCAATTCCCGCCCCAAGAGTGTGGCAAGCTTGTCGATCATGTCCCAATGATGCGTGGAGCTGAGGAAAACGAATTAGGAAGTGTAAGATGGACGAGCGCTACGCTGACCACAATTATTAGTTTCACTTTTGTGGTAGTAATAGATTAGGATTTGAGTTTTCGGACGCTCACTGCGCTCGCTTTCGGTCTTCGTTCTTGGATTTTAGCGGCCTAAACCTCTTCAAATCCTCGTCTCGTTCACACCTCAACTCATCGCCTCTTCATCTCCCCCTTTCTTCGCCCCTTCGTCTCTTCCATTCCTCAAATCATCCATTCTTCCATTCAACTGGGAGGTATCCTCACCTCTATTGCGCCTCTCCCCCGACGATCGAAGGACCTGCGCTGATCTGCCTCGTGATCCGGTTTTATCCACACAGCCCCCGGCAGAGATGCGTGCGTACATGAACAGTCTCTTTGACGGATGCATGGAAGGCCGAACCATGTACGTGGTGCCGTACTGCATGGGACCCGTCGGCTCGGACAAGGCGTACATCGGCGTTCAGGTAGGCATTGTGGTTTTCCTCCTTCTTTTGCACCGCAGGATATTTAATGATAGAAAACTACCCAAAAGCTAAGCATCACTATGAGGAGGCTTTGCGGTTGGCTCAAAAAAACGACCCAAGCGCCTTGGATAATATCGCTTACGGTTTGGCTTTTTTATCCAGGGCCATGAACGAACCCGACAGCATGGCGCATTATAGTTTACTAGTCGTTAAACACGCCAAAGCTTTTGGAGATTTAGAAATGACGGCCGCCGGTCATGCGGTAGCGGCCGAGGCCTTCGCCCTGCAGAAAATTAGCACGTGAAAATATGTATAATTATGCAAAATATGCATTTAAGTGTACCTAGAGGCATTTCTTCCCGTTCATGTTTTTCTGTTTTATATAGAGGTACACGGAAATGGAATAGCTTGACGAGCAATATAAGGAGTTTTGGAGACCTCGTTATATTTCGAAAGAAACATTAAGAAACAATTTTTGTAGATTATGAGTTTTCATTTATTCATTTATTTCATTTATTGGTGGGATTATGATTACATTTAGTTCCCAGTATCCAGCCTGATCCACAAGCCCACCGCAATACCTTCGTCAGTGGCGCCGTATTGCGCCTGAATTTTTTCCGCCTCAGCGGTACGGTCCATGTAGGGCGCCACCCATTCGGACACCAACAGGTTCAAGCCCACCCACAGGATAAGGCTGGGGCCAAGCGCCAGCAGAATGCGTGCGGGAGACAATCCGGCTGCGCGCATTGCGGTCAGCTCATGGGTTTCCGCAAAACGCCCCAGGGCTACCAGATAGCCCAGAAAGGTTTTTAGAATCGCTTCGAGTTTCTCACGAAACTTCTTAAAACTTTTGTTCCATGTTTTTTCGTCAATCTCAAACGTATTTTCGTCTGTCACGAAATCGGCGGGGTTTACTTCGTGAAGATTTCTGCTTGGGATCCCGAGTTTCTTCAGAAGGGCCCTTTCTTGGTCTTTGAGTTCTTCAAAACGCCTATCGGTGTCATCCAGCGTGACAAGAAAGGCATGTTTTTTGATCTTCTCGGGAGGACAATCTTGTAACGAGGCCAGAATGGAGCATCTAATATGATTCAAATCACATCTAGTGAGGCAACTCAAGGTCAAGGAATGTATGGCCAAGCCTCTGCTTACCAGCCAGGGTTACCCATAACCATTGGGAGGCCAGTTCATCCTGCTGGTCTGTTCCACAAAGTTGGAGACACACCCCAAACAAGTTCGCCATACCCAATCATGCAAACTGGACTTATGTCTTCTACATTTTTTGTAGCCATAGCCGTAGCTATTGTCTTTTTTTTAGCGGCCGATGTGCTCCGCGCGCAGGGTAATCCAATGCCCGCCGTTACGTGGTGTCCAGCGCAGGTCCGGTCCGTCACTGTCCTGCAGGGCTTTCCAGGCGAGCTGATGGTCGCCCGTAAAATTCGGATCAGCCGCACCGCCGAAGGTGTGGTAGTCGATGTCGACGACGGCGTCCACCGGTACATGATCCGGCCGGGGAGCCTTTTCTGATAATGCTCGAGACGGACTCATAAGCCACTCCTGTCAGTGTCTGTAGCCATTATTTGTTTTCGTTTTTTATTGGTTTTAGACCAGGGCACTTTGCATCGAAGGAGTTGTCGTAGAAACTTCGGAAACGGCCTTCAATGTGAAATTGAAAGGCCTAGTGGCCTTTTTCATATTCGAAAGGGATTGAAATATAAATAACCCTCATTCCACGCCCACCATTTCCCCAGGCACATCCAATCAAAATTTTGAGATAGCCATTTTTGTTCAACTTAGTTGAAAGGCTCGGGGATTATGTATTTGAGGGTGAAGGTTGTAGAGTTAGTTCACCTCGGATCCCTTGCGGATTGCCCAGAAGAGTATTATGTTGTTATATATACTGTGAATAATTTGTTCAGAAAAAAATAATGAATAAATAAATGAAAATTTCAACAGAACACTTTTCGAACTACGATGGCACAGATTCACTGAAAGCTCAAATGTTGATGGACGATGTTCCATACTACTCTGCCATAGTTAGAATAATAATTAATCTCAAAAGACACAGACGATATAATCCCTGAGCCAAGCACCCGCAATGGCCTCAACTCCAATCTTCGAAGAATTGTGATCCGGCCGCGATCCTGATGGCCTCCCCGGCCGATCGGCCCAGCTCGGCAGCGTCGGTAGGTTGACCCTCGCGGGCGACCTCATGCGCAGATTGTCCATCGGGTGAAAGCACCATGCCCCGGAACCGCAGGCCGCCACCCTCAAAACGAGCCAGCCCGGCGATCGGGGTCCGGCAGGATCCGTCAAGAGCGGCGAGAAAGGCACGCTCGCAGGAAGCAATATCGTGAGGGGCGCCATTTCGGTGAAGCATCAGGATCTTGTGAAACATGCACATTCTCAAAAATTCAGTTTCTACAGTTTAGGCCAAAAAAAAAAAAATAAATAAATAAATAAGCTGTCTATTCTGATTCTCAATTATATTTTAGATTCATCCCTAGGTCACACGGCTAATAGTTTCTGTTTTGGCACCCCAGGGTGTTATACAATCTCATTACAGGAGTAATTTGGATGATACACAATGATCATGTGGCCTAAATCTGGTCGATTCTTTTATCAAACCGGCAGACCATATTGCATACTTGGGCCTTCTAATTGGTGAATCAATTGGCAAAACACGTCGTTTGCTGATAGTAGTAGTAGTAGTAGTAGAATAATTGTATTGAAAATAATCATTTTCATACAATAGCACAACAAAAGCGGAGCTTGCGAGGATGTGCTAAAATAAAAAAAAAAAAAAAGAAAAAGAGGATGGAGCATGAAACCATTTACCGAAACCAACATAACAATATGCTATTTGAAGTCTAAATATAAACGGCGATCTAAGAGAAGTATAGTGACCGTCCTCGCCTCTCTTGCGCCTAGGGCAAAACCTTAATTAACGCCCCTACCCCGTCATCCAAAAATTGTCAGCCCAAATCTTAACAAAATTCTTATTTGAACAAAATTTGAATTCAGAATATCACAAAAAATTAAAATTAATTAAGTTCGGTCTACTTGCTTTTATTTCAAGAAATGGTGGTGAAAATATGGGAAAAATGAAAACGATATAAAACTATGTGAAATCTTTGATCTTGGCCTGGGACAGCTAATAGGAAGGATAGCTAATAGCCTTTTTAGAGTAGGAAAATAAGTATAAATTTAAATAATAAAAAACAGATTATTTGCGTTTTGTTTGAGGGAAAAAAGAGGGACCTAAATTATTCTTTTAATCAAGAGGTATAATATTCTTGGGACCATGGAATTTATCTTCCTCTCCTTGAATTAATCTTCCTTGAGATGAGGCAATTTGTATTTGTAAGTATGATGATGCCATGGCCATGCAGCAGATGTTAGAGCAAATGCAATTTGTTGCTTCCGAGATAGCCTATTGCTATGAGCATGCACAGACTCAAGAGGGAGCCGGTGGCGGAGGTGATTGGTATATTCCTCAATCTCACTATGATGATCTTGTTCTGGCAATGGAGGACTTGGGTATTCCACAGTCTCAAATGGCTGCGGGGACTGTCATAACTTCGGGAGATCATGCCGGTCAGGTACATATGACCCAAACCGACCGGTGCCGGCACCAGGACCGCCCCATGTCCATTGTTTGAACTGTTCAAAGAAGATTTCATCCGCAACCACCGCATCGACGTGTTCAGTTGTGTCGGCGCTGTGCAATAGCCGAACGGCGATGATCCGCAGGTCATCATCCAACAGCACCAGCGCATCGGTAGGCCCACGATAACCGACGATGTCTTTGGCCGCAGGAAGCGTGCGCGCTACCAGCGCGATCCGTTTACCGACGCTGTTACGAACCGGCCAAAGGCCCCCGGGCCGTAAAAACTGCATCGCCCCCCAGTCGACGACCTGGAACCGGCGTCGAACGAGCAGATGCACAATGACCGGAAGTACGATCCCGGCCAGACCCGTCAGCATCCACGGATTCAGAAAGAACTGCAGCATGGCTGCAGACTACAGCAGTTTATGAATCGTCATGCAACGTTCGAACTCGTCCCGGCAGGACTTCTTCGACCGCGTGCGGACGATGCATCTGTAAATCATGGTCCGATAATGGCCACCTCAGCTTAGGATTTCACATGGTAGGAGTTTCAGTAGAAACTTAAGCATCTAATTCAATTGGAAATTGAAAGCTCTAGTGCCCCTTTAAGAGTCAAAGGAGATTGAAGGGCAGCCAGCCCCCTCTTTACACCAATCGATTTCCAAACATATCCAATCAAAATTTTGAGATTTTGTTCAGCGCATTTGGCAACTCGAGTAAATGAAGAAGTCTAGTGGTCTAGCAATTTACCCATTGTCCCCTGCTACTATTGCTCCTGACACTTATTTTGATGCCACCATTTACTTCAATGTAAAAAAGCTTATTTTTGTCATTTAATTTCTGCTCACTTTGCTTACCAGATTAAACTCAATAAGTTTTCCAGTCGTACCCTCAATTCCCTGCTCTTTTTCCTAAAGTTTTACTTTCGTATAAGAATCCTTTAACATTAAAGGCTAACTCAGGCGCGTTTACATGACGAGGAAAATCAGATTTTTTCTAAATATAAGTAAGGCTGTCACCCCCATAAATACCTATTCAGCAGAGCTGAGCGACGAGGCCCTGGCCAAGGCCGACGCTCATAAATCCATTGCCCAGCTGGAAAAAGAGTTGGACGAAGAATTGGCCAAACAACACTTTTCACCTGAAACCCCGGCCGACAAACCGGAACCCGTGCCGGAAACGGCCCTGACCGTGCCCAGCCCAACCGCTGATACGGGGACCGATATCGTCGCGCATGCCTTCGACGCCCAGGCGGGAAACCAATTAAAACTGGCCGGAAAAATGGTGTTCTTCATCGTCCCCACGGCGCAACTCAGGAGGTTTTGCAGTTCGAGCGTCTCGATCAGGTCGGAATTCCAGATCATGGAGCGATCCGACACCTTAACGTCGGCAAACGACTGAAATACCTGGTCGATCTTCTCCACCCCTTCGCCAAGGGTTTTCTCGGTACGGAAAACTGCCGCGTCTTCCTGCATCGCCGCCTGCATGGCATCGCGAATCTCCGCGGTCGGCGTGCCGCCATCGGCGGTGCGCAAGCTATCGAAGTTGCCCTGATCATGGACTGAATAACTAACACCACCGAGGTGGAATAAAACTGGCACTACCGCAAACCCTCTGGGAACAACTAAACGTTTAATTTTTTCTTTTACTTCTTTAATAACTTCACTGCCAAGTTCTCGTTGGTTAAATTTAAACTCACACACATAAATGTTATTATTTTTGGTTTGGATCAAATAATCAACTTGACAACCTTTTTTGGTAGCAGTCGCTTTTTGTAAAAACGGATTATCAAACACACAGTCTAGCAGATTATAATTTTTTTCATATTCATTTACGTGCCATTGAAATATTTTCTCGTTTAAGATATTTTGATGTCCACCCATGTACAACGTATATCCTTTTTTCAAAGTCTCTGATGCCTCATATGCTGCGTCAATAAAAGAACGTGGGAAAATACCATCTCTTATGTATTCATAGATGTCTCCCATAATATCTGTGAAGTCAACTAACGACGTCCATTCGGGTCTTCCCTCTTCTCCAGGGAGAACATTTTTGTATATAGGGGACGCCGACGGCCGAGCGCATGCGCGAGATGAACCAACGCGGCGTGCACATCGCGGGGACCTCCGCGGGCGCCGCCTTCGTGCCCGAGCACATGATCGCTTTCGGCAAGGAGGGGCCGACCCCGCGCGCGGACATCGTCACGCTGGCACCGGGGCTCGGGCTCACGAACAAGATCATCGTCGACCAGCATTTCCGCCAGCGCGGTCGCCTGGGTCGGCTCCTTACCGCGCTCGCCTACAACCCGAAGGCGACCAGGAAAAATTAAACTTTTCATTTCTTAATAGAGTGTCCTCAGGTAAATAAAAATCCTGTTTCCAAGAAAAGTTGGTCGAGTAAACTGGATTTTCAAAAAGCTTATTAAAGTTCATTTTTAATCTATCTATTTTTTTTGTCTTAGAAAGCGTTTCTGAAGAAATTATTAAGCCAATTTCTTTTGTGGGATTGTAACCATTATATCCGTACCCACCGATTTCGGCGGAGACTAAATAGCGATCTTGAAGTCTTTTAACCTTTCGTGGCGCTCCCGGTGATTCCCGGCAACCCGGACTGGCATCTGGCCGACGAGCCGGTGCTGGTGTTCGACGCCGACAGTGAGGCTGTCGGAGCTCTGCACGGGTTCCGCGGTCTGTACCGGGCCTGGCTCGACCGCGTCACCGCTGCCTTCGGTGATCGCCCCATCGTCGTGATCTGCGAGTCTCGCCAGCTCGGTGAGCTCATCGCGGACTGGTCCGACCCGCGGGTGCGCATCGTGCACACGATCCACACATGAATTTATTAAGCCAGATAAGAAGATAAATAAAAATAAAACTTGCTATACATGTACCTTGTCGGCTAATATTGAAAGAATTCTGAAATAACTAAAATGTATCTACACATTTTATAAATGGTAGGTTTTAAGAATAAAAGTAACCAATTACAATTATTTGGTTACTGAGGGAATTCTGGAACGCAGAGTAAAACACAATGTGTAAGTTGGACACAAGAGTAGAGATCTTCTCATAAGATTGATTCGAAAGATCCACGAAGAATTCGGCCCAGGCGACCACGCAGAAAGCCGGCAGCTTTGCGTAGCACCTTTAGCGACCGGGGTAGCGACTCAGGCTGTGCACTGGACAGGTAAACGCGACCCAATGACAGATCTGACGTCACCTCCACGTCCGTGACCGTGACCGGGCCCAGCCTTGGATCGTTGATGTCCTGCTGGATCAGCAGCGCCAGCTCGCGGCGCAGCTGCGCCGCAACGCGTTCATGACGCCCGAATTGTCTGTCCATCAAACACAGCCGCGGTTACGGCCAGGGACAGCTGGTGATCGACGCCGACCGCAGCGACAAGAGCGAGCACGCAGTGCATGATTTCCAGCCGAAGGTGGCCGCCGCGCTCGCCGACTAAGGCTGGACTCTCCCCCTACTCCGCAGCGTTCCGATAGGCCTCCATCGGCGGGCAGCTGCAGACCAGGTTGCGGTCGCCGTAGACGTTGTCGATGCGGCCCACCGGCGGCCAGTACTTGTCCTCGCGCAGGCTCGGCAGCGGGACATAGTAGAAACTATGCCAAGCGGGGGGGGGGGACTTTGCGGTGCACAAGGTGTTCTGACATGTACACTAGTCGGCGAGTACATAATGACATAAAAATCGCCTCTCATTAAGTTGAATTTGGCTGAATTTCTTTTAGATCCGTTCCAATTGCCACTAAAAAACATTTATTCCCAGTACGCTATAAGGGTCATATATTTCATATCTCAGTATACAATAAGGACTGAATAATTCATTGAAAAAATTGAAAAAATTTTACTAATTCTATCATCTTCCATATTTGTTCGGTTTTCCAAAGTTTTCCTTATCCTGAGAATTAGGGACACCAAACGAAAGGCATGCAATGGAAGAAAATAAAGGAACTCTGTTAGTAATATTACACAAATTTGTTAAATCAAAATAAAGAGGATAATACAGGCATGTTCAAAGAAGCTTATTTCAGGGGTGGGTAGATTAAAAAAAAGAAGGCAAGGCTAAAGATATTATAGATCAACAATCATTTGAGACCCCACCCATCGGCGCTGTAGAACCCGATCAGCCCCAGCGCCGGCCCGAGCAGGATCCGGCCGGCCAGCGTGTTGTTGACGATCAGGATCGCGCGCATCCAGCCCGGCAGTTGCGCCCAGGTCCGGGGATCGAGATACCAGCTTTCCGGATCGTCATAAGGGTCGGTCAACGCCGGGTCGTGGTGATGGGCCAGATGGGTCTGCTCAAAGCGCAGATAGGGGACGAAAAGCCCCGGCGCAGGCAGCGCGAGCGCGAGGTTCGCCAAACAGCGCGATACCAGATTGAGGAAGCCCGGATTGTTTTGCATAAACGGGAGCAACCATCCGGAAAGATGCATTGGTCAGGCCAACGATTATAACCCCGATCGCAGCCAACGGCGAAACCTTGTAAACAAACAAAGGCTGAAATTTTGTAGCCTTGGGAAGCGATGGCAAAGTCGCCTGTGTTAGCGCCAATGGAACCAGCGCCAAGCAGGCTACCACGGCTATCAAGTTGTAAGAAATATAATGAGCCGGTGAAGTAAGGTTTTATGATTCAAAATATTTCCCTGACAAAAATGAAGTGAATTATTATAACCAAGGACGGTTTATTTTTCTGATGTTACTTCTAAAAAGAGGGAATGGCAGAAATGGACACATGAGAGAACCTTCAAACCCGTATATTCTGAATTTCTATGATCCAGAATCTTCTTACAAATCCACTTTTCCTCCTGTTTCCACTATTTCGACCCACCCTAGGGGATTTAGCACATAAGTAGGCTATTTTGGCCTGTAAAGAAGGGTTAGCGCCCTAAAACGGATCCACATGATCCAAGCCCGTTCAATTCGAAAAAATAATAAACAATACGGAAAAGGCACTGTCAAACCCTCAAACCCTTGAAAGGTTGGCGCCCTTAGACGGAGCCTTATTATCTGAACATTATCTAAAAAAATACTGTCAAAACCTCAAACCCTTGAAGGGTCAGTGCCCTAAGACGGAAGCGCATTATCTGAGGACGTTCAATCTTAAAAATACTGAAAATATAAAAAAGCATTAACAAATGTGGACTATAAAACTATTCGATGACGTTTTGCCAGGACTTGAATGACTTTGGGATTCCCTCTAACCGCTGGCTTCATTGACAATTCCCTTGTTCCTATTTATCCTTCAAAATTTCTCATCTTTCTTTATCATTATTTTTATCTTTATTTTTCAATATTGATCAATTATTTTGGTTGGTGGCGTCGATAAATTTGACCGGAAATAGGTTATTAAGATGAGAGGCAGAATTCTGGCATTTTGTCAGGCACATGAACAATGAGCCACTTTTTTTATTCATCAAATTTTGAAGATTCTACATATAAAATCTTATCTTTTTTTCTCCTCAAATTATCGTTTTTCGCTTCATCGAAGTGGTAAGATCTTACAATTCAAAGATTAACTTTGTTGCTTCATCTAAGTGCTAAGATAAATCAAAGTCCTTAGACCACTGATCAGAGTAGAATGGAGGAAGATGGTAGCGACAAACAGCCTGAGAAATAAAATCACTGTCCACATATTATCGCTACGGTTTCCAATATTGTAGGGCTACTTTCCAAAGACTTTTTAAGATTGGTTCTTTTGTCGGCTTTCATCGCCGTTCCCGTCGCCTGGCAGGGCATGAACAAGTGGCTGCAGGATTTCGAATACCGGACGAATATGGATTGGTGGATATTCGCCCTGGTCTGTCTGCTCGCGATTAGTTTGGCTTTTTTAACAATCAGCGCGCAAGCGGTAAGAGCGGCGGGCGTTAATCCGGCGAATACTTTAAAGGGGGAATACAATGCTTCATTTTATGCACTCTTTGGTTCTGTCAAATTGAAAATTTTCATAATGAAAATTTGATATCTTATAGATGTTGTTAGACTCTTCGAATAAAATTTTTCAATAACTCTTCAAACTTGAGTTATTTGTTACTATTAAAAATCTTGCACAGACTTCTTAACACCTTTCTCATTAACTTAATATTAATATTAAGTTAATAATTTTCTCATAACTCATTTATGTTCTCAAATGTTGCCCCAGCCGCAGAAATCCAAAATTTTCATCGCTTCAATCTCCATAAATCAACTGAGTTGTTCGCGATCGCTTGCAACCTATGATCAGGGTAATAGCTAAACAGAACAAACCATATATACTCATCGCTTCCATTAGATTTTCTAATACGTTTAAACCATCCCGCTCGAGGTGATCTTTCCGTGCGACCCTCCCTCAACAGCCTCCAGACCTTCGCTACTGTCGCAGCCATCGGCAGCTTCACGCAGGCAGCCAAGCTCTTAAACGTAACTCAGGGAAATCCAAAGACAATATTTCCTTTTTTTCACGGAAAATTGATAGCAAAAATTAATTATAAGGAAAAAAAATACAACTTACCCAAAATATAGACAGTGCTATTAGCTTCTAAAATACCAGTGGTGGGCTTAACGCAATATTTTTTGGGGGCTGTCGTTTTTACTTTGAAACACACACGCTTATCAGTTCTATTAGTAAGTGACATTGTTGCTGGTGTTGGCTCTTTGAAAGGCCCTGAAAATAGATTTTTTTTTTCTACGCCACCGCGGGCCCGCGCAGCATAGAACTCCGCCACCCGGTTCCAGTCCCGCGTCTCCTCGAGCCCGGTGTGCATCGACCCCATCAGCACCCGATTCTTCAGCGTGACATGGCCCAGATCCAGCGGGCGGAACAGGTTTGGGTAGCGGGTCATCGGCAGCCTCCTCTTTCGCAGCGGAGGTCAGCGGATTGACGTGACTTTGTCACGCGGAACGTGGGGTCAGAACGCCATCCGCCGTTCCGTCACCCGGTCACCGAAAAACCTTAGCGTGAATCGATCAAACCAGGGTCGCGCGACCAGCGCTCCAACCGGCGATGCAATCAATCGCTCAACGCGATTCATGGAATTCCGTCACGGAGTGATGACTTTGGTCATTCATGACACGCCAGTTTCATTATCTTTTCGACCCGTTTTTGTTGCAGCTTATTGAGCGTTTCGCCAAAGCTCACCATAGCAGCTTCGGAAATGACCTCTTGGCAGTGTAGGCACCAGGTGTCCTGGAGCGGTATCAGAGTCAGCAAATTAAAGCCGTGGATGAGGCTTCAACTATGATAAAAATTCCTGGGAAGGGCAGCAAAAAACTAGGTGACAAAAAACGTCGTCATAAAGTTGTATAACGTTGCTTATCTTAAAAAAGGGTTTAGACAGCGCACGAAAGTCTTGAATGGATAAAAATGAGCTTCTGATCCCACTGGCAAAAAATGAGGTTTGGATCGCACTGGCCATTTTAGCATCGTATTAGAATCTATAAATCAGGATTGCAGACCCACCGGACCGCCGTGCATCACGCGACGACTCTCAAGCGGTTCGACTCGGAGCGATCTTTTTCGCAGCTACTCTAATCGCATTGTTGGACTCCTCGGTGAAGCGGTGCCATTACTTGCGGACCAGCGTCGGCAGGCATTTCCTAATCACCGTTGAGGAGCGCGAACCGACAGCTAAATCGACGGATTTTCTAGCCGCGTGCCTCTTGAGGTCCCCAGGTTTTTTGCTTTTCGCGCGCCGGGAAAGCGAGCTGGTCCGTTAAAATACAAGAGATTTATCATGTATTTGAGTTTGTTGTTCTCAATAGTGTTTCATCAAATTTTTTGGTACTAAACCATCAATTAAAACACATAATTTATCAACTATCCGAGTTTGTTGTATTCAAAGGTGCTTTTCGTAAATTTTCGTTATTCAATCAGCAACTAGAACAACTAGATAATACCAACTAGCTTAGTTTCCTGTACTCAAAAGTGATTTTATTAAATTATTTTATAACCAGTCAGTAACTAAAACGAAAAAAAATCGTGTGAATGACGCTATGTATTGTATGAAAGGTGTTGTAAACGTGAAACAAATTTCATTAGTATAAAATATGCCTAGAGGACGACTCGAAAAAAGATACCAAGTTATTGTTCCTTTAAGCTTCCTTTACAAGAATAAACGTAAAATTTTCAATAATATTTGTTTATTTAAATTTATTTATCACGAGGGGAGCCTCAGGATTTTATAAATACTCAAGTGGGACATGGTCTAAAATCGGTTGGGAACCACTCCGAAATGTTTTCTCATGAATCGTCGCATCAACTCCGTCTGCTGCCTGTTACTCATTTCACTTTGGCCATTTTCCCTGGCCCGATCGGCTTCGCCTCCAAACTTCGTGTTCATCATCGCCGATGATCTTGGCTGGGCAGACGTTCGCTTTCACGGCGGCAATGCGCCGACGCCCCGCCTGGATCAACTGGCAAGCGATTCGCTTGAACTAACCCAACACTATGTGGCACCGGTGTGTAGCCCAACACGGGCGGGGACCGACAGAATTTGCGATTGCTATATGTCACTTGGTTAATATCATGTGCCATAAAAAAAAGGTATCATCTTAAAGGGTCCATTTAATTAGTCAGACAACGGTTATATTTCGAAAGATAATAAAAAATAGCGGTATGCTCATCAAATTTAGAGCTCTATTATAAAATATGTCTCCAATTATCACGAAATCCACCCATCTCTGCATAGGTACCATTCTTTCCCGTTTTCATTGCAGAATAATTTTTTTACCATTAAATCGATCCGTTTGATCTGTTTGACAGATGGCTAAAGCTAGCATGGGAAAAAGAAGACATGGCCAATGCCATGTCTTTGGCGACTGTCGATGAAGATGGGCTTCCCGATGTACGTGTGGTCCTGCTAAAGGATCGCACTTCTGAGGGCTTTACCTTTTATACCAACAAAACCAGCGCTAAGGGTGTCGAGCTGACCAACACACCTAAAGCAGCCCTTGGGTTTTTCTGGAAATCGCTAAACTGGCAAGTGCGCATTCATCCATGCCTTGGTGGAGATTGTGGACCCCTCCAATCAACACTTCGTGGACTACCCAACATTTCGGACCAAGATAAGACAAGCTCTCAATGCTTCCATTCGTACAGCTCGCAGTACATCTACCGTTGCCATGAGCATCGAATTAATTGCCGTCGCTGTCGCGGTGATGAATTTCATTTACGTTATTTTGGTCTCCTCGGAGTTTGACCAACGCTGGTTCAACGCCACCCAAGAACACGTTGGGTGTGGTATTACAAGGTTGAATATACTTTGAAGCCTTAATAAAAAAAAAATATATTGTTGTTGTGAATGACGTTATATTTATTTGCGTTTAAAGAGTAAAAAAGATACATGATAGTATAGTATTGCATGATAATATTTTTCATTAGTATAAAATATGCCTAGAGGACGATCTGTAAAATGGTACCAAGTTAAAATAGCCTTTAAGCTTCCTTCAAATGAAAACGCGTAAAATCTTGAATAGAAAACTCTAAATATCATGAGTGGGCATAACACTTCATATAACAGGTGTTCTTATAAACGTCGATGGGGATTTCGCGATTACAATTTTAAACTTCCAGTGCCCTTTTAAGAGTCAAAGTTAATCTGAGGTCAACAAGCCCCTCTTCCACGGCTTTGTCTCCCCAAATACATCCGATAAAAATTTTAAGACTGCCATTTTAGTTGAAATTGTCCACAGGTCAAATCACCGTGTCTATGGAGTTGACATAACCCCCCAAAGCCTCCGGGCTCAGGGCTGTAAGTTCTGAAATATAGTAGATAAAACAAGCTTAGAAGATATATTAAAGAAAATCTGTCAGTCAAATGGTTACTTTAAACCACGGTGTTTTACCGCTGAAATTTTCGTTCATAACGTTCGTTCGTAAAACGGTCGTTTTCAGCTAGCGTTAGTTTTATCGGTTTTCATTTTTATAATTTCTCATTGTTTAACCATTCAAATGTAGTCGATAAAACAAGCTTAGAAGATATATTAAGGAAAATCTATCAGCAAAATTGTTACTTATATAAATGGACGGTCATCCGGTGCCCGAGCCAAATCATAAAGCGCCTGCACACCGTGGTAGGCGACCTCATCATCGTAGTCCATTTGCATGGTGCGGATTGCGACGCCCGACTCGATAATCGGTGCCATTGTTAGATTGGTCGGGCGATATTCACGTCCTTTCGACCAATCAACGGTCCAACCGAAGTTTGCCGGATAGATTTCTGTGGTGTGCCGCTTTTCGTAGCCGTGTAGTTAGTCTGGGCCGACAAAATGCAAAGCGTTCCGAATACACTTCTTCGCCAGTTTCGGCGTCAC
This sequence comes from Alatinidae sp. Z8VKAUB7J3, assembly GCA_010016025.2. Lineage (NCBI taxonomy): Eukaryota > Metazoa > Cnidaria > Cubozoa > Carybdeida > Alatinidae > Alatinidae sp. Z8VKAUB7J3. The sequence goes on along the minus strand of JAAAKM020721499.1, from coordinate 181,285,480 downwards.
GACAGTTCACAATCGACGACTTGATAAAATACATCCGCCCGTCATAGACGACTGGTGTGGAAATGTTGCCGCCATCCTTCCCGGTCCAAACCACGTGCGAGCCGCTCACATCCCCCGAGCCGCCCATCCGGACCCGTCGACTGCCACCGCCCCGATCACCGGAAGCAATCACGGTATTCTCAACGGGAATCACACTGCTGGTCATGGCATTCCCCCATTTGCGAATACACGGCTCGTTGTAGTTTTAAACAATGTGTCCATTGCATTGTTTGCTATTGTGACACAAATTTTTTATGAAGTATTTTATATGAGCAAGCGAATGGCTATTTTTCTTAAAAAATAAGATATATCAAGAAGTAAAGGTTAATAAAAGGGGAGTTGTTGTTTATCTTTGCCGAGGTTTAGAGCGCACTGACTTAAGGCTTTTGTTGCTGTACATTGCGGCATCGGCTAAGTGCAATAGTTTATCTGGAGTCCCTCTCCCGTGACAGACATCAAGTTCACCGGAAACAAATAAATGGGTACACCAACTAGCAAAAGTTGCGAACCCCTTATTAATGAAGATGATTGTAGCCCAACAGCCGATTATTACTTACAAATCCCCTACATGTCTTACCACTGGAACCAAATTGGTTTAACCATCAGATACACCAGAAACATATAATAGGTACACCAACTAACAAAAGTGGCAAACCCCTCATTGCCGAAGATGATTATGAGCTAACAGCATTTTTTTCGGGGTGACATTAATTATTAATTCTCAGGTAAACTTGAGGAGATATAAACTTACATTAAACGATAATATTTGTGACAGGATTAGTTGAAAAAGTTTATCCAACATACAAATAGCAACCCAAACTATGGATTCTTACAGAAAAAAAAATGAAAAGATATAATTTTTTAAGAAAAAGACAATGTCAATAAAAAACGAACAGAAATTACTTTAAAAAATTTTCCACAAAGCAAATTTTTCAGGAATAACTCACGCACCATAAAGCATGAATCGGTTTTATAATAGTACCTTTCAAAACTTCAGAATTATACAAAAAAGCTTGAAATTACATGCCAGTGACAGAGAAAGATTTTGTTTGGCTACAAGGTACTAAAAGTTACCATTAGTTGTTGATTCATGTGAACTTCTGATAGACTCCATCCCCCTCCCCTCGCAGCAAATTTTTCAAATTTACATTAAATGACAAGATTGAATCTTCACTGTCTATGTTTGCAAAGGAATTCCCTAATGGGCTCTTAGCTCTTGTTTTTTTTTTCAAAATATGTTTTTCGGTATCTATGGGCCACAGTTCGTTCTGTACTAAGGTGAGCTCCGTAACAATGATGAAAATACATTTATGGGTTTACTCAAGGCATTTTGGGTCTATACGTAGTAGGGAACATTGTTTTCTGAAACGTAGTCAGTTTTTTTCTATTATTTACTAGAAATTTCCACTCGAACTTTTTGCGTTGTGTCACTGGCGCCTCGTCAATATCGAATTGAGATACATTTGGGGAAAAAGGGCATTGGGGGGCCAGTTGTTCTTCAATCACTCTTGAATCTTGAAAAGGGCACTATATATTCGGATTTACAACTGATTAAGCCCCCTCCAAAGTTTATACGACCATCCCTTCCATAAAAACCCTATGTGCCCCCAGGGCATATTTTACAATATTTTCCCCCGGATTCTGGGGGAAAAGCTGTTTTATCCCTGAATTTTTTTTATATATATTATCTTTGTTCAATTGGAAGCATTTGGGGCATTGCGTTCGGGATGCTCGTCGGATTCACTCCGCTGCGACGTCGCCGGTTCGCCAAGTACGCACTGCAGATCGTACTCGTCGTCTACCTCGGTCTGAGCGCTGGGATGCTCGTCTCGCAAGCTTCGCTCGCCGGTTGGGCGAAAGCCGGCGTGCCGTGGAAGTCGGCGTCGGGCTTCGTTCTTCTGACGGCGGCCGCGCTGATCCTGCCTGTTGCGACGGGGCGCAACATCTACTGTACGCACCTCTGTCCACAAGTTTCCAAGTTTCTTGTTTTAAATTCCACTAACATTTCAAATTTATTTTTTCATCCAAAATTTATTAGATTGTTTGATCGATTGTTTTAATGGTTACTGATTCGAGGTTAGGAAAATCTATTTTGTGGATGATAGTATTTTTACTTCCCTGCAATTCAATTCATTAAAAACAAATCACAGAAATAATATCATACTAAATCGTTGGATTGAGTCTTTTTACGAAAGGAAATTACAAAACAAACTCATAACATGCCAAACCGTTCCCAACATTGAATCAGTGTTAACATTCTCGTGCATTTGATTGATTGTTTCAATTTATTTCTTAAATTTTATTTGTTATTCCAGAACTGTGGAATTTAACGATCTTTCCAGAAGTGTTTTGCCTCACTCTCGCATCAAATAAACGATTGGAGTTTTTGATACCACTATTGTTTTGCCCATATCTTGAGCAGAAACGTTGTTTGAAGGGGGGGAACGGTTAGCCCCCCCGAATAATTTGGAGAAAAAATTAATTTAGTCCTGAGTTTTATAGATTGTGAGCAAGCATTGGATTTAGCTGATAGATGAGCTTCAGGGAAGGTCCTCTCCCTGTATTTTATGCCAAATAAATATATTGAAGTGATCAGTGCCACGTACGAAAATATCATTAATGCTCTTAAGGTAGAAAATGAGGTTAATTTCTAGTTTCATAACAAATCAGAAGTTAAGCAGGCTTGCTTTCTGTCCCCTTTTACATGGATCGTTTGGAAGGATGGATTTTTACATGGCCTCTCCACATGCGCGCACTTGCGATCAGGGAAAAAGTGCACGGAAGGTCACACCTGTCCGTTGCTTCGAGTCTGAACAATCTTGCCACCAACTATGAAAAACAAAGCCGGTACGCCGAAGCGCTCCCGCTCCACGAACGGGCCTTGGCAATAAGAGAAAAGCTGCTCGGAAAGTCGCACATCGATGTGACCCAATCCCTGAACAATCTCGCGCTGGTCTACAAGGGGCTCGGTCGCGATAAGGATGCCATCTCTCCGGGATGTTCTTCCCAGGTTTTGCGAGGATATTCTTTCAGCAACTCGTGCATTTCTGCAGGCAGCGAATTGGTTCTGATTTGAAATTGCTCGTTCATGTTCTGAAATTCTTCAGGTTTGTTAGATTTGTACCCCTGCATATTGAATTCCGCTGAGGTCGGCCATTTCCCGTTTCCAGGTGGTAATGTCCTCGTGGTTGAAATCCGATAAGCTGTTATGACCGCAGGCCCGCGCCAACACCTGCATCAGTTCAACACAAATATCATTTGACTTTTCGGATGGAGAATTACGTAATTTGACAATCACATAAGCCAATTCATCGCCATATCAAAGCCAATGGCGAAATCACAAGCATCAGCACGCAAAAACATCATTTGACAGTTACTGCTAATACTAATTGCAGCACCAGGCCGCCAGAGGCCAACACAGCTACGCACGCTCCCTCTCAACCTCATTTTGTTCAAAGCCTCCCTCTTTATACCTTTCCAAAAAGTTCCCCTTTCCCTCAAATTTATTTTTCTTGAATGTGTTTGGGAAATTGTAGGCTTGGGGGTCTGGTAGCCCTCCAATCACTTTCGACTTAGTAAAAAGGACACTAGCCCTTTTGATTTCTAATCGAATGAGCCCCTTACAGATTTTCTACAACTTTTTCTATATGAATTGATCTAAAAAAAAAATCATACTAATAACATATGAATGAAGCATTCTGTACACATTGCCCTTTACTTGGGGAGCTCTATTGCGCTGCCTATGAAACGAACTAAATTTGAGCCCCGGGAGTATATAAGGCTTTTATGGAAGGGGTGCACGTGTAAACTTTAGAGGGGGCTCGTTGATCATTTTAAGTAACTAAAAATTGAAGGGCAACTAGGCCTCCTCCCTCACCCTTTTTTCGTCAAAATCGTCCGGTCAAAACTATGAGAAAGCCATTTAGCCAAAAAAACTAAAAAAAATATGCAAATTTAATTTTATTATTCATGTGTGGGGAGCCAAAATCAAAACATACATTAATTCAAAATGTTCAGCTTTTATTTCTGAGAAATCCACTTATTAGTTCTATACTTACAATAATTTACAGACACTTCATATTCCTTAAATATGAAGAGAGATAGCTTATAACATGATTTGGAACACCCTCCCGGAATCTTCAAGGGGACTAAGCTGAAGTATTTTGTCGTTTTCATATGTAAAATAATGTGGATTTTGTTAAATATTTATGGATAATAAATTTAATTTAGTTCTCTCCTCTCTCCCTTCTCTTCTCTCTCCTGTTTTTCTAACGATGGAACAGTTTGGAAAGAATTTGACAGAGGGTGCACTTTAAGTTGGATGAAATTTCCACGGAGGAGCTTGCCGTTAGGGGGAGGGGTATATTCCTTAGAGGGTGGACAATATTTACCGGTATTATTTAGAAAATGAACAGAAATTACTCTATATATGAAGCATTGCCCCCTCCTCAATAGCTTGCTCTTTACGCTATAGTTTGACGGTTTTCCCAATTTCTTAATAAACTCTACTGAAACACGGAGGCCGTTTAGACCTGAGCGGCAAGGCGAGCCCCGCGGCCGCGCCCGCCGCCGCGGGCGGCATGAACCGCGCGTGCATCGGTCGGACCTACTTCGGCGAAGAGCCTCAGTTCGTGCGCCCCGAGCACGGACACGTCTTCGCCGACGGCACGCAGGACGGGAACCCGATCTACAAGGAGTCGGGCGCCGGGACGCTGGTGCCGCCCATGGTCGCCGTCCTCTACCTCAAGGACGTCATGTTCAAGGCCGTCGCCGACGAAGAGCTCACCCCCACCCTACAATAATAAAATTAATTGCCCAACGCTAAAAAAGATAAAACAAACAAAAAACTATGCGATATCTCATGGCCATTCTTTATTGGGTGAATGGTCTACAATAACGGCTCTTCTTTATGGACTTAATGCATGTTTAGAGACAAATGGTACACTATGCGTTCGTAAGGCCTCTGATACTGGGGGTGCTAAAGTAACACCCTTTCAATAGTCCTCACCAGAAATTACTACCAAAGAATAAATGCAACACAGGGACGTCGAAGAGAGTACAGTCCCTTTGATATGCGGAATAATTTCTGTTCGTTTTAAGTGTTAACGTCGCTCCTTACTTTCAGTCGAAAAAACTTGTTTAAAAAAAAAAGCATATTTAAAGACATGATTCTCGTAGTACCAGACAACACATGGGCCTAAAACCGGGCGATCAAAACACTTTTTAATCAATCTCCATTTTCATTAGCATTTGACAAAACCAGTCCCACTTAGAAAACCACGGGAGCAATAAAAGAAATTATTTTATGAGTTTTTAATTATTATCACACAGAAGTCTATTTTTTAAAATTCTTCTTGTCAACTTAAATAATCTTCTAACCCGCCTTCTCTCAATGTATCTTGAGTAGAACAATGCGTACCAAAATCCCAGAAGTATCTGTGGCGAAAGTTCCAAGTGATTACGTTTATTCCTTTTTGCTCCAATTTTTTGATGTTTTTTTTATCTCCACCAGTGGATATTATCGTACTTTCGTCCACCGACAAACAATTCACACGATTTGCGCGTATCAGCGATCAGTACATTGATGCCGCTTTCGGAGCAGATGCTTTCAATGCCCTTGAGGATGTTGGAAAAGTGCGAATTGCCGATATCCGGGACCAGCGCGACGATGGTTCCGGTTCGGCGCCGACGCAGATTGCGGGCCGCGTGGTTGAGCACATAGCCGGTCTGCTCGACCGCACGCGCCACACGTTCGCGCGTCTTTTCCGTGACCCGGTCCGGCGCCGAAAGCGCACGACTGACCGTGGCCATAAACATGATAAAATGATTAGTGCTATGTACAAGAATAACATCACAGCAATTACAGTAAGAAACTAGGTTAGTAGCTAGTTTTGTATTAAATCTGCAGATAAGAAGGGTTGCACTCACCCCTGTTTATATGGATGATTTTGATGGATTGTGTTCAAAGGAGCCCAGCAAAGGCAATGGGAGAGTAACAAAATCAAATAGGTAAGTTTTCCTCTCCTGGATAGATATCATGCTGATGATTTAAGCATCTTAGATGACAGCCAATTCAACCTAAGGCTACCATTGTGAAGCATTTCAATAAGTTATGATGTAAGTGTAACTTTTGTTTAAATGTCCAAAAAAAGTTGGTAAAATACTTGTTTAGCTTCTTTTGGCAATCTTTGAAAGATTGCCAAAAGAAAAATGTCACTTTCAGGGATAGGTCTACAAACAAAAGTATGTCCTGGGAAGGTATTATGAAGTACCTACATCCCATCCTCTATCTAGACAGCACTGACCTATAAAAATTCCTACAGCACACATAAGGAAGTAGTGAAATAAATACAAAGATAGAAAGAAACAAATTAGGAAGTAGGGACAAAAATACGAAGACAGAAAGAAGCAAAGAGGAATGTAGTGACAAATGAGCACACATAAGGAAGTAGTGAAACAAATACGAAGACAGAAAGAAACAAATAAGAAAGTAGTGACAAATATGCACAGATTAGACAAACAAGCATAAATAAGGAAATAACACAATTTCTTGTTTCTGTTTTCTTTCTGAAAACAGACAGTTCGTTACCACGAAACTGTTTTATAATTTGAACATTAAAATAAACATACCTATTTATCTTATATGGACTACGCGACATTTCAGTATCGAATCTTCGACCTCGGTCCTCAATATTTAGTCAAAATGCTTAAAATAGATTTCAAGATGGACATATTTTAGCTAAAAATCAAATTTTTGGATACTAAGAAAACACATTCATGGACCAAAGTTGACAACCCACGTACAAAGAGTAGTTTGAGATATGTTGATCCCAAAAAAGGCACTATTATAACCATTATAGTCAACAACCCTTTGATCAAGGTTTACAACTCCTCCTGCTATCCCCCTTAATAGCTAAAAACTAAAAAAAAACCTTCTGAAAAAAGCTGTCTAATGAAAAAAAATTAAGACCTGATTTTGAAATAAAACTCAAATTCATGTTTATCTTAAAAGCAAAAGTGAATAAGAAAAAAAGAAATATTATACTTATATACTTAGCATATATGTATCTCAGGAATGCCACTATAAGACCGGGGCGTTAGATTTTAACATTGAATAAGTTGATTATTATTTTTGAGGGCCCCTGGGGAATCTGTGCCTGTAACTGAGGAGGACACACATGTGTGGTGGTGAGTAATGACGATGCATTAGTGGGTGTCACGTAATGCTCAAAGAGATTCTTTCTTCGTGGCTTCATTTTTCTCTCAACGCGTTATTTTTCTTGACGGTTAGAGAACCTTGATAACCGGATAAACTTTATAACCAGGGCTTGAGTCCTGGTTGAAGAACCGGGCGGTGTCGCGATCTAAGGGCGAGTGAAATTGACGAGTTTTTGCAGTTGAGGTTGAGTACGGGGTAGCCGTGTGTTTTCCAATCAGAGATCTGAGGTTTGATTGGAAAGCTTGGAGGGACGCTGGTTCGTTGGGTTTGGGGGGAATGATTTCCTATTCTGCGTCGGAGTGCGGCGTTTTGATTCGTTTGTTGACACTTTGGCGGCATCGCCGTTAAGTATGTGTCGGTTTTCGGTTGATTCTGAGGTGGAAAAATATATAGGTAATAAACCTTAATATTTAATGTATTATGGCTAATAGTTAATTTAATTATTCAATATAATAAAATAGGTTAATATTTAATATACAATTAATATAATATATAACATTTAATAATTTAGGTAATTTAATACTTGGGTTTTATCCCTATTTTGAACTGTTATACTTTAATAACTGAATTTAATATTTATTAAAATATATTATTTAACATAATGTTTAATATTAATATTAATATATTATAACCTTAATGGCGGCGTCAATGAGGTGGACAAAACTGCGACTTATGGAATAGTCCACCAATAAAAATATAAGCTAGCGTGATATTCGACTTTGCTCTTCACGATAATTGTTCTACATGTTATCAACAATTTTACATGTTTATTTACGTTTTATCATTTGGTGCCACACGCAAAATCAATTATAATAATTTTAATAGATATTAAATTCCATACCCATCCTCTTTTGTTACTATTTAAGTTCTTTTGTGCATGCAAAGTGTTTTTTACCCATGGGCGACTGCGTTTCAGACGACGTACTCAGGAATCGCAGCTCAGTGCTCGGAACCATCCGGTAAGAACCGCATCCACAAGTTCAAGGACAAGATTGTGGAAATCTGGGAGGCGATGGAGAAAGAGATTCAACAAAAACGTCAATCGGCAGCTCATCCCCTCTATTCCACGGCAATGAAACAACTGACTACCTTTCGAAGTGTGTCTGCCGGCAACAAGGGCAAGGTCGGTCGACCAAGCAATAAAAGCAAGAACAGCAAAAGAAGAAGTGCTAAACACTTCGGATCCGTAACACATAATTATAATTATCACAAAAAAGCAACTGAACCCGGTGGGATACCGAATTCTAATTCACGGCAAATAGAGAGTAGTTATCCATAAACATCCATAGAGGAGGGGTAGAACTTAATATACTGGGTTTACAGCGAAAATGTACCAATTTAATCCCCGCGCCAGCGTAAAGGTGACGGGAAGACCCCATTTCCCTTACCCTTTCGAATAACTGCTCACCGCCTCATCTCTTCGTCCCTGTGCGACCAGCAAGTCACCTTCAACCTGAAGTCCAATAGAAATGTTATCCGGTTGAGAATTTTTAATACTGTCTACATAGACTGTCGCTGCTGAATAATTGCCGTCTTCCGCTTCGATGCCAGCAGCCATGATTAATGTAGGCACATGGTCAGGTTGCACTTCAAGCGCCGAGTTTACAAATCCTCTCGCACTGTCGAGGTCTGTTGCCGCGCGAGCAGCCACAGACTGCCGATGGCCAAACAATGTTTGCTAACATCAGCAATGGCAGCGGTCATTTGCTGCATAAGCAGCACCATAGTGTCCTCGCAATATTGCTCATCACTGTATTCCAGACTCAAAACCAGTTTATCTGATTCGAACCAGCAATTTAGTTCCAGATCATGCTCCCGCAACAACGAAGCCGAACTCTCAGCACCATACTTTTCGTCAGTGACCACAAATACAGAACCATTGTTGCTCTGCATATCAAATTTACCCAAATAGTTAAACACATTATTGAATTTTGGAAAACCTCTATTAATATACGCTAAAGAAAAAAAATAATAATAAAAATTTGGAGATTTGGATTCCTTTCATGCCTATGACCGTATAAGTTAAAACCTGGAATACTTTATTTAAGGTACCAAAGACAGTGAAAATAAGTTTGATTATTAAAATAAGTTTGGTTAATTTAAATGTGTTGACTTGAAATGACCACTTTCAGGGAATATTTTCTGGCATAGAGTCAAGGGATCTAGGTTTGACTGACTCGAGCTCCGGCTTTTCCAGTGATGGCACTTCTAGTTCTGGCGCATCAAGCTCTGGCTCTTCCAGTTCTGGTACATCAAGGTCTGGCTCTTCTAGTTCTGGTGCGTCTAACTCTGAATCGGGCTCCGGCTCTTCGAGAGGCGGCTCTTCTAGTTCTGGCGCATCAAGTTCTGGCTCTTCCAGTTCTGGTGCATCAAGCTCTGGCTCTTCTAGTTCTGGTGCGTCTAACTCTGAATCGGGCTCCGGCTCTTCGACCCCCCGAGACCCGCTGGGTCGAGGTCGCCCACTTCGTCTTTGCCGGTCTCCTGTTCACGACGCTGACGATCTTCGCCGGCTACCTGTTCACCCAGAGCGACGGTAACCCCTCGCGCTGGAAGAAGCGCCGCAACTGGATCTACCGCGTCTGCGCCCTGGTGATGGCCGGCAGCCTGATCGCGCTGCTCGTGACCGTGCGCAGCCTGGACGAGGCGGCCCTCGACGAGGGCCTGCACGTCTATGTCTACGAGTCGCAACAATAGCCAAGCATAACTATAAAAGCAGTATCGATTAGACTTATTTGTACCTATATACACTGGTCGTTCACGGAACATACCTACAATATATCATTGATATATGGTAAAAAGATAAACAAAACAATAAGCAAACGATGAAAAAACTAGTGTTTTCTAAAATAAATACCAATTAAGTCACGTTTCAAACATCTAAATACTACCTTAAAAATACCACAACGGACGGGAAATTACCTTCCTTTGCCCAACAATAATTACTAGACCCTTAAGGTCACAACTGGCAACGCCTTCTACCGGTAAACTGTTGTGGGTCAAGTAATTTTCAAAATATGGTATTCTAGGACAACTGAATTGATATAAAAACCCATTGCAAGAACAAAAAACATACACACACAAAAATCAAATAAATGAAAAGGCTTTCCCCATTTCCCCATTGCCTTCTCAGGACCAGAACATAACATTTACTATACTAATAAACTAGAAGCAAAAATACAAATGAATGTGGATTTTAAGAGCTATTCTTGAGATTTCAGGAGGAAAGATTTATCTAAAACCCGTTTGTCAACTTATATTTTGATTAAATAAAAAAACAAGTTTTTTTTAACTGAAAGTAAGGAGCGACATTGAAACTTGCAACGAACAGAAATTGTTCCGTATATGAAAGGGGCTGTCCCGTCCTCAACTCCTTGGTCTTTATCCTAAAGTTTGAATCTTTCTCACAACTGTACTGTATAAAACAATAAAAAAGATTTGCGTATAGAGTAGGGCGCATAACCGTCAGTAGATTTTAGTAACAAGACACGCTTAGATTGCTCGAAAGAATTGGATTTTATGCATTAAAGCCGTTCTTATAGAAAACTTACAAGCGCTTCTTGAAAAAAAATTCAAATACAGCTAAAAACCATAACCATCTGTAGTAATCAACACCAACACATGTGAAACATCCACAGATTGCTGTAATGAACTGTATTTCATGCATTAAAGCCGATTATCTAAATATCTTACAAGCACAGGGAGAAATACACACAAAGACGCTTCTGAGCAGGGACGCACCTAAGGATGAGGGAATTACTAATCAAGAAACAAGCCTATTACCTCGCTCTTTACGCTAAAATTGTTTTTAGAACGTAAAAAAAAGCTTATTATTCTGATTAAGCTATTGTTTTAACTGTGTTTCAGGAGTTGTTCTTGAAAAACTGGCACAGGAAGTCAAACTTTAGCGTAAAGAGTGAGGTTCTGAGGAAGGCACAAACTCCACATATACTTGCTATCTTCTGTCAGAAAAAAAAAAAAAAAAAAAAAAAAAAATAATACTGCTCTCTTTTAAAATCCTAGTCATTAGGCATAGTTAAAAGAACTTCAGTTAAGATAAGATATATTTAAGATAAAAAACGAAAAGCACTCAATAAATAAAATTACTAATCACCACAAAGGCTCCATGGCCTGTAAAAGAAGAAGATCATGAATCAAACTTAGTACTGAATCAGTACTTAGTTTTTTGAATACCATTTAAATACTAAAAAAAAAAGACATGTAACGCCGGCGCCGCCATGGTGCGTTACGGGCTGGCCGGGCGGCTGTCGCAATCCGCCGTGTTGGTGGTGGCCAAGCTGGCGGTCTTCCCGGCCCTGGTTTTCCTGCTGGCCCATTATGTCTTCGGGCTCGACCCGATCTCGATGCAGATGGCGGTGCTGCTGGCGGCCCAGCCGGTCGGCGTCATGGTGCTGGTCTTCGCCGAACGCTACGGCACCGGCCAGGCCATGGCCACGCCCTCGATCTTCCTCTCGACACCGTCAGGCACCAACACTCGGATTAAAACAGCGCGAAATCCACCTTCTGCAAGGGAAGAAAGAGGACGCTACCCGCTGCGCCCAAAGGCTCGCCGATGGAATCACAACTGCCGAAACCATGAAAGATCTTCTTCCTCAAATTGTCGAGCAGCTGATAAAAGGTGACCTTATCGACTTGGCTCATCACCTTGCCATCAAGTATCCAACTGAAGATTTGGACGCTCAATTCATGGTGGTGACTCATTATCTATCTAAAGGAGAATTTTGATGCTAAAAGATACATCAAAAGAATCGAATTTTTATGCTTCTTCTATATTAGTTTATATAAGTTTATATAAGTTTAGTCTTTGTCATCAAAAGTTACGAGCCTGAGAAAATTTGCCTTATTTCGGAAAATAGGGGGAAACACCTCCTAAAAGTCAAAGAATCCTAACGAAAATCACACCATCGCATTCGGCGTATCAGAGAACCCTATAGCAAATTAAATAAATAAAAACAAGTTTTTTTTAGAAAACCCGGCTCGCAGCCGTCCAAGCAGATGGCAATTGCACAGGTCTTGGGGGTTGGGTAAACGCGCTCATTGGCTTCGACGGGGGATTGAATATTCATTTCAGGAGGTTCCTTGGTTAATCAAGCTGCCAGTTTGGCGCGTTCATCGAGGGCTTTTTGCGGTGGCACGGCCGAGGCCACACCCATTTCAGTGAGCGAATCCTTGGCGGCCTGCACCACCTGTCGCATCACATGTTCATCCATCTGACCAATGCAGCCGACAGCTAAGAATTATTGCTCAATTGATTACCTTGCAAAAGTTATTTTGAGGTAACTCATCAGTTGTGTGAGTTGAGCCACTTTTATTGAAAGGCTAGTGGTCTAAAATTGAAGTTAAAATATTTCTTTGTGAGGGAGGGGGTCACGGTTGTTCTTTGTTCTCCAGTCAATGTCTGTATCAGCTAATTCTTACCTAGTATTTTCTCATCGTATCAGGACTCATCCCACTCATATCCCAAAAAGGGTAGGACGCATGAAAGTCGTTCGTCAATATCGGGTAATAGTCTTGGCAGTTGGTTCGCAAAGCTGTTTCGTTCTGCACTACCCCTGGCTAAAAAACCTATTGCTCCAATTGGTACAGATTTTGCATCCTCTACACTACACGATCAGGGGGCTGGTAAAGATTTCAAACTTTTTGTTTTACAAGATCTCAGGTCCAGTGTGCGATCATTTGGTGAGCAACTGAAATCAAAACAAAGTAAAAAAGTTTAGAAAATTAAAGAAACACCGCATTAATAAAGCCTGTTTTGGGTTTGCATTCTAGATTGCTACATTTGACACTGTTGTTGTGGTGTATCAAAAAATAGAGTAAAAACAATTCTATTCAAAAATCAGAAACTTATTTCTATAATATATACTTGCTGGCTGCAGGCCCATCAAATACTTTACATATTTGTGTTCCGAAGTCAAAAATTCCTCTAAAAAAACTAGATGCAGCTGTAATTGGAGCGCGTGAGAATGCATAAATTAGACCAAGGCACTAACCACTCGATAGCTATTTTGTTCAGCATAGTTGAAAGGTCTGAAAATTATTTCCTTGAGGATGACAACCCCCTCAATAGCCCTCATCGCAAGTGTGGTAAGTTAAACCCCGAGGGCTTATAAGGTTTTTTTGTGGAAACGTGGGTCGTATAAACTCTGGAGAGTGCTCATTGGTTTGGAAATCAGATATTTAAATATCTTTCTTAGAAGTCAAAGTGATTGGGGGCAGCCACCTCTCCCATGTCGTGTTTTCCACAAATGCCTCAGGAGGAATCACCCCCTAAAAGTCAAGTGACCTTAAATAAAATCATGCTATTAGATTTTCCATATCAGAGAACCCTACTTGTAGGCATTACATGCTCCTATCTACAAAAATGTGGAATTTTGCATATTTTTTTCCCCAGATGGAAGGTCACGGATATGTCTTTATTTGTTTTGTTTTGTTTTTCCAGGGGTGATCGTATTCCAGGGGTTCTGGGAGATTGGGGAGGGTTCATTGGGGCGAAAGTTACAAGTGCTATTTGAAACTATACTGGTCTTATTAGTAATATTTGACTTTTTAGTCAACTTGTTGTTTAGTTATCAGAAAAAAGGACATTCACGTCCAAGATACATCAGATTTTATTGATAATATTTGAGTCTTTGATAAATTTTGGTTTTAGTTTTTAGAAATAAGAACATCCATGTTTAAAATACATCTGATTTTTATTAATAATAGTTGATTTTCTAAGAAACTTGATGTTTAGTGTTCACAAATAGGGACATTCATGTTTAAAAAGCACCTGGGAAGCTACGCTCGACGGCGTCGACGCTGTCTATATCACGTATGCGCCTGACCTGGCGATTCCCGGGGCGACGGATGCGATTCGTGACTTTGTAGCAATTGCAGTGAAGCAGGGCGTTCGTCGGCTCGTACTGCTGTCGGGTCGCGGTGAGGAAGAAGCACAGGCCTGTGAACGTATCGTGCAGGACGCAGGCGTGGAATGGACTGTGGTGCGTGCCAGCTGGTTCAACCAGAATTTTTCGGAAGGCGGATATAAAAATTTCGTATTTTTAAATTTCGGCTACTCGTGAGCCGCGTCACTACTCACATACAGTTAAGGAACATATCAAGTGACGTATTCATTCTCAGCGTTGCCAAATTATCTCGGAAACTGTTTACTGAAATGACAATTTTTTCTCCCTAGAAAGTTTTTTTACAAATATTTTTTATAGACTTTTGGTTACCATACACTATTTTGAACTCTCTTAGCCCCTTTAGGGGCTCGAACTGTAATTTCCCCAAAAAAGGAGGAGGCTTTTGCCCCGCTAATTTTTTTGTCAAACACAAGATTTCAAGAAGTACCTTTTTGTGATACTTTCGCCGAGAAATGTTTCATTTGGTATTTTCATTGAAGAAATTGAAACAAAAAACCGACAAATTTACGCTCATAAATATTGACAAATACATTTTGCACCCCCCTCCCGTTAATTTTGCAAATTGACGCCGTTCACGGGGCTCTGATATTTTCCTTGGTATTTTCCTATACGGAAAAAATTTCTAGACATCTGGACAAGACACTGGCCTGGTCGGCGGAAAAAATGCAAACGTGGTACGGGCACAACAAACCGCCGCTGCCGAGAGAACACGAAACGACCGCCGCCTCCCTGGTTTGGCTGCTGAAGGGTGACGCGGCACAACGGGCGATTACGGCTTGGACCTTTTCCTGGCCGGCGGCAAAAGAAGTTTCGGGTATTGAGTGGGCCGTGCCGTCGCTGGCTGAATTGCTGGATGACCCCTACGCTCCGGTGCGTTTCATCGCCATTTCTACCAACCTGGGTAAAATCTCCAGATAAAAACATTATATTTCTACCTGGGACCGTATCTATTTACTCCTGTAACTCCTGTCAGTAAAATTCGTCTGAGTTGCTAGTACCTCTGTCAGTCGGTTCTACAGGGGCATATATTAATATAACTGATACTCTGAATTGATTTAAAGAACATTAAAATTGGTCATAAAATGAGCAATTAGTACTCTATTATTATTACCTTCACAGCCTAAACAAGACTTAGCAGCCTCATCTTAATAATGGTAGCAGAAGCAGCATTAGTAGTACTAATAGAAGTAGCAGAAGTGAGCAATCCCCTCAACATACTCTGAAATTTCACCTTATTACTCTATGCTGCTCCCTAGTTACTGATTACATATTTTTTGATAGTTACTGCATGTAGTATGTCTTGGTTTAGTTTAGAATTCTCTGAATGGTTCAGCTAATTATTCTTACCCTTTTTGAGGATGGACAATCAATCAAACATATCCTTATTTTTCAATAAACCGATTTTGTTTTCTTATAAGTATAAGCAATGTCTTTTAAGACATGAAAAAAATTGAACAATTATTCATGTCCAGTTCACAATCACTAAAGTTATTATGTAAACTACAAAAATATTTATGGTGCCTGAGCAACAATTTTAATGTTTTACTTTAAACAAGAGAAATTAAGGATTTAAGTTCAGTTCGGAATCACTAAAGTTATTATGTAAACTGTAAAAATTAGAACTGAAAAGTATGAAAAAACACAAATTGTCGAAAGCACTTAGATGAAGGAACAGGATGTTCTTGAAATTCCGACGAATCCAAAAAGCCAAACATGTTAAGAAAAAGTTAGAAGCATCATTAATAGAATTGTTCTCAATGGGGTTCTTCCTCTTCCTGTATTATTCTGTTCTAGGTGCAGCATTGACAGACAAGATGAATAGCATTATTTCACCAAATAAGGACAAAACGTAATCTACTGACACTAATCTATTCTTGCAAGAAATTAAAGAAATTACAATACTATCAGAAATATAAGAAATATAATTGTCGCAACTGACCAACATTGGTCACAGACGCTGATAGAGTTACTTAGGTGATAACACCAAAGCAACTGAACCGCAGCCGCCGTCCCGTTTGTTGTTTTTCATTGAGTTTTTATCACTTTGCTGTTTTTTTTGTCATGGCTAACCAGTTCGGCTTAGGATCTTTCAAACACTAACAGAATATGTCAATAGACCAGTCATATCGTTTATAAAACAAAGTTAAATGATATATCAAATACATGCAAATGCCAACCGAAACATCAGCCTGATCCCAAAGTCGAGGTTGGCGTACAATACTACCTATATCCTGACGATATCCGGTGAATTGAAAAGCGCAAACGGCGCTTCTTTCGCCGACCGGGAATGGGTTTTACAAACTGTTAATGGAACTTTTCGCCTAGTCAATCTAATCGTCGACGGGCAAGCCGGTAATCCGTTTGGCCATCTCATCGACGTCAGTCTGCAACCGACGATTGAGATGACGTTTTCTTCTGAAATTAACTTTATGTATTTGGAATCAGTTTTTGTTGCATTCTATTTAATTCTTTTAAACTGCCTATTGTTTTAAAATTCTGTTTTTGGCGCAGAAAATCCCCCTCCCTGAAAAAATTCAGTATATTTCGCGATAGTTAATGCTACATGTGAACAATGGGGAAATTGTGTAGCTAAAAGACTTTTCCCCAGGATTTGGGGGGGAGGGTATGTCATCCCAGAAGGCTTAACTATTGAACCTTTCAACTATGCTGATTCTATTCGGCAGGATGAAGAAAATTATATTTTAAAATGCCGTCCATTGTTTCACCAATACGTCGTTCATATGTATGCTAAAATCGAATCAGAACGTCTGCTATATATCCGCCTGAATCAGACCAAGCTCTGCTCTGAACAATACATTCATTTGCGGGATGCAGTTGTAAATGACGGTAATACAACAAACGTTGGAAGATTAACAATTTTACCTTCGTCATATGCTGGCAGTACCCGTCATATGCATGAATATGCTCAAGGACTTCGGTTGATGATCCGCCCATTCCTTATCTTCTCGAGGAAGCGCCGCTCCTGTCGGGTGAAGACCTTGTCGATGCTCAGGTCAGTTTCGACCAGCGCAACAACGAGCCGGTTGTGAACTTCCGCTTCAATCAGTCTGGTGCGCGCAAGTTCGCCCAGATCACGCAGCAGAACGTCAACCGTCCGTTCGCAATCGTGCTCGACAATGAAGTCATTTCCGCGCCGGTTATCCGTGAGCCGATCACCGGTGGTTCAGATTGCCGAGAGTGAACATGAGATCCTGCACGGTTTTCGTGCTCTGCTTGCACTCTTCTCCACCGGGCAGCACCACCGGAACGCTGACGAGTTCGATCTCGTCCTGGTGAGCGTGGCCGAAATCGCTGATCCGAGTCGCGAGAGTGGGATGCGCGTCGGCAACCCCGGAGTCGATGCAGACGAAAACACGGTGCCGGCGGCCCTCGTCCCGACGGTCGAGAACGTCGAGAAGTAGACGATTGTCCGTCTGAAAGACGGGTAGGGGTAGGGGTAGGGTGAGGGTGAGGGTTCGGGCACCCCAGACTAGAGGTCGGGGTGGGGGGGCAGTGGAATGGTACTTGTGTAGGTAATTGTTACCCACTGGACCAAATGCAAAAGTTTCAATTGCGCGCACAAACCATTTCCAATCTCTATTCAGGCACGCAGTGGCACCATGGAGCCTAGGCAATATGAGTGCCCGGCGAAACGTCCTGTCGTGTGTGTGTTTCCCCCCCCCACACTGTAAATCAAAAATGCTGACACGCGAACATTTTCCCGACCTGCCAATACATCTGTCTGTGCAGGCGAATGCCGTAAACTGGGCCGCGGTGAAGTTCTGGCAGCAACAAGGTATTAAACGGGTGATATTGTCCCGCGAGTTGAGCCTTAACGAGATCGAAGAAATCCGCCAGCGCTGCCCTGATATTGAACTGGAAGTCTTTGTGCACGGTGCGCTTTGCATGGCGTATTCTGGCCGCTGTTTATTGTCAGGTTACATTAATAAACGGGACCTGCAGCGTTTTCTGGACGGTGAACCCGTCAATGCCTCTCCCGAAGGGCAACTCAGGAAGCTCTGGCGATTTTCCAAAACGAATCCGGCGATCGCAGCTTGGGCGGCATTTTCGTTCGTTCTGCTGTTGTCACTCGCGTTAGTCTCGTTCTTTTCTGAAAGAAGCATGCGGGCGCAGTGGCAAACCGAAGCTCGATTAAAACGTGCCGCCATCGAAGCACGTCGAATTGCTGAACAAAACGCTGAGCAAGCGACAGCCGGTCCGCAATGCAATCAGCGCATCCCTGGCTTTTTCAGACGGTGCGCGTACGTCACTCTCAAAATTGGTTTCCGTCATGGCCCCTGCCTCGTCCGGCTTCACCGGCCCTGTCGTTCCATAACGTGAACGATCCTGCGCCGCTCGGCGCAAAGAGGCAAGATCTATCCGACTAACTGGTTGGCATGAAACGGGATTTTAAGCCTGCATACATTCCGCGCATGCCCATCGCGTCGCCGCCTTTAGGCCGTCCGGCAGGTCTCCGGACAGAATATTGTCCGCAACGCCGCCGAGCTTCGGCAGGTCTTCGGCCCGGATCCCGCGCACCAGGGCACCCGATCCGACGCCTCGATAGCCCGATGCCAGGGTCTGCCCGTCAACCAGCGGAACAGCGGCACGCACGCCGTCAATGTCTGCCAGCTTGACGGCCAGCTCGTCATAGTCGTTCAGCGGCTGGTCGATGGACTGGACGATCATATGACCGTTGACGCCGAGAATCCGGTCGATAAACACATAGAAACTCCTGAAAAATCTCTTTGGAAACACTCGCGCTATCGCTCACTTTTTTTCTACTAAGAAAGTCTCTGAGCTTTTTCAGGTCACGTCGATAAGCAGCCAACGTGTTAGAAGCCAGACCACCTTCAATACGCAATGCCGTGAGATACTCTTCAATCACCGTATCCATGCTATGACCCACCTCTATTTCTGTCTTGACAGTTCCCATTCTCAATTTATATTAGCGATAAAGTCGTTCTTTTGGTACACTACACGAGCTTGGTTTCAGAGTGGTCAAGCTCGACGCAAGCAACCTGATCAGTTGGGATGCGGACTTCGATACGGTGGACGAATCACTTTTGAATTCAGGTCAAAGCATCAAACCAAAGCGAAGTGAAGCCGATGTACTTTCTGAGCTTTTGCTGAAATTTGGCTTAGACCTTTCGGTCCAAATTGAAGAACTAGACATCGCTACAAAAAAAGTTTTCGTTATCGGAGCCGGTGCACTGGTCGCCTGCCTCGCCGATGGCCAGCCGCCACGCTCCTGCTTCAGCTTCATCGCATCGGCGCGGAAATACCCGCCCCCGTCATGCACGAATCCTCGCCAGAAAGCATCGACCACGGCACCGGGATTGGACACCGAACAACTTTCCGGCCAATGAACGCCTCTCAGCCCCTGCGCCGTCAGGCCTGGCTCCAGCGTTCCGATCTCGCCAGCCGACATTTCCCGATAGGGAACGCCAAACACCCGCGCGTATTGGCGTTCGGTCTCGCTTGCCTGGAAAGGGACCTACGGATATAGTTTTAAAGTCGGTTTGGAAATTAGCTTTTGGTCCTTATTGATGCTATTTGTAATCGAAGCCGTACTTTTTGTGCGGTTGAACTCGGTACCTACGGATTGCAGGCTCAAGCAGTTCGGGAAAAAGTTTGTTTGCCCTTTTATAGAGAGGTAATGTCACAAACCTATTTTTTTGTGAATTAGGATACTTAAAATTTCAAATTGTAAAAATTTGGGCCAAGGGAAATTTCATCTACTTGAGCGACGCATGCGGCAAGCTCGGTTCACTCGCCGCAGGGTTGGTCATCCAGCAAATCGGACCGCGCCCGCAGCAGAACCTGTTTCAGGCCGGGCAGCAGGCAGGACTGCTGTAACGCCGGCGCAAAGACGCGTCAGGCCTCGTCGGGAGTTCTTTCGCCTTCCGAACCGTTGTCGGCCGAGGCCGGCGCCTCGCGGGGGCCACCCTTGGCGACTCCGACCATGGCCGGTCGCAGCACGCGGTTGCCAATCACGAAGCCTCACCATTCGGCGAAGCAGCGTGAAGTCGCCTTCCAGTTCCATGAGCGAAGTAAACAGCGCGCGCTCAGCAGACCATTGGCAGCAACCAACAAAAAACGTCGACAAACAGGTCAACAGAAAAAGCACGACTGGCAACGTAACTTTTCGTCGATACGGCTTTCGTTCGACCGTTTCCACAGGTCTTGATGATTCGGCCGCAGCCATCTCAAGAAATGTCGAAGCGTCGATACGGTTGGGTTGTGACGAAGTCATGAAAATCTCTCCGGTGCAAAGGGAATACTTGTAAACATTACCGCTGGCCTGGATTTATCAATTGGTGAGTTCGACGAAGTGGGTTGCACGGTAAAACAGTTTGCATCTGAAAACGCCACGGTAGTGGTCGGTACCGTTATCGATCCAGAAATGAGCGGAGAAATGCGTGTAACAATCGTTGCCACGGGTCTGGGCGCCGAAGCAAAACAGGAAGTTTCAAAGATGAAACTGGTGCAGTCTGCTGCAGCTTCGGTTGACTGACACCGACGAGCCCACGGTCCACGAAGTCAATGTCAGCCTGTTCCCGGTTCTCGTGGTAACCCTGTCCGGCGACGCCCCCGAACGCAAGCTGCTGCATCTGGCGCGCGGATTACGGGACCGGATCGAAGGCATCGGCACGGTGCTTGAGGCCAAACTCACAGGTAACCGCGAGGAGCTGATCGAGGTTGTCGTAGATCCCCTGCGCATGGACAGCTATGGCGTCGATTCCGTCGCCGTGCTGCAAACCGTCGCCCAAGGTTACCTGAGAAAATGAAATCCCGAAGAAAAACGGTTTTGAAAAAAGAAACCCCAATGAAAATGACCCGTTAATTCGAAAAAAATTAGAAAAATTGAAGTATTTTTAACTTACGAACGGTTGATCAGATCGTAATGAAATTTGATGTTTGGAAGGTTATCGTGCCTCAGAGCTGTTATTTTAAATCCCGACCGGATCTGTTGACATTGGGGGGGGATTTGAGAGGGGGAAACCTAAAATCCTGGAAAACACTTATTCCGACCCGATACGGACGTTCAAGTTTCTTGTCTAGGTAATAATCCGGGTCCGTGTAAAATCGTTCCGCATCCCAATAGTCCACGGCCTTTTGATCGTAGTCGGGACTTGTTGTATCGAATTTTGGATTGAGAAAGAGTCGCAAACCCACAATCCCCGAAGACTTTCCGTACACGACTGGATCAGCTTACCTTTTAACTGTATATTTCTGTGCTCTTCAATTTTGTTTTTGACTTTCGGTTTCACTAATTTTCCAGCCATTTTATTCAACGTAGTCGAAAAACCTTGTAACTATGTCTTTGGGGACGACTTACTCCCCACAGTCCCCATGGGAGGGGCTACAAGTTACAAACGTTGATCAGTGCTTACATATAGTAATGGTTATTGGTAAGTGTACAGACGTGTTCAGGGGAATATTCGGTTGAGAAGAGGGGGATATGTTGGGGGATCATTCCATCGAGGAATTTGTCATGGAGGAAGAAAATGTCCATGAAGGGAGTGCAGGATTTTCAGCTAGAACATATCCCATAAAAAAAGGTATAACTTTCCTCAGAAGGTATGGTTGTATCAGGAGTCAACATATTGTTATATTTGAATTTTTACGGACGAAGGTCGCAGAAAGCGGGTGACCCCTTGGTTTGACTGGCCTTTTTCAGTTTCCACATGGTTTTCGTGAAAGATCTTGACACGTGCGAACGTTGCCAAAATTAAAGTAAGAGTCAATAGGTCTAATAACTTTAAAGTAATAGTACAACGAAAAGGAAATCGTTAGTATTATAAATCCTTCTATGCTTGATATATCTTTGATTGAAAGTGTATGGCTTGATATCTCCATTGTTAATAAGAAAATACATCTTGGGTGCGTCTATTTAAGTCCAAGCGATCCTTCCCTTGAAGATAGTGAATTGGATCTCAAAACTATTATTAATAAAACAGCATCTTCAATCCCTACCTATCTCATCTGAGTTAATAATCATTGGAGATTTAAATTTTCCTGCGATTGATTGGGTTGAAGGAACTGAAACATGGAATTGAGCAAAGTTATGAAGCTGAAAACAATTTTTTTGTACTTTGATTAAGCAGAAAATCTATTTTGCATGGTTTCACTTTTATAACACACATATTTTTAAAGGTCATCAAAAGTCAGGGCCCTATAGAGGGAGAAGGAGTAGAGGCAGTTGCTTCAAAATACCTTCCTGGGACATACTTTAGTGTATAGATTCATCCCTGAAAGTTTCATTTTCCTAACCTAAATCCTTTCTGAGATAGTCAGAAGTCAGAAATCTTGGAAAACGTGAAAATTGCGGTATCTTTATCTTACGAATGGGTGATCGGACCTTAATGAAACTTGATATATAGAAATATCTTATGTCTCAGATGCTCCATTTTCAATTCAAGTTAAAATCAGGGAAAAAGGGGATTGGAGGGGGGAAACAGAAATCTTGGAAACCAGGCATCTTGGAAAACGCTTAGAGTGGAGAGATTGGGATGAAACTTGATGAAAAGATACGAAAATTTCTAGATACGTGATTGACCTGAACAAAATGGCTATCTCAGAATTTGGATCCGGTGACTTTCGGGAAAAAGTGAGCGTGGGAGGCGGTCTAGGTGCCCTCCATTTTTTTCCTCGCTTGAAAAGGGCATTAGAACTTTTAATTTCCGTTAGAATGATTAAACTTGATGAAACTTATATATTTAAAAACAGCATAAAAATTCAATCCTTTTAATGTCACTATTGGTATTAAAATTCCGTTTTTTAGAATTTCGCTCACTATTGACCCGGGTCGCTCCTATATTATTTGAAACGATAAATTATGTTTATTAATAAAGATCTATCAAAACTAATGGAAAATAATGATATTGAGAACGGTGCGCCTAGAACCGATTGAGCCCTGGCTGATCCATTGATATTTTTAAAGCCTTTGTCGAAGCTGGAACAGTTTATGCATTTGTTTTGCGGAATCTGTGTATTTTTTGTTTGAAACGCTACAGTATTTTCAAGTAATAATGAGAAGGTATACATCGCTTGACATTTAGTTAACTCGAAACCAATATACTGATATATATTTACCACATAAACGACTATAAACCTTTTGGAATGTTACTAAAGTTGTTTTGCACTTAGTTCACTTTAATGCAGGGCTTTTCAAGTAGAATGTTGGAATAGGGACCAGAAGAAAAAAGTTGATTATCCACTCTGAAACGAAATGATAAAGTTTTAATAGAATAGCTCGATTGTTCTGGTAGTTTGACTCTAATCATATTAGTTTGAAGTCTGTAAGATTTGTTCTTTTTGTCAATTCATACCTATCTGTAAGGAACCCTTGCGGAAACCCTCACTGTCCTTGCGGCAGTATTGTCCCTATCACAACTGGCCTTATAATGGAAACGGAAGGAGTATTCGATCTTGGGTGTCTAATTAGTTTGAAAATTTTAGGCTGTCACTCTTTTTGACAAAAAACCGTAGGTATCACTAGAGGCTTGGAGGGGGACGTGGTAGTCAGAAAACCGCTATTTTGTTCCACATTAGTTGTATTTCAAGCGAGCTCGTAAAAATTCATTTGAACCAATGGAATTAAAGCACACTTTTCACCATGTAATAATAGGAAAGTAATTTTTCCTTTTCTCTTTCATATTACGGCCAGGGAGAATTGCGCCATAGGACGAACTATTGGTATGATATAAAAACGAATTTAGCAGAAACAGAATTGTTCTTATTCTCCCTCATAGGCCATATTCAAGTTACCTGGGGAATTTGAGTAATAAAAGAATTTCTTAATCTATGAACATAAAGTAAGACGCTAAAGTTCCTGTCAAAATAATACAAACACGCAAACATCAGTTAAAAAAAATCATCTGACAAACCTTCAATGTTTTAACTGCGACAACCATGCCATGGCGTTTCCAAAGTGCTTCATAAACGTCTCCATATTGACCACCACCAAGTTTAGCTCTCATTATTATATCAGTTCTTTCTATTTCCCATTTATCAGGCTCTGAAAATATTAAAAGAAGATAAGAATAAAGTATAACAAAGAACAACAAGTCATACCCAAACCAAGATCCTTTAAGTAGTATTATTAGTGGTAGCCCGCAAATATTCCCTTTTGATCATCTCCCTTATCATTTCCTGAAAGTTCTAAATTCATAAACCTAGTCATTTATGGGTTACACCCTTGACAAACAGTATACATAGATAACATGTTTTGGTTTAGTTTAACACTCCCCTCAACATTCTCGGAAAGGCTCATCCGAATTCCCTTCGTATTAAAAAAAAATTTAGTTGGAACATGAATATTTTCCTAAAAAACATATACTATATGTAAAGAGCAGACGTCCTTCAGCTTCATCGTGAGTTCTCGCTCGTAACGTGCTTTGCCAACTTCTGCCCATGCCAGAATTCGGATCGTCAAATCCTGGCATGACGTTGGTATACTGCAATCCTTTTTCCTCACAGTCCCTGGCAAATTGTGGGATCTCTTGCTGCATCAATTCAAAGAGAGCCTCGGATCGACACAGAGGAGTCGCCCCTCCGGTCTCCGCAGCATGTTCACAAAAAAAGAACAGCTTACTCGGATAGATCGACATTTTCTAGGGATGAAGCAGGGGAAAGGAATTAGTTCCAAAGAGATGAATGTATTGAGTGACCACTGTGACAATTTAAAGAAACTTCTTGAAAATATCGATTCATTGAAAATCCACACGTTCGGTAAGATACCAACTGGACAACGATGATTCAAACCAAGTGATAACTTATTCCGAATAGAATTAACCATAATGTTATAAACAGCTATAATCTCATTTGTAAGAATTTTGTAAGAAACTTGTAAGAGTACCTCCGAAATGTACAAATAAAATAATTTATATACTAACTAAGTCTTATCTGTACTGTGATTCAAACCAATTAAATGCATAAGTGTTTAAGATCGCCATTACAATCAAACTATCAAACTATTGCATACCTTGTGACAGCGTAGTAGATTAAAGTTTGCTTCTTGGTCATTAGAATAATAAGCTTTTTAAAAGTTCTAACAAAACTTTGGCGTAAAAGCTTTGGCATAGCAAGAAAGACATATGATTATGATCAACATGGCGAAGTTTATTATAAAACACCTTAGAATACACACTTAGAAATTGCCTGTGTAGTAAGGGGAGGGGGGAGCAAGAGCCAGGTTAAAGGATTGCCTCTCAGGATCCCCTGGTGGTAGGTTTGGGAACTAAAATTCCTGTTATAAAATTTCTTACTAGAAAAAGGTGAGAAATAGATTGCACAATGTCTTGAGGAAGGTCCCAAACAATGTCGTGAGAAAGGTCCGTTACAATGTCGCAATATGTCCAATATGCTCCAATGAGTGGAACTCGCCCCCGTCGACGGGTGCGTTCACCTTCACGTTCAACTCGTACACGATGCGCATGGGCCACACCTCGGCCGATGCCTCGACGCCGACCTCGGCGGAGCAGCTGACGGTTCTCTACGACCGCAACTTCAACTTCGCCAACCCGCAGAACTCCGCGTTCATCAACCCGACGAGGAACCCGGACCCGACGAACACGTTCCCGAACGAGTCGCCGGTCACCGTGACGCCGACGCAGCATTACTTTGTCGGATCCAAAGAAGGCCAGCGACAGCGCCACCACGGCGTAGATCGCCCAAGGATGCAGCGCCCAGTGGAAGATGGTGGCCGCCATGCCGAGATTGCGTGCGGCGATGGGATCATCGGCGGCCGCGCCGAGCGGCGCCCAATCGGTTCTCGCCCCGTCTTCGATCGCAGTACCGCCGAGGGATGAGCCGAAATGCGACATTGGCTCGGATACACCGAAGAACATCAGCCCGATGCCCATGCCGGCCGCAAACAGCATCGCAAACCGCCAAGACTATTGTCGATGGCTGGTTGCACACTGGTGATGGCGGCTATATGGATGAAGAAGGATTCGTGTTTATCGTAGACCGTGTTAAAGACATGATTATCTCTGGCGGCGAAAACGTGTATTCAGCAGAAGTCGAAAACGCGCTGTATCAGCATGATGCTGTGAGTCAGTGTGCCGTTATTGGTATCCCGGACGAGAAATGGGGCGAGGCGGTGCACGCTATCGTGGTGCCAAAAGAAGGTGCCGAATGACGAAAACCTGCTCGCTCCTCCTGACAACAGCAACAAGCGACGCGAAAACCCACCTCGTTCATAATCTTTTCATAGAAGCGACCAACAAAGTGTTTTCTAATATTGCAATCCCAGAACAAGAACGACAATGACAATAGATGCCAAACTCCGTCGTCGTCCTCGGTTGGCCCCTCGACGAACGATCATTTCGGTTGGCATCTTGGCGTCAGTGATGATTGCAGGCAGAAACCGGCTGTGTTCTGGGTTTCTGCCGTCAAAGGTAAATGACGTGTCCGCCGGTACAGAAGGCTTACAATCGCCGATCCTAAAATTCCTTCCTGATGATGTGGTCGGGCAAGTTTTGCAAAGAGTTGAGGCGCAAAGCGGTGATGTGGTGTTCTTCGGTGCAGACCAGGCCGCTACCGTCAACGACGCCATGGGTGCGTTGCGCGGAGAACTCGGCCGAGATTTAGGACTCACTGCGGATGGATATGCCCCTTGTTGGGTCACAGAGTTCCCCATGTTTAACCAAAGAGGACGGCCTCCACGATCCGGGTGAGCAGGAGGCCCTCTACGCCATCGAAGATGCCCTCGTGCCCGCCGCCGAGGAGCAAGGAGCGCTCTACGTGGGGCGCATGACGATCACCGGCAACCGCGAGCTCGCCTTCTACGCCCGCGAGCCGGAGCCCAGCGGCCGGGCCCTGAGCGCCGCCATGGCCGCCTTCCCGGCCTACTCCGAGTGGGACCTGATCCACGTCGAGGAGGCGGACTGGGGCTACTACACGAACCCGGTGCGCGGGTCGATGGCCGAACGGAGGTGATAGAACTCCCAGAGCTTGGTCACCGGGTTCATGCCGATCGGTACCAAACCGATCTGCGGACGCAGCCGAATGGTGTGGTCGCGATAGAGCTCGCTCGCCACCACTCCATCCGCGCGCGCAACCGCGCTCGCTGCCTGGTCCCAAGTCGTCGGGGCATCGGGATGGTCGTCGGTGACGTCGGCGATGACGGCCGCCCAGTCACGACGCATGGCGATATCGCGCGCTCTAAAAAACGGAATTTTGATACCAATAGTTACATCAAAAGAGTCGTTTTTTAATGCTGATTTTAAATATATAAGTTTCATCAAGTTATATCTTTTCCAAATTTGCCTTATTTTGGAAAATAGGGGAAAATACCCTCTAAAAGTCATCTTAATGAAAATCTCACCATCAGATTCGATGTATCAGAGAACCCTAGTGTAGAAGTTTCAAGCTTTTATCTACAAAAATGTGGAATTTTTCCCAGAAGACAGATTTTGACTTTTTTTACAACTGAAGGCGGTCTGTTAATCCGCCTATATCAGGTTCCGTTTTAAATCTTTGAAATTACTTGCTTTATGAGCTTGTGGCATAGGACTTGCTATATATGTCTTGCCCAAGCGAAGTGTAACTGAACTCGGAGCCCATTGAAGATACGAACAGGATTTAGACGCCAGAACAAAAACAATAATAAAAACAAGAAGATCGAGATCCAATAATAATAATAAAGTCTGTATCCGGTTACCGAACAAACAGCCCAATACCTCTCCAACCGTATTATCAAATTAGCCCCTGACGGGACGGTAACAAATTATATCACCGGGTTCGGTTTGGACGGCCCGGTAGGATTGGCGTATGACGACAACGACACATTGTATGTTGGCAATTACAACGATGGTCAAATATTTAAAATTGTAAATGATCGGCCGCAGCGAATAGCGATTGTTCCCGGCACAAATTTCGGTGCAATCGGCTTTCTCGCTTATATTGCCGGTGATTTGTATGCCACGGCAATAACATTTCTAAGTTAACGTCTGAGCAAAAAGACATTTATTATACGATAATGCATTGTGTCTATAACAACGCTGGAGAAATTTTCTTTTTGGATGCGCCTGTAGGTACTGGTAAAATGTTTGTGATAAAACTGATTCTGGCATCAATTTGATCAAAAGATTATATACCGTTGGCAATTAAGTTGTCCGGAATAGCCGCAACGTTGCTGCCTGGTGGAAGAACTGCTCATTCCGCTTTGAAATTGCCTGCGAATTCGCGCTGATCAGCGTCGGGGTCGGCCTGGGCGACGACACCGCCGAGAAGCAGCGCGCGATGTTCAAGAAGCTCGGGCTCACCTGGACCGCGGTCTTCGCCCAGAACGATGGCCAGGCCGATTTCGGCGTGCGCGAGCTGCCCACGATCGTGCTGATCGACGAGCAGGGGAAGATCCTGCTGCTGGGCGCGTCGATGGACGACGTCGTGAAGGCCGTGGACGAGCGACTGGGCAAGAAGAGGGCCGATGACCCGGACCCTATTAATAATTATAGATCATAATTGTATAGTTTTTCATAAGTGCTGAGAGTCGGAGTTGGAGTCAGAATTCATACTTCTTTGAAGAAAATGTTAGGAGTTGGAGCAATTATTTTTTAAGTTTCAGGAGTCAGAGTTTGAGTCGGTATAATGAAAATGTCTGGAGTCAAAATTGCTCATCGGTGGTAAAGTGGACCAACTCTACAGTCCAGCAAATTAGTCTGAAGGAACCCATTCCATGTATACAAGTTACAGCAATAAGAGCTCTGAGTCACGAGGTCCTTCTAACTATTAAAATTCATTAAGATCCGATCACCCAGTCGTAAGTTAAAAATACCTCAATTTTTCTAATTTTTCCTCTCCCTTCAGCCCTCCAAATGAACGAATCGGGAAAAACGATTTTATCAAGTCAATTTGTTCAGCTCCCTGACACATCTACCAATTTTTATCGTCCTAGCACGTCCAGAAGCCCCAAACTCGCCAAAGCACTGAAACTCCACCAAAGAGAGCGGAAACCGCCATAAAGGAAATTTTTGCGCAAGAGGGTAAAACGAAAGCGCACCTCAGGAATCCTGACATTACTCTGAAAAAAGACACCAACACCGTCAAACGCTATCGGGTGATATACGGTGATGACATTAATTTGAAAATCGAAACCTCCCTCAGAGGGACCCCGAATGACAATGATATTGTTGGGCTCGATGGCAATCTGACCTACAAAATCCCTAAGCTCATCCAGCAGAAACTTAATGCGTTAAGTGGTCGTACCACGATTGACATACTCAACTATTGCAGGGTCGTCATGAGGAATAATTTCCTGACCCATTAAGTAGAGAGAGTTTTTCTTGAAGAATGCAAAGCGTGAAGGGTGGACATCGAAACTAGATGAAGGGAGAAATCTCACATCAAATTCACTTCCCAAATTAAAAAGTAGCACGGTCATTTCAGGAGAGAAAGTCATCAAAGGGTGGTTTGAGGGGAGTTGTTTGCGAATTCCCTGCCAGTGAACTCGATAGCCTATGCCATGGATCATTTTGATGGACTTTGTCTTAAGGAGAACAGGAAAGGCAATTGGAGACCACGGAATCAAATGGGGAGGAAACTCTTCTGGATTTGGATTATGCTGATGATTTAAGCATATTAGATTTGAAAATTAATGTTAAGAAGACTAAGTCACTAAGGCTAGAAATCAGTGAAGATGAAAAGGTGACGCTGGGTAACGAAAAGATTGATCAGGTGGGCAGCTTCACTTACCTTGGTATTATTATTAGTAAAGGCGGAAAAAATTGTGTGCACCCCCAAGGGGTACGCTTACCATTGTTTGAGAACCACTGTCCTATATAAAAGCATAGCAAAGCTCTACAATGTGTCGCTCTACAGGTTTGTCGGAAATGTCAAACAAGAAAACTCTTCTACCGTGTGGAAGTCCCATTTTCCTTAGGGACCTAATACAGATTGGCTACATATTGTTATAGTGAATGGAAGGTAATTTCTTTCTTCATCTATTGATGAATAGACAATCATAAACAGTTCTACGTTAGAGCAGAGTGGAGCTGGACCCAGAAATCCAACTCTTTTTTTTTACAAATTGTTGTTTTGAAAAGTATGGGAAGTGATCATTAGTTCAACTGTCATCCTTCTAAAAATACGCCCTTAGTAGCAAAGGTACACGGACAAAGCGCAACCCGAGAGCTAAATTGTTCAACTCCTCAAAAGTTCATTCTAAGCTAAACAGGATTAAAGCTTTTGAAGGTTCCTTTTCAGCCCTCCATAATTCAGCTATTAAAATTTAAAAACGCTGGTCACATCTGCGCCCATCGCGATGACAACCAGCGTGTCGTCGATCATTCCGTGTGCAAAGCCCATGAACACGCAGGCCAGGAAGGTTTGGCGATAGCCGACATTGCCGCTTCGTGCCTCCTGGATCAGTAGCCCTCCACCATAGGAGATACCCATCAGAAGACCAACGGCCACCATTTGTGATGCCTCACGTTTGATCCCTGCGAGGAAAAAGATAGGGGCAATGAGTTTCTTGAGAACTTCCATCACGCGAACGAGCTCGACCAGCGGAGTCCGAGCTATCGGGCGACCCGCGCGGACGGCCGCGCCTACACCTTCTCGCGCCTCCCCACCCAGGTGGACGACGTCCTCGACGGCATCCAGCGCCGCCTGATGGACGACGCCTACAGCGACATGTTCGGCGAGCGCGCCGTCGAGCGTCACGCCCGGGCGGAGACGGGAATCATCGAGGTGGTGCGCGTGTCGAACGCCCAGGGGATGCGCGTGACGCTGACCTTCGAGCACCCTAAACTAAAAGAAAAGTTTAGAGCTTGCCATTTATCTACTGGTGAGAAGACTAGGCTCTTACCAAAAATAGTTTTAAATGCATGTAATCCTAGAAATCTTCCTTAGGCTAATTTTTGCAGTTACAATATTGGAATATAGACAGCCTATAGATATTTTCATCCATGCTAGCCTATTTCGTATGATTTGTTCTGTATGATATGATCTGTCAGTTGGTCAGTCTGTCTGTCTGTCCTGGTTTTGCTACTTTAGGCACGGTGGAACAATTTTTGCGATGTTTTTCCGTTTTATGGTATATTATGGCACTCAGTGTCAGAGAAAATTCTATATTTGTATGAAGTTAAACTTTATGGGAGTAACAACAC
This sequence comes from Alatinidae sp. Z8VKAUB7J3, assembly GCA_010016025.2. Taxonomy (NCBI): domain Eukaryota; kingdom Metazoa; phylum Cnidaria; class Cubozoa; order Carybdeida; family Alatinidae; species Alatinidae sp. Z8VKAUB7J3. The sequence continues at coordinate 181,254,179 of JAAAKM020721499.1, read as the reverse complement.
ATATTTCCCCTGCCCCGAATCAAAAGTCCTTTCCAACGAGACCAAAGTTTTAATATATCAGGGGTTCATTTTAAAATACACGAAAGAAATTTATGCTTTGCAATATTTGTTCATCAATTAATTGCCACTCTCTGACATTTAAGTTGAAAAAAGAATAATTCTTTCGCAGATTGTGTAAGATACATATGTCCTCTTACTCATATGTCCATTAGTTACTGCTCTGTAATAGCTGGTGGACAAATATACATTATCTTACATAATTTTACCAAACCTCAAATGAATAAACTGGGTCAAATTCAGCTTATAATATTTGTGCCCATTGACCATGTATTTGATATGGCTTAAGGATGTCTTTTGGCGTGCTCTACCATGCAACATTACTACCTTGGGATGAACCCTTGGGCACTGTTTTTTTTTATTATTATTATTCTTTTTTTTTTTACTGAAGGGAACATGTTGCAAGAGTAATTTCCAATCAGTAAACACCTTCAGGATCCAATAAGTGCGGGAGCCTCGAGCCTTAGCAGCAGAGGCGTAATTTTGTCAAAATCCTGGGGTGGGGGAGGTTAGAGCCAATTTCCAAAATCAAACCAAGTTCTAGGAGGGGCATTTGCCCCATTGCAAATCGCGCCCCTACATAGCGGCCAGACTTTAATCTGCTTACTTTATTAAGTTAGACCTTGTAGTGTAGGTTGTGGCTGATTTTGAACTGGGCAGAAGGCACTATGTGTATACTAGTTATAGGCAGTTTTAAGCAATATCACACGCAACGCCGTTCTAGAATAAATAGCAATATCAGTGAAACTAATAAAGGAGCTAATTTGATTGGCAATTAAAAGTTCTAGCACCCTTTTTAAGATTTAAAAATGATTAGAGGGTAAGCAGCCCTCCTTTCAAGCCCATTCATTTTCCAAAATACTTGAGTACTTTTAAATATAAATTTTCAATTTAACATGGGATTTTCGAGTTCCATAAGTTCACTTAATCACGGCCTTAAGTGTCTATATTCCCAGCCAATGGCTAATCTTCAACTCTAACTTTAAAACAATCACTAGAAATTCAAGCATCTTAATGAAAATCACACCATCAGATTTAGCGTGTCCGAGAACCCTATTTAGAGGTTCCAAGCTCCTATTTGGAAATATGTGGATTTTTTTTTATTTTTCACCAGGCGTGTCAGTTCAACCGGAAACCTGCTGCCAACACGATTGGCCGGTGATGGCGAAGTGGAAGATCACCCGGTGGTGATTGCTGGCCCACCGACGGTCGAGTCGGTGGTGATCAATGACGGCCAGGCCCAGCGGTCTCGGGTGACTTCAGCCCGCGTGACCTTCAGTACCACGGTAACAATCGACGACGTCGGCGGCGATCCATTTCAATTCATCAATACCGACAACAGTGCGGTGGTGGTTGATACGCCGGTTGTAGTATTGGGCATAATTTATCTATCTCTTTTAAAAATAACTAAAATGATGATTCCGGAAAATTCAGATGAAGTAAAGAGCTATATTAAACGAAAGACGAGCAGTAGTAAAATCATATGATAATTTAATCTTATACTGAACAGAATTTACTAATTTACGTTGGTTGTCTATTAACGTGTTTAAGAGACTAAAAAGGATAAAAATTACATTGGATAATCAAGTTAATCTCTAAATAGATAGAAATTACCATTCACTAGACAACATCAAAGGGTAAATTAAGAATACCTTTGAATTTGAAATAACACCCATAGCTTTTGGGGCAACGTCCTTGATTATGTAAACTACCCATTGTTAACATACAAGTTTTAGCAGAAACGGTGGCGACATTTGGTCTTGGCTATTCAATTAGATTGGAGCTCTTTTTATTGTACTAGGCCAATATTCCAAGAATTTCCTAAGGATATACCTGGAAACAAAACAGGGTCATGAGTAAGTCCGAAAACGCTACGTGGACCAATTTCTAGTACCTTTTTTAAGATTCAAAACTGATCTAAGGGCAACTAGTCCCCCCCCCAAGGCCCCTTTTTCCCAGAAGCATCTGATCAGAATTTTGAGATAGCAATTTAATCTAAAATAGTTTAAAGATAAGGTAACAAAAACTCAAGGGTAAACAAAGCCCCCCAGACCCCGGGGAAAATGTTGTTAGTTATGTCCCAGGGGCAAATAAGGTTTTTTTGTAAGAGGCGGTCGTATAAACATCAGAGATGGCTCAAGGTGAAATTGCGGTTTTGAAACCAAAATTAGACAGAACTATATATAGTGATCTGATTAATAAAAATTATTAACGAATTATTAATTTTACGCGTCATATTTTTTCAGATTTAAAAAATTATAGCAAAAGCTCGAGATCGAAATCTGCCCATATTTTTATGTTGTGTAGATATCTCCACCACTTTATATTCTGTTGTGCATTCTAAGCTTTTCCTAGTATTTTGGACTAAGGAGTTAATCCTTATATAGTAACTCTGGCAAGAGTTGTAAGTTAACCCGAGGGAATATATAGTTTTTGTGGAATGGGTGGCTGTATAAACGTTGGAGAAGGCTCATTTGATTGAAAACTGAGAGTTCTAGTTCTTGAGCGATCAAAGGGCTACCAGCCCCCCTCCCTCTTTACACCCTATTCTCCAAAATGGGTCTGACTAAAATTTTGAGATAGCCGTTTTGTTCAAAATAGTGCAAAAGCAAAATAAAAATGCCTCCAGGGTTCAATCCATCCAGGGCGAATCTGCAGCTTGCGTCCCGTGGTGGCCACCGAAACCGGGTCAAACAGCGCAACCTCGAGGAACACGTCGTTGGTGCCTTCGGTGCAGCTGGAATCGAGCCCGCCCATGACACCGGCCACCGCCTCGGCCTTGTCGCCGTCGCCGATGACGGTCATCTCGCCGTCCAGCGTGTATTCCTGCTCGACGAGGGCGGTGAAATCCTCACCGTCTCGCGCGCGGCGCATGGTCAGGGTTTCGCCGATCTTGCCCGCATCGAGCAGAATTTGAGACTATACTTAGCGCTTAATGTCGCAGTTGCACATATTACTTTTACTTTTACATAATGAGTCAAAAGTTTCTGAACACACAGCCCTTATATCGTCCACATCAGTATTCTTGCATAACAGAAATGTTCTGTATATTACGTGCAGCCATACTGAATTGCCTGTAACCTTTCAAAACTCGTACTGGACAGAATCGTCAATTTATTTTTTTAAGGAAGTTTTTAATACTGTTCAAAACTAATTCAGCTACATATACGCAATAAAAACTTACGAATATAGAAGTTCGTTACGTAAGTTAATTCGTAAGTTACGTATATTTTTTACGAATGAAAACATTCGTAAAAAATTAAAAGTTCTAGTTGCCTTTTTAAGTAATCGAAAAATTGGAGGCCAACTAGGGCTCCTCCCTCTCTCCTTTTTTCTAAAAATCTTCCGATTAAAACTATGAGAAAGCCATTTAGCCAAAAAAAAAAAATAATATGTAAATTTCGTTTTAATGTCTAACAGTTGCAGTAGATATCACCACCAGTGAAGAAGGATCCTTCATTACGATTACCACCATCATAACCAAACCCATGATCATAGACCCAGCCAGTGAGCTGCTGCTTGATGTCCATCTCTGCCTCAAACACAGCTTTTCCATTATCCTGGATGTAGTAGATGTTGGTAAAGTCTTGATTCTTCTGGAGGCCACGACGCCAAGTGTCATACTGTGATGTCACAACTTTGTCATAGACAGTGAAGACAAAGAGGACATCATCATGTCGAAGCTGACCTCGATCTGCGGCATTCCGCGCGGCGCGGGAGCGATCCCGTCGAGGTGGAACTTGCCGAGGCTCCGGTTGTCCTTGGCGAACTCGCGCTCGCCCTGCAGCACGTGGATCTCGACCGACGGCTGGTTGTCCGCCGCGGTAGAGAACACCTGGCTCTTCGAGGTCGGAATCGTCGTGTTGCGCTCGATCAGGCGCGTGGTCACGCCACCGAGCGTCTCGATGCCCATCGAGAGCGGGGTCACGCGGGTCGCTCCTTACTACAGTTCGTTACCACGAACTGTTTGATTTGATTACTAAAGCAAGTCCGACTTCTAACAACTATATCTACTAAGCTTGAAACTTTTGGTTTTCTTAAGGTTTTTAAACTGTCGTAATTCCTTGTTAAAATATATACAAACATTTTTACAACTGCCAGGTTTTTGCTCTATACATAATTCCATGTCTTTTCATAATGATATTTTCAAAGATATTTGATTTTTAAACCAAGTCTAATTTATAACAACAAACAACAGCCTACCGTGTGTCGAGTGCCCGAAAAGTTTTTATCCTTTTTACATGGTGTTTCATTTAGACAGAGCTAAAAAAGTGGTATATTGAGCAGTACTGTTGCGAACAAGTATTATTTCTTTATTGACAAGTATGTGTGAAAAACGGTATTGTCCGAATTGGCGTGATGACGTCACAAAAGAATAATATCGCCGAAAGGGGGGACTAAAATTACATAACTCTGCAATTGACAAATCTTACCAATTTATTATCAAATCGCTCTTTACTTAGGCAGCGCTCTTGGGCTTCCTATGATAGTGGTAGCACTAGTAGCAGCAGCAGTATTAACATGTTACATTTAGAAGTAGCTGCAATAGAAGTAGTAGTTTAAGTAGTAGTAGCAATAGGAAATTTAGAAGTGATAGTAGTATTAGTAGGGCTTCGCACATATTGTCTTTTGGTCAGATGATCTTCCCCTTTTAGTATTTTCTGGAGGTTCCATCTTAACACCAAATCAATTCTTTAGCTCGAAAACTAAAACTTTTGACATAGGAAAAGAGCCTTTAATCTTCAGAGCAAACCTTAGCAATGCTTTAAGAAAGTGAAAGAAATGGGGGGTCACTCGTGCAAGAACCTTGATTTGCTACTGGATGAATCGCCTGCAGACCAGCGAACGAGCTTAATTCAATCTAGCTAGCGTTGTGCAAACGTCCCCCCTCTCGAAGAAGCAGTTAATCCCTGAAAATCCAAAAAATAAAATCCTGGAAATTTCAAAGAAGCAAATTGTCAATTTCTAAAATCTCTAGTTTCATATCCTACAGTTCTGGGAAAGTTCTTCTCAACTTCTCATAGTCGCATCTATCAACATCAGAATTAGAAGGTAGTTACCTTTCCTAAATTTCAGCTGTAAAATTAACTATAGACAGAACTAGATGGTCATCTTCACTTTTAACATCTATAGCAATACCCTAATGTCTTGGACTGATCCTGCCAGTTTTTGATTTGCAATAACATAATCAAAAAGGTTGGCCATTTTACACAAGAAATGTATTAGTAGGTACTCAAGAAATAGCTAACAAAACTTTATTATGTAAGTTCCATCTTCCAACTACGACTTCGATGGAGAATAAAGGAAATAAAGAAACACAAATGATTTTGTGGAGGTATTATGAATGTTATTGTTACTATGAACAAGAACATTGGACAAAAAGGGGAAATGAAAATGTCATATAATGAAAAAAGAAATCGCCAAATGCAACAGCACAAACAAATAAATAAACATACACCATAAAAAAGTGAAGCTCCTCATCGCCGACGACGATCCGAAGATGGTGCGGGCGCTGCGGATCACACTGGCCGCCCACGGATACGAAGTCGTCGTGGCCGCCGACGGTGCCGCCGCAATCGCCGCCGCCGCGCAGTCGCACCCGGACCTGATCATGCTCGACCTCGGCATGCCCCGACTCGACGGTATCGAGGTGATCCAGGCGCTGCGCGGGTGGACGAACGTGCCGATCATCGTGGTGTCCGGACGCACCGGTTCAGCCGACGATCTCTGCAACATAAAAGAATCTGATTTAGTTCGCAATAACAGAATAGCTTAACACGAAACGCAACTTCTCATAAATAAGCCGATATAGGCTATGAGCCGTTAACGTTTATTGTCTATTGTTACAAAGAACTGACAAATCTCATGCAACTTTCGTAGTCATAATAGCATCCTGTAAAATTAATTCATAGCTAAGGGGTGAAAAGAAAGTGACATTGCAGCAAGATAAAAGACGCATAAAAAATATTAAAAAAAAAATCCGATGCGACACCTACGAGGTAACGAACTTTCTCCTGCCAAGGTTTATCACGCTCGTGATGATAAAGGTGCCCTGGGTTATAGCGAAGTTTTTGCACATACGGAGCAACGACTTCCGCTAGTCGATAGTTCTCCTGCAAGTCGATCGAGAGATTCGTGTTGGTCTGTCGTTGAATCTCGACCAACGCTTTGGCCTCTTTGGTGTTGTCGACAGCCACCCGAATCACGTCGGCGCCGGCTTCGCAGCGTTGGTGAACCGAAGTTCAACTGTAGTTTTAGGTTTTCAAAGCAAGAAATTTATTATTGAATAGTATGAAATAAACAATTTTATAAAATTGAAATTAAATACAAAATATTTTATGAATTAAAATAATACTTAATAGAAGGGTTCATGGCTAGGCTCTTATTCTCTATTATGTCAGTTCTGGTGTTTGATCTCCTTGAAAGCCTGTACATTTAGCATTAGAATACGTTGAAAGATTTAATGCGGCAAATCAAAAAAATTGACCAAACTGTGTAGCTCATGTAACGATCTTCAAAACTTTTAATTACACTATTGACATTAATTTCAGAAATTTAGATGTTCGTAACTATAATATTGATTGATATACTTCCGGCTCGTTATCAAGTACTTTTAAGCTTGTGCTTTCATGCATATCAGATCGCCTCAGTCGAAACTTAGTCTATAATACACGACGTTTTTCAAGTCCCAAAACAGGTAATTTGACAAAGGTACGTTGTTTTCGCTCTGAGAAGTCGTTTGAGACCAAAAGTTGAGGAAACGTTTTCACCTAAACTAACTCACGAGAAATATTTCTCAACTGACACTAATTTGGAAATGATAATTTATATTCTGAAATCCAACAAAACTTAAATTGCCATAGTTTAAAACCTTTTACTGGAAGAGTTTAGCCTCCCCCCTTACAATAGAAATAGGATAAGAGTCTAAAAACAATTGCATAAGTAAAGAGATTTAATCCCTAAAACTCCATCGGTGGTTTTTAATACGAAAAAACTTACTACAACAAACATAAATTACGTGCTAATATCATACAAAAACACACAAACAAGTGCTTGAATCGAGTGACTTAAATTGATATGCAAATCAAGATTGAAACGAATAAAACTACTACAAGCAAGAGTTTGGGTTTTGCCTTCCTCTCTCACTGTAAGTCTAAAACCTACTGCGTCATTGGCGCTTTACTGAAACTACATGTGTCTTGAACAGTCTTGGTAAGTACAAATAAAATCAAACTGAATGTTTTATATATAATACTATAGCTGGCTCGTGAGGACTGGGGCGTTGATTCGGACGCTCCCCGAACATAGAACCGACGGGCCGACGAGATCCCCCCGGCCCAGCCTCACCCCTTTGACCCAACCGACCGACACCCTGTTCGAGCTGGACGATTCCGTGCCGAAGAAGAGCACCAAGAAGGCCAGCAAGAAGGCCCCGCGCCGCAAGGACACCTCCGCCGGCGCCGCGCGTGACATCTCCGTCGCCGAGCTCTTCGAGAAGAACCGGCACATGCTCGAACTGTAACTTTGAATTTTAGACATAGCACCAAGCGAATACATGCATGCAAGTAACTTCAAATATTCGCTCAGTTTCCTGAAATAAAGTTTGTTGCCTCTTGCTCCTACACGATGACTTTCTTCTCAACACACTATTGGAGCAACGAGACGCTTTGATACTTTACTGGATAGATTTAGCAGTAGAAGACCTGTCACATGGTAACAACCAGGTTTTATTGATGCTAAGGAGCCCTTATCAGCGGGTACTGATGCAGCGACTTCTGTTACCATCATCGTCGTCATCATCAGTCGTGTTGCGACTGTTGGTGTTGCTTCCGACTCGATGTTGCTGTTGTTGTTGTCGTCTAGCCTTCCTGGTTTCCGATTCGAGACGATTGAGACTATCCGTTTTGACAAAGTAACAACCAATACCAACATGAATTCGTTGTTGATTATGATTATTGTCACCATCTACACCATCAAAATGACGGAAGGCTTCCAATTCATCCAATAACCGTTCCGTTAGGCATACAACTCCGGTGTTGACACAACTCCCCAGGGCCCGGGGGACAGGCGTTGCAAGTTATGTCCTGGGGGCGTATATGGTTCTTGTGAAAGGGATGCTCGTATAGCTTTCAGAAGAGGGCTCATTTGATTGGAAATTAAATCTTCTAGTTCATTTTTTAAGAGTCAAAAAAGATCCGAGGGCAACTAGCCCCTCCACGTCTTTTCCTCCAAATCCATCCGATAACAATTTTGAGATAAGTATTTCAAAGGTCAGATAAAAAAAAATTGTTCTGTCAACACGGGATAAGAATTTTTTTTCTTTTCGCTGATTCGTTTGTTTTTTTCTTGTTTTTTGTTGTCTACAAAACGCCGAGTGAAAGTGGGGCATAAAATGTAGTAGGCGGCTATACCCTAGTCCTCCTCCCGTGCGTTGGGCTTTTCAAAATGTCTCAATAAATCACGATAAAATTTTGTTTGCAAAAAAAAAAATGTCTATGGAGTTACAAGGTCATTTCTAAAGTTCCAAATGGCAAAAATAGTCCCCCACTCCCCTTACGGCCTATTTTCCCAAAATGCATCCGGTAGAAAATTTTAGATATCTATTTGTTCGAAAACAGTTCAAAGATCACATAAGAAGGCCTTTGGTGTTGACACAACCCTCAGAGTCTGGGGGCAAGGGTTGTAAGTTATGCCGGAGGGCATGTAAGCTTTCTATGGAAGTGGTGGTTGTGTAAAGTTCATTTGATAGGAAATTTAGAGTTCCAGTTTTGTTTTAAGAGTCAAAAGTATTGAAATCCAAATTAAGGGGGTGTGTCCTGCATTGATGCCTAACAAATATTGCCAAGCAAAGGCCTTGGTAACGCAGTCACAAAATAATGCTTTGAAATAAACCAAACCAAAACGGTTTAATTTAACAATAAAAGCCCCAAAAAATGGGGCTTTTAAGTTCTACAACGAATTAGTCTTCGTCGATTGAATTTTGGTAACCTTCAGCGTCAAGTTGGTTTGCCCGGTCTTACTTGTAAGATGCTTTCACTTTGAATAGCTAACTTACAACATTTCAAGCACTTTTGCAAAAGCTCAAATAAGTTGCCTTTTTTTTAACGTGGAAATATCTAAAGATAATCAAATGATATAATGAAGTTTGTTTTAGAGCCAAGTTATTACATAAGATAAAAAGCTGTCTCAAAACAAAAAGACGGTTGAAAGAATAGAAGAATTGCATCCATTTTAGAAATGTACATTAAACAGAAACCCAATTATTAATGCCATCATTTAATATATATGATATTTGCCATAAATAGCGTAACAAATTAATTCGCGTTCATTTGGCTTGACCAATACAATGCCGGAGAAAAATGTCACACCGTATTTCAAGTTAAGTATACATAAAATTTGTAAATGCAGCGATGTTGATTAAAAAAAGAGTTTGGTTTAGGAAAATAGTGAGCTCTCATCTTTTTTTCTAAAAGACAGTGATTTATTCCTACTAAAATTGTCACAAAGTTAAGCTTCAAAGACGAAATCATTCCTCCTCACACGTTAATCTTCAGAGAAATACGCCCGCGCGTTTTGCGATTTGCTGCGTCGGGCACCAAACAGGCACGCAACCGGAGCCCTGCCCATGTCCGCCTCTGACCAGCCCACAGCGCTCGACCTTCCGATGGTCGATCCGCTGCCCGACGAGACCCGCAAATATTTCGATGTCTGCGAAGACAAGCTTGGCATGGTGCCCAATGTCCTGCGCGCCTATGCCTTCGACATCGACAAGCTCAACGCCTTTACCGCCATGTACAACGACCTGATGCTGGCCGGCACGCACACGTACCAGTGGGTGAACGCGGCCGGAGAGCGCTTCTGGGTGCAGTACCACTTCCTCTCCACCCTGGGCTTCGAGACCATGGAGGCCGACGAGGCCGAGAAGCTCGCCGGGTCGGACGCCGACTACTACCGCCGTGACCTCTTCGATGCGATCAGCCGGGGCGACCACCCCTCGTGGGACGTGTACGTGCAGATCATGCCGTACGACGAGGCCAAGGCCTACCGGTTCAACCCGTTCGACCTCACGAAGACAAACGAAGGGCATATCTCACATTTCTGTAGTTTTACACGTTAGGTTAGGATTAGAGGAATTGTGATCGACATCAGAAATTGCGCTATTAGATCATTTTTCACTGAGGGGTGGGCGGTTGAAATCCTAAAACTGCATATTTCGTCACTATTTTTTTCAATTTCAATGGGGGATTGACCAAACCCATTCTAGAGGGTGAGCCAATTCCTCTTCCTGTCTATCCTATTTGCAGGTACGCATGTATCTATGTAATATATGCAAACAGGCCTGCAATCACCGCGCAGAACACGGTGTTCCTGAATATCTGCATGTTGATAGACCGATCTAGTGGCAGGGAAAGCCCATGGAATGCCTGTAGTCATGCCCGGCATTGTGCACGGCATCAATATTGGCAAATCCGGCAGCGCCGACGATGAATGCGCCGAGAAGCGCCGCCATTCCAAGCTGTGCGAACCGCGAAATCGCTGTCGTTGAAGACGATTGGATCGTCCGGGTTGCGGTTGTCATGGTCTTCATTGGCGGTGCTAATTCACACGAGTTCCACGTGCTGGCCGCATCCGGTGAAGACATAATTGTCTACGCGTCAAATGGCAGTTACGCGGCAAACCTGGAAAAAGCCGAGTCTGCGCTGCCGCCACCGGCCGCACCGGCCACTGCTGCAATGGCGCTGACCCCTACCCCGGGCGTCCGCACCATCAACGAACTGTGTGAGCACCTGCAGATCGACGCCACCAACACCATTAAGACGCTGATGATTGCCGGCGAACAGGACTGTCCAATCAACTTTGGTCAAATTGCATGTCGTCCTAGTTAAGGATCAAATAAAAAAAGGATTTTCAGCTTATAACGAGCAAAATTAAAACTTAAACAAACAGAAGTAATTGCAGATATGAGGGTCACTGCAGATTCTTCAACCCTCGCTCTTTACGCTAAAATCTTAAAGTTCTTAGAATACACCCTATTCAAATTAAAAGGCCCTTTTGTTTGAAAAATATTTCGTAAAGAATCGTGACAAAAAGTCAAACTCAAACGAGTTCGGATCCACCAGGTCCCGTGTAAACACGAGGCCGATCCGCACCAGTTTGGATCAGAACCAGTTTGGATCAGTACCCGTGTAAACAGGGTCTAAATCCACTCTCAGGCACCGACTTGACTTTGGTAAAAAGGCCTCAAGATGTATTTTGAATTTTTCCTTTTAGTGACGTTGGCAAGTGCTCTTCTGGTTTCTCTATATTTTTCTGGCTGAGAGTTTTAGAGTACAGAAAGCATCTAAATGTAAACGATGGCTGTATATTTTTTTTTGTTTTGTTTTTGTTTTATTTTTTTCCCAGGGTGATCGTATCGACCCCGTGGTCCTAGGATTTTGTGAGAGAGCTCATTTGAACGGTAATTATAAGTTCTGATGCCCTTTTTAAGCGACCAAAAAGATTGGAGGGCAACTATGCACCCTCCCTCGCCCTTTTTCCCAAAATTGTCCGATTAAAATTTATAGATAGTCATTTTGTTCATCATAATTGGCATAGGTAACTATGCCTTTGAGAAATCAGGTTCCAGCCGTTTTGCAGTGGAATATTTAGAACAAAATCCGACGCCGCTCGCAAACGTTCTATAAGGCTGAGGCCGGCTTGCTCGTATTGATCCGTATGCGTAATCAGGCCGTCGATACGAGTCGCCGCAAAAGCGGCCGTCGCGTCAATGGTGATTTGCGTCGCCGCGCGGAAGACTTTTACCTGGAAAGCTTCGCCGGGCGCAAAGCCGTCTTTCTCCGGCGTAGTACCGTCGTCGCCATAGGCGGGGACAACCACCAGGTCGAGTGCCTCCGCGAGGACGACCGCGTCACTCATCACGGCGAGGCCACCGGGGTCGCCGGGCGCGCGGATCGTCGTCGCGAGGGACGATGTCGCGACGAGGCTGACGAGCGCGAAGACGCCACGAAAGCGTTGCTGAAGCCTAACTGTCTTCACCATCAGTTCTTCCCTAGAAGACCGTGCGACCCGCGGCTCGACGAAACCGCCGAGCACGCTTCCTATTCTAAGGCCCGATCCTTCACCGGGGAGAAGGTTTCGATACAAGTCGTTGTCGTAGGTGCAGATCATTACATTTGCATTGACTTGCTTGAGCAGCTTCAAGAGCTTCACATGCTGAGCGTCACTCATTTCAAACTGGTAGCGATGACTACCGCGAGTTGAGTGAGGATAAGGTGGGTCGCAAAAGATGAATCCGGTTGACGACGCCATTTCTGGAGTGACTCCAGGCAACTTTTCCTGCTGCTGCGGCCCCGCCGTTTTTTGCGTGGCTCGAGAAAGGTAATCGTATTGAACCAGTGGTTCTAGAATGTCGCGATAGGGTTCATTTTGACGAAAATTAAGAGTTCTAGTGCCCTTTTCAAGTGACCAAAAGATTGGAGGGCAACTAGGCCTCCTCCCACGCTCATTTTTCCAAAAGTCACCAGATCAAAATTTGAACCAAAATTTGGACCAGATCAAAGATTGGAGGGCAACTAGGCCTCCTCCCACGCTCATTTTTTCCAAAAGTCACCAGATCAAAATTTGGAGCTAGCCAATGATGCCGGTGTGGGAAGAGATAAGAGTGCAGGCCATTAATCCGTATTTAGAGCAACAGGTTGAGCAAGAGGTGGCGATGGAACGAGCGATCGCACCCGTTCGAGGGTTTATGTTGCGTCAAGTCCGTGAAAAAGATCTGGCCCTCTTCGTGGAAATGGCTGGTCTGGAGAATCTCAAGGCTCAAGATGAAGTACCCTTGCACGTACTCATTCCAGCATTTGTTACGAGTGAATTGCGCACAGCTTTTCCGATTGCAGCCGCAATGCAGCCTCACGTCAGCGTGAATCGCTGCTATCAGGACTGGAAACGAAATGACGATGCTCAACGATAATCCGGCCTTTGCTGCTGACTACGAACGATTGAAGAATGTCAGCCTGAATCGGCATCGACACACCGCCCGGAACGCCTGGGAGCATTGTGAACAGGTGCGAGAACCCGCCGCAGCTTTGGCAGAACTGAATCCCTGTAGTCCGGAGGACTCATCATTGCTGGACGACCTGGCATGCGTCCCACGTAAGTGCCTATTTCATGGAATACAAAAACCGGGAAAAAGATAGTAAAGAGAACTAGAAGTTCGACTATTACAAGAAGGAGCTCGATAATTACAAGTTCGTTTGTCTAAGCGCGTATTTACACGCTCACACAAAGCTCACACTGAGCACACAAAAAGCTCAGAACTTATGGAATGTTTTGAGAAACTCCGTAAAAAGTTCAAACACAGTATGAAATACGGGGAGCCCAATGCTGACCGGTATGAAGTCTAAAGGGGGGGGCGGTCAGAACCCATGGGCTTCGATGGGGGGGACCGGCGGCCTCGCTACGCGCACGCGACCGCGAAATTGCCGACCGGGTATCCTCGGGCCGATGCATGAGGAACGCCCGCAATCGTTGGCCCGGCGTGGCCCTCCGCAGCCGTGGTGAGGGTGCGATGACTCGACCAACTCCGCAGACGAAACGGTGGCTGGCCTTCGTCGTGCCCGTGAGGATTCTGCCATGAGGGGTCGCAAGCCGACACCAACCCAGGAGATCTGCTCGGTAGTAGATGCGTTGGCCATGAGAACTGTATGCTGAATTTACAATGAGATTTTACCAATACCGAGATTTAGCAGGCGCTAAATTCAGCCAATAAGAATTTTTCTTGGATTTTTTTTACTGGCCAATCGCAAAGCTCTATGTAAAATCCAATTGGCTCCCATTAGTGCTAGCTGAATCTCGGTGCTCTATACTGGTCCGAAAAGCTCCGTTCTGTTTATTTTTTGTCGAGGGTCTTGTTAAATAAATGAAATCGATATATTTGGAATCAGTATAATCTAAATTATTGTTTATAATATAAATTATGTTGTTTGATCATGGTAACAAAATGAAAACAAGACAAATATAAGGAGCAAGGAATAAAGTAAAAGAGGTCTTTCCATGGAATGGTGAAAAGGCACTTCTTTTATTTCGTGAGTTTTCAATAAAACGTAAATCACACGATAGCCTGTTTATGATTTAATTATTCATCTATATTAGTATCTGCTATTTTTTTGCCTGAGAAAGGGGCTGCTTCCTCATCAACACCCCGCTCTTTAGGCTAAAGTTTGTTACTGTTTTAAAAAGTAGAGTTGAGAGAAAGAGTCAAACTTTAGCGTAAAGAGCGGGGTGTTAATGAGAAAGCAGCCCCTTTCATATACGAAGTAATTTCTGTTCGTTTCAAGTTTTAATGTCCCTCATTACTTTCATTTAAAAAAACTTGTTTTTATTTAATAAATATTTCAAATGAGAATTAATCAAGATTCAGTAAAAAAAACAAGAACGCATATTTGGCAAGGCAGTAAAAGTCCTTGCCTGGACCAAGTCATAGTCTAATTAGTTATCATTTTATCTTATAAGAAAATGAATAAAATTCTACATACAGGCGGCGTTGGCCCTCAAAATTCGGTGAGAGGGGTGGACATATGCGCTGGATTTAGAATTTTGACGGTTTTTGCGCCACTTTTTTCCGTAAAAAAGTGGCAAAGAATCAATTAGTAATTCATCCTTTCATCATGAACAATAAAGTAGTATAGCGGTCCTTGACGCATACCAGTTTTCCAGAAATGAATAAAAACAGGAGAAAATAGACTGGTCTTAAATTATAATTCATAAAACTGAAGTTAGACTTGAATAAATAATGCCATAACGTAAATAATTATATCCATATGTCGTTCTCTTTGCATTCTACAGTGAAAATGAGTCTTGGTGATTTCTTTCACTGAAATGTTCTATTTTTTTTATATTATACGGTCCTTATCTTTGGGAAAATACTTACTGTACTACAGAAAACGTAAATTAGGAACTACTCGGCCCAAGAGTAACCAAAACTGCTAGTAAAATATTGGCTGTCTATGCTTATTTTAAATAAAAATTATTCATTAAGGTTTTACTCATCAGAGGCTACGAGCCTGAGAAAACTTGCCTGATTTTCGAAAAAAGGGAGAAACACTCCCAAAAAATTAAAAGACCTTAATTAAAATTACACCATCAGATGCAGCATAATAAAGAATCCGTCAAAAGAGTTTTCAATTTTTTATCTAAAGAAAAGGAAGTGGAATAAAAATACCTACAAAATCAGAACTAGAAAATATGAAAAATAATAGAGTAAGTATTGTAAGTATGAAAGAAATTAAAATTGGAGAAACTATCGTTCCTGAAATGATTGATATTAGACGACCAGGTAATGGAATCCAGCCAAAATTTTATGAAAAAATTCTTGGAATGAAAGCTAAAACAAATATTTCAAAAGAAACACCTCTAAATTTTGAAATGTTAGAATAAACCTATTTGTTTACTAGAATTACAGAGATTCCAAGCTCCTATACACAAAAATGTGGAAGTTTGTATTTTTTGCCAGAAGTAAGATCACGGATGCGTGTTTATTTGTATGTTTGTTTTTTACCATTGGTGATTGTATTGAACCAGTCATCCTAGAAGATCGGGAGAGGGCTAATTTGATTGGAAATCAAAAGTTATATTGCCCTTTTTAAGTGAACAAAAATATTGGAGGGCAGCTAGCCCCCCTCCCAGCCCTTTTTTACCCAAAATTGTCCAACAAAAATGAGACCGAACTTGAATACTACGAATGGAGTGAATCGGACCAACTCCATGCCCCCTTCATGCGGGAAATTCTCGATAAATTAAAGGTGGTAATGGAAAGTTAAATACAATTAGCTTAGTAACCCACAGCGCTGGACTATTGTTATTTATTATTGTAGGGTTGACAAAGCAACACAAGGGAGGAAATCGTGTGCACTTCTGCGACGAAAACGTCTTGTTCGGTTGCCCTGCGCGGCTATACGTGTGAGAACACTTTGAAAAAAATCATAACGATACTAAAACCATAACTATTGTTACGATAATTATTGTAATGCAATCAACAAAAGTTCTACCACTACAATATATGTTATACTGGATAAAGAATTATTGTAATGGTATGAAATTTTTTGTAAAATCTCAAAAAAGCGATGATCTGGAGACATAGTTCCAAAAATACTATATTGGACGTAATTTTGCATATTTGCAAAAATAAGATTCGAGTTGAAAGTTAACTATTGGTCAACATTGAAGCGCGGGTTGGACTTGTTGATCACGTAGACACGGCCCTTGCGGCGGATAACCCGGCAGGCCTTATGGCGCTTCTTCAGCGTCTTCAGCGAGTTCGCGACGCGCATTGGTCGTCTCCGGTGGTCGTCAATTTTCGAAGAGCGCGGAACCTACTGACAAGCCTCGGGGCTGTCAACCGCGATATCGGCCTGGATCCGGGCCGGTCAGTCCTCGCCCGGTTTCAACGCCAGGAACCGCACGAGTTGCAGTTCGCCGGCATCAATTTTATCCCGATCTCTCCACTCTAAGCGTTTTCCAAGATGTCGGGTTTCCAAGATTTCGGGTTTCCAAGATTTCTGTTTCCCCCTCCAGTCCCCTATGTCCCCGGATCCGATTCGAATTGAAAATGGGGCAACTGACACATAAAATCGTTCTATATATCAAGTTTCACTAAGATCCGATCACCCATTTGTAAGATAAAGATACCTCAATTTTCACGTTTTCCAAGATTTCAAGTTTCCCCCTCCAGCTCCAGGTCAACCGGACTTCGCCCTTCTTTCCACTTCCCTTTCCACTTGCCCCTTTTGGGCGTCCACGGCGACGTGGTGGTGGATCGGACATCTGCTCAACCAGAAGGAGGGAATCGTCGCAGGAGAGCAGGGAGATGGGTCACTGTGGCCGCTTGTCAGACTTTTCGGAAACACAGCAGACTGATGGGAAATTTGTCGCCGGACGACTGACAAACATCTGTGTTTTGAGACGACCTTCTGCACCGACTGGAGTGCGAAGGACGGGCGAGTCTGGGGGCATCACGCAGCACATCGGCGCCTACCAGGTCGAGACCGCCTCCGGTCACCTGCTGACGATCATCGACACGCCCGGTCACGAGGCGTTCACCGCGATGCGTGCCCGCGGCGCTCAGGCGGTCGACATCGTCGTGCTCGTCGTGGCCGCCGACGACGGCGTCATGCCGTCGACGATCGAGGCGCTGAACCACGCGCGCGCCGCGAAGACGCCGATCATCGTCGCGATCAACAAGGTCGACCAGTAATTGAGCGTATTTGTTATCAGAAAGACCGTTATAACCACTTTATTGTATTTCTTCGTGCAGAGAGAGTTTGGAAATAAACTAAGTCAAGTCTAGTGTATTAAGAAAAGAAAAGCTGAATTCATTTACAAAATCCTAGTTGAGCTGGTATAGACAGTTATTTATTATTGTGGTCACATTAGGCTGCAATTGAAGGGATAACACAAGTAAAAAAAAAATTAAACTACATGAATAGGAAGGTCGTGCATTTTTAAACAGTATCGCAATCTGGCGAGCGAATCGTCGTCTGTCAAAGTCCTGGAAACTTTGCGACAGCAGCTTAAAAATCGTAGCGGGGATGATTTTCGACAGTAAACATGATCGGGAATGGACCTGATCGTTGCATCTTTTCATGGCGATGGCATGTAAACATCGTCATCTTTGTTCAGTTATACTGAAGCGAAAATCTTTCTAAGCTCGAGGAATTTGGAAATGCTAAATCGCCGTGATTTCGTTGGGGCCGCTACGGCGAATTATAGGCAGGCTTTGTAGATTTTACAAAATCAGCCGCGGCGTATGCTGGAATTAGAAGGAATATGCATTGTTTTCAAAAGCTTTCGCAAGATAAAGAATTTTTTGAAAGTATATAAAAAAATTGGAGTCGAGAGTCGAGAAGTCGAGTATTCGCGAACCTCTTGGGGTTTAGCTCATTGAATACTTCGACTTCTCGATTACAATATTATTGTACGATTACTTTTTGAACGTATTGTTTTTCGCCTTGTAATACTATTCGTGGTAGCTTCTGTTCATTTTAGGTTTAATTTGGTCGTTTATTTTAATATTTTGTTTTAAGTTTCATTTGATCATTTATTGTAATTTCTGCTATTTTCAAGTTATTGCTTTTAACTTTCGCTCATTTTAAGTTTAACTTGTTACATCCCTTTATTTCTGCTTATTTATGTTGTATTATTGTTCTTCACTTTTCGTTTGAATTTTTTTTTTTTGTAGATTCTTAAAAGTAGATTCTTTTTTATAAATGGTAAAGACTCTACAGCAAAACTAATATCAAGATCTGCTGCAAAAAACTATTATTATTCAAAAATTTTGACTGAATATTAAAATTTCGTTTACGATTTAAACAGCCATCCAAAATCTCTATTCTTAGGCAGAAAAACAGAAAAATCTTCACGAATGCTCCCATTATTAAACAATTAAATGGGCAACAAATTACAATAAAAAAAAGAAATTAATAAACTGTTTTCCAAAAAAGAAAATTTTCGAAGAAAAGTAGAGAGCGAACACGCCACAGGTGGACGGGTTGGTCATCATGATGCCCGCGGTCTGTGGCCCAAGCGCGGCTTTGAGCTCATCGATGTCCACATCGCCAGATGCGTCCACCGCGACTTCACGCACTTTGTAACCACACATCACAGCGGTCGCCGGGTTAGTGCCGTGAGCTGCGCTGGGAACAATTATTTCACTGCGTTCCGTATCGCCGCGTGCGTCGTGATACGCCCGTATCATGGCCACACCCGCGAACTCTCCTTGCGCGCCAGAATTAAAAGAAGTGCTATGAAGATTCTGAAAACGTCTGAATCATCCCTTCTCAAACTATGGGCCACGACCCCAAATGGGGCTGCGTAGCAATGGGGTTGCGAGAGATTTTAATGCCAAATATTTAAATACATGATTGCAAAACATCTAGATATGTATTTGTGCAGAGTTACACTCACATCCCTGAACGAAACAATGGTTGGAGTGCATGCGCACACTTGCTGTGAGACAATGATTAATGACAGTGACTTTAATGAAATAGCGGAGAGACCTTAGTCTCTTGAGCCCTAATCCTGGAAACTCCACTTAAAAGAACCTAAGGTAAATAGGTCATCTTGACCGTCGCGACCGAAGGTAGTTCCTCCTGTCACCTCAAACCATATTCCACTGGCAATATGGTACTCTAGCCCTCCTGAAATCTGGAAATAATCGTCTGACGACCCATTATCTGGATCCGTGTAAACATACGTGCCCTCCAGCGACGTCTTGATGGTTTCTCCACCGTAGCGAAGATGAGCCACAGAAGGTATTTGTTGAACTCCCAGGAAAGAGTTTTAAATTTAGGACTCACGATTGCAGTGGCTTTTCTCCCGAATGGAATTATGAATTCAACATCGATGGTATAGGAAAAGGTGCTGTGATTAAGCTGTTAGTGAAAGATTTTAAGGTAGCAATAGGTGAATGTAGTATTACATGGGAAGATATGTTGTGTTTACGTAACCCGAGGTTGATAAAAGAGCTGAAATATAAGAACAAAGCATCTGGCAAATGCCACCATTGATAAGCCTAAGATAAAACTGTTGTCTCCGCCTTCAGCCAGATACTCCAGTTCTTCTGATGCCGACTCGCCAATAGTCCAAAACTGCCCCGAGCTATGCAGTGCTACAGCTACAGGGGACAGGGGCTGCGCATGACTGAGATTGGTTACTGTAATGTCATAGCTGCTGACCACCGGAGCGGGTGGTTCCGGCATTGGCATTTCCATAACATCGTCGTTGTCGCTACCACAGGCCGCCAACAGAAACATTTTGTAGCAGTGTTATATGAATGGTAAATTTACGAAAAAAGGAAATCAGCAAGAAGGTTAAAAATTTGGCTGAACAAAACTTTTTGTGTGAATTTTGAGTTCTAATACCTCCAATGCTTTGGCTTGGGGTGGGTTGAGTGATTTGACTAGAAACTTAGGCGTCCAATTCCGCTATACTTTTTAATTTTATTGTTTTATCCCAGGGTTAGCCTCCATGCAGGGTTAATAATTGCTCAAGTATTAAGCGTTGTGGACATGCATAATAATTTCTGTTCATTTTAAGTTTGAATGCTGCTCCTTACTTTCAGTTGAAAAAGCTTTTTCATATTTATTTTTCATTTTTTTAAATGCTAGAAAATCCTGCGCCCCCTTCATGAAAATTCTCTTCCTCCATGACAAATTCCTCCATAGAAAGTTCCCCCCACATAGTCCCCACCCCTCAAACCCTCCCCCAACCAAAAAAAATCTCCCTGAAAACGTCTGTACACTTCTCAATAACCATTACTATATAGCTGTAGTCTAGGGTGTCATTAACCCCTTTTCTTGTGAACCTTTGCAGAAATGTGTCAAAAAATCAAAAACATGCAGACTATAAAATTAAAAAAAAAAAAGGTTGGAGTGGCGAAAACTTTTTATAAACGAAAACTTTTTATAAATGTATTTGTAAAATGACCATATTTTTTCCGAAGCCATCTTATTTACTCAAACAAGCGTATATAACCAAACAGTTCGTGGCAGTGAACTATAAGTAAGGACTGACGCGGACTTTGCAGCGCCGCGCCGACACCGCGCATCTGCGGCTCCGACGTCGAGGTCCAGCGCGGCACGAATTGGCGCTGGAAATTCTCCAAGGCGTCCAGGGGGAAACGCTGTCCCGGGAACGGCTTTCGGGCGGCGAAATCCTCCTTGCGGCCGAAGCGGAACAGATCCCACGCCTGATCCTGGGTTCGACTGACCGGCGTGTCGTCCCAGATCCCGTCGATGGCGCAAAACCCCGAGCGTCCCCGCTCGACGTTATCAACCCACAATTCTCCGCCTATAAAGTTGCCTAGCCGACCCGCGCCCAAACCAAATGGCACAAAGGGGGCGATGAAATCTATCGTGCTCCAGTAATCTTTCTTAATGCTGCGGGTGTAAAAATAAAAAGCAATCAAGACGCCAAGAAACCCACCATGGAATGACATCCCACCTTCCCAGATGCGAAATAACCAGAGCGGGTCACTTATAAATTGGCTAAAGTTGTAGAAAACGACTGATCCAACCCGGCCGCCAACTACACTTTATGTGCTGTTGCTGTTGCGCAAAATCATGCAACTTTGAAACTGTGATTACAAAAACTTATTCAAAGAATCCAGAATTTTCATATCATTTTCTGCAGAGAACAATATTTTTTCAGTTCTGTAAATCTTTAAAAAGCATCTAAGATATTGTGCGAAAGCTGTTGTGCGCATAAACAGCGGACTGTAGCCCAACTGTCACACACGTCACAAAATGTGTAATTTTTCACCACAATGTGTAAAAATTGGTAAGGACCGAACGTAAAGGGTTGTATCAACGCCAATCCAACTTCAGCTGAGCTCCAACCTTACTCAAAGTGTTGCATTAACGTCAATCCAACTTAAAGTTCGCTACATCTGAACATAAAATGTTGCATCAGCCCAAATCCGACTTAAGGTTGGCTATATCCGAAGATAAAGTGTTGCATCAACGCCAATTCAACTTAAGTTTGCTGTATCCGAACGTAAAGTGTGGCATCAACGCCAATCTAACTTAAGCTTGCTGCATCCAACTCTACTTTGCCGAAGGCATCCCATATGTCGTCGTGATGACCGTTTCCGTCATCATGTACAAGCGGCTCGATATTTCCAACACGGACATCGCGCTCTACACCAGTTGGCTGTATTTACCTTGGGTTATCAAGCCACTCTGGAGCCCCATCGTCGATGTCATCAAGACGAAGCGGTGGTGGATCGTCGCGATGCAAATCCTGATTGGTGGCGGCCTCGCGGGTGTGGCCCTCACGCTACCGATGGACGATTTTTTCCAGGGAAAAGAAATTCTATGATGGAAATTACGCATTATTAAATGTAATACCAAATACATGGATTATTTTAAAGGATTGTGGCGCAAACAGATATTATCTAGTATCTTTAATAGAAAAGTGACCAATGAAAACATTAAAAATGTTACGAATAAGGACCAAGACACACCTGAAACCAAACTGACGGATATCAAACCAACTCAGGTCAAGTATAATGCAAATATCCCTCAAGACACATCGAAAACCATGCCATCTGAAATATAAGTATGCAAACCAAAATTAGAATATTGGAAGCTACTATAATGACACTGGTCAAACCTGGCTCTGAAGGGGCACTCTGAAAAGCAAATGAACATTCACTAAATGTTTTCCATAGAAATTGCCTACGGATTTTTCTGGGTAACCGGCTGAGTACCGGCTGGGTACCGGTATCTTTGAGGATGACTTACCCCCCCCCCCCCACCCCACAGGCCCCCCCAGAAGGGCTGCAATTTATGAACTTGGTCCATTGTTTGGAGGGGATTTAACTTTACCAAGGAGTCCCTTGACAACCTTAATTTTGAAGATAAAAGCCGCGCAAAAAGTAGTTTTCCTTTCTCAGTTTGAAACTTACAGCCAAGTGGGTCTGAAAAAAGGGTCAAAAAATTTGTTTTCCTTACGTAGATTTTGAAAGCTACACATAGCTATTTTTCGATCGGTTTTAAATTTAGATTTTTGTATGACAAGAGAACTTTGGTAAAGAGAAATGATTTTAGAAAACAGTTCGTGATCGACAAACTGTCTTCAGCGTCCAACTCTGACATGTTCAAACCCATAAGTTCATCTTCACGACTAACTCTTAATGAATAGTATTGGTTGATCAACTTAAGCAGGGTGAAACTTAAGCCAAAAGAATAGAACGCGCAGATCAAAATACCATTCAATTGTACTTTGAATTGCAACCACCGATCCAGGTTACCTGACCACAAGCCAGGATCAGCAAAGAAAGCCACGGCCAGTGTTGCCCAGATTCCCGGTCCCAAATGTACCCGTGCAATATTTTGTGACAACCTCATCAATGGGTCGGCCAGAATATTCGCAACAATCAAATCAAATGGTGCCCGTTTTCGGATTTCTGGATGTTTCATTCCTGACGCTGTTATCACTTTGATCTGGCCGCCAGGAATGCGATTAAGTTCAACATTTTGTCGAGCGACCAAAACAGATTGTTGATCTACGTCGCTTGCCAAAATAGCCGCCTTTGGCATCGCGCGCGCCAAGGCAATTGCTAACAAGCCCGACCCGAACCCATCTGGAATCATGGCCGCAAGCGATGCGATGTTTTTCGCGCTGTGTTCCACAGTCGCTGCATCAAATTCAACCTGTCCACGCACCATCCCCAGCACCGGGCCGAAGTACATGCGGATGACTTCAAAGATACCGCTACGGGATTCAACGGCCATTTCGGTTCGCTCATCAGCCGCGAATGCAGGACTACTCACGAATGCACAGACAATGGCTGCGAGGGTTATTTTCTTGAACATACGGTCTCTCCTGTTTCCCTTACTTTGAAAGCTGTTGAGCAATAGAGGGCCAATGACACCATTTTACTTGGTTCTCTTATAGCCTGGGTGAGCAGTATCATACAAGCTGGGGTAGCCCTGAACCAATGCTATAAGATCATGAAGTTTTAGATGATCCATAGTCATGGTTTTATTCATTTAACAAGAGCTAAGAGCTCATATGGCACTTGTGACGAGGCAAGAAGAGCTAAGAGCCAAGAACTCATTTGGTATGCGCTCTAACAAAATTCTAAGATTTTGGTAAGGTTTAAATATCCTGGACTATCCTTTCCGCTATGCAATTGGACAGTTTATTGAAAGAAGAAACGTTTATACTCAATTTTAAATTTACTGATTTATCCTCGCAAGCCTTAGAGCTAATATTTTCAAAAGTACAGCGGAAAAGCTTTGGATGTAACTTTCATTTAATGATGAACATTATTGTATATATGTATATTTTTTTCCTTTGTCTTTACTGCCCAGTTTCAATTGAAGAAGCAATTTAGTGAAAAAATTCGTAGCAGTCTATACAATTTAGCTAGGACAAAAATACTTACGTCACTAGATGGCCTTTTTTTACATACTTAAGTCCCATCCGGGCTTGGTGGGCGTCTTGGGTGCTCTCTGCTTTATGCCATTCTGAGAAGACTATGGAGGTTGTAGTCGTAGAAGTTGTCCTTCCAGCGCTTCAGAGGGCGACCGCGAGGAGGAGAACCGTGGATGCGACCTTCGAATGCCATTTTCGGTAGTTGGTCATTGGACATGCGCCCGAAGTCCTCGGCCCGGGGCATGACCGACTGCGCCCGCGCCATCTCCTCCTCGAGCTCCGCCCGCCGCTTCTCCGGATCCGGCGCCTCCTCGATCTCGCGCCGGAAGGCGAGGGCGACCCCGCTCTCGACCGGCAGCGCCCCGCTCATCGCCGAGGGCCACGCGAGCACGGTCGCGCCCGGCCCGAGGTGGATCCCCTGGGCGACGCCGTACGACCGTCGCAGGACGACCGCGAGCCACGGCACGCCCGTCTGCACTTTTTATGGTCCATTTTTAGGGGCACCTCCTTTATCGGTGTTGTTCACAAAAAAAATGTGGCAGCTCAGGACTTCGACCCTAACAAATAAATTTTACTTTACTTGGAAATTTGGCTTATTGGATGATTTTATTTTCACTCGTTTTAGGTGTTCAAATAGTTCTTTACTTTCTTTTGATTTTTTTAAAACACTTTTTTAAATTAATCAAAAAAAAGCGACAAAAATTTGCTTAATAAAAAAAACTTCCGGCTGAACCTCCACAGTTTCCAAACGAATATGTTTGCCTTTTTTTTTTACAACATGGCTCACTCTACAACGAGTTCACAAACAAATCCAAAGCTTCAATTCTATTTCGCTTTAGCTCCATTCGACGTAATCGATAGCGATGTTCGAACCACTAATAGTCGTAATTTTTTTGCTTCACAAGTAGCTGAACAGATTTATAACACAATCAATCTGGCGGTACATCAAACATCAACCACTCAAGATGATTCAGAACCACGTTCATAGAAAATATAACAGCCAAAGATGTTAATATCCATTCAAAGAATGGACAAATAGATTAAACAACAGGACAGTTTAGTAGAAGGGCTTCTTGCTATCCTAAAAAGTAGCTGAGTTAAACAAATAAAATTTTCAAGAATGAATACAGGGTACTCTGGGAACACATTATCAAGCCACTATGTCTATGCTTTCCTTATTTCAAGGGTTTTGAAGATTGCATTATATAACAACTAACCTAGACAAAGTTTTGACACAAATGTTTAAACTTGAGCTTCTCGTTGCACATCACGCACGGATTGGGCGTTCGCCCCGCGCGGTATTCGGCGGCAAAGTAATTGATCACCTCTTTTTGGAAGTCATCCGCCTCGTCTACCAAGTAGAAGGGGATGCCCAGGCTATGGGCGACGCTGCGGGCGTCCATCACGGCTTGGGGACCGCAGCACTTGTCTTCCGCCCGCGAAATGCAGTCCTGCGGCCAGAGTTTTAGGGTGATGCCAATGACATCGTAGCCCTGTTCCCTAAAAAAGCATACCCATTGGTAAAACCAAGGAAAAAAAGTCACCCATTCTGGCCGCACACCCCCACTACCCAGATATTTAAGAGTGCCCCCCCCTGGGTTGAGACGGGTCTGACGAAAAAAGCTTCGTCCCACAATTTTAGATAGAGTATTACCTGATAAATTCCACTTTCTTACTTCAGGAAATGTACAAATCAAAAGGGATACCTTTTATAATTGATCAGGAAGATACCGTTTATGAATATGAACAGAGAGGCCTGTTTCGAGACCTCGCGCGCGACCACCCACGCCGAACCGACCTACGAGGTTGACGAAGTCGTGCATTACTGTGTCGCGAATATGCCCGGCGGCGTGGCACGGACCAGCACCTTCGCGCTCAACAACGCCACGCTTCCCTTCACCCTGGCGATCGCCAACAAGGGCTGGCGGGTGGCGCTGGATCAGGACGAGCACTTACGGGCCGGCCTCAACGTCCACGCGGGCGCGGTGAACTACAAGGCCGTCGCCGAGGCCCGCACACCTGCCCCTCGCCGAGGCGTGCGAGACGCACGACGCACGCGCGGTCTACGCGAAGGCCTATGGCGGTCATCCCTTCGTCGAGGTACTCGAGCAGGGGCCCCCGGACCTGCGCTCCGTCGTCTCGTCGAACCGGGCCTCGCTGTCGGTGTCGGTCCGCGGCGACATGCTGTGCGTGCTGCTGACGCTGGACAACCTGATCAAGGGCGGCTCCGGCCAAGCCCTGCAGTGCATCAACCTGATGCTCGGCCTCAATAACTAGTTGGTGGAATTCGGATCGATCACCCTGTTTATTTACGATAGGTTATGAAGGCATTTCAATCGACGCATACCTCAGTAAATTGATTATAAATAATATCAAACTCTTAATAGATGTAAGAAAAAACCCTGTCTCTATGAAATATGGATTTTCTAAAACTAAACTTAAAAACTATTTGGAAAATGCCGGTATAAAGTATGTTCATTTTCCGGAATTAGGCATTCCCTCAAACTTAAGACAAAATTTATCTCACCAAACCTGTTGTAAAACCTGACTGTAAACTTAACACCATGCAGGTCACTCGTACTAGTTTCTACTCAATGAGGTTTTCACCCATTCTTTCCAGTCAGTAAAAGCGGTGCATTTACTGGCTGTGATAGAAATTTTGATAAATGTCATGTCAGTATTTTCATATTCTTTATTTGACCGAATGAAAAATTGTGGCGACAATTGCAAAATCCAGGCATGCGTTGGTAAAACCGCTGCATTCTCAGACCAAGATTGACACTATCTCGCGGACAATTGCCAGGCCTGGGAACTCGATGCCAACGGCGACTACCATCCCGTTCAGCGCGGCGCTGACAAACGCTTCAGTGCCCAGGAAACGCTCATGCAAACGCGAACTGAACGATGACGGAGGCGGTGCAGGAAGCGTTCGAGGACCGGCCCGAAGGAGAGTTGTTCGCAGCCATTGACTTGGGCTCGAACAGCTTTCACATGATCGTGGCCCGTTACGAACACGGAACCTTGGTCGTCATCGATATTGCTTCCGACTGCAACAACTTACCAGAGTGATTACTTGGGACTGCAACTACTTGTCACTGCGAAAACTTGCGATTGTGGCTTCTTGCGACTGTTACTGCTTGCGACAACAAATACTTGTGACTGGGACACCATTCGACTGTCACTACCAGTGATGACTGCAACTACTTATGACTGCGACAACTTCCGACTGTAGCTACTTGCAGCTGTGGCTATTTGTGATTGCGGCTGAAACTATTTATTACTATGAATTGACCGCTCGCTGCGCTCGCCCGTGTATCTTCAAGGCCAGGCTCGAGCGGGACAGGGGAGTCGTTCACAGGAAGCCTGTCCGTGTCCAAGGCAGGTTCCGGTTCGTTGCTGAGCAACGAGTAAGAGTGCTAGGATGGTGTGGCCTCTAGGGTGGGCACCCCAAGTCTCAAGCCGTGACCAATGATCAACATCAACCGGGGATCCCCTTCCCACGAGGTGCTTAGGAAGGTCTTGGCTTGGCTGCGTGGCCTTCGCTTGTCATTTCCGATTGACCTTTGTTTAGATATATTATTTTTCTTTCGTATTCAATTAAATAGTAACTTATAATTACGAAATATAAATCCTTGGATATTTCAAACGAGGGTCAGAAACCCTTCAGGCACAAAAATTTTGAAAGAGTCTGAAAGCTTAAAATTAAAAAACAAAAAAAAACAAAAACAAAAAAACATGGAAGTAAAAAGTGGAATCACCCTAATAAAAAGGAAAATCACATTTGTACATTGGTTTCACCGATGCCGTGAAACTGATTTTGTTCTTGCAACTTGTTACATGCTGATTTTTTGTTCGTGGAAGTTTTTGCGTGCTGATTTTTATTCGTGAAACTTGTTGCATGTTGATTTTTCTCTTCCCGAAACTTGTGCATTTTTTTCTCATTGTGAAACTGATTTTGTTCATGAAACTTGTTTCTTGCTAATTTTTGTCCGTGAAACTTGTGTCATATTGATTTTCTCTTCGTGAAACTTGTACATTGAGTTTTGCTTCGTACATCCCAAAGATAAGTTTGTGAACCAAGATTAGAATATTAGAAGCTACAGTGATGACTACAGTGGTAGGGCTCTCCAAAGCAAGGGCTCTCCAAAACACGGAGGAAGATTTGCTAGGTGTTTACCAGAGAAATTGCCTACGGACTGATTTGAGTACCCGGCTGAATGATCGTATTTCAAACAGTGGGCTCTACGAAAAGTGTGGTTCCATCCTGCTTTCAAGTACTATAATGAGAGAAAGGTTGAGATGGCTAGGGTACGTTCCAACCGAATAGCCGGCCAGCTCCAGCGACTGGCTGCAAGCCACGCGCAAGTGCTTTTCATCGTCGATAAATATGACGGGCCCGTTCATTCCGCCGCGTCCCTGCTTTCCAGGCTCCGCTTCAAGACCACGGTAAAGACCGCGCCTCCGTCAGGATGGTTGTGCGCCTCTATGCGGCCACCGAACTGATTGACGATGCCATAGGTGATGGACAGTCCCAGCCCCATCCCCTCGCCCACATCCTTGGTCGAAAAAAACAGAGCTTTCCCTCGGATCACACACACCTCAAATTTTTCCAAGTGTAAACCATGGTCAACTGTGTCAAAAGCCTTCATTGGATCTAGAAATACTGCACCTACCCTAAATCATTTGTCTAAAGCCACATAAATAATGCTTGTCAAAAATATCAATGCATCTTCCGTCTTCCTAATCTTCTGGAATCCAAACTGATAGGTTACCAATGCTTGCTGGCTGCAAGTAAATTCAAACTTTGCAGGAGCTGATAATTGAGTACCAGTTCGATACAACACAATTAATATCAGGCTTCATTTTCATAAATGAATGGTACAGTCAAGTTAGAATGTATTTTTCTTTCTTATTATTTTTATTCTTCCATTTTTGTCTTGCCTTCGATCTGTGGCGATCGAGAGCATGTGCGTCAGACTGCTTTTGACAGTTGTTTGGCATCTACCATCAGCAAACACCCTAGCTTTATTTACAACTTTGCTTCCGATACCCAGCTAATTTATTCATGACTAACCGTGTTTTCCATGGTACATGAAGCTTTGGTTTGTAAAATGCAGAACAATTACCATCTTCAAAACAATGTCTGGTGCTTTGTGGGAAGTGAGCAAGAGGAAATTCAAAAGTCACATTACTTTCAGAAGATAGTTTAAAAATACCACTAAAAAATGGTCCTTTTATACTTAGAAAATTATAGACAGCATTGAATTCATAAAACTGAGTTGCTTTAGTCATAAACTTCAGATTCCATCCTGTAGGAAAAAAGGCATCACCAAACACATGCATGTCATGCGCGAACGGGCTCGTTCCGCGGTCTCAGGTCTGGCGCGACTTTCCGCGCGCGGCGCCGTTGTCATTGCTGCGAACGGAAACCGCGATTATGTGGAGATCAGCGCGGTTGAACCGGGCATGCGTGTTTCGGTTGCACCCGGCGACCGGTTTCCGGTCGACGGGGTTGTCGAAAGCGGATCCTCGGAAGCCGATTGCTCGATTGCCACGGGCGAGAGCGTGACGGTCGTCATATCGCCGGGAACCAGCGCTGAGACAGATAGATTTTTTTGGACGGCAGTCCATAGCTCTTGAAGAGCTGATCAAAATATATGTCATCCTTTTTTTTGGTAGAAAAATTCCTTGGTGAGATATACTAGTTTGAAGTTTAAAGGGGTTTGACAACTTCAGTAGTAAGGTACTCACTGAAACCAAAAATAGGCCGATACCAACTGTGAGACATACAGGGAGATTTAAGCAACAGTCAGCCGTTAGCTCATAAGAATCTTTGGCAATAAAGGGTTCGCGCTGATGAACCGCAACGAGCCGGTGAAGACACCGGCAAGGGCCGCCGTCGCGGCGGACAGGCCGATTGTGATGGCAAACAGCATCGATACGTTGAGCCCCATCAGTTCGGCCGCTTCCCGGTTTTGCGCCGCCGCCCGCATCGCCCGTCCAAGGGAGGTGCGGCGCAGGAACAACGCCAGTGCCAGCAGCGTCAGCAGTGCGATTGCCAGCACCACGACATCATAGAAATTGATGCTGGCGCCGAAGAGATCCACCGTCGTCGCCTGCGGTGTAGGGGCCGACTTTCAGTTTCTCGATGCGCGGGATCAGCTTTTCGATCAGCTTGTCGGCGGTTTCCTCGCCAACCGGAACCGCAACCGAGATCGCCATGCAGCGTTCGCCGGCCGCGCCGAAGCCTGCACCGACCAGCGCGTCAGCGGCCTGGTCCAGATCGGCGTCGGGCATCACGATCATGTGGTTCTTGGCGCCGCCGAAGCACTGGGCGCGCTTGCCGTTGGCGGTGGCGCGGGAACTATCCGAATGTGCTATTGGAGCTGCTAGTCCCTCGTATCCAGCTAAAAGCTCCTAGGAGAGACTTAACATTTTCTAGGAACAATATATGCACATTTTCTCGACAAAACTCTTCGATGGTTACAAGTGGGCCCATACACATATGGTCTTATCGCAATTTCTGGCTGATAAGGAAATTCTTGGAAATTCATGCCAGATATTCTTTCTGAACCATTGCCATGTGCCAAGTGCCATGTGCTCCCATTGTGTATGGCATCCCATGACGACGGCGATCAGGACGGCGATGGTCAATTGATAGTCGCCGGTAAGCTCGAAAATCATCAGCGTCGTTGAGATCGGCGCGCCAAGGACCGCCGCCGCCGTCGCGCCCATGCCGGTGATCGTATAGGCGCCCAATGACGACGCCAGCTCAGGGAAGGGTAGCGCCGCGACGATGCCGAACGCGCCGCCCACCATCGCGCCGATAAACAGCGACGGACTGAACACACCGCCGCCGAACCCCGAGCCAAGGGACCCACCCTCCTAATGTGCAAACATATAGCATAAATTATATATTTCCCATCTGTTTTATCTCTTGTTTTTGTCTTTTCTCAGGCTAAGCTGAAAAGGCACTTGTGTAGTCAGAGACATATCATACAAGTACCGATACATTTTTTTTGCTTCGAATTAAAACAAGATAATTTTGATCATTTATTGATTAGTTCAATGGTGAATCATTTATTAATTCCCTATAAGTTCGTTTTAGACAACTATACAGGCATCAGTTTTCCGCTACGGCGCCGGCAAAATAGTTCGGCGTTTCCGTGTGAAGGAACCCTTCCAGCGGCAGGCCGAATCCTGCATGCATATCGGACTTGCCCGAAAGGCTCACCGTGGCGACGGAACTTCCGTGGTAGGCGCCCTTGCGCGAGATGATCTTGCGTTTTTCGGGTCGCCCCGTTGCATGGTGGTAGTACCAGACCAGTTTGATCGCAACGTCGTTCGCTTCCGAACCCGTGCACTGGAAATGGACCTTCGACATATGCCCACAAAGAAAGCCACCAAAAAGTCCATGGTGGTGACCATTACGAACAGGGCTTCAGACGACATCTGAAATTCAACCCCGGAAAACTCCAGGGAGTCGCCACCAAACAGAATTACGAAACGTCCAAATAGCAAGAAAGTCGCGACGATCGCGATCGCCAGGTTTTTGATCCCATCGGGTCCGTAAACCAGAAAATAAAGAACCAGGATCGTCAGCCCCATCAAAGCAGGACCAACAAGTGCTCCCCACCACATCAACACAAGAGATAGAGGAGGTTCGTCCCCGTGTTCAGCGCGCCCAGGGCGAAGCCCGCGACGAGGAGCGCGAGGACCTTGCCCTCGTTCGTCAACCGAAGGGATCGCTCGGACGGCATGCTGTCCGGTGGTTCCTCCCCCCCGCACCCGGCTATCGGAGCCCTTGGCGGCGCGTTCGTCCTGGGGGTCGGGTGTCGAGCGAGAAAGAGCAGGGGCCGACCGCGGCCGACGGCAGCCAGCGCGTCCGCGGCGGCCTGCCTTGATGTAATATGCATACAAGAGACATGGTTGCAGCCGCATATAAATCTGACTATCAAAGGATACAATGTGATAAGAAAAGACACATCAGAAGGTACAAAAGGTGGAGTAATGACCTGAGTGAAAAAGCATTTACATTTAACTGAATGGGAGATTGATCATCCAGATTATAAAGTTGAGACCAATGGCTGCAGGGTACTTCAACAAGATGGATCAACCATTAACATTATAAATGTTTACAACGCAAATGGCAACAAAACGAAGAGAAATTAAGGCCTTGCTTTTGAGATCGCCGAGTTTAAGGTCTGGCAATGCCACCAGCATTTTCATGGCATTGTCTTTGTTCTCCATGCCGAGTGCTTGCATGAGGGAATAGGATTCTTGGCGACGGCCACTGGCGGCAATCAGGCGAATCACTTTCAAGCGGTGGTCGAATCGATCCAGTTCCAGCTTGCCGGAAACTTTGGCGTACCCCATGATTTTTTGAAGGAGTCTCGGCTCGATGGTTAAAGCGATTTATCATTTGTTTGTGTTGTCTTGTTATTTAAAGGGTGGTTTTGAAAGAAAGATGATGGGATAAGTTACATTTTTATTAGTTTTTGCGTCATACCAAGTTCAGGTAGAGCCGCGCTACTTCCCTTTTACTTTTTCTTCGCCTTTTCTTCTTCTTCTTCTTCCTTCTTATTTTAGTCAATGAAAAAAAAACTTGGTTTTTATGCCTGTTTGTTTTTCACATTAATACTGGGAAATCGTCACCCTTTCGGTGACATCTCCCTAAAATAGGATAATCGCCCTAGAAGTGAAAGCCCTGTTCCTCACGTTTTAAATCAAGCTATGGATGACTTATCCCACATTTGGACATATCATTTGCATTTGAATGAATCTGAATTGAGTCTCCAAACTAACTTTCTGCTTTCTCTAGAAAGTTTGTTCTTCAACTCCAGAGCTTTTTCTGTCACTCTAAGCTCGGACTTTCATCTTTAAGAGCTTCGGACTTCGAGACACTATTTTAAATTGCCTTGTCAAGCATCATGATCGGGATCAGTTTGGTATTGCTATCGTTGCGCACAGCGCGCACGACTTCGAACCCGTCACAGCCGGGCATCATCACATCAAGCAGAACCATGTCCGGGACATCACGTGTGATCATGGAGATCGCGGTTTGGCCATCGGTGGCCACGCTGACCTCATAGCCTTCCTTTTCCATCAGAAAGCTAAGTGACTCGACTATGGTCTCCTCGTCTTCGGCAATCAGGACCTTGGGTCTCTCGTTCAAAGGACAGTCTTTCCTCTCTACTGGCCGCAGTCTCGTTTGAGGTTTTTTTTTAGTTTTATCTCTCTTTGCTGTTTATGGCGAAAATACAAACATTTCTTGGCGATCTCTTATCCCCAAAACGTGACCGGTCACTTTAACCTGTAAATTGGCCGCTCTTCTGAAGCGGCTAAATCTTTTAGCTTTGTTTACAAGCTTAATTTCTTTAAATAGAAATTGGGTTGTCAAATATGCGTTGAGAACCGCCGGCATTATACAAGGAGGAACATTGGGGGGAGTTGGAGGGGGAAACCTAAAATCTTGGAAAATGCTTAGATTGGGGGGATCGGGATGAAAATTAGTGGGAAAAATAAGCACAAGTCCTAGATACGTGATCGACATAACCAGAACGAATTCACTCTTTTGGGGAGTTGGGGGGAAGGTTAATTCTAAAAAATTAGAGAAAATGAGATATTTTTAACTTACAAAGGAGTGATGGGATCTTAAATTTCATTGGATGAAATTTCACATTTGGAAGGAAAATTATTACCTATAGGCCGTTTACCATCAAAACATGAAAATTCAGCTTTGAAAAATTAAGCTTGGATAAAACAAAAGGAATGAAATGGAAATTCCCAGAAACTACTTTGGAATAACTTTAAGAGATCTCTAATGTAGATTAAATCCCCACGGTTCATTACCCAGGAGAGTATTTGAGGAAAGATGCGACTTTACGACATGCATTTTTGACATTTTTATTTTCGTTTTTGGAAAGTATACTTTTTTTGTGCTAGAAACTTGCCGACCGTTTCCGTTCTAGGCTCGGGTCAGCTTCTCGGGCAGGATGACCGTAAAGCGGCTGCCCCCAGCCTTGCGGCTTTCGATCTTCAGGCGGCCGCGGTGGCGATTGACGATATGCTTGACGATCGCCAACCCAAGACCGGTTCCGCCCTGGGCACGCGAGCGATGCGTATCGACGCGATAGAAGCGTTCGGTCAGTCGCGGCAGATGGCGTTCCTCGATGCCCTCGCCCCGATCGGATATATCCACGGCAACGTCTCCTGGAACAAGACGCCATCCCAGAACCGGTCACGCTGTCCGGCGCCAACAAACACAAACGACTGAAGCGGCCCGTTCAGGGAGTAGTTGAATTCGATCTCCTTTTCCAACAGACGGCCCGAGCCATCGTGGGTAATATCCCAATCGCCCGCCAGGCGCATATCGCTCCACCAGTCATCATCATCGCCATACCAGCGGTAACCGCCGCCGACCACCGTGCGATCAAAGTTGTTACGCGAGAAAAAGCCAAATGGCGAGGAAGACTGGTCCGCGACCATTCGCAAGGTTGATGAAGAGCAGGGTGAAGATGCCGTGGATGATGATCCAGACGCGCAACTCGCGCGCGCGGTAAACGCCAGTGAGTGAGGCCGGCGCCGCACGTACATGGCGTAAACCTCCGTTCATCAACGATTCACGCCTGCGGTGGCTGTTGTTCGTGGGCACGGTGGTGTATCTGGTGCTTGCCATCGGCTCGATGGACATCAACTGGGGACGCGTGTGGGAGGCGAGAATTTCAAGAATAATGCGTTACCTGGTATTGCCTAATCCCTCATGTTGTCAGTGAAACATTACAACACGTCCAGTGAGAGTTCTAACATATGAACTTTTGAGATAATAACTGAGCTTACAACGCTTTAGCTTCTAAGTGGTTTTCTTGCGATCTTATGAAAAATAATAAGAATAATAATAGTTTACTGACACCCTCTGTACAAAAAATGGATCATACAGGATTTAGTGAGAATAAAGAAAATCAAAAAAATAAAAGCAGTTGTAGTTGCAGTCACATGTAGTGATGGTTGAACTTGCAGCTGTAGCCACAGTAGTAGCTGCTACAGTTGTGCCCCTGAAATTTTCAAGTTAATACCCTTACCCATTCTTAGATATTGCACACATGCCTTTTTGATATACTGGATGCACGTAGTGTCTTTCGATTTATTTTAACATACCCCTCAACTATCTCCAAAGTTTCACCTTAATACTCTTAGGCTTTTTGGACACATCCAGAATGCAAAATTCCCCACAATAATTCCCCAGCGATGAACGACAGGGCTGTCAGGTATTTGACAACAACAGGGCTAATTTTGAGTACGAGCATATCATCACCATCTAACTTTAGAAATCAGAGCTCTAGCAAGGTCAATAATATTTATCACTGCAGCTACTGCCTTATTCTTAATCCGCCTGAAATTCAAATATTTTCTTATTTCCAGTTTACGAAATTGTTCTTCGTTGAATTCTTTGTCCATCAGCAACGTAAAGTATAACTCACAAGAAACAGGTCATGGTATCGTACTCTAAGTAACGAGCAACACGGCTCAATAGTAACCGAAACTCTAAAAAACGGAATTTTGATATCAATAGATATATTAAAATGATCTTTTTATTATGCTGATTCCAAATATATGACATCCATTAAGTTTAATTTTACCCATCAAAGGCTACAACCCTGAGAAAATTTACCTGATTTTCAAAAAAGTGAGAAACACTCCCTAAAGGTAAATTCACACACCATCAGATTCATAGTAATATATGCACTTCCCCTCTCAATTCCGAATTCCGTTTCGCGCCGCAATGCTAGCCGTCGCTGCTACCTGCGCCAGCGTGTCGGGCGCAGATCCGATTCCCCGCCGGATCCCGCCCGCCGGGATTGAGCTAGCGGCCGACGTCCGAAGCGAGCTGGTGAAGCGCAGTTCAAAGTTGAAACAAGAGCTTGAGCAGCTCGAACATCGACGATCCGTCGACGCAAAAGTCTTCTGCAAAGCTGTGGACTACGCCCTGCGGCACGAACTTGTAAATTGATTTTTCTCCTCGTTAATCTGAATTTATTCATGGAACTTATTGCTTGTGGATTTTTTGTGCACGGAACCTGTGAAGTGCCGATATTTGTTTGTGAAACTTGTGGCAAGTTGACTTTTTCTCTTCGTGAAACTTTTACACTAATTTTTTTCCTCACGAAACTGATTTTGTTCTTGGAACTTGTTGCGTGTTTATTTTATTTTTGGAACTTGTTGTTTGCTGATTTTATGCTGGTGAGACTTATTCATTTGTGGATCAGTTTCAGATAGCAAGTTTTTTTCACTAGGGAGTTTTTCTCTGGATACTTTCTTTTGATTACTATTGGCTGTTGTTTGCTCTTTACTAGGTTGCAGCTACCACTGCAACTATGATCTTGAACAAACCAAAGGTACTATGCACATACTGCTACTACAAGTGTTGCTCATACACAAGCTAAGGGCATTAAGGTGAAGCTTTGAAGGAATATTTAGGCCAATGTTAAACTAAACCAAAACAAACTAGATGCGAACGGCACCGCGGTTCGCATTTCGGGGTACTCCGCCGAAGAGATTGTGGATAAGCACTTCTTGGATCTTGTTGTTCCGGAAGCGCGCGATGAAATGCTTGAGAAGACGGGACGTCAAATCCGCGACGCAATCGAATCTATGTACATGGAGTTTCCAGCGCTCACGAAGAGCGGTTCCATCGTATGGATCGGCCAAAACGTATCGTTGTGCAGAGTCGAGGGTGAAATCTTTGGCGTGCAAGCGGTTGCCCGGTAAGTCGAAGTTCCCTCGTAAATCGCTAAGTCCAAGTTCTCTCAATGCTACTTTTTAAAACAGTAAAAACTTTAGCGTAAAGAGCAGGGCGTTGAGGAGGGAACAGCCCCTTTCATATACAGGGTAATTTCTACTCGTTTTAAGTTTTAATGTCGCTCCTTACTTTCAGTTAAAAAAAACTAATTTTTCTTATTTAATTTCTGAACGTTTTTTAGTTGATCCATGTTTTGCTTTCAGCTCTCCGCAGATGAATAAAGGAAGCGTTAGCACATGCAGTTGAGCGCACTCAAAACGAGCAGGGCCGCCTTACGATTTGGGGGTGGTCGAAAACCCAACAGGCATACATTCGCGTTGTCCTTGTGGATGATGGACGCGCCATCCTAAACGCTTTTGTGGATAGTGCTTTTACCAAGAAGAGGGAGAAGCCATGAACGACCAACCAACGAAGCCCATCGACTATCCGAGCATAGAATATTTCGCTGACACGGATACTCTTGCCATCTTCATACGGAGTTACCCGACATTTCTTGTTTGACTGATAATTTAGGATTTTAATATAGGTTGCTAGAGTATCATTTTTAGCGATTATTTTTACATTTTTTTTGAATGAACTAATTATAGCAACTAGTTGAATTTGTAGCCTTAAAAAGGTTTAGTTTTTTTTGGAAGTTGCCACAAAAAACGAAATTTTGAGCGATTAAAACATTAAAATACCCATTAAAAGGCATTTGATACGTAATAGTTGCAAACGTTTGACTAAACTGTAATAAATTTTATTGGTGTTCCATGTTTGTCTGCGTTGGCACGGGCGATCGCGAGGGCGTCAGCGTGGCGGTCAGTTGCGGTTATCTCAAGGTCTGGTCGCTCCTTAGCAACGGCAACTGCGATGGCGCCGCTGCCTGTACCCATATCCAAGAAGCGGGCACCGGGTGGTGCCAGTTCGATGGAGAGTTCAACCAACAGTTCTGTCTCCGGTCGCGGTACCAGCACGGCAGGCGACACCATCAGCGTGAGTGACCAGAAAAATGCTGGACGGCAAAACCGTGACCCTCGACACCGAAACCCTGGTCATCGCGGACCAGGGCGGGCATCTCGAGCAGCTCCTTCGAACCGTCGATTCCGAGCCGCGATCCGCTGCCCGCCGCAGGTAGAACGGCGACGAGATCGGAGAGTCGTGGGGTCACGACGGTCCGGACGTCGGTCTTGTCTCCGCCGACCGATCGTTCCTGGAGCCGTTGGTGGAATCGAAGCGGATCGCTGCGGCTTCCGTTGGCCGGTGCCTTGTTAATATGCTAAATTGAACTTCAAATCCCTGGCTTCTTTTTAATATTATTATCATTAAATTTTCCGGATCGGGAAGACAAAAATTAAACTTGGCTTAAAAGCTTAGCTATGGCAAAACAAGTAGCATAGCAGTGAGACTTTAACTTTTTATTGAAAATTATACTGTAGACAAATCTAAGGAAATATAATTACAGAAAGAAAAATAAGTCACATACTTCAAAAAAGAGACAGGGGTGGAACCCAAGCATTCCCAATTACGATTGGATTCCTTTGGGGAAAAGACGATATCAGGGGTAAGGGGGTTAGTTGCTTCCCGTCACTTTTGACTCTTAAAAGAGAACTAAAACTACACATTA
This sequence comes from Alatinidae sp. Z8VKAUB7J3, assembly GCA_010016025.2. NCBI lineage: Eukaryota > Metazoa > Cnidaria > Cubozoa > Carybdeida > Alatinidae > Alatinidae sp. Z8VKAUB7J3. The sequence goes on along the minus strand of JAAAKM020721499.1, from coordinate 181,215,783 downwards.
TAATCAGACGAGTCTCCTCTAAATTCACACAACCACTCCCTCAATAAAAACTTCAAACATGACCACTCCTCCCATAAAAACCGAGAATTATTTTCAACATGTCAAAAACAAATGAGCTCTCTTAAAATTTTGGTATTCACCTGGCAAAAGAATCGGCGAAATAGCCAGGCCAATGCGCCCTTTGTCGCCGCCAGGCAAGCCCTTGTTGATTTTGCGCCACGTCGCCCCACCGTCGGTCGACTTGTGGATGCCGGAGCCAGGGCCACCGTTAATGAGCGTCCACACATGCCGTCGCCGCTGGTAGGAAGCGGCGTAGAGCACATCCGGGTTACGCGGGTCCATAATGAGATCGGTGACGCCGGTGTGTTCGTCGATCTCCAGGATCTGCTCCCAAGTCGCGCCGCCATAGCCGGACCGGGAGCTGTGTGTGTGTGTGTGTGTGTGTGTGTGTGGGGGGGTGGGTGTGGGTGTGTCTAATGAGATACTCACTCACGCTCTCATCGCCCCGCATCCTCCTTCCCATCCCTTGCAGAAACTCGCTCGTGTTTCATTCCATCGACAAGCTGACAAGGTCGGTTTCTCGGAAGCATGCAGAAATGATCAAATGAGAATCCTCAAACCGATCCAACCGTCGTTTCGCAGCCTATTCATCCATGTGACTCCCTGGTCAAAGTTTGTAACTTGTAACCCCTCCCACGGGGACTGTTGGGGAGTAAGTGGTCCCTAAAGACATAGTTATAAGATTTTTCGAATGCGCTGAGTAAAATGGCTATCTCAGAATTTTGATCCATTGACTTTGGGAAAATAATTAGCGTGAGAGGGGGTCTAGGTGCCCTCCAATTTTTTTAGTCACTTAAAAAGGACACTAGAACTTTTCATTCCCGTTAGAATGAGCCCTCTTGCACCATTCTAGGACAACCGACAGGAGAGGCAAGGTGGAGACCTCTTGCGGTGTTAGCGGCAACGAAACGTCCTTCAAGAGTGCCGGAGCGCAGACCGGGAAGATCTCGTCGGATGCCGTGAACACCAACCGTGCCGCTCCGGCCGCCCGCCCGGTGGTCTGAAGGGCGACGTCAAATGGTTCGCGAGCTTCCGTCAGGGGTTCCAATGCGCTGACCAGTTGAAGCTGGATTTCAGGATGTGCCGCATGGAAACCAAAGAGACGCGGCATCAGCAACCGCCCCGCAGGATGGCCGCATTGGCGGATTTGAGGCACAGCGCCGCCGCGTCGGCGGTCACGTTGGGCCGCGATTCGAAGATGATGCCGATCACCCCGAGTGGCACGCGCATGCGTCCCACCTGGATCCCGCTCGGGCGATACTGCAGATCGGAAATGGCACCAATGGGATCGGCGAGATCGGCCACCTGGCGCACGCCGTCGGCCATGGCCGCGACCCGCGCCGGGTTGAGTTCCAGCCGGTCAAGCAGGGCCACTAAAATGAAAGAAAAATAAACAATCGCTGAATCAATGACTTTGGCCAGAAGTGCAGTGCGTAGTAAGGGGCAAATCATCCGACACTTCTCGTGTCTTCGCCCCAGGTTTCTCAAGATTCCCATCTCGAGCTGGGTCGACTCTGGCTGAGCTTACAGAGTCACACAATTGACCACAGTTCCAAACCAAAAAACCAGTGGCTAACCACTCGGCTATGACCAGAAAAAGACAAAAAAGCACCAGCTGACTAAAGACGACACCCTCCCCCCTCCCAAGGAATAAATATATGATTAGCCTATCATTTAGAGCTGATTTATAACTTAGTTCGACAGTATGTTGTTTCAATATTTGTTGTTTTTGATATTAAAAAGAAAAGAAAAATATTGACCAAATTCACCGAAAAAAAAGTTATATATGTTTTTGGCTTTCGAAATTTGATGTCAAATAGTACAAAGCCCATTAAAAAGTAAAAAGTATTTTATCCATGTTTTTTCCTACTTTATTTTTTGACTCTGACAAATAGCTACCGGGCCTCATGCGTGAGGGTCATTAATTAAAAGGTGCAGGTCAGGGCAAGGTAAAAAAAAAAGACCAGATGATTACATAACAGTTTTCGTGCACCGGTACTTTGACTAGTCTCCCTCACGTGTCCATTCCATCTATCTTCACATTTGACTCATTGCACAGGGATATTGTAAAGTAAAGTTCACGCATTAGTATCAAGACATTGACCATAGTACAGGTGGACGAGTTGTGGTTACTCCTCAATAGAATTTATAAAGTTTAATTTTCTGCATCAACCATCAAAAGTTAGATGGTAAGTATTACTTGTTAAAATTTAGCCAGTTTTGCAATAGGGAGGGAAACTCCCATAAGAAATCAATTGATCCTAATAAAACCATCAGATTTCAGAATATCAAAAAACCCTGCTCTATAGGTATCAAGCTCCTATGTACAAAATGTGGAATTTTGTATTTTGTCAAAAGAAAGATCACGAAAGCTTCTTTATTTATTTGGTTTTTGTGATGTGGTTTGGTTGGAATTCTTGTCATCAGTGGTATCAGCAAGTGAACTCGAAGATTGATGTTTACGTTTCCTTGTAGTTTCTGACAAGATATCGTTGGCCATACTGTAAGCATTGGAGACAGGACATAAAACAAGATGAACTCCATGCTTGATTAGAATATCTTCTAGATGTTCTGGTGAAAGTACAATTGCGTACGCTTCACACAACCGTTCAATGCCCAAGTCTTTGATCACATCCGTTATCAATTGTAAATGTGAATTACCTCCCTCCCCCCTATTCCACCTCTTTCTCTCTCTCTTGTTAGCCTTCTCTAACTGTTTCCCCTCTCAACGTTCTCATTCTCTGTCTCCCCCCCATCTCTCTCTATATCTGTTGGATATTTTCAAAAGAGACATATCATGCATTTACTTACGGTGAAGGTATAAAAACCGTCGGGAATAGGCTGGCCACCGAATTTTATGCTTATGGTATATTCACCAGCGTCTTTTGTATTATAATAGATACTGAAAGGTGGGGGCATCTAATGCAGCAAAAATCAATAGAATTGGGACGCTTGTGCTCTTCTGTGGAAAGGGTTGGAAGCATGCGATCAATTTAATCATTCTAGTATGCGCAAACATGGGATTTGACTTGCGTGCAATAGGTAATGCTGTAGAATGTATTAGCCGAATCAAAATATTAGAAAAAGTTGTTGGTCCAGATGTCCAAGGCGAGGTTTAATTGGATGGAGTTCAAATCCTAATGGGGGCAAAAATAATTAGAATATTCGCCGGTAAAAGACGAGTCGGCCAAACATCCCCGCTATTCGCCACTATGGTTGAAGCGACACCGCCAGAAGCTGGGCCTGACCGCCGCCGAATACGCGCAACTGGTTGGCGTACACCAGATTACGATCTATCACTGGGAACAGGGCAAATCCAAACCACGGGCAGCGCAGCTGGCTGCTCTGGCCTCTGTCCGGGGCCTGGGCAAACGAGAGGCGCGGGCCAGGCTAGCCGCCAACTAACTCGCCCGGTTTGCAAGTAAATACAATCCCTGATAGAGTTTTGTTGATACCTGCCCTAAAATTTGTTTAAGTAAAATACATATTGTTTGTGGGACAGCAGTGAAAAATGGGAGCAACTATGACTTGAGTTGTTGTTTTTTCAATATTTTCTTTTTCCAAATAATTTTTGTTCTCTGGTAATTTGTGTTCCTTCCTAAGTGGCTGGCACTCTAGGTTGAGAATCCTTTATTCAAAGGGCACAGGTTTAATTCCTGGTATTAACAGTTTATTAGCAAATTTTAGATCAATAGTATTCAGGAATCTTGGTTGTTTGCATAGATTAAAGTTTTCATTTCCATACTAAATCGTGAGAGTTTTATACGTCGCATACGTAGAAAAAACTATTAATTATTTTTAACTTCAAATCTACGAATACTACAGGTTGTTTGGATTTAGTCAATAACAATTTTAGATCATTTTTAGCTCAGCCTAGGATGAAAATAATCTGAAAATAAAACTTCATTTTTATTTCTTGATATTCTTGACCAGCTAAAAACAGCTGAAAATAAGCTAAAAACATATGGCACCAAATAGCTCAAGAATGAGTAGCTTTATCTTGAAGATATAGCAGTCTCTGGTTATAAATAAATTATTGTGTTTCAATTTTTACAGACGCGAAACTTTGTGAAGTTTAGCTGACTATTTTTGCTTATTTATTCTGACGGTTCAACGTGGCGATGCTGACAAAAATTTAGTAGTGCCCAAAAATTTCATAATTTTAAAAAAGTCAAAAGCAAAATCCTGGACAAAAATGTTGCCTGTGAAGTACAGCATGGGGCGTGGCTTGATTTGCGCGTTGCTGCTTACAGCTTGTGGACCAAACCTAGAGCTAAATACGAGCGGCATGGCCAATTCAAACTGGTCAGTCTATTTGGGCGACAACGGCCGATCGCACTTTTCGCCGCTCGACCAAATTAACAAAACCAATGTTGCAGATTTGGAGGTTGCATGGAGCTACGAGTCTGAGCCAGGTGGGTAAACCATCAACCACGTGTTCACAAGACTATCGCGAACTCGCCGACCACCTTAACAATCAAACAAACCGGAAGAGCGACGCCGAGGGACAGAGCCAACATCAATTCAATGACTGGTTACTCGACCAAGCCAAGTCGGACCTGGTTTGCGGTTACGTCGCACGGGGTGATTTGTCTGCCGCCGATTTCACCACGCATCATCAGCGCTACAAGAAATCAGGCTATTTAAACGGCTACCGTTTTCGGTTCGACGAACTCGCCGGCTACCTTAACAATGAAACAACATTGAGTTCATGGCCTCAAAAATTGCCGTGGCGCCCCAAAGTAACGCATTGACATTATAGGGGCGCCAAATGATATCGTAATTTCAAGTAGTTGAAGATACTCGTATTCTTTTGTCGGTACTTAAGTATTATACGAGAAGTGAAGTTTGGTTAATGCTAATGGCGTATACTTAAGTAAGATAAAAATATAATAGTTTAGAAACAAATTTGGGCTATATGTTTGCACATTAGGGGGGGGGGGTAAAGCATAGCAGTCATCGTCGTAGTGAAATTACTTACATAATACATACGCATTTAACGGTTACTATTACAAAATCTTTGGTGCCTATTTTTTTTCATGCTACTGCCCCCGTGGTACCCTATGCACACAAACAGACGCAGAGATACACAGACAAACACATAAAAAACAGAATACACGCAGAGACATAAGAAAAACAGACACACAGGCACACAGACAAACACATAAAAAACAGAATACACGCACAGAGAAATAAGAAAAACAGACACACTGTACATTTGTTTTGGGGTGGGGGGGGGTGTTAAAAAAAATATTTCGAAAAGTGAAAATAGATAAAAGTCAAAAGAGTTAGAGTTGGAAAAGTGGAAAGTCAGGATGGTATTTTCAAGAAGGCAGTATAGAGGCAGTTCTACATTTATGGGTTATTACGCGAATCCAAAACGCAAGGAATAGGAAATTATCAGCGCTTATTAGGCATTTCAATGACAAATAAGAGAATTGGAGTTTCAATTAAACACTGGGAATAAACGGGCGCTGCATCATTCCGTTGAACATGGCGGAGCCGGTTCTGATCACGCGCCACACGGACAACAAGGCGGCTTTGGGATTCGCGCCGCACGGTGCAGGCAGAAATATGAGCCGGACCCAATTCCTGCAGCAACACGCGCCGGAGATTCCAACGGATATCGATGTTCGCTTTTACTGCGGGATTCCCGATTTGAGCGAGCTTCCGCAAGCCTATAAGAATGCCGACCAGGTGCGGGCGCAAATCGACAAATATCGCAACAAAAATTAAACTTTTAGGGGTCACTTTGACTAGCGATTTGAAATGGGAGGCCAATATTTGCTCTATTGTTAAACAGGCTAGTACATCTCTGTCTCTCCTTAAGCTATTTGCTAAATTTTTGTACCCAAAAGCACATGTCCTCCGACTTTTTATATCTTTTATCCGTCCACAGCTTGGGTATGCTTGTTCGGTGTGGCATTTTGGTCTTACGGTGGATCAGTCCGATAGACTAGAAATTTTCTAGAAGAGAGCCACTTTCTTCTGTTTTCCTTATGGTAAACATCAAACGGAGCTAGATATCTTATACGTAGAAGATGTGACGAATTGGCTCTTAATTTTCTTCTTTTTTTCAATTTTCACTTCTGCGCTAAAAACTGTCTATCTTTGATTTAAGAGGAAATGGGATAAGCAGAAGACTCGATCAGTCTATTGCCCCTGCATGTACCACGCTCTTGATTACTATAAAAAGAATATTGATTTACCTGGTTAAACTGTTGATATCGCAATGGGCGTGACGGATGGGCACTTAATCAAGTCCTTTAAAAGATCAATGGCAGCAGACATTGCGGATTAGTCTCGAAGCAAATCGTTGATGGATGTCTTCGAACGGGTCTTTTCGTCCACCTGCTTCACGATCACCGCACAATAAAGGCTAGGGCCCGGCGTGCCATCGGGCAAAGGTTTACCCGGCAAGGAACCAGACACAACAACAGAATAAGGCGGCACTTCACCCATATGGATTTCGCCTGTGTTGCGGTTCACGACATCGGTACAATAAGCAGGAACACCAGCGCCGCGATCGTCAGCCGGGAATAGGCGATGCCGCTGAGGGTACTCCGGTTTACCCTCCACTTGTTGTACTGCAGGGCATAGATCCGGTCGGCCATCCAACCAAATACGAGGCGCCCAAGAACAATGACGATTATCGCTGTGACAAGATGCGTGTGCGACCACCCCTCATACCGCTGCACCAGAAAATCCTTTTCAGAATTTTCAATTGCGGCCCGCGAGTATTTGTAAACATAGCCGTGGCCGACGCCCCCACCCGCTATCCGTTTCTGTGGAATGCCGCCAAGCAGGATTTCACCCAATGGCCAGGCTTTGCCGAAAATGGCAACGCGCTTTTGGGGCTCGCCCGTAATCTGGGCGAAGTCTATGGCGTCTTCGGTGAATTTCACCCGCAACCCTCGTCCAGCCTGTTCTTCAACCGCGACTATGTCTCGGTCAATTCAGCGAACTGGGACGGCCTGAAAGCACTCGAAGACTGGATCTGGGAAACATTCAATTATAAACATATTTTTGGCGGACATCCTTACATTTTTGGAATATCATTACGAATTTAAAAAGATAGGTACTGACAACTCAGTCTCAACGCCAAGCCACCTACAACAAACATAACTACAAATGATCCTCTGACACCCCTCCCCTTTTTCAGAGCTTCGCCCCACTCCATCTCATGAAGTTACTTCCCTTTGGTCTTTTCTTATAAAAACTTGTTTTACTTTGTTCGACCACGTCCTGCTTTTTTTTACCTTTGTGATTCAGGGGACAAAATTTAAGCTTTAATGCAAAGAGTTATTGACGAGGTATTGACAAGTTCGGCGAACCTTCTCATATATGTAATAAAAACATACGAATATAGAAGTTTGTTACGTAAGCTAATTCGTAAGTTACATATATCTTTTGCTAATGAAAACGTTCGTAAAAACTAAAAGTTCTAGTTGCCTTTTTAAGTACTCAAAAAATTGGACAGCAACTGGGCCTTCTTCCCCTCCTTTTTTCGCAAAAGAAGGGCTCCGAGTTATGAACTTTGCCCATTGTTTACATTTAGTAGTGGTTATTGGGTAGCGTACGGACATTTTTGGGGTGAATTTATCTGGTGGGGGGGTACTCTACTACCAGGGGCGGATTTAGAGCAAAATCCTGGGGGAAGCCCAAGTGACAAGGGCACCAATGAGCAAAATCTCTGGGGGGAGCAATGTGACAAAGGTGCAAATAATTGACCAAATTGACAAATTTATTCAAAAGAAAAAGTAAAAAAAACATCATCGAGGAGATGGGCGAGATCACCGCGATCGCCCCGTCCGGAGACGGCTGGCGCCTGACCGTGCGCGCGCCCCGAGCCGCCGCGGATGCCGTGCACGGCGAGTCGATCGCCGTCTCGGGAGTCTGCCTGACCGTGGTCGGCTCGACAGCGGACACCTTCGACGCCGACGTGATGAAGCAGACGCTCGACGTCTCGGCCATCGGGTCGGCGACGGTCGGCACCCGGGTGAACATCGAGAAGGCCATGCCCGTCGAATGCCAGTTTTTTGATGCTCAATTTCGATTTGCTGATCCAATTCAGCGGCCATGCGCTCAAAATCAGCAACCATCATTTCGATTTGTGTTACAGCGCGACGTTTCTCGTCCACCGTGAACTTTCTCAAACGAATGAGAGACTCATTCCGTGATTTCATGACTTGTACTCCTTACCCAACCAAGTCTTCATTTCCGTCACCTTCAACACTGGCGACAATTTCGGCGAGCTGACGATAACCCTCATCAAGAGTAATCATTGCTCGGTGGAAACTTGCGTAAATGTTGCCGAAACTGTTTTATCCGAATCAATTGTGATCGATTGTGGATTGGTTGTGCCGCTTAAATCACCGTTCCAACTGTTAAATTGATGGCCGCTTTCAGGCACTGCGGTTAATGTAACAGCGGTACCTGCCGGGTAAACCCCACCGGCCGGATCGAGTACGACCTCGCCGGAGCCGGTAACAGTAAGATTCAAGTTAAATTCCTCAACAGAAACCTCTGTGAATGCGGCAGTCTTCACGTTCCTCCCTGTCCGGCCGACGATGGGAATGCGATAGGCGCAGCATTGCTGGCGTATATGCACGCAACAAAGACAACAAACGTACCCTGTGGAAACGGCTCACCATTTCTTGGAAGCCGCCCGAACCCGAGAACATTAAGTAAATTGACCACCACTGTACGCGGGCTGAACGTGCGCGAAGTTGCAGACAATTCGGAAACAGCCGTTGCGGATCTGTTAACGGACGGCAAAATAGTAGGTGTCATGCAAAGAGCTATGGGAAAGAGTCGCTGACAATTGCGGATCACCGGTCTCGGGACAACCAGACCCCGAAAACATATCGCTAACGGCAACACCTACCGAATCATCAGACGGAGCTAGGTGGTCACCCCACGGACACAGATCTTGGGAAAAGCTCGTTGCATCATGAAAGGCAAACCGCATGTCAGTCACACTGGAGATATTCCATGAATCAATGGCTTGATTGAAACTAGTTGCCCCATCAAAGATGCTTCTCATGTTCTACATGACAGCGCTCGCTGCGATGAAAACTTGTTCGCAACCTCCATGGCTCCGATTGCCCTCGAAACAGTTTTCCACGATCAACCAAACCTGAGACATACTGTTTGAATTCGCTCCAGCACTTCTTCCGACCTGATATACGCGAACTTTTGGTCATTTCAGGCTTTTCGATTAAGCAGTCAAACTTCAACCCAATATCTGTCTCTGCATTTATTTTCAGAGTGTTCTTGCAGTAATCGAATTCGACCGTTGCCTCACATACATCGAACATGATCCTCGCCGCGTCCGAGACCGAGGCGGACCCGACGACCGGTACCGAGCGTCGGGGGAACGTTCCGGCGGACAGACCGCTCACCTTCTGGGGACACGGCTCCTATACGGCGGTCGATAATGACCGCAACGACGTCGGCGACGACCGGCGCTTTGATGGTGATGTTTGGGGCTACAATATCGGCATGGACTATCGTCTCAACAGCAAGCTCACGGCCGGCGTGTCGCTGGGTTACATGGCGACAGCCAATAAGCGATTGTCGGGATCCAACTTGAGGAGTGGTTCGCTGACGACCGAATCTTGACGGTAGGTCGCCGAAGTGAGGATGAGTCGGTGCATGTGTTTGATGTCCCAACCGCTTTCGACGAACTCCCGAGCCAGCCAATCGAGCAGTTCCGGATGCGATGGCCACTCACCCTGCGAGCCGAAATCTTCCGATGTCTTGACGATGCCGTTGCCGAAGAATTGTTGCCAGTAATGGTTGACGATCACGCGACTCAATCAATAACTCCTAATAACTGCATTTTCCCGGGCTGTTGGCTGGCGACAGGCAGAGCGACGGGCGGCGCATTATAGCGGCGTGATAAACCCGGTCTCAATTGCCTATTTGAGTGTAGATGAGCATTTCGCGATCACCCATCTACTCGATGACCACCAGCTCAAGCCCTTCATCTACCCGAGCACCGACTGCGCAATTCAACGCTTTTACCACCCCAGCAATGGGTGCTGTATGGCGATGTTCCATCTTCATGGCCGAGGCCTGCACGATGGCGGCCAATGGGCCCACCGCATTGGCCACATCGTTTGCGCCATGCGCAAAGCTCAGCAGGGCTGCGGAAACCACCAATGGGATGCCAAACAGAACTTTCAGCGACTTGTTGCGGTTCTCCAGACCTTCGGATTGTTTTTTGATCAGCGGGATGGTCACCGCCCAGATCAGAAGGCCGGATGCTGCGCCAATCATCAATGCGGTCTGCAGATCAACTTTGATGATCTTCTTCAGGCCTTTGAATTTTGTAACAGGCTGAATCTGATGGTGTAATTTTTATCAAGATTGCTTGATTTTCTTGGGGTTGTTTCCTCCCATTTTCAAAAAAATGGTAGATTGTCCCAGGCTCATAGCTCTTGAGGGATTATATTAAACTTAGTGGACTTTATATATTTGAAATCCACATAAAAAGTTAATGCTTTTGATGTATTTATTGCTGTCAAAATTATGATTTTTAGAGTTTAGGTTACTATTAAGCCGAGCCACTCCTTACTTCCGGGCATGAAGGCGAATACCGTTGTAGCGGTCGATGCACCAAGGGGAATGAGTAGATGTTTTACCGAACCGCTGATTGCGTTTGGTATGGGATTACCGCGACGGCGTTTTAGCTTGTAGTCCTCCACGACAACAATTGCATTATCGATTAGAAGCCCTAGGGAGATGATCAACCCTGTGACAGACATTTGATGCAGGGGAATGTTGAGAAATTGCATGCCAATCAAGACCATTCCGGCAGATAAAGGCAGCGCGATACATCAATGATTCAACCAGGAATTGCATGTCCTGATATGTCATACATTTCCTTGTTTAGTTCTATGTTCATGCATGGTGGATTGATGCACTTGGGTGGTAACATGTTATTTTTGTGGATATTTGGAGATAATATTGAATTAAAATTTGGTAAAGCAAAATTTCTTTTAATTTATCTTGGATGGGGAGTTGGTGCAGGACTTGCACATATTGTGTTAGATCCAACTAGTACAATTCCTGCAGTTGGAGCTTCAGGTGCAAGGGCTAGTAGCCTACTACAACGGCGCAGTGATATATTTAATACCTTATTTAAGAGATATTTCACATGTTTACATGCCTCTTACAAAATAGTCTTAATTCCATCAAAGCCCCATACGGCACCAAAAAATTACACTTTTTATTTCCATTTCTGAAGTGGAAATTCTGGGAAGCATAAGAAGGGTACAATTATAATCTAAATGGTCCGAAAAGTTTAACATAGATTTAAAATCCTCCTAATAAAAGCAACAATAAAACAGACCCTTTTGAAAATCTGCATGCACATAGTGTCTTTCGATTTAGTTCAAATTTACCCTCAATATTCTCTGAAAATTTCACCTTCATGCTCTTAGAACACCTGAACACCTGAGTGACCTGAACACCAGTGATATAGTAGTAGGGATAGGAGTAGGAGAAGTGGCAGCAGTAGTATTGTTATATTAGTAGCAATAGCAATAGCGGTAGCAGCAGTATTAATAACTATAGTAGCGTCTACACGTTGCCTTTCATTTAGATCGCGGTGTTGATGCCAATCAACTGGCCACGCAGATTCACCAGCGGACCGCCGGAGTTTCCCGGATTGATCGCTGCATCGGTTTGCAGAAAATCTTCGAATCCGTCACCGTTGTCGATGATTTGTTGGACACGGTTTTTTCCGCTGATGATTCCAGCCGTCACCGTCTGGTCCAATCCGAACGGGCTGCCGATGGCCAGCACCCAGTCGCCCACCTGGATTTCATCAGAACTACCAAACGTTGCCGCTCGCAAACGGTAAAGCCCGGCCGCTTTTGCCTGAAAATCAATACTACCAGGTTAAATTGCATCGAGAGAAAGACGTACTTTTCTTTCCCGACGGTTATGCTAATTACAGCCGCTCTTTTAAGGAAGAAGAAGAGCAAAAAATGCGTACCGTTTTCTTTCTCGACCGCGCAATTTACCGCCCGGGACAAAGTCTTTATTTTAAAGGCCTGGCCTATGCGGAAAAAACGGGCGAGTCGCCGGAAATATTACCTAAGCGGGAAGTAACAATATTCTTTATCTGCAAAGAACGACAAGTAAAAATTGAGATATATCTTTTATGGTAAGTATATTTTTCTTCTGCATTTCCCTCCCATACAAGCCACAATAGTGATTTCAGTTTTTTGTTTTCCTGTGAACAGTTGTTACCTTGGTAACAGCAAGAGACAAAAATTCGAAGAATATTTTTAGTATGAAAAAAATGAACCTGAAGAGAAAAATTCCTCTGAAGCTTGGATAATTTCAAGTAATTTTCAAAAAAAAAAAAAGTTTTATACGGGATTTAAACATGAATTGTTTCCAGATGGGGTGCCACACTTAAAAGTTTTTTTATTACGGTCTTTAGGGCATATTGAATGTTTAAATCGAAAATTAGAACGAGATTTAACACGAACGCAATTGACTAGTTATGGTCGGGATTTAACTGTAACTTATTACAAGTTATTTGTAGTTGGTAATTTTATTACTACGGTAGTTCAACGTGGAGAGTTATTTCCACAAGCACACAAAATTCCAGATAGTGCATGATCTTGAATCCGTCCATGAACCCCTGGGTCGACGGATCCCCAAATTCCTCGACCAACGCCCAAAGCCCATAGGGAATCAGCAAGACGCTCAGCAGGATGATGAAAATTCCCTGAATCAAGTCGGTCCAGTAGGCTGCCGTCAGCCCGCCCAGGACGCCGTAGACGATCACGATGCCCGCCAAACCCGGAATCAAGACGTACTTCAGGTCCAACCCCGCAATTTGATCGATGCCCATCAACGGCTCGGCAAACTTTCAGTTGAAAAAACTTGTTTTTTTTTATTTAATTACAATGTACGGCCAGTGTTGCGATATTTGAAAAATGAATTCATAACCCCTATCCCTAAAAAGGAGCGCTCTCTTAAAAAGGGAACTACGAATTCCGATTTCCAATCAAATGAGCCCCCTCCGCAGTTTAAAAGACCATCTCTTCCATATGGAGTGCCTCTGGGTAAAAAAAAATATAAAGCATCGAAGCCTTATGGCCTTTCCTAAGGACCATAAGGAACTTCCTGTTGCGAACCTGCGTCCCGCTGCTGCTGATCCTCACCGTGCTGCCCGCTGCGGCAGCCACCTCCCGTCAGCCCACGGCGACCTATTTTCTCGAGTTCAATGGTGCGTTCGCCGGCCACCTGATCGAGAACAGCGGCGGTTACCCGACGCTCCGGGTCGAGCCAGTGGATACGGGCACGGCAGCGCCCGAAACCATTCAGAAGGCGGTGGTTGGAATCGCGCAGACCCCGCTCGAAGTGTTGTTCGACCCAGACTCAGAACTATGCCAGAACGCCCTTATTCTTTAATTCTTAATTCTTTCACTCTTTCATTACTAAGGTTTCCAAGGCCCCACCATCAACTGCGGCATTTCTTTCAGGCGCTGATTTAGCTCCGCTATTTCTTCCCGCATCACTTTTTCAAAGGCTGCTTTGGCCGTTTCCGTTTCTTCCTCCAGTTGTACAACCCGCTTATTTTGCGATCCTGTAGGCCGGGCCGTAGCGCCGTCGATAGTAAACATTAAGGAACTAGAAGCGATACTATGTCGATGTACAGTACTTCTATCTGAGTAGGATCGCGGTTACCGGAAAGGGAAAATGTCTTAATCGTACGTGATACGTGATCGAAAAGATTGTTCGTGCATCGATGATGGTGGGTTATTTCGAGACTCATAAAAATTATTACTCTAGCGAAAGCACAACTACCCTCCAACTCGGATAGCGTGGAGAAAAAGTCACAAATACACAGCATATACACAACACTGAAACCAAGCATGACCATCACCAAAAATATGCGGTTTTTCAGCGCTTGCCAAGCCTTGAAGTAACACGAGGGGCCAAAATCAAAATCGCTATTTAGATGCGGAAATATCACCATTTCTAATCAATTAACAAAATCTGAAAAAAACTGGTTAACCATGTCTTAACAACGTGCTGGCTTCGGGTTAGAACAGGCTTTAGGTTACATCCAACCGGTCGGGTTGGGGAATTTGGGATTTAGCGAGTGGTACAAAGACTTCAGCAATTCGGGTTGGCGGCTGAATCATGACATTACTTGACGACGTCACACAGAATGTTTCTTTGTCGAAGATGAAAGTTAACGCTAACAAATCGTCAGTTATGACAGTTAGTTTTTTCTTCTTTCAAAACCCCATTCCTCCCAAAATCTGTGTCATATGTGTTAAACTACATGGGGTTACAATTACTGCTGACTTGAAGTGGAACGCCCATGTTCGAAACATCCTCAAACAAGCTTCCCCTTCGGTCTCCCTTCTAAAACTTTTTATAAAGTTTTATCAAGCTCCTGCTTTGCGCGGGCAGCGATTTGCGCATCTGGGAAAGCCGCCTCTATCGCCTTTTCCTCGCTGGCAAGGTCAGCGCGCGCGGAAACAACCGCCTCGGCATCGATAGAAGTCAGGTCCTGTTCAAGCAGCCAATCGTAAAGGCGCAAGATCGTCATGCAGCCGATGGAAACGCAGGCGCCATGGGACACCCGCTCCCCGTCATGGACCAGCTTTTCCATTTCCCAAATATGGGCCACCTGGTGATCTGCACCGGGTTGAACACCCGCGTGAAATACACGTCGAGGGTCCCGCGGCCGTCGAGCAGCAGGTGCGGGAGCAAGAAGCTCATTTCGTAGTGGCCCAACGGGTACTCGGGGGGCCAGAGCATTTCGTTCCAGCGCGAGTGCTTGGGCGGCATGTTCGGGCCGGGCGGCTTGCACTTGTGCCAGCTGTTGGGCGACGTGCCGCCGCGGGTGCCGATGCTTCCGGTCAGGACGTTCAGGAACAGCAGGGCCCGAGCGATCTAACATCCGATTTTCAAGCGGGATGGGGCCGATATCTATTGTCGTGTACCGCTGCAAATGACCACGGCGGCCTTGGGCGGGCAGATCGAGGTGCCGACGGTCGAAGGTGCCCGGGCGCGTATCACGGTCAATCCGGGTACCCAGACAGGAACTCAGTTTCGATTGCGCGGAAAAGGAATGTCAGTGCTGCGCAGCCCGGCGCGAGGTGATTTGTATGTTGAGGCGGTTGTTGAGACACCCGTCAGCCTCACGCGTAAGGGAGTTGGAATTGGAAGTATTTAATATTGCTTTTTATTTCAACCCTTTGTGATTATTTTTGCGGTATAAAAATTTTATCGAGTCAGAATAAAAAAATACAAAAGCGATTTGTTGTTATTAGCGTTGTTTTTAACCTCACTTTATTAGGGATATTCAAATACTATGATTTCTTTGCCGAGAGTTTCGGCGAATTATTTAATTTTTTTGGTTTTGAAGTACAACCCTACTTTCTGGAAATAATTTTGCCTGTTGGAAAATTATCGTTTTCCATGTTTGGAACAACCCCCTAAAATTGTTTTGTCAGTTCTCTTGATGGATACGAATCATGATAATAATAATGACCTTATTGGTCAACAACAACAAATGACAGTCAGAAAAACAGTATCGTGTACGAAAGATGGAACGGTATTTTTAAAAACAACATCATCAGGAGGAGTCGGAGGAGGATTGTCATCATCACCGTCATTCAGGACAACTTCATCTGCACAACAACAACCATCCTTTACGGAACCAGATTCGGGCGCCAGACCACCGACTTAAATGTTATGGCTCATTCACTTTCCAAAACTAAAAACTATTTTATGTGCCACCTAAACTGTATTTATGTGCCATTATACTTATGTGCCACTGCGCTTGCAAACAAACAAATTTAAAAACTTCACATATTTCAGTTTCAGAAATTAATACTTAACGGGTTTAATCTTGGGACATTCTACACCCGACTATTCAATCTACAATACCTCCTAGCAGTATTAGTAAGGTGTTCGAGCATATTTTCAATCTTCTAGGAGATTCTCCTCTTCCTAAGAGGAGCCATAGTTTAAAACTAAATTGACACTAAAGACGGCTAAAGTTTTGTTATTAATTAGGTACATACCAATTTATCAAGTTTTGGCTTTGTTTGGACCTCTCTTGTTAAAATATCTTCAGCTGGTTTTTCCATTTCCTTCGGAGTTCGTTCCTCCGATTTGGTAGGCTCTTCTAGTTGTATTTCAAGTTTCATCTGTAAAAGTAATTTCTAATGAAGATACTTTGGGGAATTGAAACGTGTAGTTTTTCAGTCTGAGATATATTGGCCCCACTAAGAAGACGGTTGAATGTACAAAAATATTTTTGAATAGAATTTGTAGAAAATTCAACCCTGTACAATTTTTTTGGTACTTGTCTGTTAAACGAAACACACCGATGAAATGAAGTTAGGTTAATCCTGATGAAATGTATCTAAACATGATGATAATTTAATACTTAAGAAACAAAATTGTGGAAACTACGGCAAAGAAATTTTATGATTCATTTGGAATTCAACGTGGAAATGAAATCGTCAACTACTTAAAGGTTTCAAATAAACAAATTGCCTAGCATTCTATTCAAGTCCAAAATTTGAACGATGTGAATTGTGTGTCGATTATATAAAAAGAATATTTAAGGGAATGGATCCACAGAATTTAGTTTAGAGTTTATTTTCAAATATAAATGGAAGAAGAACTTGAAAAGAGATTATTGGTTTATCGTAGAAGTTTCAAATATTATGGAAAAGACCAGCTCCAAGTGCTACGCCCCATCGAGCAGCATTGCCGTCAACCTGCAACGGTGCTGCTGACATATTCTCCGTCCCTCCTGCCACAACGACATCAGCTTCCTGCAGGGCAATGGCCTTAGCGCCCTGAATAACGGATTCGAAACCACTTCCGCACAAACGATTGATCGTCAAGGCCGGTGCTTCAATCGGGATGCCTGATTTGAGTGCCACATGGCGGGCCAGGTAGGCCGCATCTGAAGAGGTTTGAATAAACTGCTGCATCATCGGGGTTTGCGCAGTGGTTTCCGCTTTTCGAATCATCGCGCTACTACGGTCGCTTCCAGCTTGCTTTCGTGGGGCCGTTTCTCTTCCGACGGGGAGCCGTGGAAGATTGTAGAAACGGGGGAGCTGAAGTCAAGCTGAGCGCCGTTCGCGGCGAAACGGGCGATTCCTGGGCGAGCTACTCGCTGCTCGTGGTGCCGTCGCCTTCGCCCTCGCCCTCGGGCGTGGCTTCGATCTCGTTGAAGAAGTTAAACCTTTCCTTATACCTACAGCTTTTAAACATTAGTTGTTTTTTTTTTTTTCATTTGAACACTAAGGAAGGAACACTCAAAGAATATGACTAAAAAAAAAAAAAAACTTTTTATACAATTAAATCCGTCTCCCCTCTAAGATAACATCCTTTGCGCTAATCTGATACAAACAGTCGCTAGTTATTAAAATGACGGATTTCATTTTTTACATTTTAGTTTCAAGTGTCCAAGGAAGATTCAATTATATCCTCAAGTTCCAATTTCCGCTCCGATGGTTTCGCACGCCTCGGAAGCATTCTGAACTTCGATTGTAATTGCCTGAACAGTACAGGCATTTACGCCGTCACAGGAGGAAACCTCAATTTCATAAACATTGTCGCCGCCGTTGTCGCCGGGAGCTTCAAAGTCAGGTGCATTTTTGAAAGTAACAACGCCCGTTCCCGAATCAATATCAAATAAATTCTCATCTGCACCGTTCCCGGTAAACGAATAAACAATACCGTTGCCGGTATAGGAGTCGCAGTTCTTAAACAAGGGATAGGAGTCGCAGTTCGTAAACAAGGAATAGGAGTCGCAGTTCTTAAACAAGGGATAGGAGTCGCAGCTCTTGAACAAGGGATAGGAGTGTCAACCACCCCTACACGTAAGGGTAACAGCGAACGAAAGAGGAGCCTTCGGTTGGCCTCCGACTGCGGTCAATCAACTTACTGACTATCTAGACATACCGTTGTAATAGTCGATGCGACTTCTATTATACTTCCCAACTTCGGGCGCCCTCAGCCATCGAGGTTGGTCGGCTTACCTAACCCTGTACAGCGCAGAAAAGAACACTATCTCAGAAGGGTTGCCTCGCATCTACTTGAACGGTGACGACCTGCAGACGCTGTCCGACGAGCTGACCGAAGTGTTTAGCGAGGAGTGGGCCAACTTCATCGTGGCCTACCGCCTATACGGTCCGTACGAGGGCAATGAGCAGGGACAGCCGGCCAGCGGTGCGGAGTTCAATCTTGATCTGACGCAAAATATTTGTAGAGCTCAGTATTATAAATAGGAAGTAGCTGACTCAGTTCAAATAAACAATAATAAGGAGGTTAATTATGTAATGCCATTGTATGCAAGTTGCTCCTTACAAATTTGATTATCCAGTCATGAAGAGTTTCAAGAGCACTAGTCAAAAAAATACAGTCAAAAAAATGGATGTGAATAATACACTTAAGCTACAGACGGAATTATAAGCACTTTGACGATACTTTAGACATCGCTGAACGCCAAATACAATCTGGCGAATCTTCTTAATTATTTCCCGCGGAATCATGGTCTGAAGCCGAGTGTTGACGCTTAGGGCACGGGGAGTTCGTCAAAGATGCGTTGGACGATGGTCTCCGGCGTTTTCTCTTCCGCCTCGGCTTCATAGGTGACGGAGACGCGATGTCGGAGGATGTCCATCCCGATGCTCTTGACATCTTGAGGGGTGACATAGCCTCGGCCGCGGAGAAAGGCGTAGGCCTTGGCCGCGAGTGTGAGAGCGATGGAGCTTCAGCAGGCGCGGAACAGACGGCCCGCACAGATCCACGTCCAGGAGTCCCACACGATAGCCCAGCGCCGCCAGTCGGCTCGCTAGCTGTACGGAGACAGTGCTCTTTCCGACTCCCCCCTTCCCGCTGAGAACAAGGATCTTGTGGCCGATTTGCGAAAGCCTGGACTTGACCGCTTCCGACATGCCTTCGTTGCTGGTCCGGAAACAGTGACCGGGTCGCCTACCCAGCGAAATCTGGTCGGTGCCAGCACAATCACTTTTATTGCCAAAAATAGCACTATTATTAAAGATTATTTGGTAGGATCTGTAGTCAGTAAGCATCTATCCATTGAAGATATACAGAAAAGATACTCATATAGATGATCAGATAATATTAGTAATTTATTAGCGTAAAAATGGTGGCACTAAGTATGAATCAGTGAGCGAGTTTAACTACTAAAAACAAGTACCTGACATTAAAATAAATATGCTTTACAGATATATCTTTTATCAGTCGAAACTGTCTCGAAAAAACATTATATGTGTGATAATGCCTACTATACGGTGTCATTTGCCAGTCATTGAGTGATATGGGCTGGGAATTGTCATGGAAAATCGCAATCTAGCAATGAAATGGAAAGTATCTGCTGCTCAAACAAAAACAATAGTATTTTTAGTTTATTTTCAATGGAAAAAGGTTGAAAAATCTTTAGGTGTATTAATGTGTGCTAAAAAGTTCTTATGGGAAGTTGGTATATTGTGCCCCACTGGTCCCAAATGCTACGACAGCAAGGAGCCGGCCCGCGATGCGGCGGAAGAGGTCTTCTATCGCGCGCTCGATCAGGGGCTGAGCTTCAAGATTTCCATGGGCAATGTGCTGACGCTCTATCCGGCGCTGGTCACGACACGCGAGGACATGGAGCGGGCGCTGGGGATTTTGGAACAGGCGATCGCTGCGGTATCGGCGAGCGCGACAGCCTGACGGCCGCCGTGGCCGCCAGTTACGGGACGTCCGCAATCGCGGACAGGAAGCGATCCGTATAAACCAAATCACGGCAAAAGCAACAATTAGGCCGCCATATAACATTGTTTTCTTACCTCGATCATATAATCTCCAGAAAGCACCTGAAACCTGGATTTCATCTACGTAATGCTCAAATACTTCTAGCAGACTTTGATCATTGGATTGGTGGTCATAGCCAATAGCGACAGCCAATGCATTACTGCCATCTTCAATACGAGACATTTTTTTTAAAAACTCAATGCGCTTGTCCACATCCTTAGGCTTTATACCAGTGTCAACATTAGCTGATTCTCAGTCTTGGTTGCAACTGTAAATTGCGTGTCATCTGCAAACATAGCTAAAATTGTCCTAACTGAAATTTCATTTCCAATTTCTCCATATGGCAGTCCAACATCTAGACCATAAACAGCATTACGCAAATCATTAAAATATTTACACTGCGGCCATACACTGCATTCTACCAATGAGAAAAGATTGAATGAATCCCAATGGCTTGCTGCGAACACCAGCATTGACCAAATTCCTAAGTGGGTGACGCGGCATTTCAAAAGAAGTGCTTGGGGAAAATGAGCGATGTTGCCACCGGCGGTCGAACGATTCTGTTTGTCAGCCACAACATGGCGGCGATTCAGAGTCTTTGCACGACGGGTTTGTTCATCGATTCGGGAAAAATCGTACACCACGGGTCGGTGACCGATGCGATCACCGCCTACATGAACTCGCTCGAAGGAGAAAAGGCAAAGGGTTTGGCCCAACGTACAGACCGCAGCGGTAATGGCAAAAACTTCGACAAATATCAGCGGCTCATCCGGCATCGCCGGGTGAAAGAAGGCAAAACAGCGCCGGTCGGTCGGTTCGAGCCGGCGGCGCAGCTCGGACCAGCTGTCGATGGCATGCACCGCCTCATGGGCGATGATCTTTTCCAGAATATGCGCCGGGCTTTCCCAGCTGATCGGCCGCAGGACCAGGAAGCCGCGATTGAACCAAGAGGCGAAGAGGTGGCGGAAATCCAGATCCAGTGCCGCAAGCTCCGGTTCGGATCAAAATTCCGTTTTTTAGAGTTTCGGTTACTATTGAGCCGAGTCGCTCCTTACTACAGTTCGCTACCTCGAACTGTTTGAAACGAAAAAGAAGATTTTTAAGCACTGGTAGTCACTTACGCGGACATGCCCGAAATTCTAAACTTTCTCCTATTTTAAGCACTTACTATGTAAATTATTAAATCATTTTTTTTGAATTGCCCCCCACCCAAAAAATCCCGCGCACCGATAATCTCTTTTTCTTTGTTATTATCAAATCAGCATTAAAATGCGATTCTTTTGATGTAATTTTTGGCATACAAATTCTATTTTTGTAGAGTTTTGGTTGTTATTGAGCCGGGTCGCTCCTTACTACACTTCGTTACCACGAACTGTCTGATAATGAAATATATCGCTTATACATCAAATCACTGAAGTTCCATGAATTTTTGTAACGAAAAAGAAATAAATCGCTTTTGTACATTAATATTGGATTTCAAAAGGTATATTATAGAGATGATAGAAACTGCCCACCGCGAGGAGCGGCTCGATATCGTCTGCGTGCCCACTTCGGCCGCGACCGACGCGCTGGCCGAGCGCGCGCGGCTGCCGCTCGCCACGCTCGACCGGGTCGGGTGGCTCGATCTGACCGTGGACGGCGCCGACGAGATCGACCCGCAGCTTCGGCTGATCAAGGGCGGGGGCGGGGCGCTTCTGATCGAAAAGATCGTCGAGGCGGCCTCGGATCAGTTCGTCGTCATCGCCGACGAATCGAAAATGGTGAAAACACGTTCCGCAGCTCACGCCGCGCGACGGTCGGTTGACGCCGGTGTTGGTCAGTTTTTTGAGCACGACACTCCTGCGCCGACTCCGCGACATCGCCGTGCGCAGCACCCACGACCGTGCAGCGCCGGTGCCAACCGACATGGCGGTCGACCGCACCGGTGTGGTGACGCGGGCCATGCGGGCCGAGGACTCCGACGAGCTGCATCGCCAGCTGGCCGAACTGGAGCCCGAAGACCGCGCCGTGCTCGTGCTGCGCGGGATGCCGAAGGTTTCCGCCAGTGCAAAAATAACTCCTCCCTTGGCGGTGCCGTCCAGTTTCGTCAGCGCTATGCCGCTTACCCCGATAGCTTCATGAAAGAGTCGCAACTGGGAAATGGCATTCTGGCCAGTACCGGCATCAATCACCAGTAAAACCTCGACATCCAGTTCCTCGTCAAACTTGCCGATGGTCCTGCGGATCTTCTTCAATTCCTCCATCAGGTTGTCCTTGTTATGCAGGCGACCTGCGGTGTCCCAAAAAAAGCACTAGATGTTAAAATTTTGGATTCCAATCACCCATTTCCGTCTCAAAGTAATGCAGATATGGTGTTTTGAGAGTCTGGATGCAAATCCAACCCATAGATGCTATTGATTCGGCTCAACACTCTCCCTTGAATTATAACTTAGTTTCCATTTATCTCGTATAATATCCCTGAAGGAATCAACTTAATATTCTAAGCCAACCTTAAGGTCAATCTCCGAGGTTTGAAGCCAATGCTATTTTCCTATAGCGTGAGGAATACAGCCAGGAGTTTGGTACCAGTATTGATGAACGTCCAAATCATTTCTGCTGGCTGGCAACGACCCTGCCAATGGACAGTTTCGTTTTTATTTTTAAAGAAAATGAACATGGCTGGTGGTGGGTGCATGGCTATGCTTATGAGGATGGCATGGCAACCTGGATCGTTGAGTGCAATCACCAGACCTGGCTCAAGGCCGGTATGGATAGCGCTGATGAGTCACAAACCGCAGCGATGGTGGAAGAGCATTATAATGCGTTAGCTTTTCTGCTGATAACGGCCACTGATGCATGTGGTCAAAATATCAAGATTTTTGTATCTGTTTTCACTGTCTAATAAAAGGACTTATCCCCATTTGAACTTTTATTTCTTCGTCACAGAAAGGCAGTGTTGCCTTAGGAAAAATACCTAATCTTAAGGTATTATGTTGAAAATACAAAGTTCTTTCAGGGTTCAGAATTTAAGCCAGAAAAAAGAAGCTTATCATTTCTGATTTTCTTTCCAGAGGCACAATTTTAACAGAGTCTCAATAAAAGAGGGCACCTGTCGGCACAGCTTAGATACCAATACAGTTATGAAAACTCGATTTAGTTTGGGACACAGTGCGCGGTAGGGATGCTAGCGGCTGGAGACAGGAAACTAGTATTGGTATCTAATTGGTAACAGGAAACTGATATTGGTATCTAAGCTGTGTATGCAACAAAACAAAATCGCGTTCCCGTCTATGGTGCTGTAGTACGATCTACGAGTCGGAGCGCGCCGTTTGTGTTCTTAATTATCAAAAGTAAAAAGCTAGATTCTTAAATGAATAAATATATTTTTAATAAATCAAATGTATCTTAACCGTGTGTGTTCTTATTTGTCAAATCTAAATCCCGAATTTCTTAAATAATCAAACGTTTATAATAAATCAAACGTATCCTAACTTTGTGTTTTCTTATTTGTGAAAATTAAAACCCAATGTTTCTTAAATGATCAACTAATTTTTAAAAAATGGATGTATCTTAACAGTGTGAAAAATTCAAGAACATGCTGCAATCCCACTAATTGAATTTTTGAAACAATTCTGTTTGTTTCACAACAGAATTGTTTATATTAATACCTTTTGAACACATTTAAAACCATTAAAGGTACTTCAAAATAATACAATGAGAATACTTGAAGTTTATCTATATCAATCATCAAAGCTTGAATATACATCAGAAACAGAAACAATATTTTTTTAAATTTATTAGATTTAAAACATATATAAGAAGTTGATATTTCTATACCGAGCCCGAGGCATCGGTCGGCTATGCCGAGGCGGCACTTTCTCACTGGGTCGCAGCCTTTTTCGGGATGAGCGGTGACCCGGAACAATCGCTCGAAAAGGCGGAAGCGCTCGCGCGGCAGGCCATCGACCTTGGCGATGTGACCGGATACCCGCACCTGATCTTGTCTCAGGTGCATCTGCTCAGGAGGGAATTTGCAGAAGCCAAGGCCGAAGCCGATGCGGCGGTTTCTGCCCGGCCGAGTTGTCCGGCGTCCAATACACGCAATCAAAATCAAAAACTGGAGTAAAGGTAGGAGACGTAACATGCAGTAACTAAAAAAAAGAATGATTTTTGATAGATTATAAAATAGAAACAGATGAACACTTCTTCTTTATTTTAGGCTAGTTTTCTTAAAGCTAGTTTCTAAAGTTTGTGCTTTTAAGACGTTGGCTGGTTTTGTGTATTTAATGTCGAGGAAGGGATGGTAAATGTTTTGTTTTTTTAACCACAAAGCTTTTTTGCTCAGATACCGACGCGAGCCCCCTCGATCGGTGATCCAGATTCATCGATGACGCTCCCACCGATTTGTTTCGCTTTGGTGAGAGCAACCGTTGTCTCCGCGGCGAGCAAATGGGGGTGAGGGAGCCGAACAGAGAGATAGCCGGGTGTGTCGACTTGATAGGATCGATAGCGGTCCGCGCTGTTTGTCCAGGTGAGTTGGATTTTTCCTTGTTCGTTGCTTTGACCGTATGGCTCTGTTCGTCCCGTGCTGAGCTGGCCTGATTCACTCCGTGGCGCCTGTTTCATGTCACCCTTGCGGCTCATCGCGCCGGCTTCCATGGAGGTGTGGATCTCGTCGCCGGTGCGGTCGAGGAAGCCGGTGTTGATGAAGACAACCCGTTCACGGGCCGCACGGATGCATTCCTTCAGGTTGACGGTGGTGCGCCGTTCCTCGTCCATGATGCCCATCTTGAGCGTGTTGCGCTGCATGCCGAGGACGTCCTCGACCCGGGCAAAGATTTCGGCGGCGAATGCCACTTCGCTCCTCCTCACAACAATCATCAGTTCCCAAACACATCAAGCCAAAGTTTTGAGATAGCCAATTTGTTCAACGCAGTTAAACAAACCGCCACAGTCCTTTTGGCAACGGTTGTGAGTTGTGCTGTGGGGGTGTATAAGGTTTCTATAAAAATGATGGCTGTATAAGCTTTGGAGGGGACTCATTAGATTGGTAACCAAAAGTTTTAGTGCCCTATTTAAGAGTCAAAGTGATCGGAGGGAGGCTATCCCCTCAGACAAGGAAACGACGAATGAACTGCGCAACAAGAATTACTGATTGAGAGAGGGTCAAGATCAGGCGGTGTCCAGCATGGTGAATCGCGGCGCCAATCGTTGGAGCTGTCCCGCCATGTAGCGTTGGACCTGGGAAGTCGTTTTCAGTTTCAAAGCGTTCTGCAAAATTTGAGTCGCCTCGGCTTGTGAAATCTGCTTGGCAAGTTCTTTGATGGTCGGAATAAATGATGGGCTCATGCTAAAGCTCTTCAACCCCATTCCCCGTATATGAAAGGGGCTTTCCTCCTCAACGCCCCATTCTTTATGCTAAAGTTTGACTATTCCTCTTAACTCTACTTTTTAAAACAGTAAGAAACTTTAGCATAAAGAGCGAGGCATTGAGGAGGAAAAGCCCCTTTCATATACAGAGTAATTTCTGTTTGTTTCAAGTTTTAATGTTGCTCCTTACTTTTATTTTAAAAAACTTGTTTTTTATATTTAATTTATGGACATTTTTTAAGTAATACATGTTTTGATCCAAGACTTTGAACATTATCTTACATAATCTAGTTGGTATTATAAGGCTATCCGTAACTTTTCAGGATCAAAATATCTTGGATGAAACTTTATCAATTATTACTAAACTGCCTCATTGTTTCACGTTATCGTTTGTACCCGTTGCGTAAACACTTATTTCTATGTTACAGTGAGTATGGGAACACCAACTAGCAAAAGTTAAAAGGTCCTCAGCACTTTCATTGTTTTATGTTATCGTTTATACCCGTTGCGTAAACAAAAGGGAAAATCTCCCCTTTACCGTAGCCTTAAGGTGATGGTGCATATACAGAAGGCATTTTACTAGGCAAAAATTTACTCCTCTTTTATATGCTTAAAGTAAAACTTGGGGGAAAAATTCCGACAGTCAAAAGCTATAGTAACATTTAAAGCACTAAGAATAATGTGGAATCTTCTTCTTTCTACATCAGCAAGAATATTCATTAAAGCAAAAAGGGCATGCTCCTAGTTAATACTTTTTTTTTATAACCATACAATTACAAGAGATGGCACTCATAGGGTTTTTGGACTTGCGTATTATTTTAACACATGATGATGCGTCCCTTCTTTTTTAAAATTTTTCGAGCCTTTTCTTATTCAGACTACTTTAGTGACATTCCTCGAATAAAAAAACGGCTTTTGTCCAATAGCCGGCCAAATTTGAAAATTAAAACTAGGAAAGTGGAAAAGACTATATTTTCCGTTTGAATTCTAAATTTATAAATCCCAAAGGATGTTTTAGTAAAAACTACCCATTTTTTAGCGCCAAACGAACATTTCGGCTGAAACAGGATCAAAACACTATCAGTTGAAAATTCTTGAAGATTAAACTCCTCGATTTAGGCTTGTAAAAATCTATATATTAAGCTTTCTTGTTTCAGTGACCAATAAGCCACGAGATAATCGTCATTTTTTAGAGATGATAATCATTCTTATATGAATATTTTATTTGAATATAAAAAAAGGGAATTTGAAGGAGGATGTGAAGGAGACTTGGATCAGACAGTTAAAACGTTTTTAGGGGACACAAAAACAATCAAACATATCAAAAACTGCATATTATTCATTTTTGCTACGGTTTTTAGGAGTCTGACAAATATTCGGGAGGGAGCTTAAAACCCCCAACCCCCGATTTCCTTTTTTTGTCTAAATTTGCTAAATCGGATTAGCTGACATGAATAAAAGACAGAATAGAAGTACTTTATTATCAAGCAAACTCTCACAACATAAAACTGCCAAACTTGTTGCTTTCAATCTGCTAGCCCCCCTCCGCAGAAATTTTTTTAACACCTCGTACCTTAAATTTAAGCAGTATAAAATGCTAGTCCAAGCAATTTACGTTTCCGTGTCACACTACGGATGGTACACGGAACTCTATGGCACCCTTCATAATTCCAGAGGCAGTTTTTCAAATATTTTTATGGTAAAAATACGCTTTTAAATCCTATGGTTCGTCTTTTGCAAGCCACCTTCAACGTAATACGCCATATCAATTCACGTCGACATGTCGTACTATGAAGCCATTTAGTTCAACATAGTTGAAAGGTCCGGACATCATGTCTTTGGAAATGAACCCCCCTCCACTACCCTCAGGGCAAAGGTTGTAAGTTATGTTCTGGGGGCATATAAGGTTTTTAAAGAAAGTGTTGTCGTAGAAATTTCAATAAGGACTAATTTGATTGGAAATCGAGAGGGAGAATGCCCTTTTCAATAGTCAAAAGTGATCGGAGGGTGAATGCCCCCCCCCACACGTCCGTCATTTCCCCAAACACTTCGAATAATTTCTGTTCGTTTTAAGTTTTAACGTCGCTCCTTACTTGTAGTTAAAAAAACTGGCTTTTTTATTTAATGTACAGTTAAGGGGGAAATTTAGAAAAGGTTATCAAGGTTTAACTATCGGTAGAAATACTCCTAAAATATGTTTGATTGTGGGGAATTGCGATAAAATTTTCGATACCGTTTCCCTCGTCATGACTTGTCAAAAAAAAGTTTTAGTCTCGTTATAAACCTTTTAACAAAAATTGAAAAAGAAGGTTTAGAAGTAGGTCATATTTTAAATTTACTTTTTATTGAATTATTATCAATACAGCACAAACTACTATAGTACTAGTGCAATGTTGCATGATGTTATATGTATTGCTTTACTTTTGCTCATTGATTTACTTAGAGTTTCCTAATTAAAGAAAAAAAAAGAAGATTGTACATGGTATCAGAATAATGATAGACCCGCCCCACTGAAATGAGTTTTAGTAGTTGAAATTAGATTTATCTTAGTCCTTAAAAATTGTCCACTGCTGTCGAAAAAAAATCTATCTAACTTAGTTCAAAAGTTGATTTTTTTTTGCCGTATGCCAAGTTTCTAACGTCATCACTTAGAAGGGAGCGAAGGATAAACTCTAATTTCTTTAGCAATAAGAGTGCTTTTAAAGTTTAAGAGACAAATCTGATGCCATATCTCTACCGCAATCCCAAGTGCAAAAAAGGAACGATAAACTCATCTAAAATCACGAACATAAATGGGTAGAAACAATAGATTTTTGGCCGGTGTTCCACTGGGGAGTTGAGAGAGTGTCAGCATTGCCAACCGCAGCACGGGTCGTCATCATGGGCGGGGGTATATCGGGCTGTTCGGTCGCCTATCATCTGGCGAAGCTCGGATGGGAGGATATCGTGCTGCTTGAACGCAAGCAGCTCACTTGCGGGACGACTTGGCACGCAGCCGGATTGATCGCCCAGCTCCGCGCTACCGCCAACATGACGCGCCTCGCAAAATACAGTCAGGAACTGTACGGCACGCTCTCCAGAATTTTTGTTCGCAGAGTGGGGGAGGGGTATTGTCTTCGTTTTTGGCAAGAAAACTTTTAAAAATACATTAAAAATCATTTATATGCATTTTTACCTGTTCACAAAATTTCAGTTGAGGGGTTCCAACCAAGTAGACTCCACCCCCAGGGTACGGCCATGAATATAATGACGTGACCCCTACAATGATTCCATGGACTTTAATGTACAGGCTCATTGTACAATGATAGGATTAGAATGGAGTATGTCATGGCTTCAACAAAATATTTAAACTGCATTTGGTAGTAGCGTTTCGGGTATAGGGTTTTGAGCTTGTTCCTAGATTTAAACGTTAAACGCGAAACCCTGAACCGTTCAAGTGCCATCGCCGCGCAGAATTCTGATGCGATCGCGGGCACTGTTAGCAAGTAGGGAGCCGGGATACTCGGTTAGCACACAAGCGTAGGTTTGCGCTGCCAGATCATCCTGGCCCAATTCAAATTCGTATATCTCAGCCGCTGTGTAGAGACGAGGTGAAAAAGGGTAGTTCATTCGATTGAAGTAAAAGACGTTAAAAACAAGTTTTCATTGCTAATCTTGCCCTTTTGGCAGTTAGCCTTAACGGCCTTTCTGTAACAGGCTCATTGGTATTGATATTGGTTCTGTCATATAACTTGTTAAATGATTTTTAACTGAATTTGTGTATAAGGCATTTAGTGAGTAATCCGCCAACCCCTATTTAAAGAAATAATGTTATTTAGTTTGAGTCTAATTTCAATTGCTTCTCTGATTCCACCGCCCTGTCGTATTGACGTGCGCAGCCGGCCGGGCGCGCTTGACGATGGCGCCGGTGCGAAAATCCTGCACCGGGTGGTTGTCCCAGATATTGACCTCGTAGCAGTCGTCAGGATTCAGGTCCGCCATTTCCTGTGGCTCGAGGCAGTTTACGAAAACACCGCTGTTGGTATCGTCGTCGACGAAAAACTCGATACTCAATCGCAGCTCCGAGTAGGCCTCCCGGGACACGAGGTAACCAGGTTCGCTAGACCTAGGGAATTACCACGTTTTAAATTCGTAATTACTTTCTGGAATTCACCGAAAGTAACAGGGTCCAGGAACATACTAGCATTTTCGGACGACGGTAGATAATCTTTATATGAACAAAATAAAGATTCAGGGGATTCCAGATCAGCAGTAGCACTAAAATGGGAAAAGTAATTACAAAAATAATGTGCAACAACATCTTTCCCCTTTAATTCTACACCATTTTCATTTATGATCACTTCAGGGTGTGATGTAGAGGGAAAAAGGATAACTCCCACCCAATGGAGGCAAAGCTGAGGGGGAACTGTAAAATTTATTCAGGTTAGTCAGAATGACATCTAGAGAGGTATTTCCTCTAGGTGTTTGTATTTTAACTATTTGCTTAACTTTTAGAGAGGAGCAAATTGAATTCTTCATTTCTTAAGTTGAATGGATAATGAAATCTACGGTTGGAAAACAAGGAACAGCAATGACTGTCCATAAAAACGATCTAAATAGGTCAAGACTAAGTAATAGAATAAAATAATATATTTCTATTATATATTCTGGTTCTTATTGATTTTTTGTTTGTACTATTTCTCCCTATCTGGATAAGGTTCAGTCAATTCTCTGCTGCCAGATAATAAGTCATATTTATAGATCTCTTATTCACCCCCTTCTTTTCTAAAGCCATCAAGGGGAACCTTCTCTCATTGGCATTTAGTCATAGCCTAAGTAAAGAGTGATGTGGGCACAATGTTTTTTTAGACCAGGGCGCTTTGTATCGCACCCTGAGAATGAAAGTTTACTTGTAGTAAGGAATCAGCACTTGAATGAGGAAACAAATTCAAGATGTGCCGTCTTCTTCACGTTTGAGTAATTTCACATTTTTGTTTCCTGTTTATTGAGTTTCAAAATAAAATAATTAGCGTAATTGCGATCACAGTACAAGCTCCTCCTTTATTTCAATCTATATAGATCTTCGCTAATTTTTTGGGGGGCTTCCCTAGGAGACTTTTTATTAAAAAAAACTAACTATCTGCGGGGGGGGGGGATTTGTTTTTTTGAAAATCTTTAGTTCAATTAAAATTGGTAATTTGACATCTCATGACTAAAAACGAACGAACAGCATTATGATTCTACTAATGCATCATAGACCATGGAATCATGTTTGGTTGGTTAGTATTGATCTATATACTAACGTAATTAAATCAAAAATATAGTCACTGGGAAAAAGTCAGAATTTTTTGGGGGGTACCTATGACGTCATGCAAAATTACACATGATTTTGAATCAGCCTGACGCCATATCGGTGCTTCTGGCCGTCGCGCGTGACCTCCAACTTCAGAACCCCAGCCCCAAGTTCGCCAACAAACTCTATGATGAAAACCATACCTTTTTATATGATGCCGTGATTTCTTCCATCCAAACACTGCTTCAATACCCCGGCAGAAAGGTCATCATTCTGGTCTCCGACGGCATTGGCGTGGAGGGCGAATACACGCGCTATGGCATGTTGTCCTACGCCCAGCAAAATGACGTGGTCATTTACAGCCCACTGATATATGTTTTCTGTCATCAACTGTAGCTTGAAGATAAGGGATAATTCATCAGGTGCTGTCGTGCAAAGAGTTCAAAGAGATGCAAAGAGGTCTTCATGCTGACCAGGCGTAGCCAAGGCTCCAACCTCAGCATCTCCTTTCTGGGACAATTGACAACAGAAGGTAGACCGTGGGCTGCTAAATAGTCGATAGAGGTCATTGATATATATAAGGAAAAGGGATGGCCCAAGAACTTAGCCTTGTGGGACTCTACAAATGATGATTTTTTTTCACTAGCCAGTTTTTGTTAAAAAACATGCTTTTAAACTTTTGGTGACTCAAAATAGAATCTTCCAGGATCAAAATTTAATTTTCCCCAGAAGAAATTATGGAATTATGAAAGGCATAAAAAAAGCCATCAAGTGATATATTCACTTTCATCCTAGCGAAATTATATTGTGAACTGCAAATTTAACGGCCTACATGTTATTAATCAAGACCATCATGATTATAGAAGAGTAAAATCCCCCCTATGAAAGACTTACCAATACAAATATTGACTGCACTGAAACAACCCTTGAAATATCAACATCTATGGAGGAGCAACTGCCATTATTGCGAACCTAGAATGTATTAAAACAAGCAAGGTTAAGCTGTGTTGTTGCCAAATATGAACAAAAGTATGTAAAATATATGTAATCTGGAAAGAAGCAATATCCTAGAATGATTTTTCTGTTTTATGCCAAATCCAGATATGTATTTCACAAATAGCTTCGAGTTTCCTGTTTAAGTATGTCATGTATCAATATCAGTCTTCTCCGCTTCGTTTTCATAATTTGTTACGTTGAAAAAAAAAATGTCTAACGAAAAAAATCCTTAAGTATAAGCAATAAATTAAAACTAGAAACAATCAGGAATTTTTTTTCAAGACAATAGAATTCCAAACTTTATATGAAAATTTCAGTCCTTTGTCCAAGGGCCGTCCTCAGCACAACACAAAAGAAAATATAGAAGAGAAACTTGAATTAATATACAAACTCTCTTCTACCGCTCCGTGGCAAAACCTTGTTAGGCAGCATTAGTCCACCATGTTAGGGGTTTCTTTCTTCTAATAAATTTGATTGTAAATATTGTGGGTTACGTTACCACACTGTAGACCGTTACCAAAAAAATGAGAATCAGACGATTACTCAAAATAATTCTAAGAAAGGATCTCTAGTAATTGCAAACAACAATCCCAGAGATATCATTACAGTACAGCCAGTTCTAAGACGTGGAGTAAAAAGAAATGTAATGCGGTCAAAGACATGTTTATTGGACTTTTCAACTATGCTGAACAAAATGGTTATTACAAAATTTTGATTGGATATGTTTTGGAAAATGATGGGCGTTGAAGGAGGGAGGCTTGTTGTCCTCCAATCACTTTTGACTATTAAAAATGGCACTAAAACTTATTTCCAATCGAATGGGCCTATTCAAAGATTCAAGATCTGCATATGGAGATCTTGCAGTCTCCATAATGTTTTCACTTATTTATTTCATCCTTTTCTGAGACTAAATATAAGTCTTTACCTGGATACCATTGCAATTTTACAGAACCACCCTAGAGAAATAAAGGTTTTACTCTGAAAAATTTCAGAAGCCTTAAAATATTAGAGTTGACTCCGATCAGCATAGAGTGGGAGTTTGCCCATCCTACCTGCAGAGCATCGTAGCGTGGATGCATGGTAGGTGACATACGGTGTCGGCTACAACCTCTTTTGAGGTCTACCCTTGCCTTAGCTGTGTATAAATTTGAAGGCGTTCAAACAATAAAAAACTTTAGCGTAAAGAGCGAGGCGGGGAGAGCTCCTTTAATTTATGGTATGATTTCTGTTTGTTTTAAGTTTTAATGTCGCTCCTTACTTGCAGTTCAACAAACTTGTTTTATTTCATTTAGTACTTATAGAATTGGTGATGAATAGTAATATTGGTGAAAAGTCCTTGTTAATTTTAAAGAATTTAAAAAAATTACTAAAGAATCATGGTTGGATGAAAAGGAGTTTTATTGTTTGTATGGATGGTAGCAACAGTTATAACTTACGTCAACGTCCGGTTGAGAAACTTTTGGTAGTTCAAAATTGTCTTGAGCAGCCAGTAGTTACAAGTCAGTTAATGTCGGAGGAATCAAAAATTGTAGAATTGGAGTTAGAGAATCGTGGACTTAGGAGAGTCGATTCAAGATTATCTTTATGCCAGCTTCCAGTGAATACTCCAGCAGTAACTTCTGAGATAATGGAGGATAGCTCCGTTTCTAGTGTACAACCAGAGATTCAAATGATGATTGCCTGTGCCACGCTGTTGAAGCTTGCGGCGATACCGGTACCGCAGTTGTAAATTCCGGACTGCGCGGGCGCCAGACCGGCGCACCACAGCGTTACGGCCACGGCGTCGTCGACATGGATAAAGTCGCGCTGCTGCTCGCCGTCAGCAAAGCCATGCGATCCTTCGAACAACCGCACAACGCCGGTGTCGAGCAACTGCTGATGCAGGTGCCACACCACGCTTGCCATCGCGCCCTTGTGCTGTTCGCGCACTCAATTATAGTGAATCAGCGTTCATAGTTTTTGGCCGTTCAACAAAATTATCCTTTGCTTAAAGAGCTTGAAGTTGGTCAAGCAATTGTATCATGAAGGAAATCAGTAAAGTATCTTGGTGTCATTTTTGGACGAATTGTTAATTTTTTCAGACCATATTCAATGTGTGACTTCAAAAGTTGAACAAAATATAGGAATTATGAGAAAAATGAAACATTATCTCCATAACATATTTTGAGATTATTTTATTTTTCGGTGAAAACATCCATGGTCAGGCATCAAGTCGTTCCACAGACGAGATTCTGAAATCGGCTACGGGCAAAGTTCTTGGTGTCGACGCCTTCAAGGCCCATATGATCAACAGGTACGGTTCGTAAAACCGATTGAATGCCTTTGGTAATATGATAGCATTACCGAACGTTCATGTGCTGGATTTTCTAGTAGTGACAAGTACTTATACATTGGGTTAGCCCGCTTTAATCTTCACAGGCGTTTCAGTTACATGGGAATATGGTTATCTATTGTAATGTTTGTTCGTTTGGGTTTCATTTATTTATTAATAGAGATTTGTGGTTGTTTTACACTCGGAAGATAAGAAAAAATAACTCATAGAATCTGACAACGCTTTCGTCCGTAAAAACCTAAACATTAAGAATTTGTCGGTTCTCAAAGCCAATTATGCTTTCAAAGGAAAGCTAAACCTTCTTAAACTTTATGGTGCCATACATTTTTAGCTTCATCGTGATGATTTCTCACCTACATTAATATAAAGCCCCACCTTGCTTAAGAAAATATTATTTTTTGTCAAATAACCCTTACAAGCTCTGAAGATTTGAACCCTTATTTAAAGGCCACAAAAATGGAATCCGAAGAGCCGAATTTACATTTTGCATTTTAGAATCTAAATTCGCACTCGTAGAGCAAATACAAAGAGCTAAATTCACATTTCAAGGTAAAAAATAGCCAAAAAATGATCAGATTGGCAAAAAAAGCGTAAATAGTAAAGTGTTCTCACAAGCTTCAAAAAGGGAAAAAAGTAAAAAAAGTGAAAAAAAGAAAAAAGTGAAAGAAGTGAAAAAAGTGAAAAAAGTGAAGAAAGTGAAAAAATTGTTTCAAAAAAGTGAAAAAATTGTCTGAAAAAAGTGAAAAAAGTGAAAAAAGTGAAAAAAGTGAAAAAAGTGAAAAAATTGAAAAAAGTGAAAAAAGTGAAAAAAGTGAAAAAAGTGAAAAAATTGCCAGATGTAAAAAGAGTTAAAGTATTGAAAAAATTGAAAAAGTTAAATGATAGTAACAGTAAATGAATACACGAACAGAGCAAATCTCTCTAAATGAAAAGAAAAAAAGTTAGAAAAGAAAACACAGGACGGAGGATCGATATTTTGAGAATAATAATGAAAATAACCAAAATAACGAAAAAGTAGTAAGAAAAAGGGCAAAAAATAGAGAAAAAAAGACAAAAAAATAAAAAAAAAACAACAGACACAGCCCAAATACTATGTAAAATGTATTCACCAAGGGTTCTTTTTTTCTGCGTCTCTCTGGACATCTCTGCGACAGGTTCGATCTTGTTCCAGCCGGCATTGTTGACCAGCACATCCAGACCGCCGCGTTGTTCGGCAATCTCGTTCATTGTTCTTTCCACCGCATTGAAGTCGGTCACATCGAGCGTCATGGAAAGAAAGTCGCGCCCGAATTCCTGCGACAGTTTGCCGGCAAATTCACCGCTGCGCCTCTCGTGAATGTCAGTGATAACGACGTCCATTCCGTCGCCTGCCAGTTGATGCGCAATCAGGGGTGATCTTACCGGACTAGTGATTCTAGAACATTGAGAGAGGGCTGATTTGAACAGAAATCAAAAGTTCTAGTGCCATCTATGTGACCACAATACTGGAGGCCAGCTGGGCCCCCACCCACGCCCCTTTGTTCCAGAGTCATCTGATCAAAACTTTAAGACATCCCTTTTGCTTAGTATAGTGTAAAGATTTAACAAATATGTCTTTGAGGATGACTTGAGACCCACAGCCCCAGGCGGGAGTGCTGCAAGCTGTTTTATTTTGAATTAGATTATTTTCTATAATTACTTTTGTGTGCATAGGGTTGAGTGTGTATTCAGCCAAGTCTCTATTTAGGGATGTATTATTATTTAAGTGTCGTTTGATTTCGATTGCCTCGCGGACAGTTTGTTTGATTCCTAGGTCCTTGCTAATTAGAATTGTTTCGTGAAATAGAACATAATGGTTTGGATTTTAGAAAATTTGATTGCTTAAAGCTGAATCGAATGATATGGAGTTATTTCTAGATTGCTTAAAACTTGTGCCATCCTAGATGGAAGAGGAATTTGCACGGGAGGGCACGGTAATGACCGAGCTACCGCAACAGCCAATGATCACGGCACGGCGTCACATGGTCGTCGCCGGCCACTATCTCGCCGCCGAGGCCGGGCTGAAGATGCTTGAGGCGGGCGGGAACGCGATCGACGCCGGTGTCGCCGCCGGAATCGCGCTTGGCATTGTGCATAGCGATCAGGTCCAATTCTCGGGCGTGGCGCCGATGCTGATATAATAAGAGTAAGGTGCACATATTCCTTACTATTGCCGTTTAAACATCTCTGGATTTTTCAAACAGTTCGTGGTAACGGACCTTAAGTAAGGAGTGACAGGAGTTAATAGTAACCAAAACTATAAAAATATGATTTTGGAGACAAAACACCCCACTCGCACCCTACTTTTTGCTTGAAAGGAGAGCACTTTTTCTCTTTTCATTTTATTTTTTTTTAATTTCGTGGAATAAATCATAAAAAATTCGATTTAGATACGAGCTCTACCCCATAGCAACCGAAATATTAAAAAAAGACTGTGGTTTTTCGCAAAGAATCAATCATCATACAGACGATGACATATATAACATATATAACACATATAACATAATAACAGTTATAATAATAACAGAATAATAACAGAATAATAATAACATTCATTTGAGAATTACTAGGTTGCAATTAATGGTGCGACCACGATATAGCAAAAAGCCAAACCAAGAAACCAGGAAGCCGTCACTCTAATAAGACATCCCACCATGTTCGACCGCGAGGCTTGCGAGAAAGAGAAACTGGAAAACGCGGCAAAACAGGCAGACGATGGCGCGCTGAATGATCTGGCGCTTGAATTTATCGTCAAGTCAGATCATTACGGTTACGGATACCAGTGGACCTGGCGCGGTCTGCCGGTGATCCAGATGCCGCGGGACATCGTTGCGGTCCAGGAAATCATCTGGTCGTGCCGGCCAACATTAATCATCGCAACCGGGATCGCCTGGGGTGGCTCCGTGTAAAAATGGCCTATCTCAAGAGGTGAAGGGCACGAAGGTGCAATTATCAAGAAATTTTGAGGGGGGAAGATGAATAAAATCAGAACACGCTCTCTCTATGCAGGCTGTCAAAAGGATGTAACAGCAATATCTTAGGAACAGTTAGGTGTGTGAAGTTGAAACTAACAGGGCTTGTTGTGAGGGACGTTGAACTAACCAAATGGAAAAATATGTTTGCATCCTAATGTTTCTGCCTCAACTCATGCTACTATTGCTGATTGGATCTTAATGAAATTTGATGTTGGGAAGGATATCATGTCTCAGAGCTCTTATTTTAAGTCCCAACTGGATCTGGTGAAGGGAAAGTTGGGGGGGGGAGAACTTAAAATCTAAGAAAACACTTAGAGTGGAGGGATTGGGATGAAACTTTGTGGGGAAAATAATTACAAGTCCTAGATACAGGATTTACATAACCAGAACGGATCTGCTTTCTTTTGGAGAGTTGAAGGGAGGGTTCATTCTAAAAAATTAGATTGCCTCTCACTCAATTGGACTATCTGTCTTGACTTTTTGTACAATTAGCCAAGACTTGATGCCCACAACTATTCCATTTTATAACTATGCAAATATTTATTTTATTTACTGTTTAGTGTTTATGTTAATTTGACACTTCTTCCATTTCCCAGGACTCTCCCGAAGTTTTTCGTTCCATCAGATACTGTAAATAATTCATTAGTAATGTTATCGACTATCAGAGGTGACGTGATAGACCCTGCTTTTCCTAAAATCTTCTTAGCATTCAACTCCAATTCCTTCTTTTCTAAGTAATCTTTTATTAAATCTAATTGCTTCTAAAGATTCTCCCTACTATCCACCACTACTACTATATCATCCGCAAATAACATACATGATAGCCTGAACGAATCCAATGATACAGATGGGGCTCCATTATTTTTCATAAAACTGCCTAAATCATTAACAAACAAGGAGAAAAGCTTTGAAGATAAAGTACATCCTTGTTTCACACCCAAATGAGACGTAACCCCATCAATCGGTTCTACAGGGACACACACTACTATGACTGAAAACTAGACTTTACCTAGACTAGAAAACTATCTATCTCTGTTTCTACCGACCAGGGTGTTAAAATCACCAAGTAAAAATACCACATTTCTACCAGGGAGCTACCAATAGACCGGAATCCTACCATAGACCAGATCGATCCTACCATTCTACCAATATACCAGAATCCGTTCTATTTATTCCCCTGGCAGAACGCAAAATTTATCTGAGTCACTATGTATTCGTTTTCTCGATTTGACCATCTGGGGGGGGGGGGGTGAGTGGGGGGCCGGTTAATTCGTTGGGAAAAGTGAAGTATTTTTAACTTACGAACGGTTGATAGGATCTTAATGAAATTTGATTTTTGGAGGTATATAGTGTCTCAGAGCTCTTATTTTAAATTCCGACCGGATCTGGTGACATTGGGAGGAGTTGGGGTGGGGGGTGGGCATAAAATCTTGGAAAACGCTTAGAGTGGAGGGATCGGGATGGAACTGAAACTTTCAGGGTATATTGAGGAGGGAGCTGAAATGAACCAAAGACACTAATTAGAACTAATAAATTAGAATCAAATATTTTAAATCATACGCCGGAGACGTGATAAACTAGAGAAACATTCATTATATTAACCAATGACAAAACTTCGGCTATCAAAAACGAACTTCACCGTGCTTTACAGAAATAAATTATGTAACAATATTTTCTTTTATATTTACAAAAAAAAAACAACCAAAAAAAAAAACAAAAAACCGTCGACATCAGCGCCTCGGTCGAGCTGTTCGGTAACTTCAGCTACGGCGATAACGAGTTCCGTTCCGACTTCTTCTATCGTCCGGGCGTATTGCCTGCGGCGCAGGGCGGTGGCGGCAGCGGCTCGCTGGTCATCGATTCGGACGGCACGCCAGGACCCGACGAGGCACCGCAGGCACTGGTCGACCAGATCGTTGCCGACGGGCTGAACCCGGGCGACTACCTGACGGCCGATGCCACGAGCCCTAGCGGATTCATAAAGGCACTGAATGATTTTCCAGCAAATTGTCGAACGGCCTCTTCCTCAGAGTAGCCACTCGACAGAACGACTGGTACATCGGCACGGATCTGTCGAATTTCGGAAAATAATTCTTCTCCGCTCATATGTGGCATAGTCAAATCTAAGAGCACAGCTCGAATGTCTTGATGCTGTTGGCGAAAACGCTCGAGGCCTGATAGGCCATCCTGGGCACAGACCACTTGATACCCGGTGTCTTCCAAAATTAACTGTGACAAAAATCTTGTCATGTAATTTTAATTGTCCCGTAGTATATTTAGTATATTTCTTACGTGTTCTCCAAACAGTGATCATTTAAAAATGGGTGTTAAGTTACTAAATCTGTCGAGAATAGTTTATATATATATATATATATATAAATGAACACTATTGGTAACTTTCAGATAAATTTAGAAATTGTCACCTAAAATTTTAAGTCTTTTTTCGTAATAGATGGCGTTGAGAAACTAACAATGAATGAAAGCAAGGACCTTTTTCCAAATTAGCCGCACCCAGAAATGATGGCTTACAAAAATAAATTCTTGCGGCCTCCTTCTTGATGTCCTCCTTGAAACTCCTCTCAGCCACAAAATAATTAGATTATTGATATGTAACCGATGCTTATCTAACTTAAAGAATTATTAATAAATTGTGTTTGTTTTTGCGTTATCAAACGTGTTTGTTGAACAAAAGTTGGTGTTGAATAGGGGAGGAACCAAGTGTCGAGGGGGAATATAAGACAAATACAGGCCCACTTATTTGAGCCCACTAAAACTCTTTGATTGAAAAACACATAACCTGGTTATGTGCCTTTCATCCGCAGTATTTATGTGACCCTTTCATGCAGAAGGCTCATTTCTTTAAGCCGACTAAAACTCTTTGATTGAAAGACACATTTGAATCATAGAATCGTATTTTTTTCATATTAAACAAAAAAACAAGTTTTTTTTAGCTGAAAGTAAGGAGTGACATTAAAACTTAAAACGAACAGAAATTACTTCGTCTAGATAGGCCAAGAAAGACTCAGGGAGATCTGAAACCAAAGAAGAGGCAAAAATACACTGAGGATCCAGGCATTACAGCTCTTTACCAAATTTTTCTTGTATCCTCTGATTTTATGAATAATTTGGAAATTTTCTTAATTGAAAATAATCAATTCTTTGGTGTTTTTATTGTTCATTTACTGTGTTTTCGTTATTGTTTTTTCATTTATTTTTTTTTTCATTTTTCTTTCTTTTTTTTTTTTTTTTCTATTTATTCGTGGTGGTGATCGGCGGCGGGGACACGGCCATGGACTGCGTGCGCACGGCGGTCCGCCAAGGCGCGCGCGCGGTCCGCTGCCTCTATCGCCGGGACCGGGAGAACATGCCGGGCTCGATGCGCGAAGTGATGAACGCCGAGGAGGAGGGGGTCGAGTTCGTCTGGCAAGCCGCACCCGCGGCATTTTTGGGCGAAAGCCCAGGGGCGGATCCAGGGGCGGATCCAGGGGCAGGCCCAGGGGCGGGGGCGGGCGCCAAAATTAAGGTTTTGGTCGAGCTTGAAGAATTACTCATGGAACAGGACCCCAAGTTGAATTCGGATGGTGCGAGGATGACCACGGTTGTCGGTACTTCCGCATTGGCCAATAGTCACGGGTTCTGTG
Organism: Alatinidae sp. Z8VKAUB7J3; assembly: GCA_010016025.2. Classification (NCBI taxonomy): domain Eukaryota; kingdom Metazoa; phylum Cnidaria; class Cubozoa; order Carybdeida; family Alatinidae; species Alatinidae sp. Z8VKAUB7J3. The sequence continues at coordinate 181,175,313 of JAAAKM020721499.1, read as the reverse complement.
AAGCGGAAACGGCCAGTATCATTTCGGTTGGTGCCATTGCCTTTGCCGAAGACGCGGTCGGTGGAACAATCTGGTAAAATGAAACTTTACCTAACAGCACTCCCTATTCAGTTGCCAAAGCTATTGCAACACATTTTACGGATGAGTATGGCAGGCTGCCAAAAATATTGTTTTGGTGAACCAGCTCGGGCCAGATGAAAAATGGGACCTTCTAGAATGCTATGGGAAAAATTAAAAGAAAAGATATAAAAGAAGCAGCAGCCTCATGGGAAGAAGAAAATCGGGAGTCCCTGAACGTATTGGGATGGAAGAGAAGTGTGTGCAGCAATGTTCACCTAAAGGGGGTTGTTTCTTTGATGATCAATCAGGGGTTTTAGTAGTAATATACCAAGCTGAAAGATGAAAGAAATGCCGAACACTTTGGTATGGTGTCAACAAAGTGGATCGTCTGATCTGAGCTGGATGGCTGAGGACCACGGCAGCTACTTTATTTTTCATGGTCTGTGGATTTAATATAATATATAGCCTAGGTTAAGATATCCTTAATGTTGTGGCTTTAAAGGATGATTGTAACAGGCTATATATTTTTAAAGACAAGGTTCTACACTTGAACTTATGGAATCCAGCATTTCTCGTTAACAAATTCCACAAAAGTCATCAACTTTTCAGGCAGCACGATTGTTTCCAATCTAAACAGTCTGAACCATTGCATAAAAATACCGAAAGTGTTCTCAATTAACCTGCAAACTAAGGACACTCTATAATTATATATCTTTTGGAGTTCGGTAAGGTTTTAAAAGAAAAAAGCCTCATTATGTAGTCCTCGAGCGGAAAAGGTTTCGTTGAGAAAGAGTACTGATGCATGGTATTAGTTTCAGGGAGCTTTTTGGGTGGAGGAGCCAGCGCTTCGCCCTGGTCGGGCTGACCCGCTACACCGTCGGCAACGACTTCGAGGTCGACGTGTTCATCGACGCGCCGGGGATCAGCGATATCCACGCCACCCTGCTGCGCACCGAGGGCGGCCTCTTGCTCAAGGCCAAGGGCAAGACCTTCGTGGGCGGCAAGCAGGTCAAGGAGATCATCCTCCGCGACAAGGACCAGGTGAAGTTCGGCGAGGGCCCGACCCTGCGCTACCGCACCGGGAACCTGGGTCCAGCCGAGCTGCGGATCGCAGCGCTCATCCGCGCCGCACAGCGCCGGATCGCTCTCGTACAGACACGCACCCGCGACACAACGCGCGGTGCCGCAGCTCGACGCCGGCGCACAATCGGAGTCGGCGTCGCACTCCGGTGTGCCGCACGCCTCGGGGCTCTCCTCGAAGCAGTCTTCGGCGACGCAGCGCCCGCCGAAACACGCGGGCGCAGCTGGGTCATCGCAGCGCACGCCTTGGCAGTCGCGGTGGAACGGGACAAGTTATTATCAGAATCTAGAATGGTTCTCGCAAAATATACTATCAAAATATTATCTGAAAGTACCCAAATCCAGCGTTGTACTATCAAAATCTTAACTGATATTATCAAAATCTAAAATGGTGACATCAAAATCACGTCTGCTTTTACCAATTTTAACTTAGTAATAAGAAATCATGTCTGTTATACTAAAGATTATCAAAATCTTTTCTGATATTGTAAAACATCTCTCTGGTAATCCTTTGCCAGAATCACCTTTCAATGTCGCTCCTTACTTTCAGTTAAATAACTTCTTCTCTTTAATTTAATTTAAAAAAGAAATGACATGCTGCTTGACAATTTGAAGTATATGAAAGATTGGTGTGGATCCTATTATGTACCTTAAATTTAAGAAGTTTTTTAACTTAGAAGTGTTTTGGTCAAATTTCGTTATATTTGAGAAACGGCACAAAAATGTTACTGCAAACTAAATCTATTCTATTCACCTATTCACTGCTTTTTTCAGTTTAGGGATAAGAAGGGGATGCCATGGATAAAAAGTAATTTTGTGGTTATTTGTCAGAATACGTTTTGACGGAGCTATCGCTGGGTTGGCTATTTTTTATTTTCAAAATAATGCTGAATTTCAGGTCCAAGCGGGTAAAAGAAGTAAATATTTTGCAAATTTGAAGTATACTGAACAGACTTTACGTTTACCTCTTTGTGAAAAAAATCTTCCAAAATGGTGCTGTGTATAGAAAATGTGGTAGAGCTTTGAATTATACAGTTGACAGGGTCTTATATAAGAACAATAAATTATTCTAAGGTTTCGGATTGATAGGGAGAACCATCTGAGAAGAAAGATTTAAGGAGAAAATTACCAGGTTTAAATAAGTGAGAAGTGTGGGACTTCTGTTTAAGGTCATTGTCCAACTGCACACCAAGCAGTTTAACCGTATTTACATTTGGTATGCAAAGGTAATTATTGATAGGGGGGTATATTTTTTTAAAAGGAGAATAGCATTAAAATGCTTTTGGGAATGCTAGCCGCTCAGCCGCCGGATGTCGGTGATCCTGGTGTCGCTGCTGGTGGCCTTCGCGTTTGTCAGTAGATGGATCGGCGGAACTGGCGGCGACCTGGTCTGAAACAGCGCTGGTTTTTGGCACAAATCTCGCTAGACAGAGCCCGAAACGATTTCGGAGCTTCAGAACATGACAATCCGCAAAGCTGTATTGCCCGTTGCCGGGTTTGGAACACGCGTCCTGCCTGCGACCAAATCCATTCCAAAAGAACTGCTGCCAAATAAAAATCACTTTCTATCCATGCCACGGTTAAAGAGATTAGCAGGCGAGCCCCCTATAGAGATTTTTGCTTTAGTGATGATCCACATCCGCAACAATTAGGCTAGACTATTTGCACACATGTTAAAAACGGGGAAATAATGTCACAATGGATGAGGAATGAGCAAAGTTCACAATGTATTAGTATGAAGTCGACCTTTTCGAAGAGCAACTCACAAATGCGAAATGAATGGTGTAGAGTTTGTTCGTGAAAGTGTATAGGTTTTCCATATATAGAGAAAATCAACCTGTTATCCCTTTTTATTAGCAAAATATCCAGAAAATGTAGCCTTTTCTATTCTTCGGTTGTTTTTTTTTTTTAGTAAATTAATTTAAATGATCGAGAAATAAACTTTGTGGGGTTCTAAAAGCAGAAATTATTGTTCATAAAGCTACATCTGAAACAAGGGACGAGTCGGAAACACCGAATAACGGGTGTTTCAATGCAATAAGAAAAAAAAAAAAAAAAAAAGGCGTTTCGAAGGACGCGCCCGGTCAGGTATCCCCAGGAACCGGAGGTCGAACGTGCGCATTGCGAACTCTGCCATCTCCGCCGGTCAGGCCTTCCGCGATCCGCGGCTGGTTTTGATTGCGGGCTCGATCGTCATGGTCGTCGCCCTCGGCATGCGTCACTCGTTCGGCCTCTTTCTCGGGCCGGTCACCGGAGAACTCGGAAGTGTCGATCGGGAGAGTTTCGGGTTTGCCATTGCAGTGCAGAACCTGGTGTGCATCTTATTTGACATAGTCCAAAAACCTAATAACTATGTCTTTGGGAACGACTTACTCCCTCACAGTCCCCGTGGGAGGAGCTGCAAGTTACATACTTTGACCAGTGTTTATATATAGTAATGGTTATTTGGAAGTGTACGGACGTTTTTAGGTGATTTGTTTTGGAGGGGAGGGGTTGATGGAGGGAGCTATATTGGGGAACTTCCTATGGAGGAATTTGTCATGAGAGAAGAACATTGTCATGAAGGGGGTATAAAGTCGTTCGATCCAAACTAAAAAGTGAAGTCGAATTACTCGTCTTCGACGAAAGTTCTTTGAGCGACGAAATTAGGCCATTGAAAGCGAAAAAAAGTAAAGAAGAAATCGAAAGAGTATATCTTCGTTAATGTTTCGTTTCGTTTTGCAGGTGAACGCGAACGGAACGGTCAACTTCTGGCTGTACAACGGCGGCTACCAGTTTGACTTCAGCACGCCAAATACAGCCACCGGCAGAGTGAATGATGGCGCCTGGAGCTCTCCATTCAACTCTCCAGGATGGTATTCAACCATTCCTGGAAAATTTATCTCAAATTCTCATCCTGGAGTCCACCAACATCATAACGTCCCGGGAGGTAGTACCCTTCCGAAGTTTCAGCTTTAAATTAACCCTAGACGCTACTAGATGGTGATCTGTACTTTTAACATCAATAACAGCACTCCTATATACCCTAGTATCTTCTATTGATCCTGCCAATCTTTAGTTTACAATTACATAATCAGTAAGGTTTGTGTTTGACAACGAAGGGACTTCTCAGTTATTAACCTAAGAGTGAAACATGTCACCCTAAGATTGAAACAAGAATGGATGTGTTTCACAAGAGTGAAACACATCCTCTACCTTTCCCAAAACCGCAGTGTTCTTCTCTTAAGACTTTGTCTACAGAATCTCTCAGTCTAAAAAGTATCATATTACTAATTAATTTGCTACCTACAGAGACTAGACTAATGCCTCGATAATTACGACACTCACTCTTGTCACATTTCTTTGCTTTAGAGCGCTTATTTTAAATCCTGACCGGATTTGGTGACGTTGGGGGGAATTGGAGGGGGAAACCAGAAATCTTGGAAAACATGAAAATTGAGGTATCTTTATCTTACAAATGGGTGATCGGATCTTAATGAAACTTGGTATATAGAAAGCTTTTATGTTTCAGATGCTCCATTTTCAATTCGAGTCGGATCCGGGGACATAGGGGGCTGGAGAGGGAAACAAAAATCTTGGAAAACAGACATCTTGAAATAGAAATATGGTCAGTCAGCCGGGGAACCGGAACAATTCGTAGGCAATTTCTCTGGAAAACATCTAGCAAGTTTTCATCCGCTTTTTGAAACGCCCATGCTTCAGAACCATATTTGATCACTGTCGCCGGTATAGCTTCCGATATTCTAATCTTGGTTTACAGACTTATCTTCCTATTCTTCCGCTGTATCTTTTCCAGTAACCGTATCTTGTTTTAACACTTTCTCAAAATATTCTGCCCGTCTCTCTTTAACTCGAAACGAAACTGTCTTGACGTTTCTGAGTTGGCGGAAGCCCTCTTGGAATGGTTGAGCAAGGACGGCTTCCCTCCAAAAACGATGGGAGGACGAAGTATGGGAGCGGACTGGCACCGTACTGCGGCTCTGGCGATGTGCACCTTTGCGCTCGCACGAGCCAGTGACGTGTTGGACAGTCCGAATCAGATTCCCAGCCAAGTGCCGTTCACGTTGACATGCGCAACGTGCAACAACGAAGGCCCGGACACCTACCGCCATCAGGAGATCAATGACCTCACTGGGAACTTGTGCATTATTCAGAATACACTCAATAAGTGAAGTCAGGTTCTTTCGTGAAGTAAACTACGATACAGGTAGAGTTTAATTAAAACCTTTATATATAGAGGTGGTTAGGTTAGTTTAAGATATGTGTTTGATATAATGCACCCCCCCCCCCCTGTGCAAATATATAGCCTCTTTTTCGTCTATATATTATGCCTCTATATTATATTTTGCCTCTAATATATTTTGCCCTGGCAAGTTTCTCTCAAATTATCATCCTGGAGTCTATCTAAGTCATAGCTTCTTGGAAGGTACTTACCCTTTTGAAATTTCAGCTTTGAGTTAAAACAGCATTTGTATATACTGTGCCCAGTCTTTGTCATAAAATAACAAAATCCACAAGGTTAGCTGTCTTACTATCATGCAAATACCATGCTAACTTACAGGTCATTGTATGACCTAGTAAAGCAATAGTTACAACAAGATTATTATGCCTACAAAATTACTTATCGGCGTCGGAAATCGGGAAGCCGGCCGTTACTTCTACATAATCGGGAGCGCCGTCGTTATCGCTATCTACAAAATCATTGCCGTCGTTGGGATCGGTGCCTTCAGCGTTTTCCACGTCGTTGGGCACGCCGTCGCCGTCGCTGTCGTTGGATGGATCGGTGAAGTCGGCGACGCCAGTATTATCGGAGTCGAAGGCCGGTTCCACCTGGCCGTCCAGATTGCCGATAGCTGGATTATTATCATTGTCGTCCAAGAGAAGATCTAGTTTTTCAAAATCGTGCAAATTTAGGCAATTGGAGACGAAAATTGATTCAAAAGATTTAAGACCGACCATGTCCACAGGATTTGCAAGGGAGTGGGCGACTGAGCTTTCTAATTAACAACTTTTTTATTTATAAACAGGCGGAAATAACTTAAAAACAAATTTTTTTTCTGAGCGAAATAAAGAGCAAAGCTGAAACTTAAAATGAACAAAAACTAGTACATCGCGGTCCATCTATAATAAAACCGCGAGACGTGCCCGGCGGGCTCCGTCAGGGTGGTCTTGTCGAACCCACGCGCCGCCGCCACGCCGACGTCGAGGCCGCCCTCCTGGCGCTCACCTCTGATGTGGACCAGGAACCCTCGCTCCGCCTCGGTGATCTCGATCGCTGCGTCGAGGATCGCTTCGAAAAGACGGGTCGGGTCGTGCTCGGCGGCGAGTCGCTGGGAAAGGTCGCGCACGCGCCGCAGCCAGAGGAGCTCGCGCTGTGGGTCCGGAGCTGAGGAATACATGTGAGATCTGGTGATATTCAAGGTCGATTAATTGGACAAAAAGTGGGCGAAACGGTTTGGAACAAATTATTAACTTTATTCAATGGTACTCAATTAACAAGCGGTTCAGGTCGATCAAATATCTTTTACACTCTCTACCCAATTATGCTTGTTTATGGCTTTTTTTTGCTCATAATTATCCAAGCAATACCTAAACGAACACCAAAGGATTTTCTAATTGACTTTTTTTACTACATTTTCCCTTACACTGCACGCCAAGGAATACTATTCCAGCGTGTAATATATAAGAAGATTAGGCTCAGGTGAGATTTTATAAAAACCGAACACAATAGATAAAAACATTCCAGCATGCCATTTTCGAGTAGAATACGCTCGGAAGACACTTTGATGATAACTGCACGCCAAGGAAAACTATTCCAGCATGTAATACTGAAGAAGATTATGCTCTGGTGACATTTTAAGAAAACCGAACACAATAGACAAAAGCATTCCAGCATGCCATGAAGCACGCGCTGTGCTGGGCATAGAAACTGCCGAACTGGCACCGGTAGAATTGCTGCGTGCCATTTTGCAAGCACCGGTAGATTTGCTCTACAACGGCGGCATAGGCACTTATGTCAAAGCCAAGTATGAAACCCATGCCCAGGTCGGTGACAAGGCTGGTGACGCTTTCCGTGTCAACGGTAATGATTTGCGCTGCAAGGTATTGGCAGAAGGTGGTAACCTTGGTTGCACACAAAATGGCCGTATAGAATTCGGTGTATGAGACAGAGGGCGTTGTCTAATGTCTCAAACCGTTACATTTTTTTGACCGCACTGCTAAAACAAGCTAAGGTAACAGCTTAAAAATCTTACTTTGACCTAACTTTGCAATTGAGGCTAAAACAATCGAACACTCCTCATTCATCCCATATTTTTCAAAGTTTCGGTTTGGCAATCACCGTAGAAATCGATAAAGATATAAAGCAGCTTTTTATAGTTTCAATCCAGTCCAATCTCCGAGTTCCCTAACTGCCTATAATGCGTTCGTAACTGCTCAGGCGAACCAGTCGACGGAACTGGCCGCCCTGAACACAACGTGGAGAGCGATTGTTTCCACAGCCACGGCGGATGCCAGAACCAACACGGACACGGGCCCCGCCTCGGTCAGCGTTCCCATCTACGGGCTTAACTCCGGAAATGTTCGCATTGCCAACAGCAACAGCGAGTTGTGGGACGGGACTCTCCTCAATCCGATTTCGTGGACACAGTCCAATCCTGGCCCGGGAACATGGCTAGGGCACGTTGTGCAGACGAAGGATGACAGATTGCCAAAGACTGTCCTTTTCGGCCAACCGTCCAGGGCTAAACGGAAAGCATGTCGTCCTCGTCTGGGGTGGGAAGATATAAAGAAAGATTTAAAGAAAATGGCAACTTCCTGGGAGGGTGTAAAGAGGAAGGCTTTGAATAGATTGGGCAGGAGGAGGAGCGTGCATAGCTGTGTTGGCATCAGGCGGCTTGGTGCTGCGGTGAGTTGTTAGTAGTAGATTCTAGTCAATCAGACCGAGCTCTATCCAACGCGCTATATATGAGGTCTGTATCTTACGTACTTACTGAGATACAGCCTCCAGAAAGCTCACTTTTTCAATGTAAAATTGATAAAGTAAAAATTGGATAAATGAGCATTACAATATATATTTCTCCACAGATCCTAGTCAATTAGACAAAGAACTATTCAATGCGCTATATGAGAGGTCTATATCTTTTATATTTTTGGATATAAATGAATTTTTACTATTTATAACGTAGCAACCACGACGGGCCCGATCACGGTTGATGTTGCCGGTGTAGCTGATGCGCCAACCCTTGACGTATCTGATGCTTCGGGCTCCGAAGACTCAGCCATCGCTCTGGATATTGATGCAGGCCTTACCGACAGCTCGGAAGTTCTGACGATCACGATCTCCGGTGTTCCGGATGGCGCAGAACTGTCTGCTGGTACCGACAATGGTGATGGCACCTGGACTTTGAGCTCGGATGATCTTGAAGGTCTGACCATGGATTTAAAATAAGAGCTCTGGAGACACGATATCCTTCCAAACATCAAACTTCATTAAGATCCCATCACCCGTACGTAAGTAAAAAAATACTTCATTTTTTCTATTTTCTCCAAATTAACTGGCCTTCCACTCCCTCCCAGATGGTCAAATTGGGAAAACGACTATTTCTAATTTAATTTGGTCTGGTCCCTGACATGGCCAAATTTGACCAGATGGTCAAATCTATTTTTAATTTAATCTGATCTGGTCCCTGATCCCTGTTTTTCGAGCCCCAGACCCCCTAAAAAACATAAATCGCGACGCTTTTTTGTATTTTTTTATGATTGGTTAATATGGTTTTATCTTTTGACTTTAGCTGTAGGTTTCGAGACTGACGCCATGTTTGTCGACTGACAAAATTACAGACCGGGACACCAGGACACAAATGACGACCGGGACACAGGGAATACAAATGACGACCGGGACACAAGAACGCAACGAAAACGGAGTAGCCGGGGGGCACAGGGGGGAGGAGCTTCGGTTACTATTGAGCCGGGTCACTACTTACTTACAGTTCGTTACCGCAAACTGTTTGACACTACTGGGTAACTGAAGCTGTTCCCTTGATCGATCTTACTCTTTATCAAAGATTACCTCTTCACCTTCAATTATTCCTGAATTTAGCTACCTTGTCTTGTTACAATGATTTCAAAGCCTATTATTGCATTCTCTACTCTTAAAGGCTGTAAGAGTTCTTTCATTTTATTCACATTTATATCTTGTTTGCTGTAAACAACAAATGTGTCTTCTCCATAAAATTGAATGTTTTGAAATTTGACTTTAGTCTTATGCAAGAGTTCGTTTTTTGAAAAGTGTTTTGGATTTTGTTACTATTGGGTTTGAACGAGAAAAAAGATAGCAAATGGGATTTATTCTTTGCATACGACAAATTTTTTAACACAATTTTTTGCTTTTATATTCTTAAAAAGACAGATTATATTTGCGTAACAAATGCGTCATAATTGACACTTTTTCTCAGTTCATCTACCTCTTCATTTAGATTTAAGAAAACGCTGTGCTCACCGGAAAAAGGGGGTACACTTGATCCAATAGGGTTGTCCCTGCTTAATTTCCATAGCCTCGCCTTCTTCACTTTAGTTTTCCTAGCGACACTGCTTACTGATGGCGTATAATTGTCGTTTCTAACCGTGTCACAGCTATCTGTTGGCTTGGTTGATATATTAGCAGCTGGTTGATTACTAGCATAAGTTCTTTCAGATTCAACTTCGGCACTCGGTTGCAAACAGTCCGATGAAGAATCGGTTCGCCCTCATCTGTTGACTCAAAGTTTCCGTGGGGAATTTCAAATCCGCCAAGGCAATTGGAAATACCTCGATCATCAAGGCTCGGGTGGCAATCGATACGATCGAGGCAATATGAAAAAATACGAACTGCCCGAACAAGCCCCCGATGCCCCCGGACAACTTTACAATCTGTCAGATGATCCAGGCGAAACCAGGAACCTTTACTTCAAAGAGGAAGCAATACGAAAAGAGCTACCAGCTCAATATTGATCACCGTTTCTTCCTCTCTGTATCTCAATAACTCTCCCAAAACTTCTACGCCTACACTTCCTCCGCCTGCTATTACGATTGAGTATTCTTTGCCTTTTTCATTTAATGCTACGATCCGCTCTCTAATCTGGTGGACATCATTCACAGATTTAAAAGGAATCGCATGTTCTTCCACGCCCTTTACTCCCCGATAATTACTTACCCCACCAGTCGTGATGATACAGGCCTCATAAGCTATTGACAGTTTCTTCAACAAAACTTTTGATCACTGCAGTGTTCTTGATCAAATTAATTTTTGTTCTCTCAAAGATTCTGTCAAACGTTGTAAGACTTGTTGTATAATTCACGACAACAAAGTTAACATGATCATCTGTTGATTTAATTTTCATTTCATCAAACAAATTAATTGAAATTATTTTTGACAAATGTTGATCAATGTTTTTATTTGACATCTTGATCAACATTGAATCTTTCAGATTAATTGCAAAATTATTACATTTATATTGCCCAGTCATAATGGAAGCGGCGCCATAACATTGGGCAATGTCCAATATCATATCTGCGCCAATCTCTTCTTAAATAAACACGAATCGTTATGGATAAACTTCTAATAGTTTACATGTAAGACTTAAAATAGTCCTGCTTGATGCCCTTTATATTATCCAATCACAATGGAAGCGCTGCCATAACATTGAACAAGGTCCAATGTCATATCTGCGCCAATCTCTTCTTAAATCTTTACAAATTGTGCAGAAGACCTTGTCCTCTGTCGCCTCTTCAGGGACGTAACTATATCTTTCCCAAATATTTTTGTTCTTTTTTTCTGTTCTTGCGACGTTGTATATAACTACTGTCACCCCAGAAAGAAGCTTGTACACACTTAGAAGGCTAAAAACCTGGCATAGAAGTTCAACAGGACAAGTTGAAGCCCTACTCGCCGTCCGTATATGGATATACGTCCTGAGATGGAGTTTACCACCTGATTAGCGCTGCATTCTCAAGCAACGACATGGTCCAGATCCCGGGCGGGACGTGGAAGGCGCCGGGCGGGAAGACCTACGAGCTGCCGAAGGTCTATTACATCTCGGTCAACGAGGTCACCTGCGCCGAGTGGTATCGCTACATGAAGGCCACCGGCGCCAAGAAGCCGACGTCCTTCCCCGGCCCGACGGACGAGCCCGTGCGCTTCGTCACCCTCCGCGAGGTGAACAAGTACTGCCGCTGGCGCTCGAAGCTGCCCAACCGCAAGTACCGCCGCGTCCAGACATAGTTATTACGATTTTTGACTATGCGGAACAAAATGGCTATCACAAAATTTTGATCCGTTGACTTTGGAGAAACAATGAGCGTGGGAGGGGGCCTAGGTGCCCTCCAAATTTTTTCGTCACTTAAAAAGGGCACTAGAAATTTTAATTTCCGTTAGAATGAGCCCTCTTGTGACATTCTAGAACCACTTGGTCGATACGATGACCCATGGGGAAAAAAAATAAACAAATAAAGACGCACCCGTGATTTGTCACGCCGCCGATCGCCCGTCAAAACACATCTGCGTGCAGACTTCACATTGCGTGCTAGTCTCTATCCCACTTCCATACACCCTAAACCGAGCAAATGGCAGATCTGTTAGATTTCGAGGCCGGAAGCCCGCAGCAGCAGCCGGAGGAGGAGGAGGAGCAGCAGCCGGAGCCGGCGGCGGACTATGCGGGTTTCATGGGCGAGGAGGCCGCAACACCGAACGGGGGCGTGATGGAGGACGTGATGGGAGGGATCGACTCATTCTGTAATTCAGACAGCTCTTCACATACACATACAAAATGAAAAAGATTCTTATTCACACATATTCACATCGGGCAAAAGTAAGGATGGTCGCCAACATAAATTTCCCCAAAAAATTTCTTCTCTCCTTAGCAAAAACCACCCCCTCAGCAACAACAAGTTCTTAAAATTTTCTTTTTTCAACTCCAAATCTTAGATAAACCTTTTCTCCTCCTCTTCCGCCGCTATTTAGCTCGGGAGTAAAACATCCACTCGAGGGGACATTAGCCATTCCGCATGGATTCGCACCGTCAGTCCGTACCAGCGCGACGCGAGCCGTTTTTGTTCGTCACTGGGCGACGGATAAGCCGTTCGATCCTCCAGTGTTATGTATTCCGCCGGCAATTCCGCTTGACCTTTCACCTGCAGCATGCGTTTGGCGAGCCATTCGGTCAAAGCGCGACCGTATAGAACGCCGCGGAAATCAACCGGTTCGATTGGAGCCGGCACCTCTGGCAATGAATCCTCCCACCAGTACGTCCCTTCGGGCACGCCAGAGGCTCCCCAGACTTGTAGTAGACCACTGCAAATACCTGCTCCTGACCTACTACTAACCTATTTATAACCTATTGTAACAACGTAGAATCTACTGGCCAAATACAAAGATTCGTCCTGTTTAAGGTAAACCAAACAGCCACAAGCAATAAAAAAGAAGAAACAAAGTATCACTGTTTGAAATTTAATTTATGTCCTGAGGTAAGTGTACTAGTAAAAAATATAAGTGAAGAAAGAGTGAGGTATTGACGAGGGGGGTGAATCTCCTTATATACGTAATATTTTCTATTCGATTTAAGTTTTAATGTTGCTCTTTACTTTCAGTTGAAAACCTTGTTTTTTTAATTTAATTTCTGATCGTTTTTGAATAATAATGGTAAATCTGGCGCCCTCTGTATGGAAAATTCCCTCTTCTCTTGAAAACCCCTCCATGGAAAGATCCTCCATCCTAACTCCTTCTCCCCGACCCTCCCTCACCAGAAAAAATCCTCTTAAATAAAAGGAACGGAGAAGAACTGCCGGACTCTGTCCGCCAGGGACAACGCGTTACTGGAATGACGGCCGGGCAAAAATCTTTTCCGCTGGCCGGCGCTCAATTTGAGTTTAAACAGCGCGGCCGGTCGGGCGCGTGGGCAGGCCAGCGGCCTCCCAGAGCCGCACCAACGCGGCGTGATCGGCGGCCGTCAGCGGACGAAGGGTGATCATTCGCCGGCGTCGGGCGTCAGCTCGGCTTCGGTGGCCAGGTTTAGTGTAAAGAGCGAGGTATTTACGAGGAGGTGAACCCTTTCATAAACTTAATAAAAACATACAAATATAGAAGTTGGTTACATAAGTTAATTCGTAAGTTACGTATATTTTTACGTGTATTAAACGTTCGTAAAATCAAAAGTTTTAGTTGCCTTTTTAAATAGCCAAAAAATTGGAGGATAACTAGGCCTACTCCCCCGTTCCTTTTTTTCTCAAAATTGTCCGATAAAAACTATGAGAAAGCCATTTAGCTCGGTCGCCAATCATGTCGGTGGGGTCCACGTACCTATGGCCGTGCTTGCCGGCCCGCATGTGCTTCCACTCGTTGTCGTTCTAGTGGAGCTGGACGTTGGGCCAGGGCTGCCGGGGACCGAACTTGCCGCCGACGTTGAACTGGACGTACCAGTCCTCCGGAGTGTGCTCGTCCCGAATCAACCGGTCGGGAAGACCGTCGCCGTTCATGTCGATGAGGTCGGCTTCGTTGTCCTCGGCGTTCCCAGTGCGGAGAAACCCCTGGTCGACGATGAACCACTCCGCGACCGACCTTCGCGGACAAGTGCTACGCACCGAGCAGGAGTACCTGAAAGACCAAGCGAAGAAGGAAGAGCAACGCCGGCTCAGACTCTCGTCCGCTCTCGCGCAGGCGGAGAGTCACATGTCGAGAGGCGACATCGAGAAATCGAGACCGATTCTCCTCTTGTAAAAGAAAGAGCTCGGCGCCAGCCTCAACTCTCCGGGAATCGCCAAGATCCGAAGCAAAGTCGATGACAGGTATTTTGCTGCGGCCTGACCTGGATGCCAACCCCGGGTACACCGCCATCGCCAACGGCATGCTGGGTGCGCTGGCCATGGGCTTGCAGAATGGCACCAGCCGCCTGAGCCTGTCCAGCCTGGTACCCACCACGGTCATGACCGGCAATGTGACGCAGATCGTGATTGATCTCGTTGATGCTGCATCAGGTAACATTGTTGCGCGCGAACGCATACGCCGCTTCATACCTGCAGTTGCAGGTTTTGTAGTCAGTAAAGCTGAAATAAGACCAAAGAAAAAACTAATGTCGATAGTAATGATTCCAAAAATGGTTGTTGCAGCACTAATATAGTGCTATAAAAGAAGTTACTTGCAAAACTAAAGTTTTAAAGAACGATGAGTGCAATACTCTTTAAAATATAAATTAAAGCTACTAAAGCACGTTAATTGACACTTTTTGTGTTTGTAGATTGTTTTAATTGAGAAAATAAACATTTATTTAATTGACGTTTGTTTATTCAGTGAACGCATGTGCACCCTCATTACGCAACACCCACACATTTGTTCCCCTCCATTACAACTGGGGATTCCCTGCTTGACTATAACATTCTCTGTTACGTAACAACCGTAAGTTAACCCTCCCTATGACGTAACAAGTTTCTGTATTTCAAATTCAACATTCCCTATTACGTAACGTGCACCAGCATATTTAAGAAGTTTAATAAAAGTGTCGGGACTTGGATTTGAGAAGATGGTGCTCACTTTAAACCTGGAAACCCTTCGCGGGTCTACAGACCAAAGTATATCCTGGGAAGGTATTTTAAAGTACACACCTCCACTCCTCCCGCTAGAGAGCCCTGAAATTTTTCTACATGACAAGCTTATGAACTATTCAACCTACCTATTGAACTTTTGACAAAACAACATTTTACCTTAATTTTTAGTTACCAGTTGCTTTTTCTCTGCCTTTAGTTCTGAAAATTTAATTCATGTTATTTGAGTAGAATTCTGAGCCATATCAATGTTTTTTCTAAATTTGGCTTGCGTGGGGCTGAAAACTTGAGTGAGTTATAGTTTCGATGAGCAGTCCGCGGACGGTCGACCAATCTGAAGAAGGTGACTTCGACCCCATCTGTGAACGTTGGCGACAAGTTTGCGAGAAGCAGTCGCTGCAATCGTTCATGGCCGAACTGACCAACGACGACGTTCCGCCGGAACGTCGCGAGGATCTGTTTTGCCAGTTGTTGAAAACTGAAATCGAACTCAAGCGGCAAAAAGGCGTCGATTTGGACGCGTTTTATAGGATTTGTTTTCTTCTTGAACTTGTATTCCCACTGTTGCTTCTCTTCTAACCACCAATTTCGTTGTCCATTATTTCATTGGTTGTGATCCTTGGTGTGTCATGTCTTCTAGCTGTAGATCTCGTTTGCGCTTCATTTTGGGGCATCATTACCTCAGACTTTTTCCCATACCTTTTGTTTTAACTGCTTGGATTCATTCAAAATTATGTGTAATTTCGCATAACGTTTTTTGTCCCAAAAATTTTCTCCGCTGTTTCCCCCTGTTTTCTAAAACAAGGCAAATTTTCTCAGGCTCGTAGCTTTTGATGGGTAAAACTAAACTTGATGAAATTTATATATTTAAAATCAGAATTAAAATGCGACTTTTTGATGTAACTATTGGTATCGAAATTTTGTATTTTAGAGTTTCGGTTACTATTTAGCCGGGTCGCTCCTTATTACAGTTCGTTACCACGAACTGTTCGACTCCATTTATCTTATTTCTCGGATCCGAAGAAATCGAGTTAGGAACATTAAAGCTCAAAAAGAACAAATTCTTACGTATATGAGGGGTTGCTTCCTCTTCAGCACCTCGCTATTTACGCTAGAGTTTGACTTTTGTTCCAATCATTTAATAATGACTCCTGAAAGACAAAGGTTATTCAATTAGAATAATAAACTTTTTCTAAAGTTTAAAAAAAATAGCCTAAAAAGCGAGGTATTGAGAATAGGGCAACCCACCTCATACACTGAATCATTTCTGTTTGTTTTAAGTTTTGATGCTAATAGTTTAGGTAGATTAAGTTTACAGATGAATACAGCTTAATCAGATTCTTTTCCAAGACTACATACTGTTAATTGACGAAAAGTTTGGGAAAATTCTATTACATTTGTAATGTTTTCAGTTGCATAAACAGATTTTTTAGGAACAAAATTTTTTTTGATGTTTACTAACATTTTTTTTTTTTATTGTTTATGTTTTGTTTATTTATCTTGTGCTCTGTGTTAATTGTAGTTTGTTTTTTTTTTTTTTCTTCTGTGAAGACCGTACCGACCCATTTTTCGGTCGTCGCCAATGCTACCGAAGAGGATGTGGCCCGCATCTTTGGCAGCGAGGCACAAGGTGATGGCAATCAATACTTTAGCATCGGCGAGCCGTTGGGGATGGATGGCATCCCGGTGTGCATCGACCTGCCTCGGTTTATTGAGCGCTCCAATGCTGTGTTTGGCAAGACAGGCACGGGCAAGACCTTCCTGACGCGGTTGCTGCTTTCAGGCACGATCAAGACCGGGCATTACGAGGAGGTGAACCCCTCATATGTGTAATAATTTCTGCTCGCGTTAAGTTTTAATGCTGCTCCTCACTTTCAGTAGAAAAAATTTTCATATTTATTTTTTCATTGTTTTCCTAAATAATGCTAGAAAATCCTGCGCCCCCTTCATTGAAAGTCTCTTCCCCCATGAGAAGTTTTTCCATGGAATATCCTCCCACGTAGCATCCCCACCTCAACTCCCCCCAACCAAAAAAATCCCCCTGTAAACGTCCGTGGCAAGGACATAGTTGTTAGATTTTCGACTAAGCTGAACAGAATGGTTATCTCAAATTTTGGTCTGGTGACTTTGGGGGAAAAATGAGCGTGGGTGGGGGCCTAGGTGCCCTCCAATTTTTAGTCACTTAAAAAGGGCACTAGAACTTTTAATTTCCATTAGAATGAGCCCTCACGCGACATTCTAGGACCACTGGGTCAATACGATTACCCCTGGGAAGAAAAAAAATCAAAACAAACAAACAAATAAACACGCATCGTCGAAACAAAATTTTTATCTTTTATTTTCTCTCCTTCGTAAATATGAAGAGGTAATTTTATATTATTAGTAATATTGCTGGATTTTAACAGCCAAGATGAGTTTGACTTAAGCTTTAAAACAAGTGAAAAGGGTTACGTCCTCCTTTCTTCCAGGTTCCTTTTTCTTTCCAATTTCCTGTTATGAAACTTTTCTCATCCTTGTTGCTATAAAATAAAAAAAAAAGTTTTTTTTAAGTGAAAGTAAGGAGCGACATTTCATTGCGTGCTATCATCTTATGGAACGACGATATGCTGCAAACTGGAGAATTTTATATTCAAGCCGACGGAGAACACACGAAAATGTAACAAGAAGAACATGGAATCAGATCAACTCGTGTATATATGTATACCTAACAGTATGATTTTTCAAGTTTCTTTCCTCTCTATATAAACAATTGGTACTTTGGTTGACAATATCACTATATGGTAGCTATTCATAATATCACTTTTTCTGCCATATAGAGGGACCTACTTGAGGGACAATGGTTGGGTCAGGGCTGGATGCCAACCAGGGGCAGCCAGGACTAGGATGGGGCACTAGGCAGCCCCTACATTAGTGGGGGGCTAGGAAGGCCCATGCGTGAAGGCGTGAGGGAGTGGAGGGCAACAGCAAACTCTAACAACAGTGGGGAGGTGCTTAGCAGCCAAGCACCAAGGCCTGTGATAGTGGCCCACTCCTCCAGTGGGGTGTCCATACCAGGTTGACAGAGAGGAGCTACTGCTGCACATCGATCAATCAACTAATCAATTGTGGCGAATTCAGCAATTCCCACAAAGAAGAAATGACGGTACGTGATATACTATTTCAACGCATCAGAGACATACATTGAGGCAATACAATAATTGAAATATTATCATGAATAATCGGAATTTTCCGCACTTAATTAGCGAATAACAATTTAATTCGCTGCAAACAAATTTTCGGTGAGTGAAATAAATCTCTGAAAAGGGCAAATTAATGCATTCGAATAGAAAGAGATAGTGGGGAAGGGAGGGGGGGAGAGGGAGGGGGGGGGGGTGGGAGGGGGGGAACCTAAAATATTGGAAAACGCTTATAGTGGAGGGATCGGGATGAAACCTGATGGGAAAAATAAGCGCAAGTCCCAGATACATGATTGACATAATCGCAACTGATTTTCTCTCTTTGGGGTAGTTGGGGGGGGGGAGTAATTCTTAAAAATTAGAAGAATTAGGTATTTTCAACTTACGAACGGGTTATCGGGTCTCAATGAAATTTGATCAATCGCAGCAAGCTGGGTCTTTTGGCTGGCGTCACTCATGATGAAACCCTTTCCGCGCGCAGCGGTTCAAATTGCTATCGACTATCCTCATGACGCGGTCTGCTTCTGGGGTGCTTTTTTCGGTTTGGGCTTAGCCAGCAGGCGCTGTTCGGCCGCGGCGATGAGTTGCTCTTCACCGACCACCTTATCGATCAAACCGTTGGCCTTGGCAGCGGTCGGGCGCAAAGCACGACCGGTGAGGATCATATCCATGGATAGACGACCGTTGGAATACCCGCCAGCAATTCGAGCAGGGGCTTGGCCCAGGCCCGCGTTGCATTGCTTGCGTAATCAGAGAGATAGATGGCGGCCAGCAGCCCGATCG
The DNA here is from genome assembly GCA_010016025.2 of Alatinidae sp. Z8VKAUB7J3. Taxonomy (NCBI): domain Eukaryota; kingdom Metazoa; phylum Cnidaria; class Cubozoa; order Carybdeida; family Alatinidae; species Alatinidae sp. Z8VKAUB7J3. The sequence goes on along the minus strand of JAAAKM020721499.1, from coordinate 181,156,642 downwards.
GTACAGCAACCAACATCGCCACGAAAGTGATGAGCAATGTACCGGCGAACAAAGGAATTGCACCGACAGAATCCGGATTGAGCTTTCCTTCAAACACCCCTGATAGCGGACTCCAGTGAGTCCCGAACAGGAAGGCGAAGAGCGGGCCTTTTCCTGCTAAAGATCACACCACGTCTTGACTATTCTGTTTTATCCATCTACACTGCGCCCACCTTCATTACTAACAGTTCTATGTAGGTACCGTCTCTTACTAGGTTGCTAGCTTCCGCTGCAACCTGGATTAAAACTGTCCTCTCGGTTCCTAGGTGCTTAATACCATATTTCAGTCATGATTTATTCTTAGTCCGTGCTGTGTTGCTTAGGACAAAATGCAGCGTTATAGTTCATATGAACAAGAATAAGCACACTCCAGTCGCACCTGTCATCGATGGGGAGGTTGGCATGTGCAGTGTCGACCAGCGGCGTGTACGAGGCTCACCAGAACGGAGGCACCAGAGACGAGCTTGATCCGCTCTTTCTTCTTTGGCGCTTTCTCCATCTCAGGCGCTAAATCTTTCCACGATTGGCTCTTCAGTCTGTCCAGGACCAGTTCCAGCGGTCCAGAGTACAGCGGAAGCTGGAACGCGCCGCTCAGCATGTATCCGTCCTCTGTGCACAGCATTTGAAAAAAAAAGAAAAAAAAACACAAATTTAAAAAAAAGGTATAGAAGGTCACCAATTGACCAAATATGCCTGATTGAGCAGTCTCAGTTTCGCGCTCATAAATACGACCTTATCAGACCACACTCTGCAATTTCCAAACTTGCCTCATGAAGCGCTCAGAAGATCGTGCTTACGTTTCGTAAGGTTCTCAGCTACAAATAAGCCTGAACCACTAAGCTGCTTCTTCGCTTTAAACACACGGCGAGCGATTTGAAACAACAAACAGTCTGTGTTAAAAAGCCACCAACCTCTCTTGCCTGGGAAATATTTAAATTAGTTAAATATGGGTGGTATTGGGGAAAATTGACTCCCTCAGAAGCAGAACAACGCTTAAAAGATCTACCAGATGGAGCTTTCCTTGTTAGAGATTCTTCAAATGACTGTCATATCCTCAGCTTGAGCTTCCGTTCATATGGAAGAACCTTACATTCCAGAATTGACCACAGGAGTGGCTATTTTAGTCTCCATGTGACTAATCTCTTTTTTAGTTTTTTTTTTTACACCTTCAACACGCGATCCTTGTTTTTCAAAATCAATAAAAAAAATATTTTCCCAAAAAGAATTTTTCCAAAGAAAATTGAAGGCCATGTTAAACTTAAGGTACAAATATACAAATTAAGCTTAAAACGAACAAAAAACACTGCAAACAAGTGTTTGGCCGCTGTCCCAATCCCTGCCGGTAAGAGTATAAAGCCTGTTGCGTAATTGGTGCTTTACTGAAAACATTACCAAAGCACTTTCTATTGAAGGAGTGGTCGTAGAAACTTCAAAATGAGCTCATTGGATTGAAAAATGAAAGCTCTAGTGCCCTTTTTAAGAATCAAAAGTGATTGAAGGGCAGTCAGCCCCCCTTCTGACGCCCTTCATCTCCCCAAACACATCCTTTCAAAATTTGGGATACCTTCTCTAGAGGCTATAGTTTGTGAGTAGTGTGGGGAGGGACAGTTAAAAGTACAACACCATTATTTTTAGCTAGATCAAAGCCAAAATAAAAATTTCTCATAATCTCTGGTGGCTCCATTTACCACGCTCAACTACTTTCTTTACAAAATGAAAAGAAAATTTGTCTTGAAACAAATTGTCTGAAAAAACTGACTTCTAACATGTTGTAAGACAACAATCGGTATTTAAATTCATCAAATAATAGACTAGTTGGTACACAAGACAAATACAATTACATATCTTACTTAATATCAACATAAAATCTGATTCCATTTTTAAGTTACCTTAATGTAGAGGGGATACAAAGCAAATACAAAAGTGCAGAAACATTCAGATAAGGACAACCATTTTCATTTTTATTTACAAAGGAGAGTATCATCTTTTGAAACTATATTATGGTAAAAAAGTTGTTTTAAATACATGGCCAAATATCTACCAACAAAAACAAACAGCTTACCCAGCTTTGTTGTTTGAAGATTAAATTTAAGGCTTTTTACTAATTTATTTCCTCAAAGAGAATATACATTTTTTTTTTTTTTAACAAAATTAAGGAGCTTGAAACCTCTAAAGTAGGGTTCTTTGATGCGCTAAATCTGATGAAGAGCTTTCTATTAAGATTCCTTGAGTTTTAAGGGGCATTTCCCTCCTTTTGTAAACATAAGATCTCGTTTCTGGATTCAGACACGCTTTTTTTGTTTTGTGCCCGACGCAACATGATGTGCTTATATTTTGGCTCATAAAACTAACCATATACTTACAATGAGTCGTCACTGTGAAACGTTTTACAGCATCCGGTGCTACACCATCCAGTTAATAGTTACAATTCCTAAATAATTGTCAATTGAGAATTTCTTTCAATACACAGTTTCCCCAAGAATACACTTTTTGATTTCTTGTTACTGTCGGTAGTAGCTCACTCTTCGTGAAATTGCCCCTATCACTGCAACCGTGAAATTTTGAAAATTCTAACAACAAATGTATGAACCTTTACAAATTCTAATAAAGGTGCATTACTAGTTATTCCCCTAGCAGTTCTGAGCCTAATCAGTGAATAGGTATTACCCGAAACCGTTCCATATTAACGGTCTTTCGATAAATACCATCCCTGTCATATAATTCCCGCAAACCCAGACATTGATCTTTTCCAAGCATACCGGGAATATGCACGTAGCCATTCCGGTTTAATTGCTGATCAACCGAAAGTACTGACTGGTTGCGATTGCCAGGAAAATCATCCATCACAGAACTGCCTCTGAATTCTGCAATTTTTGCTTGCGTTCTACTCCCCAGCGATATCCGGAAATGCCGCCATCCTGGCAGTACACTCCGTACACGTTCTTCGATCGTCGCTCTATTGTCCAGATCGGACAAGCGCTCTTTCAGCCCTGGCTCAAAGAAGTCCCACATCCTCGGATTGGCAAAGATGAACGGTCGATTCGCATCTTCCGCTGAGAACCTTACCACAGCACGCTTTGAGCGCCGTGGCCGGACACCGAAGAATCTTTCGAATTGCTTCCCCTCCGGCAAATCAATGGGTGACATCACCGCAAGGGGCGTAACACGTACACCTGTGGCCTGCGGCGCAGGATTTGATCGAGGAAGTTCCAAAAGGCTTCGAAGTAACGGAACTTCCAGATGATGGAAAGGTCGTGATCCGAAAAAAAGTACCCGTATGGGTAGAAGAAGCGGAAATTGATCTTAAGGTTGAGATTGAGGTTGAGCGGGCCTCAACCTTAGCCTCAACCTAACCTTTTGGAATTACCACAAGATTTGTCAAGGAACCACAATGATATAAGCATGAATTTTAAAAAAGATATGTGTGTTGAATTCCGCGCTGAAGCCTGATGAAACAGCAAAATATTTTGCGGAAGTTGTTGTTGATCTTGATGAGAGTGACGAGCCAATGATCGCTGACCCGGACGTTAACAATGTGGACGTCTCCAAACGCTATACGCACGATACCATCCGCCCTGTTTCTTATTATGAAGGGGACAAAAAAGTCGATCTTGGTTTTGTGGGTTCTTGCATGGTGCACAAAGGCGACATGAAAATTGTCGCTCAAATGTTGCGCAATTTGGAAAAGGCCGAACAGAGTGTCGCTGCACCCTTAATCGCTGCCTCTCTCGATAGCCGGTACATTTCCGGCCGTAAGGAGGAACGCGTCGCTGCCTCCAAGATCTTGAACGGTCCCGACGGTAGTGCAGCACCGGTCGTTGACAAAGACCAAGTCCTTAAGGACTTACAGGCTGCATTGTACTGTTCCAAGGTAACCTCGTACGCACAAGGCCTTGGTATCATCAAGGCCGCATCCGACAAGATGGAATGGGACGTCGATTTGTCCCAAGAATTGTACAAATGCTAGGATTAAAAATTGATGTTTTATGAAACATAAAATCTTGCAGAATCATGCAATTTTTGACAAATGTCTGAATGTGAATGGTGGTTTTCAAAAGTTGTCAATGCAAATAAAATATTATGTCAAAGAATCCTAGATAATATTATTTAGGATGAGTCTCCAAATTTGAATTATTGTATGATGCTTATGAGTTGTGACCGAAACGCATTTACTCCATTTATTTGTCGGAACAAAATCAAAACCAGGGGCTGTAAACCCTGGGCCAATGTTTTTTACCAAGACAATTCAAATCGGATACATTTTATTTGAATCTACCGGGACTTTTGAGATTGAAGCTTTTTTTAAATATCTAAAGAGGTGTTCTCATAATTACAGTTAATTTTTAAACAAAATCTAGATAGTACTTTACCATTCCTGAATCAGTGTCAAATCCAATTTTTTTTTTTCTCTAGATAGTGTTTTTAAGGGCATTTATTAATTTTCAGTTATATCCGGCCGGTGGTGAGACATGCCAGTTGGATTTAGTAAAGGAGGTGGCTGGAAGAACAGAGTTTTGGGTTGAGAATTATCAAAAATTTAATTGCCGAGGCGGCACGTCTATTCGGGACCCAGTGGCATCTCTTTAGGTCGTGACCCGTAGGCTTGTTGGAAGGTGTCGGTAAGTAGGTCCGAACAGGGGGGGGGGGGGGTTCGGTAGTAAATGGGAAGACCCCCTGTGTAGTAAATGGGAAAACCCAATTTAGAAAACATCCACAAAGGAATAGCGGACGATCTCTTCGCCCCAGATCGAGGAATAGGACAGCACTTCGCGCCGCAGAACCTCGATGAACATGGTCACGACGAGCATCGTGTAGAAAACCAGAAGCAGCCAGCGTTCGGCGTTCTGATCGAGTTTCCGCAAGGCATTCGACATAAAAGTCTCCTGTGGTCGCGCGACGCGTCAGGCGCGGCCGACCGCTCCAGTTTGCAGTCAATCGAAGCGATGGGGCGGCCCGGGCCGCCCCTGTCAGCTTTACCGGTGATGGCCTGGCCCTTTCGCAGTTCTTTATGCCGGCAGAGGAATTGCCATTCAACTTACCGACCGGATTAGCCAAAGCCCCTGGTGGACGCATCTACGTGCGCGATCTCTATCTGGGGCGGACGTTCCTGTTGAGTCGGGCTGCGGGGGCGAACCGCGCGGCCAACGGCGCGTCGCTCAATCCCGCCGCGGCGGTCGACAGCAACGGTGTGCTGCACGTGGTGTTCGAGTCCGCTGCGACGGACTTGTTTCGGTTAGGAAATCGGATTTATTCAATAAGAGCATAGAGTTTTTATGCTGAGAAACGTCTTTGATATAATTTTCTAAGTCTTCACAACGGAATAGAAGGGGGTTACGTGCATCGAGGATCTGAACAATGACATCACTGCAAACATTATATGAATATAAATTATACAAATCAAAAGTAATCATTTAACATGAGGTGAAGAAATAGATTTCTATTAATTTGGTTCATTTTCTACTGAGTATTAGAGAAGTATTTTAATAGTGCGAAGCGAACAGAGACTACCGGGGGTTTCCGTCGAACTGGCGCCTCAGTTCCTTATGCTCCTGGGATTCATGCGCCTAAAGAATGTGATCACCAGCCCGGTGAGTTTGCAGCTCAAGTGAAACGCGCCTTGGAATATATTAAGCGAGGTGATTTGTTTGAAGTGGTCCCTGGGCAGGTTTTCTACGAACCATGCAAGGATAGTCCTGCCGATGTGTTTAATCGGTTAAAGCGGAACAACCCTGCGCCATACTTTTCAATTGTTGACATCTCGACGGATGTAAACTTGGAGCATATCTTATATAATCTATTTGGTATTATAAAGCTATCCACAACTTTTCAGGATTAAAATCCCATAAGGGACACTAATTATTACGAAACTACCTCATTGTTTTACGTTATTGTTTGTACCCGTTGCATAAACACTTAATTCTGTCAGATTTAAAGAGATCGAATACAATGTACACCAATTTGCACAAATTTCTAGCCCAAAGTGAACAGATTCTTAACAACCGCCACACCGGCGTCCCGGCACGCCCGCGCCAACGCGCCGTCTCCACACCCGACATCCAGAACCGATTCCGGTGCCTCCGCGAGCAGGCGCCGAACGAACTGCTCCCGCAAGTACGTGAAGTTCTGCTCGTTCGTCGCTGTTTCGAAACCGGTCATGCCGCGTCGCGGAGACATTAAGTAAGAAAACCCCGCACCGCCCCACGCGGCGGCGCGCTTCTCGTCGCGAGTGAGGCGAGTGCCAGGTTTGGCGACTTGCATCGTTGCAGTGCACCTTTGCCGTCATCAGAGGGACGGGGGGAGATGTACGCAATCAGCTGTTTGTCCTGCAAAACTACCACAGCTTCATTCACTGAATCGTGAGTCTGTAAAACAGCTTCTATCTCTCCCAATTCGATGCGAAAGCCGCGTATTTTCACCTGTTCATCGGTTCTGCCAATAAACTGTACCGTCTGATTAGCCGACCAGCGCACTAAATCTCCAGTGCGATAAAGCCGCCCGACGTGCTCAATTGGAATCAGATTCAGGGACATGGGGGCTGGATGGGGGGAAACAGAAATCTTGGAAACTGGAAATCTTGGAAAACACTTAGAGTGGAGATATCGGGATGAAACTTGATGGGAAGAACAAGCACAAGTTCTAGATATGTGATTGATATATTTAGAAGCGATCCGCTCTCTTTGGGGGAGTTGGGGGGGGGGGGGGGGGGATTTTGAAAAAAAAAAAAAAAAAAAGGCGGTTAATAGTGGAAAAGGGGGGGCTGGGGTTTAGTTTTGAAAAATGAAACAAAGCCAGTTAAACCGTGTGTAAAATTTTCCTTTAGCTCTTCTTTTCCTCTTATCAGGAGTTTTTCCTCTCAAACCCTCCGTTTTATTTATATAATATTGAATAATGAAGTGGCCGTTCCTGCATAATTTTTATATAATTTTATATAATTCATATTTTTGTATAACTATTTTTAATTACTATTAAATACTAGCTGTTGGGGTGGCGCTTCGCGCCACCCCAACACCTAGTTGGTGGTGAGACATTTGCCCTTCTCAAAAATCTTCCCAGGGTGTTTTATATTTTTGTGTTTCAGTACCCATTTTTCCAGTGATTTTTGAATTATCAGCTTGGTAGAGGTGAATAAAGACGATAAGATTGGCTAATTAGAGTTAAGACAAGACAGATAGTTTCTGTGAAAGCTGGCTTAAACTTTAGAGGAAGGGGGTTGACTCTCCCCCCTAAATGTTTTTCTGACTCGTAAAAACTAACAAAATGCTTATAAACAAATTTACATCAGCTGCATGTACAATGGCTGCTCGTCGTCCTCGCCGCTCTCCCTGCAAACGAATCGGTCCGGTGCTCTGAGACAAAAAAGGGGAAGGGGAAGGAGAAAGAGGGAGAGAAAGACGGCGTACTCTGGAGCGATGGTCACTGAGCTTCTCGCCGTGCTTGTGCGCGTCAGCCCTTCCGCGAACTGCATCGTGCCACTGCTGTAAGACTGTACACGAAAAAGGCGCGCGTTGTGCAACAGGAAAGGGTCAGCGACCAGAGCTACTCTCCGATCTGTGAAAAGACCTGTTCAAACACCTGGGGCATATATATATTAGTACTCTAGGCTTGGTGCCTCCACACCTTGGCAGGTTGAGCACCACTGATAGCTTGCCTCTGGCCTTGAGATTCGATTACAAAGTACGGCACACCTGTCAAGAATGCAGAGGTTAGAGCTTTGGTGGATGCTAACGACTCACCAGACACTCGTAGCTGCTGCCCGAACCGTAACTCCTCCGTTGTTTCATGCTTGTACCAATTATGGGTACTAACAATGTCTCTAACGCGGCATTAGATGAAACGTTCGATAGCATTAACACCATGATGTCTACCGTTAACTCAAACGTAGCGGCGAAAATGAAGCAAGCAAACTTCCGTCACTGGGTTATGGCATCTAATGAGCTAACCACATGGGCTCCAGAGTATTCTACTCTTGCGCCAATGGGTGGCGGTCGTACATGGGATGATACTCGTGGTCTAGGTGCAACAATGTGGATTCCACTGGGCTCAAATTATTCCGTATATAAAAGGGGCTGTCCCCTCCTCAACGCCCCGGTCTTTACGCTAAAGTTTGTCTATCTATTACAGTTCTACTTTTTGAAACAATAAAAAGATTTAGCGTAAAGAGAGGGGTGTTGAGGGGGGGCAGTCCCTATCATATACGGAATAATTTCTGTTTGTTTTTATGGTCACTCTTGGCTTTCAGTTAAAGAAACTGTTTATTTTATTTAATCAAGCATAGAGACAATAGATACTGTTATTGATGAAAGAGAGCGAATCCAGTCCGGTTACGTCAATCACGTATCTACGATATTTGCTTATATTACCCACCAAGTTTTCTACCCCCCAATGTCACCAGATCTCGTCCGGATTTAAAATAGGAGCTCTGAGACATGAGTTCCTTCTAGAGATCGAATTTCTATTAAGATCTGGTCACCCGTTCTTATCTTAAAATGCCTCAATTTTTCTAATTTTTCCGAAATAACGCCCCCCAACTCCCCCAAAGAGATCAGATCCGTTCCTGGTATCAGATGTCTCTTAAACTATAAAAGTTCTCTCATTGCTAAAGAAACTAAAGTTTATCCTTTGCTCCTTTCTAAGTGATGATGTTAGAAACTTGGCTTACGGCAAAAATGTCAACTTTTTAACTAAGACAGATAGAATTTTTTTTCGACGGCAGTTGATAGCTCTTGATGAGCTGATCCAAGTATATGTCATCCATTTTTTAGTAGAAAAATTCCTTCATGAGATGTACCAGTTTGAAAGTTTAAAGGGGTTAAGAGCCCCTTAACAAAACAAACAGCAATGCGTGAAATCCAATATTTGTCAAGTCAGTGGAGCAGGAGAGCAAACGAATCCAAACCGAGTTAAATTGCAAATTTTATAGCACTACTGCTATTGACAATTTACCACATCACCCAGCCACCTGAGGCCAACACAGCTACACACGATCCTCCTCCGTCCCAATTTATTCGAAGCTTCCCTCTTTACAACCTCCCAGGAAGTTCCCCTTTTTCCTTAAATCTTTCTTTATCATACCTTTAAGGGTATAGCACACCTGTATTTGACGCAATAGGGTTCGTTTACTTTTGGTTGTTACGTAATGGCAAATGTTTTCTTCAAGATATGGGTGCTTATTACATTATCGGACTTCTTAGAGTCTGTTAGTCAAGCGGGGGAGCCCACGTAATAGGGAATGTTTACTTGAGGATGCAGGTGCCTGTTACGTAATAGGACTTGTTTTCTTCTTTGATTGTTTAAAAACCCGCGAGTGCCAGGAAAATCCTTAGGAACAGCAGGCAAGTGATCTTGGAGAGAGTGATGATCGCATTTCCGGATTGCATGACTGGCAATCAAGTAACGCGTTTTCAGACAAAGAGAGACTTGCTTTTCGCTGGGCGGAGAACATCACCACACTTGCTTCAACGCAAGCGCGGGATGAGATTTTCGAAAAGCTGAAACCTCACTATTCCGACAAGGAGATCGTCGATAGCGCGGGCACCGTGTGATTTCGCGATCGCGGAAATCATCGGCGTCGTCACCAGCAGGTGACCATGACGGAGACGGGGTTACCGGGCAAGCCGAAAAATACCGAGTTTTTAATGTGGCCGAATGTCAGTGGCCGGCCCGGTTTCATCGCGACTTTCCAGAAATGCACATCACCAATCCGGTTTAATACCGGCTTGATATAATCGGCGTCACCGACTGAGACACCGCCGGAAGTAAGAATGACATCGGCTACGTTTGCTGCATTGATAAACGCTTTCTCTATCTCCTGCTCGGTATCCCGCACGACGCCAAGGGAAGAATAAGCACAAGTCCGAGATACGTGATTGACATAACTGGACCAGATATGCTCTCTTTGGGGGAGTTCTAAAAAATTAGAAAAAATGAGGTATTTGTAACTTACAAGTGGGCAATCAGATCTTAATTTAATTTGACATTTAGAAAGGTCTTGTGCTTCAGAGCTCTTATTTCAAATCCCGACCAGATCCTTTGACATTGGAGGGAGAAACCAGAAATCATGGAAAACGTGAAAATTTAGGTATTTTTACCTCCTTTTAAAATCAAGACAGCTGATTGCACTGTATGAAAATCAAGGTATTGATCGGCAACGAATTTTGATCAAGCTTGCAAGCACTTGGGAAGGCATTCAGGCTGCAAAAGAATTAGAACAAGAAAACATACACTGCAATATGACTCTCCTATCTTCTCTACCACAAGCCATTGCAGCTGCAGAAGCTCGTGCTACACTCATTTCCCCTTTTGTCGGTAGAATCCTGGATTGGTATCAAAAGCAAACACACACTAAACAAGAAAAATAATCTTGAAAAAGGTCTTGAAAAAAAAGCTCGAAGAAAAAATGTTTGGAAGAAAAAAAAATCTTGAAGAAAAAAACACCTCGAAGCAAAACGTCTTCTAGGAAAAAAAATATCCCGAAGAAAAACATTTTTAAGAAAAAAGCGGCTCAAAAGAAAATTTCAAAGGAAAATACAATAACATGTGCGTTTAAATTTACATAAATATGGGGTAACACACAAGTGTGCGTGATACGTCATCCTCATTTACAGATTTATGAGGTATTTTCTAAAATTTATAAGGAATTACGCACAGGTAGCAAAACCTCTAACGGACCTTACTAGAGGGAACCCACAAAAAATTACTTGGTCTAAAATAACCCAAGATTCATTAGATCATTTAAAAAGGCTCTTCAGAACCTGTGTTATCACTACCAGATTTCCAATCAGGACAATTCGTTGATACAACGGATGCCTCAACCAAGGGAATCGGGGCGATTCTCTCCCAAATAGTAAACGGGGAAGAAATCATCGTCTCGAAGGATTCATCGAACCCTTCAAGCGTGCATGAAAAAGTCCCGTATGAGACGGTCAGGATTTTATTTGTCTGTACCATCGGATGCTCGCCTTCCAAATACCTGCAAGGTTCTGTTTATCATGATGGTCCCGGCCAAAGCGGCCCGAATCTGTGCAAGTGAGGGTATCATTTCGTGACCAGATTGTGACCTTTCTCCCGGAATACGGCTAAAAAGCCATGAATCACCCCATCATTACTGCCGAAGCGCACAAAATCATGCGTTACTTATTTGAACATTCAAGAATTCTGAGCAGATCCTCAGATTTTGCTAAATATTGGATAGTTTGACCTTCATTTTTTTTCTAACAAACAACTATTAGGCTAGTCAAAATTCTTACCGATTAATAAAGTCAATACATCTGCCATGGCCAGATTGAACAAATAGTAATTTGTGGCAGTTTGCATGTAACAATTCTTTGCAATGACTATACAGGTGGCGCAATTTCCAAAAACACCAATCATCTTTCTTTGAAGAAGCTCGTCAAGGAGACGAATTAAATTAAGGCCCACGGCTCATACTGCAAAACCTTGGCGCATAGCGAATTCATAGCGACGAAAACCAGAGGAAAATGAACATTATTACTGCGACTGTTGAGTTATTGAAAAGCGACATAAAATGTGTTACTCAGACTGAGAATGTTAAGACGGAAGACTTGAAAAATCTCGAAGAAAATTCGAACTACCTGCCATAGTCTCTGAAGTTATTTCTGGAGAATTTCGGGAGGGATTAAATCGATTGAGACGATCTCCCCATACGGACTGAATGTATCAGACAAGTCCTCCTCTCTCACGAGTTTGGACAAGTGCCCGACCCATAAAGTTGTGCTGCATACTGAAAAAAAGGAAAAGTTTAAGGACGAATTTTAACTTATACAAGCTGTAAGTGCCCTTGTTGCTCACGAATCTTTAAAATGGTTTATTTATGCGTTTGGGATCTCGTGCCTCACTTGTCATGGCTTTCTGATATTATTCTACGGAACTTTCACCGAAAGTTGAGAGAATAATGTTAAACTAAATCAAAAAACACTCTGTCTTGAGGGAATGCCGATGGGGATCAAACAGTTCGTGGAGACGAACTGTAGTAAGGAGCGATCCAGCTCAATAGTAACCAAAACCCTAAAAAATAGAATTTTGATATCAATAGCTACATCAAAAGAATCACATTTTAATGCTGATTTTAAATATATAAATTTCATCAAGTTTAGTCTTACCCGTCAAAAGTTACGAGCCTCAGTCAAAAGTATTTACATATGTCAAGAAGGAGTTAAGTGACACCTCTCATGATCCCACACAGAAATAACATCATCCACAAACCGACCCCAGAACCGGTGCTTCAGAGGAAATTTTTCCAAACAGAGGCTTAAATGAATTCCATATAAAAAAGTTGCCAAAAATGGTAAAAGGCTCGTAATCATCGGTAGACCCATGATTTGGGTGGAAAATTGGTTATTATACCGGAAATATGAGGAGGAACTATTGCAAAGACGATGGAAATTTCATCCAATGTAAAGTGCACCCTCACCCGTCAAATTCCCTCCAGACAGTTCGATTCTCGCTGAGAATTCCCCTCCCTGTAAAGTTGCTTGCGGACGATTCAAGCTGAAAAATTCTCCTTAACATTCTTTTATTTGAATAAGACTTAAATCTCTAATTGGTTTCTCGATCACAGTAGAAATGCCCCCTTCTGTGAGAATTATTTCCCAGAAATCAAAACACTAGGGAAATAGCCCCCAGATAATTCCCGGCAACCATCAGCCCGGGCAGCGAGGGATAGCAGACGCCCTGGCGCGCCTTGATCCGGGCCTGCTCCTGTGCCGGCAACCCGTCCCACTCGTCCTGCCAGGCGCAGACCACGGCGGGGCCATAGACCTCCGTCAAACCGTACACGTGGGTGACCCGGAAGCCGATATCGGCCATCGCCGCCAGGACGGCTGCGGGCGGGGCGGACGCGGCGGTCATCATCTGCACCGCACGGTCGACCTGCGGGCGCGCCTCTGCCTTCTTTTGGCAGCCCGCATGCCCACTCAGTAATTACACTTAATATGTAAGATAATGACAATGTTGAAAAATAAATCTTTTGATGAGTACAAACCAAAGAAAAAAATTAAGTCAAATTTAAAATGAGCTGTAATTACTAAAAATGAGAGAACGGCTGCTGCGCTCCTCTCCTGTGCATCCTAAAGGCTAATGTTTCATTTGCGCTTCACTGACATAAACACATATTTTTATGAAACGTATTTATGTTAAATTATAATATCAATTTCTAGATCACTCCAGAAATGCTCCATTCGATATCATTTCCAAGAAATCAAAACACGCGGAAAATAGCCCCCAGATAATTCCGCCGGAACATCTCCACACGAAAAATTGTCTGAAACCGCAATACTTCCGGGCCGGTATTGATGTTTCCAATAATTCAGTATTTGTAATTAAAATATTTATAATATTCAATGCTACTACTACTACTACTACTGCTAACAACTCATCGCAGCACCAAACCGCCTGAGGCCAACCGCGCGATAGGTCATGTCCTGACCATAGGCGTTATCGTTGGTAATCACGATCTCACGGGCCTCTGAATGGGTCAGCAACGCATCAGTTTGATAGGTCGAAACCTTGCCATTTGGCATGGTAATCTGCACTTCTGCGGCCTGTATTGCGGTTGGCAAAGCCATGCTCAGAAGCATGCCAAACGCATATCCCTTAAAGGATTTCATGCCCGGTCCCTCGTTCTTAATTGTCCCGAACATAGATTAGCACATTCGCCAAAAATTAAAGAATCAAAATCAACATGTTTGAGGGCTATGTAGAGGAGGGGGATTGAAGTGCCTTGTAAAATAAACATACAAGGTCTGGTTGTTGTTTTTTTTGCTTATTTTTTGTTTTCGTTTCCCAGGAGTCATCGTACCGAACCAGTGGTCGTAAAGCATCGAGAAAAGAAAGTTGAAGGGTCTCCAACGGTAACTTGTATGAATACCTCAAAATTCAAGAGGCCACGGCGCGATGTTTGTCCTAAACAAGCAGATCAGAATTTTAAGCGAGAGCTCTGAGACAGGAGGTCCTTCTAAATATCAAATTTCATTAAGATCTGATAGCCCGTTCGTAAGTTAAAAATGCCTCAGTTTTTCTAATTTATCCGAATTAACCGTCCTTCCACTCCCCCAGATGGTCAAATAGGGGAAGCGACTATTCGTAATGTAATCTGGTCGGGTTCCTGATATGCCTTCCAACTATCGGCGATCGCTATATTGACCACGTATCTAGTTTCAGATCTTCTTCGCGAGGCAGTAATTGCTCACGCCGGCGAACCGCATGGCGTGCGAAATGAAACCGGCGAAAAATTGGTGCTGTTAGTAACGATGTCGCCAAAACCGGTTACAAAATGATTTCATTCACTCCGTAACGCCTTTATGGGATTGGAAAGCGCCGCTTTAATTGCCTGAAAACTGATTGTTGCCAGCGCAATAACCAGAGCCAGAATACCGGATGCGATAAAGATCACCGGATCAATTTCCGTGCGATAGGCAAAATCTTGATTAGGATAAGACCTTTGCTAACGCTCTTCTATCAAAAGAATAGAAAGCTTGCTCATAATCGATAAAACTGAGGACTAAAGGTGTTTGACAACTCAATTATTAACCAAAGAGTGAAAACTTGGTCCACATATCCTCCACCTTTTCTAAAACCGCACTGTTCTTCCCTTAAAACTTTGTCTACAGCATCTACCAGTCTAAAAAATATCATATTACTAAGTAATTTACTACCTACAGAGACGATACTAATGCCTCGATGCCAATCACTTAATTTAAAAAAAAAGCAACAGACAAAATAATCAAAATAATTATATTCTTAACACAAACTGACTAACTTCCAAAAAAAAGTATTCCGAAATGCACTATGTCCTTAAAACGTGAACCAGCACACCTTGGCTGGAACAAACATTTCCTTTGCCAGACAACCAATATAAAATTTCATCTGGCCACATTAAACACCAAAATTATAGCTTCTCTCTGCAACCCTTTGGCCTTAAAAAAGAAAAAAAATTGTCAGGTTTTTTTTCTGAGGGTGGTGGGGGGAGGGGTCAGGGAGAGGGAATTATATAGTAGGATCTCTCAATGAAGGAATTCATCATGGGGGAAGATAATTTCCATGAAGGGGGCACTGGATTTTCCATCATTATTTAAAAAAAACAATGATAAATTAAACAAAAAAAAGTTTTTTCAACTGAATGTAAGGACCAGCATTAAAACTTAAAACGAACAGAAATTATTATGTAAATGAGGGGGTTCGTCCCCTCAATACCACGGCGGAGTCGGGCACGGTCAAGTGAAGAATGTGTTAGAGGCACGAAAGAAGATCTGCCGATTCCACTTTGAGCAAATTGCCAGGATCGCAACCGCGTTGCGAGATATTCCCGAAGGTGATGGGACTATGCTCGACAATACTGTCATCGTATACACCAGCGATAATGGAGAAACTCATCACTCCAGTGGAGTTAATTATCCAGTGTTGTTGTTGGGAGGTCTGGGTGGGAAACTGGCCACCGGCAGGTACTATTCCCAAGGAATGCTCTCGAACCGATGGCTCCCAACGGAAAATCAGCCATCACAGCCCTACAACAGCGAAGACTGGCCCAAGGGACCTCGTGAATTTAACTTGCACGCTGAGGCGATCGAATTGCTACAGCGAGATAGCGAAAATGAAACTGGAAAAAATTCTGGATCAAAAAACGTAGAGCGCAATTTCACAGAATGAAGGCCGGATAACAATGCGTTGGACCGAAGCCGGATATAATGAACGAAACTCGCGGGATAGATGTCGCACGTTTGGCGAGATGTTGCACGTAAGAATAAATTACCAAACAGTAACATTCACGATGCAGCATGAGGATTGGTCTTTCTGCATCGTAGCGTCGTATTTTCATCAATCGATAACTGATAAATGATTCCATCTACGTCGGTTAATTTAAATTTGTTTCGAAGTTGTATTACAAGTCCCTTTTTGTTGTCTTTTGACTAAGTATCTCAAGTTGCGCTGCCGCACACAACTACATCAAAAAAGTGTGACGAAGTAATGCTACTCTGAACGCTGACCTTTTACGTTGAACTTCACTACTCTTTTTCAGCAAAAGGTTAATTTTCCTTCCTTTTTGAGTTCTGAAGACGGCTGGGTGGAAGTTCTGAACGAAATATTTGCTTCTGTTATTTTCGCTTTTTTCTGTCCACTAGCTGACATTACCCTTGGTTTTCTCGGCTGTTTAATTTTATCTTTTTGTCACATGTCAATACTGCACATTCATTCTTCAGATAGTTGATCTTTTTTCTGTCTTTGCCTCCCATCTCCATATCCTCTTAAACATTCCTTGTCAAAACAAGAAAAATGAAAAACATGTAAACAGATTTGTCATAGTAAGGTATATCTTACATGGGGAAGTTTCCCTTCCCAAGGAATATCCTAGGTGTCTCCCCCAGAGCCCCACAGATGTGTAGGGTACCTCCGTAGGAGGCACGGACCAATGGTGACATTGTCCCAGGGTTCATAATAGAAACTGGGGCACCCTCGCCCGGGGCCATAAATACAGGTAGGGCATTGAAAAAATATTGGAGCAATGATAAACGAAAATGAAGAACAAAGAAATAATCAGTTAGAATACTTACGAAAACGTTATTTACAACGATTCAAAAACAAAAGTGAAGAGCAAAGAAATGTGCTGTTAAAAGATAAGTGAAATGTTCTATTAAATAAAACAGAAACGGAAGAACAAAAACTTATTTAATTACAAGACATTCTGTAAACAGAAGCAGAATAAATCTAATGTAGAGCACAAAGACGGTGTTTAAGTGTAGCTCTTTATTTCCCTTTGAAAACTCGTTTTGTGGAAAAAATATTTTTATATTAATTCTTAAAAGACCAATTAGGCTATCTTATTCTGTTGTGTTTATCCCTTTAGTTGACTATTGGCAAATTCTCAAAAAATACTTCTGATTTGAAAAACATCACTGTTCTTACTTGATTTTGACATGTTCATACTGTTTTATATCTGTTCCATAAAAAAAAGTTGTACATTCCCAATGATTATTGAAAAACCTGACTCAGTGAAGTTGTTGATCAATTTACCCGGGCCGGTACGCTCGTTCTGCAGAAAACGACGTGAGGTACGGGTACCCAACACGTAGAATTCATCGAACAAGTTGTCGACATAGGCTTGTACCGTCCACATATCACGACGGAAAGTTGCCGAAAGATGGTGGACATCGTAGCCGTCAATCGCCTCGCCACCTCGGTCACCTGGGTTGCCGTTTGCATCAACCAGTGGGTCTTCGTCTCCACCCGGGATGTTATACACATCACCGCGAGAACCATTACGACGAAACGCGGCCGATATTCTCGCCGCGTGAAATGTCCACGCGGAAGCCCTTGGAAACGGGCTGCTGGTGATGGTTCAGGGTCATGGTGTTCATGGTCTTTCCTTTCATGGGCTTGGGTTGGAGCGCAGCGCTGCGCTGCAACCCTGCCCGTCGGCGAGACCGGGGGGTGCAAGGTGCAAGGGCGGACGGGCGGAGGGGGATCACCCGGCCTGCACAAGCGGATCGAAGTGATGACGAAGACTTGCCGGTTTTTTAAATGTGTTTTTTTACTTTTGGTTACTATGGACCTTTAATCGTTCCTTATTAGATTACAGCTACTGCTTCAACCACGATGTTTCAATAGAAAATGTGTCTGTCTCCCAATGTTGTGGAACCGGAATCTAGCAAACGATGAATATGTGTGGTTGCAGGTATATATTGGGCCCATGACCCCCTCCGGATTTTGAGAGACAAGGTCACAGTTGGGAAGCTTCGTGGCTCAATCAAATGTCTTAAATATAGGAAAAAGGGGCCACAAGACATGTGACTTTAATTTTATATTTTGTTCATTTTCTCTTGGTATTATTTTCTCTCAATTCCCAGTTTGTGACACTCAATGACTGACCCATCCCCTAGCAAGCAATTCCAACGGGTTGAGAGAGGCCCTACCCACCAATCCCAGAGGGGGATTGCAAAATTTCAACACCAGCGCATATGTAGAATTATTTGATTCCCTTTTGGAGGCAACCGAAAAAGGAGATAGAAAGGGATGAAGCCTCCCTCGAAAATAAAATTACATCCCCATGGAAAATAACCCCTGAAAATAACCCCTTGGGAAATCACCCCATGTGAAAAATATACCCTCGCTGAGGGGAAACCATAACGTGGAAAGTGCATCATCGCTGATATTTATTATTTCTGAAATTTTACTCCGCCCTGAAAATTTTCCCATACAATCCCCCCTGCTGCAGAAAATTGATGGTGAGAATTTTCTAAATGTTTCCCAATAACAAATACTATCTGTAAGCGGGGTCGCAAGCAATAATAAAGAAAAAGCTAAAGGGAGATCGGCTGAACGTTTTGAGAATGTGCTAAATGAGAAAAATGTTACAGGAAATGATGCAGAAGAAAATGAAAAAGTGTTTGACACCAGGGATATGAAGGAAGATTTATTTTGTGAGGGAGAATTAGTGACAGTACCAAAAGTTTTAAAAAATAACAAGGCTTCAGATGCTATTGTGATAGAATGCTAAATGAGTTTCTTAAATATGGTGACTCTGAGGTGGCTTAAGAGCTACTTTTGAAGCAAGGGGTTATACTGCATGGGATCCTACCTCTCCTGTATTTATTATGAATATCGGCGACGCTAACACACTTTGCAGTCCTACTATATTTGTTTCTTATACCGGTGAGTCACTGGATACCAAAACTCCGCTGTTAAGATCTATTGAAGCGCTTAACAAAGCAGCGGTTGATGTGTGTCATTATTTTGATAAAAACGTTGACCGTGTTATTGCAACATTGGGTTGGGAACAGGAGTCCAGTGACAAGAGAACACTGCAGTAGAGTTTTTGAGTTCTAACTCACAGTTTCGATAGTTATATATTAGCTGTAAGGTAGGAAGACATTTATCAAGCATTTCGAGTGTTTGAATGATAAAAAACACTAACTTTGCCTGTTTAAATGGGTGTGGTGATGGGGAGTAAAATAAATAAATAAAAGAGTTAAGAAATATTAAAAAATACTTTTTCCGTGTACGTACCTTGGGTACGTAGACGGAACGTACCAATTATAATAACAATGGCCACAATCACACCCGCCAAAACGAGACAAATCAAGAGAGCACCACCACCTATGAGCCAACGACGCTTCCTTTGGTTTTGTCGGGTTTCAGCGGCTGCACGTAATATCTTCTCCTCGGTAACAATTGATGCACGAACAGCGTCTTCCATGATACGTTCTCGTACTTCCTGTTCCAGCTCTTCATTGGAAATGGGTACAGCAGTGACCTCGGACCCTCCGCCGCTGAGATGTGTCGGGTCGGTTCCGGTCCGCCGCAAGTCGTTCTACTTCTTCGGCACCTCCGGGCGGTTCGCGCGGTTCATTAACTTCTATGTCGATCGCGTCATTCGTGTACGCCCCTGGCTCGACCAGCTGCTGTCTGCCGAGAACGTCGAACAGCAGCGTGAGATTTACGATGACTACATTCGAGAGAAGTTCTGGTCCAAACCTTTGAACTTCGCTATGGGTCGCGATGCGACTCTTTCGATGGTCGGTGTTCCCCGTGCACAGCGACAGCAAGTGGACAGTGTGGAAAACTGGGACGGAAAGCCAGTAGCCTGGATAGAATGGTAGAGGATGCTGGTATAGAATGCTAAGAATAGTAAAGAATGCTACTGCCGTTCCAGTTTCCTGATCTTTGGGTACGACACAAAAAGAAGCCAATAAATGGGCCAGCATACCAAAAAATGAGAAGTGGAGATGGTTTGTTCAATTTTCTGGGAGGTAAAGAGCCATTGCGAAATCAAATAGTCTCTTTGATAAAGAAAGCCAAAGCTCGCTATCATTTTCCAGAAACATAAAAATACAGATACTACAATGTTAAAAACCAAACGATGGTAGCATGTAAGAGATAATAACAAAACAGCAAATTTTGAGAAGGAATCTGGGTTAAGGGCAGAATTAGATTCACTTCTACCTGACTAGACGCAAGAAATCCTAGGTAGCGCAACAGTGCTGCCTAATTAAAGAGTGATGTAGGCACATTTCATTGTTTAGTTTATTTTAAACCAGAGTGCTTCGTTTAGAAGATGTTGTCATGTTAAGCAACAAATTTTTGTACAAAAGGCCAGAAAAGTAAATATGAAAAAACAACGAAGTAGAAGCAGTAAATTCCACCATCTATTTTCAGAGAAGCCTTTTCCCCATGTTTCAAATCTTTTACAAAAAATTCTAAGTGTTAAGGCTCATATGCAGTAAAATCATAAAATAAATTAAACGAAATAAATTAGATGAAAGGGTTCCACGAAAATCAGAACTTATAAAGCATGGAAATACATTGAATTAACCTCACAAACAGAAAAACTTTTTCCGAAAAAAGTTTTCTTTTCTCAAAAACGTTTCTCTGAAAAATTTTTCTCTGATAAACTTTTTTATGTCTATGTCCTTGTGAAAATTACGGTAATTTTTTAATTGTATAATAGCTTATCATTTCAACTAATCTTCAAAAGTTTATTGTGAAATAAAGTTTGTGTAAAATGACCAGATTTCTTAAATTTTAATTCTTTTAAACTAACCTGAAACTATTTGAAAACGGTACTGGAATCAAATTGTAGTGAACCTTAAAAAATAAACTGAGTTGCCGTTACTTACGTGTTATCCCGTTCACACTCAAAAAGTGAGGTTAGGTTAACCATAATGAAATATACCTAAACATGATGAAAATAAAATACTTCATTATTAAAATTATGGAAACTACAACAAAGAATTACGGAAAGCAGGCAACTCCGAACCCATTATATTAAATACCTAACCAGCTCTATGTATAGTTCAATTTCAAAAACTTAAACGAACAGGGAATTTTCCAAAAGCGTTTATCAACAAGAAAAAAAAAGTTAAACCTAAGTTAAATCAAACGTAACTTTAAAAAAAAAAAGATGAAACACATACACACGCACAAAAGAAACAAATAGATGAAACTCACGTTTTAATAATCTCTAAAATACTGCAATCACTGTAGATAATCAGAATAAGCACACAAAAATGACAAAAGATTGTCTCTGGTACACCAGATTGTCTTGTATAATTATAAAAGTCCTAAAAAGGAGAATTTCTCATCAGTCCAAAAAAACACCCAGTTTCGGACCAATGACCAATGCTAACCAAGTGGATACTACTGAGCGCATATCCGCTTACGAAAAGAATTAAGGTTGACTGGTTATTGCATAGTAAAACATTGGTATAAATATAATTGATACACTTCCCAACATTCAAAGGATTAAAATTCGTTGTGTGTCTTCGTGTAGGTATGATTGCCATTACATGGTATCGCGAAAGTACCGTTTTATGTAGACTATACAGAGTGAAAAGGATACAAAATAACTCCAATCCCTTGATTTTATTTCTTTTGCTTCTTAAAAAAAAGCCCCGAAGGAGGACTATACTTTTGACGGATAAGAATTTGTCAGCACAATAATTGAAATTTAAGCGCAATTTATTAGAAGCAGAAAATATAACAACTATACCACTAATAGCCGCCTCAGAGTACGATACAAAAAAAAACACTTGCAACATTGTGGCTACTTATATTTTTTTTTTTTTTTACAAATAATTTATTTAAGAAAAAAAAATTACACACGAATCTAATCAAGACTTAAAATGAGAGTTCCAAAGCGCAAGATCCTTCTAGATATCAAATTTCATTAAGATCTGATCACCCGTTCGTAAGTTACAAATACATCATTTTTTCGAATTACTCCCCCCCCCAACTCCACCAAAGAGAACTGATTATGTCCGGTTATGTCAGGACCTATCTTGGACTTGTGCTTATTCTTTCCACCAAGTTTCATCCTGATCTCCCCGTATTAAGCGTTTTTCATGATTTCCGGTCCCCGACGTTATTTAAATTCTGAAAAAAGGGAAATGGTTTTGCATATAGATAAAGGGTTCAGACTTAGGATAAAAATTATCCTGCTTAATCCTAGCTAATGGCTACGGCTCTTTAATTTTAACTCTCAAAACTAATTTAGTGTTACTAAAACAAATCGGAAAACCAAGTAAAAATTAACAGTATTTAAAAATATACAATAGATGAAAAATAAAATAATAGAATAAACAATAGAAGAAGAAGGATTTTAGGTATTGCATTAGGAAACAGCATAATCCATCAAATTTGTCACTATGTGATACGCAAACCAGACACGTGAATTATACTTGACGTCTTTTAAATTCTGTTATCACATATTTAAAGAGAATGTAGTATTGTTTATCTAAATACAGTTGGCCACAAAAGGAAAAACTAAAGGTCAGTTAAAAATTGACGAGCCACCAAAAAGAAGATCGTTAGAGGGTCCGTCTATTCAATTCTGCTATACGGAGCTGAAACATGGCCTGCAGCTGCAGCTGAAAACAAGGAGAAGTAATTTTGTATAGGTGTGACACTGCTCCCTCCTCATCCCCAGCTTTTACCTCTAATAACTGTGTTATTAATTTTCTCCATCAAAATTTCATGGTTCATGCCCTTTTTATATCATAGAAAAGAGCAGACATATGATTATCATTGTTTAGTGAATCAGTTATCTCTAAAATTAGCGCAGCAATAGCGTATTCAGTGGAATAACAAAACCTCAATTCAAGCTGATTTTAGTAAATAAGTTCCTTTGATGCATTGAAGTTATTTTCAAATCTTCCTATTCTGCCAGAAATGGCAAATGTCCTCGGTGAGATGGTTTGTCTCTCTATAACCCTTGATGATGATTTGCAGATTGATATTGCATTAGGAGTACAGAAAGACACTTTAAGCAAATACAATGCCATTATATCGACAATGAATCAGATAATGAAAGAAGGGACATCATTGCAACCGGCCAATGTTCAAACAAACATTAAGGCGAATAGCCCCAAAGGTAAACGCAGACACAAACGACGTAAAACCGGTAAAAATGCCATAACAAAATAAATATTTTTATTTATATAGCATATTTTTATGGGTTAGATACAAGGATGTATTATGGGAAGGGGAATACCACGTTTAACCCCCCCCCCCCTCCCTCTCCACCGAAATATCTATCTCGTGTGGTAAAAATGCAGGTAAAAAAACAATTCTAAAGACTAAAAAGAAACTCAGCAAATTCTTTTGGAAAATCCCCGAACAAAATTTGTGCTAAATCCCCCCAATTTCAAACTCTTCAGTTTAGTATTTAACTGTTCCTGTAAAGTTTCTTCTAAATTCATATTTTGGAGTCTATCAGCGTTGAAAACAAAAGAGAGCTACACGAGATTCAGTTACACGAGGGTTCAGTCACTCAGGGGTTCAGTCGCACGGGGGTTCAGTTGCACGGGATTTCAGTTGCCAGGGGGTTCAGTTGCACGGTGGTTAAGTTACACAGGAGTTGAGTTGCACGGGGTCAGTGTCATGGAGGTTCAGATATGTTTTTCTTTGTAGGGAAGTATTAATTAAAACTTTGATTTTACAACATCCTGAGCTGAACATAATTTAACTTTCAGTTCATCAAGATGGTCAAGCTGTTATTTTATTAATTCTGAGTTAACTAAAAGTGTTCAATTAATCTCTATCTCCTTCAACATAACTTATATTTAACATTCAAAAACCCCAAGAAACTGGGACTTGTCTTCAGCTAACTGAGAAAGGAGGAAATAAATTCAAATGTTCAACACCATGGAATTTTTTACATATTTTCATTTTAAAAATCGAAAAAAGAACAACGCAGCCACTTTTAAATTTTACATTTTTTTTGTGTTTTCGCTAGAAAAAGCGAAAAGAAAATCCTCGCCTTCCATACAATTTCATGAATTGGCAACCCAGCGTAGGCATTTAAAGGGTCCAGTAATCCTAAATCTATCCCAAAATATTAGATTTTTCGTAAGTGCAATTAGGAGTTGTAAGTTAAAAAGTTTTTTTGGAAATAGCCTACAGCCTTCCTTTTAATTTTTTGCGAACGTTTTTATTAGTAAAAATATACGTAACTTATGAATTAACTTACGATATGAGGGGGCTCGCCCCCTCGTCAATACGCTGCTCTTTACACTAAAGCTTAAATTGTGTCCCAATTCCTAAAGAATGACCCCTGAATCACAAAGGCCGTAGAATAAACAGTTGAAATTACTAAAAATAGTTAGCGTAAAGAGCGAGGTATTAGAAGGAGATGAACCCATCACATGTGTAATAATTTCTGTTCCCTGAATCACAAAGGCCGTAGAATAAATAGTTCAAATTACTAAGAATACGTTAGCGTAAAGAGCAAGGTATTGTGGAGGAGACGAACCCCCTTATATACGTAATATTTTATTTTCATTTTAAGTTTCAATGCTGCTCATTACTTCGAGTTCTAAAAAAATTATTTATTTTCTTATTGTTTTTTTTAATAATGCTAGAAAATCCTGCGCCCCTTAATGGAAATTCTCTTCCCTCATGATAAATTCCTCCATGGAACATGGGGGAAGAAAATTTCCATGAAGGGAGCGCTGGATTTGCTGGCATTACTTAAAAAAACAAAGAAAAAATAGATATGAAAAAGTTTTTTTTTTCAGCTGGAAATTAGTAGCAGCATTACAGTGTTACAGTGTTGTCCAAAATCTATATTTATCATACACCTTAAACAATTATTTTATATCTGTTTAAATTACAGCTTGTCAGAAAAAAAGAATTGTAAAAATAAATCCTTCGAGCTTTTTCTAAAGCTGCTCAATCACATTTGCGCCTGCTGTGTCCTCCCTGGATCATCCTAAGATGCGCAGCAGGCCTCATCTACCAAGTTCCACTTGACTAATGTTAAGGAATTTCCTGTAATCTGAGCCACTAGTCGCACTCGCGACCCATTTCCGTGCAAACAAACTTCGATTGAAAACCGTGGCCCAAAAGCAAAAACTCACCGTGATCGTTCCATGCAAGAATGAAGAGTCGAATATCGGTGCTTGCATTGCCAGTTTTCAAGACATAGCTGACATACAATGATGTCAACAGCTGTAAAAGCCAATCAGTTCAAATTTTGATTCTACAGTAATTTAATTTTTTATTTTCATATGTTGTTATAAGTACATAGGAAAGTGTTTGTCATAAACCGCCATTTTTAGTAAAGCACCAATGACGCAGTAGGTTTTAGACTTTTACAGTTAGGGAAGGAGGCAGTACCCATACTCTTTTTGAATTAATTTTTGTTCGTTTAAATCTTGATTCGCAGGTTTAATTAAAGCTTTATTCCGCATTTGTAATGAGCATTTTCAAAAATCGCTGATTTCCTCTAAAGATTGTTTTAGACATTCGTTGGACTGACCGCATATCAAATAGTAAGCTCCACCAAAAATGTAGTTCTATCTCACTTTCTAGGGTCATAATGGCAGGAAGGTTGAAACGGCTCTAAAGTTTCTTACAGATAAGGAATGACAAATTGGCAAATCTTAAAGTTTTGACCTTTTGTCTTTGGTCAAGCGAAAAATAAGTGTGGACCCAAGTACGTTTGAAAAAAAACTAGTCACATTGTCACAAAATAAAAAGCTGGGAGAAAAAAAAAATCCCTAAGTCCTCAGCTGCTAAATTGGGATCTTTTTCTTTTTCTTTTTTTTTTCAAAATAACAAAACTATATTCAGTCTTTTGAAGGGTTTCCTTGAGGTAAGTTCTTGTTTTTTTCCTTTAGGTGATTATTTTTGGCGTGATTTCAAGTGATATTATTATGACTTTCGACATTGCATTGAAAAGGGACAAAAATCCTCAGGATCATCAATATTCTCAAAGAATATGAACAATCAATCAGCATAAACCGGAATCATCGCATCAGTAGATCCTCCTTGTCATCATTCGGCCATGGTCGGAACCATTTTGTTCTCTGCGTCGAAGACGGCTACCGACCGAAAGGAAATAACAAATAGCATCAGTGATCAGAGTTGAGGTTAGCCGCAAAGATCTGATGTCTGTATCTTTTCTCTCAGGCGGCTGTGCTCTTTGGCTGCATTGTCTAAAATCGCAAATGCACGTTCGAACTGACGCACGTGGACCAGTTCGTGACTGCGCGCCACGTCAAGAGACGCGGCCGTTTGCCCCAGAATGGTGTGGCCCAGTGTCAGCGCCAGAGTGTACTGACCCGTCGGCAGATGAGTGACAAACCACTGAGTACCACCGCCGTGGAATTCAATCACTCGTCCGCGAATCTGAACACGACCGCCTGTACACAATCCCACACCACCGATTAACAACCCCATCACCGTATACGGCGACGCCCAGACAAACCAATTCTCATCGTCCTAGCACATCCAGAAGCACCAAACTCTCCAAAGCACTGGACCTCCCTAACTCCCCCAAAGAGAGCGGTTCCAGTCCGATTACCTCAATCACGTATCTACGACATTTGCTTATTATACCCACCAGGCTTCATCTCGATCTCTCCACTCTAAGCGTTTTCCAAGATTTGTGGTTTCCCCCTCCAGCTCCCCCAATGTCACCAGATATGGTCATGCTTTAGAATAAGAGCTCTGAGACATGAACTCAATTAATCTAGAAAACTGGGTCTCCCTGAAGATCGGGTTTTCAGTACTAGAACCGGCACTCCTCGAAATCTTACATCGGGGCAGCAGTTTGCTAATCTAACAACCCTGCGGCACTTAAGTTCAGAACATCGGCTTGTTATTTCCGATACGCAAGGAAATATAATAAATTGAATTTCAGTTCTAACAGTGTTAATGATTCTATCATGACTATCGAATGTACTATCATTATATCTACATTACTTTTTCTTTATTTTACCATATGTATTGGAGACAATCCGGCGGCCGATTTCGCGCGCCACCTGGGTGGCCAGGCTCGGCGCCAGGCCGGCGATCTGCTTGAGATCGTAATAAATCAATTCGCTCATGACGGAGAATTAAACATATGATGTTTGGTTAGTCAATATGTTTAGTGGCGCTCAATCCCGGTTCGGAACTGGCCGCTGCCGGCCGGGTCCGGGGTTCCGAGATCTAGCCCCCCCCGGTACCGGGCCGGCTCAATTCCATAGGTCAGCCTCTAATTTTGTGGATTGGTGTAATTTTATTGCTATTTTATCCGACACATAATTCTAAAATACCTGCATAAAAAAGAAATACAAATGGAAACACCCCGGATAATTTCATTCGTTTAAAGTAAAAATCTTATTTGACGTCTAAAAAACCCTTTATGAAAAATTTTGACTCCGTGGGCTCAAAGTTTTCAAATACCCTCCCCCCCCCTGAATAAAAAAATAGTTAGAAAAATGGGGCTTCAAGTAAATACATAATTAGAAGAGATTTACATATTGCTGTCTTAACATTATTAACAAGGTAAATTCAATGACAGTTATATGGATGAATTTTTTATTCGGGTTTAATGAAGCCGGTTTACGTTTTTATGGAAATCCTACATTAAAAGAATATAAAGCGGGTTTTTAGATGTATTGTATTAAAAGATACCGAGAATAGAATTTTAATGACATTGAAATAAATAAAAAATAAATCTGAAAAAAATGAAAAAAACAAATAAGTAAAAAAAACTCCATTACTGTGCTTCTTTTATTTTCCTAAGGTTACAAAGTCAGCTTCGTGTTACCTATGTAATAATATATCTTTTATTTCTGAGAAATCGACTTATTATTCCCGCTTCCGATAATTTACAGATACCTTATACTCTATCAATATGATCTGACTTTAATCCTCTGATGGCTTGTACCGTAATTTTGAACACTCTACCTAAGTGTGCACAGGGCCGCCCCTCGCTTGGGATCCTTAAAAAGTATTTTGGAGAATTTCTTGCCAACTCAGCAGTCACCCAGCCCGAGACTTCGTCCTTCATCCAAGGTGGTTGAGCATCATCAATGCTCGCGGTACACAGGATTGTGGTCCGGCCGGCTTGGATATAGATGCTGCCCGGCGCAGAGCGGGTGAAACCCCGTTTGATGGAGATGGGACGCAGCGCGTCGATTGTACGGCCGTCATTACGTGTCATCGGATTCGTGATCCTGTCTTTCGGTGAGTTTGTCGTGTGGAGCTGCAAAATGCGGATTCCGCCCCGTTGACCTACAATGTTTTTGCCCATTACCGCCCCCTAGCACCCTCTCCTAATTTTGCTACAGCATCGGGAGGTAAGATAAGATATTTATTTCAGAAAGATCTCTATCACAATGCCAGAAAGGGCCGAATTGGCACTTCGGAGTCAACAAATCACATGGTTGCAATAATTATGGCAGAAATGCAAAAAAACAACAACGAAAAAGAAAAATCATACTGAATAATCATTTATGAGTCAATAATTAAACTGTAATAAGTCAATGTTTAAACAAATTTCACCGTTTGTTTTATCGTATTCGGTAGAATTTTTCTTATGAAAAAGATCACCTTAACGTACTTCAAAAACAGGCAATATTCTATTTTCAGTTAATTTCAACCAATTGTTGATGTATTTCCCAATGTAAAAAAAAAAAAAAAAACTAAAAAGAAATATTAGAATTTTGCATATGTAGTTGAATAAATGGATAAAGCTGAAACTCGGCTATAGAATGATCGAAAGTTTTTTTGTCTTAAGCTAGCTGTCCCATTCGCTTAAGTAATGCAATATCCCGTGCTATTGGAGCTGCTAGTCCCTCGTATCCAGCTAAAAACTTCTATGAGATTTAAAGTTGTTCTGGAAACAACATATTCTCGGTGAAACCATTCAATCTGTACCAGCACACCCATAGAATTATCTCAATTTTCGGCTGATAAGAAAAATTGGTGGAACATTATTATCTGAGTTTCATTTGTCTAGTATGTTGTTCGATAATAGAAGTAAGTTTGAAGTGACATTAAAACATCCAAATGAAAAATCTTAGAAAGTCGTGGTTCTCAGGCATGACTACCCAAAACCGAAAATGGGGGGGGGGATTGATTTGGGTGCCCTTGGTACATCAAGCACGAAAGAGAGGAAATAAAATGAAGCCCATGACTCCGACCAGATGTTTTAAACAGACACCGAGTCATTGGTATTTTGCTTTCATACTTTGTTTTATACCCTGCTTCCAAACAAACAAGGACCCATATTGACTTTTTTTTACATAGTGCAGGCCGGAAAATAACACAAACAAATTATTGCTTAAATCGGCCATTATTTTTACAAAATTCTAACTTGAGTGTAAAGAACGAGGTTTTGACGAGGTGGTGAAATTCCTCATATAAGTGATATGAGGGGTTCACCTCCTCGTCAATACCTTCCTCTTCGCGCTAAAGTTCGAATTGTGTTCCTTTATTGACGAGGGGACGAACCCCCTAATATACGTAATAATCTCTGTTCGTTTTAAGTTTTAATTTTAGTCCTTAGTACTCAGTAGGATGTTTGTATTTGTAAAATTAATCTGTTTGTAAAAACCAAACAGAAATTTTCTATTTAGCTAATTTTTTTTTATCCTTCTCTGTTAAATTTCCTAGCGATGTAAAATTGGCTGAAGGTGGACCGTCTCTTACCTAACCCAAAGGACCATGTTCGTTCAAAAGCCCTGGTTGAAAGTCCTGTCGAACTTTCACCAAATTTTCTCAATTTTTCCATAATTAACCGTCTCCGTGGCTGCATCTTGGCCAATGGGAGATATCACATAAAAAAGTTTGTCTATTAACTCCACAAAGAAACCAAGGAAATGATCACCCTTTACTGCATTTGATATTTCCTAGTATCTTCCAAATAAACATTAGGAGGGATGCACATTTGAAATTAATGAGCTTAATGACCTCGTTTTCTCAAAATATTGCTCTGCCAAAGTCAAACTTCGCAGAAAATTAACTTAATAAGCTCTTTTTCTCGAAGACATCCTGAGCTAAATTAAACTTTAACTTAAAGTTATGCTTGGCACCAATCTGTAATCAGTAGACTAATAAAATTTCATAAGCCAATTTTGGTGGCAAATTTCGAAAAAGGTGTAAACCATTTAGCGAACTGAATAAACTTTTATGGGAAGTTGGGGCTAAATCTTTTGAGGAATGGGAATCAATGGACAAAATTCGACTTGTTTTTTAAGTAGTTTCTTATGTTGCAATAGCTAATGGAATAATTAGGCATTTAGAAGACCATAACACAACCTGACCTTTTTCAGGTGATCAGAAGTTACGAGCCTGAGAAAATTTGCCCAATTTCTGAAAAAGGGGAGAACATCCCACAAAAATCAAATGATCCTGATGAAAATGGACCATCAGATTCAGCATACCAGAGAACCCTAATGTAGAGGTTTCAAGCTCATGTGTAGGAAAATGTGGAATTTTGCATTTTTTGCCGGAAGAAAGATCACGGATGCCTATTTTTTTGGTTTATTTGTTTTCTCGAGGGATAGGATCGTAGAAGCTCGAGAGAGGGCTAAGGTATGTCAAAGTAAGGGGAACCTCACTCGTTTTGAATACGACAAAAAGAAAAACACTTATGTGGCTTGGACCTGTTCTCCTAATGGAGAAGACCGTATGCCTAGAATAATTCTATTAAACGATAGAATACGATAAAAAAAGATAAAAAAAAAAAAAAAAACAATTCGAAGAATCAAATAAAAGAGGCAAAAGAGGAATAACAAAAAAAAAAATGCTACCATTTCGGAAAAAAATAGCTCAGTAATTAGATCTACTATGTATTTGTAGATCCAATTTGGGTAATTATTACTGTCGCTGAAGGAGGCGTTATGGCATTAACACAACAATTGTCACAGCTGTCAGCTGAGAGACCAGAACACCATCTGCCTACAACATCTCATAACCCTTTTACATCCCCATCTAAAGCAACAAGATGTAAGTGCCATAGTCATTGTATTTTTTTTTTTTTTTTTTTTTTTTTCATTTCCAAAGGCAACAATATACAAATTGACAAAAAAAAGCAACCTGACCTAAGCTTCATTAAATAAAAAACAAGTTTTTTCGACTGTAAGTAAGGAGCATATCAAAACCCAAAACAATTAGAAATTGTTCCTTATATGAGGGGGACTATTTTGCATCAACCCTCGCTCTTTACGCTAAAGTTTGAAATTTTGTCACAATTCTTTAAAAAGACTTCTAAAAATAAGGGCCGTTAAATATGGAAGAGAAATATTTTTAAAGAATATTAAGGTTTTAGCGCAAAGAGAGAGAGTCTATGGAGGGTAGTGCCATTTATTGTTAGTTTTGCATTAACACTTTTTGTTTATATTGGAATTGGATGATTTTTGACTTGTTGGGTGCAATGGGTGGATCAGATTTTTGAAAAAAAATTTCAATTGGGAAAAGTGACTTTTGCAACTTTGAATGTGCAATCTCAAAGGTGTTGCCTGTTGCCAGTAATACCAAATCATCAGTATGTTGCAAATTGGTATGCAGGAGGCTTTATCCCAGAGAAATAGGGAGAACAGGGGGCAGCTCAGCAACTGTGGAGTATGCGCCTTTTCCTCCGCACCCTGAACCCACAGCTGTTTGCCCGCCTATACACTTGGCGGCGCGAAACCAACCAGGTCAAGGAATTTGAGGCCAGCCATGCAGGCGCCCAGTCCGACCGATTTCTCGACAGCCCGTTTGCCTTGATCATCAACGGTGAAGGCGGAGTTCGTCGCCGACTTGAGGGAGACTGCCCGAAAATCGATTTCCCGATCCTCGACGACCTCATGAAAGAGGGCGCCACGGACAGGGCCCTTTTTAAGAGTCAAAGTGATCAGAGCACAGCTACCCCCCCACACACACAAACACGTATTTTTTTCCTGATATGCATTCAATAGATATTTTGAAACAGTTCTTTTATCCAACATAGTCCAAATATCCTATAACAAGGCTTTTGAGGTAGATACAAACCACCAGAACCTAAAGGCAAGGGTTGTAAGTTATGCCCCTGGGGCATTTAAGGTTCTTATGGAATATATGGTAGTATAAACTTTCGAGGTGGCTCTAGAATGTTTCGAGAGGGCTCATTCTAAAGGCAATGAATAGTTCTAGTGCTCTTTTTAAGTGACCAAAAAATTGGAGGGCAACTAGGCCCCCTCCCGCGCTAATTATTTTAAAGTCAATTAAAGTCAACAAATCAAAATTCTGAGATAGCCATTTTATTCACCATAGTCAAAAAACTTTATAACTATGTCTTTGGGGACGAATTACTCTCCCACAGTCCCCATGGGAGGGGTTACAAGTTCAAAACTTTGACCAGCTGGGCCCACGGGGTTGATACGCACACCCCGGGGAAAAAAAAACAAACACGCACCCGTGATCTGTTTTCTGGAAAAAAAAAAAAAAAAAAAAAAAAAAATCGAATTCCACATGTTTACAGATATGAGCTAGAAACCTCTGTAGCAGGGATGTCTGATACGCTGAATCTGATGGCGTGATTTTCATTAAGATTCTGTGACTTTTAGTTTCTCCTTTTTTTTCGAAAATCAGGCAAATTTTCTCAGGCTCATAACTTTCGCCACCCTAACAGCTAGTATTTGATAATAATGAAAACTATCGTATATGCAGAAGTTTTTATAGCTGACCCACCAGGCCGTGATAGCAAATAAAGAGGGCATGGTCACTTTCTTTTGGAATCGGAATAAACTCTGGATATGCCTCATGATGTCATCTATAAATATGTTCCTGTTACACAGTATCTCCATGTATTGTTCTAACTAGATTTTCAGAGTTTAAAACAGTTATGTACCCCCTGAACGTATGTGACTTATCGATGCTACTATGATTGTAATGGCTGCTACTGTTGCTGCAGTAGATGACGGTCATTATTATCGTCATGATGATGGTTGATGGATGAATCTCTGTTTTTTTTTTGCCAGGAGAGTTTTTGAAACGATCGCAATCTTTCGAAAAAATCTATCATCGTGGATGACATAAATGTAATGTGAGTCACAAAGGGAGACGCGGACGTCGTAGTAGTTGTATGCTGTACCGGCAATAGGTGTGCAGTCAAGTCGGCCCTTCGTACGTCAAACATCGCCAAAGGTCAGGATCTATGTACGAACTGTGGAAGCCTATGTAACTCAGTCATCATCACAGCTTACATACGAATATGCAGTTATGAAAACTCCTATCCCGCCCATGAGAAGCTTTTGGTACAGAGCTCTGAACTTGGAACCTCCTCTAAGCCCGCGCTCCAACGTATAGATCGTACTTCTACACCATAGGCGGGAACGGAATTTTCTTTTGTATGGATATCTAAGCTGTGAATAGCTCCGACTTTTTCACTGAAGGGCTCTACAAAAATTTGGAGGTTTCGAACCAAAGCGAAGGAACAATCGAGCTATAAAATTCCAAATAAAGGTAGGATTTTCGTCGATAACAAGGTTAGGTTGTTGTCTCAAATTACGGTGACTATGCCTCACTCAAGGGTAATTTCTAGGTTTTTGTTTAAATTGCCAAAATGCCGTGGACTTCGATGTCCTAAGGAATAGAAATTGTCTCGCATAGTTCGATATTTGATCGAGGAATGTTTTATTGAAACATGAAATAATTTCTATTTATTTTAAGTTGATTTGTTCAAATTGTTTTATTTTTTTAAATAAATAACTACTACTACAACTACTAAAAGCTCAACAAAGTACCAAGCCACAAAAGGCCAAAATAGCTGTACACGCTCCTTCTCCATCTCAATCTATTCAAAGCATCCCTCTTTACACCCTTCCAGGAAGTTCCCATTTCCATTTAATCCTTCTTTAGGACATCCTCCCACCCCATCTGAGGACAACCTGCTTTTGAAAGGGTGCGCCAAGCAGATCGACATTGGACTGTATCTGGCTGTCGGCGGCGTTGGAGAGAATGACCAGCGGGATCTCTTGCCCGACGCGGGCCAGCGGCGCCGGGACGTCGGCATGCGGCCCCCAGGTTGGGACCGCTTCAATGATGGCATTCGCATCCTCTGGCCTGAAGGTAATATTCCAGCGTCGGCAGCTGCGCTCCAGCGCCCGATGAAGAACGTCCGCGTAGGGTTTCCAGTCACCAAGCACTTCATCGGGTGATTTCTGTTTATTTTATGATTATAAGTCTTCTTCTACTTTTATTAATTGCAAAAAAAAAAAAAACAACAAAGAAAAGGACTTAACCATATATAAACTTAAGACAATAAGAATAATAATTCAAGTCACGTAATAATTCAAACTTAAAACGAACAGAAATTACTAGGAAGGAATGAATGTAAACCAAAATGGGCAGAAATTGCATGGAATAATCAGATCGAAGTTAAAACAGACAGGAGCTACCAATTTCTTAGAGCGTTGGTAGGCTTTCTTTGAGGTGGTAGGTGAAAATCGCGCCGAATGGGGGGTTGGGAGCCGCATAAAAAGCATCGCCCTGGAATGATTTATCCGGTAAGTCGAGAGGTACTGCTTCCATGTACATCAAGGTTTTTTTGACAGGGAAGAGGACTGCATCCTTTTCGAACATCTCTTTGTTGGCACCCCGCAGCGGAGAGTAGTCGTCGAGTACGTAAAACCCTCGACCAAAGGTGCCCACAACCAAATCGTTCATAGTTTATAAGGCAATACTACACTATCAACAGTACTGCCGTGTCGAAACGAGTAAATAAATAAGCGAAGCTATTTAGTTAAAATGTAACAACACTTTTCGTCCTTAAAAAATCAAGCATCATTATATAAGTATAAACTCATACAGTATAAAAAACACTTATAAAAACACATAAAAACACAGTATAAAATTACAGTATAAATAAAACATATTTATGCATGTTTAGGTTTTTTCCTTACCATTTCAGTCAATGAGATGAAGAATTTTCCTCGCCTTCTAATTATGTGGGACATGCGTCCTTGTGAGATACTTCTTTTTATTTCGGAAATAACGATGTCATGACAGCTTACTCACCATTTAATGTTTATGAAACCAACAAGACAGCAGAACTTATCACTCTACCAAATTATCAGCTTCTATTTTATAATTATGTTGTTTGTTTTTTGTTTTTGTTTTTTGCAGGTAAACAACGATGATTATAGAAAATTGCTTTCAAAGCTAATGGAGAGCTTCATAGCCATGCTATCTTTTTGAAAATCACACCGGAAAAAAGATCACGGATACTTCTTAGATAACTTCGAAGACCACACTGCCTTTCCATGACGAAATTATAACAGTTCAAAATAGGGATGAAACCTTTTAATCGACAGTGAATAGCTATAAAACTTTTAACTGGATATTTTGAACACATATACCATGTTCATCATCAGCAGTAAAAGTAAAAGACATCAATAAAACAAACAAAATTTAGACCAAACAAACTAATTACGGTTTAATGGTCATTCATTTATTCTGGCTTGTTTTTTTTTGTTCTATCCATTGTTTCTTCTGCTCTGTTTGAGTTTCAAACAGTTCGTGGTAACGAACTGTAGTGAGGAGCGACCCGCCTCAATAGTAACCGAAACTCTGAAAAACGGAATTTTGATACCAATAGTTACATCAAAAGAATAAAATTTGTATGCTGATTTTAAAAATATAATTTTCATCTAGTTTAGTCTTACCCATCAAAAGCTACGAGCCTGAGGTGCGTCATGGACAATGCATGATTGCGGAAAGCCATATTGGACCAAAAGATGGTGAAATTTACCTACTCAATGCACACATCCCAGAATATCAGCAAGCAAGCCAATTATTGCAGCATGAACCCCGCCGCCCACGAAAATTACTGCTTAAAAAACGTGAGGTAAATAAGCTCATGGGTGCCGTTAATCGGGAAGGATATACAATTGTTCCCTTGCGGGTTTATTTTGACAAAAAAGGCCTCGCCAAGCTTGAATTAGCAATATGGAAAGAGAAAATTTTTGTTGTTTCTAGTGATATATGTGTGTGTGTGTGTGTGTGTGTGTGTGTGTGTATATATATATATATATATATATATATATATATATGTATAATTCTCAAAGAGTGGAGCATTACCGCAATAGCTTGCAATATAGTGGTAGTGCTCCACCCTTTGAGAATTATATATAATTGCAATGTGTCTGCTGAGAATATATATATATATATATATATATATAGATATATATATATATCGCCATGACAATCCTGTGAAAAAAAGTGATTTATAGTTTCTAATGCCCCGTTTGATTATTATCTAAACCGGCTTGGGAGGGGAAGGGAGTTTTAGGTAGTTTTTTAATATATGTTTAGCTGTGGTACCTACATTTACCAATCTTGGTAGACATGTCCCACACACACCCTCAATAAGAAGTATGAAACGTTACCTTTTGGGAAGCTATTAATGATTTAGATTAAAATTATTTTGTTTATTTAATTCATTTGCTTTTATAAGTCTCTTGGATCCCTGTCAATTGAAATTTTTCAATCAAATAATCCAGCACTGATCATGTAATCTTCAATAGGAAACCTGAAGTTTAGCTTCTCTTTCCAGCTTTGCTTAAGGATCTTGATTGCTGTGGAATCTGACACATTGTACCCAAGATGCTCTTCAAATTCTGTTCTACAAAGCATAGCTGGTACAGTTCGCCTTCCATGACCTCCATAGCTTTGCTGAAAACGCTTAGAAATGTGGCAAGTTCACCTAGCTACGAACGTTTCGCCATGAACCGACAAGCCTTGGCGCAAAACAAGCCGCTGGTCGAATGTGCGATGTATGAGTTGGAAGGACAGATCACCACCATCATTCCTGGAAAAACCCCCTGCCTCCGCTGCTTGCATCCCGAGCCTCCGCCGGCCTGGAAGCGGGAATTTCCCGTCTTCGGTGCTGTCTCGGGAACCGTCGGATGCTTGGGGGCGATGGAGGCGATCAAAGTCATTTCCGGCCTGGGCGAACCGCTCGCGGGGCTTTCCGCATAGTCAAAAACCATTATAACTATGTCTTTAGGAATGACTTACTCCCCCACAATCCCTGTGGGAGGGGCTGCAAGTTAAAAACTTTGACCAGCGTTATTGGGAAGTGTACAGACGTTTTCAGTGGGATT
The DNA here is from genome assembly GCA_010016025.2 of Alatinidae sp. Z8VKAUB7J3. Classification (NCBI taxonomy): domain Eukaryota; kingdom Metazoa; phylum Cnidaria; class Cubozoa; order Carybdeida; family Alatinidae; species Alatinidae sp. Z8VKAUB7J3. The sequence goes on along the minus strand of JAAAKM020721499.1, from coordinate 181,119,752 downwards.
CTTTTGGCTTGTGGGGTGTGCTTGAGGGGAGGGGGCTACGTGGGAGGATCTTTCCTTGGAGAAATTTATCATGAGGGAAGAAAAATTCAATGAAAAGGGTACAGGATTTTCTAGCATTACTGAAATCACGGTCTCGGCTCGGGTGAGCGCCTTCACGGCACGATTGGCGCGACTGGCGCCACCGTGATGATGGATGATGGTGGGCGCGTCAGAATAACCAACATAGAGTCCGGCGGCTCGCGCTCGCAAGCAAAGATCTACATCTTCGGAGTACATCCAAAAATCCGCGTTCCAACCGCCAAGTTGATCAAAGACCTCGCGGCTGACCATGAGCACCGAGCCGGACACCCAGTCCACGGGTGTGACACCTTCGCGACGCCGCGGCCCGGCACCACCCGGCCCAAATGCTGAAGCGCGTCCAGCAGCGCCGGATCGGCCGCCCGGTCCCAGCCAGCCAGGGCGGTGGCACGGCGCTGAACGGCGAAGGCCAGCAGAACCACCAAAGGCAAGGCGGCGATCCAGAACCAGCGGAGCAGGGTGAAGCCGGCAATCTCGATCACGACGGCCTCCGGTCGTCATTGCTGGACTATGGGCAACGTACCAGAGAAAGAAGAGACTCAGCGATGTCGATGCACGGACTGACGAACTGGGGGATGCTGTGATAACCAACTGCGTCGACGCTGCACAGGGCATCGAAGACACAGTGGAGCTGCAGAAGAAGACTGAGCAGGTGAGCATGCAAACGGACTTGCTTCTTCATGTTGTTGCTCCTATTTGCTGCCTCTCAAATGAATATCTGGCAATGGAATGCTATTTTACTCTTTCCCCATGCAATGTCTTGCCTGATTAGCTTCTTGATTGGACGTGAAATGTACACCAGTGGTCAGGAAGAATTTAAATTTGAGTCAGACCACAATAAAGACCATAACCTCAAATAAACTTTTATTGGAGGATTTCACTGGGTTCTTTTCTAAATTAGTCTATAGTGGCAAGATTCCAAAGTAAGATTCAAAACGCCCGTTTGCTCAACAGCTTCACTACCTCTTAACTGAGCCAACACAGTCCCTCGGTAGCCTTTGTGTATTCTTTTAGGTCTCGTTTGACTAAACTGAATAGTTAGAGGTAGTAAAACGGTGCAGCATTTGTGAAGAAGTGTCATCTTACTGCTAAAAACCAATAAATAATTTAATGAAGCGAAAAATTCTAAATCCCTTAAATGATTAAAAAATTGGGCTCTGTTTAGATTTGCATCCCTCTTCGAAAAAACAATATCCCTGGCTTCTGTTACCCGACATGTGAGTAACCCGCCTCACATAAAAACGAATTAAAATCATTACTATAGCTTTGCATTTCGCAAGTGATTTTTTAATGAAAGTTCTTAAGCCGAACTGGCCAGACATTCAGTCAAGCATCAACAGAAACAAATCAGAGTTTTTAACACATATTTTCCTTTATAGTACTATAATATATCTTTATAGTAGTTTCATAATACTAAATAGTACCTTTATGGTACTAAATGGCTTATTTTTAGTTTTTACTTTCATTTTCACTTTATTTTGGAAAATCGGCTCCAACTTTACGCCCGCCCCCCCACAGGATTTTGACGAAATTACGCCACTGGTACCATATATTTGGAGTGTTTTGCACAAGCCCAAGATCTTCGTCCCCGACGAGGTCCCGTTCGTCTTCCAGAGCTCGTAGCCGTGTGTACCGTCGTTGGCGCTGAAGTAGAGCGTCGTGCCGACGACGACGAACTGCCGTGGGAAGGCGCCGAACGGCCCCGGGCGGATGTTGATCAGTGGGCGCGTTCCCGCCGTCGTCCCATCGGTGCTCCACACCTCATAGCCGATGTTGGGCGACGTCGCCGAGAAGTAGACGAGACCCTTGTATTCCGTGTAGCCCGATGCGCGCGCAGCAAGTCCACAACTGTGACTTGCACCAAAAGGATAATATATTTATATCATTTGACTCGTTAGTTTTAGTCCTATGCATTCGCTAAGTCTGAATTATGATATTACTTTGGTTTCTCCTTGGAAAAATGATTTAAACTTGCTTAAAAATACAAAAAATTTCCAGGTTTTGTATGTTTCTGAAAATTGTTCAGTGTGTTTTTTATTTGCTTGTTTTTTTTTGAAAAATGAAATGCAAATTTTAGTAGTGCAATTTAGAAATTAACCTTAAAAAGCTTCAAAATCGCGTATTTTAAATATTTTACTCCCAAGCATTATCTACTAACGAAACGAAAAGCAGGTCATACCCGAATGGGATGGGATAGGGAAAGATTTAACGGAAGTGAGAACTTCTTGGGAGGGTGTAAAGAGGGAGGCTTTGAATAGATCGTGATGGAAGAAGAGCGAGCGTAGATGTGTTGTCCTCAGGGTAACACTTAAGAACATGTTGGACTAATGCCATAGACACTCTATAATGAGAAAGCCATTTAGCAAAAAAAAAATCAATATGCAAATTTTGTTTTAATTATTCATGTATGTTGAGCCAAAATCAAAACATGCATTAATTCTAAAATGTTCAGGAATGAAAAAAAAAAAAACAAGTTTTTTTTTTAACTACAAGTAAGGAGTAACACTAAAACTTAAAACGAACAGAAATTATTCTGTATATGAAATGGGTTGTCCCCTCATCAATGTCGACCTCTTTATGCAAAAGTTTTTTTTTTATTGTTATATCCATATTCAAAATGTAATCTGTAGACTTCATTTTGTCGCTTTATTTTTTCATCTTTAGTGTATGGGCCACATCTTTTCTTGATATTGTTTTTCAATGATTTTCCAGATTCTATAAAATCAGAACTTACATCAAGAGGTTTACTCGATTCATGAGTCACAATTCTATTGCGGAATTATTTCTCTTAAGTATATCAAAGTGAAGTCTTGACCCTAAGTCAACATTAAATCAATTGTGTTATATCAAAAAAGGGCCGCCTAAGAAAAAGCACCAACCAGTTAAAAGATAAACCATAGTAAACCAAAAACCTAGGACAATACACATAGAAAAGGATAAGAAACCACTACAGCTCCTACTACCATCGCTACAGAAACTGATATTACTACAACTCTTTCTACTACCCCCCCACACTACTACAGCAGCTACTTCTATTAATAGTACTATGACTAATACTGCTACTACTACAACTACTACTGTTACTGCTGCTGCTACTGCTGCTACTACTACTACGCAAGTTACAAACTTTGATCAGTTTTTACATATAGTAGTGGTTACTGGGAAGTGTACGGGCGTTTTCAGGGGGATTTTGTTTGGTTTGGGGGTGGGGCTGAGGAGAGGGGGCTATGTTGGAGGATCTTTCCTTGGAGGAATCTGTCATGGGTGAAGAAAAATTCAATGAAAAGGGCGCAGGATTCTCTAGCATTACTATAAGAAAACAATGAAAAATATACATGAAAACGTTTTTTCAAATGAAAGGAAGAAGCAGAAAGCAGAGTAACTGAAATATATTGCAAGAAAAGAGTAACTATATAAGCAGAGTAACTATTGCAAGAAAATGGCACAACAACAACAAAAAACATAGCAGTCTAGAAAATGGGAAAAAGAGTCTTAAAACAGATAGGAAGTAATAAAAGTTAAATAAAACGTGATTAATACTTAATATTGTTTTTGAGGAGGATTTAAGAACTTTAGGACAGGACCATATGAAAAAAAATTGTTTTATTAGAACTGCTATATTTGCCCAAAGATTACAGGACAGATTAAATGCATTAGTAAAATATATTAAAGACAACAATCTGAATCAATCCATAAAAAAGGAATACGTTTGCTACTAATGATATCAATTATTAGTCTATAGTCGGTAGTGGGAGTGTCAGGATTAAAAATGATTGGATTTGAAAAAACGAAAAATCTTACAGAATCTAGGGATTTAGGAAAAAATATTTGAATCTATGTGATGATTTTCTAAAGTAATCTCTTCAAAGGAAAATATTTTCTCTCGATTATAAATAGAAAGGTCTAGCGTCTTTTTTAATAGTCGAAAGTTGTTGGTGGCCAGCCAGTCCTCCAGATCCATTATTTCCTCAGACACATCCAGTCATAATTTTGAGATAGCCATTGCGTTTACTGTGGTTGAAAAGTCGAGAACTTATATTTTTAAGGATGACAACTCCTCTACAGCCCTCAAGGCAAGGGTTGTAACTTGTGTCCTAGTGGGATATAAGCTCTTTATAGAGAAGGTGATCATATAAACAAAAATTAAAATGAACAGAAATTATTCCGTATATAAAAGAGGATATCCCCTCCCCAACGCCCCGCTCTTTACGCTAAATTTTGACTCTGCCTCACAGCTCCACTTTTTAAAACAATAAAAAACTTTAGCGTAAAGAGCAAGGCGTTGAGGAGGGGACAACCCCTTTGATATACGGAATAGCTTCTGTTCGCTTTAAGATTTAATATCGCTCCTTACTTGAAGTGAAAAAACAACTTTTTTTTTAATTTAGTTTCTGGCATGTTTTGATTTATGCTCTCCGCAGATGAATAATTAAAACGAAATTTGCATATTTATTTTTTTCGGCTAAATGGCTTTCTCATAGTTTTGATCGAATGATTTTTAGAAAAAAAAGCAGCGGGGAAGGTGGTCTAGTTACCCTCCGATTATTTGGTTACCTAAAAAGGCAACTAGAACTTCTAGTTTTTTACGAATGTTTTTATTAGTAAAAATAAATTTTATTAGTTAAAGATTTACGTAACTTACAAATTAGCAAGGCGAGCCCCCCCGGGCCAAAACAAACCCTGGAAGTCACCTTCGGCTTCCTGTGCCCCAACGGCGGACGGGTCGTCACTGAAGAGCAAGCCAAGACGCTGGTGGAGGGCCAGGGCGCGATCGAGCTCGACGTCCCCGCCCTCCGCGCGTCGGTCGGCGGCGACGTCGTCGAGCTCTGGTCCGGCGAGCCGAGCGCCCACCTCAAGAACCCCCAGATCGGCACGATCACGACCCGGGTCTCGACCCGCGGCCGCCACAATTTTGAATTCGCTCTGAGAATTTAAATTTAATTTAAACCCCCCAGAAAAGCATGAAAAATTAGTTTAGGTTATATTCCATTAATCTTCATTAGTCTCATCCTTGAGCGACAACAGCCACCAAATATTTGTCTATTTTTTGGCTCTCCTGAAAAGTTGCAAAAACTGCCAGACTGCGCACTTTTAATCATCACAGCTGAGCTCTGCTAGATTATCATGGCAAAGACATTCCAATTCGAAAAATGGGGGGAAATAGTTAAATTTGCTACTGCCTTTTTTTATGTGACAGAAAAGATTGGAGGGCAAATAGCCCCCCTCACAAAAGACTTCTTCCCCCAACATTACCCAATCAATTTTGAAGTAGCGATTTTGTTCAACATACTTCAAAGGTCAACTATCTACGGTTTTGGTGATGATATAACCCCCCCCCCCTAAGCCTTTGGGGAAGGGGTGTTTTCTGTATTTGTATCAGGTGTTGAAAAATTTCTTTTTTTTAAGGTTTATTTGGAATTTTTAGCGAAGCTGAGAAACGTTTTATTCTTTAATAGTACTTCAAATATACAATTTAATTCTAATTAAACCAAACATAAATAATTAATAGAAGAGACCACAGGGAAAGACTAAATTAAAGCAAAAGACTTAAATGAATCAATATATGAATGAGTCCAAAAGCCATTTGACTGGGGTACAGTTTTCTTTTCTAGAGTTTTGAATTACAATTAAATGATACTATTGGACAGAACAATCTTTAAAATAATAGACTGCCTGAGAGTCAAGTTCCACTTTACATGGTGCCAAAATGCCGGGAAAAGCAACCCCCGTAAAATCTGTAAGTTTGTGAAAAAATAATGATTCTGGAATGTCTATCTGATCCGAAACTTCACTGGCTAAAACATCTTCAACACCTGACGAAAGAATTATTTTTTAAAAGCACATAAAAGACATGTGACAAAAATGTAAATATTTTACTGAAGAATATTTTCCTTAAATTGAATATTATATTGAGTTAGTTCAACTCTTATCATATAGAATTGCAACCATTTCCGTTTTCGCTGATTGGATATTTGAAATCGCGAATCTGTAATAGTTTAGAAACGAATTTGGGCTATATATTTGCACATCAGGGGGGTGGGGGTAAAGCATAGCATATATTAAATACGTGATCTAACTATTGCTTTATTTAATATATGCTATGCTTTACCCCTTCCCACCCTAATGTGCAAATATATAATAACTCCATAACGGTGAGTTTGCGCTAATTTTGCGAGAGAGAAAAGACGGACCAAGCGCACGCTATCTTGCGAATTGCTGCCCAGCGTGGAGCGCAACACATCCCCGACCCAGGGTCCACTGGCATTCACGACCATCGCGGCCGTCACAGTGGTTTTGTCGCCTGTGTCGGTATTTTCCATCACTACGTGCCATATGCCATCGCTCACCTCGGCGCTGAGAACCTTCGAGCGCGTCCGAATACGCGCACCGCGCATCTGAGCATCGCGGGCATTCAGGACGACCAAACGAGAATCTTCGACCCTAATTCTTCCGGCTCCACTTTTTTTTTTAGCCATAATCCCTGATTTTAAAACATCTTGAGCGAGTAGATTCCAAGCCATGCGAAATTCCTTTACCAATACGTATTGCTTGAATATCTACGAATCAATGTTTTGGTGAAGAACTAATTTACAGGTGGGAGTATAGCATAGGACTTGTCGAATTTTAATTTGGTGTTTGCACTTTTCAGCAGACCCTAACGAACGTTGGATAGCCGACAAGTTTTAAATTTGCAGCGGTCCGCGCGTCTCTCCCCCTAGCCGGATGAAGTGCTCTTCGCCGCTCGGATTGCCCGGCTGCCGGATCACCGCGAGCGCGGGACGGTCGCGGTACTGAACCAGCACACCGGCGCGCGGATGCGCCGCGATCGCCATGGGCTGCTCGCCCGAGATCGTCGCGATCACCCCCAAGGACGACAGCGTGCCGGTCGCGGGGTCCAGGATCGCCACGTCGTCCCCGCCGGCGAAGACCATCGCGAGCCGGCCCGAGGGCAGCAAAATGACACTAGTATTTTCAGTTTCTCATCGACTGATCCCTCTCCCAAGTTTCTACGACAGCTTCTTCAATAGAGGCTGACCGGGTAAAAAATTAGTAAATGGAAGGTACATCGCCCTTTACTTAAGCACCACTACAGAAACAGCACTTCAATGTAAATAGTATTTCTGTAATTAAAAACACATCAAAAGAATGTGATTAAAGGCTCTTTTCCTATTTCAAAAGTTATAGTTTTCGAGGGTAATAGCTACGTATGAAAAAGTCTTGAAAGAAAAAAAATATTTTTAAGTGTTATGTAATACCCCACGTGTATATCCTCATTTCATAACAATCCACGCGTGTGCCCTCCTTAATTACAAGCAGGGAACCCCCACGGGCCCTGAAGTCACGTGTAAATACGTCATTCTTAAAATACGTAAACATTCCCTATTACGTAAGGACTAAAAAAAATCTTGTAACTTTTTGAAAAAAGTCTTAGAATGTCTTGAAACATCTTGAGAAACGTCTTGAAGTAGGGTTCTCTGATACGCTAAATCTGATGGTATAATTTTCGCTAAGATTCTATGACTTCTAGTGGTTGTTTCCTGCCATTTTGTAAAATAAGGCAAATTTTCTCAGGCTCGTAACTTTTGATGGGTAGGATTAAACTTGATTAAACTTATATATTTAAAATTAGCATTAAAATGCAATTCGTTTGATGTAGCTATTGGTATCAACTTTAAGTTGGAGAAAACTTGTTTTCAAACAGTTCGTGGTAACGAACTGTAGATAAATACATATTCGTGTAATAAAAATATAAAAAGCAACAAGAAACATTATAAAAAAACGTTATTGATGTAGTAAATTACAAGCGTCAGTAATAATAATAATAATAACAATAATTTTTTTAAAACTTGTAATACAACCATTACTCACTTTATAGGCATAACGGTTACATGTACGACTTACGTTTTCCTTTACAACTACCATACAAGAAGCTCGGGATAATAATAATAATAACAATAATAATAGTTTAATAACAATACAACAAAATATGTCAACACATGAAGAACAAAAAATACAAGAAGCACTCCACAGATATAAAATAATAACGCAGGAAATTTGAAATACTATTTTTACAGGCTAATTTTATACAATTAAATGGAAAGCTGGCATGTAAACGTAACAACATAGTGCGAGATGTGAAAGTGAAGACTATTTCAGCAATATATCATGGGAAACGAGAAAAAACACTCGATTCTAGTCGACTATCCAAGTGCTAATATGGCAAGATCGTCCACGTTCCCAAGAGACTTTTGGACTGAACTATATATAGCGTTAGGGTAATGCAGCATATCTAAATAGATATCAAAGAACCGCTCTTCATTACCCATGTCACGGCCATCCACATCAAAGTTGCGTGGGAAGAGAACTTCATCTGCAAATCGCCATGACATTGTAATATGAAGGACCAATTTCTGACCCTGATAATGTAACTAATTAACATATCGCTGTCAACCAATAGGAATGTTCTGTAGTTGCCATACCGAAACCAAAACCTGGGTGTCGGGCGCGACGATGGAGACCTGCTCTGTCGGCATCTAAGCGACATTCTTCAAGAGGTTTGATCCGGGGATACTGGGTCTCTCCCGGCCCACGGCAACACGGTCTCTCGAGGAAGGTCAACTAAAGAGTTGACGTCGCCGTTCGATGAAATATAGTAAGTAAATATTTACTAAAAAGAGATGCCAGTGCCCCGTCGCCCGGATACCAAGCAAAGAATCGAGCGCGTTGCCCTCGGGCTTTTCGCCACGGCATTCTAAAGTTAGAAAAAATTCACCAAGAAAAATTCTCTTACTTCTTTAAGCCTTATGACAAGCCAATATCTCCTTCTGCTGCGTGTCAAGATTTAGTACACCTTTTCTCCCTCCCTCCATTAAAAACTCTGCACGGGGCTATTGTTCTTGAAAAATATATTACTAGAACGGTAGCTATCACTTCCCATTTCGTTCAATACGGTCCCTTCAGGTAAATGACCTTATGACAAGCATTTAACGGATTCCTAGACGTCGCCTGTTACAATCTTGAAATATTTAAATTGCTTACGGTTGGCTCAGCCACGCAGCCAGTCAAATTTTGATAGGGGGGCAAATTCAAAACAGAACCTGTTCCATTGCCTTTGAAATTTTGAATTTTTACAGTCCCAAGAAGGCTCAAAATTGCATTTGAGAGACTTGGACTTCTCGACTTTCTTATCTCATTGCATACGTGAATTGAAATACACAAGTGATCCATCTTTTAAATGACCGTATAGATTTTTTCTAGACAGGGATCATGCCTGGCGTGCAGAAGCCGCACTGCAGGCCGTGATGCTCCTTGAACATTTCCTGCAGGACATGCAGGCCGTCAGGATTGCCAAGACCTTCGATGGTGGTGATCTCGGCGCCGTTGGCCTGGGCGGCAAACACGGTGCACGACTTCACCGATTTGCCGTCCATATCGACCGTGCAGGCGCCGCAATGGGATGTCTCGCAGCCGATGTGCGGCCCGGTGATGTCGAGCCGTTCGCGCAGCACGTGGAGGTAAAAACTGCTAAAAAAACAAAAAAAAACAAAAACTAATAAAAAAACTAAAAACTAAAAAAAAACTAAAAAAATGGAAAAAAACTGAAAAATAAAGGAGAAAAAGAAAAGTAAAAAAAAATAAAAATAAGAAAAATCCAAAAAAGGTAAAAACTACAAAAACAAACTAAAAAGAAAAATGGAAAAAAACTAAAAAGCTAAAAAAAAGGTAAAAACCAAAAAAAAACTAAAAGGAAAAAAAAAAATTTATTTCATGGAGGAGGAGCGTACGCAGTTTTGTTGGCCTCAGGCGGCTTGGAGCTGCAGTGAGTTATTAGCAGCAGAAGTAGTATTAAATAACAATAGACTTGTGAATGCTTTAATTCTTTTGTCTAATATGAAGTTGATTCTTTCAAAAAGAAAAGCTGGTTTTTATAAAAAAAAAGGATATGTTATTAATTTAAGAATATCATATCGCCTGATGTCTCCGTGAGGGCGAATATTCACTTCGCTTTTGCTTTGGATCAGATGTCTACGGGGCACTGAAAGTCACCCTGCAGCAATTCTATCTGCCCGACGGTGAAAGCACCCAACGTGGCGGCGTGGCGGCGGACATCGTGCTACCGAGTTTGACCCAGAAAATGGATGTCGCCGAAGGTGACCTGAAGTACGCCTTGGAAGAAGACCGCATCAACGGCGCCGGGCACGACATCTACAACTTGGTGACGAGTGACCTGTTGACCGCGTTGCGACAGAATTCCGAGCAACGCGTCACATCCGATGAGGAAGCTGTGCAACAACACCAAGGTATTTCGCTACTTTACTTCTTCCCTTTTGTTTGTAATCTCCATCCCCTGATTACTTAAAAAAAGAAACATGCTTGTTTCTTCTACCATTTCATCACCTACCTTCATAGTATCTTCAGTAACATCCTCTGCTCTGCTCTAGAAAAAGCTGCAATCGGTAATAAATAAATAAATAATTTATTTATAACCCACAAAGTACATTAAACTGTGGAGTAAACACACAAAAAAAGAAAAAACAAGAATCATTTAATGATGTCAATAATGATCATGAAAAGAGTTATTAACAAACCAACACCAACATCAGCTAATCGAAGTAATTTTTGCTTCTCTTGAGAGAGAATTTTCGTATATATCTATTTACATTCGTTAAGAAATAATCTTTTTTTAAAATTAAATTTGTCTCACCTTTGATAATTGCTTTGAAGTGTTCAAATAAAGGGGAACATTCCCACCTGAAGAGATAAAATGTTGAAAACCTGTTTTATGTTCTAGAGACCAAAAAAGTTATTTCTCAAAATTTGGGGAGGAGGGGTAAAATATAGTGGAGAAAAAAGTCCTCCACCCTGTTAATTGATGCTGCTGTAAAATGGCCAAGATTGATGAATGTTTGGTGTTCTTCGTTTATTTTAACGTCACAGCTGTACCTGAAATAACAAATAAATGGGGAAAACTGAAATGCTAACGTTTTTTTTGAAAAAAAGCCCATTTTAATACTAATTGGTTAACAAGCATTTTCTACTAAAATAGGGCATCCCTGCGTCATCGCCGCCTGGATCGCCGCGTAGTCGAGGCCCAGGTCGTTGGCGATCATGTAGAACTGGTTGGAGATCGCGAACTGGATGTAGCGCCAGGAGTTCGTGTAGAGCTTGGCGAGCTCGGCCTCCATCGGTGCCAGCGGCACGATCTCGGGCGTGAGCAGGCGGAACAGCTCCTCGGCCCGCGCCTGTGCGCGCTCGGTGCACCCGGCGACGAGCTGCGGCAGCGAGCGAATCTCCTCCAGCGCCACATACTCGGTGCTTCCCCGCTCCCCGAACCTGAAACGCGGAAAGAAAGCCCTATCTCCTGAAGCGGAGTGACCCTATCCCTAACAATGAACAATTCATGACGGGAAGAACTATGAACTCGACAAATTCCAAATTCCAGTTCCACTGGACTGGTGTAGGTAGTGGCATAAACAGAATGTGGTCTGTGTGCTTACTACTGCTTCAGGAGGTTTTTTGAAGATCGGCCCCAAGAACAATAGAAGAGGGCACGCCTAGTCTCTCACAACCCCCCTTTTTCCTCAAAGTTGTCTGATCAAAATTTTGAGATAGCAATTTTGTTCAGCATAATTTAAAAATCCGATAACTATGCCTTTCGGGATAACGTGACCCCCATAGCCCCTAGGGAAAGGTCTGTAAGTCATTATATTTAGCCATTGTTTTTGTATGGTATTGTTATTGGGAAGTATTCGGACTTTTTTTTTTGTTTGGAGGGAGGTACATTTTATGCTGAAGAAAATTTTCCACAGGGAGAATCTGGATTTGAAAAGCTATGATAATTTAAAGTTATTGATGAACTTGTCACAACATATTAAATTGCATACCTTAAATCCTAAGTATCCAGTTATAATATATACGGATGCCAGCCTGTTTGGCATAGGTGGCATCATAGTACAGACTATGGACCTACCTATTATGAAATTCAAACAAAATTGACCACCCCCCCCCCCCCGCCCCCACACACCCACTGCCTTTTACCCCCCTTGTATCCACATACATCTTCACCCCCGGATCTTTTGCTGTTACCAAACTGCAGATCTTTTACTGTTACCAAACTATAACTGGACCATAATCTGGATAACTCAGCAACTGTTTTTTAACTTTCTTGAAAGAAAATAAAAATCCGATTTTTATCCACTTTTTATCGCTAACTTGTTATAGATTTGCCATTTATTTTTAAATAAAAAAAGGGATATTGCGAAGCGAAAAAAAAGGTGAGTTAAGTGACACAGATCAGTGATCACTTTTTTTAAGCAGCTTAAAACCATCATGCCAGAGATATCTGTCTATGACACAACAACCTTATTGAAATCTGGTTTCACCAAACAGGAGTTTTGACGAGTGCTTGTTTTAGGGTTTTTAAATGCACAAACCCGTATCTTGTTCAGCTCCAAATTGTTTGGAGAACCTTTCTTCAGAAGAAAAGTGAGCAGCTCAGCAATTTCAGTATAATTCTTGGTAAAGTGTTGAAAATATGCTGCCATCCCTATAAAAGAACAAATTTCCTTCTTAGACACAAGTAGGGAGCAATGCAACCAGCGTTGAGGCGGTTTGCTGCGCGGGAGAGATGTCGTCCATGGACGGTGCTGGCAGGAGGAGGGAAAGAGGAGCGGTGAAGGCCGTACACGACAGATTGATCGATTCGAGGCGATTGTTGGCAGGCAAGCGTTCGCTGAGCAGCCGAATCCCATCCTCGCCAAGATTGCAATCTGCATAGGGCAACCGACACAGCATCAGAGGTGTGCTTACTCGCCAGCAACGACCAGAGCGGTGCGATGTGGAATTTCAAGCCTAGTTTAACGGACAAAGTTGCCATCTGATTAAAAGTAATTAATGTAGCAAAATCGCAAAACGTTGTGCATTTTAACTAAAAAATTATATTAGTCTCTCTCTCTCTCTCTCTCTCTCTCTCTCTCTCTCTCTCTCTCTCTCTCTCTCTCTCTCTCCTTCTCTCTCCCCCCCCCCCCCCCCTTCTCCCTCCCCCCCTCCCCCTCCCCTCCCCCCCCCCCTTCCCTCCCCTCCCCCCCCTCCCTTCTCGGGAATCCAGTCCGAATCAGTGGCTTTGTACAACTTGACGCAGCTGGAGTTTCAATCGGATGATCCGGAAGAATGCCGGGTTGCACTGGACGTCGGATCCATCTCTTCAACATTGACAGTCATGGGCGTTGGCCAAATCTGGTTTCGAACGATCGGCACTGGGACTTACCATTTCGCAAAATCACTCTCGCGGAACCTGAAACTTGACTCTGCACAGGCAGAGGAATGTTTGTGGGATTTGTCCAACGCTGGTGACATATCGGGGTTGAGCTGCAGGTAGTCCCCGAAGGTCTTGTCCAGGCCATAGATCCCATTGAGATTGAGATTGAAGGCGACGATGTCGGAAAGGCGCTGCCCAAGCGAGTCGGCAAGGGCTTTCGTCTTGGCTTGAACACCTTCGGAATAGAGCGAAATCAGGGTCCCGACGACGACGCCTGCCATGGTAAGAAACGTGACTGCGTAGATCATCTGCAGCCATGGTGCTTTCAGGCGCGCAAAGCGTGGGCCGAAAAAGTTAGGGTTAACCTAACTTCACTTCTTCGATGTGGTCAATAAAGTTTTTGTTGCTTCTTGTGACTCTTCTTGCCACACTCTTCAAGCATTTAAGGGAATTTTGTTCCAGATTCCCTTTCCTCCCCTGTTAACGTTCCTTATCTAGTTAGTTTCATTTTAGAACTGAGAGAATTGACCGTCAAAGATTATTTGCATTATTAAATCTGACAAATATTAGAAAATAATTTGTCACCGTGGCCTATAGAATTTGGGGCAGTCTTATATTGAGTGTGGGTTCTGAGCAGTTTTGTACTATTAAATCATGTTGTGTATGGCCGTAGGGCTCAAATAAACTTTCTTTCTTTCTTATAGAATTGTGTTTGTTATTTCCCATCATTATATTTTCTCTGGCACTAGCTATTTTTTGCAAATTATTCTTTTTTCCGTGTCTAGGACAAATAAAACTATTTTATTGAACAGAAGACATAAAAATAATATACCTAAAAAGTTCAGGCTAATTGAAGCCTCCTAAATGATTTTAGTTAACAAGGCGTTCGACAACAATTAGTTCAGTGAGCCGCCGCTTCGACGCCACGCAGCTCGGCATCGACGTGCAATGCGAGTGGCACGCGCGGCCCACCATCACCGACGGCAAGGTCGAGCTCCCGCGCATGGTGTCGTTCGAGGAGGCCCTCGTCGATCGACTCCGCGCTCGCGCCGACGAGCTGAGCGCCGAGTGCGCCGAGCCCCAGGGCGTGCTCAGCGCGCTGAGCGGGGGATTGCCCCATGACCAAGCCGCTTGATCATATCAATGGCGAATCTGATCGATTGATCCCGCATCTGACAGGTAATGTTGCGCGGTCGGTTGAAACGATCCGGGCCGAAGCACAAAGCATGCTGGCCCTTGTTGATGACATGCGCGATTTGGCGACACTGGGATCGGGGCAGGTCGCACTTGAACTTGATACTGTTGATCCGCGTCGTTTGCTCAGATCGCTTGAAGCCCTGACACGTGCGCGACTGGCGGAGCTTAACGTGTCGCTGGCATTCTAAGTGAAGCATCAGGCTGGCAACGCTGGCTCCTGAGTATGATTGCAGTGGGTGCTTCAGTTATGATTATATTTCTACTCATCAAGTACAAAACAGAGCACCTATTTTGTTTATCTCTCAGTTTGATACTTGGTGGCGCCATTGGTAATCTGTGGGATCGTATAACACTCGGACATGTCATCGATTTCTTGGATTTCTATATTGCCGATTATCACTGGCCAGCATTTAATATAGCCGATTCAGCGATTTTTAAGACTGGACGCAACGCTGAAGATAAGGATGGAGGCTCTAACCACTGCATGATTGCCCGATTAAGTGAGATGTCCAAATATTCAATCAATTCGACTCGTAGCACATGAAGTATATTTAACTCTAAACAACCTTGCCCCCGTCTTTATCAAAGACTATTTTCTACCAAAAACAGCAAGTTACAATCTCCGAATAAAAAACCCTCTTGAAATTCCAAAGGTCAGAACAACCAATCATAGTATTAGATCTTTAAGTTTCCCTTCATCCACAATATTCAAACATTTTCTATAAAAAGACTGAAAACCAACCACACGCCTGGTAGCTGCGGAATATGTGAGCAGCACTCGAAAGTTGGGGGGTCCTATCTTGCTGCTTGGCAGCTAGAAAATGTTTTGAAGACGTTCCACGACAAGCAAAGGAAAATTTGGTCTTTACTTGTTTCAAGGGCTCCTTTTTTCGAGGATTCTTTAATTGGAACCAGAACCAAAACATGGAATATGTCGTCTCCCCCACACGTGAAATGTATGTAGGATGGATGAGTTTTGAGTATCTCTACTAACTCTGTAAATTATTCTAAGGCGTGGAAAATTGCATAAAAACAAGTCTATATCTGTTATAATCTAGGAAAATAATAAATCGTTCTGTAATTTTGGTGTGAGTTTGATTTTCTTTTAAAATTAAAAGTATAATAATTAAAAATATTATTGATGAAAAAAATTGATCCCTTTACCAGGAGTCCTTGTCGTTTAAAAGTTACAGTATTTTGCTTCACCAATACACATATTGTCAAGGATACCCCCATTATGAAAGACAATCTGAAAAAGTATTGACAGGTGACCATACAAAATTTCATTTGTGACCTTTAAGTAGTGGCTGCAAATAGTATCCGCTCCTGCAGAGAACTATTTCTGCATTAATTTGAATGCCGCGCCCTTAATACCGAAAGCTGTAACATCAGCCGCGTTCTGTCTGGTTTTTTAATCCTAAGAGGGTGACCCATTCCAAAACTGTTTGCCTTCTGGAACCACCTTAGAAATCCAAACAGATTCATAAAGAACAAACTAAAATAATCAAGACTAATCTGTAAGAACCAAGAAGAATCCCAAAAATCAAGAGCTCATTGTGTAGAAACCTAGAGCGACCACATTGAAATCATAATCAATTCTTTAAACTGAACACGAACTCGCAAAGATCAAGAGATCAACAAGTAGAAATCCATAACAATCCATGGAAATCCTGACCAGTGCAGATAAATTCACACCAAGCCGTAAAAACAAAGACGCTGAAGCCCACGTCAGAAAGTGAAACACAATAGCCCCACCTGAGTAAAGCATGGTTCTTTTATGTGAAATTTCAAGCGAAGAAATAGTAAAGATGGTTTTCGAGGCACGAGATTTCTCACATGTAAACCATCTTTTTCTTTGCGTCTAGTAGCAGAACTGATACATCCCATTTCTGTTTTTAATACAATTTTCTTTGTCCGAGTCAAACAGTATGGGAGCATGGTATGAATGAAAAGCCAAGGTAAGAGTTAAATGTTTTTTTTTTCCAAGGGTTATCGTATCGAACCAATTGTCCTAGAATTACGAGGCCTCATTCAAAAAATTAAAAGTTCTAGCTCCTTTTTAAGTGACCAAGATATTGGAAGGCAACTAGACCCCTTCCCACGCCCCTTTTTCTCAAAATTGTCCGATGAAAATTTTGAGTTGGAATATTCACTGGTTTCAAATGAAACAGTTCACGCTAAGGAACTGTAAGTAAGGAGCGACTCGGGCTAATAGTAACCAAAACCCCCATAAAATGGATTCCCAGTTGGATAAACGTAAGACATAGAGATAAGACATAAGTTTGGCACAAGTGCCAAAGGCAGAACTGAGCGCAACGCAAATTTTCAACACACACACACAAAAAAGGAGCTTTTTCTCAAAATGAATCAATAATGAAAGCTATAAAACCAGTGATGACATGTTTCACGTTTTAAATGGCTCTTTACTTTGCTTTGCAAATCTCCTTTTCGAAAGTATATTTCTAATCAATCATTTAAATGTCTCCCTTTTGCCTTGTAGATTCTTACAATACGGATCAAATTAGATTAAATTGGATTTACGATAGGTAAGACGAGAAACGTTTAAAAAGCGTTTTGTCTATTGTTGAAATGGCCAAAACATTGTTTTGTCTAACCAGCATAAAACTTTCATGGTAAGTAGATTGAACCATAGGGGTTCGTAATGAAGACGACAAAATGGTGATAGAAAAATTAAAGTTATCAATTTGTTATATAAGGCAATTTAATTTTTCAATTTCACACATTTGCACTATAGTATAGGAGTAGAGTATAGTATAGTTGACACACAGAAAACCGCAGGACCACGGCCACAAAAAATAATAATTAGCAACGTACAAATACAATCAAAAGATCCAATTTAAATTTTAGATCAAAATGATTAAAGCACAGAAAACCATTTAAAAACACTAATACAAACAAACAAACAAAGTCATCACCTGTAGCATATATATCACCTGTAGCATATATTTTTTTTATCTGCTTAAATTCAATTAGCCTCCTATTTCAACCATTGGACAAAGCCGGACCGGGATGCTGATCCTCCAGGGAACATATAAACCAGAAGAAACATAAGCGATATTAGATTTTTTTTTCAAGGACAGGCACGTGTGTGGCATCAGTATTCACAGCCTAGAGAACAGGAAAAGAAATAAGATGAATCGAGCGTCTAGGGGGTAAGGAAGAATGCAATACGTTGAAGAGATAAAAACGAAAAGGATAGTAATTGGTTTGGCTTTAATAATGCAAAAGATTATGTTATATAAGACAAAAACATTGAAGTGATTAGTGCTATATACGAGAATAACGCTGCTGCGGTTAAGGTGAAAACGAGGAAATGAGCTTAACATCTGTTTTTTTATTAAATCCGGAGTTAAGCAGGGTCGTGTTCTATCCCCCTTTATATGGATGATTTTGATGGACTTCGTCTTAAGGAGCACAGGAAAAGTAATGGGAGACCACGGAATCAAAATGAGAGGAAAAACTCTCCTGGACTTAGATTATGTTGATCGCTGTCGTCGCCTTTCACGCAGGCCAACACCCTCCGCGACATCCACGCCGGCGCTCGCGAACGACTCGACACCGCGATCGACAACAAGATCCGCACCGATCACCCCAGCGTGCGGAAGGGGACCGAGCAATACGACCAGCTCGCGAAGCGCTACCAGGACGAGAGCGCGCTGCGCTTCCGGCTCGAGCTGTCGAACGGCGACCCGCGGCAGCGCCTGAAGATCCAGCCGGAGCAGATGACCGCCGAGCAACGGCAATGGATGTAAGGCGTATCAGAGCATTTTTTTGTGTGACGGGGGGGGGGGGGTGTGCTAAAATTGAGAAAAGGGCATTTTATGCCACTATTTTTCGATTTCTCGGAGGATCTCTGAAAGAGTCTCTTTGGAAAGAGCCCTTTCTCTAGTAAATAAGAAAGTATTGGGCAACTGAGTGTGCATCGGAAAGAAATAGTATTCTTTTTTTCTGAGCATTGTAAATTTCTTACTTTAGTGAAAATAATCCTTATTTCAAGCGGTGTCCTTGAAGTGGAAAATATTTTATTGAATCAATCTATTTTTATTTATTTACACAATGCTGTTACTCAGTGGTTGTGGTAATATTATCAAAATTGACTTTAATTTTTTTGACCCGCTGGTCTAAAGTTAATAAAGATTATAACTAAATTTTTTTGAAAATTTTGAATAATCATTGTTCATTTTAAATCAACCATAAAATTTATGGCTGATTTGAAAAGTAAAATGATTGCAAATGACAGAATTCTTTGCTGACTTTTAGGTTTCCCCCTCCCACCTCCCTCCAATGTCACCAGATCCAGTCGGGATTTAAAATAACAACTCTGAGACACGATATCCTTCCAAACAACAAATTTCATTAAGATCTGATCAATCGTTCCTAAGTTAAAAATACTTCGTTTTTTCTATTTTTCCGAATTAACCGGCCCCCCACTCCCCTCCCCCAGATGGTCAAATCTGGAAAACGAGTATTTTTAATTTAATTTGGTCCGATCCCTGATAAGCCTGCCAAACTAAGACAACCAAAAGTTTATAGTTTAAAGAAAAGAAAAAACAATAAAGTAGATTTAAATGATCGTTTATATCAAACTCGAAAGACATGGTTTAAATATAAAAAAGAACCAGCGGGATTAGGCCAAAAAGACAACCAAACAGAAACGTTACTTTGGACAGATATTTTATACCGATGTCCACGGTCTTTCTATAAAGCATAAATACAATGCAAACAATGTTTATATTTTCTATTACGTGAGTTTTTAATAAATTTACTGACTTGGACTTCGCCAAACGCGCCTACCATAATGTTGGCTGGCTTCAGATCGCGGTGAATCACTCCCTTGCTGTGTGCGTAGGCCATCGTCTGGCAGATCTGTTCAAAGATGCCAACGAATTTCGCCCGGTCGCCGTCGATGGACTCTCGTTCGGACAAGAGCGACGACAGCGTTTGACCTTTGACGAGTTTCATCGTGAAGAATGGCCGCCGGTCGGCAAACTGTCCCAGTTCGTACACCGGAGCGATCCCCGGAGCAGTCCCACCTCCCTGCAAAATCTAAAGCCCATAACCCACATCAATACTTCCTGAAAGTTTGCACTTCACCCCCTAGACCATTCCCAAGAGATATTAGACAACAGATATGCTACTTTGATAGCCTTGATACATGCATTGCCTTTAAATTTACCTTCAACCCATTCCCAAAGTCAAAATCTGAAGCCCCGCCTCCCTGCAAAATCTAAAGCCCTTAAACTACTTCAATACTCCCTGAAAGTTTGAAATTCACCCCTTAAAGCTTTATCGATCCCAAGGTGTTGACACGGTTAACTATTTTATTTAATAACTAACTATTCTGTAGTAAAGTACTCTTCAAGAAAAATGAATAGAAATATGTAAGGTAATATCTTTATTAGGGGTTGGGTCAAAGATTTGGGTAACCTATGAAAGTGAGAACTGTCGCTAGTGTCGAAAAAAATATCAACTCCATCTAGCGTCTGACGACACTTAGCATTTTTTCAGTGTAAAAATGAGATTATTCAATTTAAAGAAATGTCATAAATAATTGCGGATTCGCCATTCCGCACCCTTTCCCCGATAATGAAGTGTTATTTGTACTTTATTGAAACAACTGTACCGAGGCAGTTTTATTCCTCACAATGTTCTAGGAATTCTTTTTTATCGATACGAGTACATTTATAACAATCAATATAGTTTTACAGTCTAAACAGCAGGAAGCCTGTCGGACGACAGACAAAAAAAAAAGAAAAAAAAAAAAAAAAAAAAAAAAAAAAAAAAAAAAAAGGACAAGCCCAGAAAATTTTTTAGGATGTGCGATTTTCGGAGCTAATGATAGTGTAGGCTTATTTTTTTAAAAAAAGGATGGAATTTAAAAATTAAGAACATCTAAAGAACAGAGGGGCTTAATTGAACTAATTTTATTGCTTGAGTTGGACTAATATCAAGAACATTGCATTGCTTAAGTTGGACTAATATCAAGAACATTTCATTGCTTATAGTCATGTAAATATTACAGTAAGAAGATAAAATGATATTTGGAATAACACACAAGTTTTTAAAGGTCACCAAAGGTCAGAGCCTTCTAGAGGGAGAAGGAGTTGATATAGGTTCTTCAAAACACCTTCCCGGGACATACTTTAGCCTCTAGACCCATCCCTGAAAGTTTCATTTTCCTAATCTTACCCCTTTCTGAGATAGCAAGAAGTCAGTAACTAGAATTTTACCCGTTAAAAATTAAAAGTTCCAGTTTCCTTTTTAAGTAACCGAAAAATAGGTGGCCAACTAGGCCTCCTCCCATAGGTGGGGACTGAGACGTTTTAATGCGTCCCCCGATTTTTTAGCAGCTTTTTGTCATCATTCCAATAGGTGGTGACTGAGACTCCTTAAACGATTTCTCGCTTATGTCAGGGAATTGAGTCATCATTCCAATAGGTGGGGACTGAGACAAAAAACTGCGTAGGTGTATATATCCCCTGTTATCAGTCATCATTCCAATAGGTGGGGACTGAGACCACATATACGCCCTGACTTCCGTGTAAATCTTCCTCGTCAGTAAAGACTCACTTTCAGCTGTTTAGTTTTACCCAAACAACAACTGATTCTCGGTCTCTGGATGATTTATGTAGCAATAGCAATGAAAATGAAATAAATAAAAACAAAATGAAAATATTAAATAAATGAATAAAAATGAAAAAAGTTCTTTGAACTAAGTAAGTGGAAACTGACACAATCATATATATACTTTAAATATTAGAAAAACTTGGAAATTCAACTTTTAGCGAAAAAAGACTTTCATATGAAGCTACATATGAGTTATAAAATAGTGATGTAGGCACAATATATCATTTTGTTTTTTTTTTTTTTTTTTTTTAGACCAGGGCATCTCTGTATTGAAGGATTTTTCATAGAAACTTCAAATAGGGTTGATTTGGCTGGAAATTCAAAGGGCTAGTGCTCTTTTTAAATAGTCAAACGTGATTGGAGGACAACACCCCCCCCCCTACCACGCCCACCATTTCCTCAACGCATCCAGTCAAAATTTTGAGACAGCCATTTTGTTCAACCGGCACTATAGGCGCTCTTGATCCCATGGTCGCGTGCCAGGTCAAAGATCTCGGACGAGGCCGTACCGTAGGGGGGGGGCAGAAGGTCGTTTTCGTAACCCAGCCCTTTCGGCACGGGGATTTCCTCATAGATGGTTGTCGGGCAGAATACGTCGATTCCAGCATCTGCGAGAGCCGAGAAAATAGCGTCATAATCACGGCTCATCATTAGGTCGATCGGCAGACCGGCGGTTCCAATAGTCATTGTGTACTCCTGATAGGCAGTAAAGTGGCGAATATTTGCTAATCCAAAACCAAAATGTAAATTAATAATATCGTGCAATTTTTATGCATTTACTTTCTATCATACAATCCCCGAAATAAACAACAATGTTGTAAAAACCACCCCGCCTCGCAAAAAAAAAAAAACCAAACCCAAATTTTATGACAGCCGAAGAAGTAGTGATATGACTCGAAAACAAATCTTTGACTGTAAAAAGAAGTTTAAATAATTTTTTTTCAGCCCTGTTGTGGAGGAGCCCGTAAGGTCCTTCAGCAGCTCGGCCACGCGGGCCGCGGTATCGATGATGTCCTTTGCCATCACATCTTTTCCTTCTGGCTCAGGCGGTCCACAGCGGGATCGCCCATATGCATGAAATCGTCGGCGTCCTTGAGCCCAGAGGTTTCCTCGGCCCAGAGGTCCGCCACAAGGTCGGCCACCGGCATGGCGCAGCCGACGCATTGCGCCAGTTCGCGGGCGCGCCGCACATCCTTGCGCATTAACCCGGTGGAAAATTTTACCGAGGCCTATCATCACATTGGTATCCATACGGAGACGGTTGAGCCTTTTATGCCTGCCGAAAAAGTAAGGTATGAAGATTCTAACAACGCCTATAGCTTGTTCTGGATGCCGACGAAAGATAAAAAGCCGATGCCATCGTCCTTGCCTGATATACCGGGCATGCCGGATGAATATTACTATTCAAAATCCGTGGTCAATGTGTATCCTTTTCTGCACTTACTCATTGGCAGTAATGTTATTCTGCGCCGAGTATGCGCTCTACGAGACCCCGGACCCCAATGCGCCGCAGTTCGATCCGACGCGGTCGGCGGCGCGGCTGATCCCGCATTCGGCCGGCGAGCGCTACATCGTGCTCGACAACCGGCGCGGCGACGTCTTCAGCGGCGTGTTCTTCCGCGACGGCGGGTTCGTGCAAAGCTCGCTGCAGCAGATCAACTACCTGTTCCGTGACCGCCGCAACAACGAGGTGCGGCGCATCGATCCGAACCTGATCAACATCCTATTCGGGTTCTTTCGAAACCACCAAGTACCCGTCCTTTGTCGAATATGTTAACCCAAAGGATGCAGCAGCAGCCTTGGCATGTTGGGACGGCCTTGTCGTGGGTGGTCAACCACTGATACCTCGTCCCCTAGCTCCATCGCAGTCTGACAGTGTCTTCGACACAGATGAACTAGAGTGGCGCGCATGGTGCTTGTCGGTAGAACGGGCTCTTGGGAACCATGCTGGTGCTGACAATGCCGTAGAAGATACACAAGGAAAGTTTCCTTCGATAAGATGTTGATACTTATTAAAAAAGGGTTTAGTACATGGAAAGGGCAGAATCAATGAAGGACTGTGATATTAAAAGGCTACTTATTGATACCAACTGAGAAACATCTGGATTGGCTTCACCAAAGACACGTTTTAACGCCAGTTAGTTGACCAGCTTTTCTTCAGTTGACCTACTTTTCAGTTTTCTTCAGCTTTCAGTCAGCTGACCAGTTAGTTGTCGGGTTTCTATCTTAGGAGTGCTTCCCATAAGAACCTTATAAGCATTGTGCCTTGGGGCACAACTTAAAACCCTTGTGCTGGGGGCTTTGGGGGGCAGGTTGTCATCCTCAAAGACATAACTTCAGACCTATCAATTACATTGAACAAAATTGTTATATCAAAATTATGATTAAATGTGTTTTAGGATATTATGGGCATGCGTGGAGGGCTTGGGAAATGAAGGGCATGGGAAGAGGACTTGTTGCCCTCCAATCACTTTTGACTATTAAAAAGGGCCGAGTTCTTCGGTAACGGCGGCGGCGGTGGGCCTGGCGCCCGGTGGGCCGGTGCAGGTGCTGTTGACGGATCGCGTAGCGGAGCATATCCCGGGGTGTAATATGGCTTTTTACCGATCAGTCTTAGATGAGGTGGGAGGCTTCGATCCGCGCTTTCGGGCGGCCGGCGATGATGTGGATCTGTGTTGGCGGATTCAACAGAACGGGCATGTCGTTGGGTTCACGGCCGGAGGCTTTGTCTGGCATGATCGAAGGACATACCCATAATGGACTAATAATGATTATAATATTTGCCTCTAAAAATAGAGATGGGATGGAAAGGCGGGGATTTAAGCCAAAGATTGAGAGATATGTCAACAGCTAAAGACGGCAAAAAAGTGAATTCATTTCGTATAAGCAATGCATTATCAAGTAATAGACATAAAAAAGGAAGAACAAAATCATGCGCGATGGTGACTAACCCCAATTTCCATGATTTTAATGATATGAGTGTAGTTCTGATAATAATTTTCCGGACTCTTTTTGTGAATTTTTCCCTTTACCCTTTTTTTTCTTGGATCCGGCAGGCTCTTCTGCTGGCTCTGGTAATGCCTCGGAGGGCTCAGGCGGAGCTTGCGAAAAGGTTGGCTTTTTCAGAATAAACCGATCGGTCACGAATTGTTGGGTAATAGTCAAAACATTATTGGTTACCCAATACAAGACGAGTCCTGCCGGGAAGGTTAAAAAGAGAAAGATCAAAAACACCGGCAACAACAGCATCATTTTGGCCCTCAATGCAGCGTTGTTTGAACATGCGTTGAATAGCGTTGTCATAATATTTTCGAAATTCATACTCACAATAGTCTATGAAAAACAATAAAAAAAGAGAAAGCAATCACCAAAACGGAGAAGAAAAATTAATATTGCATAAGCTAAGTTGAGAATGAGGAGCCCATATTTCATTCAATTCAAATCACTTTTAATCCATTCATACGTCACTAGCATATAGTCGGACAACTATCAAACTCTCAAGGGCAAAATAGCGGTTTATTTTCAATGCATGGCATTAGGTACCTAAGTGAAAATCATGACCTTTTGCACGTTAAAAAAGGCATTTGGTTTATTACACATATTGACGAGCCGATTGGAGGGGGAAGGGTGAAAAGAGATTTATTGAATTTGAAAATATCATAAGAAAATATTTACACTAGGTATACGTTATAATACAAGAAATTTAGGGAAAAAACACCCTATTTGTTTCAGATTTATTTTCAAGTTTTGATGGCCGATTTAAAAGTATTTGTAATCAAAGAATTGGAGGGCAACTAGGCCTCCTCACCCGCTCCTTTTTTCTCAAAATCTTCCGATTAAAACTATGAGGAAGCCATTTAGCCAAAAAAAATAAAAAAATATGCAAATTTTGTTTTAATTATTTATGTGCGGAGAGCCAAAATCAAAACATCTATTAATTCAAAAACGTTCAGAAATTAAAAAACAACAATTTTTTTTAACTGAAAATAAGGAGCGACATTAAAACTTAAACCGAACAGAAATTACTTATGATATTGAAGGTACGTTCGTTTAAAAACCTGGATGGACTTAGTGTACTTTGATTCATTTCAACATCCACCTGAACATGCTCTGAAAGATTAAATTTAAAACCTATATCTTTTCTTAGATATTTGAGATACGCCCTTTTGACAACATGGATGCATATAGTGTCTTTTAATTTAGTTAAAAAACCCGAAAGTTTTGTCTTAACAGCCTTTCAATAAACTTGTCTCTAAATGTCCAGTATGCTTTATCGTGATTAAGCCCCTCTGCCCCCCCTAAAATCTCTGCTAAACATAGTCGTGCAACTTAAGAGTTGTTCAAGCCTTATTAGAGGGAGACACAGCCACCAATCGCCCACCCGTCCCAATATGTTAAAACTTGTAATTTGACCGAAGACAATGTCAAACATCTTTGGAATAAAATCCCAAAAAACCAGGAGGCGCCAATTCCGAAAATGTGCGGTGGCAGGGATTTTTCCTTTAAAAAAAAATAAAGATATAGTTTTTTTTTAATCTAGCTGCGTTTGGAGCATCCGTACTTTAAAAATTAAAAAGGGATTTAATCTACTTTAGTACTAAACCAATCTAAGGTTACTTTTGGCGTTTCACTACGTCAACATAAAGAAAAATAATAAACAAAGACTTTAATGAAAGAATAAAATAAATGCGCAAGTTCAGCTACTCGAGCGTCCCTGATCAACCAAAAAAGTAAAAGTAAGAGACAAAAAAAGACAACAATAAGAAGAAATACTCACTGAAACCTAACAGTCTCTATGGTTACAGTTACAAAAAATCCATCATTACTAGCACCACGATAAGCTATTCCATAAGAGTCAGAACCAAGACTAATGATATCAGGAGTTTGACCAGTGTTAGTGTCAAATTCTAGTGAATCAGTATTAGTACTAATATTTCCAGAACCATCAATATCAAATGTTTTTACAAATCCATCAGAGCCTGAACCTCTATAGGCCACTGCAAATGTATTATCATCAATCTTTAAGAGAGCAGGGTCATATCCAGCAGTTGGAAAAGAGCTTATTCGATAGGAAATTGTAAGGCCTAGTACCCTTTTTAATAGTTGAAAGTGGAAAGCAACTAGCCCCCTCCCACGCCCACCATTTCTCCAAACCCATTAAATCCAAATTTTTAGAAAGTAATTTTGTTCAACATAATTGGAAGGCCCGAAAACGATGTCTTTGAGGATGACCCCCCCCCCCCCCCCCCCCCCCCCCCCCCCCCCACCACGACCACCCGCCCTCGCGGGCCGCCATCAGATTTAAACTGCTGCTCTGCACGCCGGACCGCACGGTGAAGATCGCCGAGCGGATCGCGAGCAACGGGCCGCTCGCCGTTGCGGGGATCCTGGCGACGCTGCGCGAGACCGAGGCCATGCCCGAGGAGAAGGCCTTCGAGATCGAGATGCAGCACCGAGACGCGGCGCGAGGCATCGACCAGATCATCGATCGGCACCACCGGCACGGCAACCGTCTTGCCGGCGATCTCATCCTCCACCACTCGGGCGCGCGCGGCCATCGGCTCTGAAAAAGTACAATAGAGCTTACCAATGGCAATACGATTATATTTCCCTTGATTGGCTACAATTTTAGAGTAACCAATCTGAATTTTCGTTCTAGCATCTCGAATGGCTCACGAAAAGCTTAAAGATTTTTGGCAAGTGTAATACCCGACCACCACATCGAATCTACACTAGGGATGGAAATTTCTTAGAACTTGCGGGCAAGAGGTCTAAGATATCCTTTCTTAAATGTAAATTGATTTAAGTTAAGTGAAATGAGAAAGGGTGGCCGTATGAGCTTCGGAAGGGGCTCATTGGATTGGTGAGTAGAAGTTATAGTGCACTTTTCAAAATTCGAAGTGATCGGTGTGCTGCCAGCCCCCTCCCATACCTCGTATTTTCCCAAAATGTATCTGATAGAAATTTTGAGATGGCAATTTGTTGTCGTAATAACTTCAAAAAAGGAGCATTCAATTCGCTATTGAAAGAGCTACTGTCCTTTTCAATAGTCAAAAGTGATTGGACAAGCCCATCTTTGTCTACACTTTCATCTTGGATACTTAAATCCTCAGGTAGATATCTCACAAGAATGACTGCTGAGAGATCTGTATCACCTCTCTCTTGCATTGCTTTAGGCTCGTCACTCATCAGTTGCCTTCTGTTCAGGGTTTTCACTATTCTCTAATTTTCGGTTATTTCCCAGTAAATCTCTGTGTCTCCGTGATAAAAGAATGGATTTGGCTAAGGGGCAGAAAATTGATTCGGCCTGGGGGCGCCAAATATTTAAATCATGTCAACCTTCAGGACGCGCAGCCGGTCGCCATCCGGGTGCTGTTCGGCTTCCAGAACCTTTGCGATTCTGAACGGCTTCAGGCGGTCGGCGCGGTTGGTGACTTCCTCGACTTCCAGTCCGATCAGGGTGAGACGTTCAACGATCTCTTCCAGGCTGGCGTCGGTTTCCAGATGCTCCTTGAGCCAGGAAAGGGTGAATTTCATCTTTCGATCTCTTCAAACTTGGTGCGGTCTCAGGACCGCGAAACGGGACGAAACCAGCAAAAAATACAACATCAAAACGTAAACTAGTAAAATACTAGAACTTGTTATCCAAGAAAATCTTCACCTACCTTGACAAAACCTTCCAATATTATTCGTATAAATAACAGCTACATTTTAAAATTTCCGAAATCCAATGTCTCCTCCCGACCTCTCTACAAAAATTTCCACCCACAATTAGCTTATTTCCCCCCCCTCCCCCCCCCCCCCCCCTCATTTTCTTGCTCACTCCCCACCCCGGCCACTTTTCTGTAAAACATAAAACGCAAAAACGTTGCGTTTTTATTCAAAGGACCCCCCATAAGTTAAAAGCGAAGTTGTAACTTCTCTTATTGATCACGCCCTGAACATTTGCTGCAATTCGTATATAAATACAGAAATAAATATTATCAGCGATTTTTTTTTTGGTAATGGATACCCCATTCCTTTTGTCAATAATACAATTAACTGTAGACAAAAAGATATTCCCGTTAAATCAAAGATATTTCACAATGTGAGGCTCCTGAAACGAACAGAAATTATTACGCATATGAGGAATTCACCCTCACCTAATACCTCGCTATTTACGATAAAGTAATTTTATTAATTGCAACTATTTATTTAACAGCCTTTGTGATTCAGGGGTCATTTTTAAGGAATTGGGACAAAATTTAAGCTTTAGTTTAAATGGAGAGGTATTGACGAGGGGACGAACCCCCTCATTTACATAATAAAAACATACAAATATAGAGGTTTGTTACGTAAGTTATTTATATTTTTACGTTCCGTTCATTTCAATCATGTATCTAGCACTTGTATTTATTTTTCCCACCGAGTTTCATCCCGATCCCTCCACTCTTAAGTGTTTTCCAAGTTTTAGGTTTTCCCCTCCCAACTCCCCATCCCAATGTCACCAGATCCGGTCGGGATTTAAAATAAGAGCTCTAAGACATGATATACTTCTAAACATCAAATTTCATCGAGATCCGATCACCCGTTCGTAAGTTAAAATACCTCATATTTTCTAATTTTCAGAATCTCTGCAACGCGCCGCTCTTTACGCTAAAGTTTTTATTGTTTTAAATAGTAGAGTTGTGAGAAAGAGTCAAATCTTAGCGTAAAGAGCGGGGCATTGAGGAGGGGACAGTCCCTTTCATATACGGAATAATTTCTATTCGCTTTAAGTTTTAATATTGCTCCTTACTTTCAGTTAAAAAACCGTTTTTTAGGAAAAAGGGGGCGACCTCACCTTACAAAGTTCTGGAAAAAAAGACCACACTGGTTACATTGATTAGTGGGGGAAAGGAGCGGGAGAGAGGGCCTTGGAACAGAACCTTTTAACAAGGGGCACTCAGTATTCTTTTGAAATGGTATACTTTTATTAAGCGGATAAAGAATGTATTCACCGTGTTTAAAAGCCTTTGGCTATTTTTAGGTGTGCCAGAACCCTCAAAAAAGAGGTTCCGACACCGTCTTTTAAGACCTTTAACTTTATTCTTTGTAGGATCAGAATCCTTGAACAAAACGGTCGACACTGTGTTTAATGGCCTCAACCTCTCTCTCTCCCCTAACCCCCCTGCTATAAATACTATTGTTAATTTTTTTTTTAAGAAACTGAAAACAAATACTGGACCCGGGCATCATTTCTAAATGTTTTGGTTAACTTGTGAATTTAGAATAGGTTTAAATGGAAAATCATATACTGAGGAGTACTTGTGGGGGGGAGTGCCTCTTGTCAGAGTTCAAAAAATGAAAAGTTAAATAAGTCTTCAATTGAATCGATATAGTCCTTGCCGAAATTTGATGATTTTATGAAGTCGTTGAGCTAATAAATTCCCCCAAAAACAGTAAAATAAGCAATTCATTTTTGCGCATGGTATATGATTATTCAGTAGTGATTCAATCAGTGACCAGAACTTCTCTGAATGATCATTGGAAATATACCAGTGAGGAATCACCTCGGGATAATTATGTAAAAAAATTTATAATTAATCATTGAATGAATAATTGTCAATTAATTAGTTAGCAAATAGTCAGAATGTTTATCTTAAGTGCATTAATAAGGCAGATAGCGCCGGATAGGTCTCAGGCGACACCCGTTCCGGCAACGTATGCACAACGAAACGCCACGCGAACGCCGTCGAGATATCGGCCTGCGTGATCTCGTCGCCAAGCAGCCATCCGGCGCCATCGTTCACGCTCATCTCCAGCAGCTGAAGCGCGCCCCTCAACTGCTGCAAAACCCGCTCGATCCACGGGTGATGCTGAATGTCGGCGGGACGCTGCCGCGTCTCGTAGATAATCTGTACTACTTTCTCTTGACATGGAACATTTTAAGCAGCTGGGTGTGCAGTCGGTTGGTGTGAGTATTTTAAGTTGTTTGGCATGGCGCAGTGGGATTGGTGAGGGGCTTAGAGTTTGATCCCAGTTGTACATTTTTTCAATTTTTCTGGATTTCGATATCAAAATTTGTTTTTTGATATCCGCAATTCTTTCAAATTAGCTTCAAAACGCAAAGCATTTAGCGAACAAGCAGTACAGCGGGTATTTATTGAAAATATTCATGTAAAGTAGGGAACGCGCGCAGCATCCTCTATTGGACCTCGCCCATGAACGCGCCACCAAGGAGAAATTCTTCACAGGTCAGGGCTAGGGCGCGGCGGCGGAATGGACAGTGGACGAGGTCGCCGAGATTCGCGCGATCTATCACGGCATGCAGGCCGAGGTTGACGCGGAGATCGGCCGGATCCTCGACCATCTCAAGGCAAGTGGCGACTACGAGAACACGTTGATCGTGTTCACCTCGGATCACGGGGAGATGTTGGGCGATAAGACCCATCAGTGGACGCCCGGTAAGAACTTCGATGCAACGGGCGCAATCGGGCCGGTGGTCGTGACCGCCGATGAATTGCCCGCCGGCGCCGACGGCCTGAAGATCCAGTCGCGCCTCAATGGCAATGTAATGCAGAGCGCGGACACCTCGGAGATGATGTGGCCGGTTGCCAAGACCATCGCGACCATCTCCGAATTCACCACGCTTGAGCCGGGAGATCTGATTGCCATGGGCACACCTCCGGGCGTCGGTCGTAACGAACTGTAGTAAGGAGAGACCCAGCTCAATAATAGCATCAAAAGAATTGCATTTTCAAGCTGAATTTAAATATATAAGTTTTATCAAGTTTAGTCTTACCCATCAAAAGTTATGAGTCTGAAAAAATTTGCCTTATTTTAGAAAATAGGGGGAATCACCCCCCAAAAATCATAGAATCTTAACGAAAATCACATTATCGGATTCAGCGTATCAGAGAGCCTTACTGTAGAAGTTTCAAGCTCCTATCTACATGGAGTTTTAAGCCTATGTCAGAGAGAACTATCTGAAGTTATGCAGTCAAGGTTTCGTTTCATCAAACCATGTTTCTGCTTTCGAGTGGAAAGCTCCGTTCTAACAGGCAAGCAGGCAGGCACCAGTTTCAAATTGAAGATGGACTAAAATCTATAAGTGTTAAATATTTGCGACAGTTACCCGGCCCCACAGCCAGTATATCTTCTTTGAGTGATAAATAGAAAAATTTAGAGAAGCAAAAAAGCGGCATTTTCCAGCCGACGAAGAGAATGGGCTAAAATCGGTAAGAAAGGTTACCAAATACAAAGATTCCTTTGCATATTGTGCTTCAGTGATGGACTATAGATCGTTGCTGGTCCGTAGAAAGTCTCTTGAAGACATGTTCAGTCAGTAACTTGCCATTTAAAATTGGTTTGCATTTCTGCCCATCCTGTCAGCGGCCCATGAGAGAATTTTTCCAAAATAATACACAAAGAATTGAATATACAAAAAAAAAAATTCAGACCCGTATAAAGCACAAATGACGTTACTTTCGAATGCATAGGAGGTTTCAACCCTACTCCTGATTTCGGTAGTTTCTGATCGTTTTGAGTTTGATTTGTTTTTTTATTGTACGTGTTTCATAATCTAAAGATTTTGACTGTGGAATATTTATTATAACTGAGTTTAATTACTGTAGCTGATATATGTTTACTCTGTTTTCGAAAATGCTCGACTTTATGCTTATACTTCCCTGATAGAAAGCCGACAATATCAGTCTTTTAAAACTCCATAACCTGTTAAGATTCACGTTAAAGACTATTTTTGCTGCCTTAGGCAGTGATTTTCAAAATAGCGAAGTAAATCGAAAAAATCATTGGTATCGATACGATTACTTACAGAAGTCCAGTCATGGCGCATGAATGCATTTTATTTTATGCTTACTCTTGGGTGCCTTACAGACGTCCCTCCCGCTTTTCGAAAAATTTCCCACCCAGTACATTCCTATTCCCCCTCGCACCACCCCCGCCCCCCCCCCCCCCAATAAACAGATAGAAACAGGAGATAAGGCCGAATTTATAACAACTTAATATTAAAAGACTTTATAAATATTTTTGTCCAGTCTAATTTAAGACAACCTGTCCGCATTACTAATTAAAATCGAAATTGCAGACCGGTGAAATCCATTGCAAGACGAGGAATATTTATTCAATCAATTGGTTAATTCTCTTTTTATCGATTCTGGTTTTATTTTCTTTTTTTTTCTTCTTCAATGTCTTTTCTCCTCTTGTCAAATTCAATGATCAATTTGTTACAACCAGGGCTTCTAAGATTGACTAGCGGATTCTAACAAACCCTAGTACGTAAGACCCAAATTTTTTACGTAAAAACCAAGGAAATCCTGATTTTGTGAGACCCTGAAGGTTTTTCCCTACAGCCTTGAGTTTTTTAATCGTAACATCCATAGAAATCCTGATTTTGCGAGGTCTCGTTGTTTTTTGAAGAATCAGAGAAAACAATGACGTGACAATCTCGGAAATGTTTATTTAGCGTGGTCTTATGTCCTGCTTTCTCTTTGCCGACTCAATTTTACGCGTGGAGATGTTAAGGGTAAGTATTTAAAAAAAATAAATAAAAAAACAAGCTTTTTTCAACTGAAAATAAGGAGCAACATTAAAACTTAAAACAAACAGGAATTATTAAATATATGAGCAGGGTGGCCCCTCGTCAGGATCTCGCTCTTTACGACAAAGTTTTTTTCAAGCACTTAAAAGGGAGCTGTTTATTCTAATTTAACGGCCTTTGTCCTGCTAATGACAGGCACTTACCCCAATATCACCCACCACCAAAATTGGTTTGCTCGTCGGCCTCCTTGACTACCGGAATAACTTTGGGATGTTCGGGGAGCGGGGCAACAAAGGGATAATCTTCAAGCTCGCCAAAACGTGCGCCGAAGGCAGCTTGTTGGGTTGGATCCAACATTTGGTCTCGAAAAAACACAACATGATGTTCCACAAAAGCTGTTCGAATCTCAGCAACTGTGCTGTCGCTAAGATCTTCGCGCAAAAACTTGTTTTTTATTATTTAATTTCTGAACGTTTTTGAATTAATGCATGTTTAATTTTGGCTCTCCACAAATGGATAATTAAAACGAAATTTGAGTATTAATCTTTTTTTTGCTAAATGGCTTTCTCTTAGTTTTGATGAGACAATTTTGAGAAAATGAGGTGTGGGAGGAGGCCTACTTGTCATCCAATTTTTCGGTTACTTAAAAATGGAAACTAGAATTTTAATTTTTAACGAACGTTTTTATTAGTAAAAAAAACACTTTTTTTCTGTTTTACTTATGATATAAAGGTGGTTAAAATTGTGGAATAAAATTGTCTGATATTAAAACTTCTTCTTGTTCTTCTGTCTTGTTCATTCTTTTTTTGTCTGTTTTTCATTTGGTATTAAAATTGTCAAAAGAAAAATAAATTGTTGACCTATACATCCGTGTCAAAAGGGGAGCTTTAATTCCATTGTTTTGCTTTTTTTTTACATATTTTTGCAATTCATTTGTTTTTTCTAAAGAGACAAAAGAAAAGTGGCGATAAATATATATAGACTAATGGAGCAAAATTCAAAATGCCAAAAATATGTAAAAAAAAAAGACAAAAGCAGACAATAATGCAGAAAAAAAAGAAAAATGTGAAATATGGGTAGAAATTTATGGGGAGATTATGGTGGCTGCTGGTTAATTTTCTTTTTTATGTTTTCATTTTAATTTTTGTTTGGGAGAAATGTCTTTTCATGTGTTGAGGCAATTCAACTGACTGGGGACGGGATAAGGGCGCGTTAAAAAAAAGAATAAACAAAAAAAATTGCACACCAGTCCCAACGTATTTTTAATCGTTCAAAAAAGCCATGTAAGCTAATATTCTAAACTTTTTTTTAGACTTAATTCAGATGGATTGAAGGAGTATTCAGCTGATAATGGATTTTGCCTCTGAGATGGCTACTTCTTTCTCCCCCCCCCCACTTTCTAAGCTTAAGTTTGGATTTTGCCATTGCACTTTGGGAACAAATGCTCAAACACAAGGGCATTCGATATTTGCGGATAATATAATGAAAAAAAATAAGGTAAAGAACAATCTGAGAGACGTTAAAAATATTGGTTATGAATGAAATTGGAATAGAAAAATGAATATACATCAGATACATTACTCAGTTCTTATTTCTGACTCTTTAAATTCTTTTGTTTAAGACTTTTATATGAGTGTTTGCAAGGTGTAGCATTAAAAACAAATCATTCTAAAAAAAACTGGGAGTACATATTGTGTTTACATTAAGTTCAACATCCCTCTTCTCTAGTATAGGCATGCAATGGACTACTAATCCATCGGGTGTCCTTAGGTCTATCAATCTCTGCAGTAGTTTTTCCCTTAGTACTCTGTCTAATGCCTTTTTGAAATCCACAAAATAGCAAATGATTTTATGTTACGTGCCCTTGTTTACCTTATCAATATCCTGAATGGTGACTAGATATTTAGTTATCAAGTGTTATGGTCTGGAACTTGCCTATCCTTGTGCCCTCAATTTGGCCCGCTTTCACTCTCTTCAGGCCCTGCTTGAGCGCGAAGTGCCAGCGGTCTTCGGTGGCGCCGTCGTCCCAGAGGTAGCGCTTGGGGCCCGAGATCGAGCACTGGTAGCGGTGCGGCGTCTCGAGCGCGCGGTCGAGCGCCTCGCGCCCCATGCGCGTGAGCGAGGGGACCGCGAAGCTGTTGCCGACCGCGACGTCGTGCTCGGTGTCGTCGAACGCCGACGGCAAGAACGTGATGCGCGAGCCAAACGTCTCGTCGGAGACGCTCAGCGGGTTGTCAAATACCTTTTTTTTAGCTTCGGTTATTGTTGAGAAAACGGATTTATGGGAATTTCAATAAACAGCCTGAAACCCCTACAAAATGGTGCCGGATCGGAACAAAAAGTACACCATTAGAATTTCTATGGCCGAAATTTTATACAAAACTTACAGTCCCCTACAGAAATTAAGAAAGAGAAAAATTCAAATAAAATTGAAAATAAAAGACAACGAAATTTAAATAATAAAATCCGAATATTTCGACTACATGCCCGCGGCCGCGCCGCCCTCGAGCGAGCGGACGCTGGCCGTGCCGCGGTCGACGTGCCGTGCGAGAGCGAAGCCCGGGTGCCCGTGAAGCGGCTCGATCGACGTGGAGTCCGCGGCACTCACGACGCGGATCGGGCGGCCGTCGTGCAGGTCCCACGTCCGCTGGACGCCTTCGACCACGAGCGTGTCGGTCGGTCCCACGTGGCGATGACCGGGGCAGCGGGCGCCGGGAGCCAACCGGAAGTACAGATCGACCTTCTGTGGGAACTGGTGCGCTATGGAAATCGCGACCAGATCGACGCGGTGTTCACGCAGGGAAGGTTGCGCCTGTGGCAGGGCTGGCCGGTCGACTGGGACGCCCGTGCCCTGCTGGCCGAGATCCGGGAAACCGCCGCGCACGCGATCGGCAGCAATTTTGGCGGTGTGGCGTTCATGGTGCCGTTGGCCTTAGGGGTCGCGGCGTCGATCCGGGTGGGCTACAACGTGGGCGCGGAAAACCTGCCGGGTGCTCGTCTGGGACAAACATTTTAGAGGGAGGGGTGTTCCAACCCCCCTAACTTCACCCCTGGACAAGGCCTTGATTTTCATTCATAACAAATTTTTGCAACGTTTCGTAATCCTGGAAAACATTCTGATTAATATTTATGCCTGCAAAATATGCTTCGAGTCTCAGCCTGATCTGCCGAGAAAAGATATTTAATTCATTACAAAAAAAACAAAAAAAAAAACAGCATTAACCGCATTACAAAAAGCCTCCCGAAAAAAGTTATAAACAAGGGGCAAAAACTGTTTATTAGACATCTCCTTCATACTTTAAGCGATACTTCTTCACTTTTACATTTTCAAAAAAATATTTCGGTCAAAATTAGTCACTGCGAGAAGGTGCATAAAGAAGCACATGAACTGCTATAATTTATCAAACTTTATTTTTCAATAAGCATATATTGAAGTTCTACTATGAATTTTTTGATTGCAGGCTATTCTGCTATTGGCTTCAGGACTTTCTTTTGTAGTCTCTCGGCCACAATAATGAATCATTACGCATTACCGGATAACGCATCATTCTTACGAGTCTTGGAAACATTAGGAAATCTTTCGTGTCCCAAAGTAATAAGTCCCAAAAAATCTTAGTCCAAAAATATATGTTTTAAAACAATTCGTGTCCGAAAAAATTTTCACAAGACAAATCTAGGCCCCAAACAATTCTTTCCAAAAAAATTGTGTTGAAATAAAGTTTAAAAAATTCTCAAAGTTTAAAAAACTCTCATAGTTTAAAAAAATCGAAATGTTAGTGTTTTATGTCTTACTTCTCGTTACACGTTTTGTTACAAGCTTGTCAAAAAAAAACAACGGAAATTATTCCTGTTTGACGGGAAAACAGATAGCTAATGAGCAAGGTGATTTTTTTTAGCATTAAATTTTGAAAAGGCACCACTTTTAACAAAAAGTACCTCTTTTAACAAAGTATAAAAAAAGTACTACTTTCGCAGAAAGTATTCAAAAAGTACTCCTATGATTAAAAAGTATTAAAATAGCACTTTGGACCCCCTGTAACAGGGCCGCGTTAATTGCCCCCCCCCCCCCCAAAAAAAAAAAAAATTAGCAATTCCTGCTCGATCTGAGCCGTTTGTCACGATAGATTTGTTACTTTACATAAAGTCGTAGAACATTGTGACCCATTTTGCATGGAGAGGCCTTGCTTGTGCACTATGGCCTTCGCCCAAGAAACCAAAGCTACCGTCACTGGAACTCGAATCGTTAGTCATTTACCTCGAGAGATTTCTCGTTTCTACAGAGGAATAAACCGTGCCAAAATTAATTTATCTGCTTAAGCTTTGTAATGAACAGAGTTAAATCTATTCTTGGGAAAAATTCACTGAATATACCACGTAAATTTAATTCACTAGTTCAAACTTTAGGGTTAGTGGAGATAAACCTTTAAGTCCTTAGAAAAATTCAAGGAATAAACCATATCAAATTTAATTCATTTGCTCAAACTTTATGGTCAACAAAATTAAATTTATCAGTCTTTAGGAAAATTTGCCTTCGCCCGGGCATGGCACGCTGGCTGCAGGATGCAGGTATGGTGAAGTAGGGCTCTAGAGTGGACGGCGTCCCTCGAAGAGATCGCGGTCCGAGACGATCTTGTCGGCAATGAACTCCGCGAAGAGCCGGATGCGGGAAACCCGCCGGACCGCAGGGTGGTAGAGGATCCAGAGATCGAAACTGACGCCAGGAACGGGATCGGGCAGGGCCCGGCACAGGCGCGGGTCCGTGTCGGCAACATAGCAGGTCAGCAGAGTGACGCCAAAATCATCAAAATTAAGCTAAAAATATATTGCCAGATAAGGTTTATCTCCTTCGACAGTATAGTTGGCTTTCGGAACCAACAAATCCTTGTTGTTTAAGTTTTTTACGGATGAAAGCGTTGTCAAATCCTAAGTGTTTGTTTTTCTTATGTTCCAAGTGCGAAACTGCCACAAATCACCATTAATAAATAAATGAAGCCAAAAACGAACAGAAATTACAATAGATAACCTAGTTAAAGTCAAAACGAGCAAAAAGGTGGAGGGATCAGGATGAAACTTGGTGGGAAAAATAAATACAAGTCCTATATACGTCATTGACATAACCGGGACAGATCCGCTCTCTTTTGGGGGAGTTGGAGGGGGCGGATAATTCGGAAAAATAGAAAAAATTGGTATTTTTAACTTACGAAGGAGTGATCAGATCTTAATGAAATTTAATGTTTGGAAGGGTATCATGTCTCAGAGCTCTTATTTTAAGTCCTGACCGGATCCGGTGAAGCCGAAGTTGGAAGAAGGCGTAGGAAATAGTGTAAAGACAAGGCTCCATGTGTTATAATCGATGGGAGCAATGAATATTTCCGTAATTTTGGTTTGAGTTTGATTTTCTCTTAGGATTAAATGCATAATTCATTAAATGAATTGATCCCTTTGCCAGGAGTCCTTGTCATTTAAAATGCAATGCATTTGTTTCACTTTGCATGGAATTAAATTTTGGAATTTAATCTAAATTGATCCCTTTTCCAGGAATTCTCGTCGTTTAAAATTTAAGCAAGGCACTCGTCATCGGCGGCACGCGCGGCAACATCCTGACGCCGATCGCCGTCGACACGACGGAGTTCTACGATCCCAAGACCAACAAGTGGACGCGTGGCCCGCGCATGAGCCAGCCGCGCATCGGCCACTTCGCGACGGAGCTTCCGAACGGCAAGATCCTCCTCGCCGGCGGCATCGGCTGGGTCCGCATCCTGATCAAGGTCCCGGCGGTCTTCAGGGAGTGCGACCTGTTCGACCCGAGCACCGGCAAAAAATGAGGATTAAGATACAACTTTTATATTCAAAAAAGATGTATTAAAGTTCAATATTAGTTCTTTTGAGGGTGTAACTAGAAAAGTAGAACAAAGAGGCAGAAATACATAGAAGAAACTTAAAACGAGCGTTTTAAGTACAGGTAGTAAAGCAATAACTAGTCAATATTCCTTCTTTCAAAATAATGTTTTAATAAACAGTGTCAACTTTGACGAACTGTCAGAATTTACTAAAAAAAATTAACTTTTCATAACAGGTTTTTCCGCCATTTTCTATGAAAAAACGCTTGTTGGCAATCACAGGATTTTTCCACTATTTCCAGGAACAGAAGCGTCTCGTGTATTGATTTTCAACAAGAACAAGGGAGCCCCGTTGTGTAGTCTAGACATCTTTTGATTTTCACCAGTGTTATGCAAAAGAATATTGTTCTCATAGCAGCTAACGGACCAGGTAATTCTCTTTGTCCCCTGGGGGTTATAAAACCTGGTTTTGGACGAGCTTCCCATCAGTCTGAAGACTAAATAGGTATGAAGATTCGGGTACTTCTCAGTTATCGATGCCAGAGTGAACATTTGGTTGACGTATCCTATCCCCTTCCTAAAACCGCATTATTCTTCTCTTAAAACTTTATATACAGCGATCTAAGTGTAAAAAGTATCATTATATTAAGTAATTTGTGTCCTACAAAAACAACCTAAAGCCTCTATAATTACCACATTTACTATTATCCCCTTTTTCATAGAGGGGTTTAATTCGATTCAAAGGAAACTTTGTATTTTTTGCCAGAAGGCAGATCACGGATGGGTGTTTATTTGTTGTTTTTTTTCCCAGGGATGATCGTATCGACCCAGTGGTCGTGGAATATTGCGA
The DNA here is from genome assembly GCA_010016025.2 of Alatinidae sp. Z8VKAUB7J3. NCBI lineage: Eukaryota > Metazoa > Cnidaria > Cubozoa > Carybdeida > Alatinidae > Alatinidae sp. Z8VKAUB7J3. The sequence continues at coordinate 181,080,360 of JAAAKM020721499.1, read as the reverse complement.
GAGGGCTTATTCTAGCGAAAAAGAACAGTTCTAGTGCCCTTTTTAAGTGACCGAAAAAACTAGGGGGCACCTAGGCACCTTCCCACGCTAATTATTTTTCCAATTAATTATAGATCAAAATGATGCTTTTGAATAATTTTTATTCTCTAGCCGTGCTGATGGTCACTGCCGAAGCCAAGCGCGACCAGATCATCGAGGCGGCACAGGCCGGCGTAAACGGCTATGTGGTCAAGCCTTTCACTGCCCAGGTGCTCAAGGAGAAGATCGAGAAGATCTTCGAGCGCGTCAACGGCTGAAGCAGCAACGCCGCGAGGGCACTATGACGCAAGCAGATCAGAGCCTGGCAGAGTTCGAAGCGACTCTGAAGGCCAACGCCCCTAAGTTGATTGAAAGCCTGCAGCAGGGCCGGGTACCCCTTTACTCGCCATATATTCTTTTATGGCCATTGCCCTTTTTTGAGACAAATTAAGATTCACATTTTTCGCACCATAACTATCGGAATATGCCGAAATATAAATAGAGTCGATATTTGGGTCATTGTTCAAATACTCCCCTATCATATCTAGCCTTTTACGTGAAGATTGCGTTAACTCACTTGAGTTTTTACGATAGTTCATAACAACAAATGCAATATCCTCAAAGCTATACGGAAGCAGGTTGTCTCCATGTCCAGAAAACGACCGTATCGGACGAGATCGGGATTCCCTGGGAGCTGGTACTCGCCTGCCAGTTTGAGGACCATACTTGGCGTCAGTCCTTTTATCTTGTGTCCAGAAAGCAACTCACAGAAACTTGCGGTTGAAATGCACCCTCTTTCTTGCCACTCGATGCCCTGGAGTTCTTCGTGCAAGTCCAACTTTTGTGACCAGCAGTGGTCCTGTAGCTTTTGAAGTGCAACCGCGACATCTATAGAAGCATCTTTTGCCTTCATTAAACCATGACCTTGATTCCTTTGGACAGGACCAAAGTACAGTAGTTTGAAGGGCTCGGGTGGAGGAGGAATACCTGAAAGTTCGAAATACTTGGAGCTAGTCTTAAAATGGCTATTTCTATGTGATACAGCCCAAATCCTAGTCTAGGTTATCTGAAACTGGAACTAAATATAAAAAAACAAGTTTATTTTTAACTGAAAGTAAGGAGCGACATAAAAACTTAAAACGAACAGAAATTGTTCCGAGTGAACAACTCGTGACAGATCGGAGCGCACCGCCTCTAGAACCTACACGCCGAGGACATCAGACTGGGGTTCATCGTGCGCAAGCGAGCGGCTTCACGCTCGGCCTGATTCAGGTTGCGCACAGCGGACTGTATCTGCAGAGCGCGGTCCTGGTCGATGAGAAGCATGCTGGCAGGGTCGAGACCAATCTGCCCAGCCACATGCACCACTCCCTTAACCTACAGACGATACGTGCACGGCATCAAGACCAGCGCCAAAGAGACTTCCAGGAAAGAATATTAATATATATTAAACTGTAAATCTGAATTTCAATAGAACTTTTCAGTAATCTTGCTTAATACGATGATTTTATTTCTTTTTTGTTGTTGATGTTATGGCATATAAAAACGTACTACTCGAGAGTAGAATTGTTTTCAGTAAAGAGCAAATGACGTTCTGTTCTTTTTACAAGGCATAAAGGGCGTCAATCCTATTCCTGTTTGTGGTAGTTTCCATTTGTTGTAAGTTCGACCAATCTTATTTTCATTGAAGGCAGCTGTTGTTTTAGAGTTTTCATCGCTGAATCATCTCCAGGGCTTTACGGTAAATTGATTATCAAAACTCATCCCAGTTTGAACAGTGGCAACATTGAAATTCCCTCATGTTTTATAGGTATTTTGATATTTGCTTCTGCTACAACCACCCCATAGTCCCTCGCAAAGGGATAGCTTTCAACATCAATTTGGGGTGATCTGTCAAGAGTAGATCAAATTAGGGGGGTCTACAAGAATCATGTGTACCAATGCCTATTCCTTCTGAAATACCTAAAATTGGCATACTCTTCGTTTTATCCTTTACTTTCAAGTAACAGGTGGATATAAGCAATTTTAGTTAAATTAAGAAACTCTATCTTGAATTAATTCCTCCTTCCTGCTTAAAACGTTTCTTATTCTATTTTGTTAAATACCTAAACTCCGCAATAGCATAATTGTCGTGTTATTCTTTAGTTTTAATTCACATTTTGGTTTGCAGTTCAATGTGATTGTTCTGCACGTCGGAGCGGTTGATCCGGATCGAACCGGAGCCGAGCTCCCAACCGTTGAGCACGAGATCGTAGGACTGGCTGCGAACGTCGAGCAACGCTTCGCCGGTCTGATCGAGCAGATCCCAGTCCTCCTCGTGAGGCATCGTGAACGGATGGTGGGCCTGGATGGGCGAGCCATCGTCGGCGAGCGCCTCGAAGAGGGGGAAGTCGACGATCCACAAGAAGTGAAGGCCGCCCTCGTTCACGGGCGGCTTGTGGATGTCGTGCTTGTCTTGTTTCGGGGAGCCAAATCACTGCCTTGGGTCACTTGCTTCCTTCCATCGGCTCCATACAACAGGCCGTGGTCCTATGGGCTTCATGCCCCCTTTTCCGGTGTGGGATACAAGAGATGTATCCCTCCGCTGCACCCCCTGCTGCGTGTTGTAAGAGAGGCGACACAAACTCAAGGGCCAAGCGGACAGCAGCGATTTTCGGGCTGGAGTTCGTCCGGCCTGGAATCCAAGAGATTTTGCTGGCTGGCCAATTAATTATCTTTTTGTAATTAAAACTCCTTCTAGATACATTTATATGTTATTTGGAATATAAACCATAAAACGAATTCTGCCGCACTGTGCCGAGTAGAGATGTAATAAACAAAATTAGAAAATAATCAAATACTGTATTGATAGCAATAACAATAATTCATTGCTATCCTCTGCACGTAACAAAGACACCTCAAGAGAAGAATGAGAAAAAGAAAACGATAATGACAAAAACAAAATATTACTTGGGGTTTCTATTATCTGATCTTTGAACTATTTTTAATAAAATGTATATCTCAAAGTTTTAGTCAGATTAATTTCAGGGAAAAGGTTGACCTTAATAGGGTCATAGTTCTAGTGCCCTTAAATAGGGCACTAGAAATTTTTGTATCCAATCAAACAAGCCCATACAAAGGTTATACGACCACCCCTTCCTTATAAAGCTTCCGGGAAAATGTAACTAACTAATAAAACATTGAAGCTCAGTGACCTATACTATGGACATATACAAACATACGAAATACATTCATGACGTCATAATCCTCAATCCTTATAATGACGTCAGTGGACAAAAATGACGTCAGTCGACAAACAACTTATTTATATATACAGATGACCCGAGATTCGCATCGGGCTACGGAGTAAAACTAAGCAACAAGTAACAGTTCGATCTGGACCTCGCGGACAACGTTGTCCTTCTCGAAGAGTCTAAAGAACGGTTGCAGCAGCTACTTGACACTATTACTGAGAATGCAGAGTGAAAAGCTTCCACAAAGGTATCCGCTCCTGGGCTCGGATCATGCAGGCATTTGCTGACAAATAGGCGAACCGATTACTCAGCCGCTTGCAGGGACGCTTTTCGTGAAGCGTCCGAGTTGCCCTTGTCAATCCACGCCCATTTTGGGCGCTGGAACAGGAACGTGAACCAGCCGGTGATGCGGGTAAACTCATAGGCTATCATCGAGCTGACGACGCTTACCACAAGCACGATCAGTGCCATGGTTCCAAGATCGAAGAGGGGGGTCCCATGCTTTACAGAGAGACTTAAGGATTTGTTTTTTCTGATATTCTTTCGATTTTTTTTTTTTTTAATTGACGAGGACAGTGAAAGATCTATATATGTGTAATATGACACATTAAGCAGGAATATTCCACATGAAGATAGTATCTATAATATAATAGGTCTCGCTCTTATGGGGTGACTGGTTGGTCAAAACACGAAAAAGTGCATTTTGGGTTTTTTTTTGTCATCGGAGGGGGAAGATTTAGTACTACCAGAATCAACCTTTTTCGAAGCAAAATGATGCAAGGATACTGCTCTCTTATGCCGTGGGCCATTGGCCCTTCCAGCATCTCTTTTCGCCTCCTACCGCCAACTTCTTAGCCGAAAGATTAACTTGTTACACCTTGTTGGAACTCGGATTACATAGGGAATTTCAGGTCTTGTGGCTGGGAGCCAAAATTGGGGAGAGGCCTTCCAATGCCGTCCCGTCTCTCCCACCGACAAGTTCTAGCACATGGGTAGGGGATGACCCTCTACCAACAGGTGCAGACCAACGACATCTCCCTGGCCGTCGCTACGCTCGAGGGGATCCTCGAGGAGCACGGGTGGGAGCAAGCACGGCGTCGCACGGTGGTCGCTCTCGCGGCAAAGGCGCTCGGACGTCCCGATCAGACACACGATCGAATGGTCGCGCTGGTGAGGCAGAAGATGGGGACCCACGGACCCGACGTGCTCTTCGAGCTCGTCGTCACCCAGGGCGACACGCGCGCCGGACAAGTGTTTTTCGGACAAAAGATCTACCAACAAGCACCACCGATACCTGCCGCGGTTGTGTCTACAGCCGGAGAGGTGTTGTACACGAAAAGTGACATCCAGCGCGGACAAAACGTCTGGCAGGCGATGGGTGGTATGCAACAGGGCTCGATATGGGGTCATGGCAGCTACCTCGCTCCAGACTGGAGCGCTGATTGGCTGCATCGCGTAGCTGAATATCTACTGCAGACCTACGACGCACATGACGTCCCCGATGACGTTGTTCAAGAAGAAACAGCGCTAAGGCGCCAGCGAGAGGAATTGGGATATGGAACTCGCTGGATACGCCTATCTGGTCGCCGCCGTCTGCTTCATCATGGCGCTGCGCGGCCTGAGCCATCCGGAATCGGCGCGCAACGGCAATAAGTTCGGCATGGCCGGCATGGCCATCGCGGTGGTCACCACCCTGTTGATGCCGAACGTCTTGTACTACGAGATGATCATCATCGGCATCTTGATCTGCGGTTCGATCGGCACAAGATGTTCACGCAGGGTGACTCGATTTCCTCGCGCTGCCAGACGTTGTCTCTCACCGGGATAGCCTTCTTCATGTCGCGTTCAGATGCCGGAGCCGGTCCAGCGCCCCTTGCAGGATATACGACGCCGCCACGTGGTCGATGACCTCGGCGCGACGCTTTCGCGACGTATCCGCCTCCAACAACGCCCGTTCCGCCGCCACGGTGGACAGCCGTTCATCCCAGAACCCGATCGGCCCGTCCCAGAGCCGCGCAAAGAGAAACAGGCGCCGAGGCGCGCGCTACAAAACAAGGCAACAAAAAAATCATCGGAATTCTTGCCCAGAAAAACCACGCGCTGCCCCGGTTTGACGCCGGCTGCGGCGAGACCATGCGCAACCTGCGTCGTAAGCGTGTCGAGCGCGCCATAGTTCGTATCAAAACCGTCGTAACTCAGTGCCAGTCGGTCCGGTGCGTGCTGCGCGTGATAACGCGGATAGTCACCGACGGTACGTATTTCCCGATAAACCCACATGTAAATAAATTTTAGCACCATCTGTTATTTTTTCTGCATTTTTTTCTTAGACCCCTTCAAAATCAAAAGAGCAGTGGCACACTAAAACAGGTTGTACTCGAGACAGGAATGAGGTATCATCCCTAACCAAGCCACCCCCACTCCAAATACTAGATTCACTTGTAAGTTGTACATTTCGTGTAATTTTCGCAGCGAAGAGGAAACAATTTTCGAGATACTATCGAAATATCATCAAATTTGGAGTAATAATAGGACTGGTTTAGCCAATAGTATTATGCTGCTATTTGCCGGCACAACATATACATTATCAAAATATTAATAAAAATAATAATGATAATTCTAATATTTATAATAATAAATATGGATGAGAAAATGATAAAATTATTAGAAATTGTAATTGTAATTATTAAAATTAAAGAAATGTGAATTCTTTTTATAGCAAATAATTTAGTTCAATTTAAAATGCATTTAGAGAAATCTGGACAACTTTCAAGAAACGCTCGAATCCTTTGCTATTTGTAATAAATATGCGGAAATTACAAATCACCTTCTGTAACGAACTTCTATATTCGAATTTTTTTATTGCGTGTATGGAGAGTAAGGGTTCGCCTCCTCGTCTATACCTCGTTATTTACACTAAAGTTCTTATGTTGTTCCAATTCTGTAAGAATAACGACTTTGGGAAAAAATGAGTGTGAGAAGGGGCCTAGTTGAGCTCCAATTTTTTTGGTTAAAAAACATACCTCTCCAAGTGTTTCCGTGGCCCGTGTTAAAATATTAAATATAAAGTATTGAAAGATAATAAATTTGATGGTGTAATTTTCATCAACACCACCTTTTTCAGGGGGGAGGGATCTTTTTGTTTGATCATTCTTTGGAAGTATAACTTTATGTAACAGAACCAGAATTTGATTGAAAATTAGTCTCTTGTGTCGTCTTTGCTATTCATTACCACGAACGGTTTGTAGAAAAACCGCGTTGAGTTAACGATGGAAAAAGATAAATTAAATGTCCAAGACACTTGATCAACGAAAAGAGTTTTATGACAAAAAAGAAAATTAATACCAATTATAATCAATAATATATATACAAAAAATAATACGAAAAGGAAAAATATTTGATTACATTAATTAAACTCTAGTCAACCAGGAAAAAGCTTACAAATAGCATATTTAGTATTTTAAGAGGTCACCAATCTCCGAGAAGAATTCCACTTACACACCCGCTTCAAATTGGCTTATCTCCCCAAAGATAAACACACTCTCTTCGGCCTATACTTTACGGACCCGTCCGAGGGTCGGACGCACAGTCCGGGCACGGGACCACCGACGCCCTTGTCGGAGCCGCAACTGCAGCCCGCGGCACCTGCCGCAACGACGAACAGGGCCGCAGCGAGAAGAGGACGAGCGGCGGGCTTCGAGGGACGGGTCATGATCGATAATGTATCACGCGGCGCGGGCCTCGTCCACCGGTCATCGCAGGCAATTTCGGTCTGAATGGGTCCTCTCCTGCTCGCATCCAAGCTAGGGTGACCAGCATGCGCCCGTCGCGGCGCGGCGGCGGGCTCGTGCGCGGTGTGAGTCGCGTCCAGCTCGTCCCGTCCCACGACCAGGTGTCGTCCTGATACGTCAGCTGTTTCGTGAAGCCACCTAACAGAAGGACCGTCCCCGTGTTGGGGTCGAACGCCATCGCGGCGTCGGTGCGCGCGGCCGGGATGTTGCCGACCGGCGTCACCTGGGACCAGACCGCGCCGTCCCACTCCCACGTGTGGTCGTGCACGCCGACCGGCAGGATCGTCTTTAAAAAGAAGGAAGGAGGAAAATAATCATTAATCGGTATACAGATCTAATTTTAACCATTTTGTTATTTGCGAACACCATGGCGTCAAAAATTCACTCATCTTGACAAACAACATTCGGTTGTTAATTTTTCCTCTATTTAAGACAGATTAATTTATTTGGAATTTTTTTTGTTTTTTAGAACCCATAAAACCTACAACAACTACAAGTATGTCCCTGATAAAGTTTAGTTCAGCTGTGATATAGAAAAAACCGCCAGCAGCAGCAGGGCCAGATAGAAATAACCGATCCGGCCATCACTGCTCAGCCGGTAATCGCCGAGAGTCAGTCTGGGCAGCAGCACCATGCCGCTGGTGCCGCCCGTATAGTCGGACTGGCTGACGACGATCTGCAGCAGCAATTGCGACGCTGCGATGGTCACCAGGATCACATAGATGCCTTCAAGCCGCAAAATCGGAATGGCCAGCAGGGCGGCAAAGGCAATGGCCAGTACCGGCGCCAGCACGGATCCCGAGCGTCGCCACGTATCCCCTCGCGGCGCACTCGGCGGCGAGCCGGACGGCACGCTGGAAGGTCGCCTCGTCCGCGATCAGGTGGTCCGCCGGGAAGCTCGCGACGATCGACCAGCCCGGCGGCTGGTCGCGCTACCTCGGCGTGAAGGGCCGCTTCGAGTGGAAGGTCGAGAAGGACAAGCCGAAGGCCACGAAGACCTTCGAGCACATGCACGCCTTTTGCGTGAAGCACGAGCTCTGGAGTCGCGCGGCCCATAATTCTTTAAATAGGGGGAGGGGAAGGGTTAGTATTTACTAACGTTTGCAGAATATGTTGAACAAAAAAAAATAAAGGTCATTCAAGTAACAGTATTTACTACTTTAAGAAGCAAAAAGAAAAAAAAGACGATTCAGCGCTTAAAATGAAGGGGTGGTGCTCATAAGTCTTCGTAGTCTCTCGCTTAACTTTCACTAAACTTTTGTATAAAAGAAAATTTATATTGCGCTACAAAAGTTTTATTTTCATAAATGGAATCACTATAGCGGAAAACCTGTTAGGAAAATTAGGAGAATTGCAACCTCTTTAAAAACCTGTTTAGGAGAATTACAGGCCTCCATCTCGAGCAGCAAGGAAAATCAATTTTTCGCGTGGGAGGCGGTGGCGTGTCTTTTTCTTTATTTCTCAGTTTCTTTTTCTGTGTCATTTTGGTCATCGTTAGTAGGGCCCTGAAATATCATAATACTTTTCTCTCAAAATGTTTTTCAACTGAAAAGGAGCAAAAAACTTACTCTATGGCTTCAATCAATATAGTTGGAGTATCGACACTGTTCAAAATCTGATCAACAACATCATCTGGAACATCGATACCGAATAGATCATCAGCACTACGACTATCTGAATCTGTTGCATCCAAATCAACTACTAATGATTGCTTGTTAGCAGTCGAAGTACATGTGGGGTGACCTTGTAATAATCGATCGCTCGATTGTTCTACATCAGGTTTAACTTTTCCCTTGACACAAAAAACCACACACACACACCCCATCACGACCTCGCTGACGACGCTGCTCTTCGCCTCGGCCATCTGCCTGACGGCCACGCAGCCCGCCCACGCTCAGCCCGAGGATTTCCGTGACGTCTTCAGCTCGGCCACCGAGGAGAACGACCTGGCGCAGCTCGCGTTCGACGCCAACATCCACACCGAACCCGAATACACGCTGCGCGAGGCCGCGGAGATGCTGGGCATGGAGGTCGAGGAGTTCGACCAGTTCCGCCGCACCGCCGGTCTGGCGCACTTTTTTGAACTCTGAAAGAGAAAAACAAAAAAAGGAAATTGAATTACATGGATAAGATAAACACTGAAGTAAACATTTTAGACAGAACAATGTAAGAAAGCGGCAATCAACTTGTACTGACAATTAATTATGAAGGAGAAAAAATTTAAAATATGTAAACTTAATCAACATCCAGCCGCTGGCAAGGATGTGGGAAAATCAACAGAGAAATCTAATCAATCGGCAATAAACTTAAACTGACAAAACTTATGAATCCATGCAGGCGCGGTGGTTGGGGGCGCGCACGATGTGCCGCGCGAACGGCTACGACTTGGTCGCGATCGACGACGCGGTCGAGGGCGCGATGCTGAGCACGCGCGCCGTCACGCTGGGCATGGGCAACCACTGGATCGGCCTCGACGATCGCGCGATGGAAGGCACCTTTGTGTGGTCCAACGGCAGCATGTCGATGCACCGGAACTGGACCATGGGCGAGCCCAACGACGTGATGGGGGAGGACTGCGTCGAGGTCGCCTTTTCACAGACCACATCACCATTGCGAGCATGCCACATGGGCATATCTTCAGCAATTGCTTTAGCCTTTTTACTGCCCTTCTCTATTTTAAAGATAGTAGCAAAACGTTCTGCACTGTCACTATACGAAACTTCACTAACGGTATCGGTGGCTGGATATCCCATCAAAATGATATCATCCTTATGATCAAAGGCAAAGGTATGCATCCGGTATCCCTTAGCATCACTTCCCTTGATGCCACTGAGATACTTTATTTGTATGAAGCATCGCAGGAGTGAAAATATTTTGCTTCGCAGCCATATGTGTTTTATAAACTGACAGGGACCAAAGAAAATGTGCAAACTTGCATGAAGCGCAATTGCACCTACAACCAAAGAAGGGAAAAGTGTCAAAGGCCTTGTAAATAAGCTGCAAACGATACCATTATATTTCTTCCGCGGTGATCATAAACAATTCCGAGAATGCTGTAAAATTGCAGGAAAAATTGTTGAATTCAGCGAAGAAGGTGATCTTGGCTGGCATAGTCCTTCTCAAAGCTCACATGATGGGTCAGACACAATGGATAAGACAATGATAGAGATGGGACATATGTCACTACCCATGATGAAAATGAAACCTTTAAAAATTGAATCAACTCCCCTCCCTTTGCACCAACTCCTCCTTCACCAATCTTGGAACATACCTTAATACCTCCTGAAACCTGGTTTCAGATAAAATAAGATAACTCTAATAAGGGTAGCAATTTTCAAATTGTTAAAATCATTGAAGCCTTGCAGCTGTGAAGCTCCCTAAAAAGCTTTAATACCTTATCAAAGATTTATATCTACTTCTATAAATAGTTAGAGTTTGAAAATAGTTTGCATACTCTTAAATTTTATATTTCAAGAATTTCATCTTTTTTTTGCTTTTTCTCTTGTAAAGGAAATCTTAGCCTACTACTGTAACTCAATGCTCAGACAAAGGGCGAACAGCGGTGCCTCATCACGGCGGGGAAGTGTAACATAATGGAATTGTCCTATCTATAGAATTTGTGTTTTAAATAGTTGACAATGTTTTGGTATGTTTAAGCATTTACATGCGTGTCCAGCTAGAATCCTATGTCAAGAAATGTGTCTTGCCAGACATCAATGTCTAGACAACTACTCTTCATAGGTAAAATTTGGTGCTTGGCTAGAAAAGCTACAGTTAAGCATCCAGCTCGAGACTCTAGAACTCAAAATCTAGTATTTTCAATTGTGATTTCGATTGTGACACATCAGAATGTGTCAAGTTCCACGTTAAAATCAACATAACCACAGTTGAATTCAACATGACCCCAGTTAGATTCAAAATATTCCCAGCTAAATTCAACATGCCCCCAATTAAATTCAAAATGTCCCCATTAAATTCAACATGCCCCATTTAAATTCAACATATCCTCAGTTGAATTAAACATGTCCCGAGTTATATTCAGAATGTCCCAGTTAAATTCAACATATTCTTCGTTGAATTCAACATTTCCCCAGTTAAATTCAACATATTACTAGATAAATGCAAGACGTCATTTTAGCTTATCAGAAACTCACTATACTTTAAGAGCAAAGAAATATAGAATGTTGTTAGAAAAACAAAATAAAAAAGCTCTAGACCCTAATGACACTAAAAGAAAGTTTTGAAAAATTAAGTAAACACCGTACCCTGGGGATTTAATCCCTTGAAGCTATAAGCTATAATCCATGAAGTTCGGCCATAAGCTATAAGCTTCAAAGCCCAAGCTACAAGCTTCAAATATATAAGCTTCGAAGCTGCCCGTGCCCGGCACGCCGCCCCGCTCGGTGGACACCCGGTAGAAGCGTTCGAAGATCCGTGCCCGCGCGTCCTCGGGAATGCCGGGACCGGAATCCGCGACGGTGATCTCGATCTCCTCGTCGCCCTCCCGCAGCTCGACGCGGACCACGCCGCCCGGTGGCGTGAACTTGAAGGCGTTGCCCACCAGGTTGCCGACGATCTTGCGCAGCGCCCTGGGATCGAAGACGGCCGCCACCGCGATCTCCGACACGTCGACTATCGCATTTTAAAAGATCAACAAAGTCGTCAGCACTTCACTATATTTATGTGCTAATTTGCGATAATTTGATTTTTAGTACGGAAGTTCAGGATTGAACTGAACGTGGTTTGAAGAGGAAAGTCAATTACTCGGACACCTATTCATAAAATTTTTACAAAATTTACTAAGTGCCATCTAAGCTCGATATTACAAGGAAGAATTCTTCGTTTGGTTGATTGAACATTTCATAATTCGAACTGCAAAAGCTGTTTTGCCAGCAGCGTGCGGTTGACCCCGGCGCCGACCTCGTCGAGCAGAACGACCTTGGCGTCGACCATCATGGTCCGGCCAAGCTCCAGCAGTTTCTTCTGTCCACCGGACAGATTGCCGGCCTGTTCGTGCGCGACGTGCGCGATCTTGAGGAACTCGATGACCGATTCGGCCTTCTCGCGGATCTCGCGTTCCTGTTCGCGAATCGCGCCGCGCCTGATCCACGTATTGACCAGGGTTTCGCCCATCTGGCCGCCTGGGATTGACTGAGAAAGAATTTTTTTTCCTCAGTTGTTTGTTTTCACATCAACAATCGGCATCTGATTAATTCAAATAAACACATGTATAATCAGTTTCGTATGATTTCGCCTAATTAATACCCTCTTCTTTCATCACAGTTGTGAGGTGTGTTTAAAGGGGATCTACCGGATGGACCATCTGGTGCTGGAGCTCTTCCTTGCAAACCTCCACCTTCCCAACTTCCTCGCTCAATGAAAAGAGATGCAGAATTTAAACAATTTCCGATCAACGAAACTGGAAAAGATTGCAATTGTATATGTAGCAATACAGGATATTTGGGCCGGAATAACTCAATAACGGTGAGTTTGCGGTAGTTTTGCAAGATTTTCCAAAAGTCAAAATGCATCTATTAACAATAGTTTCATGACCCCAAACAATTGTTCAGGTAATATGAACATTGAGCCAATGGACTGTAAAACGATTTGTTTTTGGATTTCCCGAGCAGTTTTTTGACCAAAACTAAAATCAGGCTGTTCTACAACTTCTTTGCGCTGTTGCGCCGATTGGTAGTTGGCCGCGTTTTTAGCCCAGTTAATGGTCTTCTCACAGATGTTGGCCAGAAAGGCAGCATCTTCTTGATGGGTTCTTTTTTGACCGTTGATAGAGACATAGACCGGGCTAGTGTGGGCCAGTACTAAAGAACCCGAACCGGTTAATTCGCCCTGTGTAGGCAGAGGCTGATTGTTGTACGCGCGTGCCGCTATCCAGCTACTTCCGTCTAGGTTTAGCGCCAAGCCCGCTAGGGGCAATCCGCCATACGCGGGCGATCCTGCAGGGAGAGCGAACCGTTCACCTGTCGCACAATCCGTTGGGGGCACTAATGGCCTACAACCTCTGGCTAACCGTGATCATGCTTGGGGTGACCGGTTATATGATGACGACGATCCAGTTCTTTGGAGTCGACTGGGTAGAAGAAGTCCATGAGTTGGCCTTCAACTGGCTGATCCTGTCGGTTGCGCTGCATATTGCTGGTGTGGCGTTTGATCTTTTAAAAGTACTAATGAGCTCTAGCACAAAGAGCTAGGTGTTGAGGAAAAGAGAACCTCCTTTATGTGCGTAATAATTTCTGCTCGCTTTAAGGTTTAATTTTGCTCCTTACTTTCAGTGGATTTTTTTATTTAATAATGACGAAGACCACACTGCCTTTCCATAATACAACCTCAGAAGAAAGAATAATGAGGACTTCTTTCCCAAGACAGTGAACCAACAAAACATATTTGAATGTATCGGCCCTATATCTTACGGTCTTAACCTAACGTGTTTCATGCATTGTAATTAATTGATTTGAGGATGGTCCCTAATTTTGCACGTGGAGATATTAAGGTTAATTGTTCGAGGTTAATTTTTACCAGAATTGAGAATATGTCCGTGGGAAGAAAGAATTTGTCAGTGGAGATGGAACCAGATTTCCTGTCATCCCTTAAAAAACGAACAGAAATTAAATAAAAAAGCAATTTTTTTCAACTTTAAGTAAAAGGCAACATTAAAACTTAAAACTGTGGTCTGCTGCTCCGCGGTACCAAGCGTGAAGACGTCGAGCGCGGTCAGGTCATCGTCAAGCCGGGTTCGGTCACGCCGCACACCGACTTCGAGGGCACCGCGTACATCCTGTCGAAGGACGAGGGTGGCCGTCACAACCCGTTCTACACGAACTACCGCCCGCAGTTCTACTTCCGCACCACCGACGTCACCGGCGTCATCTCGCTGCCCGAGGGCACCGAGATGGTCATGCCCGGCGACACCACCGACATGCGGCGCAGCTTGGCGAGCGAGCGCGACAGGGTCTCCGGCTGCATGCCGAGGCGCCCGGCGATCAGCGACTTGTCGAGGGGCAGGCGAACCGTCGCCCGGGCGACGCCACGGGGACAGAGCTTGATCAGAAATTCGGCGACCCGCTCGGTCGACGACTTGAGGGTGAGCTGCTCGACCTGATGCACCAGCCGGTGCAAATGCCGTGACATGGCGGCCATCATCGGCAGCGCGTAGTCGCCGTGGATCTTCAGCTTTCACCGAAGCACCTTCAGCTGCAAAACAAATAAAATAAATAAAAAAAAGCATCTAATAGGCTCAGTTGACGAAATATCATCCGGTGGAATTTCTTATGATGTAGCTACAGTTGATTAACATTCACAAAATGTCTATTCTCCTGGTCCTCTTTCTCATCATACTCCTTAAATTTATTTTCTAATCTCATTAATTAAACAAGATGTATATAACCCTCAAAAAAAGTGAGTGTTGGATTAGGTTTTTTATTGCTTAGATACCGCCAGAGATTGGTCAGCTGACCGTGGCCGACGCGGGCGGATGGACTCGCTCCCATCCCGCCAACTATCCGGTGCAGTTGCGATTCGCTCAATTGGCTTTGGAGGCCAAGGATTATGAGCTCGCCGAAAAAATCCTGACCGAGCTGTCGGAGAAGCACCCGCAGGATCGCGAACCCAACGGGATCCTGGCAACGCAGGCGAAGCTCTATCAAGCGATCGGTGACGAAGACCAAGAGGTCGCCAGTTTGCGCCGCTTTCCGGGAATTCAAGGGCCTCGATGTGTCCATCAACAATGCTGGAACCGTTGGGCCAGTAAGACCACTTGCAGAAGTCTGTCCGTCGGACTGGCAAGAGACACTCAAAACAAACTTGACCGCAGCCTTTCTTGGAGCGCGAAGCCAGATCCCAGCCATGCTACATCGTGGTGGCGGTTCAATCGTGTTCACATCAAGCTTCGTTGGCACAAGCGTTGGACTCCCTGGAATGATTGTGTACGGCGCGTCAAAGGCCGGTGTAATATAGGATGGGTATCTATCTTCCGGGGAGCTATGAAGTTGGTAGTCTCCAGGAGGAGAATTTGAAAGAAACTAGTAGTATTCGGTGCAATACTCGACACCAAGATCCTCATGATGACGTCACGCTAAGGGTGCATTTTAATACTAAATATGAATAACCCCTTACTGCTCAAGTTGTTCACTCACTGACACTCTATAGAACGGCTTTTTACGTTAGTTTCTTTCAGCTTAGCGTGAGACAAGGCAAAGAGAAGCTAAGTTACTTTTTCTAAGAAATTAAAAAATTATAAGGAAGCCCAAATTAATATTGATTCCCACCTCCAAAAAGAGCGTAAAAACTGACAGCAATTACTGTGATTGTAAAGGTATTGCAACCCTCTTAACCTGATTTTTTTTTGCTAGAATGTCGTTTGTACTTTGCTGAAAGTAAAACTATTTCTGTAACACTCTCATTTCTAGGGTCACTAGCCAGTTATATTACGGAGTTTCAACAACCCTCCCCCTCCCCCAAGTGCTGGCGCGTTTGATTTTTGGTCGGGATTTGGGATCATTATCCGCTCTACAAATCGTTCAACTTGGAAATGCTGTCGCAACGCTGACGGGGCATGGTGGAAACTCCTCTCTGCTCGACAAGTTTCAAGGAATTATCAAGGCTGACGATATCGACATCAAGACCGATGAGGAAACCGGCGAGACGACCGTCGGTGTCGGGCAATACATCAATGACAGAACTTATGTCGGCGTTGAAAGCGGTGCCGGTCCCTCTATGACATACGTAGATGATCACAGTGATAAAAATGAAACAATGAGCTAAAATACGAATTATATTTAAAATTAAATTTTTTTTTTCAATATTTAATAGCGCTTCCATTGAAATTTTCCCTACTGAACAGCTCTCTTATTAAGATTTCATCTTGTTTTTCAAACATTATGTCAATTTTGTCGAACGAAAGCAATTTATAATTTCTCATTATTTTGGCCTCAGGAAAAGCAATGATCCTGGATACCAGTCCAGGACAGGAAATTGGAGGGCAGCTAGTCGGCCTCTAACGTTTTTTCCCCAAAGACATCCTATCATAGTTTTGAGATAGTTAAAAAGTCTAATAACTATGTCTACGGGGTGGCATACCCCCCCCACAACCCTTGGGGAAAGGGTTGTAAGGAATGCGACTAGCCTATTGTTTACTTATAGTATTTTTATTGGGGAATAAAGTTTTGAAAGAAAAATGAAAAAGGTCGAAAATAAAATAACAACAATAGCTTTTGAATTTAATATAATGACATTCCGAGGAAATACAATTGCAAAGAATTAGTTGATTAAAAAAGGCATTGTAAAAAATATGAACAATGAACCACGTAAGGAGAACAACATAAAGAACAAGATGGATAGTAAAATCAGCTTTAAATAGTTCTTTTTAAAGCTGACTAGGCCTCGATTTTCACTCCAGTTCTGTCTTTACAAAGAAAAGAGAAGAATATTTGAATGGTCCAAATCTTTGGGAAAATATGAAATATTGAAGACACAGGGGATCACCCCCTACAGATGGTCGAATCGGATAAATGACTATTTATAATTTAATCTTATCTGGTACTCATTTTTCAAATTAACCCTTATTTTTCAAAATTAACCCATACTTCTCCAAAGAGAGCGGACCCGTCCCAGTTATATCAATCACGTATCTAGGATTTGTGCTCATTTTCCCACCAAGTTTCATCCCGGTCTTTTTTTCCGAATCAACCGTCTCCCCACTCCCTCCAGATGATCGAATTGGGGAAACGACTATTTCTACTCCGGGTTGATAGCGTCGCGCGCATCCGGGCGGTTCAGGGTGATGGTCGCAATATCCTCGGTGACGTCGTAACTGATGGCTTCGTACTGCATTCCCGCGCCTCTTTGGTGCCCAATTGCGGCGGAGAGTGGCGCAATCGCCGCCGCAGGGCCAGTGCAAACGCCACGTCACGCCGCCTCTTTGCGCCAGGCCTCCAGCGCCGGGTTGGCATCCCGCACCGCGCCCGCATCGTCAGGCTCCCGGTCCAGCTCTTCCAAAGTGTTTTCTTTCATGGGCAGACTGAATCTTCACCTCTGGCGAAAACCAAACATCATTCATACAACGAAACTTTGGATCTTTAACGCTCTAGTCGGCTCAGTGATGCTTGACGGAGCTGAGACATGGCAAGCATCAGACGCAACCCTCAAGAAAATCGATATATTTCATGCAGAAAGCCTGAGGAGGATTGAGGGCCTCCTATGGTCCGACTTCGTCAGCAATGAGAAGCTTCTGCAGCTCACAAAGCAGTCTCATCAAGGGCATGCTGCTGGCGCAGCTGCC
Source organism: Alatinidae sp. Z8VKAUB7J3 (assembly GCA_010016025.2). NCBI lineage: Eukaryota > Metazoa > Cnidaria > Cubozoa > Carybdeida > Alatinidae > Alatinidae sp. Z8VKAUB7J3. The sequence continues at coordinate 181,063,027 of JAAAKM020721499.1, read as the reverse complement.
CCAGGTCCTCGATCGCTATGCGCCTGGCGCGAAGGGCAGCCATACCGCCTTTGGCAAGTATTTCACGCTGAACCCGGGCACCATCCATTTCACCCGGCTGGACCGGACGGCGGCGTTGTATCGCCGGATGATGGGGCTGTGGCAGCGCATGGCCGGCGCCCTGCCGCTGGACATGCGCGCGGTGCGCTACGAGGATTTGGTGGCGAACCCCGGTGCGGTGCTGCCGGAACTTTTCACGAGGATTGGAGTTGAACTCATGATTGTCTAGCATCCTCTTTAATAAAAAGGTGGGTGTCTCCGTTCAGTTCTACTCTGGTATGAAGGGAGAGCTGAACCAGAGCTCTTCGGGAAGTTCAGTAAGAGATGTATGGGAGAGGGATGGAAGCAAAGAGATACTTTTTTGAAGCACGTCCACCGTGACAACGCAGGATTACTTCCATCCAGCTTCCATCTTCGTGAGAATGGGCCCGTACTAAATAATCCGAACAGATATAAAATTATTTAACTGGATATTTCGAATACACATACAGTGTTCATCATCAGCAGTAAAATTAAGAGTTTTACTGCTGATGATGAACGCTGTATATGTGTTAGAAATATCCAGTTAAAATTTTAAAATCTGTTCACTGTCAATTAAAAGGTTTTATCCCATATTTTGAACTGTAATACTTTCGTCATGTAAAGACAGTGTGGTCTTCGAAGTCATCTACCTTGGGTACTATGATACTAGCGTCGCCCCATTTTGATTGGATGGGAATGGCCCTATCAAATCCTTATAGTGAAATAATCATTTAAATATATAGGTTGCATAAAAAAGCCTTTAAAAAACAGAAATCTCGAAGAAAAAATCTCTGAAAGTATTAACACCGACGTGTGTGCCGTCACTATGTAACATCCCATGTGTGCGCTGTCATTGCGGAACATCCAACGTTTGCACTATCATTACGTAACAACTGCGTGTGCCCCCTGTTATTACTTAACACCCATGTGTAAGGTTATTCATCAGAAGCTTTACAAGTAAATTTTAGGAAAAGTCACCAAATTTCAAATCAATCGGTTCAGGCTTTAAAAAGTTATGAGCTGAAATGTGTAGCCGCGGACCTACTAGCCTCCCAACCCCCACCCCCAGCCTCCCATGTAAGATAGGGTTAAGAAACAAATGAAGCTACAAACTATTTGAAGATTTCTTTTAAAAGGTGTTTCTCTTTTTCTTAATATTTTACCTTTTTTAATTTCTTTTCAGTTTGGCCCCAACGGGAATTACAAGCGATAGCGAGAAAGCAAGTATCAGGACGTGTCAAAAATACAGTGAAGAGCAAAGAATTGTGCTTTTAGAAGACAAGCAATAGTGAAAATCAAAACGAGAAAAAAATAATGAAAATGAAGAAGAAAGAAATATGTCGTTTGAAAAACAACGCCATCACAATCTTCTTCGCCAAAATGGGGCGCAAAACCCAGAACAAACCTACTAAGATGCCAAAATTACGCAACTGTTGATTACAATTCAGTCACAATCATCGACGCTAACAAAATTTCGCCCAAAATCCAGTAAAAACCTTCAAAGATGCCATAAACAACGCAAATATTTATGACAAGTCGTTGAACCTTAACTTACTATGTGTTCCCTGGGGAGCCCTCCATTTGCCCGAGGAAAGAGTACCAAACAAAGCTGACTAATTTGGAGGTTGCTATCTACAATGAGAATCAGTATATACAAGCTTACTACATGTCAAGTGCCAGGGTCCGGCTTCGAAATTGGCTACACCACACTTCTCTTCAGACGTCTATCCTCCTTGAAAAGCTCCTCTTGGTCCTCCCAAGTCAAAATGTATAATCTAACTGATCTACCCGTCTGATTCTCCCTAAAAATTTTCATCTGGGTCTCTTAAGCTTTTAAGTTATAATCTCAACCGTACTTAAGGTACTGCAGATACGACTTTTTAAGATCTGGACGGACATACTGTGTTTTGATATTTCAATATTCCCTTCAAAATTATCTGAAAGTTTACATTTAATACCAGAGTTCTGTATTGCTACAACATTATCTATCATGAAATAACAGCTTTCAAGTAGATCTATAAACATGGTCCCGGTTGCGGGTACTGCCCTGGCGGACCCTGCTGGCGATGCGGCTGACCTTGTTGTTGGCTAGGAGTCCCACGAGGTTGCTGTCCTCTTTGAATCTGTTCCTTCTTACGGTGTACCGAGTCGTTGATAGGGAGACCATCCATTGCATTCTGGGGAGGAGGTTTGAGTTTGCTGCGAGCCGATTTGTGAACACACCTGGCCCGACGTGTACAAACCGGGCCCTGTCGAATTGTTCGAGAAACGGCATTTCGGGGCTGCCATCCTTGCCGTCAGACGGTGCGATGGCCATATCACTCATCATTCACTCCGGTACGCTCCCGAACTGGAAACCTGTTAGCTTGTCGCTATGATAAGGGTGGCCGATCGGTTCCGTAAAATCCATTGCGCAAGGCACCCAGTTGAACGGATGAACATTAACGTTAACTCTACGATCGGGTCCAACCGTTTGGATATCCAAATAAAGAGACCAAAAGTATGGCTACTATTGAAAACTTCATGCCGTCTTTGTGTTTATTTTTATTTGGGGGATTTTCAGTTTAATCCAGTGCTGTATCCAGAATTTTTTCGGGGACAGAATTTCTTTTACATGTATTTTGTTATGTTTTTACGAGTCGAACAAACACTCCGGGGTGGTCAAACCCCCTAACTCTCCCCCTGACACGGCTTTACTTTACCCCATCGTTCCTTCTTTTAGTTTATAGGAATTAATTAATTCTATGGAGAGCAAAAAAGTCTGGTATGCACTGAGCGTAAGGTTGGGATGCCGTTTGTATGGGTCTCAAGAAACCTTAGCCTTTGCAGTTAAGTAACCGACTTATTTTTAGAATTTAGTTAATAATCAATTTCAACTAATTTATAGTATCCCTGCAATTTATCTAAAAAATTAAGAAAAACATCATATTTTTTTTGGTATACTGCAAGGGAGTTGTAATTAAGTCCCTTCAAGCTATTAATGAGTTTGGATTCAGACAATTTATCACGTTTAAATTTCGTTGATATTTTCTGATTTTCTTAAAAATCATTTAGAAATTTTACGTCTAAATCCAAATGAATTTCAAATATAAACCTAAAAACTGAATTATTGAAATTATTCTAGTCAGTTTCAATTAACAATCAGTTTCAAAATATAAAATATAAATTTAAAATTTATTTATGTTAATTGAATGGAAAAGTTTTTAAAAATCAAAAGTGTTCTTGGATTGTGGGATCTGAGGGGGTAAATTAGAGATACAGAACCGCTATACTTCACCCCTCCCCCCCTAATGTGCAAATATATAGCCCAAATTTGTTTCTAAAGTATTATGTTTTTATCTTACTTTGGTATATTTCATTAGGATTGAGTCAGAGAAATACGTTCGAAGAATATTAGATAGGGGGTATATCATACAACTACCAAATGTAGTTTTCGAAACCTAGAGGGGGAAGCTAGGGAGAGATGAAAAGCCCCCCCCCCCCTAAATTGATTCCGCCATATATTCCATAGTGCTTTAGCTTTCATAAGAGCTCTCAAGCACCTCTCTACGATGTTTCAGTTAACTGCAAGTGCTGGAGAAAGAAATAAAAAAGCATGCAGACTTGCGCTACCCAGGCCACATTGTGGATTAATTGGTTTCGACCTATCTCCGGCGTCGATATTCTAACGGTAAATTTTTACTGGTAAGAAGAACGTAATGAACGGATAAATGAGTTGGAAGTGCCTCGAAAGTTGATGCAAATTTAAACTATTGAAACACATTTGTCATACATTCTGATTTCCTTCGCTGAAAGCAAAGGGCCAAGGAAACAAGATATTTCGTTTTGTGTTATTAAAAACCAAAAGAGAAACCACTAAGGCTAATCGCTTTTTGGCTTTTATGAGCAATATTACTAGAGGGATTAGAATAAATGTAATAGAGTCAGAATATGCATGTATTTGAATCAAAGCGCTCGTGAGGAACATTCTTCGCCTTAGCTGGCACTGAAGGTGGTGCGTTAGGGTGGTTCTTGATGTCTGCTATGATAACGCATCGTATAATCAATGTGTTTGATTTTTCGGTTCTTTCTTTTGGCCCATTATTCAGCATTGTAGTAATATCGCTTCAACAAAAAAGAGTCACATAACATTTTGGACAACCGAGAACCAATCAGCTGTGATAATTGCAAGTATGATATACGCAATTTTTGTAACTTTTAAAGAGAGCCCAAAAAACTGAAAAAAGTTTGTTGGCTTTCGTCGCTCTGAAGGATGAGGCCAATAAACTAGATCGGTGTTGCATGGGCAACGTGAGGTGTTGCTGCAACCTTTGTTCGGCTTCACCGAGTAATGTGTTGCGAGAGCAACACTTCGGTTTTATTTCCTCGCTTCGATTAAACGCTGAAGTTGTTAATCTATTAGGATCTTAAAATAAATACTAGGCACACCAACTCGCAAAAGTTGCAAGCCCCTCATCGCTAAAGATGATTGTAGCCTAACAGTCGATTATTACTTACAAGTCCCCTTCATGTCTTACCATAGGAAGTTTCAGCAGTTAACAAAATCAAAGTAAAAAAAAAACAATAAATAAAACAATAATTGACTGAAGCATACAAGAATTTAACAGAGGTTGCACAACATTTATGCAAAAATGGAAGTAAAACATTCTTGTTTAGCCTCAATGCGCTCGACTGATTGATTTAATTCGCTTTCCTATAACGTATTTGATTCTCATGATACCTAGAAATTATTGTTTTTATGAAATATATTCGTATTATATCTACTTATTTGGTTTGTACAGAATATTCCCTCCATAAAGCGAGAACGCGATGATGATGATCATTATGGAATTAATGGAGAAATACCCATGACGAAGAGAGTCATGGGAGAAGACCACAGACCACCGCTTACACGAGGCGACTCCTTGCCTAGTGGAGCCTCTCTGCCTTTCGACCCAAGAGAAGTGAGGCCGTATATCAAAGAAAAGCCGGTGCGTGTTTCTTCGTTTGATGCTGGCTCCTTTAAACAAGGTGAGTTTTTTTTTTAGCGAGATTTAATGTTACCCAACGAAAGGTATGAGTCATAGAAAAATTTTCTTCATTTTGTAAAAGGGTGGAAACAATCCCAAATAGTCGAAGGATGTTAATGAAAATGGCAAAATTAAGATCTAGCATATCAGATAATTTTATGGTAGGGCTTTTAAGCTCCTAGTAACAAAAATGCGGAGGTTTGTATTTTTGCCACAAGAAAGTTCACAGATGCTTTTTAATTTTTTTCCTGTTTTCTTTTTTTAGAAGATATGATGTAGGCTACGACGGTCGCGCCAGCGACATCGGGCAGGGGGAAGCGACCGAGTTCATGCCGCTGATCAGCGACCGCTGGACAAACTTCTTTACGTGGGACGGCACCGGGACAATGCCGTCGGCCGAACGCACCTTGCTGCAGACGTTCGTCCAGGTCACGCAGGAACTCGGGAACGGCTTCCCACAGTGAGTTTTCAATTACCGAGAAACCCCAGCGGGCTTCGTCTACCGGCGTAGGACGTACAGAGCGAATTTCTTCTCTTTGGATCTAAATCTGGGACAAAAAAAATAAACTTGACCGAGCATAGATACAGCTGCTCGAGAGTCAGTCAAACCAGAGTATTTTTTCGAATCTCTTTGTCGTTAACCAACACTTCGAAAGCTATTTCAGTTGCTATAAGATCTGCTGAACATACAGGATAAAATTTAAGCAGAGACGTGGTAATTGTGTTGCTAGAGCAGCACTTTGGTTTTGTCCCGTTTTTTTTTTTTTTTTTTTTTTTTTTTTTTTTTTTTTGGTGGAACAGACATAATGAAACAGCTGAAGATGAAAGTTTTAAGGAACCATAATCTTTATTTTTTTTTCTTTTTGATTTAGTACTTGATTGGAACATATATCTTTCTCTTCATTTACAGGCCTAAGAACCCATTTGTGCCGTGTATCCAATGCAAAGTTTATTTAGTTATAAATCTTATTTTAACCTATCAAATTGGATTCAAGCTAACCTGCACTTTCAACCCTCTTGGAAAATACCTTAGCCAAATCATCTTGTATTGGTAAATTCTGGCCTGGTTTCATTGTAATTATAATTTTATTTTCAATGTTTAATAAGTACAAAACAAGGTATTTGTAATATAATTGGTTTTTATAAAGTGTAAAATACGCAGTAGGCCTTCTGCTTTTACCATTAGGGGGACGAGCAGTAGCCAAACTATGGTTTGTAGTGGAAACTCTAAGTGTCTTGAACAGTTTTAGGAAGATCTGACAAAATTAAACCGAGTTCCCATGATTTTTTATTAAAATACCCTTTCAAAGGGCCCAAAATATTGAAACTTTGAGGCTTTTATGTCAAATTTGCATTCTAATAAAAATAAATTTTACCTTATTTTAGCAGTATATTTGAAAAGAAAAACATTTTGTTATGATATTTTTGAGATGCAGGGGGGGAAGCAAAGTTGAAGCAAGCTGCATTTTATTTGTTTTGATCCCAGTATATCTGAAAGTTTAATATTCGTTCTAAAAATAAAAGGAATTGTTTAAACTAGAAAAATGTCCCTTTCCACGTATTCAAGCCGAAGTAGCTGAGTTGGTAAGGCGTTATGTTCCAGGTTCTAGGTCTGAGAGGTTCCAGGTTCGAACCTTGACTTTAGCATCAATACAAAAGAAGAAAAAAACTAAAAAAGGCAAAAACTACAAGAAAAACCAAAAAGAAAATACGAAAAAACTAAAAAAGCAAAAAAACTAAAAAAAAAACTAAAAAAAGGTAAAAAACGAAAAATTAAAAAAGAAAAAAAACAAAAAAACAAAAAAATAAAAACTCAAAAGCGAACATTAGAACAATATTCGGGGAGTTCTGATTCACAATTTCTGGACGACCGATAAAGATAACAACCCTGCTACTCTGATTTGGCTCATCTACTTTCCTATAGGATCACCATTCTTTGTTTGGACACTAGCATTTCTATTAACACGGGGGACAGCCTGTCATGTGTATCTACAAGTTTTAACGTAGTTCTCTCTTTTTCCAGAATTATCCTTCTTCGCCCAAGTCACGACATTGCCTCAGCCAGGAAGATAAAATGCGCGAGCATTTTACCCTTTACCCAGCACAAAGTCAGGGATAGATAGATACATGCTTTATATAATATAATATACTTAAAAATACAAAAAAAACATTACCCCCAACAGAGAGCAGAGCTCGTAAGGTTGGGTGTGTAAATAATAGGGCATATACAAGACAAGACAAGATCTTTTATTGACCAAATTACATAATAAATAATTTTCTAAACTGGACGACGGGGAGCAGGGCTCGATGTGTCGGCTATAGAACAATCCTTGGGATTCTCGGGAAGGGGCAAGGGACCGGTCCTGGTTGCCATGCTTGCCGAATCAAGAGATCAATCCACCCAAAAGGCAATCCTCAAGGCACTTGCAATACAGTCCAATTTTGAACCTCTCGCCAAGGTTGCCCGAGAACACAACGACCTGGATCTGCGCAAATCTGCAGTCCGTCTCTTGGGGAATCACGGCGCCTGTAACTACTTGGACGGACTTTATGATCAAGATGAAGGCGCACTGAATAAAGCGGGAAGAACCTCCCCAATATATCCCTCCCCTCAAGCCTCCCCAACCAAAAAATCCCCCTGAAAAGGTCTGAACACTTCCAAATAACTGTTACTCTATGTAGACGCTGGTCAAAGTTTGTAACTTGCAGCCCCTCCCCCGGGGATTCTTGGAGAGTAATACGGCCCTAAAGAGATAGTTATTAAGTTTTTCAACTATGCTGAACAAAATGGCTGTCTGAAAATTTTAATCTGTTGAATTTGAGAAAAAAATGAGCGTGAGGCCGTCCGTCAGATTCACGGCATTGGAAAAGCCGACAATCATGAAATAGGTGACCACGACAAAACCGATACCCAGCGGAATCGCCACGTCTTTGAAAAACGGCACGATTAACTCGGTGGCCACCGGCTGGCTGGCTGTGCGATAGAGATAGATGGCAGCGGCTAATCCACAGATGGACTGGAGCAGGTATTTCCAGCGCGCCGACAGGCCTGCGCTGTCTTTTAAAACCAGCTTGCGATAGTCATCGAGCCAACTCTGCTGCCGATTTGATTAAGATTGCCATGATCAATATCCATGCGGAAATGAAGAAGCGTGAAATGAAATCAAAGATGATTCTTCAGGTACATGATGAATTGTTGTTTGACACCCATGTTTCGGAAAAAGAAGAACTGAAGGAGCTTTCGTTCGAGGTCAAAGACGACAACTTTGTTATTCACTCCAGACGCCCTCAACCTGCTCAGGTACAACTGAATTCCGATACCAAACCCAAACAGTTTCGAATGGAGATCCACGTGAGCAAGGGGTAAATTCTCACGTAGAGATGGCAGCCGCGTTTGATCGTGCAGGCTTTAATAGTGTTGATGTGCACATGAGCGACCTGATTTCGGGGCGAGTTTCACTTGCTGAATTTAACGGGCTTGTGGCTTGTGGAGGATTCTCCTATGGCGATGTACTTGGCGCGGGTGAAGGATGGGCGAAAACCATTTTATTCAATGAGCAGGTCAGAGAGCAGTTCCAGACTTTCTTCGAAAGACCGGATAGTTTCTATGGAAAATGTGGTCGTACAAACTTAGGAGGGGGCTCATTGGACTGGAAATCAGAAGTTCTAGTGCCCTGTTTAAGAGTCAAAGTGATCGAAGGGCAACTAACCCCCCTCCCGTCCCTCACGTCCTTTTTTCCCGATTGCATCAAATACAAATTTTGAGATAGATATTTGCTCTAAAATAAGTCCAAAGATCACATAAAAAGGTCTTCGGGGTCGAAACGGCCCCTTCTGAGTCTGTGGTCAGGGATTGTAAGTTAAAAGGCCAAGTAACGAACTTGATTATTTTGATCTGAAACAAAAAAATGACAAGTAAAATAGCACAGGAAGGTGTAAATACTGGGGGAAAAGAAAGAAAAATAAAAGGGAAAAATACAATAAGACAAACAACAATAAAGAACAGCATATTTTTTTATATAAAGCTTATAAAAAGTTTTATGTAAAAGTTTTTATGCATTTTTTTCATGTAATATATAGAGTGGAAGCGTGCACTCGCTAATGATCATGTGTCAGAACAAATTTGGGCTATATATTTACACATTAGGGAGGGGGGGGGTAAAGTATAGCGGTTCTGCATGCACAAAAGTGTTAGGTACAATTATTTTGGATATTATGAAGTAAGAATTGTTTTCTGAATTCAAACTGTCCAAAAACTGTACACCCCCCTTATGTGTAAATATATAGCCCAAATTAAATATTTCCCATCTATTTTTTCAATTGTATTTGTCTTGTCTCGTGCAAAGCTGACAGAAACTAAGGCTCTCGATTTTAAAACTATCACAATGGTTCAATAAAAAAAGAGCAAAAATATGGAATATTTCTCTGAGGTAAAATAAAAACAGAAACAGCAATAAAAGTAGATTAATACGAGCTAAAAAAAAACAAAAAAAACAGACAATACCACGAATAGAACAGAAGAGTTTAAAATTAATCATTGGCATGACTTTAAAAGGAGGGTGGCCTATTCAGTTTTCTAGGTGAGACCCAAAAGACTAGCCAAGAAAAATTGAAAAAGCGGCGGCCTAAGACAATAAGCAACAATATACAAGAACTGAACACCTGGGTATTGATTGGTACCATAATTAACTGCTAAACTCCTTAGGTGGACACATTACAAAGAAAGCAAATACAGCAGAACCACTGTCAAAATTTTCCTTTAAAACAGGGTAACTCTGCTTAGTCATGACTTGGAACGCCATATCTTGAAGGCTTCATAATATATTGACAATGTCAAAACTTCACTGAAAATGTAAAAGAGATGAGAAACAAATGGCATCAAAATTAGGTTGACTGGACTTTTTTGATTTTATCATTTGAACATTGACCAAAGGCAGGCTTATATCCTGCCCTGTTTAAATCCAGTTTTTCTGTATCAGGGTACTCTTAGATCTGTCCAAGATTAAGTTTGCAGCATCTGTGATTAAGATATTTTGGTCTAGCTTAGAGCTCCTATTTACAAGATTAGGCTTAAACTTTAACTGTGTTTCAAAGATTAGGTTCTATTAATTACTTTCAGTGTATTTAAAATATTGAGATTATGAAACCTTTTTATTGACAGTAAGTAGATATAAAATGATTTAACTGGATATTTCGAACACATACACAGTGTTCATCATCAGCAGTAAAACTCTGATGTTTTACTGCTCAGCAGTTTTACTGCTGATGATGAACACTGTATATGTGTTTGGAATATCCAGTTAAATAATTTCTATTCACTGTCAATAAAAAGGTTTCATACCTATTTTGAACTGTTTTACTTTAGTGAACATAAAGTGAAACAAATCAGAAAAAACAGAATACAGCGGTTAAACATGGCTCTGAAGCATGGGTGCTCCAAAAATTGAATGAAGATTAAATGAAGATTCCCTAGATGTTTCCCAGAGATATCACCTATGGATTGTTCGGGGTACCCAGCTGACTGACCATATTTCAAAAAGTTGGTTGAACAAAAAGGATGGTTCAATCTTGCTTTTTAGGGCTATAACGAGAGAAAGGTTGAGACGGCTAGGGCGTGTTCTTCAGAAAAAGGAGAACAGATAATCCTCTTTGGCAATGAAATATCTGAAGAGCGATTTAGTGAGGCATGTAGCAATTTGTCAAGGTCAGTGAGCAGATGTCATAGTCAAGATCTTGAGTATATTGCAGCTGGTGATCTAAGCTATGACCTTTCTGGCAGGAATAATTCCTCGTGCACAAATGTTTTTAGCCTCCCGCGATGGTCTTAGTGTAACTACTAATGACCTGGGTTCTTCCTACACACAGAACTCCAGCTTGACATCCAGCTTCGATTTCATGCTAAGCTCACGGCACGTAGGGCACTGACATTTATATTATACAAGCATGAAAGGGGTTTTTTCAACTAGAAAGTCGTTCAATCGAGGATTGTCACCATAAATACTAAGAAATTCACTGTAAGTATATCCACGACATCGAAAACAAAACATAATAATGCATGAAAACCACAGCTTTTGGTTGATAAATCTTGTACTCGCTTCCAATTTTGAATGATAGATTTTCTACTTGCTGAAGAAGGTTTTTAATGTGCAGAGTGTAGAACGTATGCATACTGACCGATACGGTTCGCGAAAGGGTCGACGCAGGAAAGGTCAGTCCCGTCGAATTGAGTCGTTCCGAAGTCGAGCGCGCACGCGCCAGTGTCACCGTCAGAGAGGAACAGGCGAAGCTCCGGGCTGCCAAACGGAAACTCTCCCTGTTCTGGGGAGCCAAGCGTGCGGACTTTGGAGCTGCCGTTGGCCGCCTCGCCGCGACCAACCATTTGCCATCTCCGGAACGATTTCAATCCTATCTGGATCGCAACCAGCAACTACTTCGTCTGCAACGGGATCATTCCCGGCTTCAGCCAGTCGGCGGGCCTCGGGCTCACCATTGCTCAGTGGATCATCGAAGGCGAGCCGGAGTACGACCTCTTCGGCTGGGACGTCGCCCGCTTCGGCGCCTGGGCCGACAAGGCCTTCACCAAGGCTCGGGCGCTCGACAACTACTCGTCGCGCTTCCGCATCCACTTCCCGAACGAGGAGCGCGAGGCCGGCCGGCCGCTGCGCACCCGTCCGATCTCCTCGGGCCTGAGCGGTTCGGACAAAACAACCTGCAGCAGTTCGCTGCCATCACGCAGCCATTCAGGCAGTTCGAGCGCAGCGAACGTAGCATTTAGGTCGACATCGATACCCGTGATTCCCAGAAACTCGCCGCTGCTGCTGAACAGCGGCATCGTGCTGTTAATAACCAGCGCGCCGGTGGCGGCATCCTTGTGCGGCCGGTACCAGCGGTAGCCCGGTGCGGATTTCTGTTCCTCGTACCAGGGGCGTTGGCGGATAATTTGTGCCCTGTTGCACAAACTATCATTCCTAAAATATTTTCAGGCATTTTCTAATAGAAACAGTCATATAAACTAAAACTGACCGTTGCTTTTATTTGAACAGTGGTAATTTTCATTTCATTGTTAGAACATGATAGTCCAAGACACTTCATGCCACCTTGGCAAAAGACACTCACACACAAAGACAGACACAAAGATAAAAACGCAGAAACATGCAGTCAGACACACGGGGACAGAGAGAGAGAGAGAGAAATAAACAGGTAACAAGGATGTATTTATTTTCTCTGAGTCCGCAAAGCACCAGGATGTTTAATATGCATTCCAAGAAAGTGTGAAACAATTACGACAAAGAAGAAGAAAGAGTTAACATTCGAAGATTAAACGCTGCGACATCATATTTAATTTAATCAAATAAGGAAGTCTTGTTACTTCATAGTACAGGCACTGCACGTCCTTAGAAAAGTGCTAAATGGATGATGACGGTACTTTGCTTATGACAAATAAACTCCATTTTTCGAATCAATTTCCATTGTCTCTCCATTTTCAAACTGATGAGTCATAAAAAAGCGATTAGGTCTTCAAAAAGGGTAACAAACGACTTAAAAACTGGATGCTTTTATTTCGATACCATTCTTATAGTAAACCATACTCCAGCTCCCATTTACGATTCAAGATTCGAATTCGTAGAGTCCTGAATTAGTGTGTTGCCCGGGCAAAGATGTCGTGGGAATGATACGACTTTGCTTCTTAGTGTAACGTTACAGGCGTGGCCGTGTAAAGCTTCGTTCTCTGTCCCGAAAGCCGGCTGCATCATAATTATGAGAAAGAAGAGTAATTGAGTAACAGGATAGGAAGTAATGACACCAGGCAAATAGCAAGCGCAATCCAAAAGAGTCGTCTAGGATAGCCACTCCGAAACTTTGGTGGCCCGCGCCCAGAAGCTTAATTGGAAACACACAGTGAAAAGATAAGGAAATAGTTACGCTTCTGGACGTCACAGTCGATATTATTCTCGTCACCAATTTTCCGCCCACCCCCTACACCCTAACTCTTTTCCTAGACGTCGCTCTCCCCCTCCCAACCCCCCGCCCCCATCACCAGATCCGGTCAGGATTTAAAATAAGAGCTCTAAGACACGATATCCTTCTCAACATCAAATTTCATTGAGATCCGATCACCCGTTCGTAAGTTGAAAATACCTCATTTTCCTAATTTTTAAGAATTACCCCCCCCCCCCCCACTACCCCCAAGCGACCAAATCAAGCCGCATCATGACAGCCGACATCTTGATGAAGGTAATAGCGCAAAAAACTTTTAAAATATGTTCCACTATGTTATACTTTCAGTTGTAAAGATGTTCAGTTTTGCTTTGATATTGAAAATAATTTAATGATCACGCCATAGTACAATGTATTAACCAAATTGTGCTAAAATGATTTCCTTGAGAAAAATTGTAGATCTAAAGAACGATTACCCCTTAATTTCTGATTTGAAACAATTAGATCATTGGCGGATCCAAGGGGGCTGGGGACTCCTTACTTTCAGCTGAAAAACTTTTTTTTTGTTTAATTACTGATTGTTTTTCAAAAAATGCTGGTAAATCTGCCCCATCCTCCAAGAAAAATCCCCCCCAACAACAGGAAACTCCTCTATGGAAAGTTCCAGGAACAACTTTGATCAGAGGTTAGAACATTAGAATAAATAAATATTTTCAAAACCTGAATTACAACACCCAAGTTTCTCTGGCGCTTGACTGCTAAAATTTCAAGCCTTCTTAAATGATATTGAATTTAATTTTAACTTTTAGAAAGAGTAATTGTAAACTAGAATCAATATCTCCAAGTCTGTATAAATTCAATATACAACTAGTAAATAAGAAGTATATACTTGGAAAAATTCTTTTAAACGTTGGCCTACTTTGGGCTATATGCTCATTTACAAAACTTTCATTCACTTAGCTCCTTCAGCTAGCATTAAGAAGACTCACTAAACAAGTATTTGGTTAAGCAGTCTTACTTTTTAAACAGTTTTGCCCCCTGAGCAAGGGCACTATCACTCTCAATTTCCAATTGAGTGAGCCCTTTTCGAATTTTCTACAACACTTCCTTCTATACAAAGTGACATGGTAAAAAAAAAGAAAATAAACAATTTAAATAAATAGTACATTGTGGTCTCATTGCTCTTTAATTAGGCAGAAACTATTGTGCATCTACAACTAATATTTTATGTAAAAATCAGATAACAAACTTCTATTTAAAATCAATAATATTTCAAAAATAAATATCAAAAACGTTTTATAGGCGCGCGCCTTGGCCAGTTGTGCAAAAATTGATCAAATTTTGACAATCACCAAAACCACCTCCAGCATGCATAACAAGTCCTGTTAACATGTTTCCAGCTTGCTGCCAGTCATTTTAGAGCATTTGAAGCAATTTATAGGTCTTTGAAGATAGTGACCCTAAAACCAGACATTGTCCAAGGCGCGCGCCTTGGCCAAGTTTGCAAATATTGGTCAAAGTTTGACAATCACCAAAACCACGTCCAACATGCTTAAGCTTGGCATCATATGTGTATATCTTCTGTTTGACTGAGGAGCCTTTTACAGTCACCGTATCAAGATGCCTCAGGTTGGACTGTGCCACATCACTCATCAATGCCTGAACGGCTTGACTTAGCATGATGCTCACGCCGTACTGTTTACATGCCCCCATCATTCGACTAGCCATGTTGACATGAGGCGACAGATATGTAGCATCAATCTTGTACTCCGAACCGACTGCCCCCTCCACAGCCCATCCGGCATCCATCCCGTCAGGATTGCTCTAGGCCTGTTTTTGGGTTGTCGTCTGAATTTGGCCTGAAAAACAAAGTAGAATTGCTGACAGCTGAATTTCCGTCGAATGTTAATAGATGATAATGGGGAAAACAATTGTTTATGGAAAAATATTGTGCTCAACTGCTTAAAAAAGGACAAAAGTAACAAAACAATTTGTATTTTTTGGGAAAAAGAAGATGTCCTTCTGTGGGCACGTAAGAGCACTAAAAAATTATTATAGTGTTCTCTATATCTGCACACACGAAAAAATGATATCTGGCAAATATTTTGGTGAAATTGTACGTCGAGTATTGATATCTCTGACGAAAGACGTCCTGATACTTGATGATGGTTCTTATGAATGTTAATTGGAGGTTGGCAAATTCAAAACTAAGCTGATCAGCGAAATTGAGAAGAAGCATGAAAATGATTTTACTTACTCTGACGCATACTTGAGGAGCTCTTTTGTTTTACTTTAAAACGTTTTTGCAGGTTTCATTTCATCAAATAAGCATGTGATAATGTCAGTTTCAGTTTCCAAAATTTCTAAAACGAAAAATTAACTTCAAAGGAGACAGGAATTTTACCTTGGGAAGGAAATATTATATCTGCACTCTGTGAGCCTTCAAGCTTGCATTCGACGGAGAGCAAAAGGTCGCTAGGGAGAAGGTAACACTAACCATGGTCATATCCAGAGGGTAGTGGGTTTGCTCCTCTTCCCCGAAATGTTTATCCAAATCGTACAAATATAACCAAAAGGCATAAATTTAAGAAAAAAAAATCCAAGAAACTAAACTGTACCCAGACAAAGAAGGTGGGAGGAGTCCTTGATACACGTCTGAACGGAACACAAAAGTTGCAATAAAGGTACCATTTTTGTCCTATATCTAAGATTGTCCGTAGTGTAGGTACTCTAGACATGTTCCAAGTGCAGGAGCAGTAATGGAGCTAAAGGATGACTAAACTTTTTTTTTTCTCCTGCATGTGAAGTTTAATGTGCAAAGTTATTTACTTGTACTATGGAAACTGGCCCAAAACAGATTGATTGTGAGGCTCCTGTTCTGTACAAAAAAAAACCAGCAGTTCAAAATTCTATTAATATAGTGGTCTAGATGAGGCAAGGCAGTCTCACAGTCTATATGGTGCCAATTTCAAATAGCACAATATACCGGGCAACAGCAAAGGGGTATAGACTACCATTCCTGATGCAAAATAACAGTTTTGGGCCTCCAGAGATCCAAAATGCAATTGTGTTAAAATAATAAGATAACCCATTGGTTTTTAAATCCTCTGTTTGAAATTTTAAATCAGTAAAAAGAGCGTAAGTTTTCGAGTCACAAGATTTTATTCAAGGAGTCCATCTGCTTCTCTGGGTAAAGGTCTAGGAAATAGTTAAGGTTTGGCCTGTCCATCTTGATTGGAAAACCAATAAAATACTTCTTTCTTGCTTAAGTGAGGCTTGTAGGGCAAAACATGTTTGAAATTAGAGACAAAAAAAAATGATAACCGAACATTTGTCCTGTGGTGGTGCTGCTATTTTTGATTTATGTAAATGATCTGTTTTAAACAGTAAAAAGCAGAAACCTATTAATTGATCTAGATTCTGTCATCCTAAACCTTCCCTTGCCCATAATTCCGACTATAGTTCGCTATTATCTGATGTCCTTGTTTGTTTTGCTGATGATAGCACACTTGGCACTTCGGAAAATTGTGAATCTGAGCTTCGGTTAAATATGGAAAATTTTTTTGAGAGAATAATTTTATGGCTTGATGCAAATTATCTTAGCCAAATCCCTGGACAATCACAACATTGCAAGAGGTTTAGAAATCAAACTTCCAGGCATATGATTGGACATTAAAATTCAGTATATAACTAGCGTGTAATATTCAAAGACACTTCCATGGTAAAAAAAAACCTTTACTTATCCACCGATATCTTTTTCCAGGAGGGAGACGTTTTGAAAGAGGCGGTGCGTAGGGTCTACGAATAAAAAATAAAACTGTTAAATTGTATCACAAGTATAGGAAAATATACCCGAGGAGAATGAAACTAAAGACACGAGGGGTATAATTAAGACATGGTTCCCGTCCCCTCAATCCTCCTCTTAATGGTACATTTTGTTCTCCTAAGAGCATTCTAAATGGCAAAAAGGTGTTATCGCTTTTTGCTAGAAAATAAGTAGATCGCTCTTAGTACTGGATCCATCTACCGAAAAGTGTTTTGGTATCTTCTTTTTGGGGAGGAGATGCATTTGAAATTTGATTTATCTCCATAAAAATGGGTATTAGTGGAAACACCAAGTCGATCTCATCCGCGGTGGTGCCACGCCCGAAGCTGAAACGGATCGAGCCCTGTGCCTCCAGGTCCGAGCGCCCGAGCGCGCGCAGGACATACGACGGCTCGCGATTCTGAGAATTGCAGGCCGAACCGGTCGCAACGCACAGTGGCTCGAGCGCCAGCAACAGGCTTTCGCCTTCGACGTCGGCAATGCTGACATTGAGAATGCCCGGATAACTGCCGTCGAGCGGTCCATTGTGAGCAATTCCGGCGATGTGTTATTTTCCTGCTATCCGACCCTCCTCTAATCCCTATGAAGCCAAATTAAAATTTTAGATATCTATTTTGTTCAGAAACTTCAAAATATCTAATAAGTTTGCCTTCACGGTCACCACCACAGTCACAGCGTTAAACTTTATATTACCCTGCTATGATAACTCAATCCCAAGAAAGAATGATAAATGAATTAAAATACAGCAAAAGGTAGAAATAAGTACTACAAGATATTTTGCCTATATTTTTAAGTGTATTGCAAATTAGGAGTTAAGCAGGGTTGTATTCTATCCCCCTTTACACAGATCATTTTAATGGAGTTTGTTTTAAGAAGCACAGGAAAGACAATGGGGGACCACGGAATCAAATGGGGAGGAGAATCTCTCCTGGACTTAGATTATACTGACGGTTTAAGCATCCTAGACGAAAGTGTGAGCAAAACGAATGAACTTTTAGGGGTTTTGCGAGTTCGGGGTGCTAGAATAGGTTTGAAAATTATGTTAAGAAGGCCAAGTCCTAACGAGTAGCCTTGGAAAACTGGGTGGGGAAGAATCGAACAGAAAGGAATCAGACAATCAATCTATCTTGGGATTTTCCTTGAGAGGGGATGAATCCGGTAAAAAAAAATCCGCCCCCTCCCAAAAAAAAGTCATCTGAGAAAAAATTACCATTTGAAGCTGATTCAGAATAATGACTAGGATTTCGATTAATCTGAATGATAAAAGTTCATTGGGGAATAAAAATTATGAAAACTTTGAAAGATAGCCTAAAACTAGATGGTCGAATCTTTGAAAACGACTTTATCAAGTCAATTTGTGCAGCTCCCTGACACGCTCACCAATTTTCATCGTCCTAGCACGTTCGGAAGCACCAAACTCGCAAAATCAATGAACCCACCCCCCAACTCCCCCAAAGAGAGCCAATCCAGTACGGTTCCGTCAATCACGTATCAATGCCATTTGCTTATTCTATCCACCAAGCTTCATCCCGATTCCTCCTCTCCAAGTTTTTTCCATTATTTCCCCCTCCTTTCATTTAAAAAAAACTTGTTTTTTTTAATTTAATTTTTTAGTAAAGAGCAAACTGTGTTTTTGTCTTGACAAGGTATGGGGGTTATCAACCCTACTCATGTTACCTTTTGCTCGTTTTGAGTTTAATTCAGCAATTTTTTGTAAATTTCTGTTCGTTTTGAGTTTCATTTATTGATTGATGGTGATTTGTGGTAGTTTTGTGCTTGGGAGATTATCCGACTTTATTTTTGCTCATTCTTGGCTTGATAGACCTGAAAATTCCACCGGAAACTTTCCTCTGCGTGGTTAATCATCTCTCCCCGTGCAAAATTACCCCAAAAAATTTCCTTAACTTACAGCCCTTTCCCCAAGGACTATGGACGGCTTTCATTACAAAAGGCACAGTTATTCGACCTTTCAACTATGCTGAATTAAATGGTTATCTTAAATTCTGATCGAATGTCTTAGGGGAAAATGGGGGTTGGATGGGGGCTAGGTGCCCTCCAATCTTTTTGGTCATTTAAAAAGGGACTGCCTTGCCACTATACAATATAATTTTGCTCTGAGGTGATCAATATGTTTCACAAATATATGGAATGCACAATAAGAAAGAAGTTACTGGAAGGTGGCAATATTGATATTTTATTTTTCTTATGTATTCCATTGGGTTATAAGGGTCTAGATAAAATTCTGAAAACTTCTTCAATTTAAATTTTTGGGGGGCTTAATAGTTTTTCAGAGGTATGTGACCAAGGGGAAAATGTTATAAAAATGTACTAGACAGTACTATAAAAAACTTTAGCGCAAAGAGGGAGGCGTTGAGGAGAGGACAACCCCTTTCATATACGGAATAATTTCTGTGTGTTTTAAGTTTTAATGTCGCTCCTTACTTTCAGCTGAAAAAAATTGTTTGTTTTTTTTAATTTAATTTCTGATTGTTTTTGAATTAATGTATGTTTTGATTTTGGCTCACCGAACATGAATAATAAAACAAAATTTGCATTTTATTTTTCGGCTAAATGGCTTTCTCATAGTTTTGATCGGATCCTACTGATCCTTCCCGACCAGGACCAGCGCAGCGCTTTGGACCGCATCCTTGCCGAGGGCGGTCATCACGCCTTTCAAACGGCCACAGCCGTGGATGCGCGCCCGCTGATCGAAAGCGGCCAGTACGACCTCGTCATGCTCGACCCCGAGCTGCCGGATCAGGACGGGTTTGCCTTCCTGCGCGACCTGCGCGCCGGCAATACGCGGCAGCCGATCGTCGTGCTGAACCGCTACGCGCGGGTCGCCACGACCTAAACAGGGTATTATCATAGCTATTGCTACACCGCTGGTATTGGCTTTTTATGCGGATTTTGAATATATAAAAGTCTTTCTGTTTATTCTTACACACCCCAAACCAACAATCCGAGAAAATTTGCCTGGTTTTTCAAAAAAAGAGAAAGGATCCCCAAAAAGAAAGCGATCTTATTGAAAATCCCTTTATTAGATACATTATATCAGAGAACCATACCATAGAGCTTTCGAGCCCCAATTTTCAAAATATGGAATAATAACTTTTGCATTCAAGTTTTTCAGTGTTATTTTTTATAGCATCATTCATATCAATTTTTACTGTGTCATTTGTTATATATTTATGGAATTTATCAAAGTATTATGCTGCATTTTTATAATCTTATTCTTCAAAATAGGTTTAACCTATTAAAATATCCAGGTATTTACCTAAAGGATAAATTAAATCGGGATATCTATATATTAAATATTAAATTTAATTAATATTTATAAAATTATTAAATTTTTAATTTACAAGAAATTGCCAATCAAATTTCCCACAAACAGTCGCTAATGAAAATGTGTATTTATTTCATTGTGCCAGTAGTGCTCGGAACAGGTGCAGTAACTCTCTTCTAATCAGATTAATACTACTTATGTAGCTTAAAACCTAAAATACTGTTTGAGGCACAACGAAATTCCCCCAAAACTTTCGTTCAACGTGTAGTCTAGGATCAAAACCATCAAAAACTTTCAGTAATATAGAGATTAAACTGTGGCAAATCAGAGAACCACCGTCTTGGCGGTGAAGCGGTGGATCGAGCCGTCGTCCAGGTTCCAGGCCATCACGCCGCGGCACTGGCCCTCCTCGTCCATGATCAGGTCGAGGGCGAAATACTCGATGAAGAATTCCGCGTTGTAGCGCAGGGACTGCTGATACAGCGTGTGCAGAATCGCGTGGCCGGTGCGGTCGGCGGCCGCGCAGGTGCGCTGGGCGGTGCCTTCGCCGTAGTTCGTGGTCATGCCGCCGAAGGGGCGCTGATAGATTACCAAGTGCCATAAAAAATACAATTGCTGTTATGTTCCGACTGATGTCGAATTTGGTTTAGGCGGTCAGATTTTGCGTCACTCGATGAAGAAAATTATCGCAGAGACAAGTATCTACGTCGTCTCCGAACACTAAATAACGACCAATATACTGTTAATGCTCTTAACGGAAGGGGGGGGGACCTATCGGGACTCCAATATAGAACAAAACCCTGGTACTCTCCCTGTCGAAGAACACCAAACATAATAATTTTACAAGTAGTAGCATAAGACATCCTTCCATTTTCGGAGTGTGTCCGTCATTGTTTTTTAATGATCGCCATCTAAATTAGTGTGCTAAAAAGAGACCTTTTTTGTGCTGGAAGATATGTGACTACTCAACCGTTGTTGACAGACTCACACGCAGGAGTTTACTTTAAGGGGGCACCGACTTAAAAACGGGAAAATATTTTTATGGCACTTGGTATTAACCAAGCAACATATAGCGATCGCAAATTCTGTCGGTCTGTCTGCAATATGTTCAAATAGTGTAACTACGCTCAATGGCACTATTGAAATGCTCACATTTCGGCGTGCAGAACGCAGTCCTAATATGTTCAAATAGTGTAACTACGCTCAATGGCACTATTGAAATGCTGACATTCCAGCGTGCAGATTGCATTCCCAATATGTTCAAATAGTGTAACTACGCTCAATGGCACTAAGGAAATACTCACATTCAAGCGTGCAGAACGCATTCCCAATATGTTCAAATAGTGTAACTACGCTCAATTTTCACGTTTTCCAAGAATTCCGGTTTCCCCCTTCAACTCGCCCCAATGTCACAGGATCTGGCCGGAATTTAAAATTAGAGCTTAAAGCACAAGATCCTTCTAAATATGAAAATTAATTAAGATCTGGTCACCCTTTCGTAAGTTACAAATACGTTAATTTTCAAAATTACCCCCCCCCCCCCAACTCCACCAAAAACAGCAGATTCGGTCCGGTTATGTCAGTCACATATCTTAAACAGGTTTCTATTCTTGGCGGCAGGAGGCTGAATTTGAGGGGTGAAATACCAGACACAAAAGGCACAGCAGAATCCTGCACGTGCTCGAAGGTCCCGACACCGGTCGGCTGTTCGCCCTGACCGACGACCAGGTGACGATCGGCCGAAACGCCGAGAACACGATCACCCTCAACGACGTGGCCGTCAGCGGGGTGCACTCCAAGATCGTCCGGGACGAAAAGGGCCAGTACACGATCCACGACGCCTCGAGCACCAACGGCACGTTCCTCAAAAATGTTAATTCATTTTTCTCACATTTTCATCAAGGATGATGAAACAATCAGCATAATCTTAGTCCAGGAGAATTTTTCTTTCCCATTTGATTCCGCGGTCTCCCATTGCCTTTACTGTGCTCCTTAAGGCAAAGTCCATCAAAATGATCCATATAAAGAGGGATAAAAAACAACCCTCCTTAACACCTGATTTAAAACGAAACTAGCTGCTAACCTCACTTCCTACTTTAACTTCAGCAGTGCTGTTCCCATACAGGTTTTGAAAATGGGGCATTTAGAGCATGTCCTCAGGTGAGGTTACTGTGACCAAAAGGGTTAACATATACAAGTCATCAGCACCTGATATTTTACCCGAGAAACTCAACATAACAAAAGTTGAACAAAAACAAAGTTGAGTTGCCCTCTGTCGGTAAACGGCAGAGGCTTTGGAACCTGAAGCAGACTTTTTAAACACTGTACTGATTGGTGACGAATTATTGATATCCAATACAACCCTAAGAGCAAGTGCCAGCTTCTGTCAAACTAAATGTCTGAAGAAAACCTTGTCATGGCATAAATTGATCGGTTAGATACTATCTTAAATAATCAGAAACTCTCAGCATGTTGTCGATCAAAAGATATCGGTAATCGATACCGATTATCGATAATGTTTTATCTCTGTATTGTTTTTTTTTGTCTCTCTCTCTTTCTTTCTCGGGAATAGGCTCATACGAACGGA
Source organism: Alatinidae sp. Z8VKAUB7J3 (assembly GCA_010016025.2). Lineage (NCBI taxonomy): Eukaryota > Metazoa > Cnidaria > Cubozoa > Carybdeida > Alatinidae > Alatinidae sp. Z8VKAUB7J3. The sequence goes on along the minus strand of JAAAKM020721499.1, from coordinate 181,040,321 downwards.
AATTAAGTTCTAATTCACTGTTTAAGTAACCAAAAAGATTGTGACACAGAAAGATTCGGCACAAAGTTCCAGCGACTCACCCTTGCCGGTCGTCCACGCATCTTCATGCTCGAACATGTCAACGTGACTTGTCTTGGACAACTTGGCCACAAACGGTTTGCCGTCGTGGGTCAATAAATAGACCGCGTTGTTCGGCACGCTGACCAGATTCTCGTCCTCGCCTTCGATCGTGTTCCAATCGACACGTTCGATCGGCAAGTTGGCTGTTTTCAGTTGCGCAAGCGGCGAGTGCGCGGCGGCGCCCAGGAGCGGCCCGGCTCAATAGTAATCAAAACTCTAAAAAATAGAATTTTGATACCAATACCTACATCAAAAGAATTGTATTTTAATGCTGATTTTAAATATATAAGTTTCATAAAGTTTAGTCTTACCCATCAAAAGTTACGAGCCTGAATCTTAGCGAAAATCACATCATCAGATTCAGCATATCAGAGAACCCTACCGTAGAAGTTTCAGGCTCCTATCTACAAAAATGTGGAATTTTGTATTTTTTGCCAGAAGCCAGCTAAATATAAAATTGTTGACTTGCCTTATCTAAAAATGTATCATTGCAAAAAATAGGATCTCATCCACTCCCCCCCCCCCATGGTTGAAGTGTTGTACACCTATGATAGTATTACATAACGCAATCTCTTTGTATAACGAGAATTGAGATTTTAAGAGGTTTCAGCTCTTTTTATGCCGAGGATAATCTAACAGGTAAATTCGGCTTTCTCATTGTAGGATGTGAAGCAAATTTAACATGCCATCAACATATATAAACTTTTGACATTACTCGTAATTCTGCAAACTCTATCCAAAGCTATTGACACTAGTCTCTTAAAGAAATACATAAACAAATTATCAATAGAAATTATTGACATTACTCACAGTTTTACCAGACTTTTACCAAAATTCTACCGTAATTCTATCCAATATCACTAATACTAGTCTCTTAAATAAAGACATAAACAATATATCACCAGAAATTATTGACATTACTTGTGATTCTACTAAAATTCTAACAAAATTCTCAATAGAAGTTTTAAAAGCAAAAAGGCCTTGCTGCTTATATCCAACTAAGACTTTCTTAAGAAGCTTTTCGGAAAAAAATCAATATATCAAGAAATTCGATTTCAATAATGTTTCGTAATAGGACAGACTCATTAATTAGATATTATCGATCAACAATTATTAGAAATACAGAAGAGAGAATAATGAGAACTTTTTTCCCAAGACAGTGAACGAACAAAAACCTATTTGAATATTTCGGCCCTATACCTAAGGACCCGTCCGCGTTCCTGCCGCCGCCCATGTAGAGATAGGCTTGCCCGAAACTCTTGCGGATGATGACGCTGAACCGCGGCACGGTCACGAGCGCCAAGGCGTTCATCCAGTTCATGATCTTTCCGGGCGCCCGCTTTCGCTCGCCCTCGACGCCTATGAAGAAGCCGGGCTGGTCCACCAGCGACACGAGCGGGATGTTGAAGCTGTCGCAGAGTACGATGAACGAGACGGCCTTGTCGCAGGCGTCCGGGTCGATGGCCGGTATTGCCCCAGACCATTCAGGTTTAATTATCAAGTGGGATTATCAAGCAGATACGCACTTCAAGTTGTATCGAATAGAAGATAACAACGAAGAGGTATTGATTTTTGAAGGCGATACACAAACTCAATATCTCGACTCGGAAGCTAGAAAGGGCGCTAATCTTAGCTATCGATTAGAAATCTGTAACAGTATTACCTGCTTATCAAAAAAGACTCATAGCAAGATGTTAGATAAAAACGAAATCTTGGATCATCAAAAATATACCTTCACACCTGATTAGTTTCAGTTCGTATGCGTTTACCTTTTTTACTAGGAGTTTGGATAGCAAAAACAATGCCCCCCCCCCATAGAAAAGCTACATCAGGGTCACGTCCCCATTAGGTCTGACTAGGACATTAGCGCCTCTTTTCGACAGAGTTAGGGCTGAGATCCAACCATCTTTATTAATGCATTTTGATAATGTGATTTTTATATCGCCCCCCCTCTCCTATCTCAAAATAGCTTGTACAGACAAATAAAGCAGAATCTTGGCACACCAAAGGATCGTCTCTGCCTACCCTGATAGCACCCCATTCAAGAGCCAGCTTGCGTGCTTGGCGAAGTTTCTTATCACTATCTGAAGTGAAGGTCCCAAGTTCAAAGCATTCTGCAACTTTAGGACCATTCCTATCTCTTATGATTACAGATTGCTTCTTAATATCAATCAAATTGTTACCTTTTGTCGATACTTTGCTGTAAAGAAGGTGTAAGGTGCTTCTCCATCCTATACAAATATAGTTGCTCAAATTTCGAGGAATTATTGACGGAAGCAAACACCGTGTCCATTCACCACAAAAATTTACAGTTGCTTGCTACTGAAATTTTAAAACTCAAAGGAATCTCAATCCAAGTTTCATGAATCAAATCTTTGCAGAGAAAGATACTCCATACACCCTTCGTAGTGGCAGAAATATTTTGGCACCAAAATGAAACATTTTAAATATTTATGTATGTAGGTTGGTCTTAATTTGTATTAATTAATCATACTATCGTGGAATATTTCATCTTCACTTTTTTTTAATATGATGCAAGTGTTAATCCTTCCAGTGTACAATTAATATTGATCCAAACATACAATAAACCAAGTACTCTCGACCACCAACCACAGAGTACTACGGGGGTGGCCACAAAAAAAATTGAAAAACCATGTTCACCAGATTACATGCCATTCTAAGAAACTGAAAGAATTTTTAAAAATTTACCAATCCCCCCCCCAAAAAATGAAAAAAATTCTTAGTAACAAGAAAAATTGGATGCCCTGCCCGCTCCCGAGCAAAAAGATACGACACCCACCGAGGTTCCAGCTCCAGCGACCACAGCACAGACGGATCGCAGTGGTGATGAGGAAGGGAGCAGTGGTGATGATGACGATGATGACCCCCCTCCTCACCAGGGAGGGTGGATGGCGGCTCATTACCGTAGGGTAAAGGAAGACAAGCGAATGTTCCGGAAGTTGAAGAAGATGAGTCCCGAGGAGCAGCAGAGCTACAGGAGGGATGTCGCAGCGGTTAAGAACCGGGGTTAATTGAAAACAAAGAAGTGGTATAATGTCTTTTAGGGGAGAGCCCTATCAAAAGCGAGATATTTGGGTAAATCAGTGCAAAAATAAAGGTTAAATGTAATTCTAGATTTTTGGGGTGAGAGGGAGATATATTTATATGTTTTATTGCTCCTGATTTTACGGGGAGGAATATAGCTTTATCCCTCTATAATAATGCCACTGCGAGCCAAGACTATGAATTTATTATGGCTCAATCATGATTGACCGTCTAGGAACCTGTTTGATGCTTGAGTCAAGCGTTGACGGTGATTGATAGAAAGTTTGAATGACTCAATAATTTGATCAAAATTAGTGTATTACATTAGCTTTGGTCGAGATTAAAAGGTTGATTGAAGCACACGTGGATTGATGGACGAAAACTTTTCATCAAAATGATTAACCGTCAAGGGCCTCCATAAGGTACGTTCTACCTTTCTTCTTGTACCGCATTCAAAAAAGTTTTTATCCCACTAAGCCTTTTAAAAGCCAGAATTTCATTTGCGCTTAATTAAAAACACAATGTCTTATAAAAGTCCTCTTTGTTATAACGTTAATAAATCCAAAAGTGCCAAGACTTCCAGGAATTGAATATAGTTCGACATTACACATTCAGTTTAATTTCAGTAGTTTTTTCAGCAATCTTGGTTATTATGGCGATCATTGCCTTGTTTATGCAGTTGATGCTTTGAAAAGTATCAACTGCTCCAATGCTCAATATAAAATTTTCAGGTTGAGGAGACTAGATATGTTGTTGGGGAGTTTGTGGGTAAGCAGCATGTCACCTCATCTGCAGCAGTACACCAGAGTAGGTAGTTTGAGTTTTTTTTAGTCTTTCATCATAGGGGAGGTCTTTCAGCCTCTGCATGCCCTCAAGAAGTCTCGTGTTGTCTTCATATTGGGGAGTGGCTATGCAGTTTCCAAAGTCAAGGTTGGCTCTTATGGTGGCCTTATAAAATTTAAGCCTTTGGGGGATCTGCTGAGGAGGTTTAATCCCTTCTGTCTAAGGATGGTATGAAGGAATATTTGGAAAAAAAACAGAAAGCTGTAGCTTGAAAATTACTTTTTTCATGTTTTCATCGCTCCTCCATTCCTATGATCACCCTTGGGTGTTGGAGACTTTTGTGAGTCTACAGGAACATGTGATGAGCTTATGCCTGGGTTGAGTATAACCCGAGTACAACTTGGGTATAACCCAATAAGAAAATTTAAAAGTATCAGCATAGTAACAATGTCCAATGAGATGAAATTTCTTTACAATAGATTTTAGTGAAGACAGCTCTTTTAGGGAGGGATTTGTTTCCATTAAGAATATTTTTGTTCATCAAAATTCAACAGCAAGATGTTTCTACAGGAGGATGCAGTACACCTTATCTTGCTGTAAATGCAATTTAAGGTAAAAACTTAAACCTTACAACTTCTGAAACTTACCAGTAAGTTTGACCTAAAACCTATCATTTCTAGGTAAGTTAACCAGTGGTAACTTTTCATCTGTGGCGACGCTGCGCAGAAGCCCGGCGCGCTCGCGCCGAAGGTTCAGCTCTGTTTCGCTGGCAATTTCAGCGCCCTGATGCGCAGAGGGGTCCAGCCCATGACGTTCCAAAGACCGACGCCAAGAGGCCGCAATCCGGCAGCGCGCCGCCGATTGCGAGGATTCCATAGTGGCAAGGACTTTGTCCGTGTGTCGCATAAGGCAGCTTTACCCAAAACTTTGTTAAAAGTCTTAAGAATTTCGCAACTTTCATGAGGTTTTGACGAGGACGATAAGTGCCATAAGTTGTTGAGAAAGAATGCTTAAAATGTGAGGAGGGGGTAAAAGAATCACACAAAAGATGATAACTCCCACCTAATGGGGGCAAAGTTGAGGGAGGGCTGTAAAAATTATTAATATTAGTTAAAAGAAAATCAAGATAGGTATTTCGCCGAGTCGTTGGTGTTTTAACAATTTGTTTTACTTTATGTCAGGAGCAAAACGAATCCATTTTAAGATCGTTGGCATCACCAAGTTCTTGTTCCTAACAGTGCTCGAGCTTTTGAATGAAACATATGGAATACTAGTAAAACTATAATAATACTTGTAAAATATTAAAAACTGAATACTAGGAATGCTAGTAAAATGATGATGCTAATCAAATGAACATGGGGAAGGATTGTATTCTAGTCACACTATCTTTTGAATTGTTTCCCTGATTCCATTTATTGCATTTATGTCCAAATGCTGAAATTCTAAAACGATAGCTTATCTATATATATAAAAATAACGTCAGCGTTCAGGGTCATCAGCCGCGCCCCCGACCGGTTGGCCACCGGTTCCAGCGACCTCTCGTTGGCGCCGTCGCACAGCAACAGGCGGGCGCCGGCGTCTTCGACAAAATAGGCGACCTCGTCGGCGGTATAGGCCTGGTTCAAGGGCAGGAAAATCACGCCCGCCTTGACGCAGGCGGCATAGACGGCAAGCGCTTCCGGTGATTTCGCCACCTGCACCACGACCCGGTCGCCCACACCGACCGCTTCGGCATCAAGAGAATTTTGTTTCTATGTAATCGTTGTCAATACAATGGCTACTATTATTACAAGCCTACTGATTTTTATTTGGCTGTTACAGAAAGTGATTCTCCATTTGAAAACATTGTATGTAATATTACTTCAAATAAGCAAATTGAAACATGTAAGTTTTGCACTTAAGAATGAAAGTATCATCATTGACTTCACAAAGAGATACAATAAGAGTGAAGTTACATTGTACCGTAAAAAATCTGACCCTGACTTTGTAAATTGAAAAAAAACTTGTTTTTTATTAAGTTTTGTCATTTTTAAATTATTTCAGGAAATCCGATTCCATCTCCACGGATGGAACCCCCCTCATTATAGAAATATCTTCTATATAATTCAATCCCGGTAAAAATCTACCCCAAACAATTACTCTCAACCACTTCACGCTTAGGATTAAGACGGGAAAGAGAAAGCAATACATATAAAAAGAATTTTGTATGAGAATTCTGGCAAATTCCCAGTCCATAATTTCCCCTAATATTTTCAATTATGTATTCCATCGTATATGCATGCCATGTTTTGAACAGGTTGATTACAGGAAGCACCAAAACTTTCCGGGTTTATGGGTATAGAGTATTTTCAATAAAAGTTAACGCCTTTGATGAAGAACTGTTCACCTGAAACGAATCTAAAATTAGAATCATTTTCATTTTGGCCCACCGTAACATCGATGCGTCGAAATTAAAACTTTCGTGGCTTTCAGAATGCTGTGTACTTTCAGAAAAATTTAGTCAATTCTCATTAAGATCCTATCACTTTTAGCGGATATTTCCCCCTTTTCTCAAAAATTAGGCAATTTTTTCGGGCACTATTGATGGGTAAGACTAAACTTGAAACTTATATATTTAAAATCAGCACAAAATGTAATTCTTTTGATGTACATATTAATATCAAAATTCTGTATTTTAGAGTTTCGGTTACTATTGAGCCGGGTCGCTCCTTACTACAGTGCGCTACCATGAACTGTTTGATTTATCATCAGCAGCCAAATCGCTGTTGACTTACCCATACCGCTGCCGGCACCTGTGACAACAGCAACATCGTTTTCTCTAAGCTCCATTACCTTCTCGAATCCGGTCAGCAATTGGGAAAAGCCCTTAAACCAGGGCTCTTCCCGCAACCTTAGTCATTCGGCCAGTGGGTTTGGCCGAATCTGGAACTGCATGATCTCGCCGGTGCTCGCCTTGCCAAGCTCCTTGTGATACACGGGTTCACTGTTGGAGCTGGCCCAGACGCCTCGACCCGAAATTCCATCCTTTTACAACTTCTATCACAACGTTCTACTATTTCGTCAGAATGGATGTTTTCAATGCATTTTGGAATTGCAAAGTCGAGGAAAAGACGAAAACAGGTGTAGTTCCATCCTTTTACCATTTCCAACATGACGTTCTGGCGTTCGTCAGAATAGATATTCTCAATCCCTTTTGCAATTATAGTGTGGAGAAATAGATGAAAACTGGTAGAGTTCCATCCTTTTATCATTTTTTACCTCGACGTTTTAGGCCCGGCAAAACTAATCTCGGCAGCCGGCATGCCGGCGTCGAGCGCAACCCGCATCGCCTGCGCGGATGCGACGTCAAAGCCGTCGACCAGCGGTCTGACAGGGCGGGGCAGCGCCGGCATGGAATTCGCTTTGATTGCATAGTGAATTTCGACGTCCCCCGGCAGGGCCGCGCGCAGGCTTTCGATTCGTGCGCTGATGGCGCTGCGATCGTACGCATAAAAGGGCGTTTGCCCGGCGCGCCGCGCAAGCGCGGAAGGGGACAGTCCTCTTACTATGTTATCGTTTCTATTCGTTTTAATTTTTAATTATGTTCCTTGCTTTCGGGTGATTTTTTTAAAATTAAATTTCTGGTGTAAGTTCATGTTTGCTTGCCGAAGAATATTCATTTATTTCGAGAAATCATTGCACATGTTATTGCTCTGTATGGGATAATTGCCTTTCTACAGGCTACTTTATTTTCGTCGTCTTTCTGAAAATAAATGACAGAAGTCTTAAAGAAAAGACGAAAATAAATCCTGATGGTATCGCTACCTTGGCCTGGGCAATAGGGCATAAACATCCGGAGCATTGGCGATTGGCCGCCGAGTATTTCTATCAAAATGAATAATGAAGAATTGATAATGAATAATCGCTCAACCAACCATTCTTAATTTTTCATTCTTAATTCTTCATTATGAGAAAATTCCTCACCCAAATCCGCGCCCTCGACGTAAAATCTAAAGAACTCCGAACCTTTTGCGGGCCTGATGTGTGGGCAATGGATAGCAAACGTTGATCCGCCGGCGGCTTTGCCCTGTGTGTAAACACCCAATTCGTCCGGCGGATCGACGCCGGGAGTATGAGCGAGCGTGGGATCAGGAATCTTGTGCCACCGGACGTCAAACTCGGCGCCGGCCGCGAATCCGCCTCGTAAATCGGGTTGTCCGACAACTTCAGCCATTTCCAGCGATCCACCGGCAGCAAGCTTTCCTTTTTCGTTCGGGATGAATCGGTAGAAACCGCTCGTGCTGCGGTCCTCCGCGTTGAGCTTTTAATTAGCCACGTTTCTCAACGCTTTTTGTCCGTATGTACTCTAATATTAACATTTGACTCGCTGTTTGCCCGTTGAGCCTTTAGTTATCTAAGTTTTTCAAGGCTTTTTGTAAGTAAGTACTCTAATATTAACAGTTGGCTCGTTGTTGGCCCGCTGAACCTTTAGTTAGCCATATTTTTCAACGCTTTTCGTCCTCAAGTACTCTAATATTACCAGTTGACCCGTTGTTGGCCCATTGAGCCTTTCAATAATCCCTGACATTTATTTAAAGGTTTTATTTTGGCATCAATTATCTGTAGTATCTATATCTATCAATTACCTGTATATACAAACTATACACACTGTTTACAAAATTCCCAACGTTTATTTGAAAGTTTTATTTAGGCATCAATTATCTGTATGTTTGTATAAAAAAAGAGAATGGTTTCGAATAAATAGTGTTATTTAAACTAATAACATTGAATTGCAAGTCAGAAATGTTATTATTCTAAGTAGTATTGGCTGCCAGTTCCGCTGGATCAAATGGCTTGGCCAGATAGTAATCCATACCGGCAGCCAAACACTGCTCTCGATCCTCGGCAAACGCATTTGCTGTGACGGCCACGATTGTCGCGGGAATGCCCGCAGAACGCCGCTGGAACTCCCGGATTTCCCTCGTTGCCTGCAAGCCGTCCATTTCCGGCATGTGCACGTCCATAAGGATCACGTCGAACTCATTGCCGTCTCCGAGTGCCGACTTGACCTTTTGGACCGCTACATCTAATACCTTCACATAATCATTTAATCTTTGAGATATCGAATGAAAACTTTAAGGTGGGCCTTTAATTCAGCATAGCGAAAAGCCTAATAACTGTACTTTTAGTGATAAACTGACCGTTCATCGTCCCTAGGGAAAAATTTGTGAGTTACACAAATTGCCCAAATTATTTACATATAGTATTTTCTATTAGAAAATATACGAAAAAATGTTGGGACAATTTTCTGCAGGAAGGGGAGAAATTGATTTTCTACTATTTTTATTATTTATATGAAGGGGTTTGTACCCTCGTCAATACCTCGTTCTTTACACTAAAGCTTAAGTGTTGTCCCAATTCTTTAAGAATAACCCCTGAATCAGAAAGACGGTAGAATAAATAGTTGAAATTACTAAAAATGCTTTAGCATAAAGAGCGAGGTGTTTAGGAGGAGAAAAACCCATCATATGCGTAATAATCTCTGTTTGTTTTAAGTTTTAATGCTGGTCCTTACTTTCAGTTGAAAAAACTTTAAAGAAAGTCACATGGAAAGTATGTATTTACCATTATCACGATTCTTTGGATTTTGTCAAGATTTTAATCGTGTTTTTATAGGCGTTACTTATCAAATCATATTAAAAAGAAACAATTTTCCAGGTATGATTATACAATTTGGAGCTCAAATTTTAAAATAGATGTATTACGTTTATAATGGATGTTACCAGTATCACGTCCAGTTCACCCAAAGCGACTCATTTAGAAGCTGAATTAACGAAGAAGGTGGAACAAAGGATTAAAATGAGACCCATCAGGGCTCCCCGGTTGACCCCACAAAAGATAGGAAGTGGATAGGAATAGACGTTTTCATATTTAAGCACGTGAGAACGATTTTTAAAAAATAAGAGAACAATTTTAAATGGAAAGGGGCTCACTTTGAACTCCGTCAGCAGTTTATTTGCAAAGATATTATGGTTAATTGGGTCAAACGCTTTCAAGAGATCAATTAAAGAAAGATTTAACCAAGTATCAGGATTTTCAAGGTTTTTTTAGTAGCAATTTCTGTCTTTTTTAGTTTGAGCTATTGTAGGTTTCTATCTCTTCTGATCTTAAGTTCCATATGTTCTTTATTTTTCTTTGAAAAACTTCTTTTTCGGAAAGTCTTTTTTTAATCAATCTGAGGCAACGCTATAGCGTTGCCTATAGTAAGGGCCATACGGCTCCAATGTTTCATTATTATTATTATTATTTTCCCAGAGACACTTATTATTATTTATTTTTCCCAGAGGCAAAGGTGGTCATTTGAATCTCTGCGACATTTCGTTGAATCGAACTGCAAGGAATGACTCATGCTCATAGTAACCAAAACACTAAAAATAGGAAATTCGACAATAATATATTTACCATGGTATTAGATTTTTTACTGTGATTCTAATAAATAGGACGCATTGAGTTATTTATCAAAAGCTGTGAGCCTGAGTAACCCCATGAGAAGTGGGTTCATTCGAATGAGAATGTAAAAATTTAACTATCATTTTAAGTAGCAAAAGCGATCATGCCTTGTCCTTTGACCTCGGCAAGAATACTCAACTGATCTTCAATCCTGTCTCATATGTCTTCTCATTTTACATCGAATTTTCCAAGCAGATCTGGAAATCGGAGCAACAATGGTACCAGTGCATCAATACCTTTGATAGCAGGATTTCTGGCCTAAGAAACGTCAGGTTTCCTGGTTTTCAGTTGCTGTGATCTCTGCTTACTCGTCTGTTTGCAAAGTAAAAAAATCTCCAAGCAATTTAGCTGTATAAGCTTAATCTGCGCTGGAAATGCCAACTGCGTGGTCCAGGTGATGGAAATATTTCTCCGTGAAAAATTCTACAACACCCTCGCGACTTTTCAGGATCTGGAACGCTTGGCCTATGCCTTTGAGGATACTGATGGGCTGAAAACCATGTTGCTCGTTTCGCCCGGTTTCGCCGTCCAAAGTTTAAATTCTGTCATTGAACTGGGTCGCCTTTTTATTGGTGACACGGCCAATCAGGCTCATAACCTCTTTCGTTTTGAGCAGCGTCAAAAGTTGTATTAGATGGACTTAGGGAAATGGTGGGCATGGGGGGGAGGTTAATTGCCCTTCAATCACTTTTGAATATTAAAAAGGGCACTAGCCCTTTCAGTTTCCAACTGAACGAACTCTCCTCGAAGTTTCTAAGACAACAAATGACCATCTCAAAATTTCTATCAGATACATTTTGGGAAATACGAGGTGGGGGCGGTATACACCCTCTGATCACTCTGAATCCTGAAAAGGGCACTGGAACATCTCATTTCTAGCTGGGCTGAAGACGTATTGATGAAGCTTGGTGAAAAATTCAAGGAACGTTCCAATCTTCCAAAGACTGATCCAAATTACATTAATCCTGTTTCTCTAAAAAATTATTTTGTTCCAGTTCAAAAATTATTGGAAATGAATAGAGTTAATCTAGCTTGGAAAATGATTCGCTCAACATTTCCTGAAATTGATGGAAAAGACGATACCAGAGAATACACCTATGATGAAATTCGTAGAATGCTGAATCATAGTAAACGTTACCCGCGGCGATATCCATATCGACAATGTCGATTTTTCATACGTCGAATCGCAACCGCTGTTTCGCAACCTCAATCTCACTATCCGCGGTGGTGAACGTGTGGGGCTGGTGGGCTACTCAGGGAGTGGCAAAAGCACGCTGGTCAACCTGCTGTTGCGATTTTTTGAACCGCAGCGCGGGTGCATCACGATCGACGGCGAAGACGTCCAGCAGGTGACCCAGGAGAGCCTGCGCAGTGCTATCGCGATGATCGGAAATCGCTTGAATAGAATCATTTTTTTCAACTACCGATTGAATAAATAAAATCAATAAAATATAATCAATCTATTTTATTTTAAAAATAAATAGTTTGAGGTATGATTTTTATTACTTAGAACCGATTTTCATTCTGATTCAGAAATAACGTCGTTTTTTTGTGTCGATTCTAATAAAGAGTACTTTAAAAGAGATTCAAAAAATGTTGTAAGATTTTTATCCAATTAATTCCCTTATTGATTAAAAAACAAACTTAATCATCTTGAACGAATCGAGTCGAGGTGCAGATTGTGGTTGCGGTAATGCGTTGAAGGTGTTCCCATGTGTGGCTGCCTCCTCCATGGCACTTCCGATCCCTCCTCCTGCACCTGTGGCAGACGTATTGGCTGTCATGCCCCGCTGGGATGACGATCCTCCCACGTTGAGACCACCCTGTACCGGTTTACTGTTCATTGACGATTGATGGGAGGCCCAGTTATTGTTGCCATTATTGTTGTTTCCCGTGTTGTCTGTTTAATCTGGAAATCCTTCTTCGAGAGCTTATAAATGGAATGAAAGAGGAAATATTGCAAATGCTTTTAGCAACGCAGAATTATTCTATTCTTGTTCTTTCATTGATTTTTTTTTAGCCGGGGGAAATATGAATTCAGTCCAATCTGATAGACGTTCAAGTGTATCAATTAGCTATGGGCAAAGTTCATCTCCTGGTGGAATTAGGAATCTAGAGAAAAATAATCATCAATTACCACCACTGCCTCGTAATTACCGCATATGAATAATTACAACGAAATTTGCATATTTATTTTATTGGCTAAATGGCTTTCTCTTAATTTTGATCGAATGATTTGAGAAAAAAGAAGCGGGGGAGGAGGCCTAGTCACACTCTAATGTTTTGGTTACTTAAAAAGGCAACTAGGACTTTTAATTTTTATGAACGTTTTGATTAGTAAAAGATATACATAGCTTACAAATTAGCTTACATAACGAACTTCTGTATTCGCATGTTTTTATTACGTATATGGCTCATTTTGGGCTCCTATGCTTTCTTCTAGCTTTTCAATCGGTTCTTCAGAAAGTACTTTTTCGTCATCAATGCCCAATTCTTCAGCAGGATCCAATTCCTCTTCTTCAGGCTCTGGTTCCGGTTCTGGTTCTGGCTCTGGCTCTGGCTCTGGTTCAGGTTCTGGTTCCGGCTCAGGTTCCTCATCTGCCTCTTCAGCTAAAGAATCTGCGTCTAAGTCGATATCTTCTAAGCCATCTTCCCCGTCACTTTCAAGCTGGGATTGACTGACAACCAGGAAAATCACTGAACACTCAAGATGAGTAACAGAAAAAAGCTTGTGTTCGACAGCTCAACTCCCTCATATGACTTAGAGCCATCTGATTTGCAACTTCTGGTGGAAGAACTAAAAATATTTATTGAACATCCCAGTGGCAGCAGATGTAACAGCAACTTAAAAATATGACGCCGAAGACAATTCAATTAAAATAAAAATACTAATTAAAGATATGAATTAAAACATTAATATAAACCTAAGCCGGACGGCACAGTAACAAGAAGACTTGTATCTTCCTCAAGCAGATAAAAAAAAATGACAGTTTGACTGAAAGCTCTCCAGACAACAGTTCGAGTTGAAAGGCCAACCATCGACTTTTTATGTCGCCAAAACGATATGTCATTCTTGAAAGCTAATATGTCGAATAAGATCTGAAAAGGATATAAATCTATAGTTTAGTTCGCAGCAAAGTAATGTGAACAATAGACATAACAGAGAAAAAACTATAAAGTACACTTCCTCACACCATTGAAAACATTGTCCATGTACACAATTCTCCCGTCAGATACATACAGCACATATTCTTTACAATAATATCTGTAGTTTTCTCTACAATAGCATTTGACCTAAGATGTTGCGTCGACAGGTTAATTAAGAGAACCTGTAAACATTGACCGCCAACTCAGTTCTTTTTTTTCACGGGCAGCCTTTTCTTGTTCAGCATAGCACCAACGCTCAGCATCTTCCCATCCAGAATCGTATACTTCCTTGACTGATCGGCGCTTCTTTCGGCCGCGCCTCGATCCTGCAGCCCGCCCTTTGAGCCGATTGCGATATTCTCAGTCATTGAATCTCCCTTCACGAACCAGCGGGTCTTTCCGTGTCTGGTCCGTGGTGCCGTGCCGGCTCATGGTGACATTTCCGACCCCGCAGTTCTGGATCAGCCTGTCCTTGGCGGTGCCGGACAGCTCGGCAAAGGCATGGGCTGCAGCGATGGAGGGGTGCACGGCGAACTTGATTTCCCCAAATTTAAAATCTGAAGTTTTCTGCTTGGATTTTGAAGATAACTCAGATGTTTTAAAATAACATTTTATTTGATTTTTTCATTTAATAAGCCTGTCATTAGGCATTATTATTCTTGTATTTTGAGTATACAAGTATTTTAATAGTTAGTGTGAAAGGTACTGGTCTGCTTTACAGAAAGACAAATATGGAAAAAAACAACAACAAAATAACAACCAAATATCAAAATCTTTGAGCTCTAAGATAAATTTGTTCTAGATCATGGAACTATATCAGGGTTGCAGCAGTAGCTAGCTATAGAATAAAATGCATTTTCGATAAAAGCCTATAGGCCATGGCAAAAAATATAGACAAAGAAAGATTATAAAGAAATTGCACAAATCCTAACATAATCCTACAAAAATCTACTTCTATGGTTCATCGCGAGGCAAAGGAATCGTGCCAAGCTTCTGATACCTATAGAACACTCATCATCACAAACTTTCACCAACCACTCAAAATCATAATCCCCTCGGAACAGGCTCATCTTCCTAAAGAATTAGAGGGACGTTGGTATTATCGACCTAGCCAACGAGATAAAGAAACGGAATAGGGTGTAAGGATTTTTTATGGTATGACGGGTAGAGTAAGTTGTTCTTGTTTTTTAACGAGAAAGATTTTCCAATTGGCTCTTAGAGGTTTCAAGCTGAGTTGAAAGATCTGACCATTTCGTCGTCAATCTTTCGAGTTCCATTTCCCATTTTTCCCGTTCTTGGTGTAGGGTCTTCCAAACACTGGTGATTGTTGAAGAAATCGACCAGGATACTTCTATCTTAAATTAACTGTAACTTACAGTTGAAATTGATTTTTTTGGGTTTCTTTTTGTTTCTCTCAGCCGTTTTTGTGTGAAAGGATTTGTATTTTTCTTTTGTGAGCCATACAACGTTAATAGGCTTGTGTATAACGACCATGGCAGCACAATAGGTCGTGTTTATATGGTTTTTGTCAGGTTTGGCTTTTTTTTTTCATTTACTTGATATTTTTAGAGAGGTCCCAACGTTCGATCGCTCCGGTCCAGTTGCCGCGTGCAACCCAGAAGATCGCGCCTCGGTGGCTGAAATGGATCCACGTCGGCGTTCTCGTGTTGCCGCTGTCGAGGATGACCAGCTGCTCGCCAGTCTTCGCATCGTGCAGAGAGACGTCGCGGCGTCTGAGCCAGAGGCCCAGCATCGAGCCGTCGCTGGAGAACGCGACTTCACCGGCGATGATGCTGTTGTCACGACGCTGCACTTCCCACTCTCGATCTGTGTTTATTTTTTTCTATCGTTTTTTATCATTTTACTGGCCGCTGTTGGTAAGGGCACAAAAGGTATATTCCTGATCAGTTTTCTTAAAAACTATCTTATCTTCTGCCTACTATCGTTACTCTAACAATTTTTAAGTAATAAAATATAGTTTTGAAGAAAAATAATCTGGTTACTCTTGTGAAATATCAGGTTTGATCCAAAGGTAGTTTAATTTTAATTTATATCTCAGATTAAATAGCTTTAAGTGTCAGTGACACTTTTTCCAGTTGTTCGATGAAAACTCAGAAAAAGTTATTTTTTCACAGAAAATGCTCCGATAAACGCTTTTTTCAAAATCTAAGCGGGGGAAAATCATGGGGACAGAGACACCTCCCATAAATCGACCTATCTTCCCAAAATACACAACTAGAATATTATTATCTCTTTCCGTCCCCATTTTTCGTTAAGATCGAACAACCACTTATCATAAATATCCTGATAACAAGAGCTTAGGGAATCTCTAACTTCACACCTGCACTTAAGAGTGTGGTATTTCTGTATGAATGGGTATTCCTCTGCACCCCCTTGGAATGTATACCAAGTCAAAAGATTTGTTTATTCTTTGTCATGTTTACTAAATAACTGCTTCAACTCCCTATATGGGCTCAAAACTCAAGAGTAATTCCATGATTCAGGGTTACCAACCCAGAGGAAGAAGTAACTTAATGAAATGGAAATTCAGCAGAAAGATAGTGAAACTTTTTTGATGCTTAGTGCTAGTGGGCTTTTCTAGCTGTTTATTTTAACCTATTATTACTTTATTTGTGATGACTGACAGGGCTTTAGTAGTTCTGTTTCCCCTTGTCTAAATAATTTAGTGTAAGGATTCTGGCCCTAAGAGTTGAATGATTCAAATAAGACAGTAAACCACTAACCATTGGAAGTAGAACAGTTATTGCAAATAAAAATTGTAAAAATTCTAGTTTAGTGACTTCTTGGTATCTCAGCAAGGGGTTGGGTTAGGAAAATGAAACTTTCAGCACCGCGCAAGGCGTTTTGAGTTGAAAGAGCGGTAGGCCGAGTTTGCTCACCAACGCTCTACCGCCGTATGCAGACCCGCACGTCCGATCGATCGAGATTCATCTAGTGGGAGAACGGCCTGTGGTCACCGCGCCGGCGCGATCGACCTAGATTCAAAACAAATTCAACTCGCCGACTGCGGTGCACCACATGGTTCACGCGGTCGACCACGACGACAGTTAGATCCATCGCCGTTGATGGCCAATGTACTCGATTAAGGGTATTCTAAAAGGAAATGTGCAAAGCCAAAAGGGAAGATTTTAGCCTAAAAGTGTTTTTTCGTGTGATTTTGCGCGGGCCAAAAGACCCCACACACGTCTTTAGACCGCCCGTTGTTGTGATAAAAATAAGGTGATAGATAAGGCATGTATTTTTTTACCTTTGGGTGTATTTTTAGTTTCAAGTTCCATTAGCTTTTTAAAGCCTTGATCACAACAATTTATTTAACATGGACTTCTAGTTCAATTAGTTCATACTTAGTTATTTATATTGGGTCTTTATTAAAAAACAAAAATATGAAGACAATAAATGCCTCAAGTAGCTGTGAGTAGGAGCACATGTATGTTCGACATGAAAATACACATATTCATTTTAAAAATAAATGCCTTTTAAACAGTAACATTAATTGTGAAAGGAATAGTACCCAATGTTAATTGTACACGGAATTCTTTTTCTGGTAGTGTGGATACGATGCTCAATACTGTAGGTAGCTATATAGTATGGAAAACAAAGTCCCTCTGAAACGTCTCTGCACTTTTTAATAACCATTACTATATTTAAACAATGGTCAAAGTTTGTAAATTCCTCAATGGAAGCATCCTCCTAGGTAACCCCCTCCTCCGACAAACATACAACCCTTAGCACAAAAAAGTATCCCTGAAAACGTCTTTACACTTCCTAATAACCCTTACTATATGTAAACAATGGTCAAAGGTTGTAACTTGCAGCCCCTCCCCTGGGGACTGTGGGGAATTAAGTCGTCCCCGTCATATTTTCATCTTCGCTTATTCCTAGCCTTAGTGACTTTCTTCTTCTTAACCTTTATTTTCAAACCTATTCTAACACCCTAAACTCGTTAAAATCTCTGCTAGGATACCATCTATTCCTATTTCTACCTACCGGGGCGCTAAAATTTCCTAATAAATACACCATATTTCTACCTAGGACCCTGTCTATTTGCTTCTGTAACTGTATCAGTATTATCTGTGTCAGTCGGCATTATAGGGGCGTATACTACTGTAATAGCAGCCCAAGAATAAATGGTGATTACAATGCTCCAAAACAACATGAGGCGACCAATGCTCGATATTTCAACGGTCGTAGTAATTATAGTAAAGGTATAATGATCCGAGCAACTGGGATGGCAACCAAGCCAAGCTCGAGTTAATTGGTGGTAGCGACCAGCGTTTTAAAATGAGCTTAGCTTCAAGAGATAACTAACTGCTAAGATCTTAGAGGATTACTGCTAAGATCTTAGAGAATTCTACTTAGACACCAAAAATTGTCATGTGAAGCCAAAATGCTCCTAATTCTATCGCTGAAAGTATGAAAGTTCAAAGCAAAATATAACAGCGTCAGTGAAGTCTCCAGCTTTCATTGCAATTGTTAAGTGTTCCACCAGAAAAAGACGTGCCCGAGGTCATGACACGTATTCTTAACTGCTTTAAAGTAGTTCAGTGTGGTAGATCTATGGCATTTAAATTTTACTTTGAACAGCAACTTCATTTGCAGACATTCTTGAGTGAATCTGTCAAAAACAAAGTAAGCGTTACCGAAACCATTGAAGCTTAGTTAAAAAATAGGGTTGATAACCGTCTCGACGTGCCAAAACTCTCCGAGATTTGTGGGACTAGTGGCTTACTGGTACTAACTTTGTCAACTTCCAGCCGCTGAACGTCCTCTTCAGTGTCTGACCGCAATAGTGAGCCAGTAGTGACCGCAAAAATCACACCCAAGGAGTTAGTCTCTAATTACCTGTAAAGTACCAGCCAGGGTACAGAAAAATCCTTGCAGCATCCAGCATCTAAGCCCCCAGTTCCTTAAGCGCTAGCCACGAATAGAGTCCCGTGCTGATTTG
Source organism: Alatinidae sp. Z8VKAUB7J3 (assembly GCA_010016025.2). Taxonomy (NCBI): domain Eukaryota; kingdom Metazoa; phylum Cnidaria; class Cubozoa; order Carybdeida; family Alatinidae; species Alatinidae sp. Z8VKAUB7J3. The sequence continues at coordinate 181,021,771 of JAAAKM020721499.1, read as the reverse complement.
CAGACAATCTTCATCGACGTCAAAGGTATCGGTGTGCAAGCCTGAAGTAATCCCTTTAGCCGGATTATTAATTCCCAAACGATAGAAGCAAGCCGGCATTTCTTGGGAATAATAGGCAAAGTCTTCCGCGGCGAGGCGCACGGGTAATTCGACTACTTTATCGGCGCCCAGATACTCGACGGCGGCCCACTAGCCAGTTTTGCATTGCATGCCAATTCATCTTTACTGGAAAAAGGGATTTGTGGGGTAATTTTGGATTGATGGTGGGTGGTTATTTTTGAAGAATCAATCAATCCAGGAGAATTATTGTTGCCATTACTCAAAAGACAAGGCACAGTAGGGAAATTTACAATACTATTTGGAAAAATCGTTAATCATCATTAGAAATCATTGAATTTTCTTCATTAGAAACAAGGTATGATTTTATAGCTTCAAGTGGTTGGAAAAAACAAGTTTTTTCTACTGAAAGTAAGGATCGACGTTAAAACTTAAAATGAACATTGATTTATTTATTCCGTATATGAAAAGGGATGTCCCCTTTTAATCGCTTCGCTCTTTACGGTAAAGTTTTGTACTGTTTTAAAAAATAGAGCTATGAGAAAGAGTCAAACTTTAGCGTGAAGAGCGAGGCGTTGAGGAGGGGACAGCCCCTTTCATATACAGAATAATTCTTCTAATTTTTAATTTTTAAGGTCGGTCATCAAAAGAACCCGATTTTTATGCTGATTTAAAAAATTTATTTTTATCAAGTTTGGTCTTAGCCTACCTATCAAAAGTTACGAGTCAAGAAAATTTACCTTATTTTCGGAAAAAGAGTGAAATCCCCCCTAAAAGTCATATAATCTTAACGGAAATCACACCATTAGAATCAGCGTGACAGAGAACCCTACTGTAAAAGCTTTGGACTCCTATCTGCAAAAATGTGGAATTTTGTATTTTTTGCCAGAAGAAAGATAATTAGTATCAAAATTCCGTTTTTTAAAGTTTTGGTTACTATTGAGCCAGGTCGCTCCTTACTACAGTTCTTTACCAAGAACTGTTTGATCCAATCTTCATCTTACTTATTTACTATAACCCTCTCCCCCAAATAATGAAGAATTATACCAGGCGGGGATGGACTGGTGTCACTGTTATATTGAATACATAAATTAAAAGAAAAGAAAAAGAATTACCGTTGCAACTTGAACTCAGAAATACAGTTGGATCCTAAATCCATTCTGTCCGGAGGTACTGGACGCTTGTATCCAAGGGGTCTATACTACTTAAAAATAGAAACGGTGATCGTATAAACTTTGTAGGGGCTCATTAGATTAGTAATTAGAATTTATTGTGCCATTTTTAAGATTCAGAGTGATCGGAGGGTTGATATTCCCCCAGACCTCGTATTTCCCGAAATGCATCTGATAGAAATTTTAATAGTGTAAAGTGGCTGGGGGACAACTAATGTCCCTCCCACGCCCACCATTCCGGTAAATCTGGCTCACCCTCTATGAAAAATACTCCACTCACGGAAAACTCCTAGTTCTATCCTCGCTGAGGATCCCCTTCCCTGTAAAATTGCTTGCGGACGATACTGCCTGAAAAAGTCTCCTTAGCCTCCTTAGCGTTCTTTCATTTGAGTAAGACTTTACTGTAATGGTTTCTGAATCACTCCAGAAATACCCCCTTCCGTGGAAATTATTTCCTGGAAATCAAAACACGCGGAAAAAAGCCCCTGGATAATAACCAAGAGTAGGGCTAGCGCCTCTTATGCCCTGTAAAAAAAAAGATCACTTGGGCCTTACTAAGAATATTTCTTGTTTTAAACTATGAGTTTTTATTCGTCATAATATAAAAAAAGATTTTCAGTAACGTATCTCTATCTTCCCAACCACCACATTTCAAAAACTCATTCAACATATTACCAGTACCAACGTTCTTATTATTTTTTAATCTTTAAATCACTTTAAGATTTATTTATTCATCCGTGTTAGTAGGTTCGAGGTCACCATAATCGCGTTCATTGAGCGCTTCGTCTCGAAGGGTTTCAAGTGATGGCTGTCCAATACCGTCCAGTACAAACTGGCATGTGCGCTGCGCCCGGGTCAATTCACTGGTAAACGCGATATCGAATTTCATGTTGCGATTTACTGCGGGGCTGAAGAATTCTACGGTAGCCAGGCCCTCTGGAATTGGCGCAGCTGCAGGCGGCAGGTTTTCTGCCGCCATCGCAAAATGTGCCATAAAAAGGAGAATACCCTAGCAACCACTTTCACTGGGGAACCTAGCATCCAATTCTAACATGGGGCCCCTAAAATGAAATTTCAAAGTGGAGAGCTCCGCAGATTCCAAGATTTTTTATGCGGCTGCCCCAGTGATAATCTATGGCTGTCATCGACAATAGCCAATTTATTCTAAGTTTTGATCACTATCTTTTTACAATAGCCTATGACCATCCAGTTTGGTTTCATGTAGGTTGATTGTAGAATCAGTTAAAAGTTAATAGGTTATGATAGTCAATCTGGACTTGTCTAAGTTAAACCTAGAAACGTTGCTAAAATTAGTGCTAAGGAAAGACTTAAAGAGAGATGGGCAGACAATTTTGAGAATTTAATCGTATATTTGACACCTTGGATGTGGAGGAAGATCTATTTTGTGACTAAGAATTAGCGACAGTACTAAGAGGATTAAAAAAGAATAAGGCCCAAAGTGTTGATACTTTGGTAAATGAGTTTCTTAAATATGCTGGCTATGAGGTTATAAATAAGCTTTGATTTGGTGTTTTGGAACTGATAAGAGATAAAGGTAAAGAGAATAACATAAAGAGAAAAAGATAAAGAAAGTTGATAAAGAGGAAACGAATTAAGAAGGAAAAACCTACTAGACAAGAGAGGTTACAGGATTCAACGTCAGACCCATCATCTCTGTAGCTATTGTGAACAGCGCCTAGTTTGCTAGGAGCCCATGACTTCAGATACCCTGTGCAATGTATAACCGAGTATTTCTTTTCTGAAAAAAATACCCCAAGCAAATACACAATTCAACAGTAAAAAATACAAACTTTAAAAACCCTAAAACTAAGGAACCGTGAAAATACACAGGAAATAAACTAAATAACAAAATAAAAGAAGAACGAAACTAAAACCACAAAAAACTATTAAGCACATTTATTCCTGTTTAATCCAGTCGGTAACTGATCTCGAATGACGATTAAAGAAAATGAAGACAGCGTTGTTTATTGTTCAAATGATCATTTTACTATTATCCTTTACCCTCGACGCGAGGTATCGAGAAGGGGGGCCCCCTCAAATACAGTATAAATTCTGTTTGTTTTCAGTTTTAATATTGCTTCTTACTTTTAGTTGAAAAAATGTGTCTTTATTTAATCTCCGATTGTTTTTCAAATAATTCCGGTAAATCTGCATTTTCTCTCCATGGAAAATCCCTCCTTCAAGACAAGTCTTCTTTGGAAGGCTTCTCCCTCAGAAGATCCCCTTACTCCACACAAGTTCTTCACTGCTGAAAATACTCCCATAGAGGAAGAAGGAAAAATCTCACGATTCTTTTCTTACATCCAGTCCAATGGAATAAATCCAATTGAAATCGTAAGCTGATAGTTTGAATCTAGTTTTACATACTGTTAATAATAGTTCCACTACGTTAAATGAACTGAAAGCTGCATTTGGAGGACTAGAGCAGAGAATTTCTAAGATCAAAGAATATATATTGGCATCAAAATTGGAAGTGGAAAGTATTTATCCTAAAGTGACTAGCCTTGACACAGAAACCAAAAATTATACCATAATGATTTCTGTGGTTAAAGCTCTTAACCGGAGGTTTACAATGCCCTCTTCCAGCCCCCCTTAATAAGCAGAACTGATGAACGTGTTATTTATTTATTTTTTGAAACAGCTGGCAAATGAAAAAAAAAAACAATTATTTACTTCAGCTTTCCTCAAAACAATGGAATTTAAATGCGCCAATTCTCAAAGGAACACCTGATAAGATATTACTCGGACCGTTTAGTTATGTGAAAGTTGCATATGTCAAACTCAGGATTTTCAAAACAATATTTCAGTCCCGTGAAGATACTTTCAATCTTCTATAAGAAAAAAACAACAACATAAAACAAGAAAACACGACATGCAGTACAGCAAAAAAATCAGTAAATTCAGGATCTTCTAAACAATCTTTCAATCACATAAAGGTGCTTTCAACCTTCTATAAAGAATACTTAACTCTTTGGAGCAGGAAATAATTGCAAAAACAAATTATTTATTTTTTGTGTGTGTGGATTATGGTGATAAGAAAAATAAATGTAAATAGTCTTCTATCCTATTCCTGAATTACTTTTACTTGTAAGTACAAATAGAGACTTCCTTCCAAAAACCTGGATGAGCAACACCTTGGAATAAATGTTCTGTTTATTTTTTCAAGCCGACTAGTTAAATTCTCATTTCAGCTGCTGTAGATAGCTCAAGACAATTCATGATAAGTCTTGGACAAGTCTGTAAACATGTTTTTGGCTATTTTCAGGGGAAAAAAAGAAGCCAATTTGCCGATATATCCACAAACCAAGATTAGAATATTAGAAGCCACCTTTGGGGAAATAATTAACGTGGGGGGGCCTAGGTGCCCCAGTTTTTGGTCACATAAAAAGGGCACTAGAACTTTTCATTTCCATTAGAATGAGCTCTCTCGCAGCATTCTAGGACCTTTGGGTCGATACGATTACCCCTGGAAAAAACAAACAAACAAACAAACAAATAAACACGCATCCGTAATCTGTCTTCTGGCAAAAAATACCAAATTCTACGCCATAACCCCTGGCGCCGGAGAGCAGCGTGTCCGCGGCCTTGTGGAACAGGGCGTCCGAGGGCGCTTCGCCGGTCAGCAGGTCCTCCACCTGCCGGTTGCGCCATGGCTTCGGCGCGAGGCCGCCGAAGGCGAGGGCGATGCTGCCGATGCGGCCATCCTCCATCGCCGCCACCCCGGCAACCGAGGCCAGCGCAAAGGCATACGACGCCCGGTCCCCCCCCCTGCGGTCGATCGGGCGCCCGGCGGGCGGCGGCTGGGGTCAATCTCTGCTTCGTAATAGGGGACTGGGAGAGTAGAACATGTCATGGTTATCCCCATTTCGTTCCTAAGTGGAATTCCTATAGTGGCGCAGTGGGGTCAATCTCTGCTTCGTAATAGGGGACTGGGAGAGTAGAACATGTCATGGTTGACAAAAAGGTGAAAAGCCAAATATACTGAATTAAGTTATTATAAGTTATGATAAATTAAGTTCATTAATTTTATTTGATTATTTAATCTAACTCAAAAATGACTAAAACTCTTTACAACAGAAACATCTTGCGTCACAAACGTCTGAACACTCGATTTTACAGTTTTTTCTTCAACAGAATAGGCTACATCTCTCACTTCTTCAACAGCCTCTCTTGCAGAATTCTCACCAAGCTGTTCATGCAAGAGTAGGAACAATAAACGGTACTAGGATAGAATGCTTAACTAATTTTTTGAAGAGTTTTCTCTTAGCCTGACTAATTCTTTGTTTAGCAGCAGGATATTTTTATAATTTCCTGGGTCAGAAACTAAAGTGATTTCTTAGCTCAAACTTAAAACAACAACCACTTACCACAAATAAGTGTTTGACTACCTTTGTCCAGGCCCCCCAAACACCAAAGTGTCGTTTGTGTTTTCTAAAAACGATGCGTATTTCGAATTCCATATCTTTTAGTTGTCACAACAGTAAAAGATAAAATATACGAATCAGTTTTACAAGAGAGAGCACTATATCTTCTTTGAATAAATATATTTGAGGTTCTCAAATTTAGTTTACCGAGACAGGAGTATAATAATTCTGAGGGGATTAATTTCGTCAAATAACAAAAACACGCAGAAAACTTTAAAAGAAATAAGACTTCATCCCAAATCATGATACTTTGAAGGGATGTGCCTGGAGAAATCAAGCATGTCTAGCCCGTCTTGCGATGAAACCGGTAATACAGAACTGTGTCCCCTTTCGGTCATTGATTTTATTTGATCAAACTTGATACTTTTAGTAGATTCTTTTTTATTTTAATCAGTGTTTCCTCAGGAACGGGCGTCGCAGGCCGGCGCCAAGTACACGCCGGTACAGCCGGTAGAGCAGCGCATCCCGGCGCGCCCCGCCCGGCCGTGGTTTGACCCGCAGGAACATCACGCACATGAGCGGTACCAGGGTCAGCGCGAGCACCCATGAACTCAGGAGCGTAATGGTGACAACCTTGAACAGCGATGCGGTGTATTCCCCGGTATCGGACTCGGCCAGAAATATCGGCAGAAACGCTGCTGACGTTGTCAGCGAGGACTCTTTTCCCAATATGCAGCCAATCAAAAATTTGAGACAGTCATTCAGTTTGAAAAAGTCCACAAATCAGATGACAAACTACTCGGGTTCAACATCCCCCCCCTTAGCCCAAAGAAGGGCTTTAAATTATGCCCAGGAAAAAAAAGATTTTTATGAAAGAGGTGGTAGTTCACACTTCAGAGGGGATTCAAATGATTAGAAACTGAAAGTTCTAGCTTCCTTTTTTCAGGTTATTTATTAAATAAAGGGGATATGTATAATTATTGCAATATTCTGAAACATTTTTGCGTATTTTTATCTGCTAAACATCGCTTTGTGAGATTTTTGAGAAAAGAAGAATTTTAGAAATAGATATAACTTATATTTTACATCAATTTGATAAAGTGTGAATTGTTGAAATACATTATTGTGTAATAGAAGTTTTTTTATACATAATAAAATGAAAATTCTATGTATGTCTGAAAGTTTTTATATGTGTAGTTGTTAATACTTTTTTAAATGGGGTTGGAAATCCGAAGCGGTTTCTCGACGGTCGCGATACAAGAGGTTTCCGAGAAGCCCGTTGATGATCGTCCTCGCGACGATGTCGTAGCCCTCGGTCGCCAGGTAGCGAGAGACGTCCAGGCCCTCCGACTCCGAGAATTCGCCGTCGACCTCGACCCAGATGTACCTCGGGCGGTACTTTTCCCAATCGTTGCTCTCTAGGGCGACGAGATCGTAGCCCTCGACATCCATCGACATGAAGTCGATCTTCTGAGCGGGCGGTAGATGTCGCTCCTTACTTTCAGTTGAAAAAACTTGTTTTTTTTATTTAACTTTATCAGATTAGGAAAGAATTCTGTACCTAGCGATTAGTGCAGGCTGTTTATGACCTGATTTGTGGTGATATAGTCATTTGATTACAGTGTAAAATGAGAAGGAATGTTGGTTGATTCTCTTTGCATTAAATTTTTTTAAAATCTAGATTTTAATAAATTTGTTTTAAATACCGAAGTTACGATAATTTAATACCGACTTTATATAGCACCTGGACACTCTGCTAATTTTATAATTTTGATACAGTTCAGTCCCTTCAATAAAAAGGGGATGAAATATACCTTCACACCTCTCTCTCATGTCTCTATTTTTGTTCTTAAGTTTGTCAGCGTGTTTAAGAGAGCATACGAGATCTATAGTTTCTAACTGCAAAGGTGTCAACAAATTGTGTGACAGGCTAAAATCTTTAACAGTAACCGTATGTGCAACAAAACTGCATCTCTCATTAGCAGATAGAAGAGACTAGGGGACTTGTAAGCAGTAATCGGCTGTTGGGCTACAATCATCTTCAGAGATGAGGGGTTTGCATCTTTTGCTAGTTGGTGTACCCATTTTTTTTCATCCGGTGAACTTGATGTCTATCACGGGAGAGGGACTTGTAAGTAAGAATCTGTTCACTTTGGGCTAGAAATTTTTGCAAATTGGTGTACATTGTACTCGATCTCTTTAAGTCTGACAGAATTAAGTGTTACCACAACAGGTACAAACGATAACGTAAAACAATTCTCTAGTACGTTTACATTATTTTTTAAAACTGAAGGTCTAGCAATTTTTTAGACATGGACTGAAATTTTTTAATAGTGGACGGGCACGGAGGGTCTCTGATTCTCATTTTACGCTTATTTTGTAAAAGTGTAAAATGCAACCATAAGCCGTAACTTTGTTGCTGACTCATTCGCACGCAGTGGTTAAATTTCGTGAGTATTTTTATTTCACTATTAGCTAAGAGGACTGAAATCCAGAGCCTCTTTATTTTCGGAGGAACTCTGCAGGAACACTTGGTGCTATATGCGGGTGATGAGATGAGCTCAGGAGCTTTTAAAAATGTTCTTTCCATCTTGATATTCTCGCAGACTTTTTGCCCATTCTTTTGCCCATCTTTCAAGCGGATAGTCTCAGAAACCTGTTACTTCCTACCGGTGGCGTATTTCAGCAACTGGTAGAGCTTATGAATGTCGTGCGTCTTAGGTGTGGCTTCTATAGAATTCGCCTTTTGTTGTCCAGTAATCATTGTCAAAAGTTTTTTTATTAAATTTTTGATGCTCGGTCATTAGCTAAGACACACTGAATTTACTTATTAGCTGAGTTTGTTATATGTAAAAGTGCTTTTCATCAATTTTTTACTACTCAGTCGCCAATTAAGACTTTATTGTATCATTTCTCTCATAGGACTGTTGTATCCTCGCTTAAATTTATATAACTTTATTAACTCCAGCATTATGCATATCCCCAATGGTAAGTAATACTATTCAGAAGGCTTTATTGCACCTCAATAAAAAAAACTTTATATTCTAATAATGAGCAACTTCTATAACTTACAGCCATTGCACCATGATTTGTGGAATTGGGAGGGGAAGGGTTGTCAATCCTGAAGAAATAGTTATTTGACCCTTGAACTATTATGACTATTAAAAAATTTTGATTGGAAGCATTTGAGGGAAAAATGGCATGGGTGTAAAGTGGTTGCCCTCTGATTACTTTTGAATCTTAAAAAGGGCACTGAAACTTCCGATTCCCAATTGAGGTCGTCCACATGGTACTGAAACATAGCTACCCAATTAGGTTATTATTTTTTTAAGATATGGTCGCTGTACAACTGTTGAAGATAGTTAACTGGCATCTAGAGATAGCCCTACTTGCAACACAAATAATGAAGCTGCTTTCTGTGTTACTCGCAGAGTAGTATGAAGTTTGATTCGGTAATCAATTCTCGATGTCACGTCATATCACTGTATCGCTTAAACCATCAAACCATAAAATATATTTTAAAGTCTTTTATGAATACACCAAACAGAAAGCGGTGCTTAGGAGAACTAAAAAAGAAAAAGTGATAATTTTAGAGTAACACACCAACAAGGAAAGAGAAAGATATATAGTCGTTACGCTCAGTCACAAATATGAGATGAAGATTAATGACATAAAATAAGATAAACAAACGTAGGGGCACTAATTTTTATCTTGACTAAGATAATTTGCGAAGGAAGAAAACAGGATATAGTTCGCACACTCAGGGATATAAATTTGCAGTTATTCATTGAAGCTGCTCAAAGAGTCTATGCCAAAAAACTTGCGGATGATAGAGAAAGTATGAAAAGAAAGCGTGCCGAGGAATCAAAAGAACAGCAAGAAACCAGGTTTGCGGCTGATAGAGAAAGTAAGAAAAGAAAGCATGCCGAGAAATCACAAGAACAGCAAGAAAACAGGCTTGCGGCTAAAGAACGCAAAACCGCGCAGTTAGAAGAAAATCCACCTGGACAGCGAGAGTCAACACATCAAAACTGAAAATGATAGCGGAAAAGGATGATATGATGAAGGGCTCTAAAGAATGTATTGCCGAAGATAATGGTGAGAAAAGTGGATGTGATTCAGATTTGCCGAATAACATAAGTGAACTAAGTGAATCTCAACTCCCTCTCGAAAAAGATGAGCCCAAAATTAAATTAGAAAAACGTGTCTGGCCACCTCCGAACACCTCCGCCGGGAATGAAACGGAGAAACCGGTAATACCGGTCAAACCAACGATTTCATCTGCCAAACCGATTGCCAATGCCGGTGATTTTGACATCGCCGGATTTGCGGTTGGTGCCGGAGAACGTGGTTCGCTCCTGCCGAAAGACACGATCCAAGACGGTGACGCCCTGGTGGGAATTCTTTCTAGTGGTTTGCATTCAAACGGATATTCACTCGTCCGGAAGATTGTTGCACAGCAAAAATTGCAAACCCTCGGCGCCGCGCCTTTCGACAACACGTCTAGATTGGCATCGGCTTTGCGGTAACCTACACAGATCTGCGCTCCGCACGCATATTGAGCATTAGAATAATATAAAGCTTTAAATAAGCGCGTCGTGGATGTGTTTTGAAAATAATGGAGTTTTTTTCTTTTTTTTGGGGGGGGGGGCATATTGAGTTAAGATAAAAGCAACATTAATCCCAAAATAATAAAGATCTTTATGGGCACTGAACATTTGTTTTAATCGATTGATTTAGCTCAACAAACTTAAAACACATGCCAAACAAATGATAATTTACCCTAAACCTCGATATTCCTAATTTTCATTACTTATAAGTACAAACTGACTATTTTCTATTTTCTGAAGTATTTTGTCTAAAGTAAACTATTAAACTATTTTCTAAAGTAATTTTTCCCTTTTTTAGGGTTTCTTTTGTATTCCAGGGCATTACGAAGCGTCCTCAAGTTTAAATATAAAAAAAATCTTGCTGTCTAGCCTTCTACCCTTTCAAACTATCACGTTCCACCTGAAACCCCGCTACTACTATTACTACTACCACTACTAACAAGTCACAGTAGCATCAATGGGAGAAGTGGGTGCAAAATTACACTTATTATACAAGTTGGTGCTATATTTGGATTCAGGATAATATTCTGATTTTAATGGTATGTCTATTTCTTTGCTATCTCAATTGTGAGTTAGTCTAAAATTTTACTGTCAACATTTGAGTGGAATCATTGACATATATGGTGAAAAAAATAATGATGGTGCTTATTACAATGTCTGATTATCAAGGACTCAAACAAGGCAATAAACAGTGTTTCAGGGCCAATCATAACAGCATGAGATCAACATAGGTGAGGTAAAACAGCGAACCTAACACTGATCCCTGTGATACTCCACAAGTCCCTGGAAATGCTGCTGAGCACACATCATTCAACACTTTCAGGGATCTGCTTGTGAGATAATTTTCAAACCACTTTAAGCACTTTCCGCAGGCACCTAACGACTCGATCCGACTTAGTAGTGTTTGAAAGTCAACCGTATCGAATGCTTTGCGAATATCTATAAATACAAACAAAGATATTCCACCTCTGCGGTGGTTCTCCAGCAGAAAAACCTCATAAAGGAAAGATCACTGCTTCAATGCGTGAGTTTAAGTACCGTCGTGGTGAAGACAGTGAACTAATGCGCCAAAAAGTACAGGAAGCCTTAGTTGGTATTTATCCTGGTGTGCTGATCTCTGTTGAAAAAGATCAAAATGGTCCGCCAGTTGGTCATCCTATTAATATTGAAATTGAAGGAAACGATTATAACGAGTTGATAGCTACAGCTGAAGAAATGCGAAATTTCCTGGCAAAAAATTCGAAATTCCACATTTTTGTAGATAGGAGCTTGAAACTTCTACAATAAAGTTCTCTGATACATTGAATCTGATGGTGTGATTTTCGTTGAGATTGTACGACTTTTACGGGGTCTTTCCCCTATTTTCTAAAATGAGGCAAATTTTCTCAGGCTCGTAACTTTTGATGGGTATCACTCATCTTGAAGAAACTGATTAATCTGCATATTGTATATTTAAAATCTGCATTAAAATGCGATTTTTTGATTGTTACATTTTTCTTAGCCTCCGTGGTCCATTTGAAGTCTCCCTTTAAAACAAATAGATCCTATTTTTACTGAGTATACAGGTAATTAATATGCATCACTAAATCTTTTTATTTTATGAAGACTATTTTCTGGGATTTACAATCTTACAGAAGCAAATAGGGCAGGTATTCCAGCACCCTACGATGATTACACAATGTCAATGATCACCTTCACACACAGGGTTGACATCCTAAATTTTACTTTTAAGGGTATTTCAAAGACCTTAAACTATCAATTGATGAAGAGTTAAAATTTAGTTTACATGCCCAGACTGTTGCTGCAAAGGCCAATCAGAATCTTGGTATATTTAAGAGAGCTTTTAGTAGTTGTTCCCCCTCAGTTGTTTCACAGCTTCTTAAATGTTTAGCTGGGCCTAAGCTAGAGTTTGGTATGACATTGCCAACCTAATTAATAAATCATGGCAAGAAACTCTAGAATCAATTCAGACATGTAAAACTAAATAGGCCTATACTTTAGTTTTAAGTTGAGCTGTTCATAGTCATTTGTCATCTTGTGTAATTTTGTATGTGTCACAGATGCTAAAAATAATGCCCCCTTCATGTTTATTCTTCAGACTTATGCTAAACTAACACATTCCTTGATTACACTGTAATTTTACTCTGTGTTCTGACCATAGATTCCATTGTACAATGTTTTTGTTTGCAATTCAATGTGATTTTTGCTGTTTCTTGTTCTGCATCATTTTCTTTGGGTGTTTAAAGTTGCTTAAATGGGGTGATTTCAAATCGATCAAGGTTGAGCGCCCGGTTGTTGAAGTTGATCAAAAAGACGTTCAGCAACAGTTTGACGCCATCGTTGAGCAGAACCGTCCTTACGAAGCGAAAGCTGAGGGCGAAGCGGCTGCGGATGGCGATCGCGTAAACCTTAAGTTCTTGGGTAAAGTTGACGGCGAGCCTTTTGAAGGTGGCGCGTCTGAAGGTTCTCCGCTTGTTTTGGGTTCCAACACATTTATCCCTGGCTTTATGGCACTTGGTATTTACCAAGCGACATATACCGATCTCAAATTCTGTCGGTCTGTCTGTCCGTACCGGTTTGCTAGTTTAGGCACTTCCAGATAAGCTAGGACGATGAAATTTGGCAGGCGTATCAGGGACCAGGCCACATTAAATTATAAATAGTTGTTTCCCTGATTTGACCATCTGGGGAGATGGGGGGGGGGCGGTTAATTCGGAAAAATTAGAAAAAATGACGTATTTTTAACTTACAAACGAGTGATCGCTTCTGGTGATACCACTACAACAACCAGTGGTGACACCGGTTCTGGTAACGGTTCTGGTAACTCACTGGATGTCAGCACAGGTGACATTGATGTAGACGCTTCTACAAAAACAACCACAAACACCACTACTAACACCACAACCACAATGGGTGGCGGTGACGATGGTTCGTACAACACCACGAGCGGTGACACCACAACCACAACAACCGGCGGTGGTGACGATGGTTCGTACAACACCACAAGCGGTGACACCACTATTACTACAATTGACCCGCCCCCTACCCTTAAGGCTAGGCCTCACAGGAGGGAAAATTGTTGCAGAAATTCCAATTGTTTACCTTGAAGAAATATTCTCCCAAACACAACAAGCGATACAAAGGTCAAGGGGCACAAAATTTCCCATTGAATGGCAACTCCTAAATCGTGACGGTCAAGTTATCCTAGACTCCATTTTACGGGAAGAAGGAAAAGTGAGCCTTATAAATTTAGACTTGCCCTCCGCACTTCTTGCAAAAATCGTTGTAAAAAAACAAACATAGCCTAGTTGTGTTTTTTAACAATTAATTGTGATTATAAGGTACAGTAATACCCATGCAAGAATGGTTATATTTTCTAGTCATAACTAGTTGTTGGTACACTGAAACGAGTGGCACACCTCATTTAACTTACTTTCCAGCGACCATACTCACTTATTTGAAACTATCCTATTTAATCCCCTTTCACTATCGTTAAACACAATAACTTACACTTTTGTTGTTTTTCCAACCATATGAGGTATTTTTAACTTACGAAGAAGTGATCGGATCTTAATGAAATTTGATATTGGGAAGGATATCGTGTCTCAGAGCTCTGATTTTAAATCCCGACTGAATCCGGTGACATTGGGGGGAATTTAGGGGGGTACCCAAAATCTTGGAAAACGCTTAGAGTGGAGGGATGGGGATGAAACTTGGTGGAAAAAATCAGCGCAAGTCCTAGATACGTGATTGACATAGCCGGAACCGATCCGCTCTCTTTGAGGGATTGCAGGAGGTTGGCTGAAATTATGTACAAATCCAATGATGATCGTTGTGTGTCCCAGAATCATCTCCTCGGATGGATTTTTTAAAATGATATGTATTTACCTCGTAGTTCACTGTACCTTTGCAACATCAAAGCAACTGAGGAAAAAATTATAAAAATTGAAGTTAAGTTAATTGATTAATCAATTTTTATAATTTTTTCCTCAGTTGCTTTGATGTTCTCATTGGTGACTCTAATAGCTTCTTTTCCCTACGTGATAGGCATGACCTATGCCCGCCCACAATTCACCTTCAGAAGAAGCAGAGATGCCCCACACCCGCTGAAAAGGACCATCTGCATGGGCCGTTTCGCGGCGGTAGTAGAATTCTTCTCCGATCTCACCGTCCTGAAAATAAGTGTTTCCGATCGATATGCTGTTATACGCCTGTACTTCGTTTTTGGCGAAGCAGCCCTCGTTCGGGCAATGATTGACGCCTGCATCAATCAATCCTGCAACCAGGAATGCGACTGCTCATCATCTTATATACTGTCAGAAAAGCGATGTTATAAATTGTCAGAAAAGCGATTCATAACAATATAAATCTATAAAAAATTATATTAATAATATAAATAAAAGCGATCAGAAAAGTGATTTTATTTTAACACCTTGACTTGGTCATTACAAAAGCACGTAGATATATTAGGCTCCTTTCCAGTGACCCTTAAACAGCTCTCTATGATGTTACTGTGCCCAGCTAGCAGTGGACAAGGGAAGAAAAGATAAAAAACAAAACTTTTATTTTATTTCAAATGTTTTTTTTAATGCCAGGAAATCCTGCTCCACCTCCACGGAAAAATTATTCCTCTCCCCGGAAAAATCGTCCAGACAACCCTTAACGTCTCCACGCGTAACATTGGGTTTACAAAGAGAAACTTGAAATAAATAAAAATATTTTGTTTTAGTTCTGGCCAGTCCCCCCAGTGTAAAATTTCCCCTCAAATTTTATTTCCCAGAAATATCCTTCCCAATTGAAAGTACTCCCTGAAATTAACGTCCTGCCGGGGTTACTGCTGTGAGACGAAATCGGCGAGCAGCTCACGTTCGTCGAGCCGATAGCCGATCTTCATCTCGAAAGTCATTGCTGTGTAGGTCTCGACCGAGCCGATGCCGTAGATGCAGGAAACCGACGCAACGATGATGACGTCGTCGCGTTCCAGCAGCGAGCGCGTGGCGGAGTGGCGCATCCGGTCGATCTGCTCGTTGATCGACGATTCCTTCTCGATATAGGTGTCGGTGCGCGAAAAAAATAAAAATACTAAAAAAAAAACTAAAAAAAAACTAAAAAGAAAAACCTAAAAAAAAAAATTAAAAATAAAAAAAACTAAAAAAACTAAAAAAAACTAAAAAAGCTAAAAAGCTAAAAAAATAAAAAACTAAAAAAGAAAAATTAAAAAATAAGAGAAAGCATATCAATATATATATAAACTGGGAATTGCACAAATATTTCAATATATTTTGACAATAGATTAAAGTAATTCAAAAACCTTAAAACAGATGATACTCTTTTACGAGTCAGACAAACATTTCGGGAGGTGGGTTCAAACCCGGTAACCCCCCCTCCCCCTGGATACGGCCTTGTATGTAAGCATTTTTCTTAATATCAAACTGCTCCCAGCATTGTATCAAAGAACGGGTATTTAAGCTTGTGCCTCACTATCGAATAATATCTAAGGGTGGGTGAAGAGGAATACCCCCTCCCATTTCCTTCTCACCTATAATACCCCTCCTTAAGAACAACACTAAGAAAGAAGGAAAGAGGAACATTCACCAAAATATAATAATCCCACTTGGAGAAGCTCTTGAAAAACAAGTAAAATTTTTCACACCTCCATCCTTTCCAACTCTTCCATTCAATATAAGAAAAATTTTCATTACCACAAAAGTCTGAAATGTTACGACCCCCAATTAGCCTTCCGTCTACTATGGTCCTTACTTACCCTCGGAGGGAGATGAGTTACCAAATCATCCCACACCACCCAAGCAGCTTCGTCCATACAGGCATGATGTGGGGTTTGGCTGTAATAATGACCCTTTTCCCTGGACTTTCTCTATGTTCGTCTCAAACGGTAGTTCTCTTACGATGTAGAGAGCATCACTGCAACCCATTGGCATGGAATCTGGCTTAGGAAGGCTGAGGCAGCTAAGGCCTGGGAAAAACATGTTGTTCACAGGGCATTTTGCCAACAAATACTGTAAAGCAGCTTTGACGTGCTTTCTAATCCCTAGAGAAAAAAGTTTCCTATCTTTCTGAGTCACTTTCAAAGACTTGAACCAGGAAGGAAGTAAAACATGAAAAGGTGGTACACAAATCTCCTCTAAAGATAACGTTTACTTTTAAGCCATATCTTTTTTTTAGTTTTAATTTGAAGCGAGTGAAATAAAAGGAAGATGATGAGCCCTGTATACTAGCAGCAACTTCTGCCATAAAAACGCAATGTGACCCCCAGGTTTGACCATAGGGTAGTGATTAAACTAAATCATAGGAAGAAGCCCACGGTTTCCATATGTTCCATTCTGCGTTAAAAAAAACTTGTTTTTTTTATTTAATTACAAATAAGACCCGTTGTACTTGGTATTTTATACTTAGCTATGTTTCTTTTTTATTTTAGCATCCGCCATCGAAACGACCACTTTTGGGGCCGAAACGATGTAACTCATGCTCTTGAATGCTCATAAATATGATATCTGACACAAATATTTTTCAAAAATTATTATTATTAACAAATTTTAAACTCGTGACCTAACTAGATCGTTTTTTCAGGCCTGAAAATCCCAGCGCGGCCAAGCTGCTGAACGGCGTGCCCAAGGCCGACGGGCAGTCGATCCTCGACAAGATGGACACCCGGGATCCGGAGATCGCCGCCGACATCCGTAAGCAGATGCTCACCTTCAACGACCTCGAGTCGATCGACAAGCGTGGCTTCCAGGCGCTGCTGCGGGAGATCCCGACCGAGGACCTCGTGATCGCGCTCAAGACCTCCAGCGACGATATGAAGGAGAAGGTCTTCTCGAACGTGTCGTCCCGCGCCGCCAACATTTGCCCAACGCAATACCGTTTTCACTTTCATAACACACCTCTAATATGCACCTTTTAAAATGCATATTATAAGCACCTTTATAAAAATGCAAATGAAATGCATGTTAATTGATAAAACATTGGGTGGTTATATGCCGCGTGATAAGATAAGCGCTATCATATACAGTCGATGAGTGTTGATTTTTCAATAAGAAATAGACTGGTATAGGAGAAAAGCATTGCTTAGGCCCAAAGTAAAATTGTCGCAATTACACCATGGTTTCATGTTTGAGTTGTGAGCCAATTTTTCCAAATCAAGTGAAAATGACAGTAAAAATGAAAAATGAGCCATATAGTACCATAAGGGAAAATATACACTAAGGAAAACTAACCCATTTCTCTGGATGCTTTAATTGTACATGCTTGTCTTAGTTTTAACAAGATTGTTTGCAGAAACTAAAGTTCAGCTGGGGTGGGGGGAACTGAGGTCTAGAGGGAGTAGTTGCCCCCCTACCCCGTAGCAAATTATTTTCCTCAGGCGGAAACAGCGAGTCCATCAGCGCGTGGCTTTCCAGAAGCAGCGCCTCGGCGCGCGGATCGCGGGGCGAAACTGGACGAATGGTCACCGACATCAAAGCTTTCCTCCGGGCATAGCTTGGGATATTGGCCGGGTCTGCGCCACGGTCAACCCGGAAAGACGGCGCGTCCTTCCGCAATATCTTGTGGACAACTGGCAAGCGCCCGCCACATCCGGAGCAAAGCGTTTGACTTGGGTCCCCGCGGATTGTTAGGGATTGAAATGATTTTCAAAAAGAGTATTTTGTTAGCAAAGTACAACGTACTCCAATATTAACCAGTTTTTCGCTCTTTAAAGAACATTTCGCCAAATCTCTGGTTTTTACTAAACTAAAGCAAAAGCCAAAAATTAATCAAAAGTTGATTTACAATTATCAGCAAAGTGTATAATCATCATGAATATGAATGTTTAATTTAAGATTTCAGTTAAAATCGGCTAGAATTCATTTTTAATTAGGCTACACGGTAAAAAACTAAGTAAAAAAGTAAGTAAAAAAATCTTAGTTTAAAAACTAAGCAAAAATTTCAATTCAAAAAATTAATTACCAAAAAGCGACATAAAAAAAACCTCGGGTCTCACGTTTGATTTTACATCAGAAAAATATTTCATAGATCCAGGGGCGGATCCAGGGGGCAGTGGGGCCCTGGCCCCCCAAAGATTTTTCTGGTTCTCTCATGCACATTCCGTTCATTTTTAAAATCTTTTTTTAAGTATACTTGACATGTATGACGTACGTTTTCCTTTACAACTACCATGCAAGAAGCTCGGGATTGGTCCAATCATTATTTAATAATAATAATAATAATTTTTTTTAAAACTCAATGCCTTTATTGGTGATCTCTTTACAAAAACTTTTTCCGCTGTAGTCACCTGGCGTAGTACATGGGACAGCAGGATTAGTATACAGGAGTTTCTAGTCCGAAGAAATTTAGAAATAACGAAAACGATGATAAAAATATAAGCACACAAATACAAGTTCAGGTATTTATATTACAGGTTTATCAGACTGCAGGCCAGTTCGGAGAATCTCGCCCGGGGAATGGCACTGGGGCTGTTCATCAGCACTTCGCCCACCATGGGGTTTCAGACTGTCATTGCCCTGATTTTAGCGGCTATTTTTCGATGCAACAAGATCACCGCTGTGGTAGCGGCCCAGGTGACCAATGCCGTTACAGGGCCGTTTATTTATGCAGGAACCTATTATATTGGGGCTAAAATACTTGGAACACCTTGCTTGAGGCGCATCGCCTCGTACTTCCGCATCCAGGTCTTCTCGCCCTGGAACTGGACCGAGACGTGGCCCAGGCCCCGGTGGGCCTTCTCGTTGTCGGGGTCGATCAGGAGCACGTAGGCGAACAGGTCGAAGGCCAGGCCCGGCTCGCCGGCCGAAATGCACTTGGTCACGGCCGCGAGCGATCGATCGACCGCCTCCTTGATCACGCCGTCGAGCTGCTTGCGGAACGCCTTGGCGGTCTTCTTCAGCGCCGTGGCCCTTAGAATAAGAGGTCTGAAGCAAAATAAGAGGTCTAAAGCAAGGTCGTAAGTTACAAATACCTCATTTTTCTAATTTTTCCCTATTGCCCCCCCCCCCGCAGTTCTCCCAAAGAGAGCTTATCCGGTCCAGTTGTATCAGCCACGCATCGTGGACTTGTTTGTATCCTTCCCGCCGAGTTTCATCCTGATCGCTCCACTCTGAGCCTTTTCAAAGATTTCCGGCTCCCCACCCCAAATCCCCCCAAAGACAAATGGTAAAGCATGTGATTAAAGGCTCTTTTCCTATTTCAAAAGTTTTAGTTGGATTAGTCTTACCCATCGAAAGTTACCAGCCTGAGAAAATGTACCTCATTTTAGAAAATAGGAGGAAACACACCCTAAAAGTCATACAATCCTAACGAAAATCACACCACCAGATTCAGCGTATCAGAGAACCTTATTGTAGAAGTTTCAAGCTCCTATGTACAAAAATGGGGAATTTTGTATTTTTTGCCAGAAGACAAATTATAATGAAACAGAAATCACCAGTGTAACAGCACAAACACTTAAAAAAAAACTCGTCAGAGCTATTATTTTGTTTCGTTTTTATTCAACCTATGTATAATATTGTCAGGTTCCAAATCCAACTGGAGTGTACAACCTGCACCCTATTCACAATCAAGCGAACAAATCTTATGGCGCTATGATAGTTGGGCACCTTCTCAAAAAATCAGAGGGAAAAGTACGTAAAGTATGGCAGAGACGTCGATGTGAAGTCAGAGGAGTTGTAGTTACTATTGAGCCACGTCGCTCCTTACTTACAGTTTGTAATCACAAAATGTTTGATGAATTTAAATCAAGGGTATTAAAGTCTTCAACCTCCTACATATTACCATAGGCCTTACAAATTGGGACAGCTTGTTTCCTACCGTCGTTACCCGTTGTTTTTGTTTTCTTTGCGCTTACGAAAAGACCAGGTTCTTTGGCTGGACTAGGATTTCAGGGACATTTCGTTGCTGAGCCTGTCTTAAACGTGATATGGACGTTTCAGCAATTTTGACTTTTAAAAAAGGACAGTACAACTTTCTGATTTTTCAATCCAGCGAGCCCTCTCTAAAGTTCTTACAAAAGCTTCTTTCATTCAAAATCGGCTGGAGAAAAAAAAAACAATGAAACCTTATCACTCTTTACTTAGGCAGCGCTTTTACACTACACTTTTGAACTACCTATCATAAAGAACCATTTGTGCTGTGCTTACAGAGATTTGCCTCTGAAAGATAGCGCGAAAATCTTCGTGGTAAGAACCTTGGTCAAATTATAGCAGTTCATATAACTGGCTTACCAACAAAGTGAATATACTACTTGATATCTTTTCATGCTCTTTACAAATATAATAATTGCTTTTACCTTAAATTCAAATTTAAGCACTTTTTAACATAACCTAACCCAACCTAAACTAACCTTGTTATAAATAATTTTAGCACTGAGAAAATCTAGCATTATTTTTTCAATGGAAAAGATGGCACTGAAAAATCATAGTATTATTTTGCAATGCAGAAGTTTCAAGCTTCCATCTACAAAAATGTGTTTTTTGTCCGTTTTACCAAAAGAAATATCCCGGACATGTGTTTATGTTTGTTTTCCTTGTTTGTTTTCCCCAGGGTAATCCCATCGAACCAATAGTCCTAGAATATTGGAAAAGGGCTCATTCGAGCGGACATTAATGGTTTTAGTGCCTTTTTAAGTGACCAAAAAGATTGAACGGCAACTAACTTCCCCTTCTACCCCTTTTTTCCTCAAATTCGTCAGAGTGTGTGAGAGAGAGAGACAAAAACACGTAAAAACACACAGATTCAGAAGGACACTGGAACAAGCAAACATCTACCCAAAGACACACGCACAGAGATTGAGAGAGACAAAAACACATACAAATACACAAATTCAGACAAAAAACAAAACAAAGACAGACACTGAGAGAGAAGCAAACACCCGCCAAGACACACGGGCACAAAGAATGAGAGAGACAAAAACCCATACAAGCACACAGATTCAAACATAAAAACAAGGAGTTCGGTCCATTTAGATGGTGGTGCTGACTGGTAGTTGGAATTCATGCTAGTTAAAATACAATAAAAAAAAGAAGAAAAAAATCCTTGATGGTAATTCAGACAGATATCTTTCTGATCGTGCACCTAGTTTACACGTCTTTGGTTACAAAGCATTGACTAGTGTCATGTACTATAGATGGCGGTGCGAGACCCAGTCTATAAGGAAGTAATTATTCGTACTTTTTAGTCCCACTGCGTATCTACGTGTACAGGCAGTAAAAATTCTTGTTATGGATTGTGTGCTGTCTTTTTGCCCGGCAATACTCATGTTGTTATTGGGACGAGGGAGGGACACCTGCTCATCATTGATATATCTGCAGGAGATGTTGTTTACTGCGAGGAGAATGCTCATGAGGGTGCCGTCTGGTGCGTAGACATTCGACGCCCAACGCAAGCAGACGGCGTAGTGGCTCTTGTCACTGGTTCAGCAGATAAGACGGTTAAATTCTGGGACATCGAGGGGCAAATTTATTATCTTTACTAGTAATACTACGACCTAATAGTGAAAATTTGGTCGACACATCATTTACCCTTTCTAAAACCATACTATTCTTTTCTTATCACTTTGTCTACAGCGTCTCTTAGTCTAAAAAGAATGATATTACTAAGTAATTTGCTACCTACGGAGACCAGGCTAATGCCTTGCTAATCACCACACACTTTCTTATTAGCCCCTCAGAAATTGGATATGCAGTAAAAAGGCTGAAAAATAAGGATACTAGTATTAAGTTAGAATTTCCCGAAAATACTGAAAGGGTACAATCATGTCACTAATAGTGTTATCACTGCTACACTTACTACTAATGCTACTACTGCTTGAACTACTACTTCTATTGCAACTACTTGTATGGCTAAGAATATTATGATGAAAATTTCAAGAAGTATATGAATATTTAGGTCATCAAAAGAACATATTGTCAATTTAATTTGCAATGGCTGATTGTATTAAGTTGAAGCCTCCCAGACTGGATAAAAGGGAATTGAAACTCGGGCGCTCAAGGTCTCACACGCTTTTCACTCACCCCTGATGGAACCGATTCTTACTGAGTTTATGGAGATTGTCCGGGAGGTTCCGTTGAACACTCCGGAAATAGGGCTGATATCCAATGTCAGCGGGAAACTTGCAGGGGAGGAAGTCACCCGGCCCAATTACTGGACGCAACATATACGCAAACCGGTCCAATTTCTAGAAGGAATCCGCAGTTTGGAGGACGCCGGCTGTGAACTCTTTCTCATATCACCGTTCTCCAGGGTATCGATCGTCGTCTGATTAAATGGATCTTGGGCATAAGCGTTGTTTGTAAACACAATAAAAATGAAAACGAAGATAAGCGAAAATACAAATTTTGAAGATTTCATAATATACCTCCTTTTTTAATTACTTTTATTTAAGAACAAATTTCTTGCCAACAACAGAGACGTACCTAACCTATTGTTTTATAAAAGATTAAGAGTATTCCCAGAAAAAGGCGGCATAAAAAGACATGCCAATTCAAGGCAAGATGTAGAATATCACAGAAATGTGGTTGAAACGCCATTTGACCTTGGTACATATCAAGCTTTGTATTTTAAAAAGGAATGTAAACTTTTTGACCATTTTACCGTTTTTGTAGTGAAAAGGCTGCCCCCCCCCCCCCCTTCCAGTAGAGCCGTACGTTCCCTGAGCTGAATAGGGTTGATGTCTTTGATTTACAAAGCCACGAAAAGTAGCCACTGCTTCGTCAATAGAGATCAAGATGGGTGATCGCATGACGCGCAATCACTAAGTCAAAAGCGTACTGTAGCAGGTCGACATCCAGCGCACCGCGCAATGTGACCGCACCTGAAATATTAAACGCGTGCTTATCTTGCACTTTCACTAATTGCTCAGACAACCACAAGCTCAGCTGCGCCGGTGCCAATTCATAACTCGGCTGGGAATCGACTTTGACCAGTTGAGGTCGCTGAACATTGTCCACTTTGTTTAATCGCTTGGTTAAAGCGGCTACGTTGGGTGCATCGAACATATCGTGTAGTCAAAAACCACTCAAAATTGAGTGGTTTTTGACTACATATGCTTCCGTGCCCGTTGAGAGACGAAAACATCAGTGGGTCAAGAGACGGTATGTATGACCCATGGTATAGTCGACCTGTTAGATCGTTGAGAGTTCTGTATACGCACCCTCAAGAGGATAATTCTCTAAGCAAGCTTTCCGCATAGAAAGTGAATAATACGCTAAGAGATATCCCAGTGCTCTCACTCAAAAGGTGAGTACCAAATAACAAAGGCGACAATAAAGCTGATACTGAGCCAAAAATGGCATTTAAGCAACAATTCTGGACAAAGAAAATTAGAGGGTATAATAACGACTTTTAAAAAGCAACTTAATCAAACTGAATTATCATGTACAACATTGAATTGCGAGGTGATATTTTTAAAAATTACTATTATTCAAAGTTTGGCATATATTATAATATGAAACAAAATTGAACTGTTCTTGGCTCAATAGTTAAAATACGTGACTCTAACCGAACAAAGTATTACATCCTATCGGACTTCAAAAAATTGAAGAAAGCGTGTACGAGCAAGACATTACTGAAGCCGATTTTAATCAAGAAATAAAAATAACACAAGGCTTAATGTCCGTTTTAAAAGGCGATATGACCAAACGCCAACTCACACCACAACGTTTTTTTAGAGCCACACATCAACAGTTATTTAGGTTAGTTAGTTTAGCCATTTCTGGTTTTGATACACCTGTTAGTCATTTAGGGATTTCAGAAACGGCAAAAAATTTGTCTTTCAACGATTTTCTTAAATACTTTTAATGACGTCATCATGACTATTGTGTCCACAGACACAGTCTTTCAACACAGACACAGTCATCCACAGTCTTTCAAACATATTTTAAAACAAAATCAAATATTTTTTAATATTTTAATTTTGGAACAAGGACGCCAGTCTTCAATTCTTTCTATAGAATGGAAACAACTGTTCTACGGCCTCTTCCCAAACCCTAAAAAAAAATTTAGTTCTTGACATCGGTTCTTTGGTGATTAAACATCCTCCAATACTTTTTTCAATACAAGTCAAAAGTGTTAAGCACTACCACTACTAGTATCACTACAACTATTACTACTACACCAACTTGTACATTTCATGATTCTTCAGTTAGTTCTTTGGTGATTAGACATCCTATAAATAACAAATATCTTAGTGAGCAAAGTTAGGGGAGAGTTGGATGGTGCAAGAGCCCTCTGAAATATGCACTTGACAGGTTTGAATTCATAGGTATCTATTTCTATTAAAATTTAAAATTTTTAATTGAAAATTAAAAAAAAATTTAAATTTTTTTTAATTTTAAACTTAAAAAAATTTAAATTTTTAAAATTTTTAAATTTTAAGACTTTAATTTAAGATTTTTTAATTTTGGCCATATGTATTTTTGGGGGATCAGACCTTGACATTCATTTTCTAATGCTAAAAATGAGCTGTATAGCTAAAAAACATAAATAATACAAACTAATTATAAATAATATAAATGTTCAAATCTCTGGTAAATTCATTAAAATAGAGTAGGTAAGCTGTAAAACTTAAGTGGATTTGGCTATTTGAGCATTTGTGCAAAGTTTTTGGGGCACGGGTTTCGGTGTTTCACGGATACTTGTAATTTCTGCTCTTTAAGTAAATAACTAAGGCTATGCATGGTTGAATAATCAACCAATAGCCAACTTAAATGACTGTGAAAACATTTTAGTTTACTGTAATTGGCCTTGTGTAGGAAAAAATATGTATAAATTTTTTTTTCAATGTTCTAAAAAAAAAATGAAAAAACTAAAAAACCTAAACACTAAAAAAGAAAAAAAAAACTAAAAACTAATAAAAAAACTAAAAAAAACTAAAATAACTAAAAACTAAAAAAGAACAAAAACTAAAAAAGGAAAAAAACTGAAAAATAAAGGAGAAAAAGAAAACTAAAAAAAAATAAAAATAAAAATAAAAAAAACTAAAAAAGGTAAAAACTACAAAACAATATAAAAAGAAAAAAAACTAAAAAAGCTAAGAAAAAGCGTCGCCCGAGATCTCGCCCTTGAATACGATCGACTGACCCATGCTGGCCATGCGCTTGCTCCCCTCCTGGCGTGTTGCCGTTCCGGTCGGCGAGGCGCCGTCCGGCTTCGCGGTCGCTTCCGATGTCCCATCCGATCCGATGGAAGCTCCCGCCGAGTGCGTGTTGCGGGAGGAGGGGGTCCGGTTCCGACCCGAGGCCGGGCGGTCCTTCGGGACCTCGACGCGCGTGGTCTCGTCGCTCGGGCCGCCCGCGTCCAAACAGCGAAGCGACTTGCGACCGCCTCAGGAACAGGCAAGGGCCGGCCAAGCCGCCGAAACATGGGGCCCGCAGTCGCTGCTTTGTGCCGACAAAAGGCAACTCTTAGGGGGAATCGACATCGACGACGATCGGATCCACCTTGTCGCGTGGTTCACGATATTTGACGAGGCGGATTTCGTTCCCCGCATCATTAAACGCAATTTCGTCGACCAGATTCTTGATCAACGTCAGACCGCGATGATCCTGTTCATCCCACGCGATTGCCAAAGATGGAGGAAGTTTAGTGACCGCGACCCCCCAGGTTCCCGCCGCAGGCGCCAGGATCTCGATATCCAATGGTGTTCTGAATGTGCCGGACAACCCCATTATCCCGTTCATCGAAGGCGATGGCATCGGCCCTGACGTCTGGGCCGCAAGCAGCCGCGTGCTCGACGCGGCCGTCAGCAAGGCCTATGGCGGCAAACGCGAAATCCACTGGATGGAGGTGCTGGCCGGCGAAAAAGCCAACCTATCATAGGCTATGTATGTCCTATTTCTCATGTAGGCTGATCGGTTAACTTAAATGTGGTCAATAATCAAGTGGTCTAAATTCAAACCTTTGAATGTTCATTATATTCATTATATTTTATATAATGAATAGTTGATTCTATCATAGGCTATGTATGTCCTATTTCTCATATAGGCTGCTCTGCAGTGTTGCCAACGCTTTGGAAGAAAAAGTACCGCAAAACGTCCTTAAATTGTAACACTGATAAAAAAAAATTTAAACTACCGGAAGATTGATTTGTAGAGGTGAATGCTGATAATGTGTTTCATGATATTCTCCAAGTCGACCTGCTCTCTTGTACCAGTGATCCAGATTTGATTGATACATTTTGAAAGATTGCTTTGGAGAGATGAATGTGACTTGCCTCAATGGTTCAATGGAGATTACCCAGCTCAAAGTAATTTCTGGATTATATTTTCTTATAGTATAATTTCAAAGGACAAACTAAATTCTCGTTGCTAAGGAAGCTGTTGCAACTGTTTCAGTTGCAAAAGTATGTACCTAGTTCTGTCATTTCATTAGGAATTGCTATTTGTGAACATAACAGAAAGACACCTACCAGGCTCTATAAAAGATTTGGGTGTACTACATATTGCCAATACAGAACTGACACTACAAAAACTTATATCATTTGACCAATCAATTAAGTCAAATTCAGAACTTACAAGATTAAACAGTTCAGGAATACTAGCAAAACAAGAAGCTGAAGAGGAGTAAGAAACTTCTTTAGTCTCAATAACAAATACTAATATAAGAACTAACATGCTCTTGAATGTTGACATATGTAAGTACATGTCTGATTTTGGGGGATTATCATTAACAGGTTTCTTCTGGGGGTTTATCAAAAGCGAGTTTATCAAAAGCGGTGTAACAAAATATTCTACTAAGACTACCGAAAAGGGTGCGTTAAATCTAAACGTTTAAGTTCCGTAGGAAGATATTTAAAATCAAGTGATGGGCGCTTTTCATATGTTTCTTAATTCGACAGGTGTCCTGTTTTGGTTGGATTACAGTCATTGCTATAAACCTTTACTTGGTTGTCGTGCGAAGTACAGACACAGAAAGGTTTGAAAAAATATACCATTCTGTGGTTTGGGCTTTTGCCCTCGCTTGCATGTTGATTCCTCTGGCGTCTCCAGGGAGCTATGGACCTGCTGGAATGTGGTATCTCATTACAACTAAGTTTAAATTCGTCTAGGTGTTGGATAACTTGGGATGTAGGGCAGCCATACAGGTACCACAAAAAAAAAAAAAAAAAAAAAAAAAAAAAAAAAAAAAAAAAAAAAACGGTGTTTTTTGTACTGAATCATAGCCCCAGCAAAACAGGCTTTTGTACCTGCTTCTCATCTTCTTTGGATAAAGTCTAATAGTTTCAACTTCATGCATTCCCCTCCATAACAAACCGTAAACAATCACTTACGCCCTTTAGGCAACGATTTGCTGATTAATGTTATACTTAAACTTTTAATATAGAGACAGAAAGCACAGGTGTTTCTTAGCGCCAGGCTGGGTCGCACTGACACCGGCAAAGGCGCGATCGGCTTGCAGACCGGCCAAAGCCAGCGCGCCGAAGCCGCTGACACACTTTGATAACATCTCACGACGAGATGTTGGAAGCGAACGGAGCCGTTGGCAGGGATAAGGATTGGGAGTCGTCATCGGAGAAAAATGAATTCCTTGGTGTTCACCAGTACGTGAGCGAAGTCTGCCCAAAGATTAGCATCTTCGGTTGCGACCTCGAATTCGTCGACCTAGTCCATCCATGTATAAATCGATATATTTTCGTGATCGTTCAACCGCGGCCCACACCTCTTGCTGCCATACCGCATGAATGTTATAGGCCATGAAGTTTGATTTCTGGACCGGAGCATCACGAGACAATCGAGCTGGTGGATTTTCTGCATCCAACACCGGCACCGCCCCACGCCAGGCTTGACGGGCAGGTAATTTCAGACCTTTATCCTGCATGGCACAATACCCACGCGCATGAGTCACAAAAAATCCATCACGATATTTAGAAGGATCTCGTGTTCTAGAACTCTCATTTTAAATCCTGACCAGATCCAGTGACATTGGTTGGAGTCGGAGGAGGAAACCAGAAATCTTGGAAACCGGAAATCATGGGAAACGCTTAGAGTGGACTTAACAGGATGAGACTTGTTGGGAAGAATAAGCACAAGTTATAGATACGTGATTGACGTAATTGGAACGGATCCGTTCTGTTTGGGGGAGCTGCGGGCTGTTAATTTGGAAAAATTATAAAAATTTTAGCTTGCCATTTTTTCTCCCGTTTATAATGCTAATTCAGCTGTGTGCTATTAATAATTTTCATTAGTACTTAAATAGTAGTTAGATTGTTGTTAGTTTAAGGTACTGGAAATAAGAAAGACTTTAGCTTTATTAATTGCCCTAGTGCGCTTTTGTTTATAAAATTGCTATTGCTGTCTGAATAACTTCTACGGTATAACTTTTGTGTTAAAAAAGGCATAGAAAATCCTATGAATCTGTAGTAGTAGGTCTTGGTGCAAGTCG
The DNA here is from genome assembly GCA_010016025.2 of Alatinidae sp. Z8VKAUB7J3. Lineage (NCBI taxonomy): Eukaryota > Metazoa > Cnidaria > Cubozoa > Carybdeida > Alatinidae > Alatinidae sp. Z8VKAUB7J3. The sequence continues at coordinate 180,993,157 of JAAAKM020721499.1, read as the reverse complement.
TCCCTAAAGACATAAATGTTAGGTTTTTTGACTATGGTGAATAAAATGGCTACCTCAGAATTTTGATCCGGTGACTTTTGGGAAAAAATGAGCGTGGGAGGGGCCCTAGGTGCCCTCCAATTTTAAAAAAGGCACTAGAACTTGTAATTTCCTTTAGAATGAGCCCTCACGCGACATTCTAGGACCACTCAGTCGATACGATCACTCCTGGGGGAAAAAACACAACAAAAAATAAACACGCATCCCTAGCATTATTCGAAAAAACAATGAAAAAAATATGAAAAGTTTTTTCTACTGAAAGTAAGGAGCAGCATTAAAACTTAAAACGAACAAAAACTATTACGCTTATGAGGGGTTTACCTCCTCGTAATACATCACTCTTTAAGCTAAAGTAGTTTTAGCAATTTCAACTATTTATTCTACGGTCTTTGTGATTCAGAGGTTATTCTGAAGTAATTGGGACAAAATTTAAGCTTTAGCGTAAAGAACGTATCGACGAGGAAGGGCTGATTGTAACATGTGACAGTTAGTTTTCCTTATCGGAAGAAATGCAAATTTTACTTGTCTTAAACACTTTTTGTAGAGCTCTGAAATCCAGATATTGGTAGTTCTTATTTCTTTTAATAGAGGCTCAGATGTGCAAAAAGGTGGTTTAGTACAAATTTGAGTATAAAAAGGACAGGGAGTTCGAATACTGGTGTCGCTTGTTATTTTGTTTGGAACAGGGGTCAGAGGCATGATTCTGCATGCTTAGCCACCAAACGTTGATTACGCTATATCAGTGCACAGCACTGCACACACCAAACAGATTCAATACATACGTTCAAATTCTCTTTTCTTCGAGTATCTAACCGGCTCATTTCTTACCGAATAACAAATAGGAGAACAGTGTGACTTACAAAGAAAAAGAATAGAATAGTTCCACCACTCTCTCTCGTTCTCTCCACAGCCGATGGGTTACAGGCAACTATTATTCCGTTGAATCGGCGAACTAAACCGATTGAGCTGCCGGGAAAAAATCATAGAGCTCTTGCAGAAAAGTTGTTGAAGTAATACCTTAACGCAGAGCGGCCACTCATTTAGTACTGATGTGGATGCACCTTAGCGGGTAGTTGAATTAAACTGATAAACGAGTTCCTAATGAGTTAACCACGTTAATTAGCTAACCATAATATTATTAACAAATAAACTACGTCACCATATCAACTAATTAATACTTAATCCGCAATGTATAAAACTGAGTTTTAATATTTGAATTATAAAAATACAGTTAAACGTTAATCGTCGCTAGTTAATTGTTTTTCTTTAGTCAATATGGCTAACGGTGAGCCTTTGTAAGCAAGGGTATCTGCCCCCCACCAAGAATAACTACATGACCATTGACTGTTATTTATTCCATGCAATCATTTCGTTTTTCGGGAATTGTCATGATTACCCCAGTAGGGACAACCAAGTAGAGAATCAAGCACTATAATAAACATCTAGGCATATGGAAAATAAATTAGCTAACATAAACACTAAATATAAACAAAAAAAGCAGGTTTTTTCAGCTGAAAGTAAAGATCAACATTAAAACTTAAACGAGCAGAAATCATTACGGTATGGGGAGGATAACCCCTCCACAATACCTCGCTCTTCACGCCAACGTTATTTAGAACGTTCAAAAAGCGCTCTTATTCTAATTTAACGAACCTTGTGTTTCACTTTTTGTTCGTAAAGGATTGGGATACAAAATTATACTTTAGCGAAAAGAGCGAAGTATCTCAGAGGGAGCATTCCCCATCATCCTGCGCCTGAAGATGATATTTTCATCGAACTGCAGCTGGGCATGCTAAAAGTACGCCGAGAACGCCATATGGAGTTTGCTAGTTATACCTTCGTTAACTGTGATGTGACGGAGCAGGATGATCCATTTGCTACCACAGGCATCAGTAGCTTGCCGCAGGGCTGGCTGGATCGTATGCCGGGCCTTGTCGTTGCTGCGTATCATGTTGCCGTGGAAGACGGTACAGCCCAGCGTGGTGGTCGTTTGCTACCAAGTTGAAGATCTCCTTGCTACTCGTATTGGCTTAGATGAAGAAGAGTCGTTGCGGACGATCTCCTTTTCGCACTATAGGAATGTATCTCCACAAGAGGCAGGGCTAGAAGTCAACGATGAAGACGGTGAGATGGTTTATGCCAAGCTGACCACCGTGGCGGAACGCTTCCTTGACGTCAGCATGATCTACGCCGGTGCCATACCCCACGATGATCCACTCAAGAAGGACGTACGCAAGCAGCGATGTGTGGTTGATGAGTGAGTGAGTGAGTGAGGAAAGTGAGTGAGTCAGTGAGTGAGTGAGTGTGTGAGTGACGTGTGAGTGAGTGAGTGAGTGAGTGAGTGAGTGAGTGAGTGAGTGAGTGAGTGAGTGAGTCAGTGAGTTTGTGAGTGAGTGGGTGAGAGAGTGAGTGAGTTAGTGAGGAAAGTGAGTGAGTCAGTGAGTGAGTGAGTGTGTGAGTGAGGGGGGGAGGGGGGGGGGAGAGAGCGGGGGAGTGAGGGGGGGGGTGAGACAACAAAATCAGCACGCCACAAATTCTGTGAACAAAAATTACACTGAGCTTGTGAACAAGTTACATGAGAAAAATCAGTTTCACGACGAGAAAAATTAATGTACAAGCTTCACAATGGGAAAAATCCTTAGGCATTAAGTATCGCGAACAAAAATAAATGCACAACAAGTTTCACAAACAAAATTAGCACTCACCAAGTTCCATGAACAAAATCAGTTTTAGGAGGAGAAAAACCATTGCACAATTCTTATAATGATGAATGTTGATACATAGAAGGACCTCGTGACTCAGAGCTCTTATTTTGAATCGCAACCGGCATTGAGCTTCTGATTTTCCTTTTAAATTAATCTATTGATTCTTAGAATTTTGCCAGAGCTCATACCATATGAGTTCTTGGCTCTTGGCTCTGCCGACCTCGTCACAAGTGCCATATGAGCTCTTAGCTCTTGTTTAGTTGTCGTTCTCTTTTTATGACTTTTTTTTGTTATATTGTTTTTATGACCCCAAAATGATTGCTGAGGACGGCCCTTGGACATAGGGCCGAAATTTTCATTCTAATTTGTTTCCCATTGTCTTAAAAAATTCCCTATTGTTCTTCTTGCTTTTGGTGTTTGTGATGGAAAGGCAGTGTGGTCTTCGTTGTTATTTAAGTTTGAGCTTCTGTATAAAGATTATAAATATAAAAGAAATGGAAAATGGGTTAAGCGACCACTATTACAATTCTTCTAAAGAACACAAAAAACTATAAAACTGATTTAAACTTTATTAGTACAGCGTTCGACTTCGAATTAGAGTGTCTTGCGTTTGATTCCTGCTAGGGTGTTTTTTCAATCTTGGTTTTCTCCCTTCTATACGATCATTTTCAGATAATTTCACTGTTTTTGTAATTGTGATGCACTCATTTTTTAAACATGTCCCAGGAAGGTATTTGGTCAAGTATTTTGATTCAAAAGGGAATAGAGGTCATCCAGCTCATGGTATACAACGACATTCTGAGTAGATCACAAAATCCATACCCAAACGTCTAAAATGCAGACCATTACCCCAGGTGTTATCTAGCATGGTCATTACACCGCGCTCATTAGCCTTAGCAACCATGGCTGGCACATCTTGCACTTCCATAGTGATTGAACCTGGTGATTCTAAAAACAATACGCGAGTGTTATCTTTGATAAGCTCACTAATTCCTGCGCCAATTCCCGGCGGGTAATAGGTTGTTTCAATGCCTAATCCAGCCAGTATTTCGTCACAAAAATCACGGGTCGGCTCGTAAGCAGTACGAGATCACCGTGCACGCACCGGAATCGATAGACATCGACCTTTCACGCGCACTGAAGGACAAGTTCGGGCTGCGAATGGCCTTCGCGGTGCGCACGGCCAGCGACGAACAGGACGAGCTCTGGGATGCCGTCGGACGCGTCACCGCCGATCTGCTGAGCGAGATCGTCACCGCTGCTGATGTTCTCGGTGTCGACTGTGGGCGCACGCTCTCACGGATGGCGACGCACATCGACGCCATCGCTGCGTGCGACGTCAGTGAAGCGTTAAGACCTCTCTTACTTCTTCTTCGTCGTCCACAATCAGAATTTTTCCTTGTGCCATAGCCAACCTCCATTTGAAAAGTTAGCGCTACTTTATTTGAGCCCTTTAAAATAGTAAAACTACTTTGACCTCCTAATAAATTGTTTCCCTTTTCCTCAAGTTGCGAAAATTGCGTCAAAGCTTATATTTAATATGGTGTGATTTTTGGATTTCGCCATTTTTTTTTTGAAAAACTTTGTTGAATCCTTTCTATGTCGTAATGCACGAACAAGATGCCACCGATTTAAGCAACGAACTTGCTGTTTTTATTATGCATTATCTGAAAAATACGCGCAGGCTTTATGAAGCCAGAGCCGGAGAGGGTGTTGGCGATGCATGATACTTCGCGCGCATGGTCGTGGCGGCACGCGATTACCCTTTCGGAGTTGAGCGGTGAATGCCGCCATCTCCTGCTCACCATGTAGCTGTTTATGAATGAAGAGGGTGGCTCCTGCTTTCCTGAAATCCCCGCAGAGGAGTACGGCGAGCGCATGCCGCACGAGCTCAGCGGTGGGCAACAGCAGCGCATCGGTGTGGCGCGCGCGCTCGCCGCCGAGCCCGAGGTAGTGCTCTTCGATGAGCCGTTCGGGGCGCTCGACAACCAGACGCGCGGACTGATGCAGGAGCTGCTGCTCGGCATATGGGAGCGGCGCAAGAAGACGGTGCTTTTCGTCACCCACGACAGCGAGGAAGCCATCTTCATGGCCTCGCGCGTGATCGTGATGTCAATTAGCGTATCAATACTAGAAGCTTCATGAAAATGTACAGAATCTTCTGGAACTCCATGGATTTTAGATTCTGAAAAAATTAGTGAATTGATACATGATTCGGCAAATGTTTTTGCCTTATCAGATAGACGTAAATGCAATGTCGAATCATTAATTGTTTTTTTAATTTCAGAGCCTTTTTTTTCATGAGAATGTTCATCAATTTCTAAGATTAGTTGAATAGCTTCAATTCCTCTTTTTTTGGTTTTTCGCTCATTCTTCTTATTCAAGCTAGTGGCTGTACCTTTGGCCCTTGCAGATGACTCAGGCTTCCCTTGGACTGCTGCTTGGGTCAGTGATCGGACCTTCGATTACACAGTTGGCCCTCTCTTAACTCAAGCTGCCACTGCTCAGTCCCATTTACCTGCTAATCTCGGCTATTTACATCAGTGCTCGCAGATACATGTATGTATGTGTTGACTCTACTAAAATCTGACAATTTTATTATTTCTTTGAAAGAAGTTTTATAATGGTTGTCATTGTAATGAGGTGTTTTTTTTCTTTCATTCATCGCTGTCATATCCTTTTCTCTGTTGTTCAATGTGTGACACCGGATGGAATTCAATCGATGATCTATTCGATGTTTTTCTCAGAGATAACCAGGAGTGGTGTAATGTGATAGTTGATGTATCGTTTATCCTTTACACGTTACAAGCATTTGAGTTTGAAATTAAAGACGATACGTTGGGTGAATTCAAAGAAAAGAGAGACAGAGAAAACTAAGATAAAACATCACGGATCTGTATGCAAAATGTGTTATATACAATTATTCTGCATATTATGAAGCACGATTTGATTTCTGACTTTAAACTGTCCAAATACTTTAACCCCCCCCCTTACAGACAAGCATATAGCCCAAATTATATATTTCCCATTTATTCTGTCACTTGTCTTTGTCATGTCTCGCACTAAGCTGGTTTGTTCTCGAGTTTTACACAGCGTAAACTTGAAGGAGTGGCGTAAAATACACAAGTACCAAAAATATGTAATTTATATAATTATTGAATGGAAGTGTAAAACAGAGCAAAAGTAAACCCTAGCTCCTGGGAGAGGCTTCTAAGCCAGTGAAACTGTAATTAGCAAAGGATAGAAAACTTGTAAAATAAATAAAATTCAAACGTTTTTACGCATGCATGAGCATTAAGTCAGCTGTAACAAAGATATTGCTGTCATTACTACTCCTGGAAGAAAAAAAACTTACCAGTGTGATCGAATATAGAACATTCCCACCATCCAGAGATGAGAGTAATGATTGTAAATGTAAAGATACTTATTACAATTTAGATACTAATGTAAAATGTGAAAGTTGTCAATCACCTTGTGTTAATTGTATATCTTTAAAAGAATGTCTTTCCTGTGTAGATGGTTATTTCTTAAAAGACATTAATTGTTTACCTTGTGAATATTAATGTTTTAAATGTAAAATTGAATCAAATATGTGTTTATCTTGTTCCCATAATACAAGAGATGAGAACAATAATTGTAAATGTAAAGAAGTCGGGCGTCTTGTTCGTAACTCCCAGCTCGACGTTGCTGTTCACCAATTCCACACCCGCATACCGCGCCGTGATGTGGACCTTCTTTGTCCTGTGGTTGTCGGCGTACGAGTGGAGGATGTACTGCGGAGGGGCCGCCATGGGGAGAGAAGAACAAACAAAAACTTGTGAGCCGTGATAGCGCCAGCTCGGCATGGCAGAGTCTCGAATGGAGGTGTGACGGTAAACCACGAGGCTAGATTTGTGCTCGTAGATTTGAATATTTTCCAACTCCTTGAATGCTGGTGCTGTATTTAATTGGAAAATTATTTATAACACCATATAATTGGTGCTGTATTTTTGGAAAATTTCAATGATAAAATACAAGCTTACACTTTAAATAAAGTTTCTTTAACTTTTTATTTATTATTAGATAAGTATTACGTTTCAATGGTAGTAGCAGATTATCATGAATAATTCACCTTTTGAGTCTTCTGAAACTTGGAAGGCTTCCCGGAAGATGTGCCCAACCTTGATATAAAAGCTTATCTTTATTAAGTCAAATAAACAGAAGTCACTTGAAGGTAGCATGTCACAACACGATCTCTTCAGACGTTGGATTATCTGGTCCCTGGCTGTTCTTTTTTATTTATATGAGTATTGTTTGCGGGTCGCTCCTGGGGTGATGGTTCAAGACCTCATGCAAGCATTTCATATTGGAGCGGGAGCATTTGGAACGATGACAGCATTTTACCTCTATGCCTATGCCCCAATGCAACTTCCTAGGTTTATGAGCGATCAGCAGGCCACCGTGAAAGCGCTTCTGGAAAGCTGGCTGAGCACACGCTTGGATGAAAAAGCCAGCACGTGGTTGTCCGAGAAAACAGCGGCTGTTCGTACGGGGAAGAAGCGTCTCTTCTATACGGCCTTCAGTGCTGCGCCGCGTTTTGTGGGCAAGGCTGATCTCCAGCTTGATGACGCTGCGTTGGTAGACGCAGACGAGGCCTGCATGGGGTGGGATCCGCGCGCATGGAGTGTGGAAGATTGGTTCTGGTGCCCTCATTCCTTTATTTTTTCCTGTTTTTCCCTCTTTTTTAAATGAATTTGTCAATTTTGCCAATTATTGGTGCCCTCGTCACATTGGGCCCCTCCAAGATTTTGCTTATGGACACCTTGGTCACATTGCCCCCCACAATATTTTGTTCTTGGTCCACCCCAGTAAATAAACCATCCACCCTAAATTCCATAGTAAAACGATTATTAAAAATCTATTGCACAGAACTACTCCTTATCGAACTCACTTTCGACTAGTAAAAAGGGCACTGGACCTTTCAATTTCCAATCTAGTTAGCTGTTTTTGAAGCTTCTACAGAGTTAAATGGCCATCTCAAAACTTATGTTTCGTGCATTTCTAGAAAATAGAGGTTTGGGGGATATCCGCCCTCCGATGGGGACTAGAATTTCAGATTAATAATCTAAATAGCCCCGCCCCCGAAGTTTATCCAGTCACCCTTCCCATGTATACCTTTTATACCCCCAGGGCATAACTTACGCAGCAGGCTCCAGGCCGCGCCGTTCCAGGTCCAGGTGTCATTGAGCCAGCCCGTGGCGTCGCCGCCTCCGAACAGCGTCACCTGCCCCGCGGCGGGGTTCCCGGCCATGGCGTGGTAGGCCCGGGCAGTCGGCGCCGTGGAGGTGGAGCTGAGCGCGGTCCACCGGGTCTGTGCGCTGAGTGATGCGGCCAGGACGAGGGCCAACACGGTGACGAGCGTGCGCATGAGTTCTCCTGTGCGTGGGGATCTGCGGCCCCCCGCGTGGACTCGAGGAGGCCGGTGCGGGTCAGCCCGTGCAGGATCTTGGACAGGTAGTTGCGGGGCACCTTCAGTGCCTCCGCGATGTCGTCGACGCGCACGGGGTCGTCGCCTTCGGCCTCGGCGAGGTAGATGACCGCCCGGATGGCGTAGATGGACGTCTGGGACAGGATCATGGGACGGGTCCGTGAGGTGCGGGGACATCGGGGCACACATTCATCATATGAATATGAAGATAACACCCCTGGCACCCCCTCATAGACGTTTTCGTGAACAAAAAGCCGGTTGGCCGCCACGCATATCTGCCCGCAATTACCAAATTTTATGCCGACGGCCAAATCAAGAGCCGCTTCCATATCCGCGTCCTCGAAGACAATAAAAGGGGCGTTGCCGCCGAGTTCCATGCTCAGTTTTTTTATGGTCGTAGCGCTGTCCGCAATCACCCTTTTTCCGGTGGCGGTGGAACCAATCATAGTTACTACGCGAGGAATCGGACTTTTAGACAATGCCGGGTGTTACTATTTTCCTACATCCTCTTGTCTCGAAATGAATCGAGCCACCCTATTTCAGCGGCTTTACACCTGCTGAGAAAGATTTTTATTAATGGTAAATCGAAACCTGATCACCCAACTAGAAGACGACGACATTGAAGCACAACTGCAGCAACTTCTTCCCAACGACGAGGAAGATTTCGAGAAGCAGTTTACCGAACACGAAGAATTCATTCAAAACGCCGAAATCGATCTAAACAAGATCGTCAAAGGCCTATTCGAAAACATCCAAACACGATCTTTAAAGATTATAAATGGCAGAAGAAATAGTGTAAACCTACCATCAGTAAACCACATCAGAAATAGAATGTGTGAAATTGAGGTCTTTAAATGGTTGAATGGTCTTGCACCGCCTGACTTTATGGAATACTTTCAGCGTATAAAACAACACAAAGCAGCTCGTGGAAATGAACACAATTTACTGCTTCCAAAAGTAAAATATGAAGCAGGACGGAAAGCCTTTGCATTCCCGCCGTGGCTTGCTCGATAGCCCGGTACGTGTCAGCATGCGTGGTGGTGAACTCTCTATCGCCTGGGCAGGCGAAGGCCAGCCAGTATTCCTCAGCGGCCCCGCTGTCACCGTCTTTGAAGGCGAAATTAATTTAACAGAAACACAATGAATTCTACCGATATCGCCACCTACCTGATACAGCATCCGCATTTTTTTGAAGAACATGCCGAATTGCTGGGTTCCATCAAACTCACCAGCCCGGTCATGGGACGTGCATTTATGGAAATATAAGAGGCGGAACAAAAGTACATTTTTCAAAGTTTGGTGCGGGGGGGGGGGGGGGTAATATTTTCAACTCATACTTAATGAACTTCAAAGAATCGCCCCATTTCCTTCATTATAAACATTTGTAGTTTGTGCAGCCAAACTATCTAGATTTGTTCAGGTGGTCTTGCAAGGCTTGTATGAGAGATTTGAATAAACTACAGAAAACTCCCATTTTCTGCCGGAGATCCCTAATCCTGTCCATCCGCATTAAGCCTGTTATTTTCCTTTTTAAATCAATGTATGCATAACTTACAGCCTTTGCACCAGGGGCTAGGGATTGTAAACCCTGGAGGCACACTTATTTGACCGTTGAACTTTTTTAAATCAAAATGTCATCTCTAAATTATCAATGGGATGTATTTGGAGAAAAAAGAGGGTGAGGGTGGAAGCCGTTCGATCACTTTTAACTCTTAAATAGTGCACTAAAACTTTTGATTTCTGTGGAATGGGCACCCCCCCCCAAGCATTAAATAACTTTAAATTAACAAATAGAATATTACACCTTTGAAAATAAATTTTTAAACCCTTCATAAAATCGCTCACAACCATAACAATTTCGTCTATCAAGCACTAAAACAAGAGTATTCACCAACAATAATTTGGCCAAAAAATAAATGCATAAATAATTAACCAAGTTTAAATATGTTTCTGGGTTTTAATAAACTGAATAGCCCAGTGAAAATACGGTTTTGACCCGGTATTTGAACAACAAAAAGCTTTGGCCAGCCCTGGAGACTACTTTGGACTAGAAGGGAATCAAGCTTGTGACGAAGTTAAGAATCCATCCAGTATGTGCGCGTTCAATTTCGTTGTATGGATGTGAGACCTGGCCCTTCAAAATGGACGGAGAGTGTCAGCTTGGCACTTTTAACTGGAAATGTCTATGTGCCATTAGCAACATAGGCTGGTGTAAAGAATCAGCAGCCAACGGCTAATGAATGTTTGCGGACAAAAGCGTGACAAAAGCTGTAAGCACAAATTGCATAGGCTAGTTACCCTTGTTTCAACCCATCTAGCCTACCCAGAACAAAATCAAAGCTGACAAAATAGCCCAAAGAAATAGAAAACACACATGTAATATAAAATTTGGGTTAGCCTATCTATTTGCACAGTATGGAGGGGTTTGAGGGAATATATAATAGAATTGCAGCTAAATAGCCTATGTGTCAACTATGTTATACTGTGCAGCCAGTTTCTACAAGGTTTTGCATATAGACTATTGCAGTACAAATTTGTAGTGAGACAGAAAACTTAGTCATTTATGGTTTTAACCCTTTTTCAATATTTCCGCTTTCTTTTTGTTAGAGCTTCATTTGAAGGAATGGTTGTAGGTCTTCTTAACATAAATAGATTATGAACATAGGATATTGCAAAGATGCAAGGTCTGAGGGTGCGGAAAACCCCCTAATATACAAGGTAATCTCTGTTCGTTGTCAGATTTGATGTCACTCTTTATGTTTATTCAGAAAAAATGTTTCTTTTTAAATTTACGTCCATGTGTCTAGAGTCATTAAACTGAAATGGATGTTGGTATCATGGGGCATTGAAATGTTTATGTGTTAAAGTGTTACGTCAATACAATATTTAGTGGTAAAATCGTTTGCAGTATTCTGCCACTTTACGTTTGTGCATTGGATAACTACTGTATGATTTCGGGAGTGTTATTAGAAGGGTTTATCTCGTTTGATTGCATATTAAATTGAATGCAGTTTCTGTCATGTAGAAACAAATGGGTTAGTCTACGATGACGAAACTCTTCGTAGGCAGGCGAGCTCAAGGAGGCAAAGGGCCACGTGCCCACCAGTGTTTGGTAAATTAAATATTCCTCATTGCGATCGGGTACATCTTGTCCATCGAGACGAGTCTTCTTTTTCTTATTGAGTCGATTCCATCTAGTGAGGCACGCTTTCCATTCTTTTGGCATTTCCGACAGAACCTGAATCCGTGCACGTACATCTTCGCTTCGTTTGGTGTCATGGGTAGAGGTCGCGGATAAACTCAGCTACACAAAAAGAAACGGATTTCTCCGCAGAGCAGCTGAAAATGATCTCTGACATGGTGAACGACGCCGTAAAAAGCAACCTAACAGAAGTGGCATCAAAGGCAGCACGACCCGCTGTTGAACTGGCCAGAAGTGCACAAGCAACACCAGCCTCAACTATAGACGCGATCCTTCCAGAAAACAACAACGCACCAAGCACTGCCCTGCCAACTTCGCCACCAGGTCTTGCCGTTCCATCTGCCGTCTCCCACCACGCGATCGTTTGAGAGAATCTCGTGCCAGAGGGAAGAGATGGAGCGTTGCCGGCTTCGAGGGCGCGTTGGAAATGTTCGACGGCCTTTGCCGATTCTCCGCTCGAATCGGCGAGGATCCCCGAGTAGGCGTGGCCGATCCACCAGTCGGGAGCCGACGACAACAGTTCCGCGCAGGCTCGTTTCGCTAACGCCGGTTTGCGGAGTCCCATGTGCGCCTGGATCTGAATCTGGTGGAGGAGCCACGGTGCCGACAATATTTAGTGATAAGATTTTAAAACTCTGTTTTGCTTAGGAGTGAAAACCCCAACCCCGACGCGTACTATGCTTAATTGCCTACATCAATAAATAGTAAGTTAGAATTAACAATGAAAATTTTATAAAGAGAAATTAAAAAAAATATTGTCAAATATTTTGTTATTTTATAACGTCATACATAAAACATGTCTATTTGTAATATTTAATTATATTTATATTTGCCGCAATAGAAAATACTTATACAATTAAAGCCGATCATCGGCCGCAGGGTGAAAGCACCGCCAAAATGCTCCCGCCAGGCGGCGAACCGCGGCAGGTAGATGAATTCCTCCACCTCCTTGCGCCGCTGCGCGAACCCTTCGAGATTGGTTTTCAGTGTTTTCGGCACCCCTGCCTTGGTGCGCTCGGCAAAGCTAGATGCAATGCGGGCGGCATGCGGGCGGACGTAGCAGAAAATCCGGATCTCATCGGCCGTGTCGGCAAAGAAAGTATCAATCACCTCGCGCAGCAGGATTTTAAAACTTTATCAAAACTGAATTATAAGCTATTGTTTTCCTCTCGGGGAAAGAAGAGAGGGAAAGATTTAGGGAAAAAAAGCTACCCCCTGCAATGAATCTAGGGAGCACATTAAGGGTCTGCAACATATCAAAACATAAAAAGTAGTATTTTTATTGCTTTTTTATGCTGTTTGTGATGTTTATAGTTGCTTTCGTGACAATTTGTGTCAATTTGTCGTGACAGCTTGCGACAATTTCGACTCTTCACTACAGAATATATGGTTGGGCACAATTGCCGAGATGCATAAGTGGAAGTGCATATTTATGTTCTATCCTTCACTATTAGGACTCTAAAAATACTAACTTCTTTTATATATAAAATTTATTTTAATGAAAATTAATAAAGTTCTTTCTTCTAGTTATTTTTCTTGAAGTTTTACGTTTGTTATTTATAGGGTGGCCGGTTTTTATACTTGGGCACCTCTTTGGCTGACAATCAAGAAAAAGTAAATAGGAAAAGAGTAAAAGGCAATTTTGACTCTCAAAATCACGTCACATTTTGTCACGATGGGATCCCGAATCAGAAAAAGAGAGAAGCGGTCTTGTTGATTTCTAATAACTAATAACTTATAACAAGCTACTAGAACTCTCAACTTCAATTCAAAAGAGCCCCCTTCCAATATTCCACGATCATCAGGTCGATTCAAGTAGCCCTCGTAATTGTACTTCTAGAAGGACATAGGGAGAGGGAGGATCCAAAGTTCTTCAATCATACAAGACCTTGCGAATGATTCCGGATGAAAATTTTTCCTAAGCCCACTTTTATTTGAAAAAAGACTTTAAGTTCTGATTATTTTTAAAATCATGCCGGATAAGCCCCCTCCGTGGAAAATTCTTCTCACAAATACCCCTCTTTCCTAGCAGAAAGGCACTCCCGCAGAAAATTCCCTTTGGAGAATTTATCCTATGGAAAACTCCCCCATGGAGGATTTCTTGCGTGGAAAATCCCCGAGCCAACGGTAAGATACTCTAGACACCAATTGCCAGCCGGCAATCCATCCTTCAATCCGCTCTTCCATCAGCGTTAACGCTTCCGTAGCCAGGCTGAACTCCAGCTCGTTGGACAAAAATTTAGCGGTTTCTTCCAGCGAAAATCGCAAATCTGCAGCCCTTAATTCGGTTAATTGATCCCTGGCTCGCAAGCGCATCAATTGCAGCGGCGGATCGGCGCGAGTGCTAACGATCAAATGTAAATTTCGTGGTAAATGTGCTAATAAAAAGTCCAGCGCTTCATCGGCGGCACACTCAACCAGTCGGGCAGTTTCGTTATGACCGCCGAAAAAGTTGGGCGGGAAACCATGCTCGCCCAGATCGTTCAGATGGTCGCGAATGCGCAGAGAAGCCGGGCCCCAATTCAACGTCTTGCTGACAAAGCCTCCGGGTGGTTTGTCCCAGCGGTTTTGGCAGCATCGGTTATTGCCTTTGTAGCCTGGGGATTGTTCGGTCCTGAGCCCCGCTTCACATACGGCCTGATTGCTGCCGTGTCGGCCCAGTTTTGCTATTTCGGGCACTTCCAGATAAGCTAGGACGATAATAGTTGACAGGCGTATCAGGGACCAGACCAGATTAAATTAGAAATACTTGTTTCCCCGATTCGACCATCTGGGGGGGGGGGTCGAGGGATGGTTAATTTTGGAAAATTAAATAATATATTTATAAAGTGTCTCCTTGAGATATCAGTTTGCATCACCTTTTATAGTGATTAAGTCTGGAATTTGCTTTAGTATAGGCCAGCAAGTGTAGGAAATGGAATTACACGATCCTGAGACGACGAGGGAACTCGCCAGCGAAATCGTCTCACGAAGCTATTATCAGTTGGAAGGTCCTGCGATTGCCGAAGGGGCAATTGCCCGTTTTTTTAATATGCTCTGGCAATTGCTGGCTTGGGTAATCAGGCCCCTGGTTTGGATCATCGAATGGATCAATAGCTTACCGACTGTATTGTCTGTGATCGTGACCATCATTCTGATCTTGCTGGCGATCGGTCTACTTTTGCATATCTGGAGCGAAGAGTTGCTGCAGGGCGGCATCTTCCACACCGAGGAAGAACGATCACGCTTCCGCGCGCTGCTCGATCTCGGGCTCCACGATCTCTACCGGGTCGCGGAACCGGAGGGCACGCAGTTCAGCTGGTGGGACTTCCGTGCCGGCGCCTTCCACCAGAACCACGGCCTGCGCATCGACTTCCTGCTCGGCACCGGTCCGCTCGCTGACCGAGTGGAGAACGTATGGACGGATCGGGACTACCGCAAGAAGATCAACGGATGAATGTGACTTCCATTTCCTGTGAACCAGCTGATTTTGGGATTGACTGCATACAATCTCTTGAATGCTCCAAGTAGTTTGTGTTGTGAAGGAACTTCTGCATAGTCTCGTGATAACTGCAGTCCTGTAAAGACAACCTTAAACTTAGCACCCCCACCGTTATTAGTAGACGACACTAGGACGGCAGTTCGTATTGCGACTGCTATCTTATCGAGCAAAACATCTCGTTCAGGAATAGATCCAAGAAACATCAGCAATTACTTGCTCGGTAGGCGTTCTTGGCGCCGTGTACGTGTCGTCCAGCGTAGGACGCTGGCCTTCAGGTTCCGGCAGGGCCTTGCGGTCGATTTTCCGGTTTGGTGTACGTGGCATCTCATCCAAAACGATGAAGAATGCCGGCACCATGTATTCCGGAAGGGACTCCCGTAAGAATGCCTTTAAGTCTGAAACACTAAGTTTGATGGCTTCGTCGGCGACGTAATATGCCAGCAAAATAGTTTCATAATTCGTTCAGCTTCAATTTTATACCATTTTGAATCATCTGATAGATCTCCAGTCGAGGTTTTAAGCTCCAACGGGTGAGTTATTGATCCTTCTGATCCACCAGACGACCAAACGAAACGGATACGTCGATTCACCATTTCGAGAAGTAAGAAGTCCGACTGGAAGATAATTGGCTTAAAAACAAACTATTTGGACACTACCGTATGTTAAAAGACTTAATTACGTTTGAAAGTTTCTAAGTTTTTAGTGATTTAGATGAACATGGGTGCACTGCACTGCATGTGGCTGCCTCTTATGGCCACATGCAGTGTGTGCAGCTATTGTTGACCAGGATTGAAGTGGATGCTACTGATCGGAAGCGCCGCACTGCACTCCATATGGCTGCTGGAGGTGAGCAATCTCTTGTGTGTTTGTCAAGCTCTTGTGGCAGGGGGGAATCCGCAGGTATTGGTTGGACTGTTAGCCAATAGAGCTTGTGTGAATGCCAGGGACTCTTCGTATCGCACTGCATTAACTCTCGCTGACGATTTCGCCAGGCGTGGGTTTCTCTTCGAGCAACGGGGCATCCAGAACCTTGTCCACATATTCGCCGAGATCCGCTTCGCGCCCGGCTTCGATGGCCGCCAAAAGCTCGTCCTTGGTGGGCAGCTCCAAGTTTTCCTTTTCCGGCGCCACGAAAAGGATCACTCGGTTTTCATCGCTAGCGAAAGCTTCGCCCACCGCGTTGACTTCCGATACGTCCAATCCCGTCAGAAAGGCCCGCGTCAGCCCGTTCCTATAGCGGTAAAAGTATAAGGCCTACCTCGTATTTGGCGCTTTAGTAAAGGGAATTATATTACAAATATTTTTTTGTTTATTACAACATCAAAAATAAAATTAAAATTGCAGTGAAACCAGACAAGGATTTACCACTAGGTCCCCTAGGCCCTGTGGTTCTCACAATTCCCGAACACGAAAATCTTGCAAAAACGGAGCGGCAATAAAACGCTTGGGCCTAGAGGCGTCAAAGCTTTAAATCAGCACCGTAGTTTTACGTTATATATCTTGCAATTTTCTTATTTTTCGATATTAAAGCAACCATTTGATTTTTTGACGTGGGGGGAGGTGTATCAGAACTCTTACAGGATAATCCTAAGCTAATACACATATGTTTAATTTAAGGATTTTTGTTGGAATATTGGCTTTCTATTGGTTAAAAACTGATTGGTTGAATTTTTGGTTCTGAGACCCAATATAACCGGCCGGGCCGCCTCGACCGCCTCGGGGTCGCCTGCGCCCCGCCAACATTGCGCCGGTCTTTTCCGCGGGCAACCCGAGCGCCAACAGCGGCTCCATCGGCTCGCCGGGGAATGCGCCAGCCGCAATCACCGTGGGAGCGACCGATGAGACAGATCAAATCGCCACCTTTAGTGGACGTGGCCCCTCCTTCTATCCCGATGAACAGAAGCCCGAATTGAGTGCGCCAGGTGTTGATATTCACTCCACCGTTGGGAGCAATGGCTATGAAAAGATGTCGGGTACCTCAATGGCGGCCCGAGGACGGATTTCACCATGTCATGGGGCACGTCGGGGGTGATGAACGCCTCGCCAATGCCGCGGGCCAGAATGAAATGCAGCGTGCCGCCCATCATCTTCTTGTCCTGCTTCATCAGTTCGATCAACGCGTCCGAGCCCGGCAGGTCACCCGGGATTTCAGAAAGATCGACCTTCATCCCCATGTCGCGCAGATGGGCGCGCACCCGGCTGGGATCTTCCTGCGAACACAGGCCCATGCGTGCTGACAATTCGAACAGCTGACACGTGCTTACTTTGTCTCAGAAAATTCTGGGTTTTCCGGGTAGTAATCTGATTTGGTGCACTGGGATGCAGTATTAGTCGTTTATCCATTATACCCCTCGTAAAATATAGTATTCTAGTCTGTTACAGAATGAATTTAAAATGTTTCGTGTCGTCATGATACTTTCAAAGGGAACCAGACGATGATCCATCCTGACCGGCACCAATGGAAGATAGGATGACTGACGTAGTTGAAACCAATCTCTCAGCACGAGTACCTACTTACTCGACGGGCGGCAATATATCGTCGTGACGGCTTGTGGTGGGGGGAAGAATGCGACGCCATCAGGGGATTCGATCATGGCATTTTGCTTGGATGGCGAAACCGGTGCTCCGCCAGCTGCGGGCCGCGAAGAGTGGGTCGACTTGTTCGATGGGAATTCCCTTACGGGTTGGGTGCATTTGAACGGGGCTCACAATTACACGGTGGAAGACGGTGTGATTGTGGGGCGTACCGTGCCGGGGAGCCCTTTAGGCGCTTTTTTTAATGATCGTGACCGCAATCGCTATCACTGTGAACATGTCCATGAGCTAGCTCATCTTGTGTCGCAGCGCGTACATCCAAAATCTCAACATCAAAGTGTAAAGTAATTCCTGCAAGTGGATGATTGCCATCTACGATCACTTCTTCATCTTCAACACCAATGACGATGACGGCCTGCTCACCCTCATCTGTGGTCGCACGAAATTGCATACCAACTTCGACGTCAATGCCTTCAAACAAAATTGATAGAAAATCACTGCCAAAAGAGTCTAAATTAAATATTAACTTCTCAGGTTCTGTGCCTCCAAAGACGGAATTTGAGTGTGCGCTTCACTCCTTATGGGCAGCTACGCTAAATATTGAAACCGTTTGCATCCACGAGAGCTTTTTTAATTTAGGTGGGCACTCTATCAGTGCACAGCGCTTAATTACTCAAATTAAAGAACAATTAGACTTAGACTTGCCGATCAAGGTGCTGTTTGAGCAGCCAACAATAGTCCGTTCTATGCACTATTTGCTCAATACGCCCCAAAACGATCTGTTACTGGGCATAAAATACGACGGTTCGGTTTTGTATTATTATAATGAAGACGATCAAAGCGCCGGCCTTAAAGTGGACACCTTTACGCAGGTTGAAAAACAGCGACTGACTTCCGATCCTTTCCCGGGCCCGATCGATCCCCGCCGAGGCGATCGCTTTCCTCATTTCGTCAACGATACGCTCGTTGTATTTGCCAGCACTCGAGCGGGCATGCCTTGCTTGTTGTTTCAAAGAGCAAGGCCAACTTAAGGTTTGCGGCAAAGTGGATTCCACGATTGGATGCAGACAATGAAAATGTCGCCCAACTCAACACCTACAAAGTCCGCCACCGGGATGCTGAAGAACTTAGTGAAATTGTCGGAAAAATCTTTCAAGAATCTACGAAAACGAACGATGTTTCAACGGGCATCGATTCACCTTCTTTAGGTAGCGGAAATCCGCCAGTAAAAATAACCCCTGATAAGCGACAAGACCTTCATTGAAGCTTTTCTATCGGGTGAATTAACTACCTGTTCATCGTCTATACTATCTGATACACTAAGCAAGGATAAGACTTTCATTGAAGCTTTTCTATCGGTGAATCAACTTCCTGTTCAATGTTTATACAAGCTGCATCCACCATCTTCCGAAATACAGTCTATACGTCTATACAATCTATAGCCTACGTCTATACATGGTCAACCTTTACATCGTTTATACTATCTAATATACTAAACAAGGATAGTGAGGGTACTGGCATTGGTACTGGCTGTGATGGTGATTGTACCCCTCCAACTTTGGGTGTGAATGAAAGAGGACAACGTCTGGTTGAAGATGGATTTACCTATAATGGTCAAACTACTGACTCTGAATTATTTTACACACCATTCCCATTAATCAC
The DNA here is from genome assembly GCA_010016025.2 of Alatinidae sp. Z8VKAUB7J3. Lineage (NCBI taxonomy): Eukaryota > Metazoa > Cnidaria > Cubozoa > Carybdeida > Alatinidae > Alatinidae sp. Z8VKAUB7J3. The sequence goes on along the minus strand of JAAAKM020721499.1, from coordinate 180,974,066 downwards.
AACTACTGTTGGTGAAGAGAACGTAGGTGTTTTCAAAATTTATGATAATAAAGGTGTAGATCGAATTTCTCATTTTGAATTAGTGTTTGGACTGCGAAGGGGCATATAAGGTTTATATAAAAAGGGTGATCGTTTAAACTTCGGAGGGGGCTCATTGGATTATTAATCGGAAGTTTTAGTGCCCTATTCGAGATTCAGAGTGATCGAAGGGTGGATACCTCCTCCCGAAACACCTCGTATTTATCGAAATGCGTGTGATAGAAATTTTGAAATGGCCGTTTGTTGTTGTAGAAACTTCGAAAACATCTCATACGATTAGAAATTGAAAGAGCCAGTGCCGTTTTTAGTAGTCGAATATTAAAACTCACCCGCTACGAGAGTATAAGAGAAAAAGAAGTTTCTGAATTCTCAGGCCGAGGGATGGTAAAAACGGAAGACGGCAATGAGATAAGTTTTGACATATCACAAACTTTAAGCCGTGAATTTTCAACTGAGCGCTATATGTCACTTGAGATAACACAGTCTCAACTCGTTGATCCGCTAGCGCTAAATTTTGATGGTAACGTCCAATTAAACAACAATAGTTTCGCGTTTGACCTTGATGCTGATGCAAAAATTGTAGATAGCGAAATGTTTTGAAAATAACAAATTTAAAAAAATTAGCTATTAGGATGCATAGATATAATGTTGGGTATCTTTTATTTTTTAGTGGTCAATTTTTAACAAAATTTTGAATAATATTGACGGCTGACGGTTCAACAAATTACAGTCTTGCCATTCTGTCTCCTAATGCTATAGATTGTTATTTCTTTCTGGATAAATTTCTATACAAGAGCTGCTTTTGTCTAGAATTGCTGAGCAATTTCAGCGCGGTCAAGCGTGGGGCGCGAACTACGGCGGAAGGGCAGCGCATCGAATGGTCCACTCTTTACCTCGCCTCGGATCTTTTCGGCGCCGCGACCCCGTTCCTGATAGACTGGGGCGATACGGCCAAGCACCCCTCCGCGACGGCGCCACCGGCCGGTCAGATGATAGGGCTGGAGATTGCTTTGCCCAATCCGGAGGGGCTGCGGTCTCTAGCGGAAGCCGTTGGGTTCGGGCCCAAGGTGACGATCCGCACAGGAAATTCTTAAATGCCGATCGAAACTAATTCGCGCATTGCGACTTGAGTGTGGCTACAGCGACCCACACGTGTCATTGCCCGACATGGCGCGACGGATCAAGCACTCCGAGGAATTGATACAGCTCGTCCTCGATATCGAATTTAATCGCGACTTCGACGAGTTCGTAGAAAAATGCAGGATAGACTGCGCCCGGGAAATGATCAGTCAGCAGGTGCTCGCGGGGCATATCTCAACGGATCTGGATGTGGACAAGCCTAAATTAGTCTTAACAGTAAGTTTGGAAAATAGCCTGACCCCACCCCCCCACACAAAAAAAAACTTGCATCGGATCGAAACATAAAGTACACCATTGGAATTACCAGGGCTGAAAACCCCAATTAGTAAACTTTCAGTTCCCAGGCTTGGACAACAAGGAAAACAGCTTTTTTGCATGGGTCACTCTGATGTGTCCAATTTTTTCTTTCCTTTTTTTCTCCACTCCTAGCAGGATACTGGAAAATCATAGAGAGCCATATGTTTCCTTGGACAAACCGTACCTCATCTCCCCAACAAACTCGCTGTAAGTCAGTCTAGCATTGACTTAGTGAAAATATGATAATCAAAGATTTAAAATTTTCTGCAAAATTTCTGACACTTTATTAGTTATTCTTTTTCTGGAATGAAAATTGCTTTGGCATAACAACAATAATATCAAAGGCTGGAATCTTCGCAAAAATATGCACTTACAATTTAAATCTCTTACAACATTTCACACTTAAGTAAATGACCGAGTACGCATGACGAAAGACACGTGACCAGTGAGATTTCACGTCGTTCTGTGCGTCACCGAAGTAGATGAATGTGAACGGCTCCGCATTGTCGGAGGCCGTTCGAAAGTGCGTCCATCCCGTCCAGTTCACACCATCGCCAACACGATAGAAGTACAGGGTATTCGGTGAGAGATTTGTCAGGTTGACGGCATGGTAGTGAACCAGGGAAAAATCCCCCTGATGTGGTGTTGTCATCGCCTGTGTGCGGACGGCCAAAGAACTTCCCTGTTTTCAACACATGTTGGAACCAAATTCGACACATGTCGAAATATTTGAGAAATACTGGCGGGCAGATTCTGGTGTATTTGACATGCCTATTCTTTTTACTATATTTCTTTGTTTTTCTTCAACTTTGTTTAATGTGTAAAAGTATAAAACACTATTCAAATAGTAGAAGCAAAAAACTGAAAAAATTGTCTCAGGTGAAGGATCAAAATTGGATAATTGTATGGAGTGTAATTGTTTGACCATTGGCACGCAAAGATGACGGTCGCATCCTTGGTTATGATTTCTGGGACATGGATCCGCGTCCCTACGATATCGAAACCTCCAGGTCACCGTATTTTCCCATCCGCCACGGAACCAGTGTCGCGAGTATTCTGCTTCGGGAAGCGCCGATGACGCGCTTGATCCCGTATCGTTATCCCAGGCCGGACATGCGGCGCATGGGCGAGATCGTCTCCAATGCGGCACAAAACGGCGCAAGGATCGTAATGATGCCGCTCCTTTTGCGATCGCCCCTTCGAGTGCCATTTGTGGTGATAGCGTTCTGGCCTGACTTGGGGTGGGAGAAGAGCCCGTCTTATAGTCGAGCACGTTTATTCGGCCATCAGCCAGAATATCGATGCGGTCAGCGCGCGCGTGCAGGCGGAACGTGTCGCCTGCTAAATAGAGGCTGCCGTCAATTTCCTTGAAGATTTTTTCTATCGGGATTTTGTCGGCATAAGTGCTTTCCCACTCGACGAACTGTTTGGCAATTTCGCAAGCGCAGGCTGTCCGCTTGGCCCGCGCCTGTTGCAGCCCTGCCGGCGCCTGAAGCTGGCGCTATGCCCTCCTAGGGGCTAGATATAATCAAACAGAGGCAATCAGGGGCCCGGGCCAGGGGCCGGACAGAGACCGGGCCGGAACCGGGCCAGGGAGCGGGGCAGAGGCAATGCAGATAGAAGAAACCGGACTGCCGGGGCTGAAAGTGCTGACGCCTGCCCGCTTTGGCGATGCCCGCGTCTTTTTCAGCGAAGCCAGTTTTACTAGACTTAATAGAGCGAATTGACCTTTGTAAGGGTCAAAAAGCGCTAATAATCCGCTGTTTATTAAAGAAATTTCAAAATCAGCGGATGAATATAAAGAACAACATGGTTTACCTATTATGGCTGAAGCAGAAAGACAAAAAGATGTAGGATTCGAACAGGATATCTTTAGCGATGTCAGCGATTACAACAGTTCACCTGAATTCAGTCTGGAAGAAGATAACGAATCGGAAGAACCAGAGTTTAGACACGCCGCTGACGCGCATGCTGGAAGAAACCGAACGGCATCTTGGTCAGCAAGCGTTGTTCGCAGCCTTGCTTCTCTTGGTTCTGGTGTGCGGCATGATCATCGCGGCTGCGCGTCTTACACGCCACTTGTCCAGCTTGGCGGATTCCGCGCGTCGCTTCGGCCAAGGTGATTTTGATACCCGGATCGTTTCGGAAGGCACTGCGGAAGTCCGTCAGCTGGCGACGAGCTTGGAGGCCGCGCGAAGACAAATCCGCCTTCTAGATCTCCTTGATCGAGAAGGATGCTTCCTAATTCGTGTATGCCTTTGGCAACCTCGGGGTGATCCTTACCATCATAAAGCTCTGTTTCGATCTCAAGGGATTTTTCTATAGCTTGTCTAGCGTCGTTTAAGCGCCCGAGCTCATGCATCACGACACCTAGGTGATAATATTCTCCAGCTACAACTGGGTGCTTAGTCGTCTCGTAAATTTTGATTGCAAGTTCAATGCTTTTCACAAAGTAGGAATGAACTCCATGCTTCGGACCTCAGGACAGGCCACCATGCAACCTATCGCGCTGCCACTTCTGCTCACTTGTTTCACGGTCCTGGGTTCTGCCGGGGCACAGGAGCCACCTGCGCCACACATCGACAAGCTCGATCCGGAAATGGCGGCACGCAAGCGCGCTGATGATGGACTGTCCTGGCACGATGTGACCACCTGGGGCGCCGAGGGGCGCATCCTCCCCGACGAAGAACGCAAGCGATGGTTCGACCGCCTTCCTGCCACCTACCGTTGAGCTCCAGCCCACTGCGGCCATCAGGCTGCGCGAAAAACCCGAGAAAAGGATAAGACCATGAGCGTTGCTGACATCGTCCAAACCATGCAATCCAAGTTCAACGCCAGCGCCGCTGCGGGCCTGGATCTGGTATTCCAGTTCAACATCGAAGATGGCGAGAACTACGCGCTGATCGTCAAGGATGGCACCTGCGCCATCGAACAAGGCGACAACCCGAACGCCAACGTGACCCTGATCATGGACGGAACAATTATTTCACTTGAAGTGACTCCTAGTGTTTTCTTCTTCTTCTTTTTTGTGGCTTAGGATTTTTCTTCGACTCTTTTTTCCTTTTTTTCCTCTTATATAGATTTTTTAAAATAGACAAAATTATATTGCATGGTTTATGACTTCCTTTACACTTATTTTTTTATTTTTGTTCTTTTTTTCTCTTGCATATACTTTTGTTGCAACTGGGAAAACAATATACGGTGCCGAAAGCCATCACCAAGCGTTTGGAATGCAGTTTTTAGTAGCAGTGGGTGCCAAATTAAAAAATAGAAAGGTAGGCAAAAATCAGCCGAAATTTCGCAGTAACCTAAAGAAAGTTCTGAGAAAATTGGTGTTTTCGGGTATGGAAAGACCTGAAATGCGCTTAGGGGACAGTTTTTCATTTTATTTTAGTGTCTTTGATGCTTGAAGGCATTTTGAGTTATAAATATCTTCGGACAAAATCAGTAAGCTTGGACTATGTCTTATGAACAGTTAAAACTAATACTGCCACAAATCACTATCAATAAATAAATGAAACTAAAAACGAACAGAAATTATAATAAATAGCCGAGTCAAACTCAAAACGAGCAAAAATTAACATAAATAGGGCTGATAAATCATATGCCTTCTCAAGACTAGGATACAATTTGCGCTGTACCGAAAAAAAACCCAACAAATGACTGTAGATTGTCAGTTAAATTGACATGAAATCTCTTCTATAAGGTTTTGATAATTTTTCATTTATGAAAGTAAGAAAGACTTACACATACTACCATTATTAATAAGCAGAGGAAAATTTTCACAGGGACTTCCACAGGGTGAATGTTCCCAAAGTGATGAATTTTGAAGTTTTTTTGACATGAATGAGGAGTTTTTTCCAGCCTTTTCTTATGGTTTGATTTATTTAGCTTTTTATATATGCATATCCACACTGGCGTCGTTTGGGATTGTGGGAGGGGAGTTACTCCTAAGAATTTGGGTAAAAAATTATTTTATAGCACATGACCCTTGACCCAATTGCTTTGGGTCAATAAGTTCTTCAATTTTCGATTTAAGCCAATCAGTCAGAAAGCTCTCATATAATTTCGATAAAACTGGACGAAAAAATCGTCCAGAAAACGGACGATTTGCCCCTCCTCCCCCACACCACCAACTGTGCTTGCCCATGAATAGCTAAATTATTTAGTGGAAGGTCATCTGCCCCCGGCGTTTACCCTCCAAAAGTACACCCCCCCCTCAGTGGAAAATACCCCCGGTAAATACTCCCCCAGGCCTTGGCACGCACATTTGACCTTGGCGACAAACGTCAACACAAACCCTTACGCGTCTTTTGATGGCGTTGTGACGTCATACGAGCACTGATGATGATGGTGTGACGTAATTGCAACAACTTTGTCTCCTCGTCCATGGTTTGGACACGGAGAGGAGGAACAGTATTGGTGGTGGGATGAAGGTACTACCCGGAGTAGGCAATAGGCAAATCACCAGATATGGATCAAGGGTAGATCTTCATCATTCTTTACGTGAGATCAGCATCATGGGAATGCCGATGAACTGCCACACCGAAATCAGGCCAAGGGTGGTGAGCGCGTATTCGGGCTTTCCGAGCCAGGGTGAAAAAAGGCTTTTGAGGCCGACGAAGTCGAGCAGTTCGGGCGCGATGCCCCATAGCGGGCTGAGGATCAGTTTCCAGGCAAAGCCGACAATGACGAAGGACAGGACAGTCGGGACGAAAATTGCCGTTCGGTAAAATGCGGAAAAACGCAGGCGTGGGCTCGATAGCAAATGAAATTCTAAAAAAGTAGACATATTAGTTAACTAAGTTTTGTTAAATCAAACACAACTCTGATCAGTTGTCTTAGACTTGTTGAGATTGTTATCAAAGTTCTCTTTTCAATGTTTTATTTAGCAATGAGCTGTATCAAGCAAAAATGTCTGATTCTCCATATTCTCCAAAAGTCTGAGCAGAATTTAATAAAATCCTTGATGTAAGATCTTAAAACATTGATAAATAACAAACGGGCTTATTCTGAAATAGCCATCCGCGTACAGGTGCGGCACGACACGCCGATCGGCACGATCCGCTCGGGCTGGTCCAGGTTGATCCCGTCGGCATAGACGAGCTTCGAGGCGTGTGCCATGTCGCAGCCCAGCCCGATGGACAGGTGGCTGCGCGGCTGGCCGTAGCCGCCATTGGCCTTAAGCACGGTCCGGGCGATACAGAAGAACGTCGCCCCGTCGGGCATCTGGGATATCTGCACGTTAATCGTGCCGGGCTGCAGGAAGGCGGCATAGCATTGCTGTCACGATTGCCGTATCACCTGAATGTACCCTCGGGATGCACACTGCTCAGGTGCGAACGAAATCCGGCATTTCAGACTATCGCACGTTCTACGTCGGAGCCCTGCCGGTCGTCCAGGAAGCAGAACCGAATACGGAGTTCGGGCAGGCACAGAAAATTGAAATCAATTCCACCATGCAGGGTGTCGTGACATCGGAAGATGTTGATTACTTCGCCGTCACCTGCACGAAAGGACAGCGGCTGTCTGTCCCAATCTAAGCGTTTTCCATGATTTTAGGTTCCCCCACCCCAAACTCCCCCCAATGTCACGAGATCCGGTCGGGATTTAAATAAGAGCTCTGAGACACGATATCCTTCTAAATTTCAAATTTCATTGAGATCCAATCACCCGTTCGTAAGTTGAAGATACCTCATTTTTCCTAATTTTTCAGAATATCCCCCCCCAACTACCCCAAAGAGAGCGCATCCGTTCCGGTTATGTCAATCATGTATCAAGGACTTCTGCAGTGTGTAACTTTTGGGAAACTCTTTTTTGTGTAACAATTTAGAGGAGACATAACACAAAGAAAGCGTGCCGAGGAATCACAAGAACAACGTGAAAACAGGCTTGGGGCTAAAAGAGACAATGCCAAAAGAAAGCGTGCTAACGCATGTGACTTAACCTACCATCGGAGACCTAATTCTACCATCGGAGACTTAATGAAAAATAAATTACATATAATCAAACAGTTCGTGGTAACGAACTGTAGTAAGGAGCGACCGCCAGCGTGGCATGCCGCTGCCAGATCGCCTCCATCCCCTCGTCCTTCATCATGTCGAGCGCGACGCGCAGGCCATAGAGGTGATGGGTCGGCGCGGTGCCGCCGAAATACTGGTAATACATCTCGGGCCGGGCGCGCGGCGTCCAGTCCCAATAGCGCGACACCCGGTCGGGGCGATGCGCGGCGGCCTTGGGCGAAAAGAACACAAAGCCCATGCCCGGCGGCACCATCAACCCCTTTTGCGAGCCGGCGACCAAGGGGTTATGCATTTTTTTTTTTTTTTTTTATGTATTTGAATTTTGTAACTTTGAGAGGCAGCTAGCACTATTTTCTGTTCGTTTTATTTTTCTGCATCTTGCCGCAATTATCCATATTTATTTTATATACAGTTGTACAAAATGATGTTTTTTAACATTAGAAAAAACTTCAGCCTCAAAATCCTTATTCTGTCTTTTAGATGCCCTATTTTCAATCAAGTGCTAGTTTCCCTAGTATTCATAGGAATAGGGTTGTGACGAGGTCAAAGTTGTCACGGGGCACGAATCAAACAAGATTCGCAAAGCGTTGGGTGGACTGGAATTTGCCGAGGTTGAAAACCCGGATTTTGCTGAAGGATTATCGACTTCAGTTGCTGCTGGCATTGGTTCGTTGGGCAAAAATATTACGCATGCTGCTGTAATGCTTGGAGATATGCCGTTTATAACCACTGATAATCTGAAAATGCTGATTGCAAAATGCAAAGAAAATCCGGACAGCATAATCATGGCAGAAAGATTTCGAAGAGACGAATTACTTTTTTGCCTTGTATACATAAGCACAACGTTTGCCCAAATAGAAATTAGTTTCACGTCGTGCATTGACGCCATCGAGTTTGAGTAAGGCAGTATTCTCATGTTGGTTACGTTTTCCACGTCGAAAACCAGTGAATACGGCTTTGACATACAGACTAAAATTACAAATAGAATGGATTTCGACGAAGAGAAATTCGTCGTTTTTCATTCGAACTTACCGGCCTTTTTTGATATTGCGTATGCGAACTTTGTGGATGACATGACACGACAGCGCCTTATATGTACAAAAGAGGCGGCGATCTGCTTACGATGTCTTTTCCACCAAACTTCTGGTTCCGTAACGTCATGATGGAGTCGCGCCAAATCAATTTGCCCATGCGAGGACTTATCTTTTCCGTTCGCATATCGTAGCGAATCCTTCATTCTTTCATCCCTCGAACAGGCTGCGTTTTCCCGTCTTTACCTCCAACTTATGGCTTGTGCGTTAAACCCGCGCATAATAGGGAAGATCACCCACCAGCAGCACCAGCCGGTGGCCCATCTCGGCGGCAAGACGCAGGCTCTCCTTCATCAGCGCAAGGCCTGCCCCCTTGCCCTGCACTTCCGGGGCCACCGCCAGCGGGCCGAGCAGCAGCGCCGCATCCATCTGTGATGAGGCGTTGGGGCCGATCACCACCGGCCAGTAGCGGATGCTGCCGATGATGGTGGTGTCCCCCTCACGCATTGCGACCAGCGACAGGGCATCGGGTAGGTCATTGATCTAACGCCTGCCGACATTCCACACTCCGTAAGTCAGACTCTTACTTCGATGATACGGCTTGGTCGCCGCTATTCTGAACCTCTTTGACACCCGTCCAAGGATTGATTAAGTCTCTCTGTATCCATTTGGATACAGAAATTGGTGACCATAGATGAGTGAAGCCAAATCGGCGTCGCGGTCAAGCGGGGAAACGGCCTACGGCGCATTGTTGTCTTCCATTCGCGATGGCCTGTTCCGCCCAACCATCTAGCTACAGTACGAACTTGATACTGTAAGCTGATCCTGAGATATAGCTGTTTCGGCCTTTTAATAACTTGCATCCGCATAGCTTGTTTAAATATAGTTCACTATCCCCTTCAACATTCACTGAAAGTTTTACTCTAATACCCTTAGCTTCAGTAGTACTAGTAGTAAAAGTAGTAGTAGTAGTAGTAACATTTGTAGGAGTGTCGTAGTAGCAGTAGTAGTAGTAGCGTTAAAATTTATAGTATTATGCACAGGAAGCCCAGTGTTTGACCTCTTGATTATTTTGAAAAAATGACTATCTTTAAATTTGTTCTGATGTCTTTGATCAGAGGGTAGCTAAAAAGAGCATGGAAGCGTGGCTAGTTGCCTTTTGATTACTTTTGACTCTTAAAAAAGTGCACTGAAACTTTAAATTTCCAATTAAATGTCGCCTATATATTGCTCTGATGACTTCTAATTTGGTTTATGAAACAACAGTTCTATTGAAGAGGTTGTTGATTACAAATCAACCCTTCTAGAATATGAGCACGCTCTTCAGCCTTTCTTAATTCATATTTCGTTCTACGCACTACAACTTCGTGCCTGTGCTCAACAAAATGATGAATCATATCTTTCAGATTCAACATTTGCGGACGCCCTTTCACTAGTGCAATATTATTTACACTGAATGACGATTGTAAAGCTGTATACTTATAGAGTTTATTTAAAACTATATTTGGAATAGCATCACGCTTTAATACGTATACAATACGCATACCATTTCATGCATGGACGGTGGTCTTGGTCATGTGTCTCCTCCGTGAGGAGATCCGTAGCGACCCCCGGCGATGTGGCGCTTGTCTGATGCTCGTTGTTCGATGCCCAATCCTGCAAAGGTCACCCGGGTGTTCGGACGAACTGGCCAACGCCGGCACGAGGCTGGGCCGACGGATGTCGAATGAGGTGCGACCCGCCTGCGCTACCATGGTGTGATGCGGGGTACGGCTTCGGGTTGGGCGGCGGCCCTGATCGCGTTGGGGAAGGGCAGGGCGCCTATGCGGCGTTCGGCTTTGGACCGGGGAACCGATGGGACTGAGCGCGCAGGAATGGGCCATCGTGTCGCTGGCGGTGAAGGTCGCGCTGGTCGCTATCCTGTTTGCGCTGCCGTTGGCCTTTGCGGTTGCATGGTTGCTGGCGCGACGCGATTTCCGCGGCAAGAGCCTGGTTCAGGCGCTGGTGACTTTGCCGCTGGTGCTGCCGCCGGTGGTCACCGGGTATGGCCTGCTGGTGGCGTTCCACACCTACCCCCCTTCGCAAAAATAAATTATATAAAAAAAGGCCAAAGTTCATATTAACTGGTTGGCTCAAAATTTTACACTTAAGTCATTGAGCTAAAGAGCCGAATGCAGAAGGAAAAACAGAGTAACAATATTGGTTCCCCAAAACGCGCTTGACAAAGGGCCCAGAAACCTTTTCACGACCAGGAAAAGAGCCTTAAATCACATTCTTTACCATTTGCAATCATAAAATAGTCTAATATCTTCATTTTTTCAGTAGACAATGAAACAAAGCATAAAATATAAATATAATAAATGAAAAAAAATCCCTCCATGATTCAAACTATATATTACATAGAAAATAATTAAATGAAAATAAGTTTGTTAAATAGCAACATTTAAGAGTACAATGAAGAGACAAGTCAATAATACGCATCTACGCTTTTGGAATACGTCTCTACGTTTTCGGATAAGGAACAACATGTTTCTACGCTTTTGGAATTTTACCAATAGCTCATTCATTTTATCTATCCGAACTCAAATTTAGAGGATGAATTTAAAATTAAACGAGCTGATATGATTTTTATCAAAAGAAATTACGATATGAATGAAGGGAAGACACCTAAGAAAAAAAAATTAACAGTGACCACTAAGTCTAACTTCAAACTTATAGAAATTACCACAAATAAGCACGGAGTTGCCGCCCCTTAAAGCATGCAAAAGGCTAAACCGTCATTTGCGCTTTAATGAAAACTCAGTCTGTATTGAAATATTTCAGAATATTTCAGATCACACGAACTAGCCCTGATGGCAGGACAGCGTTCCGGCTCAGGGACTATTTCAGCGACCTGCTAAAGCCAAATTGAACGCGGCAATGCAGCTTTCGCAGTGCCGCCGTTCGAGCTTTGCACAGCATATCCGAAATCGAAGAACGGCCCTCGTGGTTATTCGGGACGATTGGGGACGTTCTGAACAGGCCCGCTTACTGGACAGCTATTCGCCGCAAAAGCATCCGCATAGGCCGGTTTCCGGGGGGCTCAGGCCAGCTTGGGAATCTCCGGCGGCTTGTTCGCATCGGCGAGAAAGTCGGCGCGACGAATCATTTGTTTGCTGATAGCAGGGGACTTGATGGCGCGTGTCTGGTCGAGCGAGACGCGCAGATCGAAGCTGAAGGTGGAGCCGAGGTCCAGTTCACTGACCAGCTTCAACTTGCTGCGATGCATCTCAACCATACGCTTGGCCAGTGGCAGGCCAAGGCCGATACCGGTCGCGTTCATCTGTTTGGATGGCAGTTTTTCGAAAGTAGAGTTGTGAGAAAGAGTCACACTTTAGTGTAAAGAGCGGAGCGTGAAGGAGGACACAGCTCCTTTCAGATACAGAATAATTTTTGTTCGTTTTAAGTTTCAATGTCGCTCCTTCCTTTCAGTTACAAACAAAAAAAACAACTTGTTTCTCTTATTTAATCAAAAGAAAGATCACGGATGCGTGTTTATTTGTTGTTTAACATTAAAACTGAAGACAAACAGAAATTATTACATATATGAGAGGGTTGTACATTATTGCCAAATCACTTAAAGAATTTACTTATCTGCCTAGTTGGATATATATCAAAAGGGCTAGGACAAAGTGCTATCTACCTAGATTGATATTAGTACTGGTTTGCATGAAAAATTTAATTATTTTGAAGCCATCTTGAATGATCAGAGGGAAAGGACTGTAGGTTATGACATGTGACTGTTGTTTACATATAGTACTCATAATTGGGAAGCACACAGAGATTTTTTGGGGTGGAGTGGGGAATTTTTACATGGCGTTTTCTTCGTACGTTTGTTTGGTTCCCAGCTGTCGTTCCACCAACTCCGTGACTACCTCGTGAACGTCCCTACACCCCAACAAACCAGAAATGAGGTTTGTGCGACACTGAGCCAAGAACGTGAACCGCGTGGCGCACCCAAGATGAAGCAAAAAGAAGGAAAGAGAAGCAACCGTGCCCGACCAGAAAGCAAGTCCGTGCGAAAGCTTGCGTGTGTGGACGTGCTGAATAGCGCTCAGACTGGAATGTCCCAGATCGAACCAATACTCCTACAAGATCGGGATGGGAATCATCCGTACGGAAATTAAAAGTTCTAGTGCCTTTTTAAATTGACCGAAAGGATTGAAATGCAACTAGTCCTCCTTCCACACCCCTTTTCTCCCGAATATATTCGATCCAAATTTTGCAGAAAGGGCTGTAAGTTACACAATTTGTCTGTTTACAAATGGTATTCGTTATTGGGAAATATACGGAAACTTTTTGGCGGGGATTTTCTGCCGGGGGAGAGGGAGAGTTGTGACGAAATTGCGCAAAATGTTCATTAATTACAATTTTTGTTATTGAACTTTGGCAAAACCAAGAGTTAAACTGAACAAGAATCTCATCCGAAATATCGAAATCGACATATCAATTATCCAATATCAAAAGTAACAATATCAGTCAATCGATATATCATTTAATCTAATTATCGCCCAACACTAGCCCTGACAGGTGTTTAGGGGTTATGTCAGAAAGTTCAAGTCTCAAAGATTAAAATCATTACTAGAACATTTTGGGTAAAGGCGAAACAATACTAAACATAATGTGTGTTAAAGACATTTATTCTAAATGCTGAACAAGACTAAGAATGATGAATGATAGACTTATTTTTTACTAAAAGCTAAAAAGAGCAAAAAATTATTTTTTTTACTCACAAAAACATGTAAAATAGAATTTTTTTTTTCCAATTGCAGGGCATTTGAACGAGTTATTTTTTCTTTTGATTGATTTTCATAGTGCATTGGCTTTATCGAGTTTACCATAAAGCTGGAAAATATTGTACGAGCCACACCAAGCCGCCACTATCGAGAGAGAATATCTTCCCCTCTTACTATCTTCTGGAAAGTGGTTAGGAGAGCTGATTGGCCGAAAAAAGTCCGGAAAGCTTTTTCCTGTAGAAGTGTCACTAACCTTGATTAAAGATCCACAGGGCCAATCCACAGGGCTTCTTTGTAATTGTCGAGATATTACCGATCGGAAAAATACAGAACAGGCGCTTCATGACACCATGGAACGATTCAGATCGTCAACGAAACCGCGAACCGGCTGGAAACAACCTCGGCGTTGTGTTCGTAACGAGGAAAACGTCATGGACTTCCAGTCGATACTCATTACCGGGGGAGCCGGGTTCGTCGGATCGAACCTCACCGTGCTGTTTCGCGAGCGATTCCCCGGCGTCCGTGTGACCGCGCTCGATAATCTCAAACGTCGGGGCAGCGAACTGAACTTGCCGCGGCTGCGTGAAGCCGGCGTGACGTTCCTACACGGCGACATCGATTTGATTCTACCCCTATTAACACCCAACAAGACACGAGTTTTGGTTATCATGAATGGATTGATCGAAGAAGATTTGATTACCATGATGAAACAGAAAACTGGCCAACCTGTTAATGATGGACGTCCCTTACACTGTTGTAAGGCATTGTATGGTGGTATGGCATTATTGTGTTCGAATCGGATCGCACCGGGACACGTTGATCATTCCTACGCTGGCTTGTTATCAGCTGGTGTGGCTTGTACCAATACTCACCAAGGAACCCGAGGGCTGCTGGCGACGATCGCCTCTGAGGCGTCCAGCCGCACGGCGCGCTGCGCTTGGGCCGGCGGACAGTCGGCGCAGAAAGGCTTCGAGGTGCAACCGAGGGCGGGCCCCGCGCTCCCCTCCTTGAAGCCGATCGACTGGCGCATCTTGAAATCCGCTTTCGGTGAGGCCACGACAACGAACGCCACCTGCCCGCGGTCCGCGCCCCACACCAGTCGCAGGCCCTTGCGAACTCGTGTGTAGACCGTAGTGCATCACCAGATTCCAGTACGTCATTACGACGGCCTTGCCACCTGCGGCCGACACCTTCTCGACGACGGTGAACACATCGCGCACCCGCGCTCCTGCACGTAAGGCTGTGTCGGCTGCGGCTTGGATCGTCGGGCCGTCCATCACGGGGTCCGAGTAGGGAATTCCGACCTCGACGATGTCGCATCCGTTCGCGACCATCGTCTCGAACACCTCGATGGACTTGGGGACGGTCGGGAACCCCGCAGGGAGCTCGTCAAAGTCGTCACCATCGCCGCCCGCCACGTCGTCGCCTGCCGCCCGCACCCGGTACAGTCGCTCGATCTCCTGCGCCTGCTCGGCCAGCTGCACGGTGAAGGCCTCGATCTGTCTGGCCTGCGAGCGCACCTTGGCCTGCAGCCGCTTCAGTTCGCCCTCATCCGCGCCACCACCATCACCACTCGTCGTCCTCCTCCTCGCCCCCGCCGCCACCAAAGTCGCCCTGTGCAGCTCCTCTCGCGCGGCGGCCAGTAAAATTACTATAAAATAAAAACTCAATAAGTAAAATTACTAAAATACAATAAAATTGGGTAAAACAGGGTACTCGGTCAGGAATATAGGGTAAAAGTTTTTGTTTTAGAGTTGTCCTGTAGCTAAAAGACCAGTTGAAATTTTTCCTTTTTGTCTGTCGTTTTATCAGCTTTTAATTAAAAATTTTAATGATTTCAATTTTCCTCCGCTTGGAAAAGGTAGTGCCCCTTCTCTGGAGTTTCATCAATTTAATCCCCACTCCAGTTCGCGCTGCTCGAGGCGTGGCGAGGCGACCGGTGGGATGCGTTCGTCGTCGGCGACCCGCACCAGTCGATCTACGGGTGGAACGGCGCCGACCCGACGCTCCTCGACCGGCTCGGCGAGCGATGGCCTGCACTCGAGACGATCCATCTCGACCGCACCCACCGGTCGACGCCGCAGGTGACCGCCGCGGCCGCCGACGTGATCCGAGCGGCCGGTCTCCCCGACCG
Source organism: Alatinidae sp. Z8VKAUB7J3 (assembly GCA_010016025.2). Taxonomy (NCBI): domain Eukaryota; kingdom Metazoa; phylum Cnidaria; class Cubozoa; order Carybdeida; family Alatinidae; species Alatinidae sp. Z8VKAUB7J3. Next base: position 180,958,627 of record JAAAKM020721499.1, on the reverse strand, counting down.
CCATCCCCGGTCGACCGGACCACCACCGCTCCGACCGGCGGTGCTCCCGGCCCCATCGGCATCCCGAGAACGAATTTGATTTCGGAAACCGTATCGATGTCCACGCCCAGATTTTCTTGAGACCAGGCCCGGGCAACCTCGGTCGGGGCGAGTTCCAAAGCGGGCGAATTGATCAGCTGAGCGATTTTGACACGAGCCGACACGATCGACAGCGACGGCACATATTGATTGGCCGATTCGTCGAGCGGAGATGAGGAATCTTGCGCGATGGCAGGATGGATCTTTTCTTTGTGAGAAAAACATCAATTATTCTTCCAATTGTTTTTTTTTTGGAAAGCCACGTTTATTTTGTGTTTCCAAAATCTGGAAATTATTTTCTTAATGAACGAAAAAAATCAGAAAAAATATCGAGATTCCAGATCAATATTTAGGACATCTGAGATCCCCCCCCCCGAAAAAAAGGAAAATTGGTGTCTAAAATGCACATTTTTTCTCTTTCTACCCCTTCTCCTACCTACAGATCAATAATCCAAAGTCCTCCTCGTCGTTGTCCTCGCCCTCAGGACCCGGTTCGACGTCGTCTCCGAGGCCGTGCTGGGTCAGGGTCATGGCAATGGCGTCGTCAGCGGGAAGGGCTTGCACCCGCCCGTCCCGCGCCTCGTAGGGGACCAGCTGTCCGGTGCTGAGAACCGCGAGGCCTTCGCCGTTGGCGTTGGTCTCCAGGCGCACGTTGCGCAGCCGGTGACCGGGAGGGGCGGAGAAGCCCCAGTGGCCGTCGGTGGACTCACGGCGTGCGCAGGTCGTTCATCGACGTGCCGGGCAGAGCGTCTTCGGCAGTCCGCGCGGCAACGCGGACCGGTGCCGCGCTGGCGAGCTGCACTTCGGCCTGCGCCGGCAAGAGCGCGGCCGAGACCCCGACAACGATCGACGCGAGCCCGGTGGCGGAGGGATGCAGGGGCATGGTCGGACAATGTATCGCACCACACCGAGCAGGGAGAGGTGCCGCGGACCGGGGGCACTGCTTTGTCTGTAATAGTGCTGTCAAATATCGTGTCCGTGGATCGGGGCAGACCCGGCCGTGATCACTTAGAATGCCGGAAATTGAGCAAATGGACGTTAGTGCAGAAATTCTGCGCCGACCTCCCCCGGCATACTCGGGAATGCGCATCGGCCTGCTCGGTGGCTCCTTCGATCCCCCCCATGACGGGCATAGGCATATCAGTCTGGTTGCACTGAAACGCCTCCAGCTTGACCGCCTGTGGTGGCTTGTAACGCCGGGCAACCCATTGAAATCCCCCGAAGCTGATCTGCGCTTGAGTCCCGGTGAGCTGTTCATGGATGGTGTTGCCTCCGAACTTAAAAGCAGCTTCATCCAGTTGGCGCTCGACACGCAACGCAAAACGCTTGATTTTCGACCGTCGGAACTGAACATCGGCGCGTCTACCTACAATTTCAACGGCGCAATCATCGACCTGGAGAACCTCCCAGGGCAGACCGAGAGTGGGTTCGGTCTGGATTTGCTCGTGGACAACGCGACAGTTGCACCGGGAGATTCACCGTTTCGTCGAGACACCGCGCCACCCCACCGGCCAGCTGCGCCGCCCGGAACATCGCGCCATAGACCTGCAGCCCGTCTCTGGGCAAAGACGTCGCTGCTGACGCGATCACGGGTGCATTGTCGAACGAAAGCGTATCCCGTGGCTCGCGCGCGATGTTGCAGTCTTCCGCAACCATCGATGAGTCGAGCCCGACAAGAGCTATCTGCCCGCCCGCCAAAACGACGGCGTGACCGGCCTGCCGTCCCCAGGGCAATTCTGTTGTTAGGACAGAATTGTGGAAATACTAAAAATATTCGGATCTTCATTAAAACTAATTAACAAGAAGACCAAATTACTGCAAAGTGCCACTTTCTGTACCATTGTGTTCTACAAAACGACAATGTTGTCCCTAAAAGCGTCAAAATGTGTTCTGGCGTAGCCATTCGATTTTCAAGTACCAAAGAGCCTTTTTAAGATGTCTCAAGATTACAGCAACATATTGTCCTAGGCAGTTAAACGAAATTTATCAGGGTCCCCAGGAGCACGCCGGTGCGGGTCAGGGACTGCAGCAGGTCCGGGTCCTTGGCGAGGCCGAAGTCCGTGAGCCGGGGGCGCCCGCCGTGGCGGGTGTCGAGGATGATGTTCTCCGCCTTGAGGTCGCGGTGCACGACGCCGGCGGCGTGGCAGGCCGCGAGGATGCGCCCGACCTCGGCGCACAGCTCCAGCGCTTCGTCGACGGTCATCCGCCCGCGGTCCAGGCGTTGGCGCAGGATCTCGCCCGGGCAATGGTTGGAACAATTTTAGAAAAATAATTTGTGAAGTTGCTGATTGTGTCTTAGGGAAGAAAGTTGAGACTGCTTAGGAGAATTGATGAAAAAGCTATGTTTAACTGAGAGGAGAAGGGCTTTGTACATGAATTATCTGAGTTATATATTATTTGAAAACAAAAGAATGTAAAGGAAGCGGAGAAAGTATTAAAATATGAAGTAAGGAGCTGTGAGGCGAAGGCCAAGGATAAAATTACCGAACTTCTGGAAGATGCGCAAACTCTTCAATCGGCTGATTGTTAAACTTAATTACAACATCTCCGCTCTTAAGGCCGGCCTTTTCTGCGGGACTGTCAGGGCTTACTTCTGCAACCAATGCACCATTAGTGCCGTCAAGGCCAATACCCTCGGCTATTTCAGGTGTGATTTCCTGTATTATGACACCGAGCCACCCTCTTACCACTTTTCCGCTGTCCTTTAACTGGTTTATTACATTTGATGCTAAATTAATCGGTATTGCAAAGCCAATAAAATATTTCCCATAGAAATAAACAAAATATTGTCGTTGAATTTTATTCTGTAATTCTACAATGAAATTTATCGATCGTATTGTCATGTACATGCAGACATACTCAATGTTTTCGTATAGGTTTGTCCATCGGCATCCCATCGATACTATTTCGAAGAAGACAAACAAAAAAATGATTGTGATTTCGAGAAAATGATTTCGATTACGATCACAGCTGGCCACCAAGGAAAACTGCCTAATTTCGACCATACAATATCAATGTCAGGCTTAACATGATCTTTCTCATGATTTTTTATATTTCAAATATAATTCCCCAATTTCAGCAATGTTTCTCGTAAGCTACAAGTCTACCCCAGAATCTTACACCCCTTCCCAAATGAACTATTGTGAACGTAATTTTCTGTCGTCCAAATGTTTAAGGGATTGTGAGAAACATTCAGGGTTTCTTAAATAAGAAAGACAATTTTAGGATATGAACAACAACAAAAAATGCAAGACTGGCAACACTTTTCCCAGGCAATCGGCGATCACGCCCGACGAATGCAAACTGTCGGACCCGCCGCGTAAAATCGCCGCGTTGCCCGACTTCAAACACAGCCCGCCGGCATCCGCGGTCACATTCGGACGGGATTCGTAGATAATGCCGATCACCCCAAGTGGGACGCTGATCCGCGAGATCTGCAACCCGTTCGGACGGGTCCATTCATCGATCAAGCGGCCGACCGGATCGTCACGTTCGGCCACATCTTCAAGCCCGGCTGCCATTGCCATGTTCTCGGCAACCGTCAATGTCGGGATGACGGACTGTTCCTGAAAAACCATGGCAACGCCATGATCGAACGCCGCTCGCGGGTCTTTGAAAACCTGCTCCCGGCCATTAACCAGCAGTTGGCCTTCATCGAGACGGTAGATGCCTGTCAGCACCTTCAGCAAGGTCGACTTACCGGCCCCGTTTTCCCCGATCAGGCCGACGACTTCGTTGCGGTTGACCTGAATGTCGACGCCATTGAGCGCACGAACGCCAGATGACACGTGGATTTGATTCCGTATTTGAACGTGCAGTCTCATCAATCAAGCGGCAGTTGAGGACAACAGTATTCCATAGCTACCGATGAAAATCGAAGATCGGAGACTGTATATCGGCACTGCACCTGGAAGATCCTTATGAACCCCACCGCGTCGTGTCGGCACTTCGCATTTGAGGACAGTTTATATGGTATACAATTGGCTTATTGCAGTGTTTGTTGTTGTAACCGCAGTTGTTGCCTACCTGTTGGTCGAAGATAAGTCTGCAAACTAAGATTAGAATATTGAAAGGTACGGTGATGACAGGGGTCATTTATGGCTCTGAAACATGAGCGCTACAAAAAGCGGATGAAGATTTACTAGATGTTTTCCATAGAAATTGCCTACGGATTGCTCGGGGTACCCGACTGACTGGCTCTATTTCAAACGCAAAGAGCGGGCTAGAGATGGCTAGGGCACGTTCTGCGGATGAAGGATAACAGATTGCCGATGATTGTCCTTTTCGATCAACATAAATGACGATGTTGTAGTCCGAGTGTGCGCTACTATGAGTTACAGTACGATATATAGATATATTCTCGAGATTCCACTTTTCGAGTACAACAGTAACTGTACTTTTTGTCGGTCAGACATTTCTACCCCAAAACACACAAAACACACACACAAAATATATATATATTTTACGGTGTCTCATCAGAGAGAAGGTCGAAAAATTTCAAACACATGGTGACGGAAGAATTTCATTGCCGCTGTGAAGTCGAGCCAACCTTGCCCGAACGGTCAAGCCAGCGAGTATGTGTCCGGTTGATTTGTTTGTTATGCATCAGATGGAATCTCTGCAAATGCAACACCAGTAAATAGCTTGGCTTTGTCGAAACTACACACATTGCCCTTGACTACAGCTATTATCGCGTAACTCTTGCCTGCCATTGCATTAATCGAGAGTTTTCCCTGGGTTTCGGCGTCATCTAAATTGCAACCAACAACTAATTCATATTTGCCAGGAAGCACTTCAAAATCGCCGGGAAGAATAAAATCATCTCAGAATAAGGCAATTAGAAAATTTGGACCTAAGAATTCAAAGTCTGAGGCTATCACCAATAAAAAATCTACTGCCCTTTTTCCAACAGGTGGTGCCTGACAAAGCAATTGACTCAAAATAAATTTATAAAGCTTTTGACGAATCAACTTATTAAGTCGAAGCTTTAAAATACTGGCCTAGCACAACTGTTCAATTTGTGACAACCGCGTACACATATTTATGGACGAAAGTACTACCAGTTTGCATAATATAAATAAGCGAGTAATACATATGACTTCTTTAGCGACCAATCTCCCAGAAAATAACGATCTTTTAGGTAAAATTAGCTGGCCATCCGCGAGAAAAATCCGTTTTGGATTGAGCGCAGCGGTCAACACATTATCGAATGCAAGAAAAAATACTTGGGACGCTATCCAAGCAGACATTAGAAAAAGAGGCGCAAAAAGATTCGCAGCCACTATTCTTGGTAATGCCGGAACAACAATGGCATTCAAAAGAATTAGACAGAATAATTTGTGAATGCCTTTGAATGGCTCACAGAGCTAGTAGTCAAATTTTTGCCCTTTTTTTAAAGCCAAAGCAACTTTCCTTCCCTCTTGCAAGAATAAAAATCAATTCCATGGAGGATAATCAGCCGTGTTCGAAGTCAAACAATGGATGGATTTCAAATTGAAGACTTTGAAGACTTCAAAGGACGACTTCAAAGGATGAAGACTTCAAAGGATGGATTTCAAATTGTTTGTAACGAAAGGAGAACTGGGGCAATCAACCCCCTACTGCAAGATTTTCACGCAATCTGACGAGATACAAACATAAGGGATGATGAAACTCCCTATCAAGATTGTAACCCTCCTTACCTTTCATAAGTTGAAGAAACATGAACGAACAGACCAAACGAGGCTACGCTCGACTATTACGAGATTTGGACAGGCTTGACTCCCAGGAACGCCTCAATGAAATGGTGGAGCGGGGATATGGAGCCGTACAAGATTTAGATCGCCTGATCAGCCGCGGCGGCTGAGAAACTGCCAGGCGGAGGCCATTCGATCGGCGCGGACAAACGGCCGCAGCCATGTTTCCACACATTTCCGCCGATATCCGAAACCAGCGGCCGTGCGCACCCATCGCTCGTAACCGGCAATCCACTGCAGCTGTGATTTCCAGAGTTTGCGGGCGAGCTGCCACTGCGATCGGCCACGTGGCCGAGCAAAAACCGGCAGATCATCGGGCCAGTGAATCGCCAGTGAGAGCGACTCGACCGGGCATAAACGGACGATTTGGGCAAATGCACGGTCGCTCGGTTTCCGATTCGGGTATTGATAAAGCCGCCGCTTTCTTCAATTTTTTTCCAGTCTGCGCCTGTATTCATTTCTAAGCCTAGCAAGAGGTAATCCTGCGGCCGTTTATTTTTTTCAGGCGCCTCCCGAGGCTCGAAATCTAAAGGCGTTTTCGCCATTTCTATTTGCAAAAAGGGCGGTATGCGTACGGATTGCGCGCCGCCTTGCCAAGAGAGGCCACGGCGGCGTGCCGGCGAGAATCGTGTTCACGTACCATGTCGCCCGAGGAGACAGGAGTTGTGCGGCATCTTCTTGCGGTTCGGTTTCGAGGGCTGCGGTGTCGTCGAGCTCACGCATCTGCCCCATGCCGGGGAAGGAGGTGTAGAGCGCAACCAGATCTTCCAGCGTCATCCCGATCCCGCCAAGGCCGATGGCGAGGCTCGGAGGTTTGTTGCGGGGCAGTTGCGGCGCCAATCCGGCCTGCTTGAACAGTGACCAAGTTTGTGCGTGAAGCTGATGAACTCATTTCTCAAATCAATGATCAAGAGATCATGTTGAGCCTAACCAAGGCGGCAAGCGGTTGGGTCGTTCGTGGCCGAGTCCTTCGGCGCCGCGGCATTGCGGCAGAAGAATACCTTGATGGTCAAGAGCTTGAAGCAACCAAGCGTGGCAACCCAATTGTCAGCTGTATCAAGAAAATTGAAACAGAAACACGGCGCCAGATCTAATCGGTGCTCGCTGGATACTACACCACAACCCATTACCCCTGTTTTTCTACATTAGAGATACTGGATGGCATTGGATTCTGAGCCAATTTGTTAAGAGCGGCAGTATAGGCGGTGGCCATAGATGACAGGTAGAAAGGCAAATTGACATTTAAAGTTGATGTTTAGTATTTAGTGTTTTGTGACTACTTACGAATGTTAGTACAATAAAACAACTAAGTGGGACCGCTTGTGACTGCCTGCGACAGTGACCACTTGCGACTAAGACAACTTGCAGCTGTGAAATAAAAAATTTCTTCAAAACTGAGAGGACTAAAAAAAAGGGGGTAATCATTACAAGAGTATTTAATTTATGATCAGTCTAATTAACCTATAAAAATGAAAAGACAATCGAGGCATATATTTGCATCCTCTATAGGTTATTTTTGTAGGCTAAGTGTGCAGCTAAATCTTCAGAAGCTGTAAAGTACGGGAATTATCATTGGTCAGCAGTTTTGATTTCCACGGGAGAGGAGGGGGATCCCACTATTGGCGTCACTGAACTCTAGCGTAAAGAGCGAGATATTGACGAGGGGGCGAACCCTCTCATATATTAAACATTAAATAAATTTTCTTTTCAGTCTTAATGTTGCTCCTTACTTTCAGTAGAAAAAGATTGTTTCTTTTATTTAATTCATTACATAAGATTGGGTTGGTCAATTCTATTTCACAGCAGACTATACGCACATAAAGACTAAAAAATTTTCTCAAGGCAATGTTTGATGAAGAGAAAATGGACCGCGATGACGATGATCAGTTCTTTCATTTCTCAGCCTCCATGCGGGTTTTTAGTTCTTCTCTCATTACCCTCCATGCTTCTGCAAGCGTCCATACTTTTGATGGGTTGCTAATATCTTCAGCTTCTTTACAAAGCTCATCCACAGCAACCAGCCAGCGGTTTCTTTCTTGCTCGACTTTGTCTACCGCAAATCTTTCAAACTCCTGTCTGACTGGTATTTCATGTTTATCATGCCTCATGCGGCTAACCTCATTTCAAGTAATTCTTTCATTAAATTTTATTTGAAGAAAAAACTTTGTAAAAAACTGTTATTTTTGAATCTTGGAATCGAGAATTGCCGGCAAAACTGTACAACCTTTCATGGTTGTAAACTCGGCTTAGCTCTTTCAACCGAGCTTTTTTATTTAGATGCGGGTAATCCCTGCAGAGGGGGAGGGGGAATTCCAACAGTACACTTTACACGTAGCTTGTGTCATGGGGATAGTTTACCTCCAGTTACAGTAATGCTGACTAAGTAAAGGGAGATGTACCGGCAAGAACCGAACATTCCGGTCGTGCTGATCGACACCGGTTACCTGTTTCCCGAGACCTATCAATTCGTCGATGAACTGACGAACAAGCTGTCACTCAACCTGCATGTCTACCGGCCTTCGCTGTCGGCTGCCTGGCAGGAAGCGCGCCATGGCAAGCGCTGGGAGCAGGGCGTCGCCGGACTGGATGCCTACAATACCGACAACAAGGTGGAACCGATGCAGCGCGCCATCACCGAACCCGGCGTCGGTACCGGCACGATGAGTTTCTGCGACATTCGACTCACTCCAGCTCGAGGGCCGCCGTCGTCCCTGCGCCGATCGACTCGACGAGCCCGTGGTTCTCGGGGACCTCGACGGTGTTCTTGAACATGTTCCGCTTCACCTGTGCGGCCTCCTGACCCACCGCCAGGCCGGCCGGGGTGATCTGCGCGCGGCGCGCGGCGGACTCGAGCGGACGGAGGCTCGTCTTGGGTTTCTCCGACTTCGCGAGCATCAACGCCATGGGGCCATTAAATCCTGCACTTTTTCGTGATTATTCTAGTGATAATAGGTCTTCTCATCATTATGGAACGCATCATTCGAGTGAGTTTATTGTCTCACATCGAAGTGGAACCAGGGAGTGGTTCCACTTCAAAAGGCCACATCGAAGTGGCTTCCCTATTAGATTTGTAGGGCTTAGTCTGTAAAAATCTATTCCAGAGAGTATTCGGGCGACTGAGCACCTGGGTTTGATCAAAAGTAAGTTGAAAAAGTTTTTTTTTATGAACTCTCCTTGTAAGCCTAAATCGTTGAAAGCTCCAACACCCCCAAATGATATAGAAAATCCGGAATTACCTGCGTATAAGTCTTCTCCAGACTCCCAACCTGCTTGCATTTCAGCGAATTGCTCGTCAGCTCACTTTTCACTTTCTGTTCTGGTATCCCAATCCTGTCTCAAAGCAGCTGCAAAAGCAGCACTTCTAGCACCATTAGCAAATTTTCCACCAGTCACTTTTGAAATCGAACCGCCAATCACAGCGGCATGAAACTTGTTGCAAGCTGATTTTGCTTATGAAATTTGTTGCATCTTGATTTTTCTCTTCGTAAAACTTGTACACTTGGTTTTTTGTCCTTGTGAAACATAAATTTTTCATAGAACTCGTTGAGTGCTGATATTTCTTCGTGGAGCTTGTTGCGTGCCAATTTTTCCTCATGAAACTTGTTACATGCTGATTTTTTCTTCGTGAAACTTGTATAATTATTTTGCTCATCGTGAAAATGTTTTTGTTCTTGGAACAGAACCAATAAAATGAAGCTAAATATTTGATATAACAATACTAAATGCTGAAAGCTCAGCAGTTCATGATTTTATTTCACCGTAATTTTTATTTTTATTTTTAATGTAAGTACAAAAGCAAATTTTTCAAATGAAACTCGCTTTCACCAAAGCACAAATGACGCAATTGGCTTTAGACTCCTATAGTCAAGGACGGGGGAGCTGTCCAACTCTCATTTGTAGTGATTTTTGTTCGTTTTAAATTTTATTTAAATATAGTGGCGTGACGTTCACAACCCGCTCGGAAGGGCTCGGGGACGTGCGCGCGACCGCACGCGTCGAGCTCTGGAAGAAGGGGAACGCCCATGGCGGGCACGGCGCGGGGCATGCCTCGACGGAACACGGCGGCATGGCGAACGATGGCCATGGCGATCGTGGCCCCCACCATGCCGTCCACGCCAACGTCGGGATCAGCTTCCCGACCGGCGCGATCAATCGCCGGGACCGGACGCCGGCCTCCGCGCCCGCCCGGGAAATCGAAAGCAACTGAATTCTGTTTCGCTTCTTCGGCATGTTTATATATGTCTTTTTCTTCCTCTCTCACTCTCTCTCTCTCTCTTTCTCGATCGGCAGACTACGAAATAAACTCTCTGTTATTTATTTTTTCGATATCAAGGGATTCGATCGATCGATCTGCACACACACACACACACATACACACTTGTCCTGTCATGAAGTTGGAGAGAAGAATCTAGAATCGAACATAATCACATGTTCGTTTTTCTTTCGCATATCCTTGTTCCACTTGTTGTTGTAACAGAGCTTGAGAGGAATCCGTTAAATAAACGGAGTGGCTGGCACGCAGAACTCTTTCAATCTCTTGTTCAGGCAATGTATGCCATGGCGGTGTTTTTTGTAGAAAAGATTTCGCTTGTTGGGGTATTGCGTTAGACATCAATCTTCTCCATTGAATAAAGAAGTGAGGAAAAGCCCTTCACAGGACTTTTCCCATTTTAGTAATATTTTTTATCAGTGGGATTGGGCCCATTGAATGCTTATTCATGTTGTTCCAGCCTATAAATACAGGATTACTCTTTATTCACAATTCATTCCTAGTCTTCTACACAAATTGAACAGCGGGCTTTCGATTTAGAAATTCAATAAGAAATTACTAGCTTACACCCGAGAAGAAGTAATGCTGTGAGTTTGTTGCACAAATATGTATCGGTGTTGGTAGATTTATAAAAGTATATATTGCGCTACTCCAGGGACAGGACACAAGAAGTTTAGTAGGTTACAAGAGCAAGTGAAAGTGAATCATTAGGCCTATTAAGTAGTAGTCGCCATCAGTATGACTGTGAATTAAATCTAATCAACTCCGAGCAGGCAAATAATAATATTGTTCATCAGTTACTACTTTTGGGTAAAACAAATGAAATGTCGACGGTCCACCGACCTGCATATGCCGAGTTTGTAGCGCTAAAAATATTTGATGAATATAATAACTTAATTGGTGAACATCGCTTTATCGGCTTATATACATCTGTAGCCTATAATCCGCCCGCAAATCGACCGCGCGGCACGTTATAACTCGGACATGTTGATATTGATGTTCTTGCGGAGCCCCTGGACCCACGAGTTGTACCGTCGGTGAATTCGACCATCCTTGTACAGCAGATTCTCGCTGTCCTTGTAGGTGATGCTGTAGGAGTCCGTTGTGTAGGCGATCGTCACCTTGACCCACTTCTTCCCCTTGGTGAAGGTTGCGAGATAGGTGTTGCCGTCAACTTCTTCTATCGACCAGGTCTTCGACAGCCATAACCTGGAAAATGCACCCAGATTTCGTTGCTGTTTGGCTGATTACTTGAATAAAGACAATGGAAAACTTATAAGAGTTGGATGTTCAGCGATCTAGTGTGGGAAGATCTTTTTCTTCTTCTTGCAGCAAGAAGAGGCACTTTTACACCTCACCTGGCATCTGAGATTCGGATGTTACTCGGGAATTTTTTATAACCTATGCTCCCTATAATCACGGTAATAAGGGAGAATAGAGAATAAAAAACATTAGCAACATCACTAGGGGTAGGGATCTCATTGTTTAAATTTCCTAGTTTCTAATTGACTATTAGAATTTTTGTAATAGGTTTATTGCCACAGGTACTAAAATATAGAAACGACTTGTATGAAAATCACACAGGATTTGTCCTATTGCTAGCAACTGCAATTCAGGGTACAATTTGCAGACTAGGAGATACTGTAGACACAACTTTAAGAGAAGAACAGTGTTCTTTTAGGAAACATGGAGAATGTACACTGTTTTACTGGCTGTCCACATGCGCGCTGCGCACTAGCGCCACGCCCTGGCCTGCGATCGCGGCTTGCAGGGCCATGTTCGAGTTGGGAAAGCGCGGCCCCTTATCGACCGGAAGATCGGGCACACCGGCGACGGGAAGCCAAGCATCCCAAGGCCAAGTCGACTTCTCGTTGTGGCTCAGGAGCAGCAGGGGAAAGCGTGCCAGGTCAGCTGGACTTGTCGGCATACCAAGCTGCTCTACCAGCCGCATACTGCAAACCGGAAAGAGTCCCACTGTCGACGCGGTCGAAGTGGACCTGCTCATGCCCGACCTCGAGCCGCGTGAGCTGTCGAGCCACACACAGGTGCGCGAGCGCCTCGACTCGGAGGACGGGCACCGCGCGGTCGCCGACTGCTTTATCCAGGACTGGGAGCTGCGGCACGAGTCGCGGGCCTCGGCCGAGGTCGGTGTGCGCTTCGCGACCCAGCTTCGCGACATGGGCGACTACGACGTCTACATGCCCGAGATCACGATCGAGCCGACGAGCTTCTTCCGCGAGCCCAAGGCTGGCACCTTCAACGGGATCGAGTTCCGCGAGAGCGACCTCAAGGGGATCCTGACCGAGTACGCCATGGGCACCGTCCAGAAGACCGGCGTGACCTGGGGCGAGAAGGGCGTGGGCCGCGACAAGGCCGAATACGCCAAGAAGTTCCACGAGCTGCTCTACAAGTGGCTGCGCACCGAGAAGAACAGCGTCTGGGGCGACCACACCCTGCGCACGACCGGCCAGAAGGGCGGCGCGCCGAAACGCCGGTCGCTACGCCAGTCAAAGAAACGCCTCCTACGTTTGAAGCTCGGGTATTTCCCAACCCCGCTTACGACCTGCTCAATATTGTTATCCCCGACGGGCGCTATGAAAAATTCGATTACCTATTATATAATGGCGTGGGCCAATTAATGCAAAATGGTCGGTTACAACCCCAAATTCAATTAACCAATCGCCCCCCTGGTCTTTATCATCTTCAGATTTTTGAAAGGGATACAAATCAAAGGAAGGTATCTTTTTACAACGATACTACAGCCACTCAGGAATATGTCAACACCTACTCAAAATTGCCCAAGCTTCTCATTTCATAGCCGATTTAATCAAAATATTGTGAAAACTAAAAGACGATCAAACATACTAATGAGCATCAACAGCTTTGTAGACAAACGAAATTAAAGCTGTAGCAACATTTAACAAGCTACGAAATTTTAATTTTTTCTTATAAATATTATCATACAAAAGCAAAAATTCCTCTCTTTCTGAAAGCATTTACGCCGCCGCCCAAGGTCGAGTCCGCTGTTATCGAAATTATTCCGCGCGCCGAACCGTTGGCCGAAGCGCGTTTTGAGAAAATGGAAAAGATTACTCAGGCCGCATTTGGACAACGTCGCAAAATGCTTCGTAGCTCGTTGAAAAAGCTGAATATTTCCCCCAGTGACGCCGGTATCGATGAAACCAAACGGGCCGAGGTCTTAACGATTGAGGAGTTTTGCGCCCTCGCCCGCATGCTGTGACAGGCGCCGGCGGCCCTGATTCGGAACCCGCGCTAGAGGCGGCCGAGGGCGCGCGTTCGCTCTCGGGCCACGACCGACCGCTCTCCGGGCTCCACGAGCTTCGTCTCTCCGAAGAGGCGTCCCGACTGCGTGATGCCGAGGTGGGGCAAGCCGACGTTCGCGAGGAACGTCTCCGCGTCGTTTTCTTCGTGCACCATCGCGATGGTCGAAGTCACGCCAGCGACGAGGCAGTGGTCCGCGCGGACGGAGATACAGGACGGCCCACCTGGATGTCGATGGATTCGAGCCGGGTCCAGGCCAGTTCGGCGGGAAACTTGTGCGCGATAGCCCAGCGGGGCGTGGTGGACCGGAAGCCGAGCCGCGCCTGGAGATCCAGCCGGTCGAGCTTGTAGACCACGCCGTCGATGTCATACCCGAGGGTGGCGCGCTGGGCCTCGATCGCGCGATAGTGCTCCAGCATCTCGGCGGTGGTTTCGCAACGGCGGGTCAAATCGTTGGTCTGAAAACCAAGCGATTTCAATACAGCTATGCAACTTTTGACAGTTACGGTGTCAAATTTCAAAAGAATGGATAAAATTTCAGTAAAATAACAGCTAAAACATTTAGAAAACAGCTTAAGAAGATGCAACTTTCCTATGAAGGTGTAGTTGCCTTTGGAAATCAAAAGATTGTTAAACAAAAACGACGACAAATATCAGGTTGTTTGAGTTGGTTAAGCGGGAAATTTATACTAACATATATATTTTAAACTTTAGAAAAAATTGGGAATTCAATCCATTATACGGTTTTTGTAACTTTTTCGTTAAAAATTAATTTTCCGATTTCTCCTAATTATGAAGATGTGTATGGTTGTTTAAGTTTCAACTTTAATTACCTTTCTTATTTCCCTTTCTCTACCCTTGGTACTATAAATTGTCGAAAAATTGACTAATAAACCTATGCAATTCTAATTCTATAAGCCGCATTTTGACATACGATGATGTGTTAGACGAAGACAATTTGTCACTTTGGATTTTTGCATTTTTACGTAGATAGCAAAGTTGTTATCTTTATTTGATCTGCCTCCATTATCAATGTGTTTCAAGCTTCTTTTGGAACTTATTACAAACTAATTTTCTAATTAAAATTGTAATGCTGAGAAAAACCTACAGAAAATTTAAAACCATTCGTATGCAACACTTAGCATTTGGCTTATTTAATATCTTATCAAAACTGACTGTTTCCTACCAGCCAAAAGCTGAAGATTTCCTTTACAAAGAACCCAGAATAATGTTTTTCGTTAAAAGAAAGTGCCTGTCTAAAAAAACAAACACATTGTTTCCACGTCGCTCTTTACTTTGGCAGCGCTATTGCGCTGCCTATGATTGCAACCAAATATGATAGTAAACACAACAATAACGAGTCATCATTTTTGAATTGTTCTGTTCCATAAAACTTGTGAGTATTAAGTATAATTTTAATAATGCAATATCTAATTTTACATGTGGCATAAGGAGTTATCGCCGCAAAAGTAACCCGTAAAAAGCCTAGATTGACCACCCCTAAAAGTCCTGAGCCAGTAACTGTGAGCCTCCCCCCACCCCATCTTTAAAAACAATGAAAATAAATAGGAAAGATCCTCTCATATAGAGGATAACTTCTGTTCATTTTAATTTTAAATGTCACTCCTTACTTTCAGTTGAAAAAAAAACCTGTTCTTTTTTAAAATACAGTTTATGAGCATTTTTCAAATATTGCCAGGAAATCCCCGTCCCTTCTTATCACCCAGAAATTCCCTGGAAGTCCTTCCCCGCGGATATGATAAAAAGTATGGATTGGATGGAGATAAAGAATCTATTGAAGAAGACGCTATTGGTTTAATAGTGGCTTTAGCAAATGGGGATGGTAGAAAAGCTTTAAATATTTTAGAAGCTTCTTTTGCATTTATGAAAGCGGGAAAAGGTAAATGCGTAGACCAATCGACCGTTTTAGGGATTGTGCAACAAACATCGGTTTTATACGATAAAGGGGGTGGAGAGCATTATGATCATGCCTCTGCTTTTCAAAAAAGTTTGCACTCGCCCCTTGTTTAAGCTTGCGCCTGTTTGCGTTTCGTTGTATTTAGAACTTACTATATCTAGCTCTATTTTGGTGTAATTTGTTGATTCGGCACTATATTTATCTAAAAGAGATTTACTACCAATTAATATAATATTTTGGTTTTGATAGTCCAAGATATCAAATTCATAAATATTCTTCCCTAAAGGCTTGGATACAATATCTAAGTCAACTTTTAATCCAGCTAGCTTTAAATGCTCTTGTAGGGTTATAAAACATGTAGCCGCCCGAGATTTCCGGCTCCTCGGTGGCGGTCAGGGGGAGGGCCTCCACGTCGACGCGGTCGGGGCCGCGCTTGATCTTCTCCATGAAGACGTAGACGCCGAAGTAGTCTCCCGAGGTGACGGGACGGTTGGCCTGATTGCGGAAGACCTCCACGAAGCGGGTTCGCATCGCGTACTGGCCGACCTGGTTGCTCAGCTCGTAGATGAAGGCGTTTCGGATCAGGGCGGGGTCGAAGTTGTAGGGGCCTGCTTAAAAGTCCACTCTCAAACATACGCAGACTTGCCAACGCCAAGCCTTCCGACCGCCCGACTTCTATTCCTGTGGCGACATCGCGATATGTCCATTCAGGGCCGGCACCTGCATCCAACAACACAGATAGGAAAGCCAAATCAATTCTGGATCTCGCTTCCGCCAATGAAGACTCAAAGGGTTTCCGATCCCGGATCTCCTGCCACAAGTCCCGTCCGTTGAACTCAAAATGACGCCAACGGCTGTGGAAAGAGAGTGGCCCAGGAAAACTAAAAAAAAAAGAAAAAAATTACTAGGAATAACAATAATACTTAAATAAAATGAGCTCAATGAAAATCTTTTTATGCTTGAAAAAAAATTCAATTTCCAAAGCGTATAGAAAATATTATTATAGTTGTAGTCTCCATTATTTGATACATTAAAAATGATATAGCAGTAACTCTACGCTGAAATTAAATATTAATAGTAAAGTATATAAAGCTAATAGTAAAGGTAATTTTTTCTACAAAAATGCCGATCCGGTCGCTGCAGACGATGCGTTCGTCACCGACCAGGCCGTGTCGGTCGCCGGCAATGTGCTGGCCGACAACGGCTTTGGCGTCGACAGTGACCCCAATGGCGATCCGCTGACCGTGATTGCGGCGAGCTTCGTCACATCCAATGGCGGCACTGTAGCGCTGCTCGCCGACGGCAGCTTCAACTACGCACCGTTGGCCGGCTTCGTCGGCACGGACAGCTTCGACTACACGCTCGAGGACGGCGAGCAAAACATTGCCCGTCAAGCGCTTGTGACAAACAGAGGATACTTTCAAAATTTTCCCAAAAACATTGCTAAGTCAATTAATGTTTTGTGAGGTGGCCAAACAGTCAAAAATTTATTGTAAAGTACATCTCAAATGTTGATTAACAATGTTTGATCGTTTGGCCACAGCCAAAGCATTTGTCAAGCAATGTTTTCCGACTTGGTTAAAGGGTCAAACATTGCCCAAAAAGCTAATTTCAAATGTTTGACCAACGAAGAGAACTAGAAAATTGAACCTATATATTAACTATAATAAGAAAAAGTTCAGTAAAAAAAAGGAGCTCCCACAAGGTTTAAACTACTGACACCATATCTCATAAATTAACACTCAAAAAGTGGCTTCATTAGCTTACTTTAAAAATAAGCACTTTGGAAACCAATTTATTAGTTATAGTTTATTATTGAATCGCATCAGGGATATAGCAGGGCCAGGTGCTTGAATTTTCGCTATTGAACTGTCGATAGATAAATTCTAAAAAAAACTATAGTTATCTACATTTAGATGTGCTCTGAGACAAATTTGAACAAAGTAAGCAAAATAATCCTCGTTTCTCTTTTGTTATGAAATTCAGTTTCGACTTTACAAATTTCTCAAATTTAAGTTCATCTGACAGATTTTTTACTGTTTAAGAGACAGAAATTAAGGGATCACAGTGTCAGGAATAGTAGTTTAGGTGATGAAGAATCCATTTAGTCAAGAAGCACGGGTGGAAGACATAAGCAGGGAATACCATGATTTGCAATGTGTTCGTCATCGACATTGTTGACAGAGCCATCGGACCTTAAGTTTTTGTGGACTTGAAAAATCGCCTGAATCGATTTCGTCGCCTTCAAGTTAGCGAATACTTCCGGCAAACAACCTTTCTTTTCGCCATTGTTCATAATTGCAACTGTGGGTTCGATCGTATTTAGCAAGGCAGGATTATTACTGCTGTCCAAGCCATGGTGTGTCACTTGATAAACGTCGACTTTGCCGATCAGATCACCCCAAGATTTTGCTCTAGATCCGCCTTTGTTTGATCTACAGTTATCATTTATTTACCATGACCCATTTGATAATTTCCCCAATTGAAATACGATTTATAAAAATAAAAGCAATGAATTTACTGAAAGGAAGGGGAAGTGAACGCGAAAATTCGCAAAGAAAAGAGAGATATGCAGGAAAAATTGGAGTTTACGAGAAATTTCTGTTATAGAGCCCTGATACCAATTTTGAGAACTATCCTCCCTCTAAAATCAGGCATGCGCGGTAAGTTCCACACCTTCGCCCACGTCACTGCGGATGAACACAATGCCTGAATTCTCGGGCGCCGGGCGCAAAGTGACGTACACCTTTTCGCCGGTGTGAAGACCGACGCCGGTGGCGCGAATACTATTATTCAATGTCCTCTGTTGGAGGGAATCTAGTGCAGACATCTGAGCGGAACTACCGGGCCTTATCTAGGCAGAAGGGACGCGATCTTAGCAAATCAGGCCAAGCTTCCCCATGGACCATCTCCCAACTTCTAGTTTTGAAACGGGGTCTAAATTCCGTGCTTGGGTGGCTTTGACCAGAACCGCAGTTTGACAAGAAAATACGCATTTTGCACAACTGGAGTCAGACATGATCAACATCCCTATTATCCGTTGGGGCAAGCCTTACGATTCACTCGAGATCGATGAGGTTCTGCACTTTTCGACGGGCGAGCCGATCGC
Source organism: Alatinidae sp. Z8VKAUB7J3 (assembly GCA_010016025.2). Taxonomy (NCBI): domain Eukaryota; kingdom Metazoa; phylum Cnidaria; class Cubozoa; order Carybdeida; family Alatinidae; species Alatinidae sp. Z8VKAUB7J3. Next base: position 180,940,235 of record JAAAKM020721499.1, on the reverse strand, counting down.
GAAAGTCAGCCAAACAAATGGTGGCATTATTTCGCGCGATATGAAAAAGTCGAAAAAGGAATTGTAATTTCAATCTTTGGCTGGTCGCGTTGTTATGCAGTGCAAAGAGCGTGCCCTGGCTTTTATGCAAAGCCGTCCGCACGGGACTATAAGAGAAAATTTCGTCAAAATCAACCTGCTTGAGGCGGTAATAATTGACGCCCGGTCGAGGTAGGTCGTGCGTAAAAGCATAAGATTGCGCCTCTCTGGTCGTACCCGCGCCGTCGATTTGTCCGATGGTATAAAAATTTTCCCCGTCAATACTGTGTTCTATCTCTGCTTTATTTTCGCGTGGACCTTGGTTATACGTTCGAATTGATTCCAATGGACGAACAGGTTACATCCCACGAATAATCTGTTCATTATATCAACCTTCAATAGCAACGAAAAAATCTTCCATTTCATCAACAGATTCTTCATCTCTCAAGGATACTCCTCAATTGACTCTAACAAAAATGCCTTTAAAACACGAACGATATTCTCTTCATGTTTCCAAACAACCAATTCATCGATATTTATCTCATAGTTCAGCATCATAGTGATTAGCACTATATTCTGATTCATCATCATCATCATCAAAGTCTTCTTCAATAAATTCTGCTCCTAAATTATTTAAATCTTCATCCAATTTAGATTTCTTTTGATTTCCTAGATGAAATGAATTTCTTTCTAATTGTTCAATGGCATCATTTCTTTCTTTATTTGTTGTCGCAACAACTTCTTCACAACCAACTTGAGCAAATTCCAAAAGAGGGTCAGTACCTTCTTCTGTTACCCAATCATGAGACGAGGAGTATAATAAAACCAAATGTGAAGATTGAAAAAAATTTAAACTCTAAAAAAAGAAAATTTGCAGAAAATTTCTTATAAATGTTATCAGTATTTTGACAAAGTCTATTGTTCAAAATAATCGAACGACAAACATTTTTCTTGATGAGATAAAATTAGATGAAAGGTTAAAATAAGATTTTGATTTTCAATGAGCTATTTTCAACAACTCCAATAAAGTGTGAATAGTTTTGCAAGTATAAGCCAAGAATTGGACTGTTCCCACACAGGTTGTCAAGTGGGCGCATCAGAAATGTTTCAGGGACTGTCGATGATATTAAGCTGAAACTTTCAACTTGTATTGAAGGGGATGTTGAAGAAACCAAAGGGGCTATGCGGATACTGCTGCTAATTCTGCTACAACTATTGCTACTGTGCAAGTTAAGGGTATTAAGGTGAAGCTGGTAATGAATATTTAGGTGAATGCTGAACTAAATCAAAATAAATTATGAGTTTATGAATTTTCAGAAAGAAAAATGTTCCGTCTGGGAGGAAGTAGTTGGCCAAAATTAAGCCGATTTTTGAGAACACCAGGCACTGACTATTCTTTACGATACCGGTTTCTTTTCATTTTATTGCTACCAAATTTATTATTTTATTTATTTATAATTTGATTTATTAAATTCGGATAAGACTATGATCCACATATTTGAATCATGCTTTCTTGGACGTATGATGCAGAGGATAGCCTCGACAATGCAAAGAACCATCCAACAAATGGTAAATAGCGCATTCATTGATCATATTTTGGGTAAGTTTCTGTTTCATTTGGTTAGTATTGACTGGCGGCATTTTGCTTTTACGCAAGTGTATCGGTAGGACAAAGAATTGGCCCATTGGGTGGCTTATCTTTATATCCGCATTGACGGTGCGCTTGGTTGTTGTCATTTGCACCCAACCCGTCCTCAGCGACGATATCTGGCGGTACATCCACGACGGCGCGACGCTCAGCCAGGGTGTCAATCCTTACCTGCACGCCCCGGCAGTCTTTGAGAACGCGGGTTTAAATTAGTTCCAAATTCATTTGTCGTTCTTCGTAAGGTATCAAACAAACGGCCATCAACTATCAACTGTGTACGGTCTCCGAGACCAGAAATTTCAAGTTTCCCCTGCAAGTCATGTTCAAAGTAATTTTGATCGGTTAAATCAAAAAAGTGTTCATCCTGACCGACATAATTAATTTCAAACCCATAAATTTCGCCTCTTTTTCTTTCTTTTTTCATTTTAAGAAAAGGAATATCAACTTACCAGTTGGTCCTTTTGAAATTTTATCAACTCAATTGATGATTTGTTTTTTAAGCAACTGACAGCTGATACTACAGGCTCTAAGGGACAGCCAGCAGAATTTGCTAAGATGTTGAAGTATCCCCGTGGATTAGGCTCTGTGCTCCATTCGCAAAGTGAAGAGCCGCTTTGGAATATTGCCTGCTGGAATAGGCCTAAAAAGGAAAATAAGCAATCAATTTTTGCGTTTACGTAATTGAGTAGAGAATGCCATCACGCAATAAAGCGGCCAGTCCCAGCTTCTTGCCCTTTTCTTTTGTGTTGAGGACAAAGTTGTGGTCATAACCGATCTCCGGTTTCTCGTCAAAGTTTTTGATTCGTTTCCCGATCCGGGTAATCTTTCGAAAGTCGAGATCGGTTCCTTCAACCGATTCAATTTTTCCAGTAGGAATCAAAGTGTCGTCCGTTGGGGTGTACTTGTCAGCATTCAAACGGAGAGCATGATTGAGGACGGTTTTGCTACCTGCAGAGCCTTAAAACATTCTGGAAAATCTCTAATCTTGGCACAGGGTTGCCACGAAGGCGTAACGGAGCAAAAACGAAAGCCATATGTATGCAGTCCATTGTCATAGAATAATTACTACGATACTACTACTGTCATCATTTTAGTTGAATTTAAGAATTTGCTACTGATACCTTGGTGAAAAAGAAATTACTTAAGACATTTATAAAAAACTTGCCAGATACTTCGAAGAAGAAATTTCCCAAATAATTTTTTTTTTGCAACGTTCGGGCAAAGTCGATTTTGCATCGACCAATTCTTGAAAGGTAGCCTTGCGCGGCATCACCGGTTGCCCAGCCAGGAGTTCGAGTAACACGTACCCAAGGCTTGCCAAATCGCTTTTTGGCGTAGACTCATGGCCTTCCAGGATTTCCAGTGCCGCATAAGTTGGAGTGCATGCTCGAAAGGGTGGTGGATCGGAGAGATCGAACGCCGAACCGATATCGATGATTTTGACGGTTCCTGTTCGCTTCAGCATAGCACGGCAATATGTTCAGTTTACCGCCACGGCGCTGGTGGGCATCGATGCCAAGGACGGGCGTCTCCTCTGGCGCTATGATCGCGCCGCCAATGCCAACCGTATCAACTGTTCCACGCCTGTTTTTCATGATGGGTTGATCTTTGCCGCCTCGGCCTACGGCAATGGGGGAGGCGCCGTCCGTTTGAGCAAGGAGGCGGGGGAATTCAAGGCAGACGAGGTCTACTTCACGTCGAATATGCAGAATCACCATGGCAAACTGACTTCAAAACTGCTTCATTCGTTGCATGATCGAAAATCACTCGCTGATTCACTTGAGCCGCAATGTGATCAAGAACCAAGCCGTAATTCTTTTTTCGTAACGGTCGAATTTGCCCGTATGTTGGAGCAAGGTATTTCGAATCGATAGATGGCACATTACCCGTTCCAACAAACCAATCCTCCAGCACTTTTACCCAAGTAAACGTCGAGGGGATTGCGGTATCCGTCAAACGGTATTGCCACCAATATCTAAGGGAGATTTGATTAAAGGTAACATATCGATTCAAGGAAATATTTGATTAAAGGTAAATTTCTTTTCAAGAAAGAAACAAAGAAAGAAACAGAGAAAGAAACAAAGAAACAAAGAAAGAAACAAAGAAAAGAAAGAGAAATAATGAAGATGATGATCAGGTTCACAAGTGTATTGGTTTTATTCAACTTGGTAAATTGTAATTCAGTAGATTGGAATTTAGCATTGAAAGAATTGGAAGGATGCTTGTTAAGTGCACGGTTGAAGGTTGTAACGAAGCAATTAGCTGCGTTTTCTGATGAGGTCGGTGAGGGGTCTGATAACCTTCTGGCACAGCTGTTGGGTAAAGGCTATATCGCGTTTACGGTTGATCACGGCCTGAAAGCCGAACGTTATCAGGGCATAGTTGAGCTTAAAGGAAACTCGCTTGTTGATTGCGTTCAGCATTATTTTTCCCAATCCGAACAAATTAACACCGGTATTATGATGGCAGTAGGCAAACGTGACGGTGCGGAATTCGAATCCCATCTGTGGAAATTCCTTCGTTACTACCAATAATTAGTGAAGCATTATTGGTAAATTGACTACCTTGCAAATTTCTAATTCCACCACCATTAGAATCATCAATAATAATATTTCCACTTTCATTAAGAAAAATGCCAGTATTTACAATTCCAAAACCATTATTTGAAGTGATTCCAGTAATAAGGATTTCCCCTCTGTTCGTAATTTCACCACTTGGGGAATTAAAGATTCCTCTAAATGCACAACTCTGGCCTCGCCTTCCAGACTACCCATGGGTGTGCGTCTGTCACCACCTGAGTTACAGTCCCCGCCTGGAGGCCACTGTGAGCGCTGATCCCACCCGCGTCGCCCGTTGGATGTCCGAGGACCTGCTGACCACGACGCCCGACAGCTCGGTGGGTGACGCGTTGGAGCAGATGGCTGGGCGCCGCATACGCCACCTCCCCGTCGTGTCGGGGAAGGCGATCGTCGGTCTGCTCTCGGATCGGGACGCGCGCCGCGAGCAACCGTTCCATCCGGCCGAGTGCAAAGGATCGATGTTTCGTCGGGTGCGATTCGTGGTCTGCCGGCATCTTCGACATGGCCAATCAAATAGCCGGTTGTTGTATCACGCAGTTCAATTCGCCCCGCGCCGTTTCGATAGGACGCGAGCAACGATCCGCTGGGGCTGATATCGTGCTGCTGTGTACCGGTTCCAACGACCATTTTTGAACTTCCAAAAACACCGACCAATTCGCGCGGAGCATTCGCAGAATCCAACCGCGCGCCGGGCTCGACCGGCGGTTTGCGTGGACGGAAACGCAGCCTCTTCGAAGGCGGTATTCGCGTGCCGGCCGTGGTGGAATGGCCGGCCGTCGTCCGGCAGGCGTCGACGGACTTGCCAGCCTGCACGAGTGACTACCTGCCAACCGTACTCGAGATGATCGGCTGCCCACGGATCGGGGATCGGCCTTACGACGGAGTCAGCCTCGTACCGCTGCTGCGCGGCAACCAAATGGAACGCGACCAGCCAATTCATCGTATCGAGGCCAACAAACTTTGCCTTGGAGTTCTCTAAGACTTCCATCTGAAGCGAAGGATGAATGTTAGCGAGAAAAAGGTACTGCGCGTTCTTGGCGGCGTCGGGCAATTTCGGATGAAAGTGTTCAAACACATTCAAGTGCGTGTGCAGCGTATCGCGTTCGTTGATGTCCTCGTGATATTTGCCTGACCAGCGGAACGTCTTGCCCTCCGCGCGTTCCAAACCGTCGAGGTCGATGTTTTTGGACAAAGTGGTCTATCGTGGACTACTACAAGTAATGGAAAACACTATGTAAGTCACTAATCTTGCTTTTTTCTGAGCGAAAATAAGGAAATAATTTATGTTTGATCTTTTCACAGGAATTTCGAGCGCATGATCGATCCCATCCTCGATCATCGGAAATCTATGCCGAAATTGATCGCATCTCGAAACAACTGATTGAACATGGTCATCAATACGATCGAAGTTGGATCACACGGCCACTCGAAGCCGATGAGACTGATACAGTTAGTTTTAACAGCTAATTTTTGACAGTATTGGTATACTCGAAGGGCTTTATGCAGTTATCTGAACGCTTAGAAAATTTCGAAAATGTTATAATAAATTTACTTGAAAAAATCCTAATGGAGTATTTCAAGAAAGAATGAAAAAAAGGTTGAAGTGCAAATCTAGCATATGAAGTTTTTGAAAAGATTATTACGAAAATTTTCAACTTTTAAATTTTCATCTATAAAAATAATTCTCCAATAAATGGAAGAGCAAGTAATATATTTTTCTTTATGATTTATATTCCTATATTAATCCAAGTAGTCTAAAATGTCTCTTTAACGAGGTGAAACCTTATTAGAATATTATCTGTTAATGGAGATTGACAATTTTATCCAAGGGATGTCTCAAATTTCTCCCCCCAGTGGCGTAATTTCGTCACAATCCTGGGGGTGGGGGCAAAGTTGGAGCGAATTTCCACAAATCAAGTGAAAATGACAGTAAAAACTGAAAAATTACCCTAATAATGGGTTCTCGAGCTCGCCGGGATCCGCCTCGAGGTCGAAGAGCGCGTGGACGTCCTCGGTGTGCCACTCGTACTTGTAGCGGCCGTCTCGGATCATCCAGCGCACCGACGCAGAGGCGGCGGTGCCCGAGAGCTCCGACAGCGCGAAGTCCTCCCAGGGCGCGCGCGGATCCGCGAGCAGATCGCGCATCGACCGTCCGGCCAGGGAACCTGGTGGCTCCACGCCGGCCAGGTCCAAGACCGTCGCTGTCAGGTCCACATTCCCTGGAACCTATCCTGCGGGCGTCGCTTGACGCCGCGTCAATGCACTTGCGGGTCGAGAGTTTCGACGCGTGGCCTTGGCTCTCGGCGGATGAACCGTCGATACGACGCCTGTTGACGAACCTTGTTGAGAACGCCGCGAAATACAGCGGTGGGACGGGGGTAGAGATCCGAGGCACCGTGCTAGAGAACGGTGATCTCTCGATTAGCGTTTGTGATGATGGCTGCGGTATTGAACCCGAGGAGCTGTTGGAAGATAACTTGATTCCAGTGCAAGTGCGTTGGTGATGTTATTGAGTCGCTGTTTTCACGCATTTCATCTAGGGCAGCTTGTGCGTGTTCAGCAGCGTCCCCACGTCGACTCCGTTGCCACGCGTTAATTCTTGCCGCGAAAGAGATACGGTCGGGCTTAAGACTCTCATTACCATGGCTATGTTCTTGTTTCATTTCGTTAAAAAGTCTCTCCACTCGTTCCGGTGCATGCGGAGCCCCACTTCTTGACCAAGCACTGTCCTGCTTCATGATAAGCCGTGGTCTTCTTTTCCTTATCGGAGATCACCAGACTGCGCCGTTCCACTCCCATCAGGACCTTGTCCTTGGCATCCTCAAAATCCCCCATGGCAACCGATTTTCTATCCCGACGTGCTGCGAGTAAAGAGGCCTCGTTCACCAGATTGGCAAGATCGGCTCCGGTGAAACCCGGTGTCCCACGGGCAATGACTTTGAGCTCCACATTATCTTCCAGCGGCACCGTCGCAGTATGCACAGCCTGCCAGTCTACCTTTTAGCCTCACTTTTCTCCCAAATTAGCTTAATCTGCGCGCGTGTGTAACGCCTGCGCGCCTTGCTTGTGCGCGCTAACTACGCGATCTGTGAGGACCCTATTCTGCCGGCGGCTGGTATTCCGGTAAGAGATCGAACCAAGCAAAACTTTGGTCAGCCACCGCAACAAATTCCGGATTCAGCAAACTCTCCTTGCTGTTGTAATTTAGCGGCGTGGTGTCATAGCGATACACTTCTCCCTACCGCACGACCATCTGCTTTCAGTAATGGCGCAATACGGGCGCGGGACTTAACCGGTTGTCTTCCGAAAGAACGGTCAACCCGGCAGGTCGTCAACGCCTTCCCGTTCTGCCTGACGATGCAGCCAATCCAGAAACACCCGGGTGCGCGGCCGTTCGGCGCCGGTCTCCGTCGTGACCGTGTAATAGGCGTAATCGCCGGGGCGGGCGACTTTTAACGGGCGAACAAGTCGACCGGTTTCTAGATGATCCCGCAAGGCATTTATTAGTTTTTCAGCTAATTATACTAGAATAGCAAATTCTCTTAATAATCATAATCGTTTATACTTACACTACTAGTCTTGAATCTTTAATTAAGTGCTATTAGGTAAAACATCTTAATTTAGAATATATATTTTATTCAAGGAAAAGTCTGTCAAATGTTATGTATCATATGATAATTCAAACTTTAACCTTTAACTATAAGGAATGACAAAATTTTAATAAGTAAGGCACAGACAAACAAGAAGGTAAACAACACAGGATCTAGAGGTGGGCTGCATTATTGTATTGGTTTCTGTGATGCGTGAATTTCATGGCCACAAAAATAATGAAGAAAACAATAGGGAATATGTAATGACTGGTACATGACTGGTATCATGCGAGATAAGAGGAAGTTTTGGTTTTGAACTCGTAAGATCATTTCGTCATCGATCACCAAAAAAATAAAACCAGCAAATCTCTCGCTATTCATTTTATCGGAAACGGAAATCTATCATGTTTTGATATAGATGTATCAAGAGTATTGTAAGTTACACGGATCTGCAATCTGGAAAAGCCATTAATCATCGATCAATATTTTCAGGTTGTTATTATGGGAGCTGCAAATGTAGGAAAGACATCTCTAGTATCTCAGTTTTTATATGATACATTCACAACACGTTATAAAAAAACAGTAGAAGAGTATCATAGGGCGGATTATGAAATATTTGGTATCCCTTTGACACTGGATATTTTGGATACTTCTGGATCATATGAATTTCCAATTGATGAGCGTGTTATTGCCTTTTTGCGCTTTCGGCCGGAATTGCTGTTTGATTTCGATCCGTCACATAATCCAGTTGCCTTTCCTTCGCCGCGTTCCTGGGAATTTAGTCATCGTGCGTTGCAGAAATTTCATGAGTCGCCAGATTTACTGGTGGGCTCATTGCAGGCCTGTGTAGGTCCTGCAGCGGGTATAGAATTAAAGGCCTTTGTCGATAATCTGGATAACTTGCCGGATATTGATGCGATACTGGCGGATTTTAAAACTAAAGTCATAGAGACTAGCTTATCCTTTGATTTTCATGTTTAGTCACAATGGATTTTCATCGATTAATTGACTCTTTAGTTTGAATGTGGCAAAAAGATGTAAATCAAGTCATCAAAAAGAGATATTTACAAATTAAAGTCATAGAAGTAGTTTATTCTTTAATTTTCACTATTAGTCAAATTGAATTTTCCATCAACTAAATCGAATCCTCAGTTTGACTTTGTCAAAAAAATGTAAATCAAGTCCGGTAGCCAAAGGAGGCTCATGGCCGCCCGCCAGGGCCATCCTAGGCGCCGCAGGATCAGTGCCATGGCTTCAAGCCTTCCGAATGGGAGACCCATGTCAATGAGCAGGTTGGTCTCGAAATCGAACGTGTCGAGACCGTAGTGCCGAAAGAGAGCTTGTCCGAGGTCCGATTGCGCGTGGGTGAGGAGATATTCCTTGTTCGCGTCCCGCGAAATCACGAACTGAGCAAAGCCGGAGCACAAAACGCAGACACCGACAAAGAATGACTGGCAGCTTGTACAGTGACGCTAGGTTGAGTGCTTCGTGAAATGCACCTTGGTTGAGCGCCCCATCACCAAAGAAGCCGATGGCAACCGTGTCTTCGCCCTTGTATTTGTTGGCAAAGGCCAAGCCGACAGCAACGGGAATATGCGCGCCCACAATACCGTGGCCACCCATCATCTTTTTCTCAGCACTGAAGAAGTGCATCGAGCCACCTTTGCCGCGCGAGCAACCGCCAATTTTGCCGAAGGACTGCCCGACATGGGGCTGGCCGAGGCCCGCGCCGCCGGTGCACAGACGCTGGTGATCGGTGTTGCCAACCGGGGCGGCGTGATCAGCCCGGCGTGGAAAAAGGTGCTGGTGGCGGCGCTGGAAGAGGGCTTCGACCTGGCCTCGGGCTTGCACAACCTGCTGCGCGACGAAGCGGATCTGGCGGCGGTGGCCAAGGCCTGCGGCCGCGAACTGCACGATGTGCGGGTGCCCGATGTGGACTATCCGATCGCCAACTACAAACAAGAGTTTGGATTTTGCTTCCTTCTTTCACTGTAAATGTCTAAAACCTACTGCGTCACTGGCGCTTTACTGAAAACTATATGTGTCTTGAATAGTCTTGAAAAGTAAGAATAAAATAAAACTAAATGTTTGATATACAATGCTATTCCATCAGTTGAAGATTTTATTTCACTGCAGTTCTATTTCCATTTTCAGTGTTGCAATAGCTGGAAAAAAAAATTGTAATATAATTCATTTCAGTGAAGTACCGACTTAAAATCTCGGAATAACATCAATCAAAGTACTAGCAATTAGCATCGTCCGCTTTGCTTTTCTGTATCATTATTAATAGAGCTTCTTCTATTTCACACGATAATACCCCAAGCTTGTCATCAACTGCCGCCTTCACTGCCCAGATTGCTGGTTTATGCCAACGAGCAAACAGTCTTACTTCCACATCGATACTGAAATGCTTTTTCATAGTTAACTCCCGCAAAAACACCGAACTTATCAAGTTACTCCCATAATGATTTAGGTCCTTTGTTTATTTTTCAGCCTTTATTTTCCTTTTGTTTTGATATTGTGTTCAAGGCTTGCGAAAAGATTAATGTTCTTTCCATTAATAATACTTTTTATTCTTTATAAACTAAACTTTCGTCATTTTTTTCTTATAATAAAACAAAAATCTCTTAGTTTCTCTATTTTACCCAAATTGGGAAACTACAGGATTTTGGCACGAACCTGTGAAAAACATGTTAAGGTCAAATTGAAATAGTCACGCGCCATGATGAAACCTAGATCAACCCCAAATCTTTCATGACTTGACGCAGTCGTTCTCGGTTGTCTGCCGACAGTGGAGTGAGAGGTAGACGAATGTCCGGAGCAATTTTGTTCATCATGACCAACGCTTCTTTGACCGGAATCGGATTGGTCTCATAGAACAACGCACTGAACAACGGAGCAAGTTTAAAATGATAGGTACGCGCCAAGACAAAGTTTCCCGCCTGGGCAGCATTCACCAAGTTCGCCATGTTTTTCCTCGAGAAGATACTGGGTCGACAGGATAGCTCCTCTTGTCCCCACCCCGGAAAACGCGCCAGGAAACCCAGCCGAAGTGACCAGAAACCGCCCCACCCACATCGCCCTGCTTCGCGGCATCAACGTCGGCGGTCGCAACAAGCTGCCGATGAAGGACCTCGCCGCGATGTTCGAAGCGGCCGGAGCAGCCGACGTACGAACGTACATCCAGAGCGGCAACGTCCTGTTCCGCGCGACGGCGGCTCTCGCCAAGAAGAAGCAGCTCGCGCAGTCGGTCTTCGAGCCGTTGTCGGCGATGGTCGCGCTGTGCCGGGAGCGTGGAGTGCCGATCGTCGTCGCGAGCTTGGCGGCCAGTCCGGGCTATCGCCGGTTGCTGCACACTCTGCGCGAACGCACCGGGGTCGCGTTGGTCGAGCTGCTGGCGCTGTACCCCGAGGTGCGCAGTTGGGCCGAGCTCAGCGCGGAGCACGGCCTCGGTTGGAACGATCATCTCAACGCCGACAGCCACGCCCAATTCTTGTTTCGCAGACTTATATTCCTATTCTTTCAACAACAAAAAATCCAGCGTAAAAAAAGTAAAACAACAGCATTGTAATTTGATCTTTAGTCGCCGTAGTTCAATCACTAGCGCATTAAACTTTGAATCAGAATGACAAGGGATCAAATCCTTAAGCGAGTATTATTTTTCCTAGTATAATTTTGTTCCTTATATATGATTATTTTTCTGCTAATTCAGAATTTTTATGAATTTTTGTGAATTGTGAAATGCATGGAATTGCGTTTCCAGATCGCCCTGGGCTTCGGTCGGGTCAAAGTAAAAACGCTGGGGAAGTTGCTCAACCGTGCCATTCTTCTTGGTGTAGTAGACGAGATAGCTAGGTGACTTCCCGTGGTCGATTTCCGCCTTAGTTTGCGCGTCCGAGACCATCTTGATTTGGCTGGTTTTCACCCACTTCTTGGCGCCACCGGCTTTGCCCCGGTCGAGGGGTGTTGAATTCTTCTTCGCGTCTTTTCCAAAAACAAAACTAGGTCGACCGAGGAGGAAGATGAACAAGAGATCTCTGGGACGTCCCTGGGATCTTGTTTCTATACTCTGATAGAGTTTCACAGCCAAAAATGACTCTTTTGAAGCGTCAATAATTGTCAGTTTTATGAGCAAAAACGTTAAAAAGACATAAAATAATCCGTAAAAATTAAATAATTCGGCTGTGACGACTAATCGATTGATTGCGTTTCGCGGTCTTGGTCTTTGGGGTGCCCGAAATGAAAACACCAAAAGGCTGGAGCACAAATGAAAGTATTTGCAACAATTCTTTTTAGAAATTCATAAAATTGTGATACCAAATAAACTAAACTCATTTTTCTAAAAAACCAACCGAAATCAGATTCTTGTAGGGATAATTTATCAAAGGAGTTTAAAATATGAGCAAGTTTTGGATGTGTGATGGTTAATGTTTGTTCTGTAAATGTTTCTTGTTTAACCATCTTTTGAGTCATTTTTATCCATTGTTGATATCTGTCAAATTCTTTTTTACCATAGCTATAGAAAGGATAGTTGTTATTTTTATCAAAATAAAACCTATCTGTTACCATTATGGACGATGCTAATACTGCTTCTGGAAGTTTTAACTCCTTAATATCAACTATATCCCCATTTTTAGAAATGATAATATTTCTTCTTCTAATCTTTTGATCTTTATCCAAATCATCTTCATAAACTATACTATTGGAATAAACATAAACGTCATTTCCTATTAAGTACTCTAAAAAGAAGCCTCCCTGTACGTATTTCCACAATGCTCGTACAGAGGTAGACTGGCCTGACAATCTGGAAGGCGCTTTGACGAGTAACCCATTTGAAATTACCCATAAATTTATCGCTTTCAGAATTTCCGGGGGAAGTCATAAAGGTAAAACAGCCATCAACTTATTGATCAATGGTAAAGTAGTTCGTTCGGAAACCGGAGGGAATAGCAATACGATGCTTACCAAGGCTTTTGATGTGAACGAATTCATTGGTAAAACCGCGCAAATTCAAATTGTAGATCCGCCAGCTCAAGAGCGCCACAGTGATCAGAGCCAAGACGCTCACGACTCCGAGCGAAGCGACTGCCGGATGCCGACGCGACCACTTCGCCGTCTGCACGGCCCAGCTAACCGGCCGAGCCTCGACGGGTTCTCCTCGACGGTAGCGGGAGAGGTCTTCCGCGAGGGCTCGGGCGCTTGGGTAGCGCCGCGCGGGATCTTTCTCGAGGCACTTGAGACAAATCGTCTCGAGATCGATCGGGACGTTCTTCGATCGACATGTAGGCGCAATTCTGAGTTCGATTGGCCAGGCGAGCTATGTGTGGGATATCCCGGCCGACAAAATTGACTGGTCAGAAAATTTCCCGGATCTGGTTGGTTTCAAAAAGAAATCCAATATTTCTTCTGCACGTGCGTTCGAGAAGCTTCTCAGTTCCGCCAGCCAGCAGACCCGCTTCGCTGTTATTCAGTCCGGAAGCGAAAAGCCGATCGATGAAACCGGTTGCAGGTATCAGTGTGTCTATGCACTGAACCCAAAGTAGTATAATAGATTTAAGGTGTTAAAGTTTTAAATAATTTAGAAAATAAATTTTAATTTGATTCTAGGTTTTATATGATAGTAGAACATATGTCCTTTTTATATGAAAAAATAGATTTTTACTTTATGATGAATCCTACTAAAACTGATTACTAAGAATAATTTTTCCATTTATATTTTATTTTGTCTTTTGCTCCTAATTATGCTTTTAAATTCTTTTTAAGATATCATCATGATTCTATTGATATTACTACGCCACAATCCCATGATGATCCATAATCTCTGTCTGGAGCTCTGGTCCAGCAACTTCTAGTATCATCTTTGCCTCCTAATTTTTCCTCGAGGCTATCTATCTTAACGGTTCCTAGAATAAATACTATTTATCCATCACACTTCGCGGGAATGTAGGTTAAGTCCTAAAGTTTTCGAGGGGACATCTGAGGGACATCACTGGCCAAAAAACGACTAAAATTGACAAAAACAAGCAACAATGCTTTGCGGTTAATTCCAAAATCTTGGTAGACAAGATTCGCGACGACGTCGCCTTGATCGAACTTGCCCGAGATCAGCTTGGCATCCAACAGCACACGAACGTAGTAAGAATCACGACGATCATCATCAATCTCGTTGGCCGAAAGCACGGCGCTGAGTACGGGTTGAAACGGATGAACGCGGTAGATCCATTTCAAATCGTCGCTCGAATCCTTGGTGATCTTGATCGTCCGCATCTCATGCCCAAACGACGGCGTTCCCGCTCGCCATTTGCGACGCAGCGTCCGGTAGCGGCGGAATCACCCGATGGTCGCACATTGATTTTGTTTGATGGCAGCAGCGAGACAGGCACAATGCTAGTCGATCAATTCGAACGACAGCAGTGCTCTGTTTTGCGAATTGATCTGCGAAAACTTGAGGGCGCGATCGACTACCGCGAGCTACTCTCTGCTGCGGCAAAGAAGATTGACAGTGATCTGGCTGGCCTGCTCCTGATTGCGGGAGATCACTCTGATCCGTTCGATGCGTCCGAAACTCAAAAAACGGAATTTTGATGCTAAAATATTCATCAAAATAATCAGATTTTCATGCTGATTTTAGATATATAAGTTTCCATCAAATTTAGTCTTTGTCATCAAAAGTTACGAGCCTGAAAAAATTCGCCTTATTTTAGAAAATAGGGGAAAACACTCCCTAAAAGTCACAGAATATTAACGAAAATCACACCATCGCATTCGGCGTATCAGAGAACCATATAGAAATATTTTCAAGCTCCTATCTACAAGAGATAAACTGTCCCCAGATTCCTCAGACCCTGCAGAGGCGTCAGGCCGGCGTCGGTGATCTGAGTGCCGTTGAGACGCAGCCTGTGAAGATTGGGCAGGTCTCGAAGGTGCTCCATCCCTGTGTCGGTGACTCTTGTACTCCGGAGCACCAGATTTCGAAGATTCTTCAGATGCTTCAAATGCGTCAATCCGTCGTCGGTGATCCGAGCACCGCTGAGATCGAGGTCCTGCAGACTTGTCAGCTGTTTCAGCTGCCGCGCTGCGGCGAAACTCCGCGCCCAAGCGAACCTGGCGGCCGACTCGTTCCGCGGGCTGCTGAAGTCAGGTCTGCAGGGCGTGCGCAAGTAGCCTTCGACACTCAAAAACCACCGCCCCCAAGGTGCCCGTTTTGCCCTACTGGAAAGAACTGCTGATGGGATGCTACTACATGGCCTCGCTCCCGGCCCGACGCCGGGCCGCGGTTGACCGGGCCGCGCACGAGCTGGAACCGGTGCGGGTGCTGTTCTACCACCAGAGCGAAGTTGAAACATAAAACGAACAAAAATTATTACTTCCCAGCCTATCTAACATACATCAATAAAACTAGAGCCAATAAAACATCTGGTGATATTTCCACATGTTCTTAGGATTACAGAAACGTAGCACTTTCCTGAAAACACAAAAAAATAAGGAAGTTTTGGTACGGTAAATGGCATCAAATTTAGTCCTACCCATCGAAAGCTACGAGCCTGAGAAAATTTGCCTTATTTTGAAAAATAGGGAGAAATAATAGAAAATAATGATTGCCTTTAGTAATTCCCAAATATCAAAAGCCATCCTATATGTATTTCCAGGGCGATAGAAGAAATATAGATATCAATTTTGAAGGAATTAGGGGATGTCTCCAGGGGAAATCGCAGAACTTCAACCGAAATGAGGATATTAGGAAATGATCTTCGTTAGATTTGGAAATAAAATGAACAAAAAATCGATACTGACAGGAGATTACAATCGAAAATAAATGGAAAACATACGCTATCTAATAATTTCCAGCAACGTGCCCTCGCCCGGCGCCGGCACTTCCATCTCCACCTTGTCGGACGACACGTCGAACAAGGGCGTTTTGGTCGATACGGCGTCGCCGACCTTCGCGTGCCAGACCGACACCGTGCCTTCCGACACGGTCTCGCCCAGCTGCGGCATGATCACATCCATCGCCATATCAGTCGATCTTCTCGACGATCTCGCGGACGATGCGCTCGGACGACGGCATGGTGGCGTCTTCCAGCGCGTCCGCGGCGAATAATTTATTTTTTATATTATTGTATAAATATTATAATTTATTATTATATGAAATAGATATTATCCATTTCCATAATTTATTATTGACTCATGCAGAAATTGTTTTGTTGCTACTACCTTGATTAGCAACATTTACTCAAGGTGTGGAAAATCTGTTGTAGAACTCGAGGGTGAAACAAACAAAAAATGTATGAAATACACTTCTTGTGTCCCCCTCCCCCTGTTCACGTACTCCGATAAGGATCGAGCTTGTGTAGCAGGAGTTAACACGGGATGAGCAGGATCAGCGCCATTTTGTAACGTGGTTCAATCGACACCACAGCTCGTCATTGTGGTCGCATTTGATGAGGAATCCTTGACAACCCCCTTGTAGACCCTACGGTGCCTCCTAACAGGCTGCCAGACTCCCGACGCCCCCACCACAAAATTCCCGCCGCTGGTAGATAGAAGCCTGGTGTTCTTTGTACCTTGACCACTCTGAGTTCATCAACGTGACTCAAGCAAGGTGGAGATTGGACCTTCAACGTGCTGGGGCACGAGGCGGTCTCGATCCTGGACGGCGGCCACGCCGGCTGGGTCTCGGCGGGGCTGGCACTGGAGACCGAGGCGGCGACGCCGGAGGCGGCGACCTTCGTCGCCGATCTGCAGGAGGACATGCTGGTCAGCGACGAGGACATCGCTGCCGCCATGGCCGACGGCGTGACCCTGATCGATGCGCGCCCGCAGGAGCAGTTCATCGGCGACGCGGCGCACCCGCAGGCCTCCCGGAAAGGTTCTCAGGCGCACTTAGGTGTAAGATAG
This sequence comes from Alatinidae sp. Z8VKAUB7J3, assembly GCA_010016025.2. Classification (NCBI taxonomy): domain Eukaryota; kingdom Metazoa; phylum Cnidaria; class Cubozoa; order Carybdeida; family Alatinidae; species Alatinidae sp. Z8VKAUB7J3. The sequence goes on along the minus strand of JAAAKM020721499.1, from coordinate 180,923,502 downwards.
TAGCCTGTAATGACTTTCATTTATTTACAAGCAACTTATACAAATTAAATAAAAAGGTATTTTAACTGAAAGTAGGGAGCGACATTAAAACTTGCTATACGAGCAGAAATTATTTCGTATATTAAAGGGGTTGTGGCCTCCTCAATGCCCCGCTCTTTACACTAAATTTTTATTGTTTTAAAAAGCGGACTTGTGACAAGGATTCAAACTTTCAAACAGTTCAAAGTCAATGAAAAATCAAAATTAGTTTTAGGAACTTATTATGCGTACTTGATTGAATTTTGGTTACTTCATTGTCCAGGTTTAGGAATATCAAAATTAAACTCTTCTATTCGTGTTGTTCAAGATTCAACTACTTTAGGATCATTAAAATATGTATGGCATTGTGAAAACACGGACAAAGTAATTCATCTTGAAACTTCAATAAAATTTTTTTGTAGAACAAAAGATTTCCTGGTTGGACCCCATCTTTCAGAGAGATGGAATAGTTGAAAAGTAAAAAAACATAAACAAGTAAAATAAGTTGTCATTAAAATCAAATTTGAAAGTGTGTTTTTCTGGATTATCCTAAGACAATTAATCTAAGAAATTGAACTATGTTTGAAGAATATTGGGATAGGTGATAAATAGCCAAAACTAGAAGTAAATGATAGCAAGAACTCAAAAATAGCAGCAGCTAGATTAACCAAGAAGGAAGTATGTTTAATAAGCAAGTAATTTATTAAAAATACATAAATACAACCCAAAATTACAGGGTCTAAATTTTTTAATTTGTTGGCAGCTGAGGTTTTTATCAGTTTTGTTTTTGTCAAAATTAATGTATAAAAATTTAAAAGATCCCTGAGACGCATACATTATAAATTTGTAATGATCTAAATTAAAATGCAGAGTTTGGCTTTTACTAAGGATGCTAATTTAGTGATTGATACTAATTTTCAGAAGAAGGGTCTCAAACTTTTGGTTTATTCAGGATGCTTTTGAAAATTAGCCACAGCGACTACGGCAATCTGATCGCCGGCGGCGCCAACCTCGCGGCGCAGCTGGGCTTGTCCAAGTACGGCCGCAACGCGGAGCTCGAATCGGATTTCTATGGAATGCAGTACATGTCGGGTGCCGGCTACGACCCGCAGGGGGCCGTCTCCCTGCAGGAGACGTTCGTGCGACTGAGCGAAGGGCGGCGATCCGACTGGCTGAGCGGACTGTTTGCCAGCCATCCGCCGTCCCGGAACCGCGTCGAGGCCAATATATGACACAATCACTAAGCTACAGAATGAAGTTAAGGACCTCCAGCTATCAGCAAACCAGTCCAATGATAACCCCAGTCTTGGACCCTTAAAAAATAAAGTACTGAGCTTAGAAAATGCTGACCGAAGAAGTAAGAGGGCGTGGAAAAGATTGGTGAGCTGTTGCGGAAATTAAATATTCATTGTGAATTCCTTGTCATTGAATTAAATGAAAAATTCGCTAAAATTCGACTCCACAACTTTAAGGATAAGTTTCCGCAGCGCGGAATCCCTGCGCTGCGTCCGAATCGAGAGGACGACAATCTGTCACGGCGAAATCACCGCGATCCCAACCGTAGGTGCGAACCTCACCTGGAGCTCGTGACAAGAGCTCCTCAAAGGGTCCAATCTCGCGACAGAGGTACGACATTCCGCCGTCGACGAGACCTTCGAAGATCTCGGACTTCGCGTTGAGAACTCCGTCGATGTCCCCGAGTCCACTCAAGTGAGCGGGCGCGATCTGCGTAATGACGACCATACAAGATTTATCATTGGGGAAGGATGAATGTTTCATCGTGGGTGGGTGAAAAGTCTAAGGGTGTTAAGGTGAATTTTCAGGTAAATTTAAGGGAGATGCTGAAATAAATCAAATGACACGAATTAGAACTAATAAATTAGAATCAATTATTTTATTTCTTAAGAGGAAGAAGTGACAAACTGGAGAAAAATTCATTATATTAATAACAAAATTGGCAATAAAAAAACAGAAATTAATTTAAAAAAAACATATAGGGGACTGAAGGCTTCCGAATACATGCGCTCACTAAAAACAGTATTCATGCATCGACCTTATCGCCGGATGCCGGAAACCGGATGGGCCGTCGCCTACCTGTTTGCACTGGGGAACGGGTCGCCCGAAGATCGCGCCGAATTGGCATCTTTCTGTTACGAAGCAGGCGTCGAGCCGCATGCGTTGCTGGCGGAAATGAGCAGCAAACCGGAAATTGTGTCGCTCGCTGACCCAGAACGTCTCAACTACGAAGCGTAGTTCCACTTCTATAATCAGTTCTTTTCTACGATAAACAAGCATTAATATTTGGTCTCAGCCTTAATTATGTGGCTTTTTTCGATACCAAATACTGCCTCAAGTAATTGACTACAAGATCAAAAAATTTGTAAGGTAGTGTGATTAGTTTGAACTGCACTAAGGAGCGACCTGGCTCAATAGTAACCGGAACTCTATAAAACGGAATTTTAATACCAATCGTTACATCACTAAAATAGTATTTTATGCTTATTTTAACATCGTTGACATCGTCGTTGTCGTCCAACCTGGGGAGTGGTAGTAAGACGAATGGAGCTACGGCCAACTCAGCAGCAGCAGCAAACGGCAGAGTTGGCTGTTGCGCCCGCTTTCGGAGTGAACTGAATCCCTGTCAAGCGTGGTTTCCCGTGACGGACCGACTCACTGGCCGCAAAATCGATATCCCCAACAGCTTTTGTCCAGCAGGACGACTAGTCCTCCTCTGGAAGCTAGCTGCCCTTGTTGGTACGCTTGCAGGGCATAACTTACAACCCTTGCCCTGACGGTGGTGGAAGGGGGGGATGTTTTATCCTCAAGAACATACTTTCCAGACCTTTCAACAAACGTTTTCAACAAACTTTCAAACAAACTTTCAACCTTTCAACCAGACCTTTCAAAAAACTTTCAACAGACCTTTCGTTGAACAAAATGGCTATTTTAACAATTTTTATTTGATGTGTTTGGCGAAAACTATAATCGAACTAAAATCAGATGAATTTCGAAAAAATACGACTCAAGCTGATGACCGTATGACCGAAAACTGGTCATGGATGTCTTTCTTCTCTCTCTGTTATTAACAAAGAACGCATGTTGTTCTCCTTCTTCTCTCTACGTATCTCCACCTACACCCAGAGAAAATTTTCCCAGCCAACACACAAATTGAGCGAGAGATCCATTTTTTTAACACACCCGACAAGGATCCGTTTTGGTCATTGCGAGTCATCGCCCCGTTTTACTTACTGCTGCCCGACAATTCGTTAACAGGTAAGAGAGGTGCTGAGGAGAGGGTAGCCCCCCTCATGAGTAATAGTTTCTGTTCGTTTTAAGATTTGATGTTGCTTGTTACTTTCAGTTGAAGAAAAAATTTTTTATTTAATTTTTACCGTTTAGAAATAATGGCGGTAAAACCGGCTTCACCTTCATGGATTCCTTCTCCACACGGACTATCCCTCCATAGAAAGTAATTCTTGCGTAAAATACTGGTTCCTGCATGCCGATACGAAGGCCGACCCGGAATCACTGCAAAAACATCCTGAAAATCCCCTGTCACCAAACCACCACTGCTATTTTGGCATCTGCCCCCCTCCCCTGAAAATTTTCTGCTGTTACCCTTGCCTAAAACCATGTTGTGCTATATGCTGCAGGTTATTTATTTTCAAAATAAATTTGGACCAGATCAACAATTACTTTTTCCATAATCCTAGAAAAAATTGAAATATTTGAAATAGTACAATAGTTACTGAAATCTGACCTAAGTCCACCCTTATGAAGAGGTTTTAATGACGCACAACGCTTACGCCATCGCCGCTCCCACTCTGCCCGAGTACTCGGCCACGTATCGAGTTTACTTGGGAGATGAAGTAACCGGGTTTGAGCTTACCAATGCCGTCGGCGATCCACTCTACGGAAGCGACGAAGTGACGCTCACGTTTGCAACAACGGTTCCGGAACCATCTGCCAGCACGCTGCTCGTTGCAGCGGCTCTTGTCTGGTTCGGGATGAAACGACGAAGACTTCTAACTGATTGATATTCCGGACGGAAAATATTGTTAATCAATTACATTCATCGGAATTGATTAGTAAAGAAACATTGACGAAATTAGTTTCACAAGGTGATTCAATGCAACGATCATTTCGGTTGATTAATCAATTGGAAAAGGAAATTAAAGATATTGCGGAAGATTTAGATGAAGTTAATGGAAGTAAATGTTGGGGATTGTGTTCGAAAGGTTCGTGTTTTGGATGTTTACATCGGAGAAAGAAGGAGAAGAATCATCGACAGAAGAAAAAACATCAGCCTCACGGTCGCGGATATCGCGGCCTCCCGCCGGTTCTACGGCGCGCTCGGCTTCGCGCCGGCCGGCGGCGACGAGGCGCAGGGCTGGCTTGTGATGCGCAACGGCGATTGCGTGATCGGGCTGTTTCACGGCATGTTCGACCGCAACACCCTGACCTTCAACCCGGGCTGGGGGCAGGACGCCGCCCCGCAAGACGAGTTCGAGGATGTGCGCGCGATCCAGCGCCGTCTTGAGGAACAGGGGATCGAGAAACCTTTCAACTACGCTGGACAAAAGGGATATCTCAAAATTTTTATTAGATGTGGTTTGGGAATTGATGGGCAGAGGGGGGCTTTTTGCCCTCCAATCAATTTTGACTATTAAAAAAGGTCCTTTCAAATTCCAATCGAATGAGCCTTTTTTGAAGTTTCTTCGACAATAAACGGCCATCTCAAAATTTCCAGCAGATATATTTCAGGAAAATACGAGGTATGGGGGGGGGGGATATACAGCCTCTGATCACTTTAGAGACACGAGAAATTTAAACATTGAACCATTTTATGATTGTCTTTTAAAAAATGAAGCATTAGTCAATAAGGGAATTAAGATTTTCCATAATTAGAAGGGACTAGATTACTTACTGGATCAAAAAGAATTTCTTCAATAATAGCTAACAAGAGGATTATTTTGCAACAAGTTAACTTAGTTTTAATTTTCGCAGTTTTTTCCTCCGATGTTTATAAGGATATCGTGTCTCAGAGCTCTTATTTTAAATCTCGACTGCCCGCGCCGAGGGGCACGCAGAGGAGGACGAAGCCGATCTTGCCGAGCAGCGCGTTCCAGTTGGTGATCTTCACGGGGTCTCCCTTCGCTGGGTGATCGTTCTCATACAAACGACGGGCCGGACCTAACCCACCGCGGCGTGGTCGTTGCGTCGCGACCCCGTCGCGCGCGGTGAACCGATGAGAACGGCGTTTAGATATGGTGCTGCCCATGACCGACGGGGCCGCAGACGAGACGGTGGGCGCCGACGCCGACCACGACGATTCTACAGCGCATTCTTTGCCGCGAAAACCCGCGTTGCCGCCAGCCGGTGAGCCGCTTTCCTCGATGGTATTTATTCACTCCGCGCCCCGATCCGGATCAACGCTGTTACGTGTAATGTTAGGCGGCCATCCGAATCTATTTTGTCCGCCGGAGCTTAACTTGTTGTTCTACCGGGATATGCAACAATGGCAATACGATTTGGGGATTGGCTCAAATTATCAATGGCCGACTTTCGGGCTTCATGCCGGGTCAGCCGTTCTTAAAAATGTTTCACTTTGCAGATGCTGGTAAATATGAACTATTAAATTAGCATTGTTTCAGTTCAGCTATATGAATTAGTCAATTTTAGTCCCCTCTTCCTCACCAATCATCACTAAAATTTTTAATAAATATGACCATTGATAAATTTAGTTTACAAAATATTCAAAAAGAAGCTTTTAAATAAAAAAAAGTTAAATATTATGTTATTATTCTTCGCTACGAAGAATAACTTTTTATTCTACCCCACATCTCGTGATGCTCGGGATGGACCACTATTCGGATACACCAGCGATATCCTGCAGGAATTGGATCGGGCACGGGCGCAAATTTGCCGTCAAACTGCGGTAGGCGCTTCGGGCCCGATCCGTCTTTGGCCTGGGCCAATGTAGCTGCCGCCGATATGGCCAGAACAACAAACAACCATCGCATGAAATTCGTATACCACAATTAGATCGGATTCCGTACCCATCAAGACATTTGGTCGATCTCGTGGACCTCCCCTAAAGACATAATTATAAGGTTTTTCAACTATGTTGAATAAAATGGCTATCTCAGAATTTTGATCCGACAACTTTGTGAAAAAATGAGCGTGGGAGGGGGCCTAGCTACCCTCCAATTTTTTCGGTCACATAAAAAGGTTACTAGAACTTCTTACTTCAATTCGAATGAGCACTCTCGCAAAATTCTGGGACCACTGGGTCAGTACGATCACCCCTGGGAAAAAGAAAAAAACAAAAACAAATAAACACGCATCAAGCCATTTCCATACAAGCTTCCGCCTATTCCTATTAGAAAATTAGTATAATATGAGATAAATTTTAATATAGAACATTTTAATGAGTAAGTTAGAGAAGGTATGAACAATTAATAGTAAAGCTGGTTTGATATTATTCTATAAAATTAAGTTTATGAAAAAAAAATTTAATTGGAAGAATATTAAAATAAATAATAACTTGAAGAAATTATAAAATAAACATTAAGAACTAAGATAATTTCCCTCTTAAAATAAACGAGTTACTGCCAACCACGGCCTCGGCCTCTCTTTCACCATACTCTCCCATTGGTCTGCACACGACCTTAATAGAAGGAGCACCCGAAAGAAGTTCAATCTTTCTAAACAGCTGAATAGGTTTATGGTACCTGTCATAAAGTTCAAACCTTGGTGCAAAGTCGACAACCCTAAATGAGCCATCTTGCGCATCGAACTCTGTTACCAAAATGTTTGTGTTGGACAAATAGTATTGCTTGGAAGAATAACGAGCAGCCGGCTATCACTGCGGTTGGTCTGGAACTTCTCCCACGTGCGTTCGGGAAACCACTCTTTGCGGAAGGTCTCAAGAAAACGCCCACGATCATCGCCAAAGGCTTTGAGCTGGACAAATTTCACATCGGCAATTTTTTCGGAAGATAAAATCGTTGCCATTTTGGCTGATTGCTCCTTTGATAGTAGGGCAGGACTAAAACTTTTGTTGCAGATTACCTATATTATGTTGCCAAATTTGGCACTTAAATTGTACACCGAACCGAGCTCGGTGAGGACCCTGATCGTCCAGGCCGGCCAGAGCTCGCCGCACTCTCGGGTCGTGAACTGGCCCGGGAAGCACGCGAGTTCCTCGGGGGTCGACAGCGGAATGATCGCCTCGAGCGCCGGTCCCTCCCCTGCATCGCCGTCGGGTTCGACGTCGATGGTGACCGAGGAGACCAGACCGTCGTCAACCTGCACGACCCACGTCACCGTCTGCGCCGGGAGGCGATACCCCTCGAGTCGGGGCCCACCTCGAGAGGGGCATTGATGCAGAGTCCGGCGGAGCTGACTATGTAGCGTTCGGGACTCCCTACAATACTCCTACAAAGCCCGGCAGGGTTCCGACGCCCCTTGAAGTGCTGAGAGAAGCCCCGGAGAAGATCAAGACAATTCCTATATTTTCTATCGGCGGGATCACGGCCGAGAATGCTTCAATAATAATGGAAACCGGCGTGGACGGAATAGCAGCTATCACCTCGATCTTCGGCTCGGACGATCCTGAGCAGGCCTTCCAAGGAAAAAAATAATACTTTGTAGTAAAAGACACGCTAAGCATGAAAATTAAAGATTTATCTTTTACCTGAGTTACATGACTCAAAGAAAAAATTAAAAAAGCAAATTACTTTCTGAAAAACAGCATGTTTCAAATACAAGTATTTGTAACTTTAATAGCCAAAAATGCTTTTAAATGAAAACAATCTTATTACTGCATTAAATTAATCAGAATACTTGAAATTTTTTACAGTTCAAGGTTCAAATTTAAAAAACTCGATTAAGATCTCTCGCAGCGCGTCTTCTGCCAAGTGGTCGATGCCTTGCTGAGCATATATCCAAGCCACCAACCCCCAGATTAGACCCGCTGCCACCATCACGGGTTTTGACTTGCGGAGTTTCGTAAACTCTTCGGCGGCTACTAAGGAATAAGCAACTAAGAAGATTAAAACGGCGGTGTAACCAACCCAATGGCTGGTTAGATCAATCATTGAAAACCGCTTACACCAAAAGCCTGCTCAATGGGCGTCGAGGCCCTCGCGGTCACGATCGAAGGCCTCCCCGAGTGCGCGACCTGGAACCTGCAGCTCTCGAATTTCTGGATGGAGTCCCTGGAGCACCGCTTCTTCGACATCTCGGTCAACAAGTTCACGGCCCGCTACGAGGACGACGGATCGGTCAAGATCCTGATCGCCCATCAGGATCCCGGACCGGCCCACCCGAACTGGCTCAACACCCTGGGCCACAGCGAGGGCGGCATGCTCGGCCGGATCGTCGACGCCGACATATTCTTTTAATCCCCCAATGTATAAAAAAGAAGCCGTATCGCAAGTAAAAATTTCGCATCTTTTTAAGTCGATTGCATTACTCATTTCGCCGAGTTATAATTTAACTCCATTTATTAAGCGTAGGATTACGGTATGACGAAACTACTCTATCAAACCGATAGCTATCTCAAAGAATTTTCTGCAACTATTTTAGCAGTAACCGACCGTGGCGTTGTACTGGATAAAACTGCTTTTTACCCCGGTGGGGGCGGCCACAGTATACTTCAAGGAAACTTACGTATTGTGACCCTTCTTGGCACGGAGTAAATACTTTGGGGAGCGGCGAGAGTCTCCTCCCCGAGGTGCGCATTTCAATTTTTTTCTCTGACACAAGAGCTCCGATTAAGGTTTAACATAACCACTACTGGTACCGGTACTCCTTCCCATTATTGAGGACGAGGTGTTTCTAGATCTTTCACCGAACGAACGTGTGTGATGCGCCGAGTAATATTATGGTCTCGTGTGCTCATAACCTGGCTCAGCGATTTCGCTGACGACCCGGTTCGCATTGATTCCGACTTGTATGAAGTGTTACTTGCCTATCAACAGCTTCGCCAACGAGCAGCCTAGCGAAGTGAACACGTCGTACTTTGGCCGTGGGCCAAGCACGACTTTGGCGAAAACGAAATAACGAGGATTTGTATCATGCGTTCCATTGCCGTGATCAACCAAAAAGGTGGAGTTGGAAAAACGACCAGCAGCGTGAATTTGTCTGCTGCGCTGGCCAGCCCAACAGAGTAGCTCCCAGAAGCACGTTGACACAAAGAAAAACCAAAAAGACAAGATTGTCATTGAAACAAGAAGCGCCCGAAGACAGGCACAAGAAGCACAGCGTTTGGCGGCACAACAAGCTAGCACAATGGCCGACGACAACGCTCAACAAGATCAACAAGATCAAGATGATGCCGACGAAGGCACGATTCTATTTTCTCCTTGGGAAGGAGATCTTGACTTGTCCACCAAGACTGGAAAAATGCTCTGGAAGATTAGCAACAACAAAACATGGATGGATTGGTTCAAGTTATGTACATTTAGGTGATGTTGCTGTACCAAATGCATTAGTTTTTATTGATAAATATTTACAAGTAACAAGAATATTAAATCCAATTGTTCATACAATTAAAGAAATTGATAATTTTATGATTAAAGATGATGGTATTAATTTATATTTAAATACAAGATATGGTAATAGTGAATTAGCTAAAAAAACGATATTACATGATTTTTTTAAATTTGCACCCCGATGACCGCACCGACCTGATCATCGACCCCGGCGTTCAGGTCATCTCGACCGCGTCTCCGGCCGAGATCGCACTCAAGGGAAGTTGTTTTTCCAAAACCACTTCGCAACTGCCGAAATACCTCGAATTCGTCCCCCCGTTCGAGGCCGAGGGCGATTGGGTCACTGTCAGCTATGTTCAGGCCACTGGGATCGAGATCGGGCGGTTGCAACTGGATGCCGAAGGTCGGCTTTTGTTCATCGCGGGGCCCGGCAGGCGGGATTGTTGAACTGGATGGCCGGTGCTCTGACGGTGAGGGTCCGGTCCTCGAGGACGAAGCGCCAGAGCCCGTCGAGATCGAGGTAGTAGGTGTACTCGACCGGGGCGCGGGCCTCGACCACCACCCGAGGAAGCTCGAGCTGACCCCAGAATGCCGTGGCGCTCTCACTCCGCTCGAACAGCTCCATCTGCTCGATCGTCGCGAACTGCAGGCGGTTGTTGCCCTCCACCCGCGTGCGGTAGGACGCGAATATTTTCATTACGTATATGAGGGGGTTCACCCCTTTGTCAATACCTCGCTTTTAACACTAAGCTTGAATTTTGTCCAAATTCTTTTTAAATGACCCCTGAATCACGAAGGCTGTGGAATAAATAGTTGAAGTATTGTTGCTGCTGCTTACTTCCACCTGAAAAACTTTTTTTAATATTTATTTTCTTATTTTTTTTTTAATAATGCTAGAAGATCCTGTGCTCCCTTCACGGAAATTCTCTCCCCTCGTTTGGTAACCCGGTTTGATAACAAAACCACCTCCAGTTCCCGGACAGGATCAATCCATAGAGATGTGCCGGCATACCCTAAGTGCCCAAACGATTCCGGAGAAAAATACCGACCGGATGAAGACGGAGGAGATGGAGTATCCCATCCCAACGCCCAACTCGATTTCCCTGACGAATCCTGGCGTCGCACAAATTGTCCGGCCAGATCCTGAGGAAACACCAAGGACCCTCCTAATACCGACTGCAGCCAGGCCTCCGACAAACACATAAATGCAGGAATGTTCAAAGAAACTCCAGATGGCAAGTCTTCATCAAGATCAAATCCCCTGTCTGCCATAATGCTATCACCAGCTTCTAAAACATCATATATTCCACACTTCCTTGTTGCTTTTTTGTCACTGACTCTCCCAGAAAACAGGTCAGATACAAAAGTTATTGCTGTAGAAGGGGCAATCCCAATCAGGCCTTTAGCAGTATTATGATGTTTGTAACTTGAGTAAGTTACACTTTGGGATCTCAGGAAAACTGATCACACGAAGGATAGCAGACGAAGTCAAGAAATAAGATACGTTTTTTTGTATTAATTATTTTGCATGAACACACGCCAAATGGATTCACAAACAATAGTTTCTACACAATCTACAATGTGGATAGATCCCTCTTTTGTATATTGGCATGGTACATCTATCTCGTTGTTATATTTTATTTATACCACATCCAGCTAAAGAAGCGAAACTCTTCCACTTCCAAATATCGCGTGAAGCATACCCAACAATTACATCAGTGGAAGAATGGATCATGGTGTTATTTGTTTTATTTAATTAATGATCCTATTTTAGTAATTAACATAACAATTTCTTAGTGTTTGAATTGGTTTGAATTCTAAAATATTTTATTTGAATTCTTGGTAGCTGTCGGCTATTGGAAACACACCCAAAAAGCGAAGTTAGGCTAATCCTAATGAATAATAACAAAACATGATGATAAAATAGTAGTTTAAAAACAAAATTATGGAAACCTAACCTAATCCAACATGGAATAATAGGTATGCGATAGAAAAATGAGTACTATCATAAGGATAGGAAACGCTTTATCCAACGCCCAGACTTTTAGATAAAAAAAACTATTAAAATCTAATTGTCCCATCCTGTATTTTGTTTATATTAGACATGTAAAAAAAAAAAAAAAAATCTTGACACCTTAGAAAAATGCAATGAATTTTCCATAGTGGTTATATGGATTAATTGGCTTATGACTTGGCTGTGGCCAAGGTGCCTCAAAATTTTCCCATATCCAAACAACGTCACTTTTCTGACAGCGAGGGTACTTAAAAGGTCAACGGGCAGAACATATAAAAAGAGGGAAGAAAACATAATTCTACTAAACATGTCAGAACAAAGAATCAAAATTCATCAATTAAGTCTCACAATAGTACATCTCTTGTGGGATATGAAAGAAACAAGACAATGCGATCAGGTTGTGAATGAAACTTCAGTAATAACTATTTATTTTGCATGGACTGCATATACATTAGGGTATTAAGGGCTCCAGAACGTCCTTAGTATCCCAATGCATATCCCACTTGGAATTGCCGTAACGGAATTTTTGGCCGAGACCGAAATGCCAGCGATCGCTCATCATCACGATTTTTACTGGGAACGAAAGCGATTTCAGGTAAACGCGGTCAATGATCTGCTTGAAATGGCGTTTCCACCGCGAAGCAACCCTCGATTACAACACGTCGTGATTAACAAGGCGGCGCAAGAAGAACTAGCGTGGCGCAAAGGCCTATCATCGATCAAAGACAAAGCCATGGTGGATGACATGCACAACATGGTGAATCAAATCGTAGATGCAGGGCATCCCCATTGTAATCTGGTCAGTAAAACCGTGCCTGGACGGGGGCACTCAGAATCATTTTGGGCAGAAGAGTTTCCCAAAGCGGTTAAATGGTTGTTTGGTGAGCCAGTCTAACTCAACCAAACAACATTTTTCGTTAATACCTAAGGCTTCAGGGTCAGATGCACTTCAGTGTAGTATAGGTCTGTCAGGCCCTCGGTAGGGTTTGAAACGGACATCTCCGAAGACACCGCCCTGGCTGTTCTGACCGGCTATGGCGCCAAGATACTGCGCCGGCTGCCGCTTTCGGCACCAAGCTGGCTCGTCACAGTACCCGAAGAGGACGGCATTGCGCTTGCTTTGAGTCTGGCCGGCGAGCCCGGTGTGCGCTTTGCGTCACCCAATTTCATCGAAGAGGTTCCCGAACGCCGTGCCGAAGCACCACCCAACGCCCTCTTCACCGAACAATGGCACAAGAGTATTTTTTGCAAATGTCTCTTGTCTCCCAAAATAAAACCATATATTTTACATAACATATCTAAATTTTATGTTAATCTGAAAAACCTTTTAAAAAAAATGGGTAGCCACCTTAATAGTTATTTTTATTTTGTTAGAATAATATTCATAATTAATTTTTAAAAGTAATCTCTTACAAAAGAAAAGTACATATATCATTTTTTATTATAAATCATTTTTAAAATCAATTTCCCGGGCATTAAAAATATTTGCCACCAGGTTTGCAATGCGTCTTCCAACCCGGTGATCGTATACAAGCCCAGACTGCTAAGATCGGTGATCGAACCGTCCGCCGCCGCGACATACTCGGTGCCTGCCTGCAGTCCGCTGCCGAGCGAGTTGTAGGTCGACGATTCGTCCCAAGCGGTCAACATTTCGTGAAGAGACAACGTGCCACCGGCTGTTCCCGCACCGACGCCGTTGATCGTCAGACTGGCCGAAACGATGGTCGACCCCAGCGGGATTTGCCCATACACAAAACATTCAGCAGAACAAGCAGTTCTACCGTTCCATAGGAACAAAATTAAAGTGATAAAATAACTTAGATAATGGAAATGGAACATTCCAATCAATGGAATATTCCAAGACAAAGACTTAAAAAGATCTAAAATATTGGATTTCCGACACTGGGAGTAGAGTTGATGCTGTAATAAACGCCATAGCAAGTACATCTTGAAAGCTATAAGAGGATGATATAACAATTCTGCGCAACGACCCTGCACCTTCCTAAGAATGTAAGATGCCCCACTCCTGCCCTTCCAAACTAGTGTCATTGCATGGACAGAGTCATGATAATCGATACATTGAAATGAAACTATCCTACCTCCAAGTGTGCTCCGGTTGAAACTATTCTATGTCCACAATTACTACTTTTCAGGAGAGCTTTTGAAGTTTTTACGATTGTTTTTTCCAGTGCTTCAAAAGAGGTTATATGGGAACAACCGAACTGTAGAGTTTCATTTGTAATATTTCTCTACGTAACAAATGGATACCTCTCTCGATCTCCACACATTGAATACAATGCTGGCTTCCTACTCATCTTATTTTGGTAGAAGTAGAGAAGGGAAGAAGTAGGGGTGGAAGTAGGAAAGTGGTTATGCTAGAAGAATAAGATTCTAGAAATCAATTCAAAGATAAAATAAAGATTAAGAAGGCTATTGCAAGTATCGACTTTTATTCCATTCCCTTCAGGACAGAGAGTTCTCTTAGAATTAAAGTGTGTTTGTGCAAGGTGAATAAATATTTTTAATTGAATAAGATATATTCTAACCATACGCGATCTTTTTGATGAAAACTAAAATCCAAGTTTCTTAGATAAAATCAGATTTATTTTAAACGTGAGTGCAATTACTTCTGAAAACTTATATTTTTCAAATTTTTAATAAATGAAGATCTATTTTAACCATATGTGTTCTTATTTCTGAAAACTAAAACCATAGTTCCTTAAATGATGAAATAATTTACAATTAAAAAAGATGTATTTTCACTGTTTGCGAAAGAGGATTGACGTCGTTATTCCTGCTGAAGATGTAAAAAAGGAAAGGGATGCAATTTTTAAAGAGATATACAGTGTGGCTAAGGTAAAAGGGTTTAGACCTGGAAAAGCTCCTGTAAATGTAGTTGAGGCTATGTATAAAGGTGAGATCCTTAGTGAAACAATGCAGAAAATCCTCTCTAGCACTGTTGAAGAAGCAATTAAGGAGGCTAATGTAAATCCTATTAGCCGCCCAGAGATAACCCCTCCTGATAAGACGGTTGTTCCGTCGCGCAACGTGCGCCTCCCGATTCCCGGCGAGGATGCTGGAGACGACGACGAGTAAGTGCATTGTGATACTGCCTCGTCAGGAGGTGGTATTTGTTTGAAAGACCGCAAAGTGGCGAGCGCGCTGTGCTCGTCCATGCGAGTCCCGATGGGTTACCCGAAGAAGCCGAACGCGAGGAGTTTGCCGAACTGGCACGCTCCGCTGGCGCCGTTGTCACGGGCGAACTGGTAACAGCCAGGAAGCGAAGAGCTCGTAGGTCGCGTCGACGAGATGCAGCTGGGCCATGGGGGGTCGATCATAGGGGTTAGGGCGACTTCGCGCAGAAAGCCGGACCCCGAGCCCCCAATCCAGCGTCCAAACCGTGCAGCAGCTACTGGGAGAGGGGGAAGACGTGTCCTGGAGAACGGCTAGCTGGCTGGGCGTGGCCCTGGCCCTCCTGATTCCCACCACCGCCGAGGCCAAGGCCCGGCTCCTGCCGCGCGACCACCTGATCGAGGTCAAGCTCGACGACGTCCGGGACGCCCTCGCGCGCGTCGGCGTGGAGGGCCTCACGGTCTCCGAGGCCCGCGGCTACGGCCGACAGAAGGGCCATACCGAGGTCTACCGGGGCGCCGAGTACGAGGTCGACCTCCTGCCGAAGCTGATCCTGGAGATCGTCGTGCGCGACGACCAGGCCGAGGCCATCGTGCAGACCGTCTCCGAAGCCGCCGGGACCGGGAAGATCGGCGACGGCAAGATCTTCGTGTACGAAGTCGGACACTTTGCTGGCTTGGACATGTTTTGTGACTGCCTTCCGACCTTCTAACTCGGATTCGTTGCAACTTCGAACCAATTAGAAGCGGCTGGAAGCTTCTATACACCAAAATAAAATACTTTTACCATTGCATGATTGGTACATAAAATCAAAACGGGCTATTTAATTTCTGTTTCATTTTCTACAAACCTGTGTAGTTATTCAATTTAGAGTCAAGTCGCATTTATTTTCTTCCTTTCAATAAAATTTCCTTTCCCCCGCGGCCTTCGGGGTCGTTCTCGGGGTGCGGTGCCGCGTAGACGTGGTCGTCCAATCGCTCGAGCGCCAGCACGCCCGGGAGTCCCTCGTTCGCCACCATCGTCGTCCTCCCGTTGGCCGCGCCCCGCCGTGGCGCGGTCCGAACACACTGCCACGCGCAGCCCGCCCATGCGAGCCGACGAACGGGTATGCTGGATCGCTCTTCCCCGCGCGGGGCGAACGCCCGAGAGGAGCCCACGCATGCGCACCTTCTCCACTTCTGAGAGAAAAAAAAAAATCTAACACGATAGAAAGAGTCAAGTGAATTATTTTGTGTGTTTGTGTCAAAATTTTATATACTAAACGTCAAAATGTATTTTTAAAAGTCTAGGGGAAGGGGTTTTGTTTGTTAAATAAAACCCCTACCCATAAATATGGGTAGAAGCAACACTAAACAAAATCCTGAAATGTCGATATTTGATTTTCAATGCTAACCGTCAATGGCGCATTTTCCCTCAGCAAATTTGCCAACGACCAGATTCAGGTGGAATTCGACTATTGCATGAAAACGAAATCGGCAAGATTGTTGATATGCAGACAATCGATAAAGAAAAAGGAGTTACCAATAAAGAAACGTTAGCAATGTTTCCTGATGAACAGGAAGCAGTTCGAGAAGCACTTGCTCAGTTGTAATAATAAGAGTGTAATTGACAGAATAATTTTTAATACGTATACTAACGGCGGTTCTTAAAATACACTTTTCAGCCGTAAGGGCATAACAGAAAGGAAATCGGGAAATGCACGCAGGTAATGAGCATTGCTTCTGTCGCGCCCCATGCGGAAACGAAGGGAACTTTTTCACCACAGGCCTCGATACCCAGTTCTTCAAATCCCTCCCAAAGATGATCGGGCAGGCCTGCGCCAGAATAGAAGATGAGTTGCAGGCGAGAAAAGAACGCTTTGCATAATTCCTTGTCCTGGCGAAGCATAGGCAACATCATGTCAAAGCCGCGTGGGACATTGAAAAAGAGCGTTGGCGAAACTAGCAGCAAGCGCGTCGTCTCTATGCGGAAGCGGCTAAACTAAGGCCAGGCTGGGACGTACCGCTATCACGGATAAAAGGGCTATTGGCCTTGCCTCTGTCTGAATGAACTCTGTGAGGTGTGTGATATGGCCCTTAATTATCTTCCATTTCTAAACCCATCGGCTGATTGAATCAATTCTGGAATTAGCTTTCCGATCATTCCTGCAACAACCCTCAAGTCCTTTATCCTCCTCACATGCCTGCTCGTCCTGCCAGGTCCAAAGTTTTTGATGTTATCCTCGGGATACATCTATCAGTAAAACCCATATAATGGGGATAAAACATAATCTTGCTTAATTCATGCATCCATATTAAGCCGACAAATAAAGCTTCCAGCCTTAGCCAAACATTTGTTCTTGATAATACTTCTTGGTGTACAATTTAGCCAATTGATCAAAACATTTCGTACATTCTAATCAGCCTAGGGAAATCTTACTCCAAACAAGCGTAAAGTTTTAAATTAGGTTTTAACATGCCATTTGGGCTTCTGCAGTCTTTCCACGTAGTGACCAAGTGTGGCATTGCACTGTTCCACATTGCCTGTACATCGGATTCTCTTTGGCCTGCAGGTCCAGTACTGAGCAACGCCTCCGCCTGACTTATTTCACTCGAATGGGTGTCGGTGTCCACCGAAGGAAAGCAGTGTTGCACTGTTTCAATGGGCAACTCCACTTTTTGATCCCAGATTTCCATTTGATCCTTTGCCGTGCCACTGACGGTTTTCAAACAAATTAAACTGCGAAAAAGGAATTTTAAAATTGGTCATGAAAAAATATGATTGAGCTTTTTCGAACACCAAGGTTTCTGAATTCCTTTATTTTAATCAAATAGGTAATGCTTCAGAGATAAATTATCTTCAAGAACCATGCTTAAGTATCGGGTGTGGGTATCCTTTGGTCTATTATAAGAGCCTTTAAAAAGATATAATTCAAATAGTTGAGGATAAACCGTGGATATACAAAAAAAAGGTTTGAAAACATCTATGGCCACACCGTTCGTACCGCAAAAGAGGAGAAAACGAACATCACGAGCCCGATTGGAGGAAAACCGTTAACCGTGCTGCGCAACTGAGCACAGGGGCAGAAAAAACTATTCAAAATGTGGGTGTGGAGGTTCAAGGGGCGATGACGTGGAACACCAGGATTTCTACACCGCCCTTGGCAGGGGGAGTTGCTAAGTATTCCAGGTCCGGCCTTGTTTTTTTTCGGGGAGGCATGTACAGCCCAGGCACAGAACCAACAAGCCTGCTCAGAAAGAAACACTAAAATTCTGAAAATAGCTTTTAAAAATCCTAAAATAACATTTTTAAAACTAGATCTGTTACACTTTACTTCAACCCCATTTCATCCTTAATGCATAAATGTTGCCTGTAAGCCTATCTCAAATTAGGCCTACAGATTTCTCATGATTTTGGCTGTACATAACTCCTGTTGAAACAGATTTAACAGCAAAGAAACAATGTTAACAAAATCAAGAAGCAGAAAAGTACATTAAGAATCGTATTTTAAGAATTTCATTTACCACACTATCAGCATCTGAGGCCTTATTACTTTCTAATCCTTTTGATGCTGTCTTTAATTCCTCCTTGCAAAATAAATCTTCCTACACTTCCAAATTGTCAAAAATTCTTCTTCATTTCCTACAGCTTTATCACGGTTCGACTTCGACGCATTGGCAAAATATTCTGCACATCTCTCTTTATCCCCCTTCGTATGAGTTATTGTGGTCCGGTTCTATCTTTAACTGGAGCATGAATTACATGATGTATCATGATATTTATTCGACGAAAGAACTTCGTGATGTTAAAGTTACTCACAAAGCTATCGAAACATGGCATGATCGTGTCGCGTATGCAGCTGTACGAACACTACGATTCGTTTTCGATACGTTTACTGGTTATGTTCATGATCTACCTAAATCCAAAGATGGCAAAACAATTATCAATCCAAAAAAGATCATGACAGAAAAACTCTGGTTAAGACGGATGATTTTCTTGGAATCCATTGCCAAGGAGTATCAACTCCTGCGTAACGCCTCTATTGCGGTGCTGCGCGAGATCGGTGTCGATACTGGCGGTTCGAACGTGCAGTTTGCCATCGACCCGGAAACAGGGCGCCTGGTGGTCATTGAAATGAATCCCAGGGTGTCGCGTTCATCCGCCCTGGCGTCCAAGGCCACCGGCTTCCCGATTGCCAAAATTGCCGCCAAGCTGGCGGTGGGCTATACCTTGGACGAGCTGGAGAACGACATTACCGGCGGTGTTATCAGCGGCGGCAATTCTCAAGCAGATCACCGACCCGTTCAACGAGACCAATCTTTAAGGCAGGCCTGCGCTATGAGCATGAATGCAGCCACAAACAACGATTCGGAACTCCCGGGCACCCTGTTCAACAGGATCCTGGACCGTTACTCGCCGCTTGTCGTCATCCTGGTGGTGCTGTTTGCGTTGGTCTTCGTCTACGGCATGGTGACAGCCCCCAACTTCCTGACCCTCTTCAATTTCAAGACCATTATCCGCGATAAATAGAAAAGCCTATAATTCGTAAAAAAAGAACCATTTCAAAAATAAATGATCCTATTCACATGGAACTTTTTTTCTTCGCCTTTTTGGAGGGTTCTTTTTGTTCAACGGATAAACTAACAGTAACATTTAGTTTTTTTTTTAATACTCAGAAAACTTCTTCTTTTTCTGATGCTAGGAGGTCCTTGAAAGTTCTCAAAGATGAAGGAACAACAATGAAGTAACTTGACTGGTCTGTTCAACAGCTACTGTGAAAAATTCTAGCTACTTAATCATGGAGTATATTTTTTTCAAACTCTTTACGTAGTTCCCCAAGAAACATTTTGGAACCAAACCCACAATCTTCTTTAGTATATTATAATATATAATATAATATATTAAATAATATAATATATTATCTATATGACTACAAAGCACGACTCTATTAGTGGACCAATACTTGTTTGTTAGCTTTTAAAAAGACTAAAATATGCATTTGACTTATATCAAATGTATATTTTTTTTTCGCTAGATTCGGTTTTCATCCGCTCAACAAGTTGAGCTTGGAACAGAACCGTGTTCAGCCTCAGTCCCAAAACGGGCGTCGACCTTCCGCATCCGCTTCACGACGGGTTACACCAATGTCGAGCAATTGCTCGTCGCTGAGCTTTAGCAATTGTCTACGTGTTCGCTGACATTCCCATCGCGCTTTAACCTCTGCAGAGCATGTGTTGACCGTCTTCTCAATTGCTGCTGCTGGATTTGTTACGATGGTCACTAACTTACCGCGACATTGTTTTGCGCTTGTAGAATATAACAGGTTCTCACGCCTGTACACAGATTTTGCTGTGTTCAATTAGCTTAACTGGGTATCGCTTGAGCTGTCAACGATGTAATTGGATATTTTTACATATTTTAACATTAAATAATAGATCTCTTGCGAAAGTCATTATTGAAAATTTATCCGGTTTACCAGTGCAGCGATTAAGTTAATGCGTAAACCGAATCTTTTCCGTCTATTTCGATAGCGTTCACTTAATATTCACCGGCTCTGGCACTTTGCCTCCACCCCAGTCACCGTAGGTATCTTCAATGTACGCCTTGGCGGCGTTGACATCGAAGTTGCCAACGAGAATGAGCTTGGCTCCCTTGGCTTTGAGGTTCCCGCGAAGATGCTTGAACGCTGCATCTCGACCGACTTTCTCCAAGCTTTTGGGAGTTAGGAATGCATTTTTGACAAATGGGTGCTCCTCACCGTAGCGCGCTTTCTGCCACGCCAGCTGATACTGGTAGTTTCGCTACAAGTTTCTTACAAAATTATTACAAATGAGATTATAACTTGTTTATAATATTATGGTTAATTCTACACAGAATAAGTTATCACTCGGTTTGAATCATCGTCGTCCAGGTGGTATCTTACCGAATGTGTGGATTTTCAATGAATCGAAATTTTCTAGAAGTCTCTTTAAATTGTCACAGTGGTCACTCAATACTTTCATCTCTTTGGAACTAATTCCTTTCTCCTGCTTCATCCCTAGAAAATGTCCTAAGAAAAAATGGGAGCCTATACTCAAGGGATAAACGCAGAGTTGGATGAGGCGGTTAGGCAACATAAACCAATAGAGAATTTTTTAAAGCAAGGAATCGAGGAAGTAGTTCACCGTGATGAAGCAATGGCCCAATTAGAAAAAATGCTAGGTTGATCATGATTGATGAGCTGAAAAGAAAAATTCGCAGTATTGAAGTTCTAATAAAAGAATGTGAAGGAAAACTATTTACTGAAAAGCAGCAAGAGAAGCAGTTATTAGGGCAAGACTAATTGAAACAACGAGACTTTTGACTGCGACTGTGACTACTTGGAACTTTGACTACAGCTATATGCAACTTTAACTACTTATAACTACAACCTTGACTACTGTATTACTACTTACGCTACTACTACTAACACTATTACTACTACTATTATCAGTGCCACTACTACTGCTACTACTAGTACTACTACTACTACTAGTACTACTACTACTACTACTGCTGCTACTACTAGTACCACTACTACTGCTACTACTACATCTACCCTGCGCTCCAGTGCTCGCTGCACTTCATTTTCAACGTCGTACAAATCGAAGATAGGCCGGTCGCCCGGGTAATACTCCAGCTTGCGGTTCATCTCAGGCACGTATTCTTTGGTGAACTGCGACAGTTCCTGATAAGACAGCTTGGAGTCGATTCGAATACGGTCCAGTTCAGTGCCGACGAAATCACGTAACACGCGTCGAGCTAATGGCAGATCTTCGTACAGGACATGAGACTTACGGCGCTTCAGGCGTTGGCCGGATTGAACAGTTCTTGTTTAAGTTGTTCAAGCTGCGATGCTGAGATCGTAGCTGTTGCGACGTGGATTTCGATTTCGCGAGTGCTTTCCGTAACTCGCACGCTTTTTGCGCCGAGCATTCGGAGCGGGTGAGACGGTGGAATCTGTTCGGCGGTCAGATTCTGGACACGTGCATTTGCATCGGGTTGTTGATTGAGCCGAAGCTGTGGGGAGAATCTTACTGCCGGTTCGACAACTTTATTCTTGAGGACGACGCGCAGCGCGGGCGCGTCCGCGGGGGCCTCGGGCTCGGCGTGCACCAATGTGGGCGCGACCCACACGAGGTGGCACGTGACGACGAAGGACGCGGCGAGGGTCACGCCGACTCGGCGCCGATGCACGGCGAGCGCGAGCAGGCCGTAGGCCGGCAAGAACCCCCACGTGGTGATCGAGGAGGCCCACACGAGCGGCAGCGCGGCGTCGTGGGCGAATAGGCGGCTGAGGGCCCAGATCACGAACGGGGCCGCGAGTGCGCCAAACAAACTCAAGATCACCGACTCCACGATCACCGGCAACGACGTCGGTCCGTTCGCGGAAACGTGGGCCTGTCTCTGGGACGAAGTCCCTTGCTGTGCGGACATCAAAGCCTGCATCAACGCGCCGAGAATCGATGCATCAACAGTATGCGACAACAGCTTTACAGTAGCGGACAACGCGAGCCTAGGGGTTTGTTTGCTCGACCAGCATGGTCCCCCGCGGCGCCACTCGGTCGATCTCGACAGGAGCCTAAAAGAACGTTTTCCAAAGCTAAAATTGAACACAACCCGAGCCTTCAGACAAATAAACAAAGAGATTTGTAAGGGGAGGGAACGAATGAATCTCGCGTCTCACTTTACTCAGAATAAGGCTAAATAAGGATGGTAAGGGGGTAATACCTCACTTCTCATTCCAGAAAAAATACAATAGACAATTATTTTAAAGCTTCATTTAACTAAACTGATTTGTTCCGCGATGATGTGTTTGATCATCATATATTAAAACAAGTGCTGATACGCTCTATGTTCAACTAATTTTTTAAGGAGCAAGCATGTCTGTAAGAAATGATGCAGTCGGCGGGTTTGCCATTGGTACAGCCCTTACTACGGGAGTAGTTTTCACATCAGATCCACCTTTAACCACAGATAAGTTAATCACCTGCGTATGTCTCGGTGCACTTACAGGATTGGTAGCAGCATTGCGTAGAAAAGCTGTCGGAGGATTTGTTATTGGAACAGCCCTTAACGCTGGAACGCTCATTGAAACTCTCCCCTTACATACTAGCAACAGCAAGAACCGATTTGGCTCAAAATGGAGTAAAAATATCATATATATTTTCACTATTATTAGGTTATACAACCAATACTGTTACTACTACGAAAACTACTTACTGCGGCAATTTCGAAATTCAATAGCTGTTTTCAAGCCCCAAAACTACACACTATTACTGTTTTTTTTACCAAGTCTTAAAATGAAACCACTGCATTTAACAATCGGTATTAGTCTACAGTCAATTGAAGATCGGTCGTGTGATCAAATGTTGGTGAATTTTCAAACAGGAGTACTCTTTTTGGGACACCCGGTAGCTTTCTAAAAAAATGCTTGAAAATATCACTCGATCCAGACACTCTTTTGAGAAAATCTGTGGAAAACCAAAACAGAGAATACTCAGGAATACTCCTTTGAGCATTTCAGCACCTGAAACAATTTTCAGAATTCCCAAATTACTTTTAGTATTCAAATATCTTATACTTTTACAGGGTCTGAAGAGGTCCAAACACACTACAGAACACTGGGCGATCATTAATCTTGTTTCTGACACAAATCCGCATTAAACACACCAATCAGTGTTGAACTAAATTCCGCCTCATTTTTTTGTGTAAAAATAGAAATCACACTTGCGTTGTGTGGCGTTCCGTATTACCCAACAAAGCCAAGTGAAATACATTTATAAACACAAATGTTGTGTTGATATATCGTCAGGAAAGAGAATGCAGCCTAATCTGACCCATCTCCGCCAGCTTGATAGAATGGATAGTCGTATAAACTTTGGATTGGATAGAGCTCATTTGATTGGAAGTCGGAAGTTTTAGTGCCCTTTTTAAGAGTAAAAAGGAGGCGATCCTCCTTTTTAAAATGGAGTAAAAAATGGAGGGCAATCAGCCCTCTGCCCCTCCCCTAAGCCTATTATTACCAACACATATACGATCAAAATTTTAAAAGAGCTATTTTGTTCAGCATTGTTGAAAGGTCCAGTGATTATGTCTTTGGGGATGTCAACAACGAAAACATAGTACCCGATAATGTGCCTTGCGTCACTCCACAAAAAATGGGAATCTGTAAGAAACCATTGAGCAAAAGGATCAATTATCTATTGAAAAACATATCTCTCTACTTATAGTTTCCCTTCGCGGATTGAAAGTTCTAATATTAAAATGTTTTTCTTTAAATATATAATTTTAGAGACAGAAGGATGAAGGAGAAAAAGTAAAAGAAACGGTAAGATAGCATAGAAAAGTCGAGAGAATAAGAAAGAGGAACTCAAAAAGAACATGATGAACTCAAAAAGAGCTTGAAAAAGTCCTGAAGCAAGCCAGGAAGTCCAGCATAAAACTCAACAAAAGCAAGAGTCAGTTTGGTCTGGAAAAGTTTCAATATTTTGGCCATGTGATCAGCAAAGATGGCAGACCCCAAAAAGCTCGCAGCCATTAATGATTTGCCTCAATCTAAAACTAAGGAAGAGCTTCAGACACTACTTAGAATGTTGAATTTTCTTTCCAGGTACATTCCTGAATAATTGTCTCTATACATAGAGATATAATACATAGATATATAATATATCGTAATATTCTATCGTAAGTAATATAGTATGTTTTTTTTAATCTTTTAGTCTTCTCTTAATTGTTAAATTTATTCGAAGATAAAAACAAATTTTCTTTAATTTTGAAGTTTTCTTCTTCGCTGTTATCTTGGAGTAGCTCAGGATGTTTCAGCAGATAGATTATCTAGAAAAAGAACAGATATTGAGTCTCAGTAGCTCAAAGTTGATAACCCTGTTCCGGGCCGATGATGTGGACGATGCCCTGACGGATATCGAACATGTCGAAATAGGGAACGCCGAAATCCTTTGCATTCCGGGCCAGCGTTTCGACCTGGATGCGGCTTTCCTCGTCATCGATGCCGCCTGCGCGGTTTTCCGTCGGCACGTTATGGTCCGGGACGGCCAGCGTCAGTTCCGGCCGGCGCACCTTACGGCCGGCATTGCGCAGCCCTTCGAACGCCTGGGGCGACGTCACTTCATGCACCTCTTTATAATTGGATTTGAATTGTTTAATAAATGTATTAGGCCGATGATTTAATATTGCAGAGCTTATGATATATTCGAAATTCAATAATCAATTAGAAAATCTAATTTTTAGGGTGTTAATGTTTGTATAAGTACATCTAGTAAATAGGAACAGGCGTCCCATGTTAAGCCACGTTTAAGAAACGCAAGTTCGGGGTGTGTGTATATACAAACATAAAAAAGAGAATCGGTACCAGACTCTATGGTTTAAACCAATTTCCTCAGAAGAACGGTTTAATATGATTAAACAATTGGGATTCTTTCAGGGTTTTCCAGATTCCGAGATATGGGAAATTATTCGCGCCAGTACCTGGCAGGATTACGCCATTGGTGAAGACATCATCGTCGAAGGTGAGCTGGACGATTGTTTTTATATCATCGTTGCTGGCTATGTCGCCGTGAAAAAGGGGGATAAGACCATCCGTGTTCTCAGGCAGGGTGATTGCTTTGGTGAAATGGGTTATCTGGCCACAACCACTCTACCCTTTTCCTGCAAACTCATCCGAAATTTTTTTCAAGATAGCGATTTTCCTAAAAATAGCTTAAAAATCAGATAAAAAAAACTCCAATGTCGAACAAATACCAATTGCTTGGGGGAGACGTTGTAAGTTGTGCCATGGAGGCATATTTGGTTCTAATAGGAGGGATGGAAGTACGTACTTAAGAGAGGGCTCACTTGCTTGGAAAGTGAAAGTTCCAGTTCATTTTTTAAGAGTATAAAGATTGGAAACCATCGACGGCGTTCTGACCGCTACGAGTAGGATTCTCGTCAAAGACCAAACAGCGTCAGAAGAAAACGGCATTTATGTAACTGCTTCGGGTGCGTGGTCACGAGCCACAAATGCCGATACATGGGATGAACTGGTGAGCGCTGCTGTTCGCGTCAGCGAAGGCACAGTGAACGCAGACACCTCATGGAATTGCACGGCAGACGCAGGCGGCACATTAGAGACGACAGCCGTCACCTGGCAGGAATGGGGCGGAGATGCCGTTTAACCGTGCGCAGCGCTCCTGGGTGTACCGTGCAGCGAAAGGCGAAGACAGCACAGTGGCGTTTGGTTCAACCTTGAATCTGACGCCGCCGGGCACCGCCATTTTTGTGAACTGCCCGTATCCCATGCTCGAGAAAGATGTAGCGCCGACGAAACCCCTGCAGATCGGTCCGTACGCACGGCAACCCTATGAAGCGAAGTCCATCGTCAATGTATCGGCAATGAGTTACGGCGCATTGTCGAAACCGAAGTTACTATAATAGAATGATAGTCGCTCTTTTTATGACTATGTAACGCGAGGTATCAGTCAAATCTGTATGTGTTCCTGTAGAACCGACGGATCGATAGAGTAGTAACTCAGATGACCATAACTTACAGTTACAGGAACAGATAGACTGGTTCCCAGGTAAAAACATGATATTTTTTATGAGGTTAGTTTGATGTCTTGGTTGGTAGAAATTGGGATAGATGATTTTCCTGTCTAGGTAAATTTGGTGTAGGAACCTGCACAGAGGCGACTTTTGGGGAATGACAGAAATTTTAGGGGAGCAAAATATCAAATAAATAATTTAAAGTTAAAATCATTTTGCAATTTTATTTTTATTAAAATAAAGTAGGGAGTGCAGTTAATAAACGAATATTGTTAAGTGAATATATATAATAGTTCATCAGTGACAACACTTGCTACGTAAGTTGAAGGTCATCCATTCTGGCTTAAGATGCTTATTGATAGTGTGGTTTAATAAGCTTAGTTTTTAGCAGGTACCCATTTACAGCTGGATCGACTCTGGCTGAGCTTAAAGAGTCACGCCACTGACCCCGTACCAAACCAAATAATTTGGTACACTAGGATATATAGCGACAGTACTAAATGGATTGAAAATTAATAAGGCTCTAGGTGCTGTAAGTATGGCAAATGAGTTTCTTAAGTATGTTGGCTCTGAGGTTAGAAACACGTTACTGAAGATTATCAATTTGATTCTTGAAAAAGGGGATGTATCTAACGATTTGAATGGATCTATTTTGCGCTGCGTGTGAATTTGGAGCAATCCTAGGTAATGCCCCATCTGAAGATCGAAAAAAGCTTACCCAATATGGTGAGCTCTTTGGCCTTGCTTTTCAATTCATCGACGATTTAGAAGATGATGGGCAGGAGCCAGATAAAACAACCTGTATTACTCTACTGGGCCATAACGGGGCACAGGAGAGGCTAAAGAACTACTTTACAAAGATGAACCAGCTTCTCAACTCACTTGCTCAAAAGATTGAGCATCCCGTCGGGACCTGCAAGATGGGATCGGGTGAGGATGCCGTCGTGGACGCCCGGCTGCGAGTCCGCGGCCTCGGGGCACTGCGTGTGGTGGATGCCTCCATCATGCCCCGGATCGTCTCCGGGAACACCAACGCACCCACCATCATGATCGCGGAAAAGGCGGCCGAGATGATCCTGGAAGATGGTCGATGAACCGGATCAATGTCGCCGTGATCGGCGCCGGCTGGGTCGGTGGCATTCGGGCCCATGCGTGCGTAAGGGACTAAAAGAGGCCCCACAAAATTATAGCGCTCCTTTCGTGGTCTCCTCGTCTTTCCTTTGTTAACCGTTTCCTCTTCCTCATCGAGCGATGATAATGAGACTCCTACTCAGCATCTCTGTTTACGTCGTTCTTGATGAGCTCGTTGATGCATTTCTGTCCCTAGAAACACTAGCATATATATAATCACCGAGAAGGTAAGAATGAACTTCAAAAGACACGACGGAAAGAGAACATTATTTTGCCGAAAACACCGTCTACGAATCGTTTTTTCGGTCGTGCTGTTCAGCGCGCTTTTCACCAACGTCGTCTCCGCCGCGCCGCCCAACATCGTCCTGCTGCTCAGTGATGACATGGCCTGGACGGATTATGGGTTCATGGGACACCCGGACATTCAAACACCGAACTTGGACAAACTGGCGTCGGAGTCCGCGGTGTTTCCCCGCGGCTATGTGCCGACCGGGTTGTGCCGACCGTCCTTGGCGACGCTGTTGACCGGACACTATGGACTGCACGGTTTCCATCGGCAAGCGCCTGGTCGACCTGCTCGATCCGGAGTGGCTTCGCATCGGCGGCTACTGGTATCCGCGCGGCGGCATCCCTATCGACGTCTTCTACCAGACCGGCCCCGCTCCGGACGGCGTCTGGATCCCCGACCAGGGCGTCGCCCCCTATCGCGGACGCGGCTAAGGCAAGCTGGGCTGCCTCCGTGGGTATGGCGATCCCAAGGTCCGGGCAGGAAATCGGAACCATCGATCAACACCCACGCCGGGGTCCCGGGGCGCGACGGGCACACGCATTCGCCCGCCGCACACCGGCTCGGGCGATCGCTACTTGCGGTAGTAGCCGTCAGGATCAAACACGAAGTAGTAGTCAAAGGGATGCAATCGCGGCAAACGTTTGAAACGCCGGCCTTCCCCATCGATTTGCTCTTCTCCATCGAAGCGAATGGGAGCCAAGGACGATTTCTCGCGGTTGCCGTTTTCCCCTTGCGCAACGCCTGGCTGCTTGGTCACGCCAAGACAGCTGAGAAAGACAGCAAACAAGCATCTCTGGCCAAGGCTACTGAAACCAAGGCCAAGGATGCCAAGAAGGCTGCTGATGCTCAAACTGCAGAGAAGAAATCTAAGGCTGTGAAAACCAAGGCCCAGGCAGAGAACCGAAGCAAGAAGGTGGAAGCAGCCAAGCTCGCTCAAGAGCAAGCAAAGAAGCAGGCAGCTGCAGCAACAGATGAAGCTGAGAAGAAGCTAGCTGAGAAAGCCAAGGAGAATGCTGGGTCGCACAAGGCGTTTATTGTGCCGATGGAAGACTTTAAAAAGATAGTGGATGCACAAACGGTAAAGTTTAAAATCGTCAGAATCGATAACTCGTATGGTGTCTCAACCTTCGGTAAAGCGCACATGGGTGCAGTGATCTCCAGCAAGTTGCCCAAATTTGTCCAATTGTTGAATAATTCTTAAATATTTGTCGAGGCTCTCTAAGGGCCTGTAATGGATTTAGTCGGCCCAATACCAATAATCACGCGAGAAAAAGACTTTTCAACAACAACAACAAGAAATTGTGAAATAAATATTTTATGCAACATTAGAAGCATCAAATCTAAGAGTACTTGTACTAAAAGTACTCAAATCTTGGGTGTCAAAGACCCAAAGGATTCTCTCTGAGAACAATCTTTAAGTTTCTCCCATGTCTATAAAACCCCGTCATTTAAATACAATTTTCAAAAAGTCTATAAATTACTGTTGGTTCAAAAAGCCATGACATTTGGCATCAGTATCCTTAAAAGCATGTAGACCTTTTGCATTGCTGGGCTATCAGAAAAAGTAGGCAGCACCAGGCGCGAGGCTTCTGCATTGACTTTGTAGCGAAGATCAAGCAGAAACGGTTCATCGGTTTTGATCCCGGTCAATGGGATGAAGAGTTCGTCGTCGGTGCCCAGTTCGAGGTTGATCGGATTACCGTTGATTCGCACTGGTTGCGAGTCGAATGCTTCGCTGGGGTCGACTCCCGTGGGAAGTTTCATTCCCAACCGCTGTACGGCACAAATGGCTTTTAACAAGGCAGTTCAACTAGCAGCTCTCATTGCTTGTACCTCACACATTTAAGCTAACTAATTCTGCCGTTTATCTACAGTGTAATAATAAAAAAAGTTTAAATCCATGAAATACTTTAGAAAAATGATTGAGCAGCATATTTCTGTCAATGATGATGAATGGGCTTATGCATGCGACATATTTGATATAAAACATGCCAAAAAAGGGACAATCGTGCATCATGCAGGCGAAGTGTTTAATGAGATCCTTATTCTCGCCGCTGTGCGTGGTCGATGAAGGTCCCACATCGCATACCCTTGTTTTTTTGGGGAAGGAACTTTTTGCTCTGAATTTTCCTTGAAAAGAAATGAAATTTTAGTTTTTCATGTAGTGAAAAATACAGCTTATTTGATCATTTATGGAAATAGCTTTTATAAAAAGGACATATATGGCTAAAATATATCTTATTATTTTAGCGTTCAGAAATAGCCTCATTGCTCCCCCACCAACCTCAATGGGGTCGGCCGCACTCGGGTTGATGGCGGAGTCCATGTCGTTGCAGTCGCCGGGGTTGTTGGCGTAGCCGGCCGGGCCGCTGCAGGTGACGATCGGCGCGCCGCTCGGGTCGCCGAACCCGTCGCCGTCCATGTCCGGGTACCAGACGCCGTCGACCACGTCCTCGTCGACCGTCATGTCGCAGTCGTTGTCGCGGCCGTCGCAGATCTCGGGCGAGCCCGCCGCGGTCGCCGGGTCCATGTCGTCGCAGTCCACGCCGAACCCAAGGATTGAGGGCAGGTGACCCTGGCGGGTCAAGGACTCGAATCCGGCCGCGTGCTCCACCCTGGACGGTGGGGTGCCCTCAACACCCGATCTAATGCGCATCTCTGATGAGGTGCGTTTCAGAATAGGGAATATTGGCTGGTGCGCGGAAGGAACGCCCGCGGGTGACACAATGACAAGCACGCGACCGGTCTTCATCATTGGCGCCCTCCAGTGCTGAATTCGCGTTCCAGATCTTCGACTCAACTGGGGAGCAGGAAGAGATCCCTTAGGATAAGGATCGTCCAGCGCTCGCCGATGACATCCAGCGTACGTGCCACCGGACAATCTAACGCGTAGTGCTTTGCCATAGCATCCTTCCGAAAACTCACGATGGTCTATTGACTATATTTTTTATAGTGACTATCTGAAAAAGATCAACATCTGACGAAAGGAATACTCAATGACCGACATTAAGAAAGATGGAACACTCAAGCGCATCTGGACCTGGATCCGCGAATTCGACGAAGCGAAGCATTTGAATGAATTACATATTGTCGAAAGCGCTAAATATATCAACTGTCCAACAATACAGGAGACTTTGTTGAGCAACAGCTGGTTTCATTAGCCAACCTGCAATATGGTGAGCCTGAATGTAGCCCCTACCTTTCCTAGAACCAAGCTGGAAGGGCGTAAAAGTCGCACTTGGAGCAAATGGCCGGTAGCAGCATATATTCAAATTACTTACTAACAAAACAAGACACACTGATAGGATGGTAATTAGGGCCGGCGATCCTGGACCAGCAACAAGATCATCGATACGGCTCCGGTGATGAGGCCGCCGATCAGGAGCGGCAGGTCGAAGAGCAAGTAAAGAGCGATCGCACCGCCGACGATCTCTGCGAGGTCGGTCGCCATGGCGACCACTTCTGCTTGCCCCCAATATGCCAGTCGCACACTCTTGCTCGACTTCTCGCGGACCACTTCGGGCAGTGTCATTCCGGTGACGATGCCGAGTTTGGCGGAGAGGAACTGCACGAGGCCACCTTACTTTCGCTTTGAGATTTGCACTGATCATACGGATAAAATATGCCTGTTATAATTTTCTTCTGTCAATTGTACTGGGGTTAGAGCTATTGTCTTAAGGCCATGCCCTTAGTTTAGAATTTTTAGGTTATTGTAAAAAAAAAATAAAAAAGGGTTAAACATTTTCGGAGGCATCGATGGCGGAAAGGGCGACAACAAGTTATTCTTGACGTTTCAGTTGCCGAGTATTTTTTATGGGATAAGTTTGTCGCCATACCAAAGTAGTTCCTCAAGATTGGTGAAATGCAAATATAACACCTGTCCACAAGGGTGGAATTAGGAATAATATGACCTAATACCAACCCATTAGCATTACATGAACAGTTGGTAAAACTTTTGGAGGAATTGTGAATACCACAATTAAAAAACATTTATTTTACAACAAACTGCTCACAGACACCCAACATGGCTTCAGATTAGGTGCTCAGTTGAGACAAATCTTATATATGCTTATGACTATACCACAAAGGTAAAAGGGTCGTCCTCAGCAAAACATAAATATATAAAAGAAAATAGACTTAAAAAAAATACTACCATTAAGTCTTGGTGGAACTTCGCTGAATCAAGGATGGGACTTAAAAAAAAATTAGTTTTAATGGTCGTATTTTATTGCAAGTCTCTTTTATTTTATATATTTATGTCTTGCTGAAGACAGCCTTTGGATATAGGGTCGAAATATTCATGCAAATACAGAATTCCACTGTCTTGCGAAAAAGAAAAGAGACGGACAGCAACAGGCCCAGCCCCTGCGACAGGTCAAAGTCGTTTTCCGCATGCGCAGCCAAATCTGCGGCCTCTGCCAGGGTCTCGCCCTGTTGCAGCGCGGTGATGAAGGTGGCCATGCCGTCCGTTACCGGTGTCAGCTTGGGGTCGAATTCCGGGCGCAGGATGACGACATTCTGGGCGCCGCCCGTAGGTTTGGGCGCGCCGTCTTCCAGATTGTAGGCCCAGATCTGGTGGATGGGCCAGGGTGAGCGCACCATGGAAACATCGGCGAGTCTGTCTTCTGGATAATATTCTTTCTAATGTTCCTTTGAGTTTTCCTAGGGTACTCATCAATGATGTATCTGATCACTTTGGAGTTTCAGATAGCTTCAGGGCTGCAGTAAAAGAGGCTTAAGGCAAGGGATCAAGATAGATTCCAGTAATCCACCAAACTGCTCGGATAAAGTTGAAAAATAATATCGAAAAGGTTGCTTGGTATGAAGTACTAGGGGATATTCAGCATGCTAGTTCGATAAAACTTAAATGGCACTTTAGGTTTTATTGGGGTCTGGGGAACGGAGCAGCCCAGTTTCTAAGTTTTAACTTTGTAATCCAGTATAATTTCTGCTCGTTTTAGGTTTATTTATTCATTCTTAGTAAGTTTTGCCGGTTTAAAATTTAACCAGTTATATGACGATTTCTGTTCGTTTCAGGTTTTATCAAAGCCGTTCAGGTTTCGTAAATAAACTTCCATTTAAAGAATTTTTTCTTACAAATTAATTTGCTACGCCAAACTGGTCGAGTGCTGCTCGAACTGACGCTCGCGGCGGGCCTGACATGACGACGCATATGCGCGCACAGCCCGGTGAACGCCCCGACCTTGTGTCGGGGCGTTTGCGCCGCTTGATGACCGAAGGCCCGGGATTTGCCCTGCTGATGCTGCTGCCGGCATTGCTTGTGCTCGGCTTTGTCATCGGGCTGCCGATGGTGAAAGCGGTAATCCTGAGCTTCGACACCATCACTTTCCGCCGGCCGGCCGCTGCCCCGACATGGGCGCCTTCGGGAATGATCGAGTCATTGGCCCGACTGGGCACGCCCTGCGACTTCTCGACCTGATAGAGCAGATCGGAGAACTCGGCGCGCGAACGCTTGAAACCCGTCGTATTGATGTTGGCGATGTTGTTGGCAATCACCTCAAGATTGAGCTGCTGGGCGCTCATCCCGGTTGCTGCAATGGCCAGTGCTTTCATGTGTGGTGTCCTCAGATGGCCATGCGGCTGATTTCAAGATAGGCGGTGACCCGGCTTCCTGGCTTCGGTCTTGGTTGTCGCCGCAGCAGTCTTCTTCGTTGTTGCGGACGATCGGGCGCGGCTCTTTGCCGGTTTTTTTCCGACAGCCTTTGCGGCCGCCTTCCGGACCGTCTTCGCTTTCGGCTCTGCGGCAACCGTTGGCTCCGGCGACGCACTCGCCGCCGTCATGGTTTTGTCCAGATCCGCCCTGGTCTTGTCCAGATCGGACTTGATTTCATTTCCGACTTCCTTGAGCGGATCGACCACTACCGCCTGTTAGCGTATCGTCGCTTGCAGTGCCTTGGTGAGTCACGGCTTGGCCCGTCAAGGTGACACCGGTTGTGGTCTGTACCGCGTCGAGGACAACGCCGCCACCGACATCGAGGCCTGATATCTCCCGGAAGCTGCCGGTCAGCGTTCCGGCATTGATTGCTGCGAAACTGTCACCGATGGAGACATCGAACCCGCCAAACTCAACGACATCGATCGTACCGCCCACGTCGAGTGAACCGGTTACGGTGAAAAATCTTCGCTATTTTCTCAATCATTCCCAATATTTTTCATAAGAATTTCCCCGCGTCTCACTTTTTGTTTGTTTGTGGCCTACCTCCTCAAAAATACGCCCCTCCCAAAATAAGCTGTTTATGTGTCATATTAGGGATTTAATATGTTCAGCCTTAAAATTCCAGAGGAAAATCCTCCTTTGTTCCTCAAATTCTGGACTGTCACTAAATATTTCTCGTCGAGGTACATGTTTCCGAGGGAGGAGAAAATTTGCTGGCCGTTCTTTTGCTCATCACTGTGCTAAGATCATTTTTCGATAGAAAACGATTTTAAGTGAAATCTTAAGACCAACATCTTACATCTTATGTCGTTTTTATGCAATCATATTTCATCATTCTTCTCTGCTCAGCGGTCTAAGAACGATGATGAATGTATCATCAAAGTTCTCTCATCATTGCTCTCAGAAAAATAGCGTTCTTTGCATTTTTTTTTTTTTTTTGCCGACGTCTATGAGCTGTAAGATCTTACAACGCTCTCCGCCAAGCTAAACGATGTGTACTGCACGGTGAAGGCGTTTCAGTTGGTGAACTTAGAGTTTAACACGCAGTTCGCGGGGGCGATTGAAGCAACCCAGCTGGCCGTGCAGGACGTGAAGCAAGCTCGTTTCGAAACAGACATTGCCACCGTTGAGGCAGAGCAAAGCGTTTTGGTGGCTTCTGCGCTGAAGCAGGTTATTCTCATTAATGCTGACAATGAGGCGGCGGGTATCTTGGCCAAGGCTGAAGCAATATGAATTCAAAAGGAATGGTAGAATCGGCGTAATCAGAGGAATGGCCGCTTAAGTAAGCCATTTTATTTAATTTCAAATTGGACTAATTGAATTTATGATATTGTATTGAACTTTACTTGACCGCATATATTAACAATAACATACTGTAGCCGCTTGTATCATTATATTCATGAGAATGAGCGTTTATATAAACACTTTTTTTAGAGGAAACTTATGGTCATCCATGTCCCACTTCCAAGAAGCCCCAAATACCAGAGGGGAAAGGAGAGGTGCTCATGGCCGCTCGTCGATCCATGGCTCGCGGACTGTTCCCGCTCTTCGTCGGCCTGGCCCGACTCGTGCCGCTCGTGGTCCTCGCGATCGTTCCCGGAGCCGCCGCGCAGCTCGGGACCGAGCGGGTCACGGCCGGGCTCGCTGCGCCGATCTTCGCGACGCACGCGCCCGGCCGCCCCGAAGATCTCTTCATCGTGGAGCGCGGCGGCTTCGTGAGGATCTATTCACTCGTGACCCACTTATTTCAAACTTAAAACCCACTTTTTCTTACTTCTAAATCCCTTCTTTTTTATTTTTTCCTTTTCCTCAGCAGTTTTGAATATCCGCTATATATTTTATTACTACGCAATGGCTTAAATCTGTTAAGTCACGTCGTCTGGCGAGGCGTTCATTTTTTTTTCTCCCAAAAACCTTGAAAGTATTATAGTTCCCCTCAATTTTCTAAGTCTGGATGGTTTTTTATATTTTTATCTAGGAGAAAATGATCCAAACATGGGAATCCACCCCCAACAGGAAAATATCTACTCCAAAAAATGTCTGTATATTCCCCCCCCCGAAAAAAGGGTGAAAACAATGGGCAAATTTTATAATTTACAGACTTTTTGCCATTGGCTGCGCCAGAACAATGTTACCCCCCAAAGACATAGTTATTGGATCTTTCTGTTATGCTGAACGAAATGGCTATCTCAAAATTTTTATCAAACAACTTTGGGGATAACAGGAACGTGGGGGATTAGGTACCCTCTAACCTTGAGCCCCTTGGCGACGCTCGTCACGTACACACGCAGGCGCGACCCGTGCGTGTACTCCTCGCCCGGCACCTGCTCCTCGGGGGGCAGGATGGCTTCGACGGCGCCGAGATCGATGTGGATCATGCGCGGATTCGGACCCTGCTGCACCACGCCGGCGACGATGTCGCCTTCCTTGTCCTTGAAGTCACCGAGCACCACGTCGTCGGCGATGTCCCGCAGACGCTGGCTGATGACCTGCTTCGCCGCGAAGGCATTGAAGTATGGAAAGTATGTATCTCTTGTAGTATTATCATGGAGAAGGTCCATGATGGGATCTAGCTGCTAGGTAAACCGGTTATGCAAATTATGTTGTAATACGATTACGCAAATGATGTGACCATGGGCCCCATCTACCCACCACTACTAATTTGCCAATAATTTTAGGTAGACTTGCGACAAATTATGTTCAGTCCTTCTCTGCCCCTCCTCCAATTTTAAATCCACGGTCCAAACGCCCCCCTTTCTTTAGGAACTAAACCAAACCGTACTACGTGCATATAGACTGCTGATACGAGTGTATCAGCAGTATTTTTGGAATAGCTTACCGTAACAAGAGGAAACTTCTGATGTATCATGAGAGGGACGTTCAGCTGACCAAAAGGCAAAATGTGCCTTCTACTACCGTTATTAATATTGCTTCTACTGCTGTTATTACTACTACCAGTACTACTATGATACTAGAACAACTGAGGCTATGCGTATGACGGTGAAAATTTGACAGAATAGCTCTAGAGCCTCATTCTGAATACTGCATATCTAGAGCAACATCAAAAGCTGACAATGAAAATTTTCAGCTAGGCATATGTACGAGTCTCCTGGGATTTTTTCTTGGTATCACCTTAATCTGATCTCAATTTCTTCATCATAATAATCTTTATATTCAATTACCTTTAAATTTTTGCAGTATTTTCCCCATCTAAATTCCAATTTCATAATTACCACAAAACAAATCATTCAGATATTCCATACAAAATTTTTCCAATCCTGCGCTTCTCCAACTTCGGCCACGGCGAGACCATGTCGTTCGGCGCCATGGTCTGCATTCTTACCATGTGGCTGCTGCAGTCCTGGGGTATCGGCATCCAGCCGTTGCCCACGGTCTTGCTGGCCTTGCCCGTGGGCATCCTGGCGACGATCGCCTTCTGCCTGCTGGCCGACCGCTGGATCTACCGCTTCTATCGTCGGCAGAAGGCGCCGACGGTCATCCTGCTGATCGCCTCCGTGGGGGTGATGTTCCACCGCATTCTGAAAGAGGCTGTTTAAAGAAAAGATATTTTACCTACTACTACTAACGACTCACTGCAGCACCAAGCCGTCTGAGGCCCTTACAGTTACGCGCGCTCCCTCTCCATTCAAGCCTCCTCTTTGCACACACCCAAGAAGTATCCATTTCCCTCAATTATTTCCTTACGACATCCTTGCACCTCATTCGGGGATGACCTAATTTTTGTTTGGCCCCAAACGATTGACCGACAAGGACGGTGTTTGGCAATAAATTTTGAGATCACTTTTTTTCGTATAAACTTTGAAAAAGGCTCGTTTTATTGGAAATTGAAAGGGCTAGTGCCCTTTTTATTAGTCAAATGTGATTAAAGGGCAGTAAGCCCCTCCCCCACATCCATAAATTCATAAGTCCATCTAATCAAAATTTTGAGATAGCCGTTTTTCAGCGTAGATCAAAAGTCTGGATCTGGGGTCTCTGACACCTCTCCCCCACAGACCTTCTCAAGACCAGAACATAAATTGAACAAATCTATGCTCTATGTCTTTATTAACCTTCTAAGAGTACATATGAATAAACAGATAGCATTATGCCGCACTTTGTGAAGATGTACTGGGTTGGCAAATAAGCAGGGGTAAAGGCAATATAAATTTAAATTTTCAGAAAAAAAAACAACTTTCCGATAAATCTTTTGACCATAATCACACGGATTTTGCTATGAAAAAATACCTGATACACAAGCACAGGCTCAAACATGTCCATTGAAATGTCAATTTAAGTTCAATCCGAAGACGGCGGCGCCGCGATCGGCAAGACCTACAATCCCGCGCGCGGCGAAAAGGTAATCGCGTTCGCGCGCCGGTTCCTCGACGATGCGGCGCCTCTCGACGGGGGCAGTCACGCCGACGCCACCGGTTACACGATCGAAGACGGCAAGCTGTCGGTGGCGCAGGGCAGCGGCGGTGCGGCCGGTCTGGCCGATGTCGACCGCTTCGCCGGGTATACCGGCGATCCGGCGGCTCCCGAAACGCTGGCTTTCCCAGTATCAATCCACGTGCGCCCAGATCACGCGCTTTCATAGCTTTGAATCGCAGGCTGCTGAATCGTGCCAGATACTGCCGCTGCTCTGCAGAAATGTCTTCGGGCATGAACCGAAAACACATCACCCATTTGTCCTTCACATCCAGATGAACGAACGAGTCGTATTCATCGAATCCCTCCCCGGCAGGAGCCTGAATACCGTAGCCGGCAAAAACGACATCCGCGGCCGAGAATTCACCCGTTTCCGAAAACGCCTCAATAGCTTACGACCTTTCCCATAATATCTAACATTTTACTTAAATTATACATGTTTTTCTTTATTTAGTTAACAGCACAAATATCAAACAGATATACAGCAGAATAAAGTACAAAGCAAAAAAAGGGACAAAAACACGAAAGATAATCTGTATTTTGCTAATTTTCTAAATATTCCTCTTTTCTCCCTGTTACTTTACCTTCCCCCCATAAAATGTGTACTATGCATGGGAGCAACGAAAGATTTAATACTCCCACCTCGGCCAGGACGAAGGAGAACTCGCCGCACTGCGCGAGCGAGATCCCGGCGAGTGCGCCGATCCCCACCCCGCGTCGCAGGAAGAGCGCGCAGATCCCCATGATCAACGTGCCCTTCAAGAGCGTCGAGGCGAGCAGGATCCCCACGACGAGCGGCGCCTGCTGGATCATCACCCACGGTTCGAAGAGCATGCCGACCGCGGTGAAGAAGATGCCGAGCACGACACCGCGAAGCGGCACGACCTCGGAGAAGCACTTTAGTACTTTGCTTCACTTTAACTTTTATTTTCATTATTGTAATAAGTACAAAAAAAAAATATTTTAATTTTAAAAACGTCCGAAAACTGTTTGTGTCTTGAACAGTCTTTGGAAAGAACTAATAAAATGAAAGTAAATATTTTATATATAATGAAGTTAAATTCTGAAAGCTAAGCAGTTCAAGATTTTCGTAATTTTTATTTTTGTTTCCAAAGTTTTGTAATGTTTTGTAAAGTTTTGTAATTTTTGTAGGATTCAGTTCAAAACTACAACGGTGACCAGCAGACCAATAAGTGACGAAGGCTTTTTAAAATTTGGTAATTGGATTAGTCAAGTGAGCTGGGATGAGATTTATAAGTCACAAAATACACATTCAAAAGCATGTCTGCTACAAGAAAAGTTACAGTGTGCATATAAGTCTTATTTTCCGAAAAAAAAACTTCAAAACATCATTCGGCGGATGGTGATTACATCACAAAGAATATAAAGACTCTCATTCTAGAAAAAAATGTCTACAGGGACTTCTGATTACTGTGTTGCTAGGATTATACTTATCGTTTCTCCAAGAGTTTGAATAAATAGAAGCCTCTTTTGCTGTTGCAAATGGAATCTATGGGTCCACATTCTTTTAGCAACAGGTTTTCAGGGTTTACATTTGCTCATTGTTATTAATTTTCTCATAATTTTTATTTTACGCCATCCTAAGGGCTACCCCTCGCCTCAACATTATTTCCGGTTTGAGGCTGCGGGTTGTACTAACACTCCAAACAAACTTTTGACTTTAAACATTTAGTTTCATGTTCATTAACCAAAAAAGAAAAATGACACATCTAATAACATTTGCTGGTATTTACTCAACCAAAATGTTTTGCCTCAACCTCAAATTCAACCTAAAAATTCAAATTTGTGCAAGAGCTAGAGCGGTAAACTTTTCAAATTCGGAAGCATATTTTTTAGTCGGATAGTGAAAGAATCATTTGTATAGCAATTTGTTTTGGTCTAACCACATTTTTACTAGAGCCCCGTCCCTATCGAACTTGTTACATGAATGGGCATCCTTATCAACAAAAACACCATCATCAATGGAAGAAGACGTCGACGACGAAGAAGAAAGACACACCAATAATAAGAGAAAACAACAATGGGCATGGAATGTATTGGAACAAAGCAGCAGGAATAGAAACCTGCTTCCACCTGTGTTAACATCAACGGGACACAAAACAACCGTGAAACAATTAGCGTATCTTTCCTTATTAAATTATGCCGATGTGTTAACATGAAAAAATCTTTTAACCTCTAGAAAACCAAGTATGCGTGTTAGAAATCGGGTTAACGACGCTTCTTGACTACTAAGGTCCTTGCCTCGGCAGAAAGGCAAGTAGACGGGAAAGCATGGTCTTTTCAAAAGTTTTGCTGAAAACAGATAGCAACGATATAGGGTGATAATTGGCTGGATTATTTCGTGGTCCAACTTTATGTAAAACAATTAGCCTAGCTCGCTTAAGAGAACTGGTGAAAATCCCATTTTCAAATGATTATAAATGATATTAGCCAGTACATTCTCGTTCTCATATTATATGGCACTGTTTCTTGAAGAAAAATTACTGCACCTGAAATTAATATTGAAGAATTT
Source organism: Alatinidae sp. Z8VKAUB7J3 (assembly GCA_010016025.2). Classification (NCBI taxonomy): domain Eukaryota; kingdom Metazoa; phylum Cnidaria; class Cubozoa; order Carybdeida; family Alatinidae; species Alatinidae sp. Z8VKAUB7J3. Next base: position 180,883,242 of record JAAAKM020721499.1, on the reverse strand, counting down.
ATAACTATCAGTCGTCCTTAAATAAGCAAAATAGCCCCCTTTCTGTAACTTGGTACTTACGCTACAATCTGCAGGAAGCCCCAGCAAAGCAAGCAATTTCATTGCTAAATAAGGTCGGTTAAGGGACTTGTGGAAATTGACCCCAGTGAGATTCATATAAAGTCAAATAGCCTTCAAAGCGTATTACTGCCACAGATCAACATCAATAAATAAATGAAAGCCAAAACGAACAGAAATTACAATAAATAACCGAGTCAAACTCAAAACGAGCCAAAATTAATATGAGTAGGGCTTACAAAACCCATGGCTTCTCAAGACCAGAATATGATTTGTACTTTGCTGAAAACAAAATACCTTTTAATTGTTTTCACTTTTAAATAAAATTCAAGTAGGGATAATTTCTTTTAGATCATGCCCTATTTTTGGATATGAAATAAGGCATTGGTTTTGACGAAAAAGAATTATAGCATGATTAACACTTGGTTTAATTTTTATTTAAAAGTCAAATAACAAAGAAAATTGAAATTATTTCACAGTTTACTGGTCGACAGTTAGCTAAAATCCCTTTTGTTGTGCTAAATGTTGCATAGTGTAGTCCATTTGGGCTTATATTTATGACATTAGGGTTTAAATTTGTCCTCTCGTCAACTGAACCAGATTTCTACCGAAGTGGGGTTGCTCTCGCGCTACGGCGGATATTGGCAGCTGCTTCTGCTGGGATCGATTGCCTGGGTGGCAATTTTGCTCGCCATTATCTTTGTCGGACGCAAGCGGAAAGAGGTCGCTGTGGTGAGGGTCGAGAAGAAAGTGACCTTGGCGGAGTTATTGCAGCCCTCGATTGAAAAAGCGATGTCAGGAAATCTTCCCAAAGAAAAGCATGCAGAATTGGAAAGGCTGCTCTTTGGTTTCTGGCAAAAGAAACGGAGGACGGCGGAGCTTTCGCGGGTTTCGATGGATCCCGCTTGTTAAGGTCGCGACGCAGCTTGGCAGGAGTGTCGCCAAACTTACGGAACACCCCAGCATAGCTCACCTGAGTTCGTTCTGCCTGACGCAAGTACCAGAGCGCCTGCTTGAGGTCACCTTTCTGCAACGCGCCCCGACCACGCTTCAACAACTCGTTGGCCTCGTCGCGCGAGCTTGTCCGTGACTGTTGGACGACCTGCGTAGCGGCGCGAAGAACGGCTTCCCCGTTGACCGACAGTTGATTGTCCGGTCCCGCAGACACGCCCGATGTAAAATCGAACGGCTGAAACCAGCCCTCGTCCACACCGGCCGGTTCCAGTCCAAGTGTTTCAAAGAACAGCGCCACATAGTTGGTCGCCAGTTTCTCGCCTCGCGTCCCTGTCAGACGACCATTGAGCCGCGGACGACAGAGGTATTCAACATGGCGTACTGCATCCGCCGGTGCGTAACTCGTCCGTCGGGATGGCGCCCCGTGAATCTGCGATTTCACGTTTTACGCTCTCTTGATCAGGCACTACTGGTGAAGAAAGTGCAGTGCCCGATGTTGAGGCGTCTTAGAGGCTGTTAGGATTTTGGGTCTGCAGGCGAGCGAGATGAGATCGCCGATGGATTTGACTCCGATTTTGAGGGTCGTAGCAGCGCTACGAGCCGATAAAGCGGGGACGAAGACGCGGCGAGATCGCTCGCATAGCCCAGAATCCAAAGTCCTAACAACCTCTTAATGCTAGAAAGCCACCCTTCCAGCCTGAAGCGCCGTCCACCCGTCGTTCGCTTCTCGTGCGCGCCAGGGCGACGTGGGCGGCCGATCGTTGGCATCGGTCTTGCTTTTCCTGCCCGCGTGGCATGGAAGCAAGCGCGGCCCGCGCTCGAGGGCAACATTCGTCTCGGGACCGATTCGGCTCCGAGGATCCTGATCACCGGAGGCACCGGCTCGTTCGGCCAGGCCTTCGTGCGGCGCGTGCTGGAAGGGCACCCGGACTGCAGTAAAACTCCCTAAACCCCTTCCCCTGATACGCCCTTGGGTATCCAAATGGGTATGCCAAAAGTAGTGCTACAATTAGCAATATAGTGCTACATGTGACAACCCTGGCCTTACCCAGATATTAAATCTTTGAAACTAAAGATGTATTCGCAGTTCAGATCCTATGAGCCCAATTTTTGAGTCCCATGTTTGAAGGTAGACCATTTCAGGTTGTATTGAAATAAAATATGTTGAAATATCAAACAGTTCGTGGTAACCCTTAATAAAGCTTGGCACAGACTTGCGCCGTGGCCCGATTCGGTTCCTGGGCTAACAAGATTAAAAAAGCAATATACGCTTGTGACACTATCTAACGGCAATATATCGCTCCTTGCCAATATGGCTAAGCACTCGGGGCTTCCTTGGGATGTAGTACTATCCTCAGAGCTTGCCCGTCACTACAAACCCGACAAAGAGGTATATATAATGGCCTCATCGCTGCTTGATCTGCAGCATCAGGAAATAATGATGGTCAAAACACAAAACTGTAAAACATTTTTCAGATGCATAAAACTATAAAAAACTTATATAATAAGATAAAAACATAAAACTAAAAAACGTAAAACATAAGATAAACATAAACATAAGATTAAAAAACATAAAACATAAGATAAAAAACATAAATAATAAGACTACTAAAACTATTTAGCGGATACTAAAAACTATAAAACATTTTTCAGGTGCCCTGTATGATGAATTTTATTTATTTTAGATATTTACTTGGGAGAGGAAATTATTAATGCTTTTACAGATTTATTTTAAATATTGAAATCCTAAGAAGCTGAAAACAAATAAAGGTAAAAAAATTGTTCTGAAAAATATTCAAGTGTTTTTAACATCATAAAATTCATGGGTTTTTATCTAAAAGTGAATTATAAGGTCAAATAGTGGAACGATATAATAGATCTATTAAAGAGGAATTATGAAACTTTTTTACTTAAAACATTACGAAACGTTGGATAGATATATTACCTTCGCTAGGCCACAACGCTCCCAAATCACTTTCATTGATCTGTAGAACAATACAAGAACCACCGTGTTGAGATGCGATAGACTGGAAGGGGATGGGTCTCGTCTCCGTCTCCGTGTGGGAGGCGACGACTCGAAACCCATCAATGTTGCATGGCAATGTAATCTGGAACTACCCAGATGTGCACATTGCTTCATGTGCACATTGATGTCCAAGAAAATCTCTCCACGCCATTAATCACATGGAGTGATACCACAACTCAACCAACCGTCATCGGCATGGCCTACCGGGCCGGCGCGGAGCTGATGGACCTGGAGTTCACCCAGTTCCACCCGACGGGCATGGTGTGGCCGATGTCGGTGCGCGGGATCCTCGTGACCGAGGGCGTTCGCGGTGAGGGAGGGATCCTCACCAACAACAAGGGCGAGCGCTTCATGTTCAATTACATCCCCGACCGCTTCAAGTCGGAGACCGCCGACACCGAGGAGGAGGGGAACCGCTGGCTGGCCGGCGACAAGGAAGCCCGCCGTTTGAAACAATAGTCATGACGTCAGATAAGTATTAGTTGCATGTCCATTGGATTATTTTCGGCTACAATATTTTGCATGATACTATGTATTATCATCTGTTTGGCATTTCAGCGTGGAAAGGAGGCAAGTTCACCCTTATTCACGCAAAGATAACTGGGAATGAGTTTAATCAACTACAGTACTAGCTGATTTTAAGCACTGAATTATTTGTATTTTAGTATGTCATTTGGCAAAGCAGACTGGGGTTGCAATGAATAAATAAAATCGACGGCTACAATAGAGAACAGGAATAAAAATATAAAGAATACATAGGTGTCCAGACGTTTAAGTCTGTATGCAATTTCAAATTTAAATATAGAGTACCACATGGGTGAATTGTTTTAAGATGATGGGTTAGTTTTGATTGGTGTTGTTCAGTTGTGTGAAATACACATCTTCTAAACTGGCTGGACTAGCCGTGAAACCATTTCCAGGATGGGTATCGCTGAGTATGCTAATAATTGGGTTGCCGGGATTGCCGAGGGGACAACCCATTTCATATACAGAATAATTTCTGTTCGTCTTAAGTTTTAATGTCGCTCCTTACTTTCAGCTAAAACAAAATAGTTTTTTTTTTATTTAATTTCTGAACGTTTTTGAATTAATGCATGTTTGGTTTTGGCTCCTCGCACATAAATTATTAAAATGAAATTTGTATATTAATTTTTTTTTGGCTAAATGGCTTTCTCTTAGTTTTGATCCGACGATTTTGAGAAATAAGGGGTGGATGTGCCCCAGGGCCGGGGCATTTTCCCCAACCTGTCGGTGCGCGACAACCTACGCATGGGGATCGCCTCGCACGGCCTCGACGAGGAGGACGCGCTGCGCCAGGTGCTGGTCGAGTTCCCGCGCCTGGAGCGCTTGCTGGAGCGCGAGGGCGGCGCCCTCTCCGGCGGCGAGCAGCAGCTTCTGGCGCTCGCCCGCTGTCTGGTCTCCGAGCCGGAACTGATCCTGCTCGACGAGCCCACCGAAGGCATCCAGCCACTTGGGTGGCTTTATTGGGACTTGCAATGCCTTACATCTTTTGGATGTCACTGATACTGCTTCTAGCCCTGTGCTTTTTTCAATGGAAGCGACAAGTATATTTTTTATTGGTTCTTTTCTTTGGATTCAATCAGTTAAGCAGCTATTTTTCTCTATTCCCATCTTCGGATGAAATTGATGGTAAAAGGATAAGGGTGATGACCTATAATGTTCATGTTTTTGATATGTACGCCGGAAAAAAAGGACACATCAAAAATAAAAGTCAAAATTTCCCGTCGATTTGGAATCATCCGAAAATTAAAGCGATTGTTTCCTATCCTCCGTGTTTTATATTGTTTTATATTTCTCTGTCATTTATGTGTTACTACGCGTCTATGTGGATATCTAAATTTCCTTCTATACTTGTTTCCGTTCATCTTCTTCAAGAAAAAGCGAAAAAAAGTCCTCCAGTCAACTACACATACTCCTGTTGATGTCCTAAATATAAAGAATATTTATTTTATATCTCTATGGAATAATTGCTTTTGTTGGAGTTTCTGTTGATTTTTGAATTAAAATCAAGTTGCCATCATAACAAGCCGGCATAAGCTTATTTCAGGATTGTATAAAAAATGATGTCATTTTCACTTACTGATAGATTATCCGTTGATAGTTGATCCCGAGTCCGTTGATTTTTGGTTTAAAATCAAGTTGCCGTCAAGCCATTGGCCAATTTGAGACAAAGCCAGGACAGATAGTCTGAGTGAGACGCAAAGCTTGCATAAGCCATGTCCATAAAATGCTTAGTTTTTATACTATAAAACGTGTCCTGAAATGGTTTACTTTTGCTGTACCAAAATTTTCATTTTGTTTTTTGTTTTCAGTAAAGCGCTAGTTTTTTGTAATCCTACAAACATAGGGAAGTATCATAATTTGGTTTATCTGTACTAGTTTACTAATTTACACCAGATATTCCTTTCTGCTGCTGAACCATTTTGTATCATATCAAAAGTGTTTGCCAACTTTTCATCAATCGGGAAGAATCCATAAGAAAATAAAAGAATGAAGGTAAACGAAATTTTGGTGCAATTTAAAAGTTTTTTGTCCCCCCTACAAAAAAAATAATCAAAATCCTGGATACGCCCTTGGCCTTAGGTCTACGTTGAAATTCTCAAATATTGATAATTTTTCATACGTATTTCAATAGCTGCTGATCAAAGATGATTCCACAAGATCAATAAATATTTTTTTTGGTCCGCTATATGGTAAACATGTGTGAAGGATTATTTTTAATGAGGGGGATAGATCTATGTTATCGACGCCATCTACTTTACAAAAAAACAAGAGATTTTCATAATAATATCACCGTTAAAATAGAATTAGCTTCTAGCCCCGCAAAAACCAGCTCAGGTTCATCAGCATAACCATTCAAAGATAAATCAATACCACGCAGAATGTGAGTCATTAGTGACTTTGATGGTGGCTTTATAATATATTTCTATTAAATGTTGTCAGACAAAATTCCACCTTGTGAATGGGATACATAGCGCAAAATCATTGACCAAAATTTCTTAGTAAATAAACTGTTGACTGAGTTGTAAGTGAATCCCTTTTTAATTGAAATTGTTGCCCCGTTTTTAACAGATGGTTCTCAATGCTCAAATATAAAAATGTTTATTCCGATTTCCTTCCTATCTTTTTTGGGGTACCCCAGAGAATCCTGATGAGTCCCATTTTATTCCTTATAATGGTTAATAGCCCCATGACTAACCACACAGAGCGGTGGAAGTATGTGGACGACCTGTCTGCACTAAACTGCAGGCGACCGCCCGGCAATCCTGGCGGGTAGTCAGACAGCTCTCTCCCTCCAATTTCGTCGCAACAGTCGGAACGAGCCTGGTTTCGCAGATGCTGGTGGCGCTGATGGTATTCATCCTTCTAAGGTCTTTCGGCGAGTCGACAGGCTATCTTGAAACGCTTTTTGCCATGCTGGTTGTATTTCTGGCGGCATTCATTCCTGTAAGCATCGGGTCACTCGGCGTGCGCGAGGGTCTTCTGGTCCTGCTGCCGTCGCTCGACGCCCTCGACGGCCCCACCCTCGAGGCGCTCGCAGAGAAGCTCCGCCCCCTGCTCGAGGCGAAGCTCGAGGAGAAGATCTTCAAGGAAGTCCGCGAGCGCATCGCATGGGAATGGGGGATCTGAGCGATGGGAGTGAAGACCAAGAAGGTGACCATCTCTCCGTTCACGGACGACGAGTACACATCGAGCCACGGCAGCGATTTCGTCGCGGACCTGAATCCGAACGAGTACTCCATCACGCGGTCTTTAATACACAAATGTTATTTAAATGTTATATAGTCATTTCCAGCAGTGGGAGGGAAGGATAAGCTGTCGCCCATCTGAGATACCTTTCCAGATGTTGAGAAATGATGTTGAATATTGCGTTAAGTAAAAGATTCATTTTGCTAAACGTTTTCGCCTTACACTGATCACAGCAATCATATGGAATGAAATTAGAAAGCTATTACGATGAATTTATAGGAAACGACAAGATCCTAGGAAATAACGGTCATGAGAGGGCCAGGCGGTCGAGCAGGCCGGCACCACGAATGTCGATGCGGTACGCCAGGCCATGTATGGCCAGAAGGTCCCGAACCTGACCGGCGGCGTGGCGGTCATGAACACCAACCACCATCTGTCCAAGCCGGTCCTGATCGGCGAGATCCAGGATGACGGCCAGTTTGCCACCGTCTGGGAGACCGAAGGTGTGGTCGTGGGTGACGCCTGGAGTGACTTCATTCCCGAGAGTGCCAAGCTCACCGCCGACTGGACCTACGATCACGTAAAATAGCCCGCTCTGAATTCAATTGGGACGTTAAAAAACCACTGGGGACTAATAAAACCCTCTGGCAGTGACCACCCCCAGTATCAGTGAAGAAGTCTTGGTGTTAATATTGCTAAAAATTCCTGTTGAGCGAATGAGACCTCAAAAATTAGCCACACCAGCCAGCAGAAAAGAGGAATTCTGCCGGGTACTGGATACTGGAAAAACAATATTGTTTCAAGAGGGAAGGGGATGTACTGGTGAAAACATACTTGTACATCATGTGGAAAAGAAAGTAAAACCTAGATGAATGAATTAATCTGAACTCATTCTTCTAACTCACTCGTCGTTGACCATGAGCCATGATTTGTGCGTAAGTATCCGGTAGATTCTCGGCATAGAATGGTGGTGCACCGTAGAGCATCTCCCACATAACACATCCTAAACCCCACCAATCACATCGAGATCCATAACAATCGTGACCAGCATTCATTGCGCATAATACTTCTGGTGAAATGTAATCAAAACTTGATGAAACTTATATATTTAAAATCAGCATTATAGATATATAGATATATAGAGCCGGGTCGCTCCTTACTACAGTTCGTTACCACGAACTGTTTGAAAAATATCTTCTTACAAATTGTACAAACTGACAAGTACAAACTGCTTCTTACTACTTCTTCTACTTCTACTATTTCTCCTTACTACTTCTTACTAGTACAAACTGACTCTTACTGCTGACTCAACAAGATTATACCACTTTTTAGATGTTGTACGCCCCCACCGCGTATTTTCCCGAAACGCATATGGTTTTAATTTTAATATGGCCATTTGCTGTTGTAGCAACTTCGAAAACAACTCATTTGATTTGAAATTGGAAGGGTTTTTTGCCCTTTTTAATAGTCAAAAGTGATTGGATGGCAACTAATCCCCCTCCCGCACATACATGCAATAAAAATTTTGAGATAGACATTCTGTTCAACATAGTTAAAATGTTTAGAAATTATGTCTTTGAGGATGGCAACCTCCTCCCGGCATAACTTACAACCCTTTCCGGGTTGTAAGTCCGGAAGTGTTACACAATTTCCGGACCTTTCAACTACGTTGAACAAAATGGCTATCTCTGAAATTTTTATTGAATGTGTTTGGGGAAATGGTGAGCGTGGGAAGAGTGTTAATTACCCTCCAATCCCTTTCGACTATTAAAAAGGGCACTGGCCCTTTCAGTTTCCAATTGAATAAGTCCGTTTCGAAGTTTCTACGATAACTCCTTCGATACGATGTACCCTAGCTTTGTTGATGGTGATTGCAAATCGAACATTCCCTGTGTCCCCGTCGTCATTTATATTTCCCTTTGTGCCCCCCGGCGTCCCCGTTGTATTGTATATTCCCTGTGTCCCTGTCGTCATTTTTGTCCCGGTCTGTAGTGTTATCTTATAATGACGTCATATGCAAGCCTTAAAAAAATTGAGGCTCTTTCAATTTTATTAAATTGTGTAAAATGTAATACTATCTTCTATATATATATACAAACAAGTTGTATGTGAAAAGATTACCGAAATTCACTTTAAACTACGATAACCTTTCCTAGAGAGATTGGTGGGCAGCATGCTCCTAGGTTCAAACTAAAGAACCACAACTGTCAACATTCTTACCGAGTCAAAATATGTTTCAGACGATCAGCCAAATAAGATCATTATTTGTGTTCATTGGATCCACTTACGTTCGAAAAAGGATTTGTTTCTTTACATTAAATTAAATAAAAAAAAAAAACAAGTTTTTTTAAATGAAAGTAAGGAGCCTAAAATAAGGTAAATTTTCTCAGGCTCGCAGCTTTAGATGGGTAAGACTAAACTTGATGAAACTTGGATGAAACTTGATGAAATATTTAAAATCAGCATTAAAATGCGATTCTTTTGATGTAGCTATTGGTATCAAAATTCCATTTTTTTGAGTTTTGGTTACTATTGAGCCGGGTCACTCCTTACTACAGTTCGTTACCACGAACTGTGATTTCAGATTCATTTCTTTGTTTTGAAATAATTTTCAGGGCCACTCAACATGGGTCCGCACTCCGAGAACTCGAAGACCGACATCCTCTTCGGGCAGGCGCTGAGAGCGAGCGGCGTCGACCGCGATGACATCGTGCTGTGCGGCAAGCTCTGGCTGTGGGACTGGCCGAACCAGGGCTTCCGCGCACAACTTGTCGAGTCCCTGGAGCGAGCGGGCCTCGACCGGTTCGACACCCTCGTCGTGGGCGACTACCTCGACGCTCCGGACCTACCGCACCTCGTCGCCGACGTGAACGAGCTGGCTACAAATTTTGACCAGTGTTTACATACAGCAATGGCAATTGGGAGGCGTACAGAGGTTTTCAGGGTTTTTTTTTTGGTTTGGGGTGGGGTTGAGCGTAGGGGGCTACGTGGGAGAATCTTTCCTTGGAGGAATATGTTATGGGGGAAGAGAAATTCAATGAAAAGTGCGCGGGATTTTCTAGCATTACTATAAAAAAAAACAATGAAAAATTAAACATGAAATAGTTTTTTCAATTGAAAGTAAGGAGTAGCATTGCTGCAGCTTTAATGTTGGAGGGAACAACAACTACCTCATTCGGTTTAATTTTTAGCAAAAGAAGCGGAGACAACATTGCATCAATATTACCTTCTACACTAGTATATGGCTTTAGGAAGCTTCGACTCAATAATTAGTGTAATTAGAAAAGAGGTTCCACAGTAGTTTTAGGTCACTAGCGATTTTCTCGGCTGTGGACAACATAGAAGCAGCTAAATGTCCCTCAAGGCCCTTATGGTATGCTATTTAGTTGTCCTTACTTTCAGTTGAAAAAACTTGTTTTTTTTATTTAATTAAATAAAAGACCTAAAATGAATAGAAATTACGACGGACAATGAATTCGAACAGGTCTAATTGGAACTGGGTACTTAAGTATTATACCAAACCCACTCAAGAAATAAAACTAGGTTAATCATAACGAAGTATATCAAAATATGATAAAAATATAATACTTAAGTAACAAAGTTATGAAAACTACAACAGAGAATTATGGAAAGCAGGCTGCACAGACGTTCTGGAAGTATTAGGTGAAAAAAAATCCAACTTTAGGGGTGGCTTAAGGGGAGCCCCTTCATTTATTAAAAACTTTTTGTTTGCTTTAAGAGATTGGCAGTAAATTATATTCACTGCTTTTCCTCACATTGGTGACGTTGAATCTTTCTTCACATACGAGTCGCTTATCGTAAGAAATCGGATTATTTTTTGTCACTTTTCCTTACAATGGTCACGAAACTTACTTTTTTGTTGGAAGGTGGAATAACTTACCCATGAAGAAGGCGCGGTCGGATTCCTGATAGCTGCGGAGGTTCAGCGCGGTCATGCACGATCAGTCCGGGTGGGGCTGGGTCTTGGCCAGGCCACCATCGGGGCTCTGCAGGGAGTAGTAGGTGCCCGGGCCGCGACTGGCCACGATCGGCTCGTCAGGACCGCGGGGCGCGACCTTGGTGCGGCGCAGGATCCCCGTGGCGCGGACCTTGACGTCGGAGTGTTCGGAGTCGCCGTCCACATCGACTCCGCACACCATTGTTCTGTTCGTAGTGTACGAAGGGGCTCCATCAGTGTGGAAGGTCGGACAGTTGGACCGGTGACGCCACTGGTTCAGAGTCCGAGAGGTCTCGAGCAGCGCACGCCTTCATCAAGCCACCTCAACTCGCCCACGACAGACGATGTACGTATGCGTCGAGGCTTTTCTGGGGTGTGGGTTGGTCTTATTTCCTCCGTGCACAGTTCAACGCGAGCAGCATCTCGCGGCATGTCCAGCAGCTAGAGAAGCAAGACGCATCAAAAAACCAATTCTTAGGATGAAAATATTGACAAATGTGAAAAAGCACGAATTGGAGATATTTAATTCATGATTTACCAACAAAAACTTATTTTCAAATAGAAAGGGCGTGCTGTTTCACAGATAATACATATCTAAAGAGCTTGAATCAAGCTCTAAATACCCAGTTTTTAAAATGGGTATCATAGTCTTGCCCAGAATGTGAACAATTGCTTTTCATCCTAGTAAATTCATGACTACTTGATAGACACCATCGGCTGGTTCCGTCGCGATCTGCTCGGCTCGAAGAAGTACCCGATGTGGCTGCTGATCGCCGGTACGCTCGTGACGCTGCTGACCTGGTACATGGGGATCGTCTCGGTCGGCCCCATCTTCGCCTTCCTCGGAATCGGAGCGTGATCGCATGACCTCGATCGACCTGAACTCGGACCTCGGCGAGAACGTCGCCGACCGGATCGTTAGCGACGACGCGAGCATGCTCCGCCTCGTCACGAGTGCGAACGTGTCGAACAGCACTAATAACCAGATGAGGTTGTAGTCCCCAAAGAACCCATCCAGCTTGCCAAACATGCGCTTTAATTCATTTAAATTCATGTTATTTAGTACCCATATTAATCACAGCGCTGAGTTCCTGACTGAGATCCATTGTCAGGACGCCCCAAATACCTGCGCCTAAAGCCAGATAAATAATAAAGGCGAATAGGGTAACCCTGTGCCATTTTGATAAGGGGGCGAGACGAGCTGCTTCGTCGTTATTTCGGTTGCCCTCCCCTCAACCCCCCTCCCAACCAAAAAAATTCTCCTGAAAACGTCCGTACACTTCCCAATAACCATTACTATACCTAAGCACTGGTCAAATTTTGTAACTAGCAGCCCCTCCCCCTTGGACAGTGAGGGAGTACGTCGCCCCAAAAGACATTGTTATTAGGTTTTTTGACTATGCTGACAAAAATGGCTATCTCAGAATTTTGATCCGTTGACTTGGGGAAAATAAATAGCGTGGGAGGGGGCCTAGGTGCCGCTCAATAGTAAACGAAACTCTAGGACCAGGAATTTTGATACTAATAGATGCATCAGAAGAACCGGATTTTTATGCTAAATTTAAATATCTAAGTTTCATTTGGTCTTACGAATCAACAGTTACGAGCCTGAGAAAATTTGTCTTATTTTAGAAAATAGGGGAAAACACCACCTAAAAGTCATAGATGTCAGTCATAGTTTTTTTTACTGTTTTAAAAATTGGAGTTGAAAGAAACAATCAAACTTTAACATAAAGACTCACCAGACTTCCTCAACGGTGTGCGGCTGGATGAGATCTACTGGCTCGAGAAGAGGGACGGGTTCACGACGATCAAGAGAGCTTGCGAGTATGAGCTGCTGCGCAACTTGGTCGACGAGGGTGATCTCCCAGGAGCTTTGTGGAAGCAAGGCTTGTTCGAAGGCGCTGGACCGCGATGAGTCGCGTTGTCTTCCTCCTCGAGGAGTACTCGATGAGAGTTCTCCTCGAAGCCCTTTTGCCGCGGGCCTTCCCCAGGCTAATCAAAAGAAACCTTCAGAACGTAATGAATTTGATAAGGAAGTATTGAATATTGATGAACGCTTTAATATTCTTTACAATCTTTTTATTGGGAATTACTTGAAATCTTCCCTAATAAAAATGACGCTAACAACACTTGGTTTAGCTATACGCATCATTTTAACGACTTCCCTGAAGAAGACGGAAAATTTGCCAGAACTATTTTATCTAGTTACTTCAATGATGTGGCTTCTAAAAAATACAATGAAGCCGGGCCGTCTTCAAACTTAAAACGAACAGAAATTACGTCGTATATGAAAGGGGCTGCTTCCTCATCAACGCCCTGCTCTTTACGCTAAAGTTTGACTCTTTCTCTCATTTTTTCTTTTTAAAACAGTAAAAAACTTTAGCGTAAAGAGACGTATCAATAATGCAACAACAGAGCACCGCTCAACTAACTTATTCAAATAAAAAAGATCCTTAAAAGACACAAAAAAAAGTTAAATAAAAGAAAATTACTCAAACTCCGGAATATTAACATGAATTTTAAAAATCCTTGACTTTTAAAACAAATAATGTATAGCCCCAGAAAATTCTTATATATAAATCACCTTTTGTTTTAATGGAGCTCTTTATTTTTCTTTGAAAAATTTGTTTTGTGGAAAGTTATTTTCAAATTAATTTCTGTTCATTTTTTATTGATATAGTCTTTTTCATGAAAAAATTTTAGATATTTTCATTTTAATACTGACACAAATAGTATTGTTTAATTTACCTTCAGACCCCCTATCCCCGCCAAAGAGGCAAGGGCGGATGTCCGCAGCTTGGGTGCAGTTTTTCCTGAGATGCCACCAAGCCCGATGGGCGGCATTTTTGCTTCTTTGAGGAACCTTGCCATTGCCAGCATATCGCTTTGTTTCAGCGTAGCTGCACCCGGATGGCTTTGGGTTGTGAAGATCGGGGAGATGAAAACGCCGTCAGGGCGTGTGGCCTTTGGTAGCTGTTGTAACGCTCGGATCGTATTGATCTGGTGACAGGCATAGGGAAGAGAATTCCCTGAAGGGGGTGCAGGATTTTCTAGCATTATTTGTAAAAAATTAGAAAATAAATAAAAAAGAATTTTTTCAACTGGATGTAAGGAGGAGCATTAAAACTTACAACGAACGGAAATTATTGCGTATATAAGGGGGTTCGTCTCCTCCACAATACCTTGCTCTTTACGTTAAAGTGTTTTTAGTTAATTTCAACTATTTATTCTATGACCTTTGTTATTCAGGGCTCATTCTTAAAGAATTGAAATAAAAACTAAAAGACAGTGGCATGATTGTTGTAACCTCCTTAGGGCCAACCACAAACCTGAGGAGGTTTTTTGATGCTCAATATCTTGATTGCCGACACCTCTACCGGTCGCTACCAACGTACCTTGGGCGAGCAAGTGCGCCGCATCTTGCCGGCGTCCTGCAATCTTAAGCGTTGCGGTTTGGATGTCTTGGCTCACCTCGAAAGCCGTGTTTTTCATCTGGCCTTTGTGGATCGCGCCGTCCTGCCCAATAACGGTCGCTGGGTGCGGAAATGGCGCGTGATGCCGGCGCGGATGCGATCATTCTTGATGACGGGCTGCAAAACCCGTCCCTGATCAAGGATTGCAGCTTTGCCGTGATCGATAGTCGCTATGGCATTGGCAATGGCCGCGTCATGCCTGCGGGACCGATGCGTGAACCGCTGATGACCGGGCTTGAAAAGGTCCGTGCGATTATCCTGATTGGCAATCAGACACCGGCTTTCATCGCAAACCTTCCGGCATCGGTTCTGGTAACCCGCTAGGTCTAAAAAAAAAAAGAAAAAAAAAGAAAAGAACAAGAGCTATGAGCTCATATGGCATCTATGACGAGGTCGAAAGAGCCAAGAACCAAGAGCTCATATGGTATGAGCTCTAGCGAAATTCTAAGGATCAATAGATTGCCTTAAAAGGTAAATCAGAGGCTTAATTCCGGTCGGGATTTAAAATCAGAGCTCTGAGTCACGAAGTCCTTCTAAATATCAAAATTCATTAAGATCTGATCAACTGAAATTAAGCACTACATAATTGTGCTTTAGCAATTACTTTCTTTTTGAACAGATAGAAAAGAATATTAGCATGATTTTGGGAGAGAGAAGAGAAGTAAGAAATACTGCCGTCTTTATTTTACAATTAGAAATTATTTAATTACTTTGAAGACAAAACAGCTGCCGTTTGTTTACTACATCTTTTCCGATCATCTGTCAAGACGACTGTAATGTTTTTTTCCATCAATTGCAGTGGGAAGAGGGTCAAACAATCGACGTGAATTTGATTGACCTCATGTTTTGACCCCATTGGAGTATCCGAACTATTTATTGCGTATAGTCTAGGTACCAACCTAAAGTAGTGTCCCATTCACGAAAAAGTTCGATCGCTCGGGCCGACGAAATCACAGGCACTTTTGTTCTTCCACGCGTTTACAGGATGTGATACCGTTTCTTCTTTTATCCACCACTCAAAGAGGCAGTTCTTTGCAACTTGGCAAAATATGCCAGGACTGACGGAGACTTTTCTTAACAAGACAAGCATCAATAACTCTAGGTTCCATATCAACTAAAACAGCTCTAGCAACTCTTTTCCTTGAAATTTTAGGTAATTTAACAACTCCATTTTCTTTTTCTCTCATAAAATATTCCTCTTCTTCGTCCAAGATTTTATCTTGACGAAAGAATTGCTCTCTAAATTTTTTCTTTTGTAAAAACAAATTAATATTCTCTCTGCTATCACAAATATTTGGTCGAACATTATCTTCATGAATAAAATCAAACAAAGTTTTGAGTAGTTATATGAACTACACATAATGTCAAACAAAATTATAGAAAGATCACGTCAGTGTTTATCTTATAAAGGAATATCACTGATGTTAAGGTATTTAGCAAGCAGTTTTTTAACTCATAGTGTGATAATTTTAACATATGCCATCCAGTATTCTTAGTTTTTTTCAGGCAAGTCGCAACCTTTTTTTTGTCATCCTTAGTTATAATTTGTACTCTGCAAGATCATATTTTAAATTAATAGCATTAAAGACGGATTGTCCGCCGAGTTGTCGAACATGGCGTCGACGTGGATCGTCGTGCCCGCCGGGACCTGCACCGGCTCCACCGGCGTGTAGGTGAGCTGCCAGTTGAAGTCGTAGTCGACGATGTCCGCGAGGATCTCCCGCTCGCCATCGGGGGACTCGGCGGTGAAGGTCATCGCCTTGCCACGCAGGTGCATGTGTGGGGTGAAGTTGAAGATCAGGGCGTCGTGTTCGGCGGTGAAGGACGACGAGGACCGGTAGTCCAATTATAATTTTGTTTGTTATTTTGTGTTATCAATGTAATCAGTATTTAAGACGGTCCATGTAGCACAATCGGTCTCTTCTCACTGCAATAACAAGTTAAAAATATATTGGCTCTTCAATGTTCCGTAGAATTTCTTATAACAATTTCACTTCATTTGTTTACGAGAAAAAGCAAAAACTTCTTCATGGCAAACCTTGGAGATCTTTTTTCTAAAGATCTTTTAAAATTAAACTTGCAAAGAAAAATTTATTGGTACGGTGTCCCAGTCTGTAATTTCTCTTTGAGTGTCCCCGGTTGTCATTTATATTCCCTGTGTCCCGGTCTGTATATACATTCGTTTTTGAATTGGTATATAATGAAATAAATTTTTTCTTTTTTTCTTTTTTTCTTTTTAGTTTTATTGTTGGTTTTTACTTTTTTTAGCTTTTTTAGTTTTTTTCTTTTTTCTTTTTATTTTATTTTGTAGTTTTTACCCTTTTTTAGTTTTTTTTTATTTTTGTTTTTTTTGTAGAGGTGTTACCATTCATTGATATTTAAGTCTGCCAGTTGACCAGCAAAAAAATTGCAAAGTATACATCGTTATCCACGAACAATTGCTAACATTAAGAAAGACACTTGGAGGCACTCTGCTCTTCATTATAGATGAAATAAACATGGTTTCGTCTCTTATACTGATATACATTCATTTGGACTTGACAGAAATTAAATCTACTAATTTCCCAATGGTAAATGCCAATTTTATTCTCTTTGGAGATTTTCTTCAATTGGGTGCAAATGATCACCGCGCAGCGAAATTTCCAGGCGAACGCCCAGATGATTTCGACGGCCGACACGATTACACAAACCGTCATCAACATTCGATAAACCTTCGATAAGGCTGACTGACAATGGATGAGATGATTTACCTGGCGATGACCGGCGCACGGCAAACGGAGTACGCGCAGACCATCAACAGTAACAATCTGGCGAATGCCTCCACGACCGGGTTCCGGGCGGATTTGCATTCGTTTACCTCGATACCGACTGATTTGTCCTTTTGATAACCTGTATGTTCATATACTTCTTGAAATCTTCATCTCAATGCTCTTAGCCTTACAAGTAGTTGCAGTAGAAGTAGTATTAGTAGTAGTAATAGTAAATGCTGCAGTAACAGCAGTGTTAGCAGTATTGTGCACACATTGCCTTATGGTGAGATGATGCCCCTCTTTAAGCATTCTCTGAAAGTTCCAACTTAATACCCAAATCAATTCTTGAGATGCGCTGTTTTGACAATTATCATCGATCGGTTGCGCGGCAAATCATCCCGGCCTTACGAGGATATCGACGACCTCGAGGTCGCATCGGAAGACAACAGCAGCGAAGACACCGTCTATGCGCAGCAGATCTCAGACAGGGTCGGTCTGGCCCTGAAGGATCTGCCGGATGATCAGCGGGCGGTCATCGAACTGGCCTATCTGCACGACGTGCCGCAAAGCGAGATCGCGTCAAGACTGAATGTTCCGCTGGGTACGGTGAAATCGCGCATGCGGCTTGCCTCAGGGGGATTTCTTTTCTTGCTTTAGGGGGGAGAGTTTGGGGGGTTATGTGGGAGGATATTTCCATGGAGGAACTTCTCATGGGGGAAGAGAATTTCAATGAAGGGGGCGTAGGATTTTCTAGCATTATTTTAAAAAAAACAATGAAAAAATAAATATGAAAAGTTTTTTCTACTGAAAGTGAGGAGCAGCATCAAAACTTAAAACGATCAAAAATTATTGCGCATATGAGGGGTTTACCTCCTCGTTATACCTCAGGTTCTGTCCGTGGCATTGAGTGCTTCGTTTTTAATAACAACTTTAATTTGCCCGCAGAGACATTCGCCGGTAGTTGAGTCCATTTTCCTTGAGAATTGTTCTTGTTTGGATTAGGTTATATAAGTAACAGGTTATCTTTGCCAAGGGGTGCGCAAATGAATACTAACGAGACGAGAGAAAAACGATCAAGCAACGTGCACGCCCCCCTTTCTTTTCTTTATCGATGTCCATGAAAGAAGAAAGAGAATGACATACAAAAGAAATTCTAAGCTTTGCTTACCCAAAGTCTCAGAGCGTGATAATTCAATAAAAATACCCTCAGCGCGATCCAGCACCCCTGCTTCCAAATAATCCTTGCCTAATGCACATAATGCCTGCGAACGCGCTACTCTATCGAGTTGTGGTCTTGCAATCAGATTTTGATGGACTCTAATCGCTCTATCAACCTCACCCCGACGACGAAACAAGTTGCCTAGTGCGAGATGCATTTCTACCGTATCACTATCGACAACCTGAAGTCGCGCATGCTGCTGCCGCCTTCCGAGGAAGAGAACGAGGAGCCCGAGGAAGATCCGCGGGCGGCGCTCGTGCAGCAGCTGGTCGAGTACCAGCGCTTTCGAGAGGCGGCGCTGGCGCTTGGCGACCGGCCGGTGTTGACGCGCGACGTCTACCGCCGTGCACCCGCACAGCCGGAGCGAGATCCGGACGAGGGCGTTCGGCTCTCCGACGTGACGACGGCGGACTTGCTCGAGGCCTTCCGCGAGGCATCAGAAATGGAGACTGCTCAATATCTAAGTATAGCCTATTAACAATAATGGCATGAGCTTGTGAAGAATAAAATATGTTAAGGAAAAAAATCATGCTTCATAATATTCAGAATAATTATAGCTAACACATTTTGCATGCAGCCCTGCTGCACTTTACAAACAACCCCCCCCCCACCCCAATGTACAAATATATAGGCCTAAATTATGTATTTTCAATGCACTCTGCAACCCATGACTTGTTTTCCTGGTCCTTGCAACATATTAAAGTGTATTTGGGAGCCTTTTTTAATGCGAATACTGTTCGCAATGATTTTATTTTCGGAAATCCTGCAGATCCATGAGATCTTTGAACGAAGCTGAAAAATCCGTTGGCAGGGACTTTTATTCGGCAAGCGCAAAGAATTAATATATCTGAAGACACTACAATTAAGCGTGCATATCATAACATTGCATCCAAGTTAAATACGATGGCAATAGAAGGTCGTAATTTTAGTTTTTGGGTGGAACCATAGTATGTGTAGTTTATAGACGGCACCAGGGTCTGGAAAAAGCTTAATAGTCGGTGAGTGTAAGGTCTGATCAGTCTCTATCTTAGCAATGCATGCTTCTATATTGTTTTCTAATGTATTTATTTTTTATATTTATTTATTTTTTTTAGCAAAGCGGAATCGATGCTTCAAAAAAGTGCTTAATGCTATACTGTGAATTTACTCCACCACGTTTGGCCCCTACAGGCTTTCGTTTTGCCAACCACTGACGGATCTTGCAAATCAAATTATAAACTTGATATATAAAATACATTAGATATAATTTAACGTAATATTACTTAATAACATAAAAATGTAGTTAATATTATATTTTAATCTTATATTATAAGTTTTAATATGTTATATAAAATATTTTGATAATTGTTAAAGCTAAATTATTAACTGTATTAATTAAATTTAATATAAAAAATATTATTAATATTTTTTTCAGAGATTTTGAGTTGCATTAAAACCAACATTAATACCTATGCCTAAAACTAACACGGTCAGCCGACTTCGGAGCTCGTAAAATGATTTTTAAAACATGGAATGTTCTTAAGAGGAAGAAATTCATGGAAGAGCAAATAATTGAATCTCAAAATTCCAAATGACGTTTCCTTGACGTACCCCCTCCTCTCCTCCTGTTCGCAAAAGGTGAGCTTCGCTAAATATAGTTTAATGACCTCACTCTTTATAATAGAAGCTTTTATTAACTCAATGTTTTATAATAGCCAATTATAAATGTATTTGCTAGTTGTATATCATAAGATGAAGTTTTTGAAGAAAAGAAAGATATTTCGATTGCTTTCGATAAGTTTTTAAGTATGCTTTTACCGGTTTATGATTCTTGTTGACCGTTAAAAATTGTGATTCAGGCGAGCAAGGAACTTGGCGAATTCTTTAAGGAGATCCGCTGTCATGAACTATTATTCTGAAAAGTTTAGTGAAAATACTAGTGATACGAAAGGTACCTGGTAAATTATAAATGACGAAGGGTGAACGTAAAAACATTTGACTCGACTTTACTATCTAGATTCACCAAGGACTTATATTTAATTAAATAGCATAACAATACGTAAAATAAATAATAAAGTTTATGTAGCTTCTCTAGCAATCTCTTCCCGATGTCCGTTAATAAAATCAAACATCCTCACATGAGGGTATGTGAAGGGGGTGAGAGCCAATAAGGCTGAACTCCCTTCTTCGAAACAGTTATGTGTCACAGTATATTGTTTTGATATTAGAAACATGTTTGCCGTTTCAAGGCTGTGCTACTTAAAAAGGGCATCATGCCGCGTTTTCAAATTCACTACCGGTCTTGGCACCGGTAATATAGGCGACCACATCCTGGCCATCCGTTTCATCTTTGTTCAGGTTGGCTACCATCCGACCGCGGCGAAAAACGATAATCCGATCCACCAGATCCATCACCTGGCGCATATTGTGGCTGATCAGGATTAGAGGTTCACCCTGCTCCTTTAGCTGCCGGACAATATTTTCAACCTGGGCGGTCTCCTGCAGCCCCCAGGGTTGGCCGCTACGTGCAGATTAGAATCTTGTCAGAAGTTAACGGTGGGCCTTGGGCTTCCGCGGCAGAGATAGGCGTCCTGGGAGCCAAATAAATTTTTGAGGCGCATTTGCAGGAGCTGGGCATAGCCAGGTCGGTCAGCGTTTTATGCCTGCCCGATCAGGAGCATTGAAACGCGACATGTTTTTAGAGAATTGGCAGCACGTCTGCCTGCAAAACAGTCAGGGTGCTGCCAAGTGTTTTCTGCCAACACCGGGAAGGGAGCCGCTGATATGGGCCGCATTCACCTGAAAGACGTGCGCAAGGACTTTGGCGAGATGACCGTCATTCCGCCGCTCAACCTCGAAATCGATGATGGCGAATTTGTCGTTTTTGTCGGCCCGTCAGGCTGCGGGAAATCCACCCTTCTGCGGCTGATCGCCGGGCTCGAGAACACCACTTCGGGCGCCATCGAGATCGACGGCAAGGATGCCACCGACCTGCCGCCGGGCAAGCGCGGGCTGGATTGCCCAGATGCCTGGAACATTGGTCTGCCAGTGGTTGTTGGTTTTGACGATGCCACGTTCGGTTTCGATACCAGCAGCTTCAAGTCCCAGGCTGTCGGTATAAGGGCGGCGACCGGTGGAGATGAGAACGATGTCTGCGTCGAGCGTCTGAGCGTCGCCACCTTTGACCGGTTCGAAGGTTACCATGCCCTTCTTGCCCTTCTTTTCAACTGCCGTGACCTTTGAGGAAAGATGGAATTTCATGCCCTGTTTGGCCTTTTTTGATGTTAAAAGTTACGAGGGAAATTGTTAAAATGTTGCAGATTTTCATTTAAAATGGTTCAAATTCGATTGAAAAGTGAGAAAATTTAATTGATTTGATGAATGGTCCAGAACAGACATTTACTATACCACTTATACATATTTGATTGAAATTATACCTGAAGCCCGAGAACTTCAATTTAGATTTGGTAGGAAACACAGTTTTGATCAGTTAAGTCTTGGACTGATAAAAAAAAACATTCTAATCACGTGAGTCACTTTTGATACATACTCTATTATCCGCAACGCCCCTTTGACTCTTTGCCACAATTCTACTTTTTAAATTAATTAAAAGCTTTAGCGTAAAGAGCGAGGCGTTGAAGAGGAGACAACCCATTTCATATACGGAGTAATTTCTGTTCGTTTCAAGTTTTAATGTCGCTCCTTACTTACAGTTAAAAAAAACTATTTTTTTTTTCATTTATGTCCTGAACGTTTTTGAATTAATGCATGTTTGATTTTGGCTATTTTTGATAAAAAGGAGCATATCGTCCATATGAATAAACTACTGATTTTAAATATACAAGTTTCATTAAGTTTATTCTTACCCATCAAAGGTTACGAGCATGAGAAAATTTGCCTTAATTTCGAAAAAAGGAGCAACAAAGCCTAAAATTCATAGAATCTCAATGAAAATTACACCATCAGATTCAGCGCATCAGAGAACCCTTATTTAGACGTTTCAAGCTCTTATCTGCAAAATAAGGAATTCTATATTTTTGATTGCAAGTCAGTCGCAACAAGCCCTTGTTTTAAAGGATTTTTCCCGGATATTTGTGGCATGTTGATGCAAATCACCCTTGCATCAACTTAAAATCATTCTAAGTTAGATTCATTCTAAATCGCTTTCAGGACACAAACGATGACACTGAACTCCCAACTTGCACAGGCATTGAACCAGCAAATCAATGCTGAACTTAACGCTTCTTTGAACTACCTCTCGATGGCGGCCTATTTTGATTCCGTCGCCCTGCCCGGGTCTGGGGTAAATTTTCTTGAGTATTGAATTGTTTAGAGAGTAAATCTTGGAGGAGGAGGGATTTGTCCGTGGTGGTGTAGCAGGATTTTCTGGTATTACTTAAAAACGATCAGAAATTAAATAGAACAGTTTTTTCAACTGAAAGTAAGGAGTAACATTAAAACTTAAAACGAACAGAAATTATTACCTATATGAGGGGAGTTGTTCCTCCCCAAAACTTCGCTCTTTACGCTGAAGTTTGAATTCTATCCCAATAGAAGATTATAAAATAGCTTTATCAATAACTGCCTTTGTTGTCCGGCGTATGTTTATCCCCGGATAATAGCTGGTCGCGCCAACGTTCCACTTGTCCATCGTTGGAAAAGAAGAAGAGTAGATGAGGTCTTCCTTCCACGAAAGAGTTCCGTCTGCTTTGAGGAGAAGACAAATCTCGCAAACACTATCATCACATTCGTAGGGAGAAGGACATTTGCAGTACTCTTGGTCGTACTGCATTTGTTGTTCTCCACCCCTCCAACTCACCCAATGTCACTGGTTGGGATTTAAAATAAGAGCTCTGAGACACGATATCCTTCCAAATATCAATTTTCATTAAGATCCAATCACTCCTTCATAAGTTAAAAATATCTCATTTTTTTCTAATTTTTCAGAATTATCCCTTCCCCACCTCAACTCACATGCTTCGAACTATTAAAAACGTGCATTTCTGACTTATGGAAAATGTCCCATTCATATCTATTTAACTGTTGAAAAACTCATGTTCACTTAAGGACGACCTGTTGGAGCAGCACAAACATGTGCTTGGCGTCGACAATGTCTCGCTGGATATCATGCCGCGCCAAATCCAGGTGGTGATGGGGCTGTCGGGGTCGGGCAAATCGACCCTGATCCGCCATATCAACCGTTTGATCGAACCCACAGGCGGTGAGCTGTCCATTGACGGCGAAGATGTGCTGGCGATGAATGAGGAGCAACTGCGCGATCTGCGCCGCTTCAAAATGTCGATGGTGTTCCAAAAATTTGAGATAGATGTCGCCTTCGTAGCACAATGGACGTATTTGCATTTGACGGTCCAAAACAAAAACCGAAACGCCATCAATCGGCTGACCAATACTTGGACGTGTTTGCTTGTCAGTGTGTTGATGTAGTTCGATACCGCTGGCGATTACTGTTCCTTCGGTGGGCCCGTACATGTTGTGAATCGCGAAGGGATAATCTTGATCCGGATATCTGTGTAATACATCCCCACCGGTGTAAACATGTTTTAGCGCCATGTTATGTAAAGCGTTAAATCGCATGAACCTCACTCTGACGCACGCTGCGGCCCTTGGATTGAATGTTGACCTCCAGGCAGTCTTAAAAGCTCGCGCCCTACTCGGCAAACAACGCCACGCAGTCGAGCACATTCCTTCACTTCCGTACCAAAACGCACCCAACTTTTACGCCTGGCTTTGCACCAAAACCGCCACCTCTACCCTGGCGTTACGATATCTGATCCTCACCATCGCTCGGACAAGCGAGGTGCGGCTTGCTACAGGAGCGTGAGCATCCAGGGGATGATGAGCCCTTGGATGCGCTTCCCGAGCAACAGGAAACAGTCTACAATAACACAGAACGTCACTATACCGCTTTGTCGCAAGAAACAACGGACGCTACATTTTTTGTGGAAGATTCAGCAGATGATCTTGATGCTGACGAGTCGGTGCAGGCAGCTTTCAGCGATGTGCAGACGGGATCTCCAGATACCGCATCACCGCTCACAGGCCAACAACCAATTTCTGCTGGACCACCCCGACAGGAGCGCCGCACCGAAGTCGAGGTCCCGGTCGTAGGCCGGCCGCGGCCCCGGCTTGCCCGACTCCCAACGCGTGCGCAGGGTCGCGTGCCGCTCCGCGTCGAGGAAGAACTGCCGCAGCTGGGAGTGGTAGGCCATCATCGTGCCCGGGTACCCGCCGCGGCTGGTGCGCAGGGTCGCGTGCTGGAAGACGCCGTCTCGAACGACGAGGTCGCGCGGCGCGGCGTCGCGCACGGTGACCAGCGCGCTCTCATGAGGCCCCTTTCAAGTTAATATGATGACCCCTCCTATATGAAGCACCACTGGAAAAAAACAAAAAATATTGGAGCCATATGGCCTTTACTACAGGCAACACTATAGCATTGCCTCTGATATAAATTTTACTGACAACTAAGAAGTGGGGTAAAATTTATTAAGAATGCAGGAATCTGGCTAGTGTATATTTTCTGGCGAAAATCAGAATAACTGATTAAACCCTGTTTTGCAAAACAGGACATATGTTTATTTTCAACGACGGCGAGATGGCCGAAGTTTCGGCAACGGGTCTGGTGACGACCAGTGAACGCACCGGCACGGTCGCTGTCATGGCTCGGTACCAGGGGCATGTCGACGTCTTCCGCGCGACGATGCCTTTGGGCGTCGAGGTCGAGAACCTACCTGAGCCCGCTGGGTTTGTTGACGAATTGGTCTTCAATAAGCTCCGGGGCTTGGGCCTACCTGCTTCTTCGTCCGCAAATGAGTCTACGTTCTTACGTCGCGTGACCCGTCTCAGTCTCAGTTGATATTCAAGTTGAATTCAGTTCAACTGAATTCAGTTGATCTCCTGATATTCAGTTGAAGGATTAACGTCTTAGTTTTATAATATTCTTCCTGGCATTTGCTGCTGACAACTTGAGGACTATTTTAGCACTTTTTAACATCTTTCCTGTGAAGTGTTTCTCCTCTGGTTTTATATGTTGGGTTTACAGTAAGATTTTCAGGGTATATCTCCCTAAAGAAGCGTTCGAAGTGGAAGTGAAGTCCCGGAGTTCAATCAACCCTGACTAAACATTTTCTACGACTGAAAAGGTTCGAGACGAAAATGGTTACAGAAGCCATAACAGGAAAAGGAAATTTTGGGAAACATCTTTCCTGAATAGGGAGGGGTGAATCTCCATTATGCCAAAAATGTGAGATGGCTACTGCAGGAACAAGACGGCTTCTGATTGAAAGATGTCGAGCAAGAATCAGAAAACGGCTTGAATTATTGTGTACTGCTATTGTTATTCTATAGGACAAGTGGAACTTACATTAACAGAGAAGAATGTTGATAAATCGAAGCCTTCTGACCTGCAGACCAAGTTCAGAAAATCGAGGTGCAAAATTGTGAGTCGCAAAGAGTGAAGCCGAAAAATCAAAACTGGAACCTTTCTTCGATCTCGTATTTTGTAGTACTAAGGCCTGCGTTGAATTTCTACGGCAGAATATCAGGTACGGGTCTTCACGTAGCCTTATCTACTGTGCTTGTCAAACTTCGATCTCCTCGGCGTCGCCCAAAATTCTTGTGGGAAAACGGTGTCTGAATGAATGCAAATCTTGAAGAAAAAATTTCCTCCGTTCGCGAAAAACTGGATCGCCAGGTTCGAGAAGTGGTCGCCTGGCACTTTTCCCCGGAAACGGGAACGCCCTTTTGGCTCGATTTCGCCGCAAAGCTCGATTTTGATCCCCGTGAAGCCATCAAAGGTTATGACGATTTAAAACTTTTGGGCCACTTTCAGGACGAGTGGTTGCGTTATGAACCCTTGCGGCGTATTAAGGAGAGACCCGGCTCTATAGTAACTGAAACCCTAAGAAATGGAATGTTGATACCAATAGTTACATCAAACAATTGCATTTTAATACTGATTTTAAATATATAAGTCTCATCAAGTTTATTCTTACCCATCAAAAGTTAAGATCGTGAGAAAATTTGCCCGATTTAAGAAAATTGGGGGAAACACACCCTAAAAATCATAGAATCTTAACGAAAATTACACCATCAGATTTAGTGTATCAGAGGACTCTGGGGATGGAGAGGGATGCATTTCGTAGCCCGAGCTCAAACTAAGTATCATGCCAAATTTCAGCCCCCTCCGACTTTTCCTTCATGGGGAAAATCTGGCCGAAAGTATCAACCCACCAACACCAGCCCCCCTTTAACGTTGTCCGATTGGGCTGAAATTCACAAGTTAAGGTCCCCTAGGGCTCAGGAGTATATCCGCGAAATTTCAGCTCGATCCGATAACTCCTTCCCTGTTTTCCAGAAACCACGCATAGCCACTAAAGAACTGGGCATCCTGGTCCTTGGAAATTGAAATGGCTATATTTGATATCACTTATTTTTCAATCTTAAAACTTGTTCAACCTGCCTGAAACTCTAAATGGACAGACCTATTAGGGCTGAGGGTGATTGTTCATCTGCAAGTTTGGTAGAATTTGTATATTATAAGTTAACCCAAAAATCTTGGTCATCCATTTTGTAATTCCAATGGACTTTCCCAATAGGCCTGCCTGCCTGGAGTTCCATGCAGGTTGACCAAGCCTCTGCTATGCCGGTCCCATGCCCAGTTTTAATCGCTGTAGTTTATACGCATGCTGAATTATCTGGAAGATATAAGCTGGTGTCTTCGATCGAGCAGTATTTTCAGGGATTTGTTTTTCCAATGGGTGCTTAGAACCAAAAACGTTGTGCTTTAAAAAAGATATGACATTCACAAGAAATAAAATAAATAAATGCGAACTTGTTACCTGAAAGTGAACAAGAAAAGTGCGGATTAATATTTCTTGTCTAAACATAACACCTAAATTATATGAAATTTTAAGACAAAGCGAGTGAAAATTTTAGAAATCTTGGTTTCAGAGAAGAAGATGCGCAGCATGGATCCCCCTTCCCGTGCATAATACACGCCACAATCTTTAGATAACTTCTTATTCTTGCAAAGTAAGAAAGAGACAGCGATTCCGTATTCTGGTATGCCTTGCACAAAATAAAGTAGTTCTGTTACAAGTTTCTTCATTTCAGGTAAATATTTTGCATCTACAGCCTCAGCAAATGCTCACGCCGTTTCCGTGGTCATAATGATTGACTTGTAGGCGCCAACGCTGTTCATCAACAATCTGCGGATCATAGGTGATTCCACTGGCTGCCCGCTGATCGCTGAATTGAAAATCGACGAAAGACTTGATATTCCCCTTCTGAGCAATTTGGTCCTGACCTCGCTGCTTCATCCAATGGTTTGTCGCGATGTCTGGCGGTGCCGCGAGATGTGTGATTTTTTCTACGCCTTCAAACATGGAGTCGAATTCAGTCATGGAATTCCTGTCGTACGTACGTTACCTACTGATTCATTAGTGGGGTAGAGAATCTTTCGGAACTAGAGCAGAAGATTCTCGTTTCGTTACCTGGGAGCCGTCCATTCTGGTGTCGTCGACAAAACCCCAGTCCGGCGACCGCAACGCTTTGTTCGCGTTGATTTGGCTATAGATATCTCCTAGAGTACATAGCTAGTACGTGCGTACGTGAGATTGATGAGAGAATCTTCCTTGCGGCCCATTCTTCACCATCAGGAAAAAGACTTCGACTGTTTTTTAGCTGAATACAGTAAAGAATAATCCCTCGGCATTTAGGCAACATAGTCAGTCTAATATGACATAATACACATTATAACATTGTCTTGTATACGAAGATGCAGTTTTTGTATAAAATTGTATTTAATTAAATATTTTGTTTAGCTAATTGCAAAAGCACTAGATATAACAACTTCCTTTCAAATTTGTTCTTAAACTCCTCCTTAGGATATTCTGATGCCCTAGCAGTGAAAATAAAAAAATTTGTAATTTTATTTAATTTACTCTAATAATAAAAATATATGCTAATGAAACTATTAATATTATTAAAAATTTTAATAAATTATCATTTTATATAACTATTTATATAATTATTAGGATTTTAGATATTATAAAAGAATTATTGAATAAAATTTAGATATATTACTTATAATATTTATAATTTTTAAATATATAAATAATATCAAAACAATATTGCTTTAAATATCTTATATTTATAATTAAATAAGGTCCACAGCTCACACAAGAAGACTTAGAGAGGTGGCCACGCTTCGGGTCCATTCCGCGTTGTTGACACCGATGGCCAGCGGTGGGCGAAGCCCTGGTAGGGCGCCTGTGCAAACACCCCACGCTGGCGGGATGCGGCCAGAATTTTGTTTTGAGCGGCCGGAATGTGCCCAGATTCCCGCCGCTAGTCGATGCCCTGAATTCCCGAGGCAGGCACTGAATCTGTTGTGGGGAGAACATTGGTGTAATCATGATCCCCAAGCTCATTTTCTCCCAAAGTCAAGGGATTAAAATTTTGAGATAGCCATTTTGTTCAGCATAGTCTGAAAACCTAATGACTATATCTTTGGGGATGACTTACTCCCCCACATTCCCGGGGAGAGGGGCTGCAAGTTTCACACTTTGACTAGTGTTTACATACTGTAATGGTTATTGGGAAGTGTACAGACGTTATCAGTGGGATTTCTTTGGCTTAGGGGGGAGGGTTTGAGGAGAGGGGCTATGTGGGAGTAGGGAGAGGGAATTCCAATTTAAGTTATACTTAATCGCCAAAGTTTTGTTCTTTTTAGTTTTCTAATTTTTTGTGGCATGAATAGACATCATCAGACTGTTTGTCAGAAATGTTTTCCAGAAATCCAGCAACACCCTTTTTTGGCCTTTGTCATAACTTCTCATTTTCAGGTAAAGTTGTGGGAATTGCCAAAACTTGCGTCATATATTTGGATGAAAATCAATTTTCCGTTCGGTCCGTATTTTTTGCCCTTCGCTCATCAGTTTGGAATCTTAAGATGAAAATATTTATGGGTGCATGGCGTGAGATCAGAAGACCGTGAGAGAAAGTTTTGCTCGGCAAAATTAGAATAATAAATAAAGAAACTCTTCATTGAGACAGCAATTAGCAAGACTTTAAAACTCCAATGTGATATGGGTAATCTCAATTGAAAACTTAGAGTTTGTTTCGTGTTTTATTATCTGCAAAAATTCCGGCAAAAAAATAGGCGAGAAGCTTCAACCGGAAGCCAAGCGGAAGTCCGACACAGGACGCCAGCGGGATGATGGCCGAAACCGCGATATAGACGAAATCCGGCCCTGGTATCCACGGCGACAGGTATGTCGCCAGCCACTCACGATTGACCAGTGTCGCCGTCAGGATCCCGACGAAGCCGGCAAGCCCCAGGGTGGCCGCTTCAGGGCTGCCGCTGGGGATGACCCGGCCGAACAGCGTTCTGGTCCGTTCGGCGATCTTTCCGGCGCGAAACGACTCCTGCTCCGCCATCCACAACTCAGAAAAACAATACCTGGAACTTCACTTTGAAGCAGCATGCTGCTGCGTCGAGAGCAGCATCTACCACTGCCGAGTTCCATTCGGCTACACACAGTGCAACAACAACCAAATGTTTCGAGTATGTCAAGTCACTTTGAACAACAAACCACACCTTTGTTTTGCCAACAACGCAACTGCTCCAGCAGTTCCGCTTCGGGTATCAAACCCCGTTGGTTTACAAAAAAGGGGCGGTACTTGGGCAGGGAGGAGACAGAAGGAGAAAAGGAAGACTGTTTTCCTAAATTAGTAATTAATATAGACCAGCACATGAATGAGGCCTTAACCCTACTCATCAATACAATCACACAGGTCAAACAGCATAGCCATACACAATCAACCATAAAGAATAATCCACGAACAGGCAGTCATGTCGTCAATAAGTATAAGTCGTCATTTACCAAAAAATAAAAACATTAAAGACAAATAATTCAGAGGCAACAACCCAACACAAGGGCTAATCAGGAGAATCTGATGACACCTGAAGCGCTTCGTGAAAAAATCTTGGACCCCAAGAGCTGGATGGCCGAGGGTTTTGATAAGCAGTATAAAAAAGGCAAAATGCCCGACAAATATAAAGATTTAATGTTCCCTCAAGAAATTGATGCGCTGGTAGCCTTTTTGGCGACATTAAAAGATACGTCGGTGGATACTCCCAAACCCATCAAAATGAACTAACCTGATTGAGAAGGTGTGACGTTTCGATGCAACCAAAGTTAACAGCGAAAAGGTGAGGGATATTTACGATATTGATGAACAGCATATGCTGATTGTTACCACGGATCGCCTGTCTGCCTTCGATGTGGTAATGCCAACACCGATCCCGGGCAAGGGCCGCGTTCTGACCGAAGTAGCAAATTTCTGGTTTGATTTTTTCAAGGACATGGTGCCCAATCATCTCAGCACCATGAAGCTTGAGGACGTACTACCTGACAACAAGGAACTTGAACAGGTACAAGGTCGCGCCATTATCGTGAAAAAACCAGTAAAACTTTATATATTACGGCCAAAACACTTTCCTTCTCATGACGTTGTGATAAGAAAAAATAGTAAACGTTTGAAAATGTCTAATGCATTCATTATAGCAAATCAAACTCTAATGATGTGAGTAGTGCGGGGTTGAGGGTGACATCCCCCCTTTATATATGTGGATAAAGTCTATTCATTTAAATCAGCTGATTACTTTCTTGTACAAAGAATTCCTATTTTTGTCATATTTATTTTTATTTAGTCAATAGAAGTTGGAGCGATTTCAAGATAATTTTGATGAATTGATCCTTGCTCTGCGTAGGATCAGATTTTTATAAGAAAGCCCTATTCTTCTATATATATCATCATCAAAAACAGCATCTTCTACTTCGGGTTCTGCTCCTTGAAGGTCTCCTGCCAAAAGCCCCCTTCCCAATTGCTGGTTATTGGTCAAATTGCGGTAATAAACAATATTTTTTAAATAACTGTTTTCGCCAATGAGCGTTCTCAGTTTAAGACCTGTCATGGAGGGAAGGGAAACCATGAAAATTGAGGTATGTTTATCATACGAATGGTTGATTGGATCTTAATGAAACTTGATATATAGAAAGATCTCTTGTCTCCGATGCTCCTCTTCAATTCGGATCGGATCTGGCAATATTGGAGGTTGGAGGCTGGAAGCGGAAATCTTGGAAACCGGAAATCTTTGAAAACGCTTAGAGTGGAGAGATCAGGATGAAACTTCATGGGAAGAATAAACAAAAGTTCTAGACGCGTGATTGATCCGAGACGGGCAAATACTCCACCAACGGCGTGCACACGAAGAATGGCTACGAGTTGGCGGTCAAGCTGATCAACGACAGCGGCGGCGTCATGGTCGACGGCAAGTCGTACAAGTTCGAAATCATCTACTACGATGACGAATCGACCCCGGCCCGCGGGGCTCAGCTGGCCGAACGCCTGATCAACCAGGACGGCGTCAAATACATGCTTGGCCCGTATAGCTCCGGCCTGACCAAGGCGATTGCGCCGGTCACCATAGGTAACACTAATTATTGGGAAACTACCTCATTGTTTTACATTATCGTTTGTACCCATTGCGTAAACACCTAATTCTAGGTTACAGTGAGTATGGGTAGGCTACACCAGCTAGCAAAAGTTAAAAGCCCCGCTTCACTGAAGATGATTGTAGCCTAACAGACGATTATTACTTACAAGTTCCCTGCATGTATTACCACTGGAACCAAATTGGTCTTACCATCCAATATACCGGAAACAAATAATAGGTACACCACCCCCGTAACTGTCGACCCAATCGTAGCCCGTTCGAAAATAGATACTACGCAACCGGTCTCTGGAACTCAGTTCTCCCAAAACATCCGTCTTAGAATTTAGAGTGGCGAACCCAAAGAATGATGTGAGGTTTTCCTCGCGGGTGCGAATCCACGGATGTGTGATCAATGCGTTGACCACATTACTTTTTCCCTGCACTTCGAATTCTTTGAGAGTGTGTCCAGGTTTGGTCCAACTGAGGCTACCCGATAATTGGACAATGTTTTGCGCCAAACTATCGGTGGAATGATACGGCAAATTCAAGAAGATGAACGTACTAGCGTAAGAGCTCAACTTGCAGTTAATTCAATTTTTTGTCGGGAAGATCAAGAGGATAGGACTGTCCCTTTGCTTCCGTACATGGAATGTTTTAATAGAGGTGGGGATATAGATACAGAAATTGACAAATGCATCACAAAAATCAATTAATCGGCAGAGAAGCATGCAGAAAATGGAAGCGGGTATTCACTTACATGAGAGGAAATAAAAAAAAAACTGAACAAAATACAGCGGGAAAACAAATAAAAAGCCAGCAGCTTATTAACCGAATATTTATGCTGCTAATAAAAATCTCTTATGGCCGAATATTGCTATTGCGACGAATAATTGGCTCTATCAATATTCTATTGGCACATTGGCTCTCTCCCCTTGGGGTTTCTCCTGGTACACTAGCCCAGCACATTTTGCTCACTATTCAATTCAACTGTCACCAGCTAGGTACAGCTATACAGGTATGTGCGTGTTGGCCACGATCTTCCCCGCGGTGCTCGCGAGCCGCGCCAAACCCGTAGAAGCGATTCGGTACCAATGACAATTTCTGGGACAGCGCTCGGCGACGAACTCGTTGTCGCCCAAGGCGTGCGCAAGGACTACATCCACGAAGAGAAAGAGGTACGCGTACTCAAGGGCGTCGACCTCACCATCTGTCGTGGGGAGATGCTCTGCGTGGTGGGACGCAGCGGTGCCGGCAAGAGCACACTGCTGCAATATTTTTACTTTAATTTGTAATCTATTACTGGATTAAGTTCTTTATGCTCTATTTACTGCTGGTAATTGGGAGGGGTACAAACTGCTTTCTTCGTGTTCGTGATTAGATTTATTCATCATAACTAACATTCCTCCTTTATACTCCGTATGTGAAAGTTTAAATCAAATTATAGATAATAAATACTTCAGTAGATAGCCAAATCATCATATTCTTAGCTTTATTCGTCATCGTCGGCAGAGCACAATCCACAGAAAAAGTAAAAAGGACATCATAATAAAACTCTTTTGCTCTTCATCATATCGCGTGATCTTCAGTGATTAGTGCTTCGAATCTTCAAGTGATCAACTTAAAGATATATTCTATGGGGGTATATTCTATGGGGGGTGAAGAGCGTTGTTCCTTCTCTTTGTATAAGGCAATTTTGGCCTGTTAAGATTGTTAATCATGCTTCACATGAATAAAAAAGCAATCAAGGTCTGTAATCTTGACTTGGGCCTGCTTTTATTTCACCAACTTAGGGGTCTAGTTCCGTCTTACTTACTTGCTTACTTTCAAAAGAGTTATTTATTCTAATTAAACCCTTTGTGATTCAGGGGTCATTCTTACAGAATTGGAACAAAATTTGAACTTCAGCGTAAAGAGCAAGGTATTGATGAAGGGCAAACCTCCTCATACACGTAATAATTTCCGCTCGTTTTAAGTCTTAATGTTGTTCCTTTCTTTCAGTTGAAAAAAACTTGTTTTTCTTGGCTCATTTAAAATAGACGGGCTGCACTGACCTTCGCCCTCAATCTCGGATGGAATGGATTCACCCTACCCGCAGGGAGGAATCTGGGCGTCTACGCGATCGCAGGACTGTTGGTTGGATTCGGCACGCGCATGGGAGGCGGCTGCACTTCCGGACACGGTGTGTGCGGCATGGGCTCCGGAGCCAAAGACAGCATTCTCTACACCATAGTCTTCATGGCGACCGCCGTCGTCACGGTGTTCGTTTGGAACATCCTGTATTCGGGAGGCGCAACCCGAAGCTGCACAAAAAAGAGGATGCTCCCCGCTCACGTGTTGTGTACAGCCCTTCGGCAACTGGCGCTCCTCCCGCTGCTGGTGTGTGCACGAGGAAACTACTGTACATCGCGTTCGATTTTGTGATTTTGTTTTTCCCGTCTCTCTCTCAGAGGGAAGGCCGTGATTTCGGCGCCACAGCTGCTGCTGCTGCTGCGTTTGGCCGCCGCTGTGCCGAAATCAATTTCGAGGCAGGCACCGAAGTTACCGTCGTAGACAAAAAGATTGATCATGTGGGCAGCTTCACTTACCTTGGTAGTATTATTAGTAAAGATGGTGGGAGCAGTGAAGATGTTAAAAGTAGAATAGTCAAGGTTCAGGGTGTTTTTCACAGTTAAAACAAGTTTGGAAGAATTAGAAGATAAGTCTGCAAATCAGTATTAGAATATTGGAAGGTACAGTGATGACAGTATTCCAACATGGCTCTGAAGCATGGGTGGTCCGAAAAACGGATGAAGATTTACTAGATATTCAAAGGTGTCGAAGAGTCTGTGATTCTTTGTGAAGTCACAGGCAAAGCAGTGTTGCCTATTTTGTCATATTTACTGCAATAGAGCTTGGACAGTTTTTGGTGTTCTCAATTGTGACATAATTAGGCCTTTTAGCCTCAACTAAACAAAAGCTACTGAAATGAAAAAAGAGATACAGCGCTTTAATTTCTTGCATTTCTTTGAGTTGAAACATGGGCAGCAATACATTTCTGCGAATTGTGTCATATACAATCTTTAACGACGGATGTTGGGGGCGATGGTCACCACCTCGCCGTACCGGGGATCATAGTCAAGATTGAAATTTGGCCCGCTGCTCACGCCGTGCCTCTCCATCCTCGCCTGGGGCGAACAAAGCTCAAAGCCCGGGTGCCCGCAAGTCTCTCGACCCCGGCGCTGACGCAACCAGCCTGAGAGTATCACAAGGGATTCCTCTGGCTGGCGACACGCTTGTCTTATGACATTTTCGGTTCATTCGTGGAAAGTGAACCGCTGGGGGTTAGAGGGTGGAAACTCGAAATCTTGGGAAACGCTTAGATTAGAGATATCGGGATGAAACTTGATAGGAAGAATAAGCACAAGTTATAGATAATTGATTGACATAATTGGAACGGATCCGTTCTCTTTGGGGGAGCTGGGAGTTGTTAATTTGGAAAAATTAGAAAAATTGGGGTATTTTTAACCTAAGAACAGATGACCGGATCTTATCGAGGTCGAGGCCGAAGGCCTCGACCGAGATCCGTTGATTTTTGCCGACGGCGACGCACACCTGGAGCACCTGCGGTACATGGCCGAGTGGCTCGACGAGATGCCCTTCGACGCCGCCCCGCCGCCGCCCGGCGGGAACATCGTCACGCTCGCGGGCTTCGAGGTGGACGAGGGCACGTTCAACTACTCGCCGCTTTACTCCGGCAGCAACGTCGGCATCCAAACCGCGACGGCCGACCGCGTGACCACCGAAGCACACACCGGCGTCGGGTCGCAGCGGATCGCCGCCGTCAAGGACCCCCGCTCAAGAAAATCAATTCGGATTCGCACACTGGCCAAATGGTGATGCGATTGATCCAAAATTCGATTGCAGTCTACAGCCCACACACGGCGTTTGATTCCTGTTCCCGTGGGATCAATCAGATGATTGCCGAAAAATTGGGTTTGGAAAACATCCGAGCATTGCAAGACATTCCAGCTTGGGATGGCCCAATTGAAGAGGATCAAGTCTATGGGGTAGGGCGGATTGGAACGCTGCCAAAGCCACACGGCTGCCGCCGTAATTCTATTATTGCGGTCAATTGTGGCATTTAAAGTTGATCGAACTTTAGCTCCCGGAGGTACAAACTTTTCCCAGGAAACAGCCTCCAGATTTGCGTGCGATACGCTGTTTCCGTTCGCGTCGACCGCGCGAATTTCGATCGATTCCTGTTCCTCGGGTTTGAGAAGTACTTCCGCAGGTACCGTCAGAATTTGAACCGGATCTCCGGGCGTCGATTGATAATCGGCGACAGTCGATTCTGAGTCTGAGATACAGATAAGAGTGGTCCTAACAAGGTTCCTTGAGGAATTCCATGCTAATTAGGGAGGGGTTCAGAGAGAATATTTAGTATTTTACAGCTTGGGATCTATCTGAAAGAAAACATATATAAAATTTTCTAAGAGAAGGTCTAGTTCAAATTTATTCAGTGATAAAGAATTAGGGTGTTTTGATCAACCAAGTCAAATGCTTAAAAATATGAACATAGTATGAGGCCAAGGAGCAGTTCCTTGGAAGATGGAAAAATACCACGTGCTTTGTTTGGTCGAGCATCCCTTCCACTTGAGAAGGTACTCTGTGTCCCCTTTCAATGTTTTCCGCCGGTTGAGTATGCGCTCAACCTCCCAGTATGAGCCTCCGCCATCAGAGTTGTGTTGCAACTCGTCACTCGCTTCAGCCCCAGCCTGGGTGCGCAGCGTGGTGTGCGGCCCACCATCACTGCCTTGCTTGGTACCACCTGAGACCGCGGTGGTTGTTGTGTGCTCGTGTGCTCCAGCCAAGATCTGAATCGTTTCGAAAGTGCCCGGAAGAAAAATACCCACGAAAATCAAGCTGGCTTCAGACCAGGCAGAGGCTGCATTGATAATATTTTCGGCACCCGACTTATTATTCAACAGTTCCAAAGGTATAACTTACCTCTACCTTTAATATTCCCTCAACTACATCACGGCCTTCGACTCCGTTACTCGTCACATGCGCTGGAAAATCCTAGAAATCGATGGCATGCCTGTAAAGTTTATTGAACTTATTCAGGCATGTTGCTGCCCCTTAAATTTCCACATTTTGAGCACCTGACTGAGGCAAGAGCTCAAGTCCGTCCCTTCAGTCCTTGCCCAATGTTAAGGAAAGAAAACTAAATACTGTCTGTTTCTGTGGGTTTTCATGTTTTTCACATAATCAAACCTGAGAGGTTAATGAACCTTACTCCGAAACTAATTTCAATGAATATTATCTTCATTTGAAAAAAACAATCAGGACATCCATCAAATTTATAAGCAAAAAACAATCAATTTCTTAAGGAACATGGTTTTATTGTATTAAAAACTAAAAATCAAAGAATTGTTGCAAAATATTTAGTCTCGACACCATCTAGCTTATCAAACATTTTAAAAAAGATGCGTTTACATTCATAGTGTCGATGTTGATATGCGGCAGTATAAAAAGGGAAAATAATAATTTTGGTTATATTCATACAGTCATCGATTGTCTTAGTAAATATGCTTGGTGTATTCCTTTAAAGAATTGAACGGGTAAGGAGATTATATTGCTAGTCAGGAATGACATATGTACTAACAGCACTGTATGTCGTATCAGTTATTCTGGATCGTACAAAACATAGAGGATATAATTCTTGAGATAGCGGACATTCTAAAAGCTTTAAAGTGTTACTATCCAGTCTATTCTGATTAGCAGAAACATCAGAAGTTTTAAGACTAGCTAATAAATCCATGAATTTTCAAAACAATTCTTAAATTCCACCTGACTAGCTGACGGACTACGGTAAATAAGTGCGATTAGAATCTTCTCAAGGAGGAACTATGCCCAATAGTAACCAAAACTCTAAAAACCAAAATTTTGATATCAATCGATGAATCGATCTTCT
The DNA here is from genome assembly GCA_010016025.2 of Alatinidae sp. Z8VKAUB7J3. Classification (NCBI taxonomy): domain Eukaryota; kingdom Metazoa; phylum Cnidaria; class Cubozoa; order Carybdeida; family Alatinidae; species Alatinidae sp. Z8VKAUB7J3. The sequence goes on along the minus strand of JAAAKM020721499.1, from coordinate 180,845,637 downwards.
TCAGTTCAAGAAACACAGAATGATCTTCTATTTCAGCAGTATTAACTTTTAAAAAACGCTGTTGGAAAATGATATTTTCAAAGAAGAGTAAAGAGCCGTATTAAAGCATAAGGCGAAGAGAAATACAATGCTATAATTACTAAAACTTGAGCAACCAGAAATTGCTACCAAAGAACAGATGAGTCGCTAGTAGCCAATCTCCTACACCCCATTGCAAGACTGGTGGATAGAGTAGCAAATAGATGCTGAGAAAGAGGCAGGGATCCAGTCGTCCCAGATTGGTATCTTGAGAAAAGTTGGCATGGATTACCGTCAATAGGGTAGCTAATAGTCAGTCAGACAGCGTCGAGGAGTGTGGCAAGAATGGTTTCTGTGTTGTTAGCTGCTCTGGCCAAGATGGTTCCATCCAGTTTTATGGGAAATCGCAACGCAGAGTACTGCCCGCAGCGCTGCTGGTGCTGGTGCTGCCGTCCATCGGCATTCCCTTCATCCGCCTCATCGCCTTTGCCGTGGCGCTGGGCGGCGTGGCAGCGCTGACCGCCGGCCGCAATGCAGAGGAAAGCCTGATGCCGCGCATGACCCCGGCAGCAGGCGAATTACGCGCCGGCTGGGCACTCATTGCGCTCGCCGCCATCCTCGCAGCCTTTGCGACCCAGGGCCTGATGCCCCGCTCGCCCGCAGTCGAGATGATCAAAGTGAAATGATGTTATACCAATCTGCATCGATAATTGCCCATTCACAAGGCTCTGGCATTAAGCCGCACCTTCGCTTTCTAGGTCCTGTCGTTGGGGTTTGGCAATAAGATTGTCTACCACTAAATCGTGGTGAAGGGCTGACATATTAGTAATAAAAATACAGTGTGTATAACCCGCCTGCATCGTTTCGAGCTTGTCATACATGGCTTTGTCTAGCTTTGATAGCTGGGCAAGACGCTTCTTAGTTAACGGTGCCTCTTCTCTTTCCTTATATTTTATTTTCGTTTTTCCAAGCTAAAGCCTTTTTTTTGCAATTAAGAATGATTATTGTTACCACTAATATTATTACTATTAATATTATATAAATATTTATATATCGCACACTCAGCGAAAAACTGTTCCAATCGAAATATCATCGTCATTTATGGAAACTGTAAAGTCAAAGAAATTAGCTTAAAAATATACTATTTAAGCAATCCCCACCCCAAAAAAAAAGTTTACTGAAAATTCTATCTTCCTATGCTTCCAAGCTTTTCTTAACTGTGAAAAAGCACCCTGAGTCTTGGCTATTCTGCTATTAACATCTTCAGTACTCCCACCGTATTTTACTAATAACACTACCGAGGTAAATGAAGCTGGCCACTTAATCAAGTTTTCTGTTACTCAATGTTACGTTCTCGTCTTCACCTATTTCTATTCTTAGTAGCTTAGTCTTCTTATCATTAGTTTTCAAACCTATTCTAGCTCCCTGAACTCGTAAAACCTCCACAAGGGGCATCCCGCCATCATTAAAAATCATACCTAGATGAGTAAATGCGGCGGGCGGCAGAAGGCAGAGCTCATTTCAATGGGATTCTTAGTCACATGTCTGCGTTTTTGGCGCATATTTCTAAGTTGAAGTTTTCATAGTTTTGTTGATAAAGTATTATATTTTCATCATATTTCGTTTTATTTCATTAGCATTAGCCGAAATTCACTTCTCAACAGAACTTGAGGGTGGTAGTAGGCAAACATATAGGTATATGACGGCTTCATCGTCGACGACCAGGATTCGTGGGTTGTTCTCGCTCATTCGCCCTACGCGAGGCGCCATGATGCGCGCCTCCGCATCACCTCGCGACAGTCTACTCAACTTACTCGAACTAAATGACATGTGACACCAGGTGCATCGTAACGATCCGATCTGCCACTGACACCCGCGTCTGCGGGCGATCATAACCAGTTGCCCTACCTCGATCGAGCCACGGAGCGCGGCTGGTACGATCCATGCTGACTCAACGAATTGATGTTCTAGAATTTTTCATGGTTCAGACATTTCTATAAATTATACATTGAATTATTTGAGCTGATAATTAAATGATAGATTAACTGAGGAGCCAACCACCAATTTGGTTGAAATCTAACCTTTTGTTAATATTGTAACAGTGTGTAAAGTAAGTGGCGACGCCAAAGCAAAACTTTCGAATAAACGTTCATTTTGGGTAGCCACAATATTTACCTTACACATTGGTACATAGCCCCTCCCTACTCCCCGCTATGCTGGAGCTTTTGTGGCATGTTAGTAGGTCATCAGCAAACATTACCTTAAATCGCATTGTCCAGCGAAATAAGGATTAAATCCTGTAGAATCGCTGGTTAGTGATGACAATGGTTGGACATCTCAATGGCATCCCACTCAGTTTGCCATGGATTTGATGACCATTCTCCATCAACGGCTCTTTTAAAGGCAGCAGTGCTGGGGGTAGTGGCCGCTTTTTTGGTGAGAGAATTCCACAAACTCACTATTCTATATGGCTGGTTAAAGACGATTAAAAGCCTTATGAATAAGTCATTCATTTCCCACAGGCCACTTACCTAATTTTCTTCTCCTAAGAGAATTATGGTCATTTCTGCGTTTTTATTAAAGCACTAGGTGTTAGAATTAAAAGCCCACTGTACCTGGGGCAATGGCTGTAAATCATGACGAAAGTAAAACAGCTGATCAGTCAGCAGTAAAACTCTGATGATGAACACTGTATATGTGTTCGAAATATCCAGTTAAATTTTAAACTTCTTGTGCAATTTTCCTTCTACTTCAAATGACATAGCTTTACTTTTAATTTAAATTTAGAGATTGGATGAATTTGCCCAAAAGTACAAAAAGCTCTCGGTATTTTTTAATGGAGGACTAGCCAATTTATCTGGATTTTAAGCGCTTGGTATTTTGCTTATTTATTAGTACTTTTGCAGCCCTGTTTAGAAATAGTATTTTTGAATTAATAAATATTAAAAATTTTTAGATGATTATTATTGAAATTAAGGAAGACGTATATTCACGGAATAGGATTCCGAACGTAGTCTTCCTCTGTCCCATGTATTGCTAAAAATAGTGCGCAAGAACATGTGACCTTCTCACAAATTGAGTTTAGGAATTGAAAATGGCGACGAACTTCTAGGAATCTGTGATAGAAATCCATTTTATTCTTTATATGTAAAGTCAGCATAAACAAAAACAGACGAAGAACTTATCTTTTTTCTGAAAGATATAATAACTTTTATGCTATAAGGGAGGCTTCATGCCTCTTTCATATATGGAGTTTAAAGTTTTAATGTCGCTCCTTACTTTCATTTAAAAAAACCTGTTTTTTTTTAATTTAATTTCTGGACGTTTTTTAATTCATTCATGTTTTGATCTTGGCTCTCCACACATAAATAATTAAAACGAAATTTGCATATTAATTAACAGTATCTAACTATTTAACAGTCTGTTTAACAGTATCACAATTCTTTAGCATAATGATTCCAGACAGTCTCTTCCCAAACCCTCATTAGCACCAAAATATAAAATATGAATTTTCTTTCTCTTCCTCCTTAAGGAGTGTTTAATTTTTCAATAGATATACATGATTGGACTTACATTTTGGTTGATTAGAATTATATCAATGTCATCCCGCTTGACAAAACGTTTGAAACATTCTTCGATATCATTTATACTTGTACCTAAAAAAAAAAAAAATTATATGATACACTAGGTTGCAACTGCACCTTTACCAAAGAAAGAAATTCCACTAGGCTAGTTAAAAGTACCTTGATCCAAATTGCGGAGCGCATTCTACGATGGTACGGTCATCTCCTTAGAATGCCATCACACCTACCTGCGAAAATCGTGCTGGACTTTAACTCACAGAAGCAGGCGCGAGATGACCCCGCGGCAGACCAAAACATCGATGGTCAGATAGTCTTTCAAAATACTTGAAGTTGGCAAACATTAATGTCCGCGATGCACCAGCGTTAGCTGCTGATTGCACCAGTTGGAGGAGGTTGACATCGCTCTACACTGAGGCACGGGTTCGTGGGAAGTGAAAAATTTGGGTACACAAGTGTAGTTTTTACCTCAGCAATGACACAGTGGCTCTTCTCAATGAGAGCTAATGGGTAATACAATATTACTGTGTCAAGTGAAATAGTGTAGCTAAATGAAAATTTAAAAAGTATCAATAAAACCCTACTCGTTTAGTTTTACAGGTTACGTGACTCCTTAGAGCAAGTACAATTTACCTCCATCTCTGACATCACAAATTTGTAACTCATTCAGGCATCTAGTCTCAAGGGGGAATGGGACAAAGATGCCAATCATTAACCAAATCATCATTTATGGCATAAAATTTATTAAAAGTTTTAATATGTGGTTCTGTTTATTCGGCAGGCAAATGGCTAAGAGGTATCTATTTATAGACTATCTTGGTTTGTCCAAGATAAAAAATATATACTATATAAGTTTAAAAGATGACGTGAGCGTATAGAGTTTGAAGCAGATAAAATTAGATAGTGAAATTTTGTTGGACTTAGTAGTAGCCTTAGTTGGTGTGTCTATTATTTGTTTTCGGTGTATTTGATGGTAAGACCAATTTGGTTCCAGCGGTAAGACATGTAAGGGACTTATAAGTAATAATTTGCTGTTACGCTACAATCATCTTTAGCAGCGAGGGGCTTGCAACTTTTTCTAGTTGCATTGAGGGGCTTGCAACTTTTGTGAGTTGGTGTACCTAGTATTTATTTTAAGATCCTTACAGATTAAAAACTTCAGCGTTTAATCAAAGCGAGGAAACAAAACCGAATCAGCCACCAGCACCACAGACACCAGCAGCAGGCGGCCTGATGGTCGCAAGTGGAGGCGGTGGACCAGGTGGATCGCCACCCAGCAGCCACTCTGGTTCCACACCGCGCACCCCACACACCCCGCCACACTCCCACATCCCCCACTCTCCCCCAGTACCACCACGGGCAAGAGAAGGGACCATTGAGGCTGCGTTAGCGCGCCTAGAGGTCCCTACTCTTGAAACATATACCATAGACCAGTGCATAGCTTACACCGCGTGCAGGCGGTGGACACGCGGGGAGCGGAGGTGCGCGCGCCGTACGCCGGCGACCCGTCGCTCAACTTCGCGTACTACGTCTACGATGGAGTTCCCGACTACCGCGCGACGACGTCGATCAACGGCTCGGCGACGACGTACCCTGGCGAGCAGCTGTCGCGACTCCCCGTCTACACGCTGATCACGCGCGAAGAGGATCTGTACGAGGCGCGGGCCGCCAACGGTTCGGACCAGATTCCGCAGGGCAACGAGAGGTCAGCGTGTATTCATAGCGAATCATTATCATCAGCCTTTCATTAATGTTGCCGGTAGAAAAGGTGAAATAATCTGCAAAGCGTATTTTGTACTTGTACCGTAGAAACTACATTTGTTAAAAGGGTGTGACTTAATTCTTTCTTTATTCCTGAGAGTATGGAAAGACATCAAATAGAGAGGCAAATACAAAATACATTTTTGCATGTGTTATCTAATGTGCGCAGTCAAAGTATAGACTGAATCGCTGTTAAACTCGTCATTACTCTCTGGTCATTAAATTCTTTACTAGTTGTATGGTCCCAATGCATCAGAAGGGTGACTTTGGAAACCCATGTAAGATCATTTAACCTTTAGATAGTAGCTTTATCTCAAAACGTCTGAAGGGTCACACTTCCATATAATGCATTCTCTTTTAAGGCTAATACAAATTCTTTCACCTGGTGAAATCAAGAGTGTTTAAATGAGCTAATAGGCTCTTATTATTTTCACGTACTACCATTAGCTCCTACTTATGCAAGCTTTAATGGTAAAGGTTAAATTCAGGTTAGGTTGGGATGGATTAAATTAAGCTATAAACCTCAGAAATGGGTTAAAAATTGAACCGAATCCAGCCTAACCCAAGCAAACCTAATGTGTCATCATCAAAACTTTCATAAAACTGAAAATGTTGACTAGCAACGCTGACTAAATACAAGGAAAGAAAAGGTATTTCAGACATTCACCTGTGAATGTTGACATTTACCAATATCAGACACTCACGTTAAAAATTGTGCATAAAATCCGTCAGCTTTTAATAAAGCCTACTGATTATATATGATCTCTATAATGAAGAAAAACTTGTTTACCTTCAGCCTTCGCGTATGAAAAGGAAAAAGGTATACTCTGTCACGAAGATTGTTAAATTACCGACATTAAATGCCTATTGTAAAAGTGCTCGTATCAGGTGCCCATCCATCAGATATGCGGGATACCTGAGTATTAAATAACAATGTGCTTAATGGGTGAGCCAGACTGTGGCCCATAAATTCTTGGGAGGTAGTTACCCTTCCAAAATTTCAGCTTTAAATTAACCCTAGACACTACTAGATTGTGATCTTTACTTTTAACATCAATTATAACACTCCTATATACCCTAGTATCTCGTATTGATCCGGTCAGTGTTCGGTTTACTATAAAATAATCAATAAGGTTTGCTGTCTTACCATCACGTGAGTACCGTGTCAACTTATGGGTCATTTTATAGCCCCGTTTCGGTTATAAAAGTCCCTGGGGGAGGCGGTCGATACGTTCGGAAACATTTATATTAATAATAAGCAATATATTATAAAAGATGATCGTGATCTCGTATACCAGAAACTGGAGGGAACTAAGTCCCTATGTGGAGATTTTAATGACCCTTCTTTTATGTGGTAATCAACAATTAGTCAAAATAGGTCAGAACAGGATATTGAAAATTTTATGTATGATGTACCAGATTTAGTTCAGGTAACCCCTGAAAAATTAGAAAAAATGAGGTATTTTAACTTACGAACCATCTTTTGGCATGACAGAATTTAAGGAAAATCTGAAGGCTCTGATTTTACATCTAAGGCGTTTCTTATGCAAATGGACATCTTCAGTAAGCTCTTATCAGTGATCGAAGGACTGAAGAGAGTGTCATCAAAATTCATTCACTAACTGACTGTTTGGTAATGAGTTGTGGGATCATAGCACTTTAATGAAGCAAAAACGCTAATCTGTGCAGAGAAGATAAGATCGTAGTGGCAAAATCTTTGCAATTTGACCAGCATCCTCGACAAGCTGCACCTCGCCGGTCCGCGCCGCCGCACCACAGACCCCGCGCGAAAATGGAATGGTCAGGCAGCCATGACCGCCCTGATAAGGCCCGATCTTGAGCATCTCTGGCCCGGTCACGCGGTAGAATCCGGTCCAGTCGAAGCGGTCGTCGGCGTGATGCAGCTCGCAGGCCATTGTCGCCATGAGCGCGACCTCGTCGCTTTCCCCTTCGGTCAAGGCGGCAAGCGTCTTGGAAATCTCGGAATACCATCAGAAGTTCCTCTTTTCTTTATTTTTTATTTCGTTTTTCTTTTTCTTTTTTGAATCTCTTTATTTGAGAAAAGGATTGCTCATTCAAAAATCTGCTTGGAAGATAACGTTCGTAACACAACGAATATTAATGAAAATACGAATCGTCGATTTTTTTAACATTAATTGTCAGGGAGATTTTGGAGAACCTATTTTCCTTCAGGGAAAACTAGGGGAATCCATGCAAAAGTTTGGGAATAGCGGAAGCATTGATCATAAATAGTTGAAAGGTATTAGAGGGAAACCAGACCCCCCCACGCCCATCATTTCCCCAAACACATCCAATAAAATTTTGAGAATGCAAACTTGTTCAGCGTAGTTGAAATGTCCGGAAAATGTGTCTTTGAGGATGATAGTTCCACAGCCTTCAGGGCAAGGGTTGTAAGTTATGCTCTGGGGGCGTATAAGGTTCTTTTACAAAGGGTGCCTGTACAAACCTCGGAGTGGGATCATTAGATTGGTAGCCAAAAGTATGTGTGTCTGACTCCGTGCGTTGTTCTCTCTCTCTCTCTGTTCATATGTTCCTAAGCGGGTGTTTGATTCTCTCTCTCTCTCTCTCTTTCTCTTTTTATGTGTCTTTATCTCTCTCTGTTTCTGTCTTTCTCCCCCTCTCTCTCTCTCTCTCTCTCTCTCTCTCTCTCTCTGCGTGTGCCTGTGCGTCTGAGCATTTGTTTGTTTGTCTCTCTCCCTCTCTTTATGCTTGTTTGTAAGAGTGGGTGTTTGCTTGGACCAATGACATCACAGTCGCTTCCAATAATCTGAATCTTGGCTAGCAGACCTTTAGCATCTGGTTCGCCCAGTTGGGTGACATCTACAGCTGCGATTGGGTTACCAGTTCTGTCAGAGGGCTCTTCCTTTAGCTCCTGAATAGGGATTTCTGGAGGGATGCTATACACATCTATTTTAATTGGGTAGTGATTTGGGGTCCTTACAGCAGACTTTATTGGGATATTAAGAAGAGTTCTTAAATTAAGTAGTATGTCATGTATCTTCCAGCTTGATATTGTACGATTTAATCGATATAACTGATTTCGGACTGCAAGCTAAAAACTGCCATGTCACTGCCTTTGGTGACGTATTTACATATTTATTTGATTACCTTTACGGAGTTACAGTATTCAACGTTTATTTGTGCATTAGATGTTTTTGATAATAAAGGTGAATATGGAACACCCTCTGGTTGTCTACTTCGATGGTGGTGCCGTTATGCTTCTTTATTATTGCTGTTTTACCGCCATCAGCGGGCGGCGTTTGTTTTGCCCTTAAGTGGGCAGAGCGATGCGGAGCAGGCCTTTCAAGTTTATGGGCGCAATCTAGCGGGTGGGACACCGACTGAGATTCAATCCACCGCCGGGCCAGCGCTAGATTCACGGATGGTATGGGAAAAGATGATGGGTACGGTCGATGTCGAAGACTCGGGGGATGGCGTATGGGGACCTTCCTTGCCAAATGTTTTGCCGAGTGGCGGTCGCGTGCTTGGCGGGGCGGTGATGTCTTCCTTCCTAAACGCCCCGCTCTTTATGCCAAAGTTTAGCCCTTTCTCATAGCTCTACTTTTTAAAACAACTTTAATGTTGCCCCTTTCTTTCAGTTGAGAAAACTTATTTTTTTATTTAATTTTTGAACGTTTTTGAATTAATACATGTTTTGATTTGGGCTCTCCGGATATGAATAATTAAAATGTAATTTGCATATTAATTTTTTTGTGCCTAATGGCTTTCTCATAGTTTTAACTGGACGATTTCGAGAAAAACATACCCCAGCCCACCACTGCGACGGTGGCGAAAATCAGCCCTAACTTAAAGTTGTAGTGCGTCGGTAACTGACTCTGCACGATGTAACTCCATAGTGTTCTAATCATTCAACGAAGACTGGCTAGTCTGGCGCAGCATAACTATATAATCTAATGCATAAACTGCGTATTCATTATTCGATAACTGGATAGTACTCAGCAATGCATCCACTCTCTCAGATCGATTTCAAATTACTGCTCTGCCTCAATAGTCTGTATCAAACAGTTCGTGGTAACGAACTGTAGTAAGGAGCGACCTGGCTAAATAGTAACCGAAACTCTAAAAAACAGAATTTTTATAATATAGTTACATCAAAAGAATTGCATTTTAATGATGATTTTAAATATATAATTTTCATTAAGTTTAGACTTACCCATAAAAAGTTTTAGAAAATAGGGGAAAACACCCCTTAAAAGTCATAGAATCTTAACGAAAATCACACCTTCAGATTTAGCGTATCAGAGGACCTTACCCATTTCATGAAACTGTAACCACCATTCTACCATAAGAAAATATATTTTTTTTTCTTACCAACAATAGGAAACATGGGATGGCAATATGAAGACAACAGTTTTTTCCCCTTTCGGGCTACTGCTCGCTCACGGGATGGGTTAGCATGAGAATGGGTTTGGTACTCTCATCGTGTGTAGTTGTTTGTTATGTATAATAAGGTATCCGCAAAACGACCATTGGAACGGGAGGATAACGTATTGTTGTGGGCCACCACACTGAAAGTAAGGAGCGAAATTAAAAATTAAACGAACAAAAATTATTCCGTATATGAGGGAGTTCGTCCCCTCCTCAATACCTCGCTCTTTACGCTAAAGTATTTTTAGTAATTTTAAAAGAACTATTTATTCTAATTAAACCGGCTCTGAGATTCAGGGGTCGTTCTTAAAGAATCGGAATTAAATTCGAACTTTAGTGTACAGAGCGAGGTAATGACGAGGGGGCGAGCCCCCTCATGTGCGTAATAAAAATATAAAATAATGCTACCATAAATAATACTAAATAATATAAATAATACTATAAATAATAATAATAAAATAATACTACGGATACGTGCTTATTTGTTTGTTTGTTTTTTGTTTGTTTTTAATGTGCTTTTTTTCCAGGGTAGATCGTATCGATCCAGTGGTCCTAGAATGTCGCAAGAGGGCTCATTCTAACGGAAAATAAGATTTTTATGCACTTTTTAAGTGGCCAAAACTGGAGGGCACCTAGGCCCCTCCAACGCAGGGCCTGCTGGCGAGCCCTGCTTGGGCCCAGGAAACGAGTTTCGACGCCTCGGAGGGCCTCTACGCCGTCTACGAGCTGTCGGAGGGGGGGAGACCCCTCTACGGAAAGCTCTTCTCCAGGGGCTGGCCGACCGACAAGGGCTACCAGCGCATGACCCAGGAGCTGGGGGCGGCGAACGCCGAGCTGCTCCTCGCGGTCTACCTGGCCTCCGGCCAAGCCGGCCTTCCGCTCTCCGCCTCGGACTACGAGCTCGCCCCTTTTCATAGACATTTCAATTTCCCATTTTACTTGTTGATTTTTCATCTTGATGCTTTTACTAATGCTGTTTATATTTTGTTCTCCTTATTTTTTCTTAGAACGGACGCAAGCTTGGTTCAGATGCTCGATACAAAATGCTAGAAGACGACGGTCTTTATACTCTTCTGATTATTGAAGCCGATTCTAGTGACAATGGAACGTATGAATGTGTTGCTATCAATTCTGCCGGTGAAGCACGTTGCGAGTCAACCTGCGCCGACTTGATGCTTCTGCCGAATTAAAAGCTGCTGCAAACCAACGTGCTGCGCTCAATATTACTTTTGAAGTTTTAAGTGGTTTTGCAGCTGTCATTGGCACAGGTATACTGGCTATCACAGTGACCGCGCTTATTTTACTAACCCCTATGGTGCTTTGTGCTGCTACACTTGCAGTTGCAGGTGCAAGTGCCCTCGTCGCTGCTGGCGGTTTCTTTGGCATACATCACTCAGCACAACAATTAAGCCCTAAAGCAAATCCAACTTGCCGCCCTCCAGGCCGACCAGCGCGGTGATCTCTCCGGCCTTCTTAAACGGAGTCAGGATCCGTCCGAAGCCCAAAAAATTGTCGTTGACGGTATCGATCTGCAGGAAAACATCTTCGATCGTCAGCAGTCGGCTGACCTTCCATGTTTCCAACGCGATCCTGCCGACGGCGTCCAAACCCAGCGAACCATCCGGTTTAAACTCGAGTCGGATGAACGAATCGTCCGGCGGGTCCTCCGCTTCCGGGGCAAAAGATTCTTGAGTTACTATATATTTATATGTAAACTCTCTGAGGTTTTCTGAGGTTTACCTAACCTGCGAAATATTCAAACGCTATTAAAATTGCACCTGTTGTCTCAGAGATATTATCCTTATGTTAACAGTAAATTATACTTGGTATACAAGGAGACTATATTAATTTAATCATTCTTTTACTTGCCGGAATAATTCATTTTTAAGGCCGTAATTATGTCCAACTCATTGATGCAGCATCCCCTTACCACCTGCCATCGCTGTACCTGATGGGAATGCTGACGACGCGCACCGGTCAGCTCGAGCAGGCCGAGAGCAGCCTGCAGAAGTTGCTCGAAGCGTTGCCGACCCACCTGCCTGGCGGCAAGCTGCTGTCCGCCGTCTACATGCGCAAGAAGCAGCCGGAGCGCGCCATCGTCGTCCTGCGTGGCTTGCTCGATGCCTATCCGGACAATATCGAGGTCGCCGCCCGGCTCGCGGACGCCTATCTGTCCAAGGGCGATTCATATGTTTTCTCAGTCCTGCTGCATCTCGCGAAGGCCCCAATCGCCGGTAATGGATAGCACGCGCAGCCATGATTTCCACGACCTGCTGAAAGTGCAGCAATTCCTCTCGCGCTAACTGCGACATTTTTGCCAGCATGTCTGGATAAGCAGTATAGCGATACATAAGATTCATCGCTGTTGCTGCGGCCTTTTTCTCACAGTTGGCGTGGTCAATGAGCAGGCAGTCCTGATGTTGTTGTGCCGCTTCAAACCAGGGAGAGATCGGGATGAAACTTGGTGGGTAGAATAAGCAAATGTCGTAGGGATTCGGATCGTACTGGATCTACTTTCTTTCGTGGAGTTAGGAGGGGTCGACTGCTTTGGTGAGTTTGGGGCTTCTTGATGTGCTAGGACGTTGAAATTTTGTAGGCTTGTCAGGGACCTGTACAAACTGACTTGATAAAGTCGTTTTCCCCAATCCGACCATCTGGGGGGGGGCTGAAGGGAGAGGACAAAATGAGTTATTTTTAACAAGAACTAAACGTGCCATTTTTACTGTTCAAACCGACAAACCCATCAGGAGCATTGTGTTTTTGTCTATGGGTGTTTTATATTCTCCATTGATGCGATTCTTTTACCGCAAAAGCGGTCAAACATTGTGGATGCAGGAAAATTGTTAAAATGTTTACACACAAACGGTTCACTGCAGTCGTTGAAGCGCAAAAAAATAAAGTGAGATATTAAAAAAGCTTATGCGTAGGAATGGGCAAAATCACGTTCTAGAAGACCAGAGATCACTATCTTTCATGGAGTTTTTATATCTAACCATGATTGTTTTCCAGTCCATTGATAGAATTTATCTCTCCACCTAAATGGTTGCTACAATTTACCTTCCACACAAAGTTCGAAAAAACTTGTAGTTTGTTTACGTGGAGTATACTGAGGCTGACAGACGCCTTTTCGCGATCTTTTGACGATTCTTGTTTAGGTAAATTCAATTATTTGGAAATAACCATAGATAAAAACCTTTCGTGAAAATAAAAGGACACCCTGATTTGGAGTGGGCTCATTACTTGTGTTCCGACCTGAAACATTATTTTATTATTTTCCTCATAGTCTCTTGGATTTTTTTTTTAAGTTTATCTTTTTCCTCACTATTTTGACAAGTATGAATAACACAAATGAAAGAGACACCACCTGAAACACATCTGATTGTGAACTATTTTTTAAAGCAATTACTTTAAATAACTTTTTTAACAAGACAAGTTTTTCAAAGAAAAGTAAATAGCTCTGTTAAGTCAAGGGGAACTCCCCAACTGCAATAGTATCAACAACCGTACTCATTGAGGGGTCAATTACTGACACATTATTAGAGGTGGCATTAACTACATAGGCACTTGTTTCATCAGGTGTTATGGCAATAGCACGTGGGCCCTGTCCAACCGCTATAGTTTCAACTACCATATTAGTCGTAAAATCAACCAACGATACTGTATTGGAATTGGAATTAGCAACATAGGCAAGTGTAGTACCTGCTTCTATGGCTACACCTACAGAGCGGCAACCAATGCGTCGCCAGAGTATAACCGACCAACAACAACGCCACGCCATTGGTCAGCCAGGGGCCGATCCGTCGGATGCCATCCGGCAAACGGCTTTCGAGCAGTTGCCAACTGCCGATGAGAATCAGGATCGCCCCCGCCCACCACGGCAGCCAAAACAGAGCCGCGATGCCGATGAGAATCAGTGCTCCCAAACCGATCTGTTTCAACCGGCTGGCGGTGCCGGTTCGACCGAAGAGAATATGTGCCGACAGGAACATTGACTACTTGAATTATTTCAGTAATTTATATCTGCCGGTCTTAAGTTTTATATTGATCTTTACTTTTCTTTAAAAAACTTCAGTTTCCAAAAATTTTGACTAATTATTTGTATAAGCCTTTCATATCGTAAAACAATACAAAAAGTAATTCTTTCTCTGGTCATGGGGTACAAAAAAAGAGATTTTTTTAGTCGTTGGTGAAAACAGCGAAAAAAATACATCAAGTGGTATGTTCACCTTTTAGATAGGGGCATGTTCGATTCAGTATTTTCAAAAAGGCAAAGGGTATCAAAGTAAAAATTTTAGGCAATGTTAAGGGGGATTATGAACTATATCAAAAACATAACGTACATACATGTTGTCAAAAGGACATCTCAAACTCTCAAGAACGGCTTAGGGTATAAAGTTGAAACTTTCACGGCATATAGAGAAGGATGTTGAACTAACAAAAAGACTAGGTGTTTGCTAATTCTACTGCTACTACTTCTGCTGTGACCACAACATAGCCTCAGACGCGTCATTGCGAGGGCTAGAATGACCACCGAGAGCGTCTCCACCATGAACTGGGTGAAGGACAGATCGGGCGCACCAAGCAGCATGAACAACAGCGCAACGGCAAACCCCTGAATGCCCAGCGATACGATTGCCGTTAGCCGGTTGTTGGCGAACACAACCGCCGCCAACCCGGCGCCGGCGATCAGGATTACGGCCCATTCGTAGAACAGCATCTGCGGAAATTCGGGCAGCTTCGGAAGTTCGTTTACCTTCCCCAGATTTCTCCATGTACCCATTTAGAGCTGGGTCGATATGTAAACAATGGGCAAAGTTCATAGCTTGCAGTCCTTCCCCGGGACTGTGGAGGGTCAAGTCATCCTCAAAGACATAGTTATAATATCTTTTGATTATGCTGAACAAAATGGCTACCTCAAAATTTTGATCAGGCGACTTTAGGGAAAAGGAACGTGGGAGGCGGGCTAGCTGCCCCCCAATATTTTTGGTCACCTAAAAACTGCAAGACACACGCGGTTAGAAAACATGCAACACCGAGCATGTGAGCAAGTCAAAAATGAAAATGAAAAGCTAATACACACGCGGTTAGATGACATGCAATACCAAACATGCTAACGAGTCAATGAAAATCAACCTTTAAAGTGAGAATCAAAACGTGTCAAAGTGATAATGATAGCGATCATGATTGGGTTTGCGATTTTGATATTCATAAGCTCATCAATGCCTACCATACCTTTGTTTAAAAAAAGCGAAGGTTCGGGCGTGGACACGCTTCTCGGCGGGTCCCAACCGTGCTACCGCACCTACGCCTGCCGCGACGGACGCCTGATCGTGGTCGCGGCCCTGGAGCCGAAGTTCTGGATCGCGTTTCTGCAGCTGATCGGCCTGCCACACCTGATGATGGCCGGGCTCGACCCCTCTCCCGAGGCCCTCGATGAGATCGAGACGGCCGTAGCGGCGCAGGACGCCGACCATTGGCTCGCCGCCGCGCAGGGCACGGGTGTGCCGATCACCCCGCTGCCCTGCTACATTTTTGGTCACTTAAAACGACACTAGAACTTTTGATTTGCGATCAAATTAGCCCTCTTCTGATTTTCAATCATAACTGGTTCGATACAATCATCTCTGGGATAAAACAAAACAAATACACTCGCATTCGTGATCTCGCTTCTGGCCAAAAATATAAAATTCCACATTTTTGTATGTAGGAGCTTGAAACCTCTACCGTGGGGTTATCTAATCCGCTGAATCTGATGGTAGGATTTCTATTAAAAGCGTGATGGCCGGTCTGTCGGCGAGGTTCGCAATCGCCGGGTTTCGAACCATCAGACGGTGCATCCGATGCTCCAGCTCAGGGTTCGTCTCCAGCTCCGCGATCCGCGGCGCCACGATGGGAACCGTGGGACAGATCAACGCATCGACGTCATGATCGACCGCCTGCATACCGGTGATGAATGCCTGCCGCGTCTGGATCATGTCGATGTAATCGGCGGCAAGAACGTCCTGGCCGTTTAGAATTCGACGGGCGCACCTGTTTTGTCTTCTTCCAAATTAGGGTCAGTTCAGTTCAATCAGTTCAGGCAAATCAGTTCTAGAATTGTGTCGTTGACTGTTAGAAACATTTTCAATTGGATTTTGGAATTACATTTAACCGTTGAACGAAGTCATTTTGGTCGATGGTACAAATGACGAACAGTATTGCTGAGTTGAGGAATCCAGCTTTTCACACGGACATTACAGCTTTGTTTTAAGACGTGAAAAATTTTGAATTGCAGTGAAGTATGTCATGCGGCGCAAATATACGCGCGATCTGACCGGTGTCGATCTGGTGGTGACCGGCGTGCCGCTGGATACGGCAACCACTAACAGACCCGGAACCCGCTTTGGTCCGCGCGCCATTCGGGCGGCATCGGCCAACATCGCATGGATGCGACCATACGATACGGCCATCGATCCGTTCGACAAACTGGGCGTGGTGGACTACGGCGACTGTTTTTTCGATTTCGGTCGACCGGAAACCATACCTGATGCCATTGAAGAGGCATTGCGGTACTGGTGCTAATCATGGCTCTGGGCGTCTTCCTGCCGCTCTGGGATTTGAACAGCGTCGCAAACTAGCGGCTGACACGCCTCGCGTTTTGTCTAATCCGGTCTACGCTTTAGTTGGAACTAATGGAAATCAGGATGCAAAGAGTGCAAGGAGCACGACTTATGCCAATTCAAAATGTGGTTACAAAGCACGGCAACCAGGGTTTTACCATTGTAGAACTGGTGGTTGTCATCATTCTGCTCGGAAAGAAAACCAACTTCCATTTTCGTTTTACTACAAAGATGATCAATCCAAATGAAAACTTGTTTTGGATCTTTCCCCTCATAATACTGTTCTAAAGCATTCATTAAACTTGTAAAATTCTCTGTCCCCTCAACAATAACAACAGTTCCTTCATAAGGTTGCCCAACATATTTATCACTAATAACATCAACATAAAACGAATCAGTATCAACAACATGCGGATGAATGACCGATTCCACAATATCTTGAACACTAAACTGCAAAAGTGCTCGGTTTACTTCCGTAAAGCAGATGATGACCGCGATTATTTATCTGAAACATCGGATGACGATGAAATTATTGAAGAACCGCTTAACTGGATAGCTTTTAAGCAAAACTTCTTCTCTAGCATCTTAATTTCTGATGACAATTTTGCCCCGGTAGATGCACGTTTAACCGTAAACGACCCTGCAGATACGGCTCACACCAAATTTTACACGGCAACTGCAGCTTTAAACCCCAACAGCAGCAATGCCCCAGCCGCCTGCTGCGCGAACTGGTTGAGTTGACTGGCTTCCCGATTACATCGACGTTGATGGGGTTGGGTGCATATCCTGCAAGCGGGGAGCAATGGCTGGGCATGCTGGGCATGCACGGCACCTACGAAGCCAATATGGTAATGCATGACTGTGACGTGATGCTTTGTGTTGGCGCGCGTTTCGACGACCGGATTACCGGGCGCATCGATGCATTTTCACCTTACTCCAAGAAGATCCATATCGATATCGACCCAATAGTAATGCTAGAAAACATTAAAAATCGTTTGAGTGCTCGGGAATTTTCGAATTACACTATAATGCTAATCCTGCTCTAAGCTTTTACTCTTTGTGTTCACCGGGCTTGTTGTTGATAACTGGTAGCTTCAGCCTTTTAAGCCCTTCATTTGTGAAACTAAGAAGCTTTTGATGCTTTATGAAACTTTTAATAAAGCTAACGCTTCTCAATAAAAATAGCATTCATTGCATTTATCAAGTATTCATCTGTTTATAGACGGAAACTTTACTGAACCTTGCCCTAAATGCCATATACGAGGTGTGCATACGAGGTCCACAGTGTATGGGCTCTCCACAATGAAACTACCATTAAGCGCGATTTACCAAAAACAGGGAAGGAATTGTGACGGGGTCATAGAACCCGGATCAACAGAAAATTTCAAATTTGTCAACAAAATCGGAGACGCAGGTGAAAATCTGTTGGCATTAAGAAATTCCGCGTCACCTGTCTTCGGAAGATTAATTTTTTAGCTAAAAATATAAAGTACCTCAGTTAATAAGTGGTTTTAATGAAACTCAGATTTTTTTTTTTAGCAAGGGGGCTTCTTCCAAGAATTATAACAACATGAGTTTAAGTCCGTTTAATTTGCAACTGTGTTTGGTAAAAATATTTGTTACAGCTTTATCATGGCTGTCAGATTTAAATTATTTGCTTCTTTTTTAATCCCATGCTTATTCCTCGTAGCGAAAATCAATAAGTAATGCTAATGAAATTCAGATCAAGTCCGAAAGATTTGGGCAACGAAGGCTGGGGCTATGACGGCGTGTTGCCCTACTTCAAGAAAGCGGAAAACAACGAGCGTTTTGCAGACGACTACCACGGCCAAGGCGGCCCGATGAACGTAGCCGATCAGACCCAGCACAACCTGCTCACCAAAGCCTTCGTGCGTGCTGCGCAGCAAGTCGGTATTCCCTACAACCCGGACTTCAACGGAGCACGGCAAACAGGCGTCAGTTATTACCAAGTCACGCAGCGCAATGTCGATTCCCTCAGAAAAATCGTTTGTACCGGACCAAGTACCTTCGGAAAGCAAGAATCGATAGTCGGAAGCCGTTTCGCTGATCGTCAAGCTTTCACCAAATACCTCACTAAAGGAATCGATGGTTAACGTATTGGTGAAATCATTGAAGTCAAAGGAAGCGTCAAGCATATGACGGTCTTCCAGCACCTGGACAGAGTAGAGCCGTTTGAGACGCTCATCCGCATTCATTTTTGCGCGGTTTTCGTTCAGTTTAGCAGATGATGTCGCCTTCGATACCGACCACCTCTGAGACATGGGTCACGCGGCGCATGCCGTCACGCATACGGCTGACCTGAACGATCAGGTCGACGGCAGAGGCGATCTGTGTACGCACCGCGCCGATCGGCATATTCATGCCGGCCATACCGAACATGTTCTCCAGCCGGGTCAGCGCCTCGCGCGGGCGGTTGGCGTGGATCGTCGACATGGACCCTTCATGGCCCGTATTCATGGCCTGCAGCATGTCGACCGCCCATCGAGATGGTGTTCGCCTATCCCGGCCTGGGTTATCTGCTGATCACGGCGGTCAGCTATCATGACGTGCCGCTGGTCCAGGCCTGTTCCCTGATCACGGCGGCGCTGTTCATCGGGTTGAACCTGATGGCCGATCTCTGCGGTGCCGTCTGGAACCCGCGTCTCAGGATGCCCGCCACCGCCGGCGTCAGACTGTGGCCCTGGCGGGCGATCGCACGCCGGGCCCGGGCCCGCTGGCCGATCCTGCTGGCCGGCCCTGCTAGGTGAGTTCTGGTGGAGATTGTTAACCTGACGTTTGCATATAGTCGTTCCGAAACGGATGGATCAGACGACAGGAGGCCTGCCCAGATCGCGTTCCGTAATCACAAAAGCCGGATCAAGCTGATATCCCTGAAACCGGATCATATTAATCGGATCCTGACCGAGAATGGACTTCAGTTTTTTTCGCAGTTTGCAAAGGTGGCTCTCGACCACACTCTCGCTGAATTGCTGCTCGAACATGCCGTAAACCAAGCAAATGCTTACTCACTTGGTCCAAACCCTGCATATCTTCACATACTTTGCGAATCATCCATTCCCAATAATCGTCGATCAATCCGGTTTCTTCGAGCAATGGGACAAATTTTGATGGCAATATTAATCCTTGCGTAGGATGATGCCAGCGCAATAGTGCCTCTGCACCAATGATTTCTAAATTTGATGCCTGTACCTTTGGCTGGTAGTGAATAGTCATCTCATTACGTTCCAGCGCTCGGCACAGTTGCTCCATCATGGTCTATGCGGTAGCATGAAGTACAGAACACAGTATCTACCATAAGTTTTCTACCATCTACCGTATCTACAGTATCTACCATCTACCTTAATCTTATACTACTCCAATATGTCCTAAAGTCCCACTTGGCGTCGGATAAAAACTTCAAATACAGCCTGCTGTTTTAATCCGAAAGGTAGGGAGATAAAAAATTTGGATCTGAGAGCGACGAACTTGACCTATCTTGGCTGCGTGATTTCAATGGTAGCTCCGTTTAAGAAAAGAAGAAAAATAGACATCCATATAACTGAACGATAAGACACACAAGAATAAATTAAACAGCGGAATAGGATTCTCGGCATTGTGCCTACCGTATCTTTTGCTTCGCTCAAGTCTCAAAACACAGAATATGTGATTGCATAAAATTCAAAGGGGATCATTAGATAATAAAACCCGAAACACGGTACCCTTGTTCCCTAACCAAACAAACTTGGATTTCCAGCGTCCCTCTGTGCACAGAAACTTATAAATTTTTCAGTTGTTAAATGGCTACAAAACGCTGAAATATGTTTTCTACTGTAGTCCTCCACCTTCGCCGGGTGGTGGTTTCAAGAAAAGTGTTTTATTTCTTGAAATCTTCTGGTTGCCAAAATTGTAGACTCTAGTTCTCTATGCTAACCGACTCTTGAATGGATGATCAACATGTGGGTTGATTATTTCTTTTTTCATAAAGAATAATCATAGTAGTTCTTCAGAGGCATAAATTTGGCATTAACCATTCCAGAGGGAACCGGTGCTCCGCCGCAGGGCGAAGACCTCGCCGTCGTCGGCGAGGAGACGTGCGGCGAGTCGCGCGCCGAGCTTCCCGTATCCGACGAGGAGCGTGCGACGAGGTACCGGAGTCATGGGGCTGACCAGCGAACGGCGAGCGCGGGCAGTCCGCGGCGATCGTGCTGCAATGGACACCCTCCGAAATCGTCGTCGCGCGAGTCGGTTCACGTAGGGCCACTACCGTACCGGATGGGCGTGATCACGGAGCAACCAAAGACTCTCTCCAATGCAAACAAGCAAGGAACATGACATAATAGCGCCCAATCATCGTCAAACGATAACGAAGATTGGAAAAGGTTCTTGCTTGTTGCTGCTGCTAACTGTCACTGCACTCGACAATTTGGTCACAGGGTGTCACCGCTCTCAGTTTCAACGCACTTGGCACTCGCGCCATGTCCACCAATGCATATTTGCGTGCAGAGCACTATAATACGGACACGCGGCCTTTACTGGTGCCGTGCGGGTGGGGTGGCGCGAAGCGCCACCCCAACAGCTAGTATATATATATAAACTTCTATCCCAGATTCTAACTTCTATTAACAAAACCACAATTCAGAGCCGTTTCTATTATACCAAAGTATCTTGTGAATAGGTTTTCTTTATAGTATTTTGCTTTTCAAATAATGGACTTAATACATCCTAATCATTTAAAATAAGCAAACCTTGACCAGAACAAACATAATTTACCTTTTACTAAAAAAAAAAAAAAAAAAAAAAACGAACCCTATATGAAACGATAAGCCACATAGAAAATACGGTTTGATCCCACTTCCCACATTTATTTTGAAAGAGAAGTTGAGACGGCTAGGTCATGTTTTACGGGTAAATACGTAAGATGTAAAAATAGAATGATAATTTCAGTTTGCTAGAATCCCATATTAGAAGGCAAACTTCAACTTTTTGGGCATATATGATATTATACCACAGTGTGTTTGGCTATGTGCAGGGTTTTGTAACCATGCTGATTTTGTCTAGAGGACGACCTTGGCGTTCTCCTCCGCGAGCCGCTGCGCGGCCCGTGCCTCGACGACACCCACTGCCGTCAGGCTTCCCGCCACGGCCAGCAGCGCGATGGCGGCTGAGGCCGCGACGCGCTTGTTCCGCTGCACCCACTTGCGAAACTCGATCCACGCTCCGGTGCGGTGCGCCGCGACAACCCGACCCTCGAGGAAGGCCCGCAGGTCGGTCGCCATGGCTCGCATGTCCTCGTAGCGCTCCGAGGGCTCGCGGTGCCAATTTTTCGCTAAGCATTTGACATCTATTTTTAAAATATGTTTAATTACTGCAAATTCTTGCATACCTAAATAGGTGATAATAAAAAGCTGAATAAGTAACATTTAAATGCGTAGTACTCTCAAAGAATGGGAAATTAATTACTTCAAAATTAAAATCGCCAGTTTAATTATATATTTAAAAAAATAATGTATTATTATCAGAAATATTAATATTTAAGTCTAAAAATGGTCATATTGTCCTTTTCCATTGCTAGAACATGTGGCCCCAAATAGCTCAAGTTGGTGTAGCTTTCCTTTGAATGTGGCAGGAAGCTAAACATGTGGCCCCAAATAGCTCAAGTTCGTTTAGCTTTCTGTTGAATGTGGCGGGAAGCTAGAGCTTGTGGCCCCAAGTAACTCAAGTTGGTATAGTTTTCCTTTGAGTGTGGTGGGAGTCAACAGACAGTTCCAACTTTTACAGACAAAAGGCTTTATTAAAATGTTTTAATTAGTTCTGCTTATTTATTTACAGCTTGCAAAATGCGATCTGCTTTCCGGCATGGTCCATGAATTCCCCGAACTTCAGGGCGTCATGGGGCGTTATTACGCCCTTGGCGACGGCGAACCGCCGGAAGTGGCCGACGCGATTGCCGAACATTACGCCCCCCAGGGGCCCAAAGACGTCTGCCCGATGAAACCGGCAAGCGTCGCCCTTGCCCTTGCTGACAAGGTCGACCTGCTTGTTGGTTTTTTTGCGATCGACGAAAAGCCGACAGGTTCAAAAGACCACGGAGGGTGTTCAGGAGAGTGAAAAATTGAAAAATATTTCGAATATGTTCAAATGTTTTCAAGCCGAAAAATTCTTCGGTTGTGGTAATTAGGAAGACTAACATAGAGTTTACAGTGTAATAAAAACAGTTTATTTCTTCTCTTTCTTTTTCGAATGGGGGAGGTGTCTCACTGCTATTAATGGACAGCTGTTCTTAAAAAGAGTTTTTATTCGGAGCGAAAATTTTGAAATTAAAATCTCTAAGTTCCAACTACGAGCTCGACGGCTTCGTTGGCGCAACGCTTCACGCTCTGGGGAGGCTCATTCAGTTCGAAGGATCGTCCACTCCACTCGCCATCGCGCGGACAATCGTCGAGGACTATGATCACCTCGTTCCGTGGACCAAGCGGACGCAGGACTTGAGTGCCCAGGCGCTCAAGTTGCGCGAGACGCTGAAGCGTGCGAGCGACCCGAACAAACTGTTGTTTGACGATCTTCCGGGCATCGCCATCGAAACGGAAGATACGAAAATCAACACGGGATTCTGATTAATGGACAATTTTTCTGGGCTTGGTCTGTTTTGGTGGGCGTTTTCAGGCTGAAAAATCTCTTCTTAGCTAATCTATTATCGGTTGCTTCCCCGAAGTACAATAATTTTCGTAGGAATGGACTTAAAATAAGCAGGAGTTAGTAGGGTTTAGACTGTCTGTGCAGGATTTCGACTCTTGCTGATAGAAGAGAATCGCCAAGTGCTGAAAACCCTGTTATGACAAAGAATAGGTCCAGCATTGCGGTCTGGCAAAAATTCACTTTCACCAACTATTATGTCTTTTGGACCGTCTTTACCGTAGTCCAGGCTGGGGGTATCTTTACTAGTGCCAGATAGATCCCAAGTTGTTGCAGTTTTTCCCTTTTTATTGCTACCCTTTGGACTAAGTGCTTCTTGACTTTTTGGACTTTTCCTATAAAAAAAAAGAACAAGTGGGTTAAATCGAGTAACTTTATCATTTGATACTTAACTTTATATATGAGGGGTTAAATAGCTATCCGTGCAGACGCGGGGACAGTCTGGCTTGCGCCATTGCCAGACTTGTCGGTAATGGTAAAACCAGCGTTCGTTCTGGTGATGGTATAGCTCGCCAGATTGCCATCAAAGCCCGTGGAGCTGACGGTAAAGAAATAAGGTTTGCCCCAGTCAGAAAAGAAACGACCCTGATATTGGCTGCGGGCTATGGCGAGATAATCGCCAGCCTTGGTAAATACCAGGCTGGTATTGCCCTGATTACCGTTAATGAAGCCACGTCCGCTGCCGAGACCCCGTTTTCCATCCGCGGGGACAGATGGCCTTCGCGGCCTGACGCACGAACCTATCGGCCAACCGCATCGACGCCTTCGAGCAGGGGCAGGGTCCGTACGCACGGGGCAGACAGCCCTTTCTGAAGGCCCCAGAGCGGTCCTGCTCGAGGCTGGCGAGAGGCTGGAGGCGCGAGCTTGTCTCCCCCGCACTCTGGTGGTCGCCGAGGCGTGCGCGAGCCGTGAGCGTCGCCGCCCTACAGCCACATGGGAAACGTCAGGGCAAGCGCGATGATGATGAATGCCCAGGCCGCCAGGAATTTGCCCAGCACCGTCGACCACAAGGAAAGGGGCAACGTCAGAAGCAATTCTATGGCGCCGGACTTGCGGTCTTCCGCCCACAGGCGCATGGCGATCGCCGGGACAAGGAAGAGGTACAGCCAAGGGTGGAAATTGAAGAACGGCTTCAGGTCCGCCTCGCCCCGGACAAAAAAGCTGCCCAGGTAGAATGTAAAAAACGGAAACAAAAAGTCCGTGAGGTTTGCTCCATCCTCAGCAGAACAAGAAAGCACGACAACAACAACAACGACGACAACTGCGAATAGAAGTACGCGAAGAAACCGTAGTGATGACATCGTCAGCCATCAACGACAGCAGCAATCACAATCACATCAACAACAACATCCAATAGAAGAAGAAACAACAATAACAAGAAGACGGATAGCAATGAGAAAGAAACGTCCACGTATGGAAAGACCGAATGAAGATGAAATGAAAGACCAGCTCACCATTCAAACAGAAAGCGGTCTTTATCAAACCATTGATCCCCAAACGCCACTGGGCACACTCGCTTCTAGACTATTTGAACTGCGCGCACTGGAAAACCTGTCATCTTCAACAGCGGGTATTCCGCTCACTAATCTAGCACAAACAACGCCCCAGCTACGCTACCATGGCTTTTTTAAGCTAGTCTAATACAGGTATTTTAACAACAAATAGCCAAAACCGCACTAACTTTTGTATTAGTGCGGACAGGGCTATAGCTTTCCCTCAGCTGAGGTATTTAGTAAAATGCTTTACAAAAATACCGATTGTAATGTTAAGTAAGGCTTTTAAATAGTTAAGTGTGATGTTTCACGGGTTATTCCTGTTCAAAAAAATAATTCTAGTTCTCTTTTGAAATTGAAAATGTCACTTTCTGCTTTCTAAAAATTCTTTTCCCATTTTGTTAATTCAAATCATGTTTCATGCAGATAAAGGCCATATCAAAAAAGAATTCATAAAAAGATAGCCATCGACGATGCGGACCTGTCACTCGCAGATCCGGAACTGCTCACAAAGGTGTCCCGTCTGCTCCTGCAGCTCACAGACGGAATCGCTTACCAGACGTGGAATCAGCAACTGACGCCGGCGCAGTGAGAGGTAATTCCGATGAAAGAAAACCCGAAACCTGCGTGGTGCTGGTCACTCGTATTGCTGGCCGTGTCCGGGATGATAGTGAACGGTCCTGCGGCGATCGCCCGGGATTCGGATCAGCCTTCCAAAAAAAATGAACAAATAAAGTGACTCTGAAACATTCTATTTATATTCTAGAATACAAATAGAATACGTGGTGCAGAATCAAACTCTTCGTGGTAACAAACTCTAAGTGAAGAGTAAATCGGGCCAATTGTAACCAAAACTGTAGAAACAGAGTAATTTTTAAAACAATTGACACGTCAAAATATTTGGCTTTTTAGACTGATTCCAAATATATGAAGCTCATTAAGTATAATGCTACGCAAGAAAGACTACGAGCTACTTTTTAGTAGATCTACTTTTCTCATCTACTTTTAAAATTCCAAGTCTTAATTAGTTACTGAGTATAAAAAATTTACAAAAAAGTACTTTTGTCTAGAACAAACTCAGCTATTTGGTAAATTCCAAGTCTTTTAATTGGTAACTGAGTATCAAGAATTAATGAAAAAACCCTTTTGCATAGAAAAAACTCAGCTACTTGTTAAATTACAAGTCTTTTAATTGCTGGCTGAGCATAAAAAATTAATAGAAAAGCATCGCTGGTCGCAAAAAGCCCTCAAGGTTACACAGACCCTTGTTCGCGAGATCTCGCCGGCATCGCGCCACGAGGGCTTGGCCGGCCTCACTGTCTAGGTGATCCAATGGGTGTCGGTCTAGATCGATGATGTCTTTCATAGCTCACAACAACAGGAAAAATTTCTATCAATCAAAGGAGAATTCGTTAAACTTCCTATAGAAAAACTATGGGAAATGGGAATGCGTTCTTTACCGCCTCTGAATGCGTTGCGCTCAAACCGATTTTTCTCATAAAATAAACCTGCATCGTAGTTTGTTTCGCGAGAGAAGCTAACTTTACTTATTGAGAGTGTTCTGAATAATACACAAGTACCATTCATTGTATATGTACAATTCATGGTGTACATTGGTACGTTTTCTCTCGCTTTGCAAAATAGTTTTTATTTAAAAATGAACTACTGGTGTGAACATTTCTTATTTCGTATCTGGATCTGTAAGAAAATATTATTTTTAGTCACAACTGCTCCTTATGCCAACCCAATGGTCCCCAGCAACAACCCCAATGCCCCCAAACTTTGAAAGGTTCGAAGGTAGGTGTTTTGAACCGCCAGCAATCCTTCCAACACTCGATCAGCGCGTTGCACATCCATCCCAGCATCCACCAACCGAGACTCCAAGACTTCGCTGATCTGATCGATCGTCTCGATGTCCTGAGCATCGTTCATTGTGGAAACAGTGTCAGCATTCTGCTGATCGCCGCCAATTGCGAATAAGAAATATTGATAGCAAAAACAAAAGAGCTTTTCATCTCTATTCGTCCCTTGGTTTTATTCAAGAAGCCTATCTTCGAGAAGCCGTTAAAAATAAAAATCACTATGAAAATTTAATCTTAATGTCTCTTTTAAAAGATGAATTTAATTATCTCAAATCATAAATTTTTATTATTTTTTCATCTAATTAAAATAAAATAATATCTTGTTATTAAATAAAAAAAATTTATGTCAAGATATACTCCAGATAGTGTTTATGATAGTTTTTTTATTGACGTCCTCGTAGAGCACGTCGCCCTGCTCGAAACGGAAGTCGGCCAGCGCCCCTGCGAAGGCGGTCGGCAGCGGCCATGCGAGGCCTTCGAAGAGGCGGATCGCCTCATTCCGAGGGGTGTGTGCGGAATCCTTCGCGCGCGGGCGACCGGACATCGTTGGACTCGTCCCGGAGGGCATGCGAGTGTGACTGCCTGATCAACATCCCCGGAGGACGTGTTTCCGCTGAATCACAACTCGACGTTTTCATTGACGAACAACCAGCCCCTTCCCATGAACTTTTTAGCTCCCCTTTCTTCAAAATAAGTGATCAATAGACAAAACCTCTAATAGCTATAACTATGGAGATGACAAAACCTCTAATAGCTATAACTATGGAGATGTCTATAAATGTATTAAGAATAAACTTTGGAGAATGTTGAGGGATATGTTATGCTAAATCAAAATGCTGTACGTGCATCCAGTTTATCAAAAAAGAGGATCTGCAATATTTTAAAAACGGCGGTAGGCGTAATTTTTGATTTAAATTATTTCTAAGCTGGGTGCCTTACTCTGTTCACGGTTACTTCCAAATGAACTTTAACTTTGAATTGAAATTCAAATTTTGACTCATTAAAATGAAGAATGTTCTTAGTTTTTGAGTTTTACAGCGTATCGCCACGTTTCCAGTGGTACTTAGTTCATTTTAGTTCAACTCGAGGGTTTAAACTTTAATTTAGTTTTGAATTAATTTTAAATTTGGTAAAAAAATATTTCTTTTCTAATTCAACCCTTTTGGACGCCCAGAAATGGGCAGCGTACCGTGCGGATTCCGGTGTGGAGTGACACTTACGCAGTGCGCGCTAGGAGTGTGCAGAGTTCGGGAATCACCGCAGTACGGAGGCCTAAAGGGGAGTTTGTGACACTTCTTTTGGCCTATTTTGAGGTCGATCAATGCGGACACATTTGGCTCCTTGGTGGCTTGCGCTATTTTGCATTTGGCGCTCAGCGTCAAAATAGTGCAAAACAAGGTCAGCATATTGTAAAATAAGTTGTTGGCTTATCTTTTTCTTTTTACCAGTCACAGGTTATCCCTTGTCATCTCTGCTTCACAATCTTGGTTGATCAGCTGATTGTGAGACAGATGTATTGATATGGGAAGAGGATCATGGTTATATCTTTCTGGGACACAATGAGATTCAGCTTCCCTCTCTTACCCAGTAGTAAATACAGCGACAAACTTTGGAAGCCTTAATTAAAACAAATTTTTTCCACAAAAAAAATTTTAAGGAAAAGTAATGCGGCCTTAATGATTTTGTTGATCACATGTATCCTTTGTACCGGGGCGGCCATTATATGGGTGGAAAGGAGAATTCAAAACAGCATGAATCGAAAAGCAAAGACGAAAACAGAAAAGGTAGAAGAAAAAGTTGGGGATGTCGGAGAACCGTGAAGTGAATAGATCGGCTATACCAGCACGGAATCAACACAATCATTGCCTCTAGTACTTTTTACATGTATCGATCGCTTGCCCAAACCTTAGAAGCACTCATGTGCATGGGGCCGTTGGGGGGTGAATGGTTATAGGAGGTACTCAAATGCAACAGAATCATGAACATAATAAGAACATAAATGGAACATAGAGTTTTCCAAGATTAAAAGAGCTGGCCTATGAGGCTGTCATCGAGTGGGAGTGAGCAGGTTTAGCGTTTTTGATTGTGGACAAGCGCGTTCAGGTCCGTTTTTCAAAGATAAATTGGGCTAATGTGGCGCCAAGATAAACCCGTTTTTTTGATATGTCTTTGTGCAAGTCAATTTTACTCATCCACAATTTACTTTCTTAAACTCTATTGTGATATTTTCTTCTTCTCAAAAATTCAATTTCAACTTGAGAGAATCTATTTACCATTAATTATTTCAGGTAAATATTATAATTTTCAAAAGTTTTAACAAAAGATGAGAAGCTTTCTAAATCTAGAGCTCTAACCAATTGTATTACTCTGTGATTACAATTATTCAACCTAATATACACTAGTATATTACTTTAACCAATTGTATTACTTTAACCACGATCCCGGCGACAACTTCAGCGTCATCTCGATTGGTGGTCCAGGAGCTTCGGCTCCGGGACTCGGATACGCTGGAGGTGCGGGTGCTCCTCAGCTGACATCCACCATCAACCAGTCGGAGCCTCCTGGAAGCCCGTTCCAGCCGTTCTTCGACGCCACTTGGGTTGGTAAAGGGTTCCAATCGGTTCCCGTCGGTGAGACTCCTGTCCCGTTCGCAGTCTTCGACTTTGTTGTCGGTGCTCAAGGAACGTACGACCGGGACCGGTCAGCCTGATGTTCACGACGACCGGCATGGTGATCGCCCTGGTCCATGTGCTGGTGCCCTTCATGGTGCTGGCGGTCTGGGCATCGCTGCAGCGCATCGATCCACAGGTCGAGGACGCGGCGCTCACACTGGGCGCCGGCAAGCCGACCGTGCTCTGGCGCATCACCCTGCCGCAGATCATGCCCGGCATCCTCTCCGGCAGCCTGATCGTCTTCGCGCTCACCGCCAGCGCCTTCGCGACACCCTCACCCATGGGAAGTATAATCTCTCACTTGCTAACTTTCACTAATAAAAACTTGTACAGACATGTTTTCCATTGCACACGCTCAAGCAAAATATTTTTGGTTGCGCGTGCACGATAATATTCTTGTTGTAGCTTTGGTTACTTCGCAACGACATTTCATGACAAAAATCAAAATAGTTTTTCAAACAGGCCTAACTTTGAAGGAACAAGGAGTGATATGTCCATCCCCTCAGGCACAGGCATCAATCAAATTTGTAGTATACGGAGTAATTTCCGTTCGTTTTAAGCTTTAATTTCGCTCCTTAGTTTGAATTAAAAAAGCTTTTTTTTTATTTGATTTGTCATACATATCTATGTCTAAAGTTTAACTTTTATTCAACAAAGTTTGTCCAATCTCATCTGATGTTGGAGATTTGGAGGAGAGGAGATGGTAGAAATATACACTTACCTCAGATGGATTATTGTAGCTCTGGACGCTTGTCTGAAAGCTTCATTCTTATTAGTCCTTCCTCTAGCCGCATGAGGGCATCATGTTCCGCGATGTCACCACCCTGTTCGCTGATCCGCGCGGGTTTCGCATGGCCATTGACCAGATGCTGCACCCCTATGCCGGAGTGCGCATCGACAAGGTGGTCGGGCTTGAGGCACGCGGGTTCATCCTGGGCGGGGCCATTGCCCACCAACTGAGCGTCGGTTTCGTGCCCATCCGCAAGAAAGGCAAGCTACCCGGCACCGTCATCAGCCAGGATTACAAGCTGGAATATGGCGAGGCTGGCTGGTGCTGCTGGGCGCCTCCTACTGCGTGAAGACCCGCACCCATCTCGGCGTCGACGTGATCATCAATATGGTCTCGCCGCCGGCTCGCCGGGTCTTGGCGGTGGTCTCGGTCGCCGCCTGCCTCGCCTTCAGCTTCTTGCTCTTGGCCGGTTCCTGGAACTACTGGGCGCCCTTCGCGGCCCTGCCGCAGCTCGACGGCGAGCTGAACGACCAGGCTTGGTACGAGGTCAACGACATCCCGATGCTCGACATCCATTTTAAGTATTTTCTGAAAGTTCCAACTTAATACCCAGATTCATTCATGAGATATGTCCTTTTGACAATCTGAAGCGCATAGTGTATTTTGATTTAGTTCAAAACAGTATTCTGTTAAATTTTCACCTTCATGCTTGTAGCCTTAATTATACCACAGTCCACCTCATAAACGTAACATAGTAGTAGTGGTAGTAGCAGGAACAGTAGTTGCAGTAACAAGGTATTATTATTAGTAGTAACAGTAGTGGTGGGAAAGAAGAAAAAACGATTTACGAAAAAATAGGCATGCTTTTAAAAAACGTATTAGATTATTTTATCTGCTACAGCTAACAACTCATGGCGGCATCATTCCGTACGATGCCAATATTGATGCGCACACTCCTCGTCCAAGCCGTTCTATTCAGAGTTTCAATCTTTCCCCCCACCGATAAACAGTGGCGTAATTACGTCAAAATCCTGGAGGGGGGCCAAAGTTGGAGCCAATTTTCCCAAATCAAGTGAAAATTAAAAAGTTCGGGAAAAAGTTCGGATAAAATTATTGAAATGATTCAGGTCAATAACACTATTACCATTGCAGAGTTAGCAAATCGTATTGGGGTTTCCACCCGTGCTGTTGAAAAACAAATAGCTAAATTGAAAGAGGAGAAAAGAATAAAGCGGGTAGGGTCTCGAAAGGGCGGTCATTGGGCGGTCATGAAATAATAATTATAAAATGAGCCATTTATGCCTTTTTCTTACACAAACAGACGAAATGAAACGCACTATTATGAAATTATCAATTATGAATAATTTTCTCTGCAGCACAGACAATGATTACAATCACAGGGTCTTGGCCATACCCCGACGTGGAAAAAGTGGGGTAGCATAGTAGCAATGCTGCTTGGCAGTGTTCATGGTCTAGTGAAATTTGTTGACATACTTTGAAATTTGCTGGCAGATTCGGAAGCTTTTGGAATTCTGTCGAATTCTGCTACTGGCAGCTTTGGAAGTTTTCCACACCTGGGCATACCCACCAATAGAAGGGCTTATTAGTCTAATCGCGATTGAGACCCATGGCATACCCAATCATTTTCCTGAGTTTGTTCTAAGTGAACTTGAGCACCTACCAACCGTTTCCCTTGATAGACGAGATGACTTGCGAGACACCCCCTTTATCACCATTGACCCTGCTGACGCTCGCGATCATGACGACGCCGTTTGGGCTACGAGAGATTCTTCGCCTGACAATGAAGGTGGGTTTATTGTTATTGTTGCTATCGCAGATGTTTCTTTTTAGCCTAAAATCTGATTCAGCACATAGGCCGCAAAAAAATCGGGATCATCGCGTTTGATCCCGGCGTGGCCAAACAGAGCCACCGATTGCGGCGTGGCAAAATCCACCAATGTTTGGCCACCGTCAAGTTGGTATTCTACAGGCTCCGGAAGTTCCGCCGCTTGCGCAGGCAACCCTTGCAAGAGCTCATCGAGCAGTACGCCAAGCTCCTTTGCGGTGATGTCACCCACGGCAGAGACATAGACATTGTCCAAGGCCGACGACATGGTGGCTCTTGCTTCGGAAGAAGTGGCGATCCGTGCGGTTGTGCCTCACGAGATCGATACCTGGGACCCATATGACGAGGAGGTAAGAGTATGGCAGGCGTAAGTACTTCCCATGAAATGGGGCTGCACACGGAACCACTTAAGGGCCGTGACATCAAAACCATGTTCAAGCTGGAAAACGAAGGGGGCTACGGCTACCACTTCGCAGCAGACGTGGATTTCAACAAGCGGTGTGAAGTTGAGTATAAGCCAGAATTTACTGCTGGAGGATCAGTTGAGCCTTCCATTCCATGCACTGAATAAGAATCAACTACAAATTTCCCGATATCAAGATTAGTTACAACAATTCGTGCTCCATTGTTTACAGTCATACCGGCCCTATCAGTATACGAAATGATAGATTTAGCTTCTGGATACCATCCTCGATCCAAGTCCCTATGCACTACAACATAACTCTCTTCTGGAGTTTTAACTGCAACCCAAAATTTATTGTCAGGATGAGAACTTTGGCCAACTTGTTAGCACAATTGTCTCTCTCTACCAAGGAGTATAAATGGGTACCCGATTAGTAGTTATGAGCGCCGTGTGTGGCTGCATGCTATATTCCACATGCATCCAGACCAGAAAGTAATCTTTAAGTCAGTCAAGAATCCTTGGGCTAGAAAAGACTATAAAACTGCACTTCACTTACTAAACTGGACTTTAAACTTCTATGAAGCCTGGTTTCCATTGAATCATTTTTTCTCCTTATTGCTCGTTAAAAAAGTATTACAAACAAAGGTAAAAGAACTTGAAGAAAGAAACAAGGAATTGATGAATCTAAAAGATGATCTTGATAAGATTAAACAAAAGTTGTCTATTTCTGAAAAATATCCAAAGGATTAATCCGCTTAAATAGTTATTTTGTAATGATTTATTGTACGAATAATTTAGAAAATGGAACTATTACAAAAGCTATCAGTGATATCTTTTCAAACGTGGAACTATTTTCAAAGTTATCTGACATAACTTTTGATCAAAGCCGAAAGGCAACTCCTGCATGATTCTGGTCATGATCTGTCGTCCGGCGCAACGGGCCGTCACACAGACTCTGCAGAGACAGACGCGGGGAGGCGGGAATGGTTAAGAGCATTCCGGATCAAAACTGCGAATTGTCTGATTTTGCATGCTCGACCGCGTTCAGGCGGCACCGGGAGCGGTCAAAAGTCCCGAACTATTTCGGCTGTGAGTCCCAGACCAGGATCTGGCCCTCGGTTCGAAGTTGTTCCTGCAACAGACAACTTATTTTTATATATATAGATCAGTTTGGCTGATCAGCAGGTTGCCTACAGTAAAAGTTCCACTATTTTCTGACTTAGAAAAAGTTCCTTAAATCTAATCGTATTAAATGATGTTCGAAACATCAGGTTGTATTTTGAGTGGGCTGTACCATCCGAGAATGAAATAAAATACGTGAGCCCTATGTTTGCTTTACTATTCTCAGGCGTTATTAGAGTATTGCTAGCTCGATTCCCAATTACTTCACAATAATAGCCTCGGAGGCTATTCCTCCCTTTTCAGTTTGTGTACGAATACGCCTCTGAGCATATCCGATGGATAAGAACTTGGCTTGTATTAGGGGATTTACGGATTTTAAATTAACTCTTATTCTTTTATGGCTGCTATCAACAGAAAATGAATCTGTTCTTTCAGACCCTTTTGGAATTTATTTGTCACCCTTTTAATTTATGAAGAGTATCATATTTTTTACAGTAAGTAGTCTCTCGTTAAATGTTGGAGGCGAGTACAGACGGCTCTCGGTCCAGTGTTTAATTAGATAAACGCAGGTACGATTGACGAAGCACTTGATGTAATTGTCTCATCGAATAATCATGACATTTATTAGGAAGGACAAAATCCAATTTGGTCTTCATCGAAGTCTCTAGTTTGGTGATGCGGTGTGTGCTCACTCAAGATCGATGCCATTAGTTCGATAGTTTTCAAGACTGCTGCTTTAGGCATCAAACATTTAGAAACTAAAAAGGCGAAAGGTGAGAAGTAGCGCTGCGCCGGGCCGACGCCACCGCCGTGATGCCGTTCGACTTCCTGAAGATCGTCTGGGCCAGCGTGCTCGGCTACCTGGTTCTGAACGAGGTGCCCAGTCCCTATGCCTGGATCGGCGGCGCGGTGATCTTCGCCAGCTCGATCTACATCGCCTATCGGGAAAGCCGGATCAAGCAGACCACGACGGTGGCCCCACCGCCGGCGGGGTAGGCAAGGGTCACACCAACCCTACTCGTCATCGCGAACCGCCTCCACGACGACTGTGGTGGTGGCGATAATGATGGTGGTAGTTCAAATAATCGTGCACAGACGGTTCGACCTTCTTCGGTTAATTCAAAAGTGTCACATCCATTCAAGGCCCTTCTCTTTCGAAGGAAGAGTTTGTGTTTTTCCATACTGGTCATAGAAGACCATGCTCCGTATCCTGGTGAATGCAACAACGACAAATTGGCTTCCATGGGTCTACCGTAATATTCTTCTGTTGCCGTTTTGAGTTGTTGCTTAGTCATACGAGGAAGAGGCTCCTGAGAGCGAAGAAGGAGTCGCAACACCTTCACCCACCAACCACCAGCACACTTCTGTCGACAAGGCCCAGGCTGCTTCTGGTGGCGAGGATAAGGAAACAGCAATTGCTGCACGGCACCTATCAACAACGCCCTTAAGCCCACAGGTGGCTGTGTTGCCTCCTGCCCTTTCTGAAAGTGTGGGGGTGTGGTGGGAGGTGGGCGGAGAAAGCCTCACCGCGGGGGAGACCTGCGTTGGAGCAGGAAGGAAATCTTTTGGGATCACAAACTTGATCCTTGATTCCTGCCCTGAGACTTTATAATAGCAACGAGGATTAAAAGAAACCCACTCAGGCCATAAATCTATGAGGAACTCTAGGCCAAGAATGCTAGGCCAAGAATGCTAGGCCGAGAATGCTAGGCCGAGAATGCTAGGCCGAGAATGCTAGGGTGGTCGTAGTCATCAAAATCAAAAAAGGCGGCCAAGTTATGGAAGCCGGCAATA
Source organism: Alatinidae sp. Z8VKAUB7J3 (assembly GCA_010016025.2). Lineage (NCBI taxonomy): Eukaryota > Metazoa > Cnidaria > Cubozoa > Carybdeida > Alatinidae > Alatinidae sp. Z8VKAUB7J3. The sequence goes on along the minus strand of JAAAKM020721499.1, from coordinate 180,810,653 downwards.
GCAAAATGTCGACCAGGCTCTCCATTCTGCCTCGTAGCTTTGAATTCTCCGACTCTAGTTCGCGTCTGGCGTTTTCGGCTTGGCCGCACGCTGAAATTGAGGAGTCCAATCGACGTTGCGTCGCGAGATGTTTCTCCTCCCTTGCTCCTTCTTCGGCCTTCAAGAGATCAAGCTTCCTCTGAAGCGAACCACAGAGGCCTCTCAAATCCTCGATCGCCTTGCTACTCTGAACCTCCTCACGGCTCCGAACCTCTTGGAGCTGCTTGTGCATCGCGGCCGAGATAGGTCCGCAACAGGGTCAGCGACGAAACGCGCTGCGCATAGGCTTCGAGTTGGCGGCCCAGCGCCGGCAGAACCTCGTAGAGATCGCCCAACTCTCGCGTTGAGAAGCCGCCGGCCCGGTCCGAAGTCAGTGTCAGAATATTGATCTGCCCGTCGGAGAACCGCACCGGCATGGCTACGTAATCGGTGCCGCCTTCATCGATGAGATCCTGCAGGATCGGGAAGTCGAGCCGGGGTGCCGCCAAATTGCAAGCAGGACAGCAGCGGACCGCTCTGGGAGTCGTAGCTCGCCCGCGCGGCGGGGCGGGCGCCCGGATACGCCCGCGGCGCCGTCGCCGTCTCGGGCGGGACGATCAACAGCTCGTCGGTCTCGAGCACGCGCTCCGCCTCGGCGGGCTGCAGGAGCTCCTCGTGGGCCTTCTCCCCCGGCCGCTTGCCGATGGTCTCGATGGCGACGTCGGCGCCGCCGCCGAGCTCCGCGATCATGCAGTCGATCAGGATATCGATTCGATCAAAAAAAGTCGATCCGAGTAACATCATTACCATGACTAGCAAAATGCTACGGAAAGTTTCAGCAATAGCTTCATGGCCTTTTCATTTAAGACCATTTTTACATATTAATAATTCTGGGTAAAAATTAATACAATTGCTTCCAATCTCTTGCTTAAATAAATCCCATATCTTTTTAGGTGAATCCGCATTCCTAACCGATCTGCTTTCTATTCATCTGCTTTCATTCATTTTGCTTTCATTCACTGCTGATACAAATAGGTTGTATATCTGATTTGGGTGACGTTGGCTGTTATTAGGGCTAGGTCTAGCAAGCCTTGAGACATAATATTCTTCTGTGCTATTCCCTGCGCATGTCCAATTTGCACCTGTGGAGTCTGTTCTTGACGGAATGTAAATTCATGTCTAGCACCTGGGGTTGATTCCTGAAATTAAAGAACTACATTTATCGGTTGGCAAAGCGATGCTGGATGTAAAAGGTTTCTGAATGTTGAAAGAATCACCTAACACCCCCCCCCCCCAATGTGCAAATATATAGCCCAAAATTTGTTTCTAAAGTAACGAAGAAACCGATTTGTTCTTGAGTTTTACACAACGTAAACTTGAGTGAGTGGCGTATGATACACAAGTAAAGGAATTTTTCTTGGAGAGAGTCAGATTTCCCGGTATTCAGGGTTCGGACAGGTCGGTTCGTTTCAAATTATAGGCTCTGTCCTATTTTTTTTAGGATTTCCCGGGCCCAAATATAGGCCAAATACCTCAGTAATGGAGGGCTAATTCGATAAATTCAACAATTTATTTATGTTGAAGACATCATTTTAAACGAAATGTATTCCTAATTGTGACCCATTTATCTTACCTTTGGTGTTAGACTTGAACGATCTGATTAAGTTAATATGTCAACTTTAGATACCGATCCTAAATTATAGCCAAATTCAACTGGGGTTTTGGCTTTGTCTGGAGGTTTTAGACTAAATTATTTTCTCTTGGTTTTGATTGGAAGATTTGAGAAACTCCTCAACGCCCCGCTCTTTACGCTAAAGTTTTTACTGTTTTAAAAAGTAGAGTTGAGAGAAAGTGTTGAACTTAGCGTAAAGAACGGGGCGTTGAGGAGGGAGCAGCCCCTTTCATATACGAAGTAATTTCTGTTCGTTTAAAGTTTCAATGTCAATCTTTACTTTCAGTTATAAAAACTTGTTTTTTTTTTTATTTAATCATAGGCACCGCAATAGCGCTGGGTCCCCAAGCTCATCCAATCCAAATTTTTAGAATCTCAGTACCACCATATTTACCAATTAAGACTTTTTCGCCCACTTTAACTTCAGAAGCGATCACGTCTCCATTTTTGTTGCGTTTGCCAGGTCCCACAGAAACAACCTCTGCTTCTTGTGGTGTTTCTTTGGCCGTATCTGGAATAATAATGCCACCTTGAACTTGTTCTACTTCATCAATTCGCTTCACCATGATGCGATCAGACAATGGACGCACCTTCATGTGAAACCCTCCTTGAATATTGTTTTTAAACCCTGTGCGTGTTCCGGGTCTTTAAGTTGATTGTTGGCCGCGCCGCACACAACGCGTGCATTGATCCTGTCGATTGTTGCGTCGTTGATGGATGCTCCCATGGCACAGGGGGCGAATACGTCACAGTTGGCGTCAAAAATGGCGTCAGGCGTGATGACTTCTGCGTTTAATTCCTGTTTGGCTTTTACCAAACGGGCTTCGTCAATGTCTGTCACGATCAACTTGGCACCGTCTTCAAACAGCATTTCGGCGAGGGACGGCCGATCAAACGTCACCGGCTGCACAACCCCGCCCTGCGTCGCAAGCGGCGCCTCCTTGCCGACGCTGACGCAGGCAAGCGACGTATCTTCGTGCTCGTGAAGCGTGTCCATCGCCTTACCGATCCAACCCTCCCCGCGGTTGGACAGCGTGTCGCCCGTGTGCCAGACGTCCATACTCGCAAAGTGCGACCGGATCGGGTTGGGATACCCAACGCCCTGCACGACACCCGCCAGGCCCTCGCCCATCATCTCGATCAAAAGAAATTTCCTCTAAGCCTAATTGATTAGCCTCTATTTTCGAATAGTCCATTATGTCATTAATTAACGAAAGCAATGCCTGAGACGAAGAATTGATCACATTAACATAACGGTTTTGCTCAATATCCAAGTTGGTTTTATGTAAAACATCGGTCATGCCAATGATGGCATTCATGGGAGTACGAATATCATGACTCATAGAGGCGAGAAAGATATTCTTACTTCGGTTGGCCTGCTCTGCAACTTCACGCAATTTTGGTAAATCTGGCTCACCCTGCAGGAAAAATCCCCCATCACGAGAAACCCATTCGTAGGATGTTCTTGCCACTTAAAATACGCTCGTCGTTGAAAATCCCCCTCATAATTTTTTTTAGCACGCTTTCATTTAAAAAGAATTTAATTTCCAGTCGTTTCCTCGATTACTTGATAAATCCCCCTCTTCTGGGAATTTTTTTTTGTAAATCAAAACACGCTGAAAAAAGCCCGGGTGGTGTCCCCCAGAACATCATGCGTATCTTGAGCCGGGGGCGCTATGACGTCCGTATCTCGACGGCGCCCGAGGATCGGCGCGCCGCCCAGACGCTGCGGCATTCGGTGTTCATCCATGGCCGCGCGGTGGCCGGAGACGCGGATCGCGCCGGGGGGCTGGATCGCGACAGGTTCGACGATCTGTGCGATCATGTCCTGATCGAGGAGCGCAGGACCGGGATGCTGGTCTGTTGCTATCGGCTGATGCCGCTGATGAGCGGCGCGGAGATCGACCCAAAATGGAAATATAAAATTTTATCATTGTTCAGGGGTTCAGGGGTATTTTAAAAGAGAACAGTGGCTGTCTCCTTCTAATTATTTTTCAAAGTTAACACCTTAATATGCCCTGAAAGTTTTACTTAATACCCTCAGTTGTTCCAGAAATATTGGTGATAAGCCTCTTTGATAACCAGCATGCACAAAGTGTGTTTTGATTTTGTTCAACATATCCCTGAAAGTTTCATCTTAACACCCAAAGCCTTTTTGAAAACAAAGGTCCTGATAACCATCGTTGTTAGAATCAAACCACAGGGCCGAGTTAGATTGAAATCGCCCATCTATGCCTACTCTCTCAGATATTTCTTCAAAAGTACCATCGCCATTATTTCGATAGAGAAATGAGAGCCCACTTCCGGCTTGAAAGAAATCTACATACCCATCGTTATCATAATCCGCCCAAATACCATGTGTGACAGTTGAACCCTCTTTTGTTATTCCCGCTTTCTCTGAAACATTAATAAACGCAACCCCCAAAACGCCTTGAAAAGTTTAAACCAATACTCTCAGCCATTCCTGAGATATAGCTGATACACTATTTTGACAGCCTGCTAACATATATTGCGACAAGCTTGAAAGCTTACCGTATTTGGTATTAATAAAAAATAGGGTGTTTTGATTTATTTCAACAGCCCTCTTGGAATTTCACCTTAATGCACTTCACCTTAGTAGTTGTAGTAGCAGTAGTGACAACAGTAGTAGTAGCTTTAGAATGCATATAGTACCACTGGTCGCCACAGTCGTCCTCGACTTCGTGCAGTGGAGCGTCCACAACCTCCTGCATCGCAACGGGTTCCTGTGGAAGATCCATCAGGTCCATCACAGCGTGAAGGACGGCGAGATGGACTGGATCGTCTCGTTCCGGTTCTCGTGGCTGGAGCCCGTGATCTACAAGACGGCGATGTTCGTCCCCATCATCTGGTTTGGCTTCGCGCCCGAGGCCCTGCTCTTCCATGCCGTGTTCGGGACCCTCGTCGGCCACCGAGATCGACGACCTCTATTGCCGTGGCCGTCCCGGCTTCCAGATCGATCGCCTTGAAGGGCGTCGCCCGCAGCACCAGGCGTTCACGCAGGATATCCCGCCATTCGGCATCGCCGACATAGAGATGATCCAACGGCACCGGTTTGTAGAGCGTCGCCGGATCCTCGGCCGCCCGACGACCGTGGGTATGATCCTGGGTTTCCTGCCGTGCCTGGAAGTGATCGCCGACCAGATCCTGGCGCGCGCTGATCGCGGCAACCACCATCGCCACTGGCGCAAGCACGCACACCACGGCCGCCCCGGCTTCCGCAAGCACCACCCGCATCACCCACGACACCGGAAGTATGGCCACGTGCGTCACGACGGCCGCGGGCCGGGCTACCGCGACTTCGAGTACCGACATCACGACGACGATCGCCGAGACCGCGGCCATCGCCACGACCGCGATCGACGCGATCGTCGTCACCGGGATCACCGCGCATAGCGCACACGCCACCGCGCGGTGATGCGCACGTAAAATCTATGAGATGTAGGGTGATTATGAATTATGATACTGCTAATTTATCTCAAAAAACGTAGAAAATCTTAAACAATAATTGTAGAAAATCTGTAGGTGTAACGAATATCAAAAGCAAAAACTTGGATTAGAATCATGTCAAAATTAATATACAGCCAAATTAGGCATATGCGCTTGTGACACCTAATGCGTAGCAGATGCAGGCATATATGGAAACTCAGGGAGCTCAAAATTGTCTGTCACATGGTCATCACTTTCTGAACGGATCGAATTGTTGCCGAAGATCGACTTGCGTACGTACAGTCATGATGCCGAAACAATTGTAGGCGAACTTCGCTTGGCGTATGCAGTCACCGATAAGCTAAAAACCTATCTAGGGTATTCGTGGTTCCGTACAAGCGGAACCGCGGGCAGTCAGAATGAAGCAACCGCATTGGTGGGGCTGAGTTACGAGTGGTAGGCGGGCAGTTGTACTGTCGAAAGAGCTTGTGTGTGGGAAAAGAGGCCACGCAGCTTCGGCTCGAAGGACGAGCTGTGGAACCGCAAGGGCGAGGTGGTCCACGAGTTCAGCAGCCGCAAGCTGCGCATAGGCTCGAACCCCACGCCACGCACCGCGTCCGCCAGCCGGCCGAAGAACCCCAAGCGCAGCCTGACCTGGCGCCCGGACGGCAAGGGCATGTCGTTCCTGCAGCGCGAGCCCGAGCCTGAGAAGAAGAAGGACAAGGGCAAGAAGGCCCCGGCAAAGGGCGACGGCAAGAAGGGCGAAATCAGACAGAAGGATAAACTGTTGTTTATAGAGGGGGAATAGTTTTGCATTGAAGTAGCATAAAAACACTAAAATAAAAATCAACAAATGAATTAAAAACCAACTTTTATCATCTCCGACAAAACAGATTGAAGTATATTTTCTAGGTATAATGTTGATCTAAAGTGGGCTGGGGTAAACGCTTTTATCGAATACACCGCAGTGCCCCTACGAAAAGAATTTCATGGTGCACCAAAGTAAAAAATTATGTACACACTCTGACAAAGCAGTACAAACAATTGCGAAAGTCACTTGCCAGAAAGCTTTGGAATTCAGAATATTCTATGGAATACTCTTTTTCCAACATTTATGATTGAAATAAGAAAAGAAAAATATGACCGGAAAAAAGGTTCTGAAGAAAATATTGAAGATACTTAAGCTCAAGTAATTTCATCATGTGCAACCCTAGCAACACGAATTTTACGGATACGATTAACAAACCCAGCAGTTCATTCTATAATCAAATCAAACTTTACAGAGAATAGAACAAAATCCTTGCTTTCTCCTTGTATTTTTTGGAGTTGATACCATTGGCTTATACCCCGATCACTGAAAATTGGTTATCGGTGATCTAATCGAAATATTTGCTTTTTTTTCCTTGTCTGTTCAAAGCCCTATTTTTTCAAAAAAATAAAGAAACTATTTTCTTTTTGCTCTGATTCGGCTGTCCTCCAACAAAACCTAGTATCTACATCTGAGTAAGTTCCGAGAAAAACGCGAAAACGTTCAAGGAACGCCCAGCATCGAACATCGAAGGATCATATACAACCAAGACCACTCCACTTCTTCTGTGTTGTTCTCTTGAAGAAAACACTTGGTCTTTCCTCGAGTTTGCAGGAATACGTCGACGAGTAGCCACGAGCGACGCGACACGACACAACTTCTGGACGACAAGAAAGAAAAAAAGTGAAAATGGTGGGTACGTGTGGCAGTATCGATTTCTTGTCCTCCTGGTGTGGAAAAGGTTCCTCTACTGGAGATGACCCACGCCAGGTTGCGCTGTTCTAGTAGGCGTCCGCCAGGTGCGGTTAATTCGTTAATGGTTTGGTAGCCGCCTAAGGCTGTTTGCACTGCATGTTGTGCCGGTACATTGGCGCATAGGCGCATCGAACTCAGCATGTCTATGCCAGCTATGTAATCTTCAATGCCTGTTTTGGGGCCAGTGATGATCATCCAGCCAGATCGGAAACCTGCTGTACGGTAAACTTTTGACAAGCCGCCAAACGTTACACATGGGACTTTTTGTTAATAGCTCGCCAAAGATTTTTAACATTCTGGAGTCATTGCAAAATTTTGCAGTCCGTATTGCTATAGGATTTCATAAGAATACTCCAATAATTAAAAAGAGAAACCTGTCAGGGATTACCTCTTTGTAAGAAAGAGCTTTGCTTCAGAGAAAAAGATATTTCACGAGAATACAGGCATATGGTAATCAACACTATGTATACCAGAAAATCTTCCATAACCCACCCTTTATGATTTTGGTATCATCTTCATTACTCTTTTGGTACAAAACTTGTCCGAGCGCCAATCTTGCCCATGGAATACTACGATTCTCAAGAACGTCTTGATAAAATTTCTCAGCATCGTCTAAACGGCCGAGTTTTATAAGTAATTCACCTTTGGTTCTCAGCAGATCTGTTTGCCCGTTTGGGTTCTCAGCTAATTGTTGTTCACATAGCACAATGGCTTTCGAATAGTTTTTTTCATTGATAGTAGTAGCAATACTTTTCAATTTTGTTTTTTTTAGGGGTCCTCGATGCGGCCAGGGCGGCCTACGAGGTCCGCAACATGGAACATGCGATCCTCAACCTGACCATGACCAACCTGCGCACCGTGATGGGCTCGATGGACCTCGACGAGCTGCTTTCGGAGCGCGATCAGATCAACGCCAGGCTGCTGACCATCGTCGACGAGGCAACCGAGCCCTGGGGCGTCAAGGTGACCCGGATCGAGATCAAGGACATCACGCCGCCGCGCGACCTGGTCGACGCCATGGCCCGGCAGCAATTTGACCTGACGATAATTTTTAATGATCTAAAAGCTGAATTAGGAAAGGTGAAACTGACGGTCAGTGAAACTAAGAGCGGTAATATGACTTTTTTCTTCCTGAAGGTGGACAGCCACTCTTTTCTTGTTCCCCTAATGCCGACAAAGAAAATTGTTAACTGTTACGAAGATTTAAGATGGAACTCGCACGTTGACTATCTGATTATAAAGGTGTCTAACTTTTACAATCATTTTTCGACCTGAGAAGATTTGGTTAAGCAATGAACTAGTAGGAGTTTCTACTGAAAGCTAAAACTGTATTTTACATATTATTTCACAAGGCTGAATTATTGGTAAAATATTGATCGTGTAAAGTCTGCGTGAGGAATGAACTGATGCGTGAACATAGCTCATTAATCAGACTAAAGCTCGTGCGCAAGTTTAACAACCTATATCATACAATACTTCATTAATACTCAATGTAATTTGAATAGCTGCAATTTCAAAGGCTACATCAAGCTTTAAGAAAACATTAAGCTAGACGCTGAAAAAAACTAAAATACCAAAAATACCTCGGAAAATGGATGCTGTTTCGAACATTTTATGACTATTCTATGACTTATTTTATCGCTACCCTATAACTATAAACATTCCCTAGAAGGTAAGAGCTATTTTACTAACAAGTGATCTTGTTTCTGAATTAAAACTCGGTGACAAAGTAATCTGTTGGATACCTATTGGTTGTGAAGTTAAGTCGTCTCGTACTTTGTTAGTTGATGACTCCTCACCCTCGAGCGGCTTGCCTTCGTGCTCGAAGGCGGGCAGCAGCAACGCCTCGCCCTTCCCGGCCAGGGCTCCGCCGGGGACCAGGAGCCGACCCCCGCCGACCGTCTTGACCGTCCAGCCGCTCGGAACGGTCAGCTTCAGCCGGTCGAAGGTCAGGTCCTCCGCAGACGCAGGCGCCGCGAGCGCGAGGCCGATCAACGGACCGAAGAGCAGTCGGAGCATGGTTCCTCCTCCTGGGACCGTACTCCTGATACACCGCATGGCCTTTACTATAGGCAACGCTATAGCGTTGCCACTGACTGTACTGTTTTGTAAATAAGTCAAGATTCAAGATTAGTGTAGATTGAGGAATACAAAATTTAATACAAACAAATTTCCAGATTCTACAGCAGTCACAACTTAGCAATTCTCTGTTTCTGATGTTTTTTCTTGTTACAATTTTTGTACGTATGTTTATATATCTCTGCTTATGAAGATCTATAACTATTGTAGAATTTTAATTGTTCAATAGAACCGCAACGGGACCCTTTTTACCAATACGGCCGGCATCACCCTTCGATTCTTCCTTAAGCCGTTGCCCATTGTACTGAGTCGTTGAAAAGCGCAAACGCTCGCCACCGCCGGCTTCCCAACTTGACGTGGAAATATCGTTAAACTGTTGGCCGCCCTGACGCGAAGTTGAACGCGTTACGAAACGCATGTTCTGCGTATACCCATCACAAGAGCTCCCACTCAGTTCATAAATCATGCGCCCGTTCATGTCAGTTACTGGTCTTTAAGAAGATAGCAGCCTCTAATGTTTATCCTTTGCTATTTATTTTGATGGCAAAATCCATTTATATTTAGCCTATCCATAAAACGACCTTGTGCTTGTGTAGAAAGCAAGTTCTCATTCCAAATGTTTTTTGTCTGAAGTTTTCTTTATTTTATTCACCATATCGTTGTTTTTCTATATTTTTTATTTTATCTTTTATAATTTTAGGATAGCATCCAAGCTCTGATAGGTGACTGTGACCATCCAGCTAGGTTGAAATAAACCTTAATTTTGGTTTTTACAAAGGACTTCATGTACTATGTTAGCGTATCATATAAGCATCTCTTGTGACATCATATAAGCATTTTCGTACATGATGTCATGCATAGCATAAATAAGATTGTTGAGTTTCCAACGCATCAGTTATTTATGATATATAATGTCCGTTGGAAGGCCAAGAAAACGACCATTTGCACAATCAACTGCAACAACACCAATAGGGGCAGCTAAAGCAAAGGCCACTGTTCATTCTAGGACCACTGGGTCGATACGATTACCCCTGGGGAAAAAAACAAAAATAAACACACATCCATGATCTGTCTTGTGGCGAAAAATACATAATTCTACATTTTTGAAGATAGGAGCTTGAAACTTCTACTTTAGGGTTCTCTAATATGCTGAAGCTGATGGTGTGATTTTAGTTAGAATTCTATGACTTTTAAGGGGTGTTTTCCCCTATTTGCTAAAATAAGGTAAATTTTCTCAGGCTCATAACTTTTGATTAATTGGTCATGGCAGAAGAGAAATTCGATGAAAAACAATGAAAAAATAAATATGAAAAAGTTTTTTCAACTGAAAGTAAGGATCAGCATTAAAATTTAAAACGAACAAAGATTATTACGCATACTGGGGGTTCATCTCCTCCTAGATACCTCGTTCTTTACGCTAAAGTACTTTTAGTAATTTCAACTATTTATTCTACAGCCTTTGTTATTCAGGGGTCATTCTTAAAGAATTGGGACTAAATTAAAGCTTTAGCTAAGGATAAGCTTTATAATACCCTCCTTAGAAAATGTCACCGCCAATGATTTGAAATGAGCGTGATGGTTTCTTTGAGCTCCTTGTCAGTCTTGAAATGTTGTCCCCCAAAGGATTTCTTCAATTCAGGTAGAAACAACTCCTGTGAGGAACTATTGAAAGCAGAAGAAAAGGCATGCTGGCTTTTGGTTTTGTTCTGCTGAATGACAATGCCCATCCTCAAAGTTTTCGTTTTTACCTTACGGTTTATTCATCACGAGGGCGAATTCACCGAGGGAGTGGCCGTCGCACCGGACGGCATGATCTACTTCAGCGACATTGCATTCGCGGAAGACGGTGTCGGACGAATTCTGAAGTTCGATCCAACCACCGAGGAAACCAGCGTTTTCTGCAAAGACAGCGGCAAAAGCAATGGTCTGATGTTCGACAAGTCCGGGCGACTGCTGGGCTGCTGTGGTGCAATGGGCGGTTTGCGGGCACTTGTCGAAATCAAGAAAGACGGCACGGTTCACGTTGGTACAACTTGGACGAAACTTCAATTTGTGTTGCAATCATTATAGCCTTAAAATTGCTGGTGCAAAAGGATCATCAGCAAAGCGGCAAACTGGTGGCAATGGTTGTGATTACACATACACACATGTTCCCGCATGTATTAGTACATCGTATGAGAGACTGCCACTACTGCTAATCTTCTCAGGGAAAAACACTTGGTGTTCATGGCTACCCATTAAATATCATCCAGATGTATATTTTTCAGCTACTATGAAAAGAAGAGAAGAGAAGCTAAAACAAGCAAAAAAAAAAAAAAACAACAGTTATTTGGTATTTGTATGAATCCCGACCACACTCAAGAAGTGAAGTTAAGTTAATCATAATGAAATATACCAAAATAAGATGAAACATAATATTCTAGTAAAAAAATTACAGAAACTACAACAGAGAATTACTGAAAGCAGGCTGCCCAGAACGTGTTATATTAAATACCTAACCAATATAAAGAATATATTAAATATTTAGTTAAAATACAGGTTAAAGACCAGGCCGCTGGTCAGGTCATTCAGCAGGACCTGCAGAAAAATCCGCCCCGTCAGATCGTCGTTGAGTCCGTACTCTGCATCCAGCGTGAAAACGGCATTGGTGTCCGCGGTAAAGGCCAGAAACTGGTCGGACGCTTCAGCGGAGAGTCCCGCAGTGCCGCGGTTGAACAGGCCGGTCGACGGCGTAAAGTCGATATACGTCTGGGTCAGAGTAAACAACGCGTTGGCGTCGCCGCGAGGGTCCGAAAGGCAGGCAAGGATTGATAAAATGCCAAACAATGTCAACGTTGAACGGCGGGAAAACCGGTCGGCAATAATGCCTGCAGGCAACTGCGATAGCAAACCGCCAATAACGGCCAATGTCAGGAACAGCGCGATACCGGACTGAGGCAGACCGGACTGCTTGGCGTAAACAGGCGCAACCATCCTAAACGAGGCATTGGTCAAACCGACGATAATGACACCAATCGCTGCTAGCGGTGAAACTCTATAGACAAAGACGCAAAGGTTTTGAAAGGTTTGGCTCTTAGAGTGTGAAGATGCGCATCGCTGTCACGTGAGAGAGCAAAGGCAGCAATTTTCCCGACCACCCAAGATTTCAGGCGATCGACAGGACGAATCGAAGGGTCAATGAGTCCGTGGAAAGGATTAGAGCTGACGCTCTAGAAATTGTGAGACTCGAGCGCTGGACGTCTTAAGAAATCGGCGGACTCGATATGACTGCGTCGATGGCGCGCCTTGAAAAATCCGGCTTGACCCCCTTAGGTATACTAAGGTTCTCTAAGTATAGTAGATCCTTAGTTAGGTAAGATCCGTCGATCCCCCCTCCACCCATAAAGGATCACGCTGTCAAATTTCTACATGACGAATAGGGACGGAAGCAGGGTCTTCGGTGCTGCGGGGAATCATAGCCTTCCTTAACCAGCAGAGTAGGAACTATCTCCACCGTGAATACTCGATCTGATATCAGTGAATTGCAGTAGTTGAGGGAGTTCCAGGGCTCTTTTGCTGAGTCTCCGCAGGAGCCGCCGAAGCGTCTCTTTCTCTTCCTCGCCGCGCTCTTCCTGATTGCCGGCATCCTCGCGGCCTGGTGGTGGTGGCGAAGCATTGGTCGGGAGGAAGCTCCCGAAGAACCGGTGGCGACGACCGCGCCGGCGCGCGAGGTCGAAACGCCGACGGCTGCCATGGAGGAGCCGGAACCGGTCGCGGATGCGGTCGAGCTGTCGGCCTCCGACGCCTTCATCCGGCAGGTGGCGGTCACTCTGTCCAACTCGTATTAATATCCAGTGACCTTAAATGAACAAAGTCAAAATATTGTTCTACTTTTTCACATCAAATTTCTGGCATTCTATATTTTTTTTTTTCCTTTGTCCAGTCAAAATTTGAGTATCAAGTTCAGTCACGTTTAAAGACACAGTGCCAAGGAAAAAGGATTAGTTTCGCCTATATTATTTTTTAAATATAATTATTGTGTAAAATTTACACATAACGTGTAGCATATAATTTTCATAGTAAAGCAATTGAAGAGCTCATATGGCACTTGTGACGAGGCAAGAAGAGCTAAGATCCAAGAGCTCATTTTATGAGCTCTAACAAATTCTAAGAATCAGTAGATTGATTTAAAAAGAAAATCAGAGGCTTAATACCGGTCAGGACTTAAAATAAGAGCTCCGAGTCACGATGTCCTCTCGTAATGATCACCCACTCGTCACCCAAAAATAACTAATTCTTTCTTATTTTTCCTCTCCCTTTAGCCCCCCAGATGGTCGAATCTGGGAACGAACGAGGTCTTTGGACGCTTCCTTCAGGCTCTCTCGTTCGTCATGGCGTTGGCCGCCGAGCGCCAACGTGATGTGTCCCACGACGGCTGGATCCGTGTGAAGGTGCATCCCTGTCTCGATCGCGTGGTCCAGCGCAGAGCTCGCTGAGTCGATGACCGGGTCTCCCTCCTCTGCGTAGAAGGCGGCCTCGCATAGCGCCAGCGTTGCCATGGCGTGATCGAGGTCCCCCTCCTCCTCGGAGGATCGAACCAGTCCCGTGTCTACCGCTTCGAGTGAGGCTGGCTGATAGATCAGTGGCGCGGTGGGTTGTTCCCAACGCTGAAGCTCAAACATAAAGACGACGATCGTTCCGCTGATGCAAACGATGTAAATCAACGCTGCAAAAGCCAAGCCGAGAGCCGAATGTCCCGCGAGCATTGCTCTTACGAAGTTGGGGGGAAGCAATGGCCGCCGTTTAGCTGTCGTCTTGGAGATGGGTGCGTTCATCAAGCAATTACCTTGGGCAGAAACACACCCGGATTGCCCTTCGGGCTGGAACTGCCGCGCACCTCCCTGCCCTGCTTCAGGTTCCGCAACTCCAGAGTCAGCAACCTGTTGCGCGCTTTTTCCAACGCGAACTCGTCTTCCAGCCGGGCACTCGGTCGTTCCGCCCTGATCCTCAGATGCGCGACCTTTGCCTGCGCTTCCTCAATTTCGTCCTTCAGGTCCCTCATCGGCCGGTCTCCTCTGCCATTTGTCGAAGGATTGTCTGAGCTTCCATCGTCACCAAAATAGAATTTTTTGAACGTTTAAAAGAAAGTTAAGGGCGCACGAATAGGTAAAAAGTAACGTTAAGAAGACTATTACATAAAAAAACCAGTTTTCTTAACTGAAAGTAAGGAGCGACATTAAAACTTAAAACGAACAGAAATTATCGTATATGAAATAGGTTGTCCCCTCCGCAATCCTTCGCTCTTTATGCTACAGCTTTTAATTGTTTTAAAAAGCAGAATTGTGGCAAAGAGTCAAAATTTAGCGTAAAGCTTTCGATTATTGCAAAGGGTACTAGCCTTTTCAATTTACAATCGAATGAGCCTTTTTCGAAATCTTTACGACAACAAAAAGCCAACTCAAAATTTCTATCAGATATATTTCGGGAACCCTCGCCCTGAGGGCTCGGGGGAGGGGGGCTCATAAACAAAGACATAATTTTCGGACCTTTCATTTACGTTGAACAAAATAGCTATCCCAAAATTTTGATTGGACGTGCTTGACAAAATGGTGGCCCTAGGAGGAGGAAATATCAATAATTTTTTTTTACTCTGCTACAGACATATTTCCGCTCTTTACTTTTGTGAAGAAAAACTTTTTTATTTATTTAACACCTATAAAATGCCACGCTTTGATTTTACCTGAAACACGGCCAGTACTGTTTAGTCAATTACTCACCAAGAAGTGACTATGTTCATTCACCAAAAAAAAAACAGAATTTCACGATTCTTCTGGTTGAACTTTTGCACTTTTCGTTCTGATACCTTATCTGCATACCCAAAATATTGCAACCGCTACCCCATCCTGATTATGAACTTCGACAGCCCATCTAACCACGCCGGTGGCGGTCTCCTCCTCTGTTCGCTTAGCTTTCCTGATTTTTTGCTTCACTGTGATGTGCACTTGCAAGGTATCGCCAATTCCGACAGGTTCAGTGAAACGAAGATTTTCCAGCCCGTAGTTGGCGATCACTGGCCCAGGTGCAGGGTCGACAAACATGCCCGCTGCAGCTGAAACAACAAAGTAGCCATGGGCGACGCCCCCACCACCTAACGCCCCCAAACAGAGCGGATCCAGTCCGGTTACGTCAATCACGTATCTACGACATTTATAAGCATTTTCCAAGATTTACGATTTCCCCTACAACTCCACCCAATGTCAACAGATATGGTTGGAAGTTGATATAAAAGCTCTGAGACATGAGTTTCTTCTAAATATGAAATTTCATTAAGATCTGGTCACCCGTTCTTAAGTTGAATACCTCAATTTTTCTAATATTTCCAAATTAACAACCCCTACCTTCCAAATATCCTCTGGATGTTTGATGGTATGAAAGCTAAGGGGAAAGATTTTCCTACCAACCAAGTTGTGATGCAAATGGTGATAATTCTTCTTAATGGTGATGCTGAAAAAAATACTACTTATTTTGATAATTAATTCTGTTAGGAATACATAGCTGTTAGATATTTCAACTATTATGGAAGGGTTCTGGAATGCCAAAGCCATTTTGTTTCTACTTTATTTCTACTTTGCTTGATGAATAACAAAGAAGCCCCCATGCTTTTAGTTTGTATTTTGCTAAGTTTTCATCAACATTACTCTTTCTTCTGATTTTGCACCTGCTATTAGCAACAATTGTATAAATGCAAATTGAGATTTTATTTACTAAAAATTGGATACTCCATTCTTCCTAATTTATTATATGACTGTGCAAGTTACGACCTGACCAATTAAAACAATCAGAAGTCATTCTCTCTGTTCTTGGTACCCATAATAGTAATATCAATAAATATGGCTTAAAATGGGACGTTGACTGAAATCTTGAAAAATATTTTTCAGCATTAAATTTTTACAAAAGTTTTCTTTACAGCCTAGGCCTAGTCTGCACAGTGCTCCCTCCACAGATCATTCTACACTAGGGATGATTAGTTTGTTTGGAACGAGTTCTGCATTGCGTGTAAAGTGTCTGATTACTCCTTTTACAGTATCAAACGTTCTTGCAACGTTCGAGACGATAAAAAGACAGTGAGTTGGATAAATGGATATTCACTTTCAATCTTGAAAATCCGTTGCCGATCCCCTCAAATACTACCGGAACAATTCGTCGGCCAGCCGGAACCTGATCGAGGCCTGCGTCGACGCCGGCGTCGAGCGGTTCGTGTTTTCCTCCACCGCCGCGGCCTATGGCATTCCCGACAGCCTGCCGGTGGACGAGACCGCGCGCCTCGCACCCATCAATCCCTACGGCCACTCCAAGGTGATGACCGAACAGGTCTTGCGCGACACCGGCGCCGCGACCGGGCTGAACTACGCGATCCTGAAATGGGAGGGGCGCCAGCGAGAGGGCTAAGGGTCCATCGGGGAATCGGTGATGCTCTTGGTCCGCGGGAAACCGGCGTGAGGAGAAAGAGCACACCCAAGCATAGAGTTACCCGGCGATCTTGTAGGACTCCATGGTCTTCAAGGGGTCATGTTGTCTGAGGAAGTCTTCGAACCGGTCCGGCTTCAACGGCCGGCTGAAGTGGTATCCTTGGACTTCATCGCAGCCCTTCTGGCAGAGGAACTCGAGCACCTCCATTCAATTGTGCAACGTTAAGCTCCACGTTAGAGGTAAACAGACCAGAAGTCCATGAGTAAGTGAATTGAATTTTGTTCAGCGTCGCCTTCCAGACTACGTATTGATGTTTCAGAGGGCGTCAATTTCCATCAAATACAGTGGAGATGCCCTTAAAGAAGCTGATGTAATAATTAGAAATGTGATTTTGATCTGCAAATACCTCAGCCTCCCATTGCAAATTTACGGGAGACTTATGTTCCAGCAGTTGCGTGAACTCTAAGGAAGTTGCGCTGGTTTCAGCAAACGGATTCTTTGAGTTCCAGCCGTTCCAAGCCCAACGGGGTGGAAATGGCGGGTAGTGATTCAATAAGAAATAATAATACTGCAAAAAAGTGAAGCACTGCGTATCTATTCTGAGTCGGAATGTATGATTTTTCTCCGCGGGTACTGTTTCACAGCGTTCGGTTCCGGAAGGTGGGGCGAGCGTACCCGCGAGCCGTCGGCACGAGGGCAATCGCCTTCATGAAAAGAAGCTCGGCCAGAGCCCGGTGGCGGCGGAACTCGTCCACCATGTCCTCGAACGAGACGCCCCAGCGCTGCAGGTTCCGTTGCAGGGTGCGGACACTGAGGCCGAGATCGGAAGCAATGGCGACGATGGTCGGGCGCCGGGTCGGAATGATCTTGCGGATCCCATCGAGCACCGCGGTCGCCGTGTCCCGGACCCGCTCGGCACGGGTATGCCGGCCCGCTTGCGGCGCCAACGCGGGCGACAGCGCCAGGGACAAGGAGAAGACAAGGGTGCAGTCTTGCAGTTTTTCCGGAAAGTCACACTGTTTGCCCCACAGTTCATGAAATCAAGGCAGAACCTGCTGTAGTGTCCACCAATATCATGTCTGAGACCAGGGTTGTTTTCTCCAGCAGCACTGATAGTGTCCTGACTCCTTGAACCCAGATCATCAGAATTAGTAGTATCCCCTCCTTGATCAGCGGAGGAACAGTTCACGTGAATGGCCTTGTGTAGGGACAGAGAGTCCGCAAGATCAACGATTCCTCCGCGAAGGCCGCCTCGCCGCGGGCGTCAGCCACCCCAATAGCCTCTACGTCTTCGGAACGGAGGAGATCGAAGGCCGCCCAGCCATCGCCATGGAGATCGCCGGCGGCGGAACGCTCGATGACCGGGTCAAGAAACGCGGCCCCCTTCCCGTCGCTCAGGCGGTCGACGCGACGCTCGACGTCATAGCGGGTCTGGAAGCTGCCTATGCCGCCGGAGTGCTGCACCGAGACATCAAGCCGTCGAACGAGGCCGGCGTCGACGCCCGGGTGCTGCACCCGATCGAGCTGATCGAGCAGGCGACCCGCCCGCGTTAGGCGATCGCCCGTGCCCCCCGCCTAGCGATAGAGGTAGGCGTCCGGCGTCTCGCGCGGCGGTCGCCAGCGCGGGAACGCGCCCAGCGTGAAATCGCCGAGGCTGCCGCGAAAGACCAGGTCGAAGGGGAGCAGCGAGTCGCGTCCCCGAACGGCGCCATAGCGCTCGCGCAGACTGCGGTAGACGAACTAAAGTGGGCTGGTCATCCCACTGTCCCTCCTAATTCTTCTTTTATTTTAAAAATCCTATCCTCAAATTTGGTTCTGACAGGTAACTATTTATGCATAAGGCTTGGCTCTTTTCCCTTCTCACCCCATCAAAGAAGAAACTGAAATGGCATAATGATTTGCTTCTCTATCAAAGAAATAAAAGAAATTACGTGCAGGTTTTATGAGGTTGACACTATCGAGGAAATAGCGACTTTCAATCTAGAAAAAAAAAAAAAACAGCTGCCAGACCGTTGTTCGATAGAAAATAAGAATGGGCTAAACTTGGAAAGCGAGTTCAGAGAACTGATCGAAAGGGATTCTGCTTAGTGATTTTCGGAGAAAAAATCCAAATTATTATGCTCAAGAATACAATAAAACTTCCAATCTAGATTTTTTTTTTTACCGAGTTCTTTCCAATTACCTGAAGAAATTACAAGCATTTTTGAAACCTTTCAAAATCATCCAATTAATAGGTCTATATATAAAACTGATCAATTCGAATCGGATCCAGGGACATGGGGGGTTGGAGGGGAAACAGAGATCTTGGAAAATGCTTAGAGTGGAGAGATCGGGATGAAATTTGATGGGAAGAATAAGCACAAGTTATAGATTCGTGATTGACAGAATTGGAACGGATCTGTTCACTTTGGAGGAGCTGGGGGGTGTTGATTTGGAAAAATGAAAAAAAAAAATGAAGAATTTTTAACTTAAGAATGGGTGACCGGATCTTAATGAAATTTTATATTTAAAGTCAGAAATGAAGGCTTGGCTACCATCTGATCTGATTTTTTGATTCAACTGGTCCATCAAAGCTTGGACACCAGGATCGGATGAATCAGCAGTTCCTTCTACGGTCCATTCTTGACCTCTCAATACATCAAATAATTCTCCACCATTTGGATACTCGATGAAAACTGTTTTTTGATAATTCATCTTAAATGGGGAAGTCTCATTATTTGGGTTAATTCTTGCATCCATTTGGGCACCAAAAACAGAACCTGTAGAGCTCCTTGCGACCAACGCAGGTTGCTCGCCGACATATGTAGCGAACTTGCGGCGCACACCACTGGTGGCCCGCACCGAAAGCTCGCTGCACATGTCGCCGGCTCCCGGCTTCGCGTCTCCTCGACTTGTCCACCGACAAGCCACGCGTCGCCAGCGCCTTGCGATCAACACAGGTTGCTCGCCGACATATGTAGCGGACTTGCGGCGCACACCACTTGCCTACTCGGCGTCGCCTTCTTCCAGCTTGGTACCGGCCCTTTTGGGTTATGAACTGCATGTGGAATAATATTGCCACCTTCAGCACAGCCAAGCTCAAGAACTCTAGCTGTTTCAATCTTTGGTGGATTCATACCAAACAACGTGCCAAGTGTCGCTAATTTTTCTGGACTACTTTGCGCATATGGATAGCTTTGGTAGGGAGTTTCATCATAAGCCTTTTGTACGTTATCTATCATAATTTTTAAATCTTCTTATTATTTTACTGGAATTTTAAATGTGAAACCTAGAGTAACTTTGTGGGAAGAATAAGTAAAAGTCCTAGATACTTGGTTGACATAACGGGCTGAATCTGCTCTCTTTGCAGAAGCTGGAGGGTGTAATTTTGGAAAAATTGGAAAAATTGAGTTATTTTTAACTTCAGAATGGTGACCGGATCTTAATGAAATTTGATATTTAGGAGGAACTCATGTCTCAGAGCTCTTATTTTAAATCCATACCAGATGTGGTGACATTGGGGCGAGTTGGAGGGGGAACCGGAAATCTTGGAAGACGCCGGCGCCGGCCGGCATCGGCTTCTCGCTCGGACCCTTCGGCGCGGGCACGATCGGCGCGCCGTCGTCGTCGGGGTCGGTGCGGAAGCCGCGGCCGGACTCCCAGCGGAGCCCCGCGTAGCCCGTGCCCGTGACGACCTGGCGGAACGCGAGATCCTCGAAGTCGAGGATGCGCGTGCCACTCTTGGCGGAGAACCGTAGATCGTCGAGTGCGTAGAAGCCCGTGCGGCCGCGGAACGGCCGGGCCACGATCTTAGAGTTTCGTTTACTATTGAACTGGGTCGCTCCTTACAACAGTTTGATTCTTGTCAAGTCCATGTTTCAGATCTGGCATTCTATTTTAAATAAATTACGAATGTTATTCAAGTAATCAAAACCGGTTTCTGCTTTAATTCACTCCGCCGTAAAAGTCTGGTGTCTTGGTGTCCAAAAGTTGGTGTCAAAAACCAAAAGTCTTGGTGTCTTCCAAGACACCTGGCTGTACATAACGCTCAAAAACAGAAGAAAAAGGTGGATGCCTACATGGTGCATAAGGTGCTGATGGAAGCGCAGGGGTCCGCCAGCACACTACCAACAAGCAGTGACGTCACGCGACCGTGGTCAGCTGTGCAAGAGACGGCGGCCACAGCAGCAACAGCAACAACAGGACTGGGGGATACCGGCGTCGAGGAGGGACCGACGCTTGTGAAATCGTTCGAGCGGCCTGATGATCCCGTCCCGGAGAATCAGGTGCAGCCCTCGACGGTGGTCGATGTTTCGGAAGCACTGGGAAATATAACGTACATATATAAAGGGTGATCGTACAAGCTTCGGAGGATGCTCGTTAGATTGGTAGTCAGAAGTTCTAGTGTCATTTTTAAGATTCAGAGTAATCGGAGGGTGGATACTCCCCTCTAAAACCAGGTATTTTCCTGTGATACATCTGATAGAAACTTTTAGATGGCCCAGAGCACAATTTTCGCTTTACTGATAACAGAATACGTTTGAAATGTTTTCACATTTCTTACTTTCATAAATTAAAATACCGATTCCGTCATGTGAGGCGGTGAAGTTGAGGTACGTGCAGCCGGTTGGAGCCGGCGGCATACTCATCAGCCATCGTTTGAGGTAACGCGTGTCGCCGGTCAGCAGCGCGTGCACCAGCAGTGGTGCCAGACTGAAGTTGTAGACGACGTGGGCTTCATTGCGATTTCCAAAGTACGACAGGTTTTCGTGATTCGGTACATTGGTTTCGGTGATCAGCATCGTGCCCGGCGCGTAGTGCTCCACAATCGTTCACTGAAAGCGCCAGCCACGTCCTTTGGATGGCTTGACGATGACTTCGCCGCCACCCTCTACCATTGATGCATTGACGCCGGGGTGCAGATGAAAGCGGATCGAAAACGGCTTCGACGTGCCGTCTGACAACTGATCCTCGCCGCGGATATCGGTTCCTGCCGCATCCAGATAAATCATGCGTTGATGATTGATGCCGAACGCCGGAACGTATCCGTCGTGGTCATATTCGATCAGACGCGCGCCGTCGTGATCGCGGTCATAGTTCGCGGCTAATGCCCGGGAGCTGAAACAATTCGTATCAAATTGCCATAATTAATTTTGTACAATACAACATACCTTTTAAAATTACGACAACCTTTAAAATTGACAGCTAACAATTGCGCAGATCTTAAGCTTTGTTCCGCCGTCCAACAATGTTAAAGGACATTTTCAGAGAACCTTTCAAACAAATCAAATCGTTGGCAGACAGTTTTAAGCGCAATATTCAAAAATCGAACAATGCAATAACGCAAGTATAGCCTAGTTGATCCTTTTGAAAAGGCTTTCTTGTAGGTAAGTCCAATAACTAATAATTTGAAGTATTTAATATGAAATAGTTTTTGAAATAACCATTTTAATGCATAGCTTAGACTGTTTTAGAATTGAATTATATCAGCATTTGTTTTCAATTCCTATTTAATAACATTATATTAGGGTTACATACTTACACAACTTTACTCGTTCAGCCACTGTTGTTTGTTTTTTTCTTACCAAATAATTGTTGTTTAACAGAGACAAAACATAAAACGTTGTATGCCAAACTACCTGACATAATTTTATATAGCATTTAGACACATATTTTGGTGCAAGCTTGTTGACGATATGCACATCTTTTCTTATTTAGATCCTGAACGAAATATTGATTCTGGGTTGCAGCGGTAACTAGCAACCCAGTAAGAAACGACCACGTCAAATACTAAGATATGTAATGGCCCTTAACTGCTGATAATATGAAAAAAACTTCGTTTTCTTAAAGAGTTAAAGATACTTTTTTTGAGCACAATATTAATAAGGCCGTTTCCTTCCGCGTCATAGCGAGCGGGCGGGCTGCTAATGAGTTCTATCTTTTCAATATTGTCGGCGCTCATACCGTCGAGCAATTGCACCAGGGCGTCGATCGGCATTCGACTGAGTCTATCGTTGATCATAACCATTACGCTGCCCTGGCCGTTCATCGAGAGCGCGTTGTTGTTCCGGTCGACGACTATACCCGGCGATCGCTCCAAAATTTCCAGGGCCGCCCCTCGGAAAAAAATTACTGAAACCAGTTACTTGAGGATGTTCCTCAGAAACAGATAGCATTCGAAGATCACACTGCCTTTTCATGACAAAAATATAACAGTTCAAAATTGGGATGAAACCTTTTAATTGAGGGTAAAATAAATATAAAATTTTTTAATTGTATATTTCGAACACTGCTGTTTGTTTTACTGAAGATCATGGACACTGTATATGTGTTCGAAATATCCAGTTAAAAAAATTTATATTTGTTTCACATTAGTTTAGGTAATTAGAAAGCAATACTTTTTTTCACAGTTCCAATAAAATAATTCCACATTTGAAAGAAAACACGCAAAATACATAATCCCTGTGCTTATTATGGAATCGTTGATTGGGGAAGCTCATGATACGATAATGACAATTTTCCAATATATAAATTAAAGAGGTATTAAGAGGTATTAAGGACATTGACAATGAAATATACTTGTTTGAATTGGTTAACTGGAAACTTACACAACCTCATATAGTATGATCAACACCGCCAACATGGCAACCACCGTGACCGCAAATCGCCGTGCACCGCGTTTCCAATAAAAACTGAACCACAGCGGCAACAAGAACAGCGGGTAATAAACCAATCCGCCAGCCAAGCCCAGAAAGATGCCGGCGACCATCGGTTTTCGATACATCAACAACGCCCACAACAACAGCGCCGCAGGAACCGCATGATCAACTCGGCCTGTCATTTGTGCCGTGTAAGGCAACATCAAATACAGCGTTGCGCAGCGCAAATCATGCATTGGTTCCAGGACAAGAGTGTGATTCTTGCAAATCCCTAATTTCATAATTGACACGTCCTTTTCTATAGTTTCATAGATTGGAAAGGTGAAACTTTCCAATCTACTAAAAATTTTTAATGTAAAAAAAGTGTAATGCCGGGGGTGGGTTTCGAACCCACGACCTCCAGATTATGAGTATTGCCTTCTATGGAGAAGCTGGCACTCTAGACCAGGCTGAGCTACCCCGGCCCAAAATAAATCAAACTGCTATAGTGGCAACCATGTATAACGTGAATTGTTTACGTAGTAAACTATTATTTTTGTAAACTTTTACCCTGCCACTAAAACAGCAACTTAAGAAGGGCAACAACATCAGCAAGCCTAACGTCCCGGCAGACGCCGCCCACCAGTTCCTGGAGCTGTATTACCCGATTCACTACAAAGCCGGCATCGGTGTCGAAGACGCCCTGCGTGGTACCAGTTTGTCACGCCACCAGACGGCCATCCTGTGGCTGATTCACTCGCAGGATATCGTGCGGCACCAGTGGTCCACGGACAAGAGCATCACCGGCTGTCACGATGTCGCCCTGATGAACCAGCAGCTGTTTACCGTGCGGAATGGAATGTTCAACTTCCGTTCCGTCCTGGCCACGAACCACCACAATTCGCTTGCCACGTTTCTTCTCGGCCAGCAGCTCGATTTCGCCGTCGATTTCCGCAACAACGGCCGGGTCTTTTGGACTGCGGGCTTCAAACAGTTCCGTCACACGCGGCAGGAACCGTGGGCCGGCAATACGCATACCTACGATCTGATCTATCTGAGGACGCAACACAGCTCCTTCGTGAACCTGTATTTCATAACCGGAATGGTCGGTGGAACGGCCTTTCTTCTGTTCAACATCTGCGTGATTGTCGCTGCATTGCGGGCGATGCGCGGCGCGCTCGCCGAACTGCAGGGGCAGATTCTTCTCGGACTGACCCTGGTGGTTTTGAGCCTGCTCCAGATATCGCTGCATGTCGGCCTGGAAACCCGCAGAGAATTCCTTAACAATGGGCTTTAACTTACCAAGTATAGGGGAAACAACTCGATTCAAGTGAAAGTTGTATAAAACAGCACTTTTTTCCTCAATTGATTTACCAGAAAATAGGTGCTCGTTCCTTTTTATGATTGCTTTGAAGAGACGAGAAAAGGCGGCTATCTTGTCATCTTGGTGAATCAGTTGGCATCTTCTGTCAACCACTGCGTCAATAGCACCTCCCCGAGCAAAAAACTCTAGCAACGCAAGGAGTTTGTTGGATTTGAACTGCCGGGCCGTACGCTCGCGGTGGTCGGTCTGGGCGCAATTGGAGTCGAAGTTGCGAATTCGGCACTGGCACTCGGTATGAAAGTAGTGGGTTTTGACCCTGCGATCACGGTGCGCAACGCATGGCAGCTGTCGTCGGGTGTCGACCATGCCGAATCACTTGAAACCTTGTTTAAAGGAGCCGACTTCGTCTCGCTGCATGTACCGCTGATTGATGCGACGCGAAACATTGTCGATGCAATAGGCGCCCGGATCCGGCAGTCCTTTGGCGCGCGCGTACAGCCGGTCGCCGGTGCGCATGTCCTGATTGACGTAGGCCTGGAAGGCGGCGGCGCTCTGGTAGTTCAGCTCGAGGCCCTCGTCGGCGACCCATCGCTTCCACAGGCGGATAGCTTGCGGACAGGGGTTCGGCGCGAAGTAATTGTTCTCGCAGCCTTGATCGCGGCCACCGTAGGGACGAAGGCCAAGCTCGATGACTCGATTGCCCGGCCCCTTGAACAAATACTCTCTAATGAGCATCCGAGAACAAAGTTACTCTGATTGTAAAAGTACTCTGGAGAAAACCATTATTTTCAGATTAATGATCAGCTGAGTGCTACTGCTAATTACCAATTGATCAAAGCAAGATTTCTTTTTTCAATGGCATCAGTAAAAATCCTTGCTTGATTTCATTACTTGCGCACTTGTTCGCACCTTCTCTCTCTCTCTCTCTCTCGCTCTCTCTTCTTTCTTTATTTAATGAAGATTAGCACCCTATTTTCCAAAATAAGGCAAATTTAATTAAACTTATATACTTAAAATCAGCATAAAAATCGATTTCTTTTGATTAGAAAATGAGCATTGGAACCATAGCTTTTATTCAAAACGTTTATCTTTTTTTCCCGTGACCTTTTCTTTCCCTTTAAAAATTAAAGCCAATCTGAAATTTAATTACATGACATCTAGAAGCAAACAAACCTACACCAAAAGATGAAAGAAAAATAAAGTTAATGAAAATAATAACTTTGTGTTAAAAAAATGAGGTATTTTTAACTTACGAACGGATGATCAGATCTCAATGAAATTTGATATTTAGAAGGATACCATGTCTCAAAGCTCTTATTTTAAGTCCTGACCGGATCTGGTGACATTGGGGGGAGTTTGGGATGGGGAACCTAAAATGATAGAAAACGCTTAGATTGGAGGGATCGGGATGAAACTTGGTGGGAAAAAATAAGTAGAAGTCTTAGATACGTGATTTACATAATTGGAACGGATCCACTCTCCCTTGACCACGATCACGTCGCCCGCCGAGCCGGTCGTCTTGCTCAGGCTGGAGATGACCGGAGGGGTCGCGTCGATCCGCGCGATCAACGCGTCGCTGAGTCCGCTGATCCCGCCGGCGCGAAGGTCCACGTCGGCGTCCTGGAAGTACACGTCGACGCTCGACTTGATCGAGGCCGGGACCCGGACGGACAGGCGGCCGACGCCACGGCTGTTGCGCGGGACGCGCACGGCGACGGAGTGGTTCACGTACAGCCGATTCTGCAAGGCAAAGCCGGTATCGGGTACCACCACCGTTGAACCAAAGGGATGAAAAATACTCTGGATAAGCGAAACCATGTTGCCCTTGTTGTCGGCTGCGGTCAGATAGACTGTATCACTCTGGCGCAGGCGGGGATCGCCGGCGCTTACCTTCAACGCCGCCTGCCCTGTGATCAGCTTTGCACGTTGGCGCGCATAGTCTTTCGAGATCAAACCCTCGAGCGGTGCTGAGGAAAAGTCCGGATCAGCGTACAGACCCTTCATGGTAATGGTTGTGAGTTATGTTCTAGGGGCATACAAGGTATCACAGGCAGTTCAATAGCACTTCCTAAGTAAGGTACGACATAAACACAATATATTATTTATTTACGTGTTTTTTTTAGACCAGGTCACTTTGTATCAAAGGAGATGTCGTAGAAACTTCGAAAAATTGGAAAATGAAAGGACTAGTGCGGCCCCTTTTAATAGTCGAAAGTGATTGGAGGGTAACTAACATCCTTCCCACGCCTACAGTGGGTATATATTTTTTGCATACTTTCATGATAATGATAGTCTAATATAAAGTTGGATTTTCAATGTAATTCATACTAAAATTGCACTTAAAAAGACGACATCTAGTGATTTCCATTTAGTTGGGAAAAATGAATTATTATATATCTAATATACCCCAATGGCTACAACCAAATTTTATTGTGGACATAAAATTAACGCTTGCTCCATCCAATTTTATTTTACGAAAGGAACTTCCTGCATCACCCCATGTAACTCACGGATCAGCTCCGCTTCACGCTCGGTCCCGATCGCCGAAAAGACATCCCAGCCAGGTTTCTTCGGCCCCAGCGGATGCTGGTCATTGGGCAACCCGCGCAATCCCAACCGCAGCCCGCCTTCATTGGGATGATCGCTGGGGCGGTGGTAATCGAATGCCAGGATCGACGGGCACTCGCGCAGTTTTTCCCAGGTCAATAGCAACGCGGCAGCCTGGGTCCGCAACTGGTCTTCATCCCGCTCGTCGGCATGATTTGCATAATAAATAGAAACCTAATTACACCTATATTATTTTAGAAAATAAAACTTGACGGTGGAATAAATTGGAGATTTTGAGAATCGAATTTTTTTTCCGATTCAAATAATTATTCTGACTATAGGGAAATTCGTATATTTTCTCGATTCCAATTAATTGTCCAGGCACCTGCTAGCCGTCAGTATATAGCAATTAGAGACTCAAATAAAGTAAATTAATTAGCACTTCTTAATTGCTTCTTAGCTTTTTGGAAGGACTACCTACAACCTTCTATCGTACGGCATTACTGTCTCTGAAACTCGAATATCAATGTGCGTATAGTTTTTTGATAATTCTAAATCAATTGACTATCTCAGAATTTTCACACAATATCATTTCGGCCCTTTTTTAGCTAGAATTATTGTTTTGCACCACGAAAAGGCTGAAAATGCCGCTTTATAGCAGGGGACACTCTTTTTGGCTAAAAAATATTTATGTTAACCGTTTATTTTGTAGGACTACCTGCATCAAAAGTAATCTTCATAAAATCACATTATCAGTTCAAGCATGCTAGAGAACCCTACTTTAGAAGTTTGAAGCTCCTATGGCACTTCTGACAAGGCAAGAAGAGCTAAGAGTCAAGAGCTCATATGGTATGAGCTCTAACAAAACTCTAAGAATCAATAGATTGATTTAAAAGGAAAATTAAATAAAAAAAACTATTTTTTTAAACTGACAGTAAGGAGCGACATTAAAACTTAAAACGAACAGAAATTACTCCGTATGATTGACATAACCGGAACGGATCCGATCTCTTTCAGGTAGCTGGGGGGGGGGGGGGTAATGCTGAAAAATTAGAAAAAATGAGGTATTTTTAACTTACGAATGGGGGATCGGATCTCAATGAAATATGATATTTGGAAGGATATCGTGTCTCAGAGCTCTTATTTTAAATCCCGACGAGATCTGGTGACATTGGAGGGCGTTTGGGGTGTGGGAACCTAAAATGATGGAAAATGCTTAGATTGGAGGGATCGGGATATGCTGTAGGGTTGGAACATGAAAAATCCTTAAATAAACAGCTTTGACGCTTTATCTTTGGTAAAGCAACACATCACTTTTCAGGATAATTTTAGCTGTAACGAAAGGCGTCTGTGTTTGCTGACCTCGGATCCATTGAACATTTTTTCAAAGGAGATTGTGGTTTTTTTTTCACGATGCTCGCGCCCATTCGAAATGGAATGTCAAATAACTATAGTTGCAGGGTAAGGGGTAAAAAATATATGCGAGATCTAACGCGATCGTGTTGTTGATCAGCGTCGCGTTGCAGGTGTTCTGTACGGCGATGCCCGCGGAGCTGCAATCGTAGATCAAGTTGTTGATCAGGACGGGATCGCAGCGATCGCGCAGGACGATGCCGTGGTCACCGCTACCTGCAATCACGTTGCCTTCGAGAATCGCTGAGCAACGCGTCGGGTTGATCATGTCGTCGTCGTCCGGCTCGATGAACAGGTTGTTCCGGATGAGCGGCGGCGGATCACTCTCGCCGTAGATAGGATGTCCAGAAAGAATGGCGGGATGACCGATAAACCTAAGGGTAGGAAGATCGCATCTCTTTTTCCTACCCCAAAGGGATGAGGAGATAAATCCAAAACTCAGGTTAGTAGTGATGTTCTTTAGTCTTCATGCCTATAAGTGTGACCTAGGGAAGTAAAGATGCTTTATCTTGAATGAACTCCGATCAACCTTCATAGATCACACTCATAGGCATTAATAAATTAAGAATTTTAGTGAAGGAAAAGTAATAAAAAAATCGTCTTGCCACTCGGGCGTTGGTTGTGGCGAGTGACGTGGCAGGGTGATGCTGCCTTTGGTGTCTCCTACGGTGCGAATCAGGATCGAACGCGCAGTGCGCTCCACAGAACGCGTGACGGGATTCGTTTCGAGACGGTGAGCGACGCGCTGCTCGCAAAGGGCGGTTGGCCTACCGAGGCGCGGATTCGTTTTGACGCTGAGGGAACGGCTTATTGCTTACACCGACGGGATGGTGAGGCGGGAAATACGGCTAGGCATGCATTTATTTAAAAAAAAAACTCTTACAACAAAATATGATACGAAAAGGTGTTTTAATAAGATGGCGTATTAAAGTATGTCTTTTTTAAATTTCATTTATTTGTAATTTATTATTTAAATTTATCTTTATTATAATTTATCTTTATTAAATTACTAATTTAATGTAATTTATAAATATAATTTATCTTTATTAAATTTAATTTAGTCTGTAAGATGGAGGCTAGGATAACTTCATCTTTATAGCGGACCCCCAGCGGAAACTTCGGATAAATCTTGCTCCATGTGTGAAATGTTAACGGGCGTAGATTCTTCTAAATCATCCAGCCACAGATCATCATCGGCAAGAGCATGGGCTGCATAACTGGCACAAGCAAATACCAGGCAGCTGCGAATAAGCGGTCGCAGAACGACAGGAAATAAAAATGACATAATTAGTAAAACAGCGTGACCCCAAAATGCCATCCATCAGCAAAAAACTGCACAAATCCTTTCTTGCAGTGGTTCCTGGGGACTGTGGGGTTAAAATTTCCTCCAAGACATAGTTATTAGATTTTTCAATTGTACTGAACAAAAGTGTTATATCAAACTTTCTATCCGAAAACTTTGGGGAAAAATGAGCGTGGGAGGGGGGCTAGTTTCCCTCCAATTTTGGTCACTTAAACATGGCACTATAACTTTTAGTTTCCGTTAAAATGAGCCCTTACACGATATTCTAGGACCACTGGGTTGATACGATCACCCCTAGGAAAAAAAAACAAACCGGCGCCGGCCTGGACGTGCTGTTCGGCGGCGCCGGCGACGACGTTCTCTATGCCGACCTGATGCCGAACGCGCCTGATTTCCTGGAGGCGACGATCTTCCCGGCGCCGCTCTCCCTGCGCCCGAGCCGGCCCTCCGTCGATCCGCAGCAGGAAATGCTGCTGGGCGGCGCGGGCGACGATCGGCTGTTCAGCGGCGAGCAGCCGAGTACGCTCGCTGGGAACGCGGGCGACGACATCCTGACGGCGACGACCTCCAAATATTTAAAAACTCTTGAGGATTTACAACATCACTACCACCTTTAGAAGAAAACTTCATGTCATCATTTGGTCTCCAACTTCTTTTCTTTGAGTTTTGTACTCTAATAACATCTTCAATTACAAAGTCAATATTAACATTGGCTTCAACTCCAGCAAATTCTGCTGGCATTGCTCCTCTATTAGGATTTTGTAAATTAAAGTCTTCATTTAAAGCATCAATTTGTCCCTGTAGTACTGATAATGGCAGGTTGTCACACACATTTTAATACAGTTCCAACTTGAGTTTTTGTGAAACATTTAAAATGCACTATCAGCGACAGCGCCACTTTTATTATTTTGAATGATGTGAAATTCGGATCACCAATGATTCGACCTCATTCTTCTTGGTCGGTTAAAACGTAACAGCCACTCCGATGGTCCGCAATCTTGCGCATTTTGCAGAAGGGTGAATTTAAAATTACTTTTAAGACTTTTTTTTTTAGTCTTCGTTTTTGCCTCAGAGCGCTTACCTAAAATTGCGAACTTCCGAAGTTTAAACCCCCTTGGAGAAATTTTGGGATCCCTCTGCTACTTCGGTCTGGGTATTATGACAAGGGCCTCCATAGGACTTTTCGTTGGTTCCGAATATTACAAAATTGAGCAATTTACAAACATGTGATTTGTTGCATGAGCCTGTGGTATTAAATTTGATCCATTTTCAAAGAGCCTAACTATTTAAATGATAAAAAAAGACAAATGAAATGAAAAATTTAATGATAATTTTACCTGGATTGAGCAGAAAATCATGGAACCAGTCGGGATGCAGTCGTGCTGCAATTCCTTCCAGGTCCGTCCCCACAACACCGGGAACTGCTTCTCCACGCACGGGATGACACTGCACACAACCGGTATCCAACAGTTGACGCCCCGCGTCCGTCAGGCCCGCCACATCCCCAAACACCTGCTGTTCCTGCCGGGGTGATTCTGTCAGGTCAGTCTCTGCCAGCAGTGTTGGCAACTGCTGCACAGAATCATTCGGAAAATTCGATTCAAAGTTCGATAAATCACCAAAACAATCAAATGAATTAAAATGAAGAATTTCATCATGTGGTGAGAGATTCGATAGACTAGAAAAAAATGTCAACTAAAAAAATCGTTTAGTTAATATTTATCTTACTTAATCACGGAATGATTAAACATTGTCATTGATGAAAGATACTGTTGAGAAATTCGTTCTTTCATTGTTGAACATAATTGAAACAATTGCGAAAGATTATTTTTCAACGTATGTACAAATGGATACCGAACTGGTAACGCAATACTTCGCACGACATTTCGCTGCCGTGCGAGAACTGATCACTCGTTAGCTCTTGTCCAAAGTACTCAAAGTTGTGGCGTTCGCTCCCGGCTTCTCGGGATTTTCCTACGGTAAACCCTGCCAGCCTACGCCTCCTGTACCGCGAGGTCTGGTTTCTGTCCCTTTTTGGGACAGAAACTAGTTAGTGCGTGTCCAGAATGCGCGGCATTCTGCGACGGCGCTAGATAGCCCGGTGCAAATAGTGCTAGAATATCCTGCGCTCCCTTCATGGAAATTATATTCTCTCATGACAAATTCCTCCATGGAAAGATCCTCCCACGTAACCCCCTTCCACCTCCCATCCAAAAAAAAACCCTGAAAACGTCTATACACTTCCCAATAACCATTACTATACCTACACACTGGTCAAATTTTGTAACTTGCAGCACCTCCCCCTTGGACAGTGAGGGAGTAAGTCAGCCCCAAAAAAATAATTATGTTTCTCGACTATGCCATAGCCAAAAACCATTTACGTAAATTATAAATGATTTTCTTCAGTGTAGTTCAGTGGCAAACACTTCCAAAAATGTTTTGTTTCAAAGCCGAATACTTTTACTTTTATGTCTTTCGGGTCGAAAACCATTTCGACTCGAATAATAATGACAAAGAAATAATATGCAATCAGGATCTTGCTATATGCAATAATTCGCACTCTAGAGAGTTTGGAACGAAACTAAACATTTCTCGTTTATTTTTCAGTTGATAGGTCATTTCTACGGTTATGTTGAGAGAAAGGTTGAGATGGCTAGGGCACGTTCTGCGGATGAAGGATAAACGATTGCCAAAGACCGTTCTTGTCAGCCAACCATGTAGGGCAAAACCAAAAGCAGGTTGAACCCAAATGGGGCAAAGGGATGTGCAAAGGAACGACTAAAAAAGGAACGAGGGTGTAAAGAGGGATGCTCAGACTAGATTTGGATGGAGGAATAGCGTGCGTAGCTGAGTTGGTCTCAGCCGGCTTGGTGAATGTTAACAAAAGGACCCTTAGTTCGGTTTACAGGATATTTGCATCTTTGACTTCACTTCTACGTAGTACGCATATCACTAGCTAGAGAGCGGCCAGGATATTCTCTCACAGAAATAGATCTGTTGATTCACCCTACTATTGCCTTTGTAGCAAACAAAATAGAGCGGGTAACTGATACCCACAGCGACCAGCCTCAGTTCACGCTAGAGCTATTATTACCAGGTACTCGGTACTCCGTACTCCGAGTACAGAGTCTTACGCACCGCGTCGCGAATGGCCGCACTGCTTTCGGGGTCGGAAAACCGGTTGTCGGGGCCGGATACGTTAAGCGCGCCCACAACGGACCCGGTGTGATCGAACACCGCGGCAGCGCAGGACCCGATGCCCGCCTCGAAGTTGCCGACACTCCAGGCGTATCCTTTCGCCTTGTCGTCTCTGGCCTGCGCGATCACGCCTTCCACCGTCGTAGGCGTCTTCGGGGTCAATGCCTCAAGTGTCGCGCCTTCAAGAAGGACATGGTTCTATTAAATTAAATGCGAAAGCCGTTCCATCTGGAACTTATGCTTATTCGTTGTTGGTCGATGGACAATTGGTAGAAACCAAACAAATGATTATGATGAAGTAAAAGTCTCTGCTTTACCTCACATAACTTTATACAGCATAAATGTATCAGCGACACTTACTCGCTGATACATTTTTTTTTATTCAAAAAATAACATCCTAACTTTTCCAGAACAAGTTGATTTATTTTGTTGTTCTTAGAGCAACACTCGATTGCTGTGTTGTCTCTGTTAGCTACGTTTAATTAATAACCATGTTTTCTTCGGTGATCCTTCAGCCTCCAGAAACGCTTTCGTATAATCTGACCGCTCAGCTTTCCTCAAGATTGTCCAATGTGCATTTTTGTACTTTGTTGACTGTAACCTATTTACTTCACTTGGTTTCACTTTATAGGAGCGGTAAAGCCTATTTTTCCGCTTTATAGATTGCACTAGACCTTTGGCTATCCAAGATTTCCTCGGAGCATTTCCAAAACTTAAACCTAAAGCAAGAACTAGAGGAACTGTGACAGGACCTGTTGTCACACCAGCAGAATCCCAAGCAACACAAACGACTTCAAGGTCAGAAAATATTGTAAAGAGAACAGCAAAAGCGTATCCTGGGAGTATAAACCAAATGACATGGAGTTCCCATGTTATTTTCACAACACCCAAAGTAATTCCAATCCCAACACCAACAGCAACAGAAAAGAGAAGTAAATTTTTGGAAAACTTTCCAGCGAGAGAGTTCATTCTAACGGAAATTAAAAGTTCTAGTGCCCTTTTTAAGTGACTAAAAAAATTGGAGTGCAACTAGGCCCCCTCCCACGCTCATATTTTTTCCCAAAGTCACCTGATCAAAATTTTGAGATAGCCATTTTGTTCAGCATAGTCAAAAAATCTGATAACTTTGTTGTTGAGGATGACTTAACCCCCCACAGTCCCCAGAGGAAGGGCTGCAAGGTATAAACTTTTCCAATTGCTTACATATAGTAAAGAAGGCCTTCCTGTTACAGATGAAAATATCTTTATTGTCGGAGCTTTAGCAACAGCAGGTGGAAATAAAGGATTAGATTTTCTAAAAGGTGATTTCACCGTAAATGTAAGAAAGAATGTCGAAGAAGTACAGGCAAAGGCACCTGCCGCATCAAAGACTTCAGGGCCTGAGAATTTTGTGGTTACTGTAAATGGCAGTGATTACAATGTGACTGTAAAAGAAGGAACAGCTGATGTGCAATCGGTGAGTGAAAAAGGTAATATATGATAATATAGGTAATACAGGTAATATAATATAGTAATATTTGGTAATATAGGTAATATAATATAGGTACTACATACAGGATGGAAGGGTAGGCTACTAGACCACTTGCTTCAAACTCCACAGAAGGGATAGTTATTAGACATGTTATTTAATGCTGAAGAATTTATAGATAAATGAAGCACCACATTTTTTTGTAGAAAAAGGGGCTATAGATAGTTTTTGGCGAAAATTCTAAGATCTGTAACTAAGCGGAACCGTTGCACGGTCAGAACCGCCGCCATAGGGAGGGCAATGGCAGAGGCAATCACCAAAGCCGAAATCGTAACCTGCAAGGACCGCAGGGAAATCTCAATCAGATCAGCGTCCAGCGTCACAACCAGCCAAATGGCGTGTGACAATCCTTGCCAAAGCTCCTCCATTTGCGGGCACCCCTCCCTGTCCCCAGTACCGGGGTGCAGTTTTCCTCACGCCACACTACACGACAGGTTTTTGGGGAAAAGGGGACTTACCGTATAGCTCCCGATAACATTTGGAAAAGTGTGAGGCCGAAATGAAGCCGCATGCGATGGCCACTTCAACTACCGGCATGGAAGACTGCATCAATAGATGACGTGCGCGATCCAAGCGGATTTCAAGGTAATACCGGGCAGGGGAACGTCCCATGTGATTCTGGAACAATCGTTCTATCTGCCGTCTGGAAAGGCCGACATATCGGGCAATATCTACCAGGGGCAGGGGTTCGGTGATATTGGCTTCCACAAACGAAACCAAATAAAAGCAGAACTGACAAGAGAAAAATACAATTGAAAGCGGTTAAATGTAAGAACTAACGCATGATCAACGAAAGAAAATTTCAGAAGTGCTTTCACCATTAATCTACCTCCAATACCTCTTATTTCTTTTCTGCTTCGCCGACACTGGACTAGCAACTCCATACCGCCAGTATTGGGAGCTATTGTTAGTCCAGAGAGCCAGTCGTAGGAAATAGTTTGCATTCTTGTAGAAATAGTTCCGACGGCCCATCCGACGTGGAAGTGCAGCGCAACACCCAGCATCGCCAAGCTTCGATAGAAGGGAATCAATCCGAGCGTGAGCTGTAGACCCGCGGCGGCGAGTTCATCATCGCCAAGGTCGGCATCCAAGCGCCACATGACCTGGTCATCGCGGCGAGCTCGAAACATGACAACACGGGCGTCACGGAGTCTCAGTTCATCGAGCATCGCAAGCTCGACGTCGCTGAGTGTGTTTGTGAATTGGATTTGTCGGAGTCCACGCTTCGTGCCGGCCGGGTACCCCGGCGGCGGGAACGTCGTCGTGTTCAACAACAGCCCCACACCCACCGGATCCGCGATCGAGGAACTGGTCCTGCCACTCGACCCGTTCGGCAACTTCATCTTCGGTCCGGGCGGCCGCTACGGCCCGACCGCGCCGACGTGGCGCTACATGGCGACGGGCTTCGCCTCGCGCATCATGTCGAGCGCCCAACGCCTGCCCAACGGCAACACCCTGATCTGCAGCTCGACGCACCCTTCTCTCTTCCTCGCAAAAAAGGAAGAAATACGAAAAAATAACAAGAGAGATACGAATCAATCAATTTTTGTATGTTTGGAAAAAGCATGAAAAATGTATCAAGTAGTGTGCTCATCTTATTTCTGCACCAATTGCAGAATTTTGTTTATATTTACCACTCATATTTGCTCATAAATTTATCGCTAGTAGAATTTAGCTAACTTTTATGACAAAAGTTGTATCCCCTTAGCGAGTGCCATTTTAAAGGCGAACTGGGGGATTGTTTCTTTTTTTATCCAGCTGCACAACCACTGATAGACATTTGATCAAACATCGAAGTTGGTCAGGACCAGCTAACTCATAATGGATTTTCCTGTGTTTTCTTGTAATCTCGGTACAATATTCAGAAAATTTTTCCATCGCGTGCCACAAATACTCTTCCTAGAATAAATTGCAGAATTTGAAAAAACAGTTATTCTTTGTTAGCTGGGCAGACAATAATTTACTGGGACAAGCAGGCGAACTCAAAATCTATATATATAAAAATAAGTTGTTTGTCTGTCTGTCGCCTGACGTCATTATAAGGATTGAGCTGTATGTCATCATGAAATTAGTTATTGTCATGTTTGTTATGACGATGCTCAGTATATGACGTCATTATAAGTATTTAAGAAAAAATAAGTTGTTTCTTCGTGTGTCTGTCTGTCTGTCCGCATATGACGTCTGAATTATTTTATCATATACAAATTCAAAAACGAATGTATTCAAGCCGAAGAAGCTGAGTTCTAGGGCCTGCAAATAATCAAATTTTGATTTCTCAACTCCCTGTCATTCTAATTGGAACTACTTGTTTTTTATACAAATCCCTTTTTTCAGCTTTTTTTTCAATGATAAAAAAAGAAAGATAAATTAAATTAGACAAAGTTTAGACTTTTTAGTATATTTAGGTGAGTTGGTTGCATGCCCAGGGAGGGAGGGAGGAACCCTATGGTTAAGATTATATAATGAGGAGGCGTGTGGTTGTGTTGAAGAGTGAAGTGGAAAGGCCGGATAGCTATCGACCTCTCCGCGCACGAGGTTATTGTTCAATGTTGACAATTGAAGCTACCAAGATTTCCGACCCTGGACGTGTCCCATTTGGGTCATGTGCGAGGTCCGAGATCGGTCAAGTTTCTCCGCTGGCAGGCGCCCCTGCCCATCTCCGCTACTAGCCCGCCTCCGCTACTGGCCCGTCTCCGCTACTGATGCGCAGCAGTGGAACACTGCCGGACAACGGCCATTATCGCTGATGAAGCCCCTTCAAAGCCCACGGCTACTATCTCAATATCGCCCGTTTCGAACACCCCGAAGTCAAGGTCGAATGGATCGTCGAGGTGTTGGCTGACATTGCCGCCGGCAAGGAGCTACTAAGCAAAACCCAGTCAGACGGATTGATTCGTTTCTGGGCACCGATTGAATTGAAGGGACAGACAAATACATGCGGCTGGTGACAATGGAAGACCGAGAAACCGTGTTCAACGCCTTTATTGACCACGCCTACGACCGCCACAAACCAGTCAATTTTTGATTCAATTCTGCATTAAATAATCGACCTTTACGTAACGGACCAACCAATTTCATTGCAGCAGCTTGACTTAACCAAATTAAAATCTGTACAGCATTTTCTTCTGGTTTTGTTAAACTGCCAATTTTAACAATTCCACGATGAATTTCTTTTGCAAATGAAATATTTTCTTTTGTAAAATGAGCAATACGTTTTACTGTTTCATCTGTTGAATCCATCATATCTTTCATATCACAAACATCATCCATTAATGCTTACCACTAGCCGTAATAATAAATAAATAAATAAATTAAATAAATAAAGATCTAATTCATATAAAAAGAGGGAATGAATCAGCTGAGCGTAGCGACTTCTCAGCACAAGAAAGCCATGAAACATTTGTTAGGAATAACTACAATTTTCGTGTATATCACTTTGACTTTTCAATTTTTTGTTGTTCCATAATTTGATTCAATACAGAAGTTTTTGTTTAATAAAGAAACTTATGATTATTTTTCCGTCAGCCGACGCCCTGTTGTGGAGCCGTCGAAACGCATTCGTATCTGAAACCTCGTGGAGCCTGGCATATTGTTTGATTCCGACAGTGCGCCGGACTCGGACGGCCTTTCAGCGACTGGCAAGAGTTGGAAGACCGGATCGCAATCTCTGTGGTCACGACACATTCCGGCCACAGCGTTGGCTTGCCTGTTCTTGCTTCAGTATCATCTTCAAGGAAACGCCACAGCGTCCGAAGCGAACGCGGCCTGGTCGGGTCAGGCTTAGAATGTTGCGAGAGGGCTCATTCAAACGGAAATGAAAAGTTCTAGTGCCATTTTTAAGTAACGAAAAAAATTGGAGGGCATCTAGGCTCCCTCCCACGCTAATTATTTTCTCAAAGTCAACGGATCAACATTTTGAGATAGCCATTTTATTCAACGTAGTCAAAAACCTTATAACTGTTTGTCTTTTGGACGATTTACTCCCCCACAGTCCCCGTGGGAGGGGCTAAGAGTTACAAACTTTGACCAGTGCTTCACACTAAATCTTAAGTTTTGTCCCAATTCTTTAAGAATGACCCCTGAATCAGAAAGGCTGTAGAATAAATAGTGAAATTACTAAAAATACTTTAGTATAAAGAGAGAAATATTTAACTCCTCCTAAATACCTCGCTCATTATGCTAAAGTATTTTTAGAACCCCTCATATGCGGAATAATATCTGTTCGTTTTAAGTTTTAATGCTACTCCTTACTTTCAATTAAAAAAAACTTTTTCATGTTTATATTTTCATTACAGCGCTAGAGCGGGAAACATAAACGCCAGCCGGAACCACCAGCCGGAAAGCAGAGGTACCTCTGATATTTTTTGCGCAATACCTACCTGAAAAGGATTGATCGGACTAAAAGAGGCCCCAACCATGGCGGCGCCCATACTCATGGCTACCGCAACCAGCGGTTTATAACCCAAACTGTTCGTCAAAATAAGCATGGCGGGGATCAAAGCGATGATTTCTTCCTGTAAGTTGTTCAAGGCGCCCCCGGCGGCAAAAGCGCGTTGAGAGTTGGGGCGGTTAAGGCGCCCGCGTTTTTCATCCACCGCATCAAGCTAAATTGTTGCGGCCACATATCGGGGAAACGCCAAAAGCCTGAGATCGACCAAACAAATAAAATCACAAGGCTCAATAACGAGATCAATACCAAAAGGTGTAAAACGATGGACAATATCCATCGCGGCCAGCGCTCATTGGCTCGTCGTGTTCCCATCAGAATGCCGCGCTTGAGCATAAACGCCAGTGCAAGCTCACACCTCAGGGCCGCGATGAGCCGTACGTTAATGGCCAGGATTGGATTTTTCTTTGCTCAGAACGCATTTCGCCGGCTTCGCGAAAAGATGGATGTCCGCAAGGCCAATGGCGGCGTGTTTCTCGGCATGAACGGAATAGTGGTCAAGAGCCATGGCGGAGCCGATGACGAGGGTTTTGCCGCTGCGATCGAACTTGGATATGACATGGTTCGCAACGGACTGCTTGAAAAGATTCGCACGGATCTGGAAATTTTCGGGAAGGACGACAGATTGTCAAAGATCTTCCTTTTCAGCTATCTGTCTAAGATCAAACGAAAAATAGGTCGTCCCCGAAAAGGGTGGGAAAAGGTAATGACGGATTTAAAGGGAATTGGTTTTTCTTGGGAGTGGGTAAACAGGAAAGTCTTGGAAAGATTGAGGGTGAAGGAGCGCACTCAGCAGTGTTGGTCGCAGGACTGCAAGGACTGCAGTTAGTCCTGCAGTTAGTTGTTAGTAGCAACTATCTAAAATGGGGCAAAATCAAATTTAACATGGATGGAAGAGGGAAGGGGCTAAAAAATATTTGTCTCCTTTACAGACAAAATAAAGAAAAATTAAAACTATAAGCTCCTATTAGGCCTATACTTATGCACAGTTCTGCAGCTAGATAAATCAGAAGACACTTTGTGCTGCCAGGCCTAAATTTAAACATCGGAGGGGGGCTATAGGACATTGGATTGGTAATCAGAAGTTCTAATGTTGTGTTTTTTTAATTGAGAGTGATCAAAGGAATAAACTTATGTATCATTTAAACCAAACATTTATTTCAGACTTGAATAACAAACTAGAAGAATTTTTAGTTGGCATTTTTTTTTTAACTCACAAGTCAAAAATTTTCACCTGCTTTTTTTTTATAAATTTATGTTTTAAATTATCTTACTTTAATTTCAATTAGGGGAATGAGGTCAAAATTTTCGGCTGATTTGTTGCCGGATCAGATAATACCTTAAAAAAGAAATTACCAACAAACATTCTCTTACATAAAGCTATAGCTCTTGTTAATTTGAGAGCCATACGCAGGCGGGGGAGGATTTATTAAATGTTTTAATATTAATACTCTTTGTATCCTTTTGATTTTGTGTTCAATTGAATCGCATCTCCTTTAAAAGGCTAATAACTTTCGGGGATTAATACCAGGTATTGATTTATGCCTAATTAATCATGTATAAATTTTATCTGTTCAACAGTTAATTTGAAAAATAAAAGCAAATACATTATAATACATCCCCGCATGGCTATACCCAGCAGGCCGCGCCAGAACAGGATGCCGGGTGGAGCCGTATCGAGGTCGCCGATGACCGTGGCGCCGGTGGTGGTGAGACCCGACATGGTCTCGAAAAACGCATCCGTATAACTGGGGACCACGCCCGACCAGATGAAGGGCAGGGCACCAAAGGCCACCAGCGCGACCCAGGAAACCACGGTCATGAGCAATGCCTGGCGGGTGGACAGTCCTTTGGGCGTTCCCCGGGTGGCGGCGAAGAGCGACAGCCCGACCCCTGGCCGTGATGTCGGACGCCATGGCGCAGCGTCTTGCTGGTGACTTCGCCTGATGGAAACGGGCTGTGAGGACTGAGAAAGCACGTGCCTGAACCCGCGCCTCAGCCTGCTTCCCGCTCATAGATGCCGTATAGCGATGTGGCCCGCATGAAACCTTCATGCGGGCCCATGCGTACGGCGCACCAGCCTTGCCCGCAATTGACCAGCGTGCCGATCACCCCCGGCTCAACCAGCGCCACCACATCGCTGGCGCCCGTGTTGATCAGCGACGGTGTGCAGACACAGGGTGACGCGTTCGCGGCGGCGTCCGCGGCGGCGGGTCGCGGGGTGCCGATCGAGGTCGTGCCGATCGAGCGCGACGCCAGCGCCGAGGTCGCGATCGAGCGCGTTCGCGTGCCCGCGGTCGCGGACCCGGGGCAGCCGATCGAGCTCCGCATCGTCACCCGCGCGACCGAGGCGACAAACGCGCGCGTCGAGGTCCGGCTCGACGGTCAGGTGATCGCCAGCGGCCAAGTTTACATTTACTATTCATGGGAGGGGGTAAAGAGTGAAACTTTGTATAAGTTAGGGTGGAAAGGGAGCATGCACAACTGTGTTATCCTTAGACAACTTTTCCTGCGGTGAAAACAAAGACCTGTCATTGTCAGCGTGACGGTGCTATTCAAGTATCATTAACAATGATGATAAACACCATTAAAATATGAAACTAAAAATTCTAGTTACAAAAACTATCCTTATAAGAAATGATATTTGTTTCGGTGTTAATGTGGTAATGCCTGAAGAAAGTTTACAACGTCAAGAAAGTTTTTTGGGTTTTTTCACCTCAACAAGCAAGAAACGCTTGGCAATACAAGTTTGAGATTTGAGAAGAATGTCCTCGATATCCAGCTCCCCGTAGAGCGCAGAGAAACACTTAAACAA
Source organism: Alatinidae sp. Z8VKAUB7J3 (assembly GCA_010016025.2). NCBI lineage: Eukaryota > Metazoa > Cnidaria > Cubozoa > Carybdeida > Alatinidae > Alatinidae sp. Z8VKAUB7J3. The sequence continues at coordinate 180,769,013 of JAAAKM020721499.1, read as the reverse complement.
TTCTGTGTCCATAAACTTGGTTGATCTTAGATCCAAGGCTTCGAGTGTGCTCAGCAATGGCCTATTTCCTTTTTCAATGGAGTTCTTTCCTAGCATTGAAGAACCAAGATACAGTTGCAGGAAAAGATATTGATGAAAATGAAAAAGTTTGTGATACTTTGGATGTGAAGGAAGATTTGTTTTTTGAGGATGAATTAGCGACACTACTAAAAGGATTAAAAAAATAAGGGTCCAGGTGCTGATAGTGTGATAAATGAGTTTCTTAATATGGTGGCTTTGAGGTTAGAAATAAGCTACTGAAGATTATGAATATGATTTTTGGAAGAGGAGAAGTATCTAATGATTTTAGGAAAACCTAGGAATATGATATATTCGATATATAATATATATGATATCTTCGATATCTTTGATATATTTCTAACCCGTTATTGATTCTTTGTTTTAGAAATGAAGAAGCAGAAATAATGAAGAATCATCGCTGGATTTATCGCTATTATTCTACAGAAACTCGACTACGCTACGGACCTGCAACTGACTCCAATGAATTTGAAGGGGGGTCGGAGCTAAGCAGTTCACCCCAGCCAAGTGCTTTTCACTCTCCAGCTTTATCGTGAATAAACTTCACACCAAGCGAATGCCCCAACAATGAAAACTCCTTCCAACCCAATTCTTCGACAACACATAATACTAAATATATATTCCAATTAAAATATGTCTTTATGAAATAAGATTTTAAGTTTTAAAACCATCAGGAATGTATTCAAGTAAACTATACTGTGTTCCCAGTGGTCTACTAATCAAGCAAAAAGAAGATGAAATTTCAACTCAAAGTTCTTAACTAAATAAAGGAGTTTTTTGTAACAAACTGTATACCATGGAAGATCAGGATCCGCCGATTCGGGTTATCTGTCCTGGGCGAGTGTATCGTCGCGACTCGGATTTAACCCATAGCCCCATGTTCCATCAAGTTGAAGGCCTGGTGGTAGACCGCGGTATTAGCTTTGCGGATCTAAAAGGTACCGTCACACAATTCTTAACTCGCTTCTTTGAAAAAGAGGTCGCAGTTCGATTTCGCCCCTCCTATTTTCCCTTCACAGAACCTTCTGCAGAAGTTGATGTGCAATGAATGGTGATCAATCGGAAAAACTGTGAATTGGAAGACTCTTGTGGACTCGTCGTCAGTTCCGCAGGCCTGGACGAATTCTTATTGTTGATAGTGTTTTTGATGGTAGTGGTGATGTTATCTTCACCGCTAACAGCAGTCTGGTTCGCGTCGATGGTTGCTTGGCCTTCTTGTTTCCGTTGTTGTTGTTGCCTCCGTCGTCTTTCCCATGCCCTCTGTTTCTGCATTTTTCGGGCGGTCTGTCTTTCCATTTCAACAAGAGACACTGGCCAAGTTCTGGCGGGATTTCTCGGCAGCAATTGCCGAAACCTCGGAACTCAGGATCACCGAGGTACTGACCGTGCTGGACGAGGCACTGGCGCCGACGCTCTACCCCCCGCGCGAGGATGGCAGCGACCCGCGTATCTGCCCGCTCTGTGGCAATGGACAATTGCACCTCAAGACATCCAAGTCCGGCGGGTTCGTCGGCTGCGGCAACTATCCCGAATGCCGCTATACCCGCCCCATCGGCGGCCGATTCCCGCGTTCTTCGCCCGACGTTTTACCATCCTCAACACGTCACCTCGTTGCAGACGCGTCTCAGTCAACCTCCGGCGGCAGTCGATCGTTCTAAACAGCGGGCAATGTAACTCACAACGGATGTTCGCAGCGTCTAGGTAGGATTCAACATAGTCTTCCGCTTTTCGGTGAGCCGGTACATCGTGATCCTTTCCACCCTTTTCCCGGAGCCGAAACCATCTGCGTCGCCGCTGAGTGAAGAAATGCTCGACAGCCTCGTTCCTCTGTCTGAACTGATACAGCAGACTGCTACAACCAATCAAACCTTAGAAACTTAAAGGGTCTACACCTACCTAGAAACCTACACTAGACAACTTACAGAGCCTTCCTTGATGCTTGTGGGTTAATCTTTAGCTTTAGCTAATAGCACGGAAAGCTGTAGAAAGCTGTAGAAGTTTGTTGTAGAAATAATTATATAATTTAGCCAGATATGTTCACCTCGTCATTTTTGTCCTGACCACTTTTAACAGTCTTGACAATGTGTTGTATATGTCTGGATAGATATCTAATAGATATCGTACCTTGGTGAATCCTTTTTTTTCTAGTAGCTGGTAAACAGTTTTGTAACGACAGGAACATGTACTTGATTCATAAAAACATCTATGGAAACTAATTCCAACGACGTCTGGCACTGGTGTGAGCAAGTTATGCAACAAATGGACCTGCCCTGTCACGGGTAGCCACTGTTTATTGGTCTCCCTTTCTTTGCATAGCAAGGAATAAGGAATATCCTAGTTACGGTAATTCCAAATAGATAAATATTAATTTTGACCCTACTTCAGCAAAAAAATTAGGAGATAGCTTATTGGCTTCGGACTACTGAAAAGTTATATTAATATAATCCTAGTTTTAGAGGTCACATTGCCACGTGATGCCACATTTACCTCTTAATATTAGGTTACACTGTCCATACAAAATCGAGGGACGGTTATCCACTATTTCATTATATTACGCCAATATTAGGAAAGTTGGCATCTTTTACGAGCTAGCGCACCGCTCTCCCCCTACCGGTCCCCGCCGTCGCCCTGCATAAACCGGCGCATGAGTTCCGCGTGCGAGTTCACGCCGTAGTGCTTGTAGATCTCGCGGATGTAGCCCGCGACGGTGTTGGGGCTCAGCCCCATCTCGTGCGCGATCTGCTTGCGCGCCCACCCGTCCAGCAGCATCGCCATCACCTGCCGCAGCCGATTCGACAGCGCCGGCGTCAGCGCGGCCGCCTCCGCCTCCTGCACAAACGTGATCGGCCGGCTGAAAAAACTGCAACAGGCCATGCGCAACGGCGTGGTCGGCAGCCTGACCCGTGTGGACGATACCGGCCATGACGAGGTCTCGCAGATGTGCCGCGCCCACGGCTATTTCGTCGACGGCATCGAGGCGCGCGAAGGCCGGCTGCGCGAGGAAAGCGAGAGCCAGCGCCTTCTGGCGGCGAAGGCCGAAGCGGCGAGCGAGGCGAAATCGATGTTCCTGGCCAACATGAGCCACGAACTGCGCAAACCTATTCATCAATAAATGTTTGCCTCGGTTTAGCATAACCCATTGTAGTTTCCTCGCCAGGTGATTTATCTTTCTTCTAATAAATCGAAACAAAGTCGTTTTGTCCATTTTTTTAAGCTGCGGCTGCCTCCCTTTACACCATCATCTTATTGTGTTAGCGTTGTTGTTGTTGTTCTTGTTGTTTAGTTGACGTTTGAGCGAATTAACCGCTCGTATACGTGCGATCCTCTTTTGAAATTTTGTCTTATGAAGCCAACAATACCAATGGGGGAGACTAAGTATCGTTGCTGTCCTACCCAACATTATTTCTATATACGTCCCTTGTCTCTTCTAGGGTTAATCATTGATTTATCGACAGTTTCGTAGCCACACACAATGCGGAATTCTGAAAATTTGACGAAATTATAAGGCTTCTTATGTTCAATTAATATTTTTGAGACTTCAACCATTGATGACTACATAGAGTTTTCGTATCTAAATTATCATGACTGTTTCTTGGAAAGAACACCCAAAAATATGAAAATAGAAAACTTTGTGTAGAATCTAGGCCTTTATCTAGTCTCAGTTGGGGATGTGTGCAATATTTTTAAATGTTGGTAATCAATTAAGATTTGAATGGTAAAGTCCTGCTTTTCAGATCTGATCTCTGCCTTACAATCAATTTTACCCATTGATCCCCAAGTCTCCAATCAATTGCCTTTCTTTCCCTCAAAACCTACCATAAAGCAAACTGGGCCAGTAGCTTATTGTTTGAAAGTGCTTAGTGAAGCTTTGACTGCCAAACTTGGCGCAGGGCAAACGACGACCTTAACGAAGAATCAACTAGCCGAGATCGCTCGGCTGGCTCAAAGCGGGAATCCGGAAAACGGAGAGCTTGTTTACCGAAGGCAGGATCTAGCCTGCGTGACGTGTCATGCAATTGGAGGTGTTGGCGGTAAAGTTGGTCCAGATATGACCAGCATCGGTGCGAGTGCACCGGTCGATTACTTGGTAGAATCGATTTTTGAACCCAACGCGAAAATAACGGGTGATCGGATCCCAATGAAATTTGATATTTAGAAGGATATCGTGTCTCAGGGCTCTTATTTTAAATCCTGAACAGATCTGTTGACGTTGGAGGAGAGTTGGGAGGGGGGAACCTAAAACATGGAAAACACTTAGAGTGGAGGGATCGAGATGAAACTTGGTGGGAAAAATAAGCAGAGGTACTTTTAACTTACGAACGGGTTATCAGATCTCAATGAAATTTAATATTTAGAAGGATATGGTGTTTCAAAGCCAATAGCTACATCAAAAGAATCGCATTTTAATGCTGATTTTAAATATAAGTTTTTTTTTATCAAGTCTAGTCTTACCCATCAAAAGTTACGAGCCTGAAAAAATTTGCCTTATTTTAGAAAATATGGGAAAACGCCCCCTAAACGTCATAGAATCTTAACAAAAATCAAACCATCAGATTCAGCGTATAGAAGAACCCTATTGTAGAAGTTTCAAGCTCTTATCTACAAAAATGTGAAATTTTGTATTTTTTACCGTCGGCCAGCCAGCCGAGGCCCGACGGATGGTCGTCTTCGATCCGGACCACGGGTTCCGGCGGTCCGGCGAGGGTCGTGCGGTAGACCGTGTGCCCGTGCATGTCGGAGAACCAGAGTCGCTCGTCGCGCCAGCGCGGCCCCTCGACGAAGTGGAACCCCGACAGGATCGTCTCCGCGCCCGTCCGTTCTCGCATGCCCCTCTTCCCCTCCCGTTCCCGCGCCGCCGGGCTCGGCTCAGCGTGACCGTCCCTCGGACGCCGCGCGACAGCAAAGGGTTGAGGCTGTCCTCGTCCAGCCAGCCCAGATAGTCCGGATCGAAAATCATGAGGCCGGAATATTCATCGCCGGGCGGGATCATGAAAGCGAGCGCATTGTAGGCGTCGAGTTCGCAAGTGCCGAAGCGAAACTCGGCCAGCGCCTCGGAGGTCGTCTCGCGGAACTGCAGGTTGGTGGCCTTGGAGAACTGTTCGAGGGCCGAGAAGTACTGGCGCTTCTGATAGGCGGTGAAGCCGCATTTGTCTCGATATTTACAGTTTGGTCTTAACTTCTAAGGTTTGGTCTTGATTTTTGTACATTGGAATTGATTTTTAACGATAATACTTGATTTCTAAATATTGTTGGGTTAATTTTTGTGAGATCATCTGTATTTCTATGAGTTTCTTATGATTTCTATGGGCTTGCTCTATATTTTTACAAATTATTCATTTAATTTCTTCGGTTTTGTCTTGATTTTTAGACGTTGACCTTGATTTTTTTTTCGTTTGGTCAAATTCAATCGACATAATGATCATAAATCACGAGTGGTCGTCAAGAAAACTACAACCAATGTGAGACAACAGCAACAACAACAACAACAACAACGTCGGGTTAAACAACAACAACCGAGAACAACACTTGAACCGTAGATAACTCGTTTGATCGAGTCAGATGTGTGCGTGTGTTTATAGTCTCACTTATTTTATTTTATCTTATTTTTCTTTGTATATTCAATTCTTTTGCAATCAGCCATTCTAGAACTGTATCCTTGCAGCCCCTCCCCCGGGGACTGTGGGGGACAAAGTCATCCCCAAAGACATAGTTATTAGGGTTTTCGACTACGATGAACAGAATTGCAATCTCAAAATTTTGATCCGGTGACTTTGGAAAAAAATGTGCGTGGGAGGGGGCCTAGATGCCCTCCAATTTTTTTGGTCGCTTAAAAGGGACACTAGAACTTTAGTTTCCGTTAGAATGAGCCCTCTCGTGACATTCCAGGACCACTGGGTCGATACGATCACCCCAAAACTGCACACCCAACCAACTCTCTCAGGCAAACATAGAGTCAAACACAAAAGCACGGGGAGAGAGACAAAAACACGCAGAAGGAAAACAAGCACACAAGCACACGAAGTCAGACATACAAGCACGGAAAAATAGACAAAAACACGGAGAAAAAGACAAACATCCACAAACAATTGCCCAAAGTCACACATACAGACAGACACACACACAGTTAGATAAACAGGCAAGGAGAGAGAGAGAGAGACAACAAGATAGTAGTCAGCTCCAATAATTTTAGGAATAAAATGTCATTAGTGAGTTTTTTGGGGGCTTGGAGGGAGAGCCAAAGATTGACTCCTAGGATAGTCGTAATAATATATTATTAATAAGTTGTTTTTTGTTTGGGTGGGAGTGTTTCAACCTCACAGTTTGTATATGATTTTTAGTCTATTTTGTAAAACATAGATGCCTCAAAATTTGATGACCAGACATATTTTGGGAAAAGAAAGCACAGTGTTAGGGGTGAACTACATCAAGCATTGTACCGTGCTAAGGCTCAGGGCCGTAACTGTGCAATGGCAGCCTGCACCAAATCACATCAAGTTACAGAAAAGTGCACCACATAAGTGCACTTTCTCTTCAATTTTAAATCCTAAAATTCTTACCTCCCTGAAAAATATAGCTTTATTATTTTGGCACAAACGTTGGATTGATCCCTTCATCATCAACAGGAATAAGACTCCTTTGGAGGCCAACAATGAAAATGATAAGCGCAATTATCAAACCAAAAGCCGCAAGTAGCTTCGGTTATCTGTGCGTTGAGTGCACGTGTTGGTAGTATTAGCGATAACAAGTTAGGTGGTTGGTATAGCTACCGAGCGTCGAAGGCAGCTTTAAATATGTTATTTAAATCCGCAGCGATCGAACTTAGCAGACGCTATAAAAAATGCCACTGTGTGTTATTTCACCCAGGAACTACAGATACGCCATTATCAAAGCCGTTTCAGGCTAATGTGCCCGAAGGTAAATTATTTACCCCAGAGACGTAGTCCTCGCGGTGCAGGTTGACGGACTCCAGGCCGGGCTCCGTGATGCGCCGGGAGCTGATGGCGCAGTCGATCTCGTGTCCGAGCAGGCGCAGGGCGAGGTCGGCGCCGGAGCCGAAGTACAGGTGGAAGGTCACGTAGGGGAAGCGCTGCTCCAGGTCCGGCAGCATGGGCTGCACCCAGGACAGGCCGAGCTCGTGGCGCGTGCCGATGGTCAGCTCCATGGGCGGCGGGCCGAGCTCGCCGCGGGCCGCAAATCACCATGAATAAATAAACGAAACTCACCCATCAGAAATTACAATAAATAACCGAGTCAAACTAAAAACGAGCAAAAATTAACATAAGTAGGATTGACAACCCACTTATGGCTAGAAAATAATTTGAACTTAATTTTTGTTAAACTCAACAAATAATTTTTTTTATTTAACTCAACAAAGTGAAATATTTTTATTTATTTTGTTTTCAGTAAAGTGCAAGTGGCGTTATTCCAGAGTGCTATGGAGCGTAAAGGAAAAACTTGAAAGTTTTCATAAAATAAATTCTGTAGCACGAATTAGATAAAATTATCAGACGTATACTTACTTCAATAATACAAAAAAATGATAAAAACATAAGGCTTAAGATAAGTTTTAATTGGGGTGCAATAACTATGTTACAATCTCAAAGGACCCAGTTGGTTTGGTTAAAAGATAAGGACATAAAAAATTGAAAGCAATTACCAACGCTTAAAAAAAAAGAAAACAATGAATCAAACAGTTCGTGGTAAGCCAAACTTCTAGGCCATGAATGTTTTGAAGAGTTGTCATCACTCTTGTTGTAAACATTTACCAATGCAATTCCCTTGTTGAATAATATATGGTACCCATCACATAGGAAAGTGAACATTTAAAGTGAGTCTAGACATTAAGGAATTTTGATCAATCCCTTGTAGGAGCCAATATATTAAACTCGATTTCTATCATATCAACATGCCACAATGTTGCAAATATTTGTCCTTCCCATATTTAGGAATTTTATATCCCGGGATGCTCCTGAGTCTCGTGACCTACGCGATCGTCCGGCGTCGTCGCGACTTCGCGAGCGTCACGCAGTTCGCGGCGGATCACTACGAGGTCACCGTCCAGGCCGCCTCGCTCGCCAAGGCTCGCGACGTTCTCGGAGCGACGCGCGTCGCTCCGGTCCGGCCTCCCGTGAACCTCGACGAGCCGCCGCGATACGGAGAACGGATCACGCCTGGCGCGACGGCGCCGGCACCCGAGGAGCCCGTGATCCCCCCGCGACTTGTTTCTTCAGGAGCCCATGGGAAATCCTGGCTTTTAACTGAGCAAGGCGCACACGTGAGATGCTACGTAATACTTAAACAAATTTCCTTTTCTTCAGCATTTTCATTCTTCAACAAGATATTTTCCTCAAGTAACCCTTATATTCAAAAATTGGTTGCCCAATTTAGGAATTTCCCCCAATAGAACTGTGCGCTAGACACCAGCACCAAGAAAGCCTTCCTAATATTTTGATTCGGGAAATACCTTCTACGGTGGTGTGCTGTGTCCATATATTTTTAATACTGTGTTTGCAGAATATTTGCGAATGATGTCTCCTACTGTGTTTCTAGAAAACGTTGTTGTTACTCAACTTGCCTATGCTGATGACGTACTGCTAGCTAGTCAAACTAGGTCAGGCCTCACAAAGAATCTAAATGTTCTGATAAATGATTCGATTATGATTGAACTGAGATGAGCTCAGATATATCAGACATCCATTTTAACCGACCCAACGGATTGAAATACCAAAGATAAAGAACAACAGTGCGCCGTCGTCGTTCATGTAGTACTTGACGTAGAAGACGGTTGAAGAAATTCTCACCATCACCCCGGTCATTACCAACACCGTAGTTCCTACCAGCACCAGCCAGGAAACATTTTTCATCAATGCCGCGAAGTCCTCGCGCACGCTCGAGTCGTGGCGCTCCGGTGCAATACGCTCCCGTGTCGTCGCGAAAGTCGTCCAGAACAGCAGAATTGCCAGCACGGCGAACACCCCCATCGAGTGCAGACATGCAATCAGAATGTGACAATTATCTCAAAGGCCTGGATCTCTCCGGCACACCTTTAAGAGACCCCATCAATACCCCTTCAGGCGGTTGGGCCTTGCGCTACTGTGATGTAGACCGCAATGAGGAATGTAATCAAAAAGATATAGATTTAGTGCAAATGGCCAAAGACCACAATGTTAATTATGTAGAAGAAACCAACACTCGTACCTTTACCGGTTATAAAAAAGTGATGGTCGTTTTGCTCGAATCCCTCCCAAGGAGTGCCAATTTCCCTTATATCCTTCCTTATGACCTCCTACCACCCTTTCGGGGCCAACCTTAGTTTCGTTTGGCTCTAGATGGTTGACAGAAGAGAACGATCTTTGGCAATCTGCCATCTTTTATCCGCAAAACGCGCCCAAGCCATCCCAACTTTATATCAATATAAGCCAACAAAGCGGGGTAGAACCACATCTTTTGTAGAGCTTATTGCTTGAAATACGGTCAGTCAGATTTTATACCCACATATGAAGGTAGAGGACCAAGGAAGGAGAAAAATGATTACGTTCTGGATAAAGCCTTGTCACTTACAGTAAAATACAATCTCGCCCACCCCACTTCTAAAAAAAAAAAAAAACATATTAAAGAGTAGCCAAAATGTAGAGGAATAATGGGCATTTTCGTTTGTTACTGCTGTTCAAAGGTGCAACACAGCCAAACAAGAGAACCTGCATACATATTTCCTGGGGAGGGGCTAAAATTTGAAAAGCTTATCTTTTTGCCATCGAACCAGCACCTCGATTTCCTTCTCTGGCAACTTGCCTCGAGGCGGCATCTCGTAGGACTCGTATCGCACCGCTTCGATCAACAGACTTGCTTCGCCGTCTCCTGGAACAACGGCCGATCCCGAGTCGCCACCACGTAAGTGACCCGCGCGACTATCCACCAGCAGCTTTGCTTCCACTCGCTCGGCGCCCGCGCTGTGACACTCGTAACAGTGCTTGCTCAACAGCGGACGAACTTCCTTCTCAAAGAACGGACACTTTCAAGGGCTCTTGTGTCCATTTCATTTTGGGGAAAGGCCAAAGTCAAGCCATTTAATTCTATAACTTCAGGAGTTATAGAATTAAATTTAAAAGCATATTTTGTGTCAGGATTAAAAATTGTTTAAAAAGTTTCTCCAGCTTACAAATAGCGACCCAAACTATGGATTCTTATAAAAAAAAAACTGAAAAGATAAAAAACATTATTTTTCCTTGAAAAAGACTGTGTCAATAAAAACCAAACAGAAACAAGACATAGTAACAGAACGGCCAAAGAGGTTGAAAATGCTTTTTATGAAAATGAAACTCACAAGTTGAGTAATTCTCAAATGACTTAATGAATGAATTAATGAAAAAACAGATCTTTAACCCGCTTCGTTTTAAGTTTTAGTGTTGGTCCTTACTTTCATTTGGAAAAAAACTCTTTTGTATTATTTAAAAAGAACCACAAGCCGAAGACACGCAATACCTTTGCTTCACTATCACATAAAAATCATAGTTCTGAAACATTGTTTTGGGTACTCGGCTGACAAAAACATCTGAAATAGTAAGCTATTTTGAAAATGTTGTTCAACCCTACTCACTAGGACTATAATGAGAGAAAAGATGAGATGGCTGAAAATCCAGTGTCAACACATGAAAATTCTCCGATGGTGCTACTTTTACGTTTGTTGTCGTTTCAACTCCCCTCATCAAGACCTGAGATCTGACATGAAACCGTTCATTGTGAACGGTAAGCAAAGAGCGACCCTTATAAATAGACATGAGCTTTTCGTGTGACAATGCCATTCGAGAGTATCTGATAACGATTAGCTGTTGATGGTGTTAAACTATAATCGAAGACATATGGTCGAGTAAATAGAAAATGATTCGAGAGTGAATCGATGGAATTATTCGATGAAGAAATCGAAGCATTCAATGTCACACATAACATTGTTTGACCATATATTCGACCAGAATCAGGATATCCATAACCTTGTACAACAGGTTGTGGAAAACGTGGTACACTATGAACAAGGCTCAACGCTGGCGAGCCACCCTTCGCGTACAGCCGGCCAACGACCACGTCCGCAGCTACCACCTCGGCTAGCCAATGCGTGGTGTTCTCGCAGAGCTCACATTCGTCGTGATCGATCGACAGCCGCTGCGTCAATCGGTGTAGCACGTTCAGCTCTTCAAACGTGTCAATCAACCGCGCACTTGTTTCGGAGAGCTGACCTTTCACCGCGCGGATCGCGGACGCGTTTTTCTCGGCCTCGAAGATTGCCTCGGCCAAAACACGGACGCGGCCAGGGCGTAAAGGATGCCGGTGTTGAGATCGGCAAAACCCGGACGAACGATGATCAGCACACCGGCAAATCCAACCAGCGTCGCGATCAGACGGTGCGAATAGATTTTCTCACTCAACAGGAAGACTGCGCAAAACATGGTAAAAATCGGCAGGGTGAATTGCAGGGCCACGGAATCGGCGACGTTGATCAGGGCCAGGGAATAATAGCCGGTGCACATGCCCAAGAACCCGAACGCCGCAAAAAATCTTAGGAAAAAAGATATACAGATATAAAATATACAATATAAAAGATATATAAATTCCAAGTGCAAAACGCATGCAGTGGCTTAGTAAATGAGAAGAACAATAAATGTAAGTTTCTTCACGCTAAATTTTTAATTTCTGCCGTTGTGCTTTGGTTCCTAAAACAACCATTTTCTGTTAAAACGTGCCATCTTCAAACAGTTTTTGGTTATGAACTGCAAGTAAGAAGCGGCTTGGCCCAATAATAACCACGAGCCTGGCCGGTTGATAATAGATTGCCCTGGAGGCTTGCTCAGATGGATGAAAACAACAAGCTTGTTCTCGTTTATACGACATACCCGTCAGCAAGCAGCGCACAATCTGTTGCTGAGCTGCTGGTTAAGGACCGGCTAGCGGCATGTGTCAATGTGCTGCCAACGATGACTGCCGTATATGAGTGGGACGGACAACTCCAGACGTACCAGGAGGCCGTTTGTCTTGTTAAGACTCGTTCTGAATTGAGCGCGCAAATAAAAACATACAAATACAGAAGTTCGTTACGTAGGTTAATTCGCAAGTTACGTATATTTTTACTAATAAAAACATTCGTAAAAAATTAAAAGTTCTAGTTGCCTTTTTAAATAACGTTTTAATTATTCATATGCGGAGAACCAAAATCGAAACATGCATTAATTCAAAAACGTTCTGAAATTAGATAAAAAGAAACAAGTTTTTTAACTGAAAGTAAGGAGTGACGTTAAAACTTAAAACGAATAGAAATCACTCCTTGATAGTATTATTAGTAAAGACTATCTGAGCAGTGAAGGTATTGAAAGTGGAATAGCAGGATTCAGAGTGTTTTTTCAGAATTGAAAAATATTTATAAGAGTAGGAAGATAAGTCTGCAAACCAAGATTAAAATGTTGAAAGCTACAGTGATGACAGTTGTCATATATGGTTCTGGAGCATGGATACTCTGAAAAGCGGATGAAGATTTACTAGATATTTTCAAGAGAAATTGCCTACGGTTTGTTCTGGGTAACTTTGTGGAAGAAATTTCAATATGAATAATCTTAGATTAGGTTAGGCTATATATGTAAATGCTTTTGTTGCAATTTTTGCTTAATTTATCATTACATTCAACTCAATCATTTTCGACTAACTTTGATAGTCCCTAATCGTTTCAATTCATCAAATTGCGAAAAGGTTGAGATTAAGAATATAAGAGTTTATCCACAAAAGCGTAAAAGTATTTTTATGGTCTAAATATAATTAGAATTAAGTTATTTGAGATAGCCATCGTTAATGGTGCACCTGAGGGCGCGCCTTAACTACGTGCGCCCACAACACACCAACAGCATCGCTTGGCAACACAGCCACCCCTAGGGGTACGCGTGGAGTTTGAGTGGACTTTTGTCTGCACGGTCCACCGTCACGCACCTGCCTGTGTTGATGTGGGGAAAACAGCTCTTGCGATTGATGATTCCAGGTCGGACGGACCTTGGTCCAAGGACCCCCCCTCCGCTTGCAAAAAAATACACCTGAACACCCCACTGTCGATAACAAAATTTAATTTTTAATTGTTTTAAGCCTTTATGAAGACTTCTCTGTCGATAAAAAAAAATATGAAAAAAAATTGCAATTTAATTAATCATTGATGTAAATAAAGTCGAATTGGCTTTGTTTATTGCTCAGAACACAGACCCGACTAATTATAATACTTGCCACTTTAGGTGTATTCAGGAATTTAGCACGAGAAGAGAATAAGCGAGGAGGGGAAGGAAGTACCATAAGTTTCAGCTCCCAAAGATGGGTAAAGCGCTGGGCGGCGGGTCGAGTATCAATGTCATGGTCTGGGCCCGGGGCCACAAATCGGATTGGGATCACTTTGCCGCGGAATCGGGCGACCCGGCCTGGGGCTACGACTCGGTGCTCGGTTACTACCGCCGCATCGAAGACTGGCAAGGCGCCCCGGACCCCTTGCGCCGCGGCTCCGCTGGGCCAGTCTACGTGGCTCCGCCGGTAGACCCGCAGCCTCTCGCCACAGCAACCGTCAGAGCGGCGCAATGATTTTTAAAGGTCATCAAAGGTCACTGCCCTCTATAGGGAGAAGGTTCTTCAAAACACCTTCCTGGGACTTACTTTAGTCTTTAGACTCATCCTTGAGAGTTTCAGTTACCTAACCTCTTTCCAAGATAGTGAAAAGTAGCTGAACTAGATTTTTGGTAAAAAAGGTTTAGAAATTTCAATTCCACAAACCTCTCATGGTAGTTCTATCATAAGGATGAATATATGGTGTCAACAGGGGGATATCCCCATCACTAGCTTTTCTCCAATATTTTGTTAAATTGAAGATTTTCTAAAATTGAAGAAATAACTGGTTTACATGTCAATAGCAAGATTTGCTGCTAACACTTGCGGGAGTACAGTGCACATAAAAAATACTGAATCATGGTGAGTACAAATATCAACAATGGTGTTCTGCTGGCAGGTTTAGAATGTGACATTAAATTTGGGCTTCTGGTATTAAAAGTCTGTTTATGAAGTTAAGGAAACAAGTTGCATTGTCATTATAGGCGGCGCCATCCATTCGCCGGCTCATCTGATGCGGGCCGGTATCGGGCCCGAGGGCCAACTGCATGACCTCGGCATTCCGGTCCGCAAGGCGCTCCCCGGTGTCGGACAACGCCTGATGGACCATCCGTCCGTCGCCATCGCGTCCTTCCTGAAGCCGGCGGCGCGGGTTCGAAACGAGCTTTCGCGCCGTCATATGCATCTCGCGATGCGTTATTCATCGGGGATCGGCGGCGCGCCCAACGGCGACATGTTCGTCACCAGGGCCAGGCTCCGCAATGAACTCGGCGCGAACTTCATGTTGTTGGGCGAGATTAACACGATCTTTGATCGTGAAGGAGGGCGGGAGGTAAAGTTCTACCAGGTGGATCTCAATTTGACCAATTTAGAGACCAGCGAGCTGGTGTGGGTTGGCCAAAAGCAAATCAAGAAATTCGTACAACGTCGCGGAGTCCGGCGTTAAATCCCGAACTTGTTTCGCTATATGGTACAAACATCACTCAGTGTAATAGCTCCCGACATGACGTGTGGCATGGCCGGCCCGAGCAATCATCCGAACGCTGTCGCCCTCCGGAGTGATCTCGGCCGAGACGTCGACCGGGGGCATCGATCCGGTGCGGCTGAGGATGCTGACATCGGTCGCCAGGATCGAGATCGGAACCACCGTCTGGGCCGGACGGCTGATCAAGCGGTCGTGCAGCATCGTCCAGGCGTGACCCAGCCCGGCCGACTGGAATTCCGGCTGGTGCAAGATGATCGCCGCCCGCTCACTCGCCCCGCGTGAAGACGATGGTCACGAGATTTCCATGCGCGATGGCCGACGCCTGTCGATCGCCACGCGGTCGTTGCACGGCGAGCCCGGTCAGCTGGTGCTGCTGACCGACCTGACGGAAACCCGTCGCCTGCAGGATCAGCTTTCCCGTCACGAGCGGCTCTCCGCGCTGGGGCGCATGGTGGCCTCGCTGGCGCATCAGATTCGCACGCCGCTGTCCGCCGCGCTGCTGTATGCCAGTCACCTGAACGAGCAAGGTGCATAGAAATATCTAGAAAAATATCTACGTAGAAATTTATATGTATAATCATATCTAGTTCGAAAACATGTAGCAAACCTCTTTAAATTAACCCCGTCAAAAATTCCTAGAGAATATTTACTGATTTTGTTTGGCAGCAAACTTTTAAGTGTTTGCTTAAACTTCATTGAATTTCTAGCTTTCGTTTTTTTCTGTGTTGTGCTTGTGGCGGTGATTATGTTCCGAAATAAATCCCATAAAAATTTCGAAGAGAAATCCGACGTGCCCGCATTGGATAAAGCGCTGCAAAGCCTAGTTCTTCAAACTCGACGCGCACATTGTTCATACCCAACCTGTTTGCTATTGGGGCATATATATCCAATGTTTCACGAGCGATGCGACGTCGTTTTTCTGGCGCAAGTACTTCCAGCGTTCGCATGTTGTGCAAACGGTCTGCAATTTTTACCAAAATCACCCGCAGATCTTTAGCCATGGCCATGGCCATCTTCTGAAAGTTCTCTGCCTGTGCGTTGGGACGAAAGTTTTTTTTTTTTAAATCGGTTTTTAATAGTCGAGTTTTTAATGAGTTCCTAATTATTAAGACCTTTCTTTTTCCAAACAAGATCGAAAAAAGGTTTTAGTCATTTTGCGCTGTCTCTGTTAGATTTTACTAATGTCGCATACCGTTAGATTTCATATTTAATAAAAGTATTGGTAAAATTCTAGTTAATTGACTTCTTGCTATCTCAGAAAGGGTTTAGGTTAGGAAAATGAAACTTTCAGGGCCAGGTCGTCCAGCCACCTGGCCAGGGTGAGCAAGGCGGTGGCGGACTCGTCGGCGGAGGCATGGCCGGACAGCCGCCCTACCGGCCCTTCGAGAACGACCAGCTGGAGTGGAAGGGCGCCACGAGCGAGGTCAGCGGCCCCGTGCTCGCCAAGCGCGAGAAGGAGCAGCTGGAGACGCGTCGCCCGGCGATCTTGATGTTCCTCTCGAACATCGACGGCGACAACTGCTGCGCCGCCAACTACGAGCGCTTCGTGACAAGTCGATCGCGGGCATGAAGGGAACGTTGACCAACACCCCGGCGGACCGCACGACGGCGGGCGACAACCAGGGTGACGCCAACTACAGCGACGGCGTGCAGGTGTTCGTCAGCAACGATTCGGGCAAGACGTTCACGGACCAGTGGATCAGCCGGCCGTCCATCGACGACGGGACCGTCACCGCGACGCAGAGCGTCCAGAACATCGGGCCGAGCGCCGTGTTCAAGCAGAAGGGCACCAACCTGATCTACTGAACTTCAATCGGATCGTCGAGGAAATCGGGCGTCAGGGTCACGACAGGATCACGGCGGGCATGTTGCAGAACCTGCGCGCCGCCGCACTGACCGACGAACACGGCGAGCAATTAAACGCCGAGCTTGCGCGCGTCGCCTGATATTCCCGGCACACGCGTACTCAGGCGGCGGTGTAACGGTCCGCTGCGAGCGTAAAGCAGAACACCGTACCGCCGCCTTCGGCCGGTTCGAACCAGATCCGGCCGTCGTGCCGCTCATGTAGTTTAAAAGGTTTCCCAAGACGTACACAGCCATCGTTATGACTCTTTTGTCCACAAACTTCATTTTGCTGGTTAAGTCTTACAGACAAAACCCTCAAATATCTCCAAGAGAATATCAAGTTATATTCTTCTTCTTCACTATGGTTAACTCACCACCGAAACGGTGCGTTCCCATCTCCGTTTAATCAACATCCAATCAACTAATGAGCCCTTCCTTTGTAAACCAAACGGTTTTATTTTTTGCTTATAAGCCCAACAAGCTTTAATCAGTTTTTGTAATGGTTCTGGAATATCTTTGCTAAGTTTTGGTCTTTTACCTTTACTCACCAATGCTTTGATTTGAGTTTCTATAGCTCCTGGAAGACTTTGAACAGCCTCAATACGCCCAGTCCATGGAGTTCTCCTAAGGAATCGTTCATAAACAAATAACCTCTCACAATGAAAAAAGAAAAATACACACCATGAAAATAATTCCCAGAGAATCATACCTAATCCATAAACATCAGAGAAATACTGATAGCAAAGTTATGAAGGACTATGTTCTTTTTCATGGTACACGATTTTGAAAAACAAAACACAATTTTCCCTAAAGAGTTCCAATTAGGCTTAAAAGTCTCAAAAATAACTACTTTATAATAGCAAGATTGGCTGTTTTTTAATTTCTTTTAATAATTATTTTGCCTTAGTGTTACAGCTTTTATAAACAGTATTTGCATGTTGTCTTTGGAATATGAGATTTCACACCAAACAATGCCACGAAATCACCATTGCGAATCATGCTCAACTCTTGATCAACAGCAAGGTCAAAACGACTGTAGCTTGGCACCCTCTTCACTTGCTACAAGGTATATCTTTCTGAAAAAAATAGAGTTGCTGGTCTTTATAATTGAATGAATTTAGGTGCGGCTTCATTTGCTCAACAACGTCTCTGGATGGACGAAAGAGTTCGTTTTTGCGAGTCTAAAAACGAACATATCGCTGTATACAATGAACTACTCATCTATATGTTATCATCCAACCAATAGTCGCTGATTTCCGGATGCTGTTTTTGCAACTTGTGTTGTTGAAAACATAAACCGTCGAAGCGACTGATGAGAGAATCTATCAAGGTATGCTTGAACAACTACGCGGAATAGTTCAGGAAGTTAATGCAGCGAAAGATCTGCAGATGGCCCTGGATATTATTGTCAAACGAGTCCGACAAGCGTTGGACACGCAGGTGTGTTCTGTATTTTTGTTCGATGCCGATCTCAATAGCCATGTTCTAATGGCTTCAAGCCGAACCAGACGTGCAGCGTCAGTGAGCTGCCCCAGTCGGTGAGCATGGTGTACGACCGGGGTCGCGTGGAGGTGGCGGTGAGTGTGCGGGAGTTCCGCAAGGTCGAGCCGCTGCACCGCGGCCTGGCGCTTGCGGTGATCGACGGGCTGCAGCAGATGCTTGCGCACGACGGCGATCCGGATCAGGCGCACGGGCAGATGCGGCGGGCCGAGGAAGAGAATCAGAAAGACTTCCTGCGCCGTCGACGCAACCAGAGTCATAGGACACGTTTTGCGGATGAAGGATGAGAGATTGCAAAAGATCGTCCTTGTCGGCCAAACACAAAAATATGCAACAAGAATATAGATTATAGAATATAGACTGGGGAACAAGAATATAGATTAAGTGGATAGCTTCACTTACCTAAGTAGTAGTATTAGTAAAGACGATGTTGGAAATAAGGATATTAAAAGTAGAACAGCCAAGGCCCAGGGTGTTTTTTTTTTTTCACAGTTAAAAAAAAAATTGAAAAGTGATAAATAAATAAAATTAACTGATGAAATTAATTAATAAAATAAATAGTAAGAAAATAAACTGCATACAAATGAAATAACAAATAAAGAAACAATAAGTAATAATAAACAGAGTTGATAGATAAAACGGGATTTTTTCTCAACAATAAAGGTAAATAAAAAAAATGTACCACTAGAATCCAGCGCTGTGAATTATTTCATAATTAATTAAAATTAACAAATTTAATGAATTAACTTCCTCATAGTCTGTAGCATGTGCTTTCATAGTTCAAAAAGGTTTCTCAGACACATACCTCGAAAGAGAGACAGTAGATCATCAGTATATTCCTGAATGCACCCAGAATGACTTTCAAATATATTCAAGAGATCATTCATAATAAGGCTCCATATATACCATGAACTCACTCCTCCTTAAGGCTAGCCTTTCAAAATAGCTTTTGATTTTTTTGAACTTCTTTAGCTCCACATGTACATGATCTGGGATTTGAATGAAGTTTTTTTTTCTAACAAAGGTAATATTGTGAGCGAGGACAGGGGCAGCTGTTAGAGCCACCATGGCTGTGATGGTAAGTGCAAGCCCCAAGGACTGTAGGGTATGACGACACCTAAGTAACATGATTTTCTCCTTTCGATTGTTTATGAATCCGTTGTTGACGAATTTTTTGCCGCAATTACTCCAATCATACTTCAGGGTTTTGGGCTTTTCTACGTATAAATGGCTATGTTTGCCTATCAATGCTACATGTCAAGCTATAACTGACGTTGAAACTTAGGAGTGGGCTCATTCGCTTAGAAATTAAAAGGTTTTTGGCCTTTTGAGGGTCAACAGTGATTGCAGGGTAAACAACCCCCTCCCTGGCCTTTTTGCTTTAAAAATGTTTGAACATATTAAGAAAATTAAGTCAGAATGTACTTAAAAATATAAAAAAAATTAGAAGCAAAGTAACGTCTTGGAATATACTAAAAAAAAAAAATTCCATGAAAAATTTAATTTTCTTGTCACAAGGAAAGAAATTATTAACCTCTTCCGCAAGGCTGGCGGCCAGGTCACCGAAAAAGCGCCCGACACCTGGACCATCCGCTTCGAGCCGGGGCTGATCCGCGAGGTGCTGAAGACCGCGCCTGCCAGTTTCACCCAGCACGCCCGCAATCCGAAAAACAACGTCCAGATCGGCGGAGACGCGGTGGTTCTGGCCCCGGCCTATGGCTCACCTTTCGTGATGGACCTCGACCGGGGGCGGCGCTACGGCACGCTGGAGGATTTCCGGAACTTCATAAGAAATCAGACACGGTTAAAATACATCTGATTTTATCATTTACATTTGATCACTTAAGAAACTTGGTTTTTAGTTTTCATGGAAATTAATGCACACGGTTAAACACATCTTATTTCATTAAAAATATTTGAGAATTTAAGAAACTTGCGGTTTAGTTTTCAGAAACAAGAATAAACATGGATAACATAGATTGGATTTTTCATCAATAATAAGTAATCATTTAAGAAACTTTGGGTTTAGTTTTCATGAAAAGAACCTAATTTTTTCAGAATGTACAACAACAAAAAATTACTGAAAGATTTGTCTCTAAGAATTAGGGCCAAGATTTAGTTTCGAGTTACAGATAAACTTTCAGCCATATTCATTAATAAAAGAAACCCACAAGTTGTTTTTTTTTGCAGAAAGTTTTTGGTAAACTATACCTTAGATCTTGGCTCCTCCTGTACCTCTGAAGGCATACAGGGCGTCAGCGTAGAGCCTTCAATCATCTCTCACTTATTATTATTCTCACGTTTTTTACACTAAAATCTTAAAGTTCTTTAAAATACTGCTCACTTAAAGTAAACGGCCCTTGTGTCTGACCACTCTTTCTTGAAAGAATTGTGACAAAAAGTCAAACTTTAGCGTAAAAAGCAAGTGCTATATCCAATGCCTTTGATGATTTAGAGGGTGGGCAGCTGAAAAAGATATAGGATGGTGGCTGATTGCCCTCTTGTCATTTTTGACTCTCAAAACAGTCGCTAGAACTTTCAATTTGCAAGCAATTACGTCAATTTCATCTTGTGGTATGTCTACCGATGCCAAGCCATCGCGTGCGATTGGGAGGAGAGTTG
Source organism: Alatinidae sp. Z8VKAUB7J3 (assembly GCA_010016025.2). NCBI lineage: Eukaryota > Metazoa > Cnidaria > Cubozoa > Carybdeida > Alatinidae > Alatinidae sp. Z8VKAUB7J3. The sequence goes on along the minus strand of JAAAKM020721499.1, from coordinate 180,748,366 downwards.
CGGTGACAAGATCTCGCACAGAGGTTTTTTTGACGCTGCCTGAGTTTGGCCAATGCAGATCTGCATTGAGTCCGAATTGCGCAGCCTGATAGAAGTTTTCCTTGGCGGCAGCAAAAGGTAGCTGCTGTTCGATAGGTTCTTCTGTTAGACCAAATCCACGCACCAAACCAAAATAGAAGGCCGCATTGGCAACCATGAGGAGATGATGCTCGACAGTCGAGACGATCCTCACGCAGAACTCCGCTGGAAATCGCAAGGAGGCGACGCGACGCTCGCCTCATACGGGCAAGACGCTGGCATCGGTCACATTCCACAAGACCACTGGAACTTTCTTCTCTCCTGCCGACCGTACTACGAAACGGATCAGTTCGTGTTCACGCACGCAAATTTCTGCTGGTACTCTAAGCTCGAAGACCAACCAACATCACTTCTCCGCTGGACCTCTTAGTCGATCAGCACCTTGCGCAGGTCGCGATCGCGGGTGTTGAGCAGACCCTCGAAGTAGGGCAGGGCCTCGCGACCGTAGCCCTGCACGACGCGCCCCATGACCGAGGTTTCGTCTCCGGTGCGCAGCAGGGACTTGAGGCTGCGCAGGGGGCCGTCCTTCAACTTGCCGTAGGCCTCGAAGAGCTTGGGGAGCACGCCAGGTCCCATGCGCTGCAGGATCGACACCAACACGTCGGCGTCGGTGCCGCGGCGCGCCTATTTTGAATGGCAGATACAGCTTTCTTTTGAGAGCTCATTTTGTTTAAAGCTTTCTTAAAAGCTAATAAGCGTTCTGGATTTCAAGTAGAACTATCTAAGTTTTCATCCGACTGCGGAATTTTATGAGCTGTACAAAATAGAAAAAGTCAGAATTAACCAGAGATTGCAGAGAATTGTTAGTATGACCAAGATAGGTGTCCCCAGTATTTCTTTTAAGTGCTACTGTTTGGTGGATATATTTCCTGATTTCAACGTGAGTTTTTTAATTATCTTTCAACTTCATACTATACAGAAATTATTAGCAATGACTGGAATTAGTATTTAAAATATAATTTCATTTGTGTTGTACAACCCTAACTTTTCCCTCAGCTTCAAAACCTGGCCTAATTTATGCATTTTTAGTTTGCCACATGGAGGAAGAGGGTCAACCAGAAATAGATGCACTTCTAGAATTAACATTTCTAAGTGCTATAGTATGAAAACTATGCTGCTTTGCAGCATAGTTTCCAAAATTTAAGGGCGACGGTACTAAATTTATGATGTGCTAATTATTTTTTCTCAAATATATCAGGATTCTAAGATTTTTTGGATTTTTTTCCTTCAAAAAGAAGCCAAGAAGCCAAAATAATGTTATCTTGCCAGATCACATACCTTAAAGTACTCTTAGTTTTGAGCGGCTCGCCATTTAAGTATTTGAGTTTCAATATTTTAAAGGAGGTTTTAAATGATTTCTCAGGCGCGGGCCTCGAGATCATATAAGCGAAACTGAATGATGGTTTCCAAGGCCAGAAGGGCCTTGTCGACCACCTGCCTGCGATAGGCGGTGGCAAGCGCCGGAAACTTGCCGGCCTCCATCAGCACCAGCCTCGGAAGGGCCACCGTGTCAGGGTTGGAAAGATTTCCGGCAAACATCGTGAAAATGCGCTTCAGGAGCAATGCCGGGTCCTCGCGGGAGGTTCTGGCGAGGACCGACGTATGATTGGCCATCGGCGTCAGGGCCCTCTTGATCAGCGATTCGAAGAGCAACAGTAAGACTTAACACAAACAGAAAACATGTGGCATGTGATGGAGACTGCCCTTTTCTCAACCCTCATTCTTTAAGCTAAAGTCTGAAAGTTCAAAAAACATGCTTCTTATTCAACCTCAACGGCCCTTGGGTTTGAGCAGAATCGTGAAAAAAAGCTAAGCTCTTATGTAAAGAACAAGGGCTGTGGAAGGGGCAGCCCTCTCATACACAGGATAATTTCTGCTCGTTTTAAGATTTATTGTTGCTTAATAAACATTTTATTTTCCAATTGATGAAATTCAAACGAGTTTACATACAAGCGCATACAAATGGAAAGATAAATACATTAAAGAATTAACAAGCGTTTATTAAGAGCATTTCTGTTTCAAATTTTGAATCTTATTTTAACCAAAAGCTGGTTTTTATTTTAAATGGGCCGAATTACCAGAATTAGCTATTGCCATTCACATCGACTGCAGCAGTTTTATAAATCTTGCGATAGTTTTTAACATGTGACATTTACGTCCCTCAACCCTCCGACGAACAAATCGAATTCTTTGAGAATCGAATTCGACCCGTTCTCATCAAGCATTGCTACGAATGCCATTCGGAAGAGTCGGAAGATCTCGGTGGGAACCTGTTACTCGATTCTCCCAGCGGATTGCATAGTGGAGGTGATTTAGGTCCGGCGATTGTCGCGAAGTCACCTCAGAAGAGTCTTTTGATCTCGGCCCTGAAATACGAAGACCTGGAAATGCCACCCAGTGGACAACTGAGTAAACAAACTATAACTAAATTATAACTAATAAGAACAACTAAAGAAAGAAAATCAATATATATGCTTAATCTCAGCATGTCTAAGGCACCCCTCTTTGTTCTACTTATGAGCCCTTAAAGTGTGTGTGCGCTTTTTTTAACAAGAATAATGTATACAAAACACAATTAAAAAAGAAGATATATAATTATTACATATGCACTTATCTTTTACTGTTTCTCATTTATATTTTAGTGGTATTATTTTATATTATATTTTTAGTATATGTAATTCAATATAATACAATTTTTCATATAATTCAATATGTAATTCGAGATGTAATTCAATTTTTAATGTAATTCAATATACAATTCGACATTTAATTCATGTTTTTGTTACAATTAATATAATTCAATAATTCGCTATATAATTCAATTTTTCACTTGCGAATCAATTTAGATGGTTTTAAGGAGCTGATAGCTCCTTAAAATCAATTACAATTCTTACAATAGCAAAGTTAAATTTCAAAATTATCAAGTGCGACCCGATAACGACCACATTCGTCAAGATACTTCCCCTTTGCCTTCGTATGCCTGTTCCAGACGCACGGCCTCGCCGTCCTTGTAGATATGGCTGCAGCGCAGATCGCGCGCTTCCCGTTCGGCATCGCCACCGGCATTCAGCGAGGCGACCACGACCCAGCCGGCCTCCCGCAATTCGCGGCGAATGGCGGACGAAACGTCAGCCGCCACCAGCACGCTGTTGACGTCCTGCGGTTCCGGCAGGCCCCGCAATACCATGATACCACAGACACAGAGGGAAGCAAACAACTACCAATTATTGAATTGCATAAGATTAAAAAGTCTTAAAAGAAGACTCTTCATCATACAGATTTTTGAGTGTTGTTGCTTGTGTCTCATTTTCCTTGAATCTGTATGTTATTATTTAGTATGTACCTTCAGAGTTCTAGAGGGCCTTAACAGACTTGCCTGTTTATTTGGATTTGGATGATACATCATTGAGGGTGTTTTGAACAGATTTGAAACTCTTTCCCTTTCTTTTTGCAAACAAATTTGAAACAAGGTTTTAGTTACTTTGTGCGGCCTCTGTTAGACTTAACTAATGACGTATACCGTGCCGCCAAAAAGTATTTAATTAAATTTAGGTTTATCATGGAAATCTGTCCGTATTACTACAAAAGCCAACTGGAAGGCGAAAAGCTTCAATTCATAATAACAAGGAGGGGAAATTTAAAATCCCAACTTTTTTAGGCTGTCGATATAATATTTCAGGATTGTCTAGTCATGACCACGTAGAAGGTCGTGACGTCCCGCGCCGGCGCGTTCCAGCTCAGCTTGGCAGGGATGACGACCGGCAGCAGCTCCTCGGCGCGCCAGACCATGTGCAGGATCCCCTCGGCCTCCTCCTGTGGGATGTCGCCGCCCACACGACCATGGGGTGTCGACCATCCCGTGGGTCGCTCGATGGCCGGGACCACCTTGTCGGGGAGGGCCCAGGGCTCGGCGGCGGGGCTCTCCTCGTCGGCGACCCGGAGCAGCTCGGCGCATAATTGGATAAACATGTAATTTTGACTCCTCTCTAACTACAGAATAAGTGAGCAATTTCTAAGGCAATCTACCTTGTTTACAACTGACCTGCTGAGAGGATAATTAAGAAGGTAAATAGTATACAAATAATTAAGGTAATGCATTAAACGCCTTGGACACTCTAATTAAGGATAGTTGCAATAACTAGTTACAATATATGTATCCCGACATGCAATTTTAAATCAGCTCGCCGAAATTTCTTGTTTGAACTCAGCCCTGGATCCGCCATTGAGAGAACCCTACTGTAGAGGTTTCAAGCTCCTATGTAAAAAAATGTGGAATTTTGCATTTTTTGCCGGAAGAAAGATCACGGATGCGGTTTTTTTCCAGGGGGTAATCGTATCGAACCAGTGATCGCTGAAGATTGGGAGAGGGATCATTTGATCGAAAAGCAAAAGTTATAGTGACCTTTTTAAGTGACCAAAAGTATGGAAGGGCAGATAGCCCCCCTCCCACGTTCTTATTCTCCCACAACGATGACGTGGCAGAAAATACAACGAAGATATGATTAACATTAACTTCCTTCTGGTCTTGATATTGTCAAATAGATTTATTTCTGCATGATTTATTATTGAAGAAGAAAATGAAAAAAATCTTCTTGTTTGAGATGTGAATGTCATTCAGAACAAATCTTGTGTACTTTTCTTGATCAATGACGATGCATGAAAACAACTTTCATTTACGTATCTTATCTAATGAAGAATTGAAATTTGTTCTGATGACAAAGCAGCATGCCGATGAAGGTGCCGACAAGGCAGCCCATCACCACGAACAAAAGGTTCATCGGGGTCAGGGCCGTGGTCAGCCCGATCAGGATTCCCTCGGCCATGTCAGTCACCGCCTTTCAGGAACCAGGGCAGCGGTTCGATGAAAACGTCGAGCCCCTGGGTCATCAGCACCCAGAAGGCGACGACCAGCGGCACGGCGACGAGAAACAGCCGCACCGGCGAGCGTTCGCCGAGGAGGGCGAAGCCGGCGATGACTGAGACCAGACCACATCGAATGTTTCGTCGGGCAAACAGATGTCCTCGAAGTTTCCTTCAACGACTGTGATCAGGTGGTCGAGCCCCTGCTGCTTGTTGAAGATGTCATTTCTGGTGTTTTGGGTGGCGCTGAGGTTGAGACAGGTGACTTTACAGCCGTAGGTTCTAGCAAGGTACCGGGCCGCTCCGCCATAACCGGAACCGAGATCGAGCACTTCCATGGAGGGGGTGAGTTCCAGTTGCGATGCCATTTTAGAGCCCGCGATAGACCACGCAGTTGTCGTTGCCCACGACGCGCTCCTCCTGGCGGCACAGGATGTCTCGAACCTGCTCCAGACCAGCTTCCACGAAGGCGCTTTCCGGCTGCTCGGGCGGCTTGGCGAAGCGGGCGTTGTGATCTGGCAGGTAGGTCTCGGCGATGAAGCGGTTGGCTGCCTCGATCGTGCTGATGCCAGCCAGCCGGAGCTCCTTGACCAGACGATCCTGGAGCGTGCCGAAGGCCCGCTCGGACCAGTGTTAAAAAAGAGAAGAAAATACTAGCTTTTGAAGTAAACTTAAACAGAGCAGATGAGACACTGAATTAAAGAAACAAGAAACTAAGACAGAATAAATGAAAGACCATTCAGCAATTAGATTGGTCAAGAATGCTCTGCCAAGTGTTTGACTTCGATTGCCCACTGACCCGGTTTGTATTAAAAGTGGGGTCAGATGATCTTGCTTTAAGATAAGGAAAAATGTTTCAACCTCTTAATAATAAGCTATTGTAACGAAGTTTTTTATTCTGAATAAACTATTTAGAGCTTTAGAAAAAGAATTTTTCAGCGGGACTTCTTGGCCCCTTTGGCTAGCATTTGATCAGGTTGCTTCGCCCGGCAGGACCGCCGAGTCCCGCTTTGAACATATTTTTTCCTACTTATTTTCGGCGGCTTTTCTTAGCATATTCGGAATCAGCGTGTCTTTTTTGTCAAAAATCATTTATTTTTCGTTCAGTTTGATCAAAAAAGAAGGGCTTGGTCGTGGAAGCAGCAGCAGCATAAACACCAAGTAATGATAGTCCAAAAAACATTATAAATGCTTGTGCAAGAGGGTCCATTGATTCTGATTTACTTTCAGCGTGTCTAGCTTGAACAAGTGTTTTACCAATAAAATATAAAACACAAGCAAAAACGAAACTCCAAACAAATAAAATAAATGGTGATAACCATAATAGAAATGCACTTGTACATTCAACAAGATCATTATCTAACGCAACCAATTGTTCATCAGTTAAATCACCAAGAAGTACGAAGTAACGAACAACAATAACGAAATAATAAGAACAGAAAAGATTGAGACGAATAGAGACAGAGAGACACAAAGACTGTATTATTTGAAAATTTCTTTGACCAAACGACTCGTCTCAACGAGATCCATCGTTTGAGACCAAGTAAAATACCGTAACTTTATTATTGAGCATTTTAGAAAATAGGCCGATTTTAACTTCTTTTCCGAGGTCGAAATCAGAAATTTGCAAGACAAAACGACTCGTCTCGGCGCATTTATTGGACTGTGCATTAGATTTTATTTCTCTTTAGTCAAAAAATGCTTTTAGCAACTCCAACCATAACTTTAAGCTGTAGAACATGTTAGTCCAAGTAATTCACGCCACTATTGAAATATATGGCTGGCCTGTAAAACACAGAAAAAAGCGATTCAAACTAAAAAAATGGAAAAAAAACATGAAAAAGCTTATAAAGGACAAAAGTTAAGAAAAAAGAAACTTGAATTAAAATGGTAGGGGTTCTACCAACCAACGCTCGAGACGTACAGGCAGGTTTGGTGAAGTATCACTCTGCTCAGGTACCCGATAGCGAGCGGCTACGAGTCAAAGTTTACGACGGACGTTATTGGAGCAAAGTCAAGACGTTCCGCGTCGACAGTGTGCAAACGCCCGATGTGGAAACTCCAGAATTCGTCCAAGTGGTTGATGACTCAACGAATATCGATATCACGAATTGGTTTACTCAGACCGACAACGGCCCGGCGAATACCAAGTGGCAATTCTTTGAACGATGCGATCAATGAAGTTTTCAATGGCCGAATTTTGGGGGGGTGATCACGCTGCTGGCAGTGGTCTTCGCTGGAATTCGTTTTCTGTCCAGCCGCCCCGAGGCACTCATCGCGGTTGTGTTGCTAACGTTGGGCGTTCAAGCCGTGATTCGCGATTTGATGGTCAAAATGGCCCAGGGCAATCGGCGGGATCGCATTCTGTAGGCAAAATGCGGTGTGGTAAGGTCGTTGCGCGTTTGTAACCGCCGAGCGACGGATCTGCTCTATTTGAGGGAGTGGGGGGAGGGTTAATTAGAAAAAATTAGGTATTTTTAACTTACGAAGGAGTGATCGTATCTTAATGAAATTTCATATTTAGAAGGATCTTGTAACTCCGATCTCTCATTTTAAGCTCCGACCGGATCCAGTGTAATTGGGAGGGGGGGGTGAAAATCTTGGAAAACACTTAAAGCGGAGAGATTAGGATGAGACTTGGTGGGAGAAAAAAAAATGAGGTATTTGTAACTTACGGATATCTTGATAATCGTTTTTAAATTTTCTAACACTACATTAAGTGATAGATTAGTATACACTCTCACAAAATCGAAACACTCAATTCTTTTAGCTGAAATCATTGCTAAAAAGTCTATCACGTGCAGTTATTTATTAACACTCGAGTATGGATTAAAATTCGGAAATTTTTTAATACCAGAACAATAAATTTTAAGTTTATCAATAATTTCCTTTAAGATTAAAGAGAGGTCAGTAGCAGTAATGCGGGCTGGACCTACTTGCTCGTTTCTGTTGTAATCTATTCTTTTTAGAGCATGTTGGACTAGTATTGATGGAAGAGCAGAAGTGTAGATAAATGATTTTGATTTGTTAATGAAAAAATTAATTACATTTTTTTGAGATGCTACATACCCTCCAAACGATCCGAGTCCTTTACTGAGACTGCTTATGTACAAATCTATTTTTTTTGCAACATTAAAGTAATCAGGTGTACCTTTTCCATCTTTACCTACCACAAAGTCTCCGTGAACAAATATGAGGGGAGCTACCATTCTGAAGCATCCATATTCGGATTTTATCCAAACTAAAGGAGATTAGAGATTAATTCCCATTTAAAAGTCAACATTGATCGGGGGGTAACTAGCCCCCATGCCCTCTTTTCCCAAATAGATTTGACCAAAATTTTGAGATAATCATTTTGTTCAAAATAGTCTAAAGATCATATAACCTTCGGGGTTGACATAGCCCTCAGAGCATGGAGGAAAGGGCTGTAAATTACACCCCAACGACCTCAGACATAGTCAGAATTGAATTAAGCCAATAACTTTCTTTTCCTCCAATTTTTGGTTACTTAAAAAGGTAACTAGAACTTTTTTTTTGAACGTTTTTATTAGTAATAAATATTCTAATTTACGAATTAGCTTGCGTAACGAACTTTTATGTTTGTACTTTTTTATTCCGGATATGAGAGGGTTCTCCCCTTGTCATAACCTCGCTCTTTACACTAAAGTTTTAATTTTGTCCCAATTCTTTAAGAATGACCCGTGCATCGTTATGGCGCCGAATTGGCGAAGGACTCGAGAACAATGATCATCCGACGTTGCTCGGCCATCAATGGTGGATGGGCCATTCAGAATGCAGTCGATTTGTGATGGGATTCACGGTCGGCGGACCGAACCGAGCTTCTTCGTATTACCCTGTCAGTATTGCTGGTGGCGATGAATCCGATCGTCAAGTTCTTTCACAGTTTTACGAGAAGTGGGGTGGCGTCACATTTCGCGCCGATGACCAATGGGAAAAGTAACAAAAGAGATCTTAAAATAATAAATTACCTTTATCGGTCTTTCAACGACGATAGTTTTCGCCCAAACTAAACCAAAATGAATTTGAATTTAATTTTGTATTTTGCCAATTTCGTCATTTATGCACAGGAATGTATAGTGGCTCGCCTACTTTAAGATAGGGCGGGGGTCTTCTGTAGGTTCTTTTCTTGGAGAAAGGTGTAAGGGCTTACGTCTAACTTCCATTTTAAGACGCAAATTTTCATAAAAGGGGAATAACCCCTGAATTACAAACGCCAATTAACTAAAATAGATACCTCTTTCGAAACTACTAAAACAACTTTAGCGCAAAGAGCGAGGTATTGACAAGCGAGCGAACCCCCTCGTATACGTATTAATTTCTGTTCGTTTTAAGTTTTAATGTTGCTCCTTACTTTCAGTTGAAAAAACTTGGTTTTTATTTAATTTCTGATCGTTTTTAAACAATGCTGGGAAATCCGGCACCCCCTTCATGAAAAATTCCCTTTCCCAGTGTCCTTTTAAAATGGCCAAAAAATTTGCTGGGAAACTGGGCCCCTCCCATGCCCGTTTTTTCTTAAAACCGTCTGATCAAAATTTTTAGATTTCTACTTTGTTCAACATAGTTGAAACGCCAAATAACTATGCCTTTGGGGATATCATAGCCCTCCCACAGCCCCTGGGAATAGGTCTTTAAGTTACAAAATTCACCTATTGTTTACGTGTAGTATTTGCTATTGGGAAGTATACATACATTTTTTGGAGGGGAAGGCGTTAAAGAAATCCTGGGCCATAGGGCCGTAGTGGCGCTGGGTGAAGGAGTTGTGGCCTTTGTAATTCCAGCTTCCCAGGCGGAAGCTGCGCAGTTTTTCCAAAACGGCTTCGCCATCTGCGTGGCGGAAATTTTCCTTTTTAGTGGAATCGGAGCTGAAGGTGAAATCCACTTCCCCTTCGATAACGGTGACCTCGGCATTGCCCAGGCGAATTTTATTGTTGTCGTCTACTATTGCGCCATGTCCAATGGTTAATGTAAAGAGCGAGGTATTGACAAGGGGTGAACCCCTCATATATGTAATAAAAATATACGAATATAGAAGTTTGTTGCATAAGTTACGTATATTTTCACTAATAAAAACGTTCGTAAAAAATTAAAAGTTCTAGTTGCCTTTTTAAATAACTCAAAATTGGAGGGTAACTAGGCCTACTCCCCCGCTCCTTTTTTCTCAAAATTGTCCGATCAAAACTATGGGAAAGCCATTTAGCCAGAAAAATAAATTGATCCAAATCTGGAAGCTGGCTGGGGAATGTTTTATAGCAGATTTTAATGCATATTTATTTATTTACTATGTAAGAGGTTGAAAAAATACTGAAATTTATAGCTGCTCATCTTGGTTTAATGTAGTTCTTTACTTTTCTTTGAAAAACTTTTTTGTGGAAAAACTTTTGAATTAGTTTTCTTAAATAAGCGAGATATAGCAACTTTATCATATGGGATTTAAGGCTGATTATTATTTACTTGTTTTGTAGTAAAAAGAAGTCCACTGGGATACCGCCGTCCGATTGCTCACGGTATGTGGACTCTGGGGCGATCCCTGGGCGTGGCGCTCGCCAAAACCGATGCAGATGCCACGGTGTCTGCCGACGCCTCGCTGAAACTTCCACTGTACATGCCCGGAACGGCCACGTTTGCAGCCCGTGAACTATGTTTCCCCCCTCCAACCCTCTATGTCCCGGATCCGATTCGAATTGAAAATGGAGCATCTGAGACATAAGGTTCTTCTATATATCAAGTATCGTGCAGAACCACGAGCGAGCCGCGTCCGTCGTCGGCCAACCGGTTCAGCAGCTGCATCGCCTCCAACTGGTGACGGGGATCGAGACCGGTCACCGGTTCGTCGAGCAGCAGCAGCGACGGTTCGCCCGCCAGGACGCGGGCCAGCATCACCCGCATCCGCTCACCGCCGGAGAGGGTGGTCCCTAAAAAGCCCTAGTAAATGGAGAGTAAAAAATAGTAATAATCATAAAATTTACTTCCCAGAGAAAATTGCCCTGAAAAATTAATATAGTAATTGTTGGAAGAAAACAAAATAAAATTCGAATCTTCATATGTTTACCGAAAAGTGTTTTGTGTTTTTTATTTAGGTATGCCCAAAATTAATGTCCAGTTTTGCAGCCATAACGGTTCCTAGGGATGGTGGTGCCCGAGGAAAAATTGCAGCGCCCCTCCCGACTCAAATATAAGCAAAACAAGCCAAATAAAAGTGAAAAATTTGATCCAAGTGGGCAACCCTCAGTCGTGGCACCGTCTGCAGCCGGCACATCATGCATCGAGCTGCACGGAAGGTTGTTGTAGTATCGAACATTGACCGCACGACCATCCTGAATCGTACACAACAGCAAACTGTGACGACTCTGAACAACATACATATCAGCAATCAACACACAACAGCAATACCATGAGAAACTGAGCTGCAGCAGCCATCTGCGTCTTGTGCTGATCCAGCCGCCGCTCAAAGTCAGCCATCTGCCGTTCAGCAATCGATCCAAAGTCGAGTGTCGGCCTAAATATTCCTTAAAAGCTTCACCTTAATATCCTTAGTTCGCGTAGTAGCAATAGTTGTAGTAGCAATATACACATAGCACCTTAGGTTTCTTCAACATCCCCTTTGACATATGCTGAAAGTTTCAGTTTAATACATATCATCAACCGTTCCTGAAACATTTCTGATGCGTCCGCTTGACAACCTGTGTCCTTCTGAATAGGCGCTCAAACATGTGTTCAATCAAAGAAACTTCCTGGTCGGTATGTAAGTACTAAGAAATCAATATGATTTTAGAAAATCTACGTGAGAAAAATCTTCTTCCAGCACTAGAATGGTGCGAAAGAAAACGAACTGAATTGAATCAAAATGGCAGTTTATTAGAATTTCATTTACATAAAATGCGTTTCGTTCAATTGTTACAATTGGGTCAATTCGATCAAGCAAGAAGTTATTTTGCAAATTTAAGACGTTATTCTATTGCCGATGGTCAATGCGAGCAAGCAGTTAATGAACTGATGGGTGCATTTGTCACGTCCGGCCTATCCACACGAGACATTCTTCTGTGATAGTAAGGATTTACGATTAACACGTGACGAGAAATTTGTTCGCCAATCAGCAATGCAAATAAAAGTTCCTCGAAATTGCAGCTCACAACCAGTGGATAGGCTTCAGAGTAGAGTGAGTGTCAGCAGAAACGTGGTCGACCAGTATATTCAATATCACGTAGAGTGGGACTTAAGCTACTCGAACTTTCCAGATAATGTCTCAGCTAATTTTGCTCTGGAATTTAAAGCCTTTTTTGTCAACTTTTAAAGTATATTGGCTAATTTTCTAGGAGGACACTTCTGTCTGGCATTCCTGGTTTCCTGTCATTCTCTGGCAAGAAATAACTCCTTAGAAAAAAAAATTGGACGATGACCCTCTGGGAATTAGTTCTTTTGTAAGGTCATTCTTTGTTGCAACTGCTCTCCAGATGAAGATTTTGCTAAATTCAATGCTATGAACGAAAGGCTTTTTACTGAATAATACATGTCTCTTTATATGAAAGGAGTTATGCCCTCCACAGCACCTCGTTCTTTACGCTAATGTTTGACTCTGTCACAACTCTACTTTTTAAACAATAAAAGAACTTTAGTGTAAAGATTGAGGTGTTGCGAAGGGGATAGCCCCTTTCATATACGAAGTAATTTCTGTTCGTTTTAAAATTTAATGTCACTCCTTACTTGCAGTTAAAAAAACTTGTTTTTTTATTTAATTTCTGAATGTTTTTGAATTTATGCATGTTTTGATTTTGGCTATCTAGAGCGTGAATTCGACAGCTAAGATAACGTACTGATTTATAAAAAGATTAGTTACGGATTTTAGATTTTGTCGGGCTGAGGGCCAGACTTTTAATTTTTGTCATTTCACAGTTCCTCGCTCGACTGTTAAATTTTAAAAACTTCTTTGTGTCACTCTGAGTCTTGTCTCAAAAGATGATTTTGTCAGCAAAAGTCCTTTGATTGTGCTATAAACACAAAAGTGACACACATGGTTTTCAGATGAATATAGACCCCATCCCCCCTAAAAAAAAATAAACTGTCAGCTTAATTGGCTGGGTTTCAAACACGCAAGGCATCAATACTGTAACAATGACAAAAAAAAGAAACATTGTTTACTTTAATTAAGAACTAATTGGCCCACTATTCCAAAGACTAAATTTCAGAGAAATTTAATTATTTTAATTCATACGAATCCCTCAAAGACCCCTCTAAAACTAACCGGTAATCTAAAATGTGCACCTGTAAACTTGAAAACCCTGTGAAATCGGAATTTTGTAATTTAGTGACGTCAAAAAATTATTTGGTTGAAAATGTATTTCCGAATATTCTAACCAATTATAAAAATCATAAATGGCCTTGTAAACGAGCGATTCTGGCTGCGAAGAACAAAGACGTCCACGAAATCAACAGTATTATTCTGACCAAGATTCGAGACCAAGCAGTCATTTACAAGTCTGTCGACACAGTTCTGGAATCAAATGAAGCGGTTAACTATCCATCAGAATTTTTAAATTCCCTGGATCGTAATTTCAACTATTTATTCTACGGCCTTTCTGATTCAGGGGTCATTCTTAAGGAATAGGGACAAAACTTAAGATTTAGTGTAAAGAGCCAGGTATTAATGAGGGGACAAAACCCCAATATACATAACAAAAAAATAAGAATATAAAAGTTTGTTACGTAAGTTAATTATTAAGTTACGTATATTTTTTACTAATAAAAACGTTCGTTATAAATTAAAAGTTCTAGTTGCCTTTTAAAGTAACCGAAAAATTGAAGCATCAAGAGCTATCGATTGCCGTCTAAAAAAAAATCCTATCTGTCTTAGTTCGAAAGTTGATTTTTTTTTGTTTTGCCGTAGGCCAACTTTCTAACATCACCACTAAGAAAGGAGCAAAGGATAAGCTCCAATTTCTTTAGCAATGACATAACTTTTAAAGTTTAAGAGGTGCATCTGATAACATTTCTCTACTTCAATCCCAAGTCAGAAAAACAAATGATAAACCCAGCCAAAATCACGGCAGCACTTTCGGACCAGTAAGTTTTAGACTTATACAGTGAGAGAAGGAGGCAGAACCCAAAGTCTTGTTTATAGTGATTTTTTTCGTTTCAAGCTTGATTTGCATATTCAATTTAACTTTCACTGGTTCAAAATTCATTTATTCATTTATACTAGTACCTATTGTATGTTTTTTTCCTATGATTGTTTATTTAATTCCTGTTTGTTTTTGGATTTCATTTATTCTTTAATAGTAATTTCTTGTAATTTATTCATTTATATTAATACCTCTTTGAGGGATCAAGCTAATTTTCCAATAAACAGCATAAAGTGCGTAAACTTTCAGAAATAGAATAGAAACAGAATAAGAAATAAAAAGAAATAGAACAAAAAGAAATAAGAACAAAAAAAAGAAATAAGAACAAAAAAGAAATAGAAATAGAATAAAACATAAATGAGCTGTAGACAATTTGTAGTGCATGGATAACAAGGTATCTAAATATATGAAATTATATAATCACAGTAAAAAAGATTAACCATTAAAATTGCCTGGAAAATCCCCAATAAGGTTTTCTCATAAATCTATTATAGCATCCATCTAGAATTAAAAGAGAAGATGCTATGATTTAAGGGATGGACCTAAATAACCAAGTTACGGGATATTACGCCAAAAAATACATAATCAACGAACTCAATTACATACAAGTCAAACCTGACTCAAAAAAGGCTGTAGAGTTCTATAAAACGCACCTTTTACAATCTAACTCTGAATTAGATCCCCTACTCCGAACGTATAACTTCAAAACATTATTTTGACAAGCACTATTTCACTTTTGTTCTCTTGCAAAGCTAGGGTCTCTGGAGACTAATTCGACGCTGTGCGCCGACGATCCGGTGATCGGGGGCACCCAGAAGATCTGGGGTGCTGGCGCCAAAGGGAACGCTCTTTCTACGGGCGTCTTGATCCTGGGCGTGCAGGACTCGACGCCCGCCTCGTTCGGCGCCTGCAGCCTCCATGTCGACATCCAGTCGTACTTCGTCGCGCTGGACGTCTGGGTGATGGTCTAACTTTCTCTCTTGTCTGTTCGTCTCTATTGTCTGTCTGTCCGTTTGGTTTGTCTGGCTGGTCAATGTTTATGGTCTATCTTTCGGTCTGGTCTGTCTGTGTGTTGTCTGTGTGTCTGTCGGTCTGTCTTGTCTGTTTGTCTCTCTGTCTGTCTGGTCTGTCTATCTGTCTGGTCCTTCTGTCTGTCTGTCCTATTTTTCTGTCTACTGTTTGTTTGTCGAACAAAAGACAGACCAAAAAGACACACAGACTAACATAAATGAATAAATAAATCTCAAAACGAGTAAAGCTTAAGTTGAATATGCAAATCAAGCTTAAAACAAACAAAAATATTTTTCTATTGAGGTATAAACGAAACCCAAAACGAACAGAAATTCAATAAACAATCGTAGCAAACAAAAAAATAATAGTTGCTAATATAAATGAGTAAATAAATGTTAAAACAAAAATAAAACTTAAACTGAATACGCAAATCCAGCTTGAAAGGAATACAAATCTCTACAAAGCAGCGCCCGGTTCGCACGTGTAACGGACCTTGTGCAGTCCCCGAGGCGGTGATCCTGCCCACAGAATCCCCGGCAGTGGAGGAACCTGAGGGAACCGGAAGCGTCCGTGCTCATCTGTTTCAGTTTCGTATTCTGTGGTGAGTCGCGGTCCGCCCGGACTGTAGGACCAGTCCAGTGTGTTGATGTGCAGCCGAATGCGTTCGTTCTTTTTGACCACGCCGTCGATAACGAATGTGCCCTCAACCGTCGACCAGGGAAAGATTTAAAGGAAATTGAAACTTCCTGGGAGGGTGTAAAGAGGGAGACCTTGAATAGATTGGGTTGGAAGAGGAGCGTGCGTAGCTGTGTTGGTCTCAGGCCGCTTGGTGCTGCGGTGTTTTAGGTCAGCTCAAGACATCAATCTGTTTTCAGCCTACTGCTATCTTTTGGAAATACTATAATGTTCAAGATAAGCTCACAAAATAAAAGTATGGCAAAAATAATCTCCAATAAAAAAGAACATATAGAAACATAAAGTTCGAATTTTGTTCCGATTCTCTGATAAAACCTCTAAATCACAAAGGTCGTTTAATTAGAATAAATAGCTCTTTTGAAATTATTAAAAATACTTTAGCGTAAAGAGCGAGATATTTAAGAGGAGAGGAACCCCCCTACGATCAGCCCTCGGGAAAAAAACAAGAAAAAAACAAACAAACAAATTTACACGCATCCGTGATCTGTCTTCTGGCAAAAAATACAAAATTCCACATTTTTGTAGATAAGAGCTTGATCAAAAGAACTCTAAAGGCATTTTGTAGCACTTCACATTATTATTTTGTGGCATAGCAAGACAAGTCACACCCAAATACAAGCCCTTGAACTGCTCACTCTTTCCCTCCTGCAGCAAAAGGAGTAGGCAGCCTCATAATTGTATCATCAAAATCAGTTTCTGCATAATCAGGAAATTCTGGGAAGATAAACTTTTCAATGGATTTGCAGAGGTAGTTTATTTTAGCTAATCTGCCACTCGTTTCTTCAATCTCACGACGAGGATCTGTGCGGACAGCCCGAGGTGCTGCCAGAGCCTGACCAGTCTCACCCGATTGCCCCCTGTGCGCCGGCGCCGGCCCGATGAGTGGCCGAACCCGAAGGACACAAAAATGACATCCTGGCAGTGGATTGCCAAGGCGCCACCGGCGGAGCAACATTCGGTCTCCAGGTCATCCGTTCTTCAACTCAGGATTGCCGATATGAAGCGCACGGCCCTTGGACTCCTGGCGTCTGTTCTACTGGGTGCGTCCAGTTCCAATCCCGTTCAGACCGGCTCCAGATAGTCTTCCCACAAGTCCACGTGCACGGCATAGTGCCCGTTCGCGTCCTCTCCCCAAAGTTCCGTGGATTCGAAGCGGACATTGTAGAGATGTCGCGCCTCCCTCGATCCTTCGGCGTTTCGGTCTGGATACACGTGGGCGCCTTCCTGTGCGGCGATAACTCCAACGCGACCACGGACATACCCCGGTTCCCGAGTATGCCCCAGCGGATGTCGGTTGACGGCTCATACTGAAATGAAAATTAAGGCAATCAGAAATTATTACGAAAAGATATTTGGCGAATGCCCCCCATCGCCTAACCGTAAACCTTCAAAAGCGTATTGCGTCATTAGCTTTTTCTAAAAACTACACGTATTTTGGAAAGGAAATCTCTGCTATTCAAGATTTTATGGGACAGTCATTTTTTATTGGTCAATGTTATATTATGGAAAAATGTTGAAAATATATTCATTTTTCATTAAAGAACAAATGACGCAATTGACTGTAGGTCAGATAAGAGATTGCCTAGCTGCAGTATTTGGGTTTCAGTGTATGAATGGTTTAATCTCTGATGTTTTTAAGAGATTTTGCCGAATTAATAGTGACCTGCGTAATTATGGAACTAGACAAAAAGATAATATAGTTTTGAATTGTGTCGTCGTACCAGGTCTTCATTTTCAATGAAACACCTTGGTCCATCTGTATGGAATGAGCTACCATTGAGCATTAGGGCGGCAGAACACGTACCTCAGTTTCAAATGCAATCCCTCAATCGTTATTCACAACTATTCGAAAACGATACAACCAATACAATGTTGACAAAAAGTCACAGTATCATTATTTTGGAATTGTCTAAAGATAAACTAAAGATAGGAGTATTTTCTGAACAGGCACTGTAAGCTTTGAGTTTACCTTTGCAAAACTGTCGATGGAAATTTTAGCATTCTAACCGTAGTTATGTTTCTCCTGTGCCCATTGAAACAATTGAAACTGTAACAAGAGACATGAACATCACATCGGCCGATCCGGCGACCCAATCGTTCAACCGCTCGCCCTGATCGGCACCGTATTCGCGTACCACATCGTCGGGATTGTGCCGCGTATAGGCGGGAATGACCTGACCGTTATTGCGCCCGGACGCCCCAAAACCGGCGCTCTCCGCTTCCAGCAGCACGACATCCGCACCGCCCTCCGCCAGATGCAGCGCCGCCGACAGACCGGTATAGCCGCCGCCCACCACCACCACGTCGGCCCGCCGGGAATCTGCGAGGGGATCCGGTCAGGATTTAAAATAAGAGCTGTGAGACACGATATCCTTCTAAACACTAAATTTCATTAAGATCCGATTTCCCGTTCGTAAGTTAAAATACCTCATTTTTCTAATTTTTCCGAATTAACCGTCCCCCCCACTCCCCTCCCCAGATGATCGAACCGGAAAAACGACTGTTTCTAATTTAATCTGGTTTGGTCCCTGATACGCCTGCCAAATTTCATCGTCCTAGCTTATCTGGAAGTGCCCAAACTAGCAGAAGAACGCGAGTCATTCCGCAAAAAGCTCCTGAAGACTCGGTCAAAAAAGCCCAAAGTCGATAATACTATGCATGGAACCACCAATGCATCGCCCGCCGACCTGGTGGACCCCGGACAACAACAGCAAGAAGTTGCCGTCTTCCCACCCCATGCACATCTACAACCAACCGTGGAGACAGTTCCGGAATTAGAAGCCGCATCGATTGAAGTCTGAATTTGTTTTTTAGCCTTCATTCTATTAAGCTTAGAAAACGCGTCTGAAAAAGAACATGAAGTGAAGAATAAATCAAAGAAGAAGAAAAGAAGAAAAAAAAAAAATAAGAAGAAGAAGAATAGGGATTCCAGAACTGAATCAACGATTGAAGTAGATAAAGAAAATGATTCGCTAAATTTCAAGGATTAAAGATGGAAGGATCCTTTGTCAGCGATAGGTATATTTAATCTATAGAATATTTATTCATAATAGACCCAGACAGCTTGTTTTTTCACCAAGTTCTTGTCTTCAACGCAGGAAAAGATATAGAGAAAAATTAAAAAAGTTTGTGATAGCTTGGATGTGAAGGAAGATTTGTTTTGTGAGGAAGAATTAGCGACAGTACTAAAAGGATTAAAGAATAATAAGGCTCCTGGTGCTGGCAGTGTGGTAAATGAGTTTCTTCATTATGATGGCTTTGAGGTTAGAAATAAATTACTGAAGATCATGAATATGACTTTAAAAAATGGGAAGTATCTAACAAATTTAGAAAAATCGTAACTAAAACAGAGGTCCGATCCAGGGCGTGTGGCGAACGACCTGGTCGCTATTCTGTTGGGAAAGTCATACGACGTGCCACGTGAACGCAAATTCATCAGCGTCGAGAACGAGGTCTTGGATCGATACACGGGTAGCTACACGTTGATGCCGAGCTTCGTCCTCACGGTAACACGCGAAGGAAATTCGCTGGTGGCCGCACCCACCGGGCAGCCTCCGGCAACACTCAAGGCCGAGTCCGAGACGGTTTTCTATGTCGATAGCGTCGACCTCCTCAATAGCTCGTTCTTACGCTAATTTTCTTCAGCTTTTAACAGAGGTTAGTCTAATTAATTATAGTCATTAATCTATTAATCTATTAGATTAATATAGACTAACTAATCTATTAGTTAGTCTATTAATGTTTAATTAATTCTAATTAAGCAGCCTTTGTGATTCTTATAAATAAACGAAAATAATTGGAACAAAAAAAAAACTTAGGTCATTATGAGGTTATTATTGGTTAAAAAAAAAGTAAAATTAATATCACCCACCAGGGCGGCAGCGGCAAGGCGCGCGTGGGGTTTGCAGCGCCCTATCCCGGGACCATCATTCCGCTGACCCTCTCGAATTACCACGGAACGTTGATTTGTCAGAAGGACAGCTTCCTCTGTGCCGCACGTGGCGTGCAGATTGGGATCCACTTTCAAAAGAAGATCCTCACCGGCCTCTTCGGTGGTGAAGGTTTCATCATGCAGAAGCTGGAAGGCGACGGGCTGGTGTTTCTGCACGCTGGGGGGACGAAGCTCTTCTGCTCCCCTTCCAAGATATACCTACAAAGTTTAAATCCATTTGTACAACCTGATTTCAGCCCAACCCGCGCTATAGGGGGTTCAATGTAGAGAATCACACCCATATAGGTTCACGTTTGTAAATTCTTTTGTTTACTTTTATAATTTAGGGGAATACCCCTACAAAAATGAACCATTCTAATGATAGTTGATTAGCCCATGGTCTTCTAAAAACAGTTCTTTGACAAGTATGGATTGAAAAATACTAATGTCGTTTCATGATGAAGTCTTTAAAAAGATATGTGATTATTGAAGAAAAAACCGATTTCTAACATCGATTTTTTGCTAAGCTTCGAACTGTTGGTTTTCTAAGGTTTTTGAACTATTGTAATCCCTTGCTACAATGTAAACAAATACTTTTGCTATTCCCAGTTTTTTCACTTTTTATACAATTTAGTCTTTTCTTACTGTGTCTTTTCAAAGATATTTGATTATTGAAGCAACGCCGAATTAATCTTCTTTTTAACGAAAACTACCGGAATAAGCTGCTGGATATTCACCGTATGACGCAGATTGGCCAGAGGCACTAGGGTGTGGGAGAGTTAAGTCTAAGTGTGTTTTAATTGGCTCATTGGTTCTAAAACTAGATTCAAAGGGAAGGAAGATATGCTTACCTTAAAACTTGTGCTGTGGGCTACAGTTTTTATTATTACTGGAGGGGCCGTTTTTAATGAAAAATGTAAGAGGTGGAAAACTGTACGTGCTTTAGCTGCTGGGATACATTGACCAGAAACTTTGGCGTAAAGAGTGGGGCGTTACGGGAGGGAAAATCCCCTTTAATATACGGAGTAATTTCTGCTAGTTTCAAATGTTAATGCCGCTCCTTACTTTCAGTTAAAAAACTTGTTTTATTTCCGTTAATTTCCGAACGTTTTTGAATTAATATATTTTTTTTATTTTGGCTGTCCGCACTTGAATAATTCAAAAGAAATTTGCATTTTATTTTTTTTTTTTGTAGCTAAATGGCTTTCTCTTAAACAGATCAACTACCTGAATACCATCCTTAAGGGTTGTTAAAACACTACAGCAGGGGCAAAGAAAACCACTATTCCCAAAGGCAACGGTAGAATTCCTCAGCAACATTAGCTCTGCTTGACAGATTTGTTTCAAAATCAGATGAAAAATGACTACAATTCAGTGTTGAATGTTGTTAACGCTTACCCAGAACATAATAATCTGAACCTTAAAACGTCGCCAAAACAACACATGAAAGCAAACAAAAGTAAAGGGCTATCTTTGGATTTTGTTTGTTCTTCTAAAAGCCTAATGACCTTCCAGGTACTTTCACAAAATTATATTCCGGGTACTCACAAAATTATGTAAATTTAAATACTCCAAGTCTGGAAAAAATGTGTTCAGTTAGTGAGAATTAATTTGTTACCCATGTAGCAAACTATTTGCTCTGTCCAGCACCATGCACAGTGAAGTAGTCAAGTTCATACCCATAACACAGGTTACGCTTAACAACCTTTCCCTTCAATGCCAACCCGTCATCATCATCATCATCATCATCATCATCATCATCAGTATCATCATCAATATCATAGTTATCACGATCATCGTCATCGTCATCGTCATCATCATCATCGCATCATCATCATCATCATCATCATCATCATTATCATCATCATTATCATCATCATCATCATCGTCATCATCATCATCATCATCAACTATATCAATACCGTGGTCGTCGTCGTCATCATCATCATCATCATCATCATCATCATCATCATCATCATCATGCGTTCTTGCGTCTTGGAACTACCTTTCTGCCTCAAACTTATGCTTAATAACTTCTTTTGTATTTCCTCTTTTTTTTAAACTTAGTCATGTTTACTTTAAAGATAGCAAAAAAAAGTCATGCAAAGGTTGAAAACTGAACCAAATGGAATGAGCAAAATACCTCTTACACATGCCATATTAATAACAACAAGTCAACAACTTCCTTTTCTGATACTTTAAAAACTAATACAGGCCTAGACTGAAATTGTACTTGGCTGTTTGCATGTCTCTGTGCCTGTCTTTGTGTGTTTGTGTGTCTGACTTTGTGATTTTGTGTGAGTGTTTTCGCCTCCCTCCTACTGTTCCTGCGTGACGGAACATCTGTTTGTATGTCTCTGTGCCTGTCTTTGTGTGTTTGTGTGTGTGAATTTGTATTTTTTGTGTGTGTGTTTTTGTCTTTCCCCCACTGTGCCAGTGTAACTGAGCGTCTGTTTGTATGTCTCTGTGTCTATCTTTGTGTGTTTGTGTGTCCACTGGCGATGACGGGTCTACCGGGACGTCTGGAGTGAGCGCGAATGACTCAGTCTTGTCTCCACAGAGTGGCAACGATGCAGCGCAGGTTCTGTCTATTTCAACCACAGGCAGCTCGCTTCGTGAAGTATCCAGCATCAATGAGAGGATCTATAGCTATGGAGACTCTGTCTGCTGCGATGCCGATGACACATCAAGAGAGAGCACGCGATACAGTGCGTACAAGTTTTCACTGGAGGACGCTGGTGACGACGACAGGGTGTGAACGCGATAGTAGTATAGTCGCAAAAGGGTTCGTCAGCATCCGACGCGATGACGCAAAGGCATTCGATAAATGATAACGGTCGATGTGTGTTGGCCAGGGTGTGAATGTGATAGTGGTAGCCGTAAAGGGTGCTGCGAAATCCGACGCCCAGCAGACAATGATGGACATAGCGGGTGAGCCTAAGAACGTGATAACCAAGGCAGACATCAGTGCCTTAATCAGGGACCAGGGTAAGATCATCGAAGGCCCGTGGCCTCTGATGCGTTCTTCCCATTTGCAGACGGTCTGCTGGAAGCCGCCGCTGCTGGTGGCACCTGTGTGATCCAACCTGGTGGCTCCATGCGGGATGAAGAAGTGATCAAAGCGGCGGATGAAGCAGGCCTGGCCATGGTCTTCACCGGTATGCGTCACTTCCGCCACTAGGGGCGGGCAATAAAAAGAGCCTGCCCGGTCTCGGGCAGGTCATGTTTCGGGCCGGTCAGTCGCACGCACACGCGGTGGGCAACATTGCATGTAGAGAGAAAATGCAATATATCTTAAAATCAATTTTCAAGAATTTGCAACAGTAGGGACTTATATTTGGAAAGAGCATAAAATAGCGAATCTAATGGTATATTTCTTTTTTTTTCCATCTGATTCCTGCTCTATAGATTGCAGCATGTTCCATCTTTTAGACCAGTGGTTCTCAACCTTTTTTTCCCCATGGACCCCTTTTCCCTTCTTTTTATCTTAGTGGACCCCCTCATAGCTATTGGACATGCCATCCGCGCGAGCATCGCGCCCAGCCCGGCCGGGTCGTATCCCGCGGCCTCGGCGATCTGCTGTCCAAGCCGGTCGGCCTCCAGCTCCTGCGCGGAGTTGAAACTGTGGAATGCGCGGCGCAGCCCCTCGCCCGCGCGCTGGATGGCGGATTTGCGCGCCTCGGCGCTGTGATCGCCGAAAAAGATGTCGCGGGCCTTGCGCCGGGCTTCCAGATCCAGCCGGTCGACCGTCTCGCGCCGCTCGACGAGATGGCATGAGCAGAAATAAAGTCGAGTAATCTTTAGTGTAAAAAACTAAAAAAACTTAAAAAAAAACTTAAAAAAAACTTTAGTGAAAAAAAAACAACAATAGAACGTAGATTGTCAGTTTAATTTATATGTAGTGATATTTATTCCTAAAATTTTTAATATTTCTTTAATTTATTAAAGTAAAAAAGAAGTAAAAACATTTGAAATGTATTTTGTTTTAAGTTAAGCACAAATTATTTTCTGGACTTGGGAAGGGATGAAGAGAAGCATCAGGTAGATGAAAAAGGCTGGTCGAAACTTTATTTTTTCTGCATAAGGCTAGATAAACTATTCCGAAATAGTGAAATATAATAAAAACAAGAGCTAAGAGCTCATACGGCACTTGTGACGAGGCAAGAAGAGCTAAGAGCCAAGAGATCAGATGGTATGAGCTCTAACAAAATTCTATGAATCAATAGATTGGTTTAAAAGGAAAATAAGAGGCTTAATGCCGGTCAGGATTTAAAATAAGAGCTCTATAGATAGCTTGATAGATAGATACATAGATGGATGGATAGATAGATAGATAGATAGACAGATAGATAGATAGATAGATAGATAGATAGATAGATAGATAGATAGATAGATGATAGACAGATGGATGGATAGATAAATGGATGGATGGCTTGATGGATATATAGCATTTTCTACCATATATATATATATATATATATATATGTATATATATAAAATAGATATATAACGTAATAATTAAATTAAAACTGGAAGTACAGTCCATCGCCCGGCAGAGCGCGATCAGATGGGTGAGGAACGCGCTTTCCTTGAACCGGTCGCGCGCCTTGAGCGCGCAGCGCAGCATGCGCTTGCGACCGACATCGCTGACCATCTGCTGGGCGATCAGCCGCCCGGCCTGGTACTGGCCCGAGCGATAGGTGCGCTCCAGCTCGGCCATGATCTTGAGGATCTCGACGAAATTCTTGCTCTTGATATGCGGCGGCAACAGCCCGCGCAGCCGCAGTGCCCGCAACTGGGACTTCTCCAGCTGACCAATCACTCGCTCCAAGGCCAAGTTCTCCAACACCGTGAACCGGCCGCTTCCGTCCGACATCGTAAACTGCACTCGCTCACCCGCCACCATAAACTCACCGATCGCCTGGCTCAGCTTCGACCCCTCACGCCGCTGATAGATTCGCTCCTCACCCGCCTCTCCTTTCGGCGCCTCCGTCCCCAAAGACCCCGGACGATCATTGGCCGACACCGCTACCACCAGGCTCAACACCAGCCCATCCTAAATATGTATTCTAAATATGCATTTGTTTATTAGTAATTAGTGCAGTTATTAGTACACAAGAAAGTTCGTATAATTATAGAAAAGACAAGGAAAACAACTTAATAAGGGACAATTTTACTAAAAAATATGCCGTCAACTTTTGCTTGCATTGCAAGAGTACCCATAAGCTACTATTATCCATGACATATGAAGCCACTATAATCAGAAATGTTTCCCCTGAACGGAATGCTGGGAATTTCTGTATTTTCCCTTTTACCAAATGCATTACTATTAGTGAATGGAGAAACACATTACTACAGCTAGGCCTGCATATGGGACTGTTCGGAAGGGGGGGGAGAAGTGCATTGCCAGAGAAGTGACCATAATAATTGGAAAAGGTATAAAACAAGATATCTAATGGCATTATTTATATTTGTTTAGCATGTTTTCTTCAGAAGTGGGCAAGTACTAATTGTTTAGGCAACCTTTTTATTTTGTTATTAACATAGCCTACTTTTTTCAGAAGAAATGTGGAATTTTGTATTTTTTGCCAGAAGACAGATCATGGATGCATGTTTATTTGTTTGTTTGTTGTTGTTTTTTTCCCAGGGGTGATTGTATTGACCCACTTGTCCAAGAATATTGCAAGAGGGCTCATTCTAACGGAAATGAAAAGTTCAAGTGCCCTTTTTAAGAGACCAAAAAAACTGGAGGACACCTAGGCCCCTCCCACGCTAATTATTTTCCCAAAGTCAATGGATCAAAATTCTGAGATAGCCATTTTGGAGCTTTGGTGGTGCGAAATTGGATCCGACTCTTTAGCCCGAAGCCATCGCCCATCCAGAACATCGTGCATTTGGCCGGAGCGAATTTTGGTAGTGGTTTGGCCCACGTGGGGCAGGGCCCGTTACTTCGATGGAAGAACAAGATCGGTGGTACGGGGATTGGTGAGCGCCTCTTGAACGAACTGGAACTGGGTTCCAGCAAGACAATTGACCTACACCGACATTTCATCCAGGACGGTACCCGGATTTTTGAACTGTGTCTTAGTGTGTGCTGGCCTTTGTGTTTGAGTTTGTTTGACTGTATTTGTGTGTGTTTATTTGTATTTTCCTCTGTATGTTTTTGTCTCTCCTCTTTGCCTGAGTGTGTGATTGTTTTTTTACCTGTGTGTTTGATTTTTTGTTGTCATTGGCAAGTGTATTTGTGTGTATGTGTGTTTATGTGTGTGTGTTTTTCTCCTTCTATGTCCTTTTGTCTTTCTCTCCATTCCTGTGTGTTTGAGTGTGTGTTGGAAAAAAAGAATTATTCTGCAAATTTCATTATAATAATTTATGTGCGGAGAGCCAAAATCAAACATGCATTAATTCAAAAACGTTCAGAAATTAAAACTTAAAACGAACAGAAATTACTCCGTGTATGAAAGGGGCTGTCCCCTTCTCAACGCCTCGCTCTTTACTCTAAAGTTTTTTACTGTTTAATAAAGTAGAATTGAGAGAGAGAGTCAAACTTTAGCGTAAAAAGCGGGGCGTTGAGAAGGGAACAGCCTTTAATTTAGTAAAGAGCCGACTTTTAAGAATTGCAACGCTATTTTCACGCAAGACACAATCTACCATCAAAATTATCAACTCTGCTATTGTAGATCTACCTCTACCAGCAAATATTTCTATTTGATGAAACTTTGGATCCCTCCTAGGTCTTTGTCTAGTGATTCAGATCGTCACTGTTTTTTTTAGTGATTTATTACATGGCAACAGTTGGTTTAGCATTTTCGAGAGTTGCTTATATTTGTCGACACATTACTT
Organism: Alatinidae sp. Z8VKAUB7J3; assembly: GCA_010016025.2. Lineage (NCBI taxonomy): Eukaryota > Metazoa > Cnidaria > Cubozoa > Carybdeida > Alatinidae > Alatinidae sp. Z8VKAUB7J3. The sequence continues at coordinate 180,721,810 of JAAAKM020721499.1, read as the reverse complement.
ATATCGACGGCCGGCCGACGCGCTCCGCCTCGCGAAGGGTCGCGAGCTGGGGGCCCGTCAACTTGTGACGATCCTGCAGACGCCGCGACTGCAGATCGATCGCACGAATGATTCGACGGATCGACGCGACGATCTGGTCCTCGAGTTCGTTGGGTGCACTCATTGGTTTCGCCGACGGCCTCCGTGACGCCCTGGCTGCGCCTCGATTGCGACATCTCGAAGCGTAGCGCCAGGCGCTCGCTGGAGATCGCCGGCGAGCAATGCAAACAAAAATTTGGGTACTGTCTCTATCCCTTAAAGTAAAGTCTAAGTCCTATAAAGTCCATGATGCTTTACTGAAAATAAATTACGTAACAACTATCTTCTTTGTGCTTAATATAGCACTGAAAATAAAATAAAAAATAAATATAAATTATGAACTCATGAGCCTTCAGCATTTTATATAATTGTATATCAAATATTAAGTTTAATTTTATTAGTTCTTGCTAAGCTGGTTAAAGACAAATATAGTTTCGTAAATTGCGTAGTCTAATTTGGTTTTTATTAAAGGTATGTTCATAGTTAGATATGTGTAACACCAAGGTTTATGAGGTGCCTTGAGTTAACCATGGAAACAGAATGTAACAGCAATATTAAGCTATTTCAGAATTTCTCACCTTCCCAATACCAACCAGTCACAAAATATAGTTATGTTTTTGTATATGGGTTGCATTACTTTGTTCATAAAATTGTCTAAACTGCTATATATATTGCTGAGGCATTTTATACTTCTGTGAGCTGTTTAGTTTTCAGTAAAACGAAAATGACACCCTACTCTAGAGTTTATGGGGTTTAACACTTTTTTTGGGGGTTTAACATTTTTTTGACGACAATGTCGTTGACGTTTGTTAACAACGTTGTTTGTCCGTCTTATGACAAATTAAGAAGACCTGAGACTAAAAACATAAGGATATTCAACTAAAAATAAGGAGTAATATTAAAACCAAAAATAAAAATAAATTGTTCCTCCTTGAACGAGGGGAATGCAAAAATTAACTTTAAGTTAAGTCAATGGTATATCTTATTAGAATACTTACTCCAAAACTGTCTCCTCGTTTGAGAAAGCAAATGGTTCTTGCCACATTTTGCTGTCGATCGATGATTTTCACAACCGCTAAAAAGAAAACAAAGCAAATGAATACACGATTTTCGATGCTTTTTTCTGGAGAATACTCTATTAGGAAGGAACAGAAAAGAATCATGCTCTCTGTCTTGAGCGTTTCATTGGGATGTAACTTTCTTTAGAGACGTGTGGAGACAACTCCAAAATCTAAATATTTACCTGATATTTCGCCCAATTGGTGCCTTATAGAGTTTACATTTCATATGCATAAATATAACCTTTATATTAATAATTTACCTGAGCAAATAAGTCAACAGTCGGTCGGTCTAAACCATCCTGTGCTTGCTGCCTTGCTGGCCCATCAATATTAACAGGGTCTGTGGCTCCAGGTGCCAGGTGTTTATCATATATAAGACGTGCTTGCCTCGTTCTTTGCCCTTAGACACTACTACATGGTGATCTTTACTTTTAACATCAATAACAGCACTCCTATACACCATAGTATCTTGCATTGATCCTGCTAGTCTTTGGTTCACAATAACATAACCAATAAGGTTTGCTGTCTTACCATTACGTGAATACCATGTCAACTTATGGGCCATTTTGTTACCAAACACCGTATTGGTTATAACTAGGTTGTTATTGGTATATACCTATTGGTATATACTGTATTGGTATATACCTACAAAATTCCCTCCACATAGGCCTACGTAATAATTTCTCTTCGTTTTAAGTTTTAATGTTACTCCTTACTTTCAGTTGAAAAAACTTGGGTTGTAAATTTAATTTGATCATTTTTAAATAATGCTGGGATATCCAGCACCCCCTTCGTAGACATTTCCATCCCCCGATGAAAAAATCCTCCCTGGAAGGATTCTAACACGTAAACCCCTCACCTGCACCCCCACAAGAAGAGATTACCCTGAATATGTCTTTATAATTCCCAATCTGGTTGTCATTTATATTCCCGGTGTCCCGGTCGTCATTTGTGTCCCGGTGTCCCAGTCTGTAATTGCTCTTTGAGTGTCCCGGTCGTCATTTATATTCCCTGTGTCCCGGTACCCTGGTCGTCATTTGTGTCCCCGTGTCCCGGTCTGTAATTTTTTAGTTTTTTTTTTAGTTTCTTCTTTTTAGATTTTTCTTCTTTTTTTTACTTTATTTCTTTTTTAGTTTTTTCTTTTTTTTATTTTTCTTTTAGTTTTTTGAGGTAAAAACGTTTCCTGCTAATAGTGTGACTTCTCCCTTTTTTGATGAACTAATTAAAAAGCTTCCCAAACCAAAGTTCAGTATTAAAGCGTTTCTAAGTCGATTAATTAAGCCTTTCAAGGTATAAAAATGCGTAAGCTTATAAAAAAAATATATCACTTTACCTGTAGTTGGATGTATCCACTATTTGGAAAAAAACCATGGAAGCTAGGTTATGTTCCTTACAAATTTTCATCTATCAATACTGCTATCAATATTGGATTAAAATGCCTTACAATTAATAAAGAACTAGAGTATGCAATAATATGTACAATCCTAAAAAGGGTTTATGCCAGATTTGCCTTTCACCCAGACTATATCTGCCTTGGCTTTTTCTAAAATTAGCCATGACTTGATGTCCGCAACTACTTGATTTTAATTAAAAAATCAACGGAATGATGTATAGACAGATGGATGATATAACTTATCTATCAACAATTGAAATGACATTTTCTTATAGAATCCTAAAAAACTAGGATCACGCACTTTTGTATAATAATTAGTCTGAACTGAATTAAAAATGGAGCAAGAAAAGGGAATTCAAAGGGGTATGGAAAATCCCCGAACGTTGGCCTTTGAGTCAAAGGTGTAAGTCCTCCTAAGGTTGGAGGAGGAGCTTGCGTAGCTGTGTTGGCCTCAGGTGGCTTGGTGCTGCAATGAGTTATGAGTAGTAGTAGTAGTAGCATAAGGCGTTTTCAATTGACATCTTCTATACAAAAGAATGATTATAATGGCTAGCATAGAAATGAGGGGCAATAGAGGCTGGACCGTTTTGATTGTGTTTTTGAACCGCATATTTAGTAACAACCCAATCAATACTGGCGCGAGTACAATCTTAATTAGATTTAGCATCATAACGAGGATAGGAATCTCTACCAATCGTCCAGCATAAAATGAAATAAGCAAAGGCGTTAAAATAACCCCAAGCAAAGTACTGATTGCAGTCATGGAAATAGATAAGGCCACATCACCTTTTGCTAAAACTTGTTCTCCACCCAGACCAAATCTATCCTGAAGTCTGAGGCTGTGTCATGTAACACTGTTAACAAACAGCTTGCCAAGCCTACAAAGGGAACATTTTTCTTTCTAAAAAAGGTGAGCAGCCTAAAGGATGTGCTAAAGCAAAGAAGACCAGACAACACCACACACACCCGCCTGTCACCCATCTAAGTATGGAGCACTGCTCATACAAGCTCACAGCCCACAACCCAGCTGCTTTCTGCTTAAGGTTAGGAAGCATGTTCATTGATGTAAATTTAAGCCCTATTAAGAGGTATTTCTGGGATTTCTTAATGAAAATGTTTCATTTCTATTGCTCTATTGGTTGTGCCTACCTGTTACAAAACTACCTGGCAAAATTACATTTACAAAATTAAATATGCAAACGAAGAAAAAAGAGACACCCCTATTAAGAGGTATTTCTGGGATTTCTTAATAAATGTTTCGTTTCTATTGCTCTATTGGATGTGCCTACCTGTTACAAAACTACCTGGCAAAGTTTCATGTTTTTGAATAGTAATACATTTGGAATATCTTTAGGTGGTTTCCCACTTTTTGCGTGGAAGGCCCCCAGTTCTTCCCGTGCAAAAAATTTTTTCCCGTGGGAAGGACCGTCTAGGGCTAAGCGGAAGGCAGGTTGTCCACGTTTGGGGTGGGAGGATGTCATGAAGAAAGATTTAAAAAAAATGGGAACTTCATGGGAAGGTGTAAAGAGAGAGTCTTTGAATAGATTAGGATGGAGGAGAAGCGTGAAATGGGTACTGCTTACTAAAGAAAACGGGGTGGAGTTGGTTGAAGAAGATAGGTGGTCTCGCATTACCAATGGCGAAGCGTTGTCGGCCGCTCTTTTGAGTGAAGGATACCGGGTAGATCCTATGACTTTAGAGAAGGTGGAAGATCTGGAAAGGCTTCTGATGGGCTACACCTTTTAAGCGGGGCTTCTCAGTCCATAAGTGAAACAAGTTCCCAGACTACCAGGGCGTTAGTAGGGAAATTAAATTCTTATGGCATGGTTCCTTTTGCTTATATTTTATCTGTTATAAGCTTTTTTTTCATGTTTAGTTTTTTCCAAAATTTGAGTTTGAGTTGCCTTTTCTGTGTTTTACGAACCAGCCACTTATTATAATGTTGGCCTGGGTTTGACACATTGACACTTGTCAATGGGGATGGTACAGTTTGGGTCAAAGAAACGATGTATTTTCAATAAAAGCCCTCAAAAATATCTTAAGTTGATTTAAGTTTACCACTAATAACAAGCCTCCCTCAAATATGGCAGTAATGGTGTCATCCGTGCCGATTTGAGAGAGATCGAATGGCCCCTCCCAATTAGCCCCCATTTCCAAAAACACGGCCTCAGGGAGTTGCTCTTCCAACCCCAATTCGCGCAGCCAGGTAAGCAGCTTCGAGAATTCGTTGGGAAATCTTGGCGGCACGCCGGTATTCACATATTTACCGTCCGCACACATCATCTGTGTCACGCCGGTCGTGACGGTTGAAGCATGTCGCCCTGTTTGGCGTTGCCGCGCCGTGGCGCTGCACCTGGCAGAGGCGCATGGGGACGGCGTGCAGGAGGCGATTCTGTTTGCCGCGGGAACCGCCGCCCTCCGGGCTTACCGGAAACTGGGTTTCGAGCGCATCGGCGACTACCGGATTGTCGAGTTTTCCGGGCCTGTAACCGTCGATGGCGGCTAGGGCGGGGCAGCAGTTGCAGCATTGCCCATTGCATCCGCAAGCCGGGCCGCACACATAAGGGTCAAGACAGGCCGCAGCGCCTGCTGCCACCGTCACCTCAGTCTGGTTTGGGAAGGTTCTGCAGAGCTCCCGCATTTCACCTGCCAGAATGGCACCCGGTTCGGCGTTGACGAAAAGCTTCTTAACGTCGGAGCTCTTCAGGTAGGCAGCGTACGCTTCGGCAATTTCCACCACGTCCGCAGGATCACCCGCAATGGGAATCTGCCGCGGCCAGGTGAGCGTCGGACGACGGCCTTCGCCTGGATCGGCAAACGGTCGCCTGTATTCCGCCATCTCAGCAAATCGTCCAGTTTGAAACGGGTTTGAAAAGAAAGGCGAAGTAGAAATTATTGCCCAGTTACATTTGTTCTGAGTAATGTACTCGACGTTATGTGAAATTAGCTTGGATGGTAGTTGTTCTGCCATTGGCTTTGAAATGCCAAGTGCCGATAAGAAGCGTAATGTTTCTGTAACCAGATACGACTGTATAACCGTCAAGTGTTGTGAATGTGACGCTAAAATAAATAAAGACTAATTGAAAGAGATATCAGGTTCGTAGAGCACCTGCGAATCTCGAAGTAAACCACCAGGCGCCCAGGGCCTGCATGTTGTTTCTGTGATTACAGCTCTTTCACCAGCCAATCATCGTCACACGAGAAACAGGAGCAACGAGTGACAATACGTCCGTTGCTTTAGGTTGCCATGCTCCACACGTTTTCTCCCGCTCTATAGCCTTGCGACGTTGAAGTATGGCGCAAAGACACCCGGACCAACTCAATCTCTCTCTGCCAAATATGACGTTGCGCCATCGACCTGGTTGAATTTCGCTGAGGCAAGGATGCTGGGACTGTTTTGAAAAACTGTTCATTTTAGCTTTATTGATCTTATCCTCTAGTAAGTTGTTTTTTTCTTATTTGTATTGCTGAGGACGGCCCTCGGACATAGGGCCGAAATATTCATTATAATTTGTTTCCCACTGTCTTGAGAAATTCCCTATTGTTCTGCTTGTTTTTGGTGTTTGTATACTGAGAGTAGATTGAAGTTACGAAATTTAACCCAAAATAACTAGTACTTTTTCCAGAGCATTTTAACTGCCGGCTAAATGTTGTGCAGTTTAGTCACCAGCAGTTCGACTCTTATCCCAGCGTTTTTACCGGCAACTAACCAAAAAAGCCGGTTTGTAGCTTACAAGCTTGCATTGTGTACTTGGTCCTTTGGCGCTTAGTGTAAATATATTAACAGTAGCGAAAAGCAGTGCTTCCACTTTCCCCGAATTTTCGGAGATTTCCCTGAAAATCTAGAAAAATCCCCGAAAAAAATGATGTCCAAAAAGTCTTATTGAGAATAAACATATTTTAAATCAATTAAGGGAATATGAAGATATATCACAAGATTTATTGTTTTCGGAAAGCAAGCCAAGTGGGGGTGATGAATTAAAGGTATTGAACGAAAGCATCTTTACGCCGCATTTAATATGCAAAAATGTAGTGGACGCATCGCACTGCGCTTACTATCAAAATGGCATAAGTTTTGAAACAATTTTACGAGAATATTGGTAAGCAGAAAGTTTAAATTCCCCCGCTCTATAGAAAACCTACGTATAGTGACAGTTACTTAAATTATTCATCTAATCATTCTCCTGCGGTTAAAAGAGGAGTCGTTCCTTCTCTAGTCAATAAAGCACTGCAGCTTTGTTCACCACCTTTCCTGGATTCAGACCTCAACCACCTTAAGAATGTTTTATATGGCAATGGTTATCAAATTAGTTCAATAAACTCTGTAATTAGAAAACATACTAAAAAGTTATTAGACAGACACAGTTAAGACAGACCAAAGTACTTTTGCTGGATGAGATTAGAGACCCCGAACAAAAATACTTGACAGTTACTTTTGTTCAAATCATTAAATTCTCTTGGATACTAATTATCAAACAACGCACGACGGGTAACTTAGTAAATCCTGATGTAATTTTTCAAATACTTTAAATTTAAAAATATGATCGTTGTTTTACATGTGGGGAAATTTTACAAGGGGGATTGTCAGGGTGGGGGGATTTCTCAGGGGAAGCTTTCCAGGAGGGGAAATTATGGCAGAGAGAGAGAGAGAGAGTCACATGCAAACACAGACAACATTTTAACTGATAGGTTACGTTAGACTAACTGTTTTCAAGCTAGGTTCAATTGGGTTCACGTGGCGAGGCGCGCTACGTCAAGTGAACCCAAATGAACCTGGCTTGAAAGCAGTTAGTCTAATGTAGCCTATAAGTTAAAATTGTTTGTGTGTGTTTTCTCTCTCTCTCTTTCTCTCTTTACATGTGTGTCTGACCGTTTTTGCCAGGGTCCGTGTCTGACCAGTTTTATTACACCTTGCTTGGAGATTAAGGGGCTATGGACTAAGTTACTTTGTGTGCACCGGAGATACGGAAATAGTATTGAAAGTATATATTAGAGGTTATATAAATAGGATCATAAAGCAGCGTTAAAAAAAGAAGAGAAGTAAACAACATAATATCTCATATGAGCCGCCGGTTTCAGTAGTAAATTATTATAACAGCAATTTGGGGATCATAGATGAGAATTAGAAGAAAATAAAGTATAAATCCAGGTGATCGGATCTTAATGAATTTTCAGATTTAGAAGGACCTCGTGACTCAGAGCTCTTATTTTAAATCCCGACCGGCATTAAGCTTCTCATATTCCTTTTAAAGCAATCTATTGATTCTTAGAATTTTGCCAGAGCTCATACCATATGAGCTCTTGGCTCTTCTGACCTTGTCACAAGTGCCATATGAGCTCTTAGCTCTTGTTTTTAAAGAGATTCGTACATAGCAATTAAATAGCACTTTACTGAGGTAAGACCCATTAGGGAAAATTAGAAAAATTGAGGTATTTTTAACTTAAGAACGGGTGAGTGGATCTTAATGAAATTCGATATTTAGAAGGAACTCATGTCTCAGAGCTCTTATTTCAAATCCTGACCAGACCTGTTGACATTTGGGGGAGTTGGGGGGGGGGAGGAACCGGAAATCTTGGAAAACGCCTAGAGTGGAGAATTTGGGATGAAACTTCATGGGTAGAATAAGCAAATGTTGTAGATATGTGATTGACGTAACCGTACCACGGATTTTCTTGTGTTTTTTCTTTTGGTCGTTTTAAGTTATGAAGTTTTTAGTACAATAAATGTTTGTCTATATACCCTCATAGAGCCAAATAAATGAATAAGCGAAGCAAATTAGTTAAATTTTACAAAGCTTTTCGTCTGAAAAAACTCAAAGGTTACAAATTTATTGATCAAACTAAAGGTTATTACATTGTCAGGCAAGGCCGTATCCAAGATGGAGGGGATACAGTTTCTGTGCTCTTTACTCGTAGTTGAAAACCTCTGTACACTTCCAAATAACTATAACACTACTATATGTAAGCACTGGTCAAACTTTGTAACTTATAGCCCATCCCACGGGGACTGTCGGGGAGTAAGTGGTCCCCAAAGACATAGTTATATGGTTTTTCGACTACGCTGAATAAAATGGCTATCTCAGAATTTTGATCCGGTGACTCTGGGAAAATAATTAGCGTGGGAGGGGGCCTAGGTGCCCTCCAATTTTTTTGGCCACTTAAAAAGGGCACTAGTTAGATACCTACGCTATGGTTCTAAGCATGGCTATCACCACTAGAGCTTAAGTAAAACCTAGCTATTTACTGCATCGTAAATTTTTCAAAGAGAGGATGAATTTCTGTTCTTACCTAGACCTGTGAATTAGATGCTTTTATAAGTTATGTCGTGACATTGTTTAGGTGGTCAGTTTAAAGGAGCGAGGGCGCATCTAACGTTTAATCGTGGTTTTGGAATCGTGTAAATGTTATAAAGCGTAAAACGATTTGAAATCAAAATAATAGCAAAACACAACAAAAATCTTGCTTTAGGCTGACTTGACTAGCTACTAACCAAATTGAAACGCAATTCATGCTAAAAAAGACTAGAAAAAAAATAGCAGAATCCCCTGTTATCTCAGGAAGCTTTTCAAGTCGAAGGAAAGCTAAATCGGAATATTTCTCTAATACAGAAAAAAGAAAATACAAAAGAGTTTTGAATAATGGCTACTTGAATAATCACCTGTTGAATTTTTAAAACTATGCCATATAAAAAGTTAAAAGTATATACAGTATAACGTTTTCATTACTTTGTTTCAAAGCAGGATTGATAAAACACAACTAAATGCAAAGACAAAATAAAATCGAGTACAACGTTTGATAATAGCATTAAAAATATGAAAAATTCGTAGGACCAGATTTTTTTTTTCTATATTTAAAATGAATAAAATTATGTTTTTTCTTAGATCGAAGAAGGAGGGTGTTTTTTCAAAGTAAATACAAAAAAATTGAAATTAAGTGTTTTCACTAGCATTACTTAAAAAAAAACAATGAAAAAATAAGTATGAAAAAGGTTTTTTCAGCTGTAAGTAAGGAGCAGCATTAAAACTTAAAACGAACAGAAACTATTACCCATATTAGGGGCTCACCTCCTCCTAATACCTTGCTCTTTACGCTAAAGTATTTTTTAGTAACTTCAACTATTTATTCTACGGCTTTTGTGATTTAGGGGTCATTCTTAATGAATTGGGACAAAATTTAAGCTTCAGTGTAAAGAGCGAGGGATAGATGGTGTAATTTTAGGGACATAATTTACGACGTTCTTGATAGTTTCCTAGGAGAGAAAGTTAGAAGTACAGCTTGGAATATTAGTTAAAAAGCTTTATGATCTTAGAGAAGAGAAGGGCCTTGTGCAAGGATTACTTGAGTGATAGATAATATGAAAACAAAAGGAATATAAAGAAAGTGGAGAAATCATTAAAATATGAACTAAGGAGGTGTGATGTGGAGGCCATGGATAAAATTGCCAAGGATCTGGCTTCAGTTAAAAAAACTTGTTTTTTTTTTTTAATTATTCGTAAAAGTTCCCAGAATTATATGAAAATCCTTATTAGACAGTGTATTAGCACCGCCTTATGGTTGAAGCACGAACGACAAATCCAGGACCTTGCCACCACGAAAAAAGATTTGGACCCCTTCGATGTCATGATGACGTACGTGTTCACAATGCAGTAATGGGCAAAACGTCGTGATGCCGTCGCCGTCTTTCTGTCTTTTGTTGATACTAGACACTTTGAATCTGGGGGTGTGTATCCACCCTTCGATCACTCTGAATCTTAAAGAGGGCACTAAAACTTTTGATTACCAATTCAATACATTCTGGATCTTTCAACTATGTTGAGCAAAGTGGCTATCTTAAAATTTCAATTGAATGTTAGGGGAAATGGTGGGCGTGGGACGAGGGTAAGTTGCCCTCCAATCACTTTCAATGATCAAATGGGCACTAGCTCTTTCAATTTCCTATCGAATGAGCCCTTTTTGAAGTTTCCACAACTTATTTCCAAACTAAACACAGCCGTACTTAGGTTGAGAACATCATCCGCATAATATAAAAAAAAACACTCTGTTCTTTCTGTTCTGTTCTGAAGTTCTGTTCCTTCTGGGGTGTAATCAGTAACAGCTCATTCCGTAACAAATGATTGAAAAGCAGGGTGAATCTTACACTTCCAAAGTTTTTTCGACCACCTTTCTAATAAAAACCTTACATATTAACAATGGGCAACTTGAATACCTCACAGCCCGTGGCCACGAGAAACTATTAGCTACCAAGACGACATTTCTCTGGTGATTAAACCGGATCTTAGCTAATGGTTGATTTTATTTTTATTAAATAGAATTACAACGAACAGAAGAATATATTCGGATATGTAATTTTTTAAAACGTCTCCAAAGTATATATAGGTTACTCACTCACAAAATTCCTAATAATTGAATAATAGTTAATGTCTCAATATTCCAAAGTCTTTTGTAAGCTATGATGGTAAAAGTTGAGGTTTGGTTACGCCCAGATCCCCCAAAGAGAACGGATCCGTTCCAATTATGCCAATCCTGTATCTATAACTTTTGCTTATTGTTCCCATCAAGTGTCATTCCGATCTCTCCACTCTAAGCGTTTTCCAAGATTTCCAGTTTCCAAGATTTCTGTTTCCCCCCTCCAACCCCTAGGTTCCCGGATCCGATCTGAATTGAAAATGGAGCATCCGAGACGTAAGATTTTTTTTATATAACAAGTTTCATTAAGATCTGATCACCCGTTCGTCGATCGGCGAACCGGTGCAGGTAGATGCCGAACATGTGGCGGGTCCCGACGCTGTCGGGGCGCAGCGCCAGGGCCACCTCGTAGAAAGAGCGCGCCTCGTCCGTGCGACCGGCGTGGACCAGCTTGCGGGCCAACAGCAGGTTCGTCAGGAAGTCCTGCCGATGGATCCGCTGCGCGCGCACGAGGATGTCCAGCAGGCGCTCCTCCTCGCCAGCGACCTCGAGCGCCCGAGCCACAAGCCGCAGGGTCGGGGCCGGGCTGTCAAGAGGTCAAAGTTTAAAAAGATTATTGTTATTAAAGGACGAGATAGAAATATTTTTAACTGAACGAAAATGTGAATTTGCTACTTTTTTTCAAAATGACTTGTGGCTATCCAAGCTGTGTTATTTGGCAGATATTTTTGCGAAGTTAAACGATATTAACTTGTCTCTCCAAGGAAAAAATTGCGATACATTTACTTCAAATGATTAAATTTGAAGTTTTATTAAAAAGATCAGCATTTGGAAAAGTAGCTAGTGACCCATTTCTTTATCTTTTTTTTTTTTTTATACAGATGATGCATGACAAGCTTAGGGTAATAATAATATTAGCAAACAAGACTTGCAGCTTTATTGCTTAAGTCGCAATAGTTTTCACCCTTTGGATATGAAATGAATGGACTCATTTCATTTTTAGTTTAAAATCTGAACTCGTTACGAACATATCAAATATAGTATGAATTCGAATGAAAATAAACTTATCTTGGGGGGTATTTCACAAAAATCCATGATTTTTATGTAAAAATGACCTTTCTTTATGTTTTCTTTAAAAAAGCACCAAAGTTGCCAACCGTAAATTTTGAAAGAAAAATATATCTCCCTCTTGTTCTCGTGAACAGGCACAACCACCTGGGGCTTTATTAGCAGTGGACAATAGGCGACAATTATATAGTATTTTCACCTACAGCCAGTTTAATTGGATTTCACAATTGTACGAATTATCCCTTCGTGCTTTAACAACTTTATCTGATCTTACCTAAAATATTCAAAACTATTAGAGGTAGTCCCAAAGTCAAAAAGCGCAGAGGTGGTTCGAGTTCCCTGAAACTGGACATCAAATCGCAGCTCTTTATCATCTAATGTCTGCCCGCCATCAACCGAAAAACCTGAACTGATGATACCATCCGACACACCCATATCGAGCGCAGTCTCAAGCGCAGCCGCGACTTGATCTGTATTAATTGTAGTCGCAGCTTCACTAACAATTCCTTGGCTCGATGCACCTGAGCTATCGAATAATGAACTTTGTAAATATTGCAAACAAAAATGCCAAACTTGTTCGTGTTGATCTTGAACCATAAAATCATACCCCCTATTGGTAATAACAAGCGGTGCATCATCAGGATCATTCCCTTTATAGTCTGGATCGGGTTGCATAAGGCCTGTTTGCAATAGGAAATGAATAACAGCTGTGGGTGGTTCCTTATGTCCCACTGTACCGACTAAGAAGTGCAAAACAGCGTCCCATTGCGATTGTGTGTACCGTTCCAAGTCTTCCCATTGAAGGTTACGGCCATAAAGAGATTGGAGAAATGTTGGGAATCTCCGAAAACACCTCTAAGTCTCAACTAAGCAAAGCAAGAAAACAATTGCAGAACAAATTAGGACAAGGACAACTTTTATACAAGGAACAATGAAAGAGAAGAATCCGATAGACGAACTATTTAAAAAAGGGCTAGAGAAAAAGGAGCTAACTCCTTCGGATGCTGTATGGAGTAAAATTGAAGAAACACTAGAACCGGAAGAGAGTAAAGGTAATATTGCCTAAATTCAGAAAGAGAACAATTGCTAGCTCTAAATTATAACATGACAAAGATAAATTTGCGTCTTGTGTTTAGTACAAAAATGAATCAAATACTCAGTAGAATGAATCTAAATCCCAGAAGAGGCACAACAGAGATTAGATTATTTGTTAAGGAGAGGCCAAAACACTAAAAGAGAAGTTTGTGGGTTAAAATCGCTCTCAGAGATAGGTTTTTTTTACCTCTCATTTGGAATGGTGTCCAAATGGTTCTGTCCCCTCCTTAATACCTCGCTCTTTACGCTAAAGTATTTTTATTAATTTTTAAAGAACTATTTATTCTAATTAAATGGACTTTGTGATTCAGGGGTTGTTCTTAAAGAATTGGAACAAAGTTCGAACTTTAGTGTAAAAAGCGAGGTATTGACGTGGGGACGAACCCCCTCATATACGTAATGAAAATATAAGAATATAGAAGTTCGTTACGTAAGTTAATTTGTAAGTTACGTATATTTATTACTAATACAACTGCATCTGGACGGTGTCGGCCATGGTGGTCGCGCGGCGCCGCGACTCGGTACTCCTCGTCCGCGGCGGGCTTTCGTTATACAAGGTGAACACCCCGCATGAACAACCAGACCGGCGGTGAGTCCGGAGTCTGCGGCACCCTGGCTGCAGTTACCCGAAACGGGCGCGTGGAGTCCCAACACCAGGGGGCCCACGCCGTGGTGGGTCCAGACGACCTGCTGCATTGGGTCGGGGACCCCGACCAGCCGGTGTAATGGTTTTTTAATATACTTTATAAAAAAAAAAAATTCTTATTGTTCTAATTAAGCGAACATAGTGTTTCAGGAGTCATTGTTAAGGAATTGGGGAAAAATTTAAACTTTCAGGTAAAAAGCGAGGTGTTGAGGAACAGCAACCCTCCTAATATACGTAATCATTTCTGTTCTTTTAAGTTTTAATGCTGCTCTTCACTTTCAGTTGAAAATACTTGTTTTTTTTTATTTTAATTTCTGATCATTTTTAAATAATGCAAAAATTACAAAATATCAGTTTATCATTATCAACTCACGTTCATTTGGTACCAGAGCTTTAACATACATCTTCGTGGCATTTCAAACTAGCATCGTCAGACCTGCCAGGTCTTAACCCAACCAAGTTTCCCCCAAGTTATTTCATCTGTCTTCTATGGATTTGATAAGATCATGGACACCACGTGACTTAAGTGGTCTGACCTAAAACTCGAGGAGGCACAAGTAAGCCTCCTTGATTTTGCACATATCTTCAAATCATTGAGTTTCTCTTCCCCCAAGACATATTCCTCCAAGGAAAGATCCTCCCATATAGCCCCCTCCCCTCAACACAACCCCCCAAACCAAAAGAATCCCCCAGAAAACGTCTGTACACTTCCCAATAACCATTAGTGTATGTAAACACTGGTCAAAGTTTATAGCTTGCAGCCCCTCCCCCAGGCACTGTGGGGGAGTAAGACATCCCTAAAGACATAGTTATTATGGTTTTCGACTATGCGGAACAAAATGGCTATGTTTTTTCAGGCCATAGGGGGAGGGGTAGTGGTGATTTGTTTTTGCACACATATTGCTAATAAACAAACTTGAAATCCAAGATTGAGTATCTTACTAAACGGGCCATAATTTGAATAAATCATTACAACAACATTTTTACGAGTTAAAAATTCAAACACATGCTTTGAAAAATGATCTCTTATCCATTCGACAAATGCAACAATCATTACAAGAAAATTTTCAAGTTGAATTTCAAGAAGCCAATAGAAATATTCAGCGAAATTGCCCAATCAACCGCCCCTTCCAGCCACTTGCCAAAGCGTCCGTGCTTAATATGCTCAGGTACCCAACGAATTTCTTCATTCGCAGCCAGCAGTTTGTCGTTGATTTCCGTCACCCGCACATACCAGGATGGGATCGCCCGATATATCAGCGTCGTGTCAGACCGGTAACAATAAGGATAACTGTGTTGAATGACATCATGTTTGTACAAGGCACCGCTGTCGCGCAAATATTTAACAATATCTTTGTCAATTCCCCTTTTTTTTCCTTTAAAATTTTTCTGCTTCTTTCAAAGGGAAATCTATAATGCAGCAAAATAATAGTTCACACGCCCGTTGAGAATAATTGCTGAAACATTCCTAGCCTTTTCTATGGCTTTGTGAATTTATTGAACTTATTCTAATTTACTGAATATGAAAAAAGGGAAAAAAAAATGCAATTGGACAACCAACATCTCTGAAATAACGGGTAACTTCCCTCTGGACCAACGCTTCTTAAAAGGAATCATGACTCATTTTTCAGTTTTTACTTTCACTTGATTTGGGAAAACAAAAGCAGTTCATTGATATATTTTATTGTACAATGTGACAATATTTCAACTACAGCAGCACACAGGGTGGAAAGAGAATAGGACTCACTTTCTTACACAATCTTCAAATTTTTACAACATTTTCCATAATTTCCAAAATTATCTTATAATTTGGCTATTTTTCCTTTTTGAACGATTTTATAATTCTGAAAATCTGACAATTTTCCGAAATGGGGGAGGGTGGTTCAAGCCTTCGGTCAGCCAACGCAAACGGCTGTCGAGCCCTCTGGGAGGGGACTCTTTTCTAAGTGTTTCTTAATCCGTGATATTTTTGTAAAGTGTTGATTAAAATGTTGTGTATTTAATGTAAAATAAAAGAAAATGTGTATTATATTAAGTTTTTGTTCTTGCACATTCTATTAGTAGCGTTGATAGGTAAATTATTATTTATTCATTAGCAAACTACATTTTACAGTTAGTTGTATTCCATAAAAACAACTAAATTTAAGCCGGTTAAAACTTTTTTGAAAAACATTCTCCACAAGCTTTGTTAATAAACTGTGGAAAACGACCCATTTGAATTATTAAGTTAATATTTTTGCGGCAGTTAGTTAAATTGACTATTTTTTGAGCGATACCTAAATAATTGAATTTTATATAGTTACAAAAGTCTCAACATTGAATATCGGAAATAAAAAATGAAAAAGGAAGTATAATTTCTTGCGTTTTTGTAAAACTTAGCTTATTAATGTTTTTTTTCTCTTTTAACAAACCCCTAAAGTGACGAATAAAATGTCATTTTTCAATATTTGTTTTCTGAATTTTTTTCTCATTTATCTCCTCAGAACTGATAAAATTGCTCGAATATAGTTCTTATAGTCTACATCCCTGCCATTGGGCATGTTGAACACAGGAAGTTCATCTTATTAAACCATAAATTCGTATGGAAGAACTCGATATGGATTTTAATGGTTGAAAACATAATAACCGTACATCCTAACCATATAATAATGGTTATTGGGAAGTGTACAGTCGTTTTCAGGGAATTTTTTTTTGGTTTTGGGATGGGGTTGAGAGGAGGGGGCTATGTGGGAGGATCTTTCCTTGGAGAAATATGTCATGGGGGGAACAGAAAATCAATGAAAAGGGCGCAGGATTTTCTAAAATTACTATAAAAAAAAACAATGAAAAAATAAACATGAAAAAGTTTTTTTTCAATTGGAAGAAAAGAGTAGCATTGAAACTTAAAACGAACAGTGAAATCAGCATAAAAATTCAATTCTTTTGATACATCTGTTGATATCAAAATTCCGTTTTTTAGAGTTTCGGTTACTATTGAGCCGAGTCGCTCCTTCCTTACAGTTCGTTACCACGAACAGTTTGATTTAATTAGGGGTGTAGCTCCATAATTCTTATTGAGGAGGGGAGAACAAGAGTGATCCACATCCAGAGAGTCAAGGGTCATAAGCTAGCAATATTTATAGAATTATTATGGTAATTTTAATTTCGTATAGTTCGTTTTAAATTTTAATGTCGCTCCTTACTTTCATTTCAAAAAACTTGTTTTTTTTATTTAATATTTAGATAGGACGGCCGCCACCACGTAAAGCTGTTGCAGTCCTAGCTATCTCTCCAACAGGAATATTCTAGTCTCTGTGATTTGTCAACAAATTTTTTTTTTTTTTTTTTTTTTTATGTTGTCAGATGTCCCACCATTAATGAAATATTACATTTAAAATGCCATTTACAATTTTTAGAATCGCCAATACATCGGTGTTGGCATTTCCTCTTGATTTCGCTTATATAGCAAAATTCAGCACAGCATTCTGTACTAGTCCATCTGGCAGCATCCTGGGACGAACCCCAATAGACAAGGGAAGCATCAGTTCCTGTTCCACCTTGATCCCTGCAGTTTAAGCGATACTCTCCCGGCAGGTACAACGGCACTTTCGACAGGGAACTGCCCCTCTTCTGCTTGTCAGTTTGGTTTAAATAAAAAACGGCTTGGCACACTTAAATTTATACAAACAATTTTAAATTTTGTAAGATTTTCTAACTAACTATAAGCAATTTTATAAGTAAAAAACACACAAAATACAAACATTTTTTACCTGGGAACTATTTTAGGCCTATTCATACCTTAAAACAGCAATTTTCTAAGTTTTTTTTTCTTTTGGTTGGTACAAAATTATAAAAATTTCTAGAAAGTTTCAAATTTAAGTCAGTGTTGCTAAACTGAACCGTGAAAAAATAGGCTAATTAGTTCATTGGTTTATAATTGTCTGGTCACCCTTACGTAAGTTACAAATACATCAATTTTCAACATTAGCCCCCCCAACTCCAACAAAGAGAGCAGATCCGGTCCGATTATGTCAGTCACGTGTCTTAGACATATTTTTATTCTTCCCATCCAGCTTCATCCTGATCTCACCGCTTCAAGTATTTTCTAAGATTTCCGGTTCCCCTCAACTCCCCCCCCCAATTACGCTGGATCCAGTTGAGATTTAAAATAAGATATCTGAGTCACGAGGTCCTTCATGAAAAAAATTCTTAAAATAACAAATGGTTTTGATTATTATTAGTGGTAACAAAAGTGAAATCGAACAGTCATATTCAAGTAATCCGATCAAGTTCGATCGGAATTCTGATTATGAAGTAGCTTTAACTCAATGTACACTATGGTGTTCATGGTATAACATTAGTGATCGATTTAAAAGCAATACGTTTGAATACAGGGAAACAGATAAGAATAAATGGTTAAAATTCGAATCACTCTGCCGGAATGCACTGCAGCAGTATTATGGAGACACTGATTCTCTCTTGTTAATAATGAAAACTGACAATTTATTAACTGATTTGGAAAGTGGTAAGGACATTAGCTCTCGAATAGGGATCCATTACAATGTTACTGCTGATGATGGACACTGTATATGTATCCGAAATATTCAGTTAAAAATTTTATGTTTGTTTGACTGACGATTAAAAGGATTTATCCCTACTTTGAACTGTTATATTTTTGTCATGGAAAGGCAGTGTTGTCTTCGAAGTTGGAGGGGGGCGAGGGGGGGGGGGGGGAGGGGCAGGTGGGGGACCCGGAAATCTTAGAAAATACTTAAAGCGGTGAGATCAGGATGAAACTGGATGGGAAGAAGAGAAACCTGTCTAAGATACATGACTGACATAACCGGACCGGATCTGCTCTCTTTGGTGGAATTGGGGGGGGGGGTAATTTTGAAAATGGAGGTATTTGTAACTTACGAAAGGGTGACCAGATCTTAATGAAATTTGATATTTAGAAGGATCTTATCTCTTGGCTCTTAGCTCTTCTCGCCTCGTCACAAGTGCCATATGAGCTCTTAGCTCTTGTATTCCATTGTTTTTTTTAAATGAAACCCGTTTTTTATTAATTCCTCGTATAAGATCTAACAAAAAAGGATAATAAATGTATAAACAAAGGAAAATTACTCTCCTCCCCCTTCAGTTTGCTCTGCGTACCTTAAACATCCTCACAACAAGGGGAAAGTAGAGAAAGTTAAAGGTATAAGCCATTCCACATTTCTTGTGATGAGCTATGCAGGCCTTCCCTTCGCAGTGTCCGGGATGCAGCGAGCTATGCAGATCTCCCCTTCGCAGTGATGGCCCGTCCCGGAGGGATTGTGATGCGGTGAGAGGTCGAGACCTCCCCTTCGCAGGAGACCGAGGGAGCATCAAATATACGAAATACGCCGGCTGCAAATACACCGGGTGCACCCCCACCGCAGCAGACCGCTACATCAGTAGCATCAGCAGCGCATGAGGTAGTCTGATCCTATCGCAGGTACTCAAATATAAAGTGACCTTATTATCATTGACTAATTATGGGTAGCTTTGATTGAATGTAATAATATGGTAGCATTAACAGGCACGATATTTTAGTCTCTTCAACTATCATCCGTTTTGTCGCTAATTCTGTGACAGCCTGCGCAGAAGAGAGCGGGAAGAAACCCAAGAGCTGTATCGGTACCGGCCGGACCTTCATCCTTAAACTGCAGAGGAAAGGCTTTTTGGGCACCGGCACTTCTCACAGGTTTTATTCACATCTCCTGATAAAAAAAAAATTGCAACAAGATTTTCTGACTTTTCGTTTCATTTTAATATCTCAACGGTAGAAAAAGAAAAAATAAAAATAAAGTGGACTTGGTTTGAAAACCCTATAGCAACAATAATTGTTCCGAAGTATTGTCTGCGGATGCTGTCTTTGTTCAATTAGTCAGATTCATTATAATGAAAGAAGGATTGTGCTCTAGATTGTATTTTTATGGCACTTGGTATTAACCAAGTGACATATAGATAAGAATTCAAAAGCAGTACATTTGGAAAATTACTAATGTGAAACATTATGAAGCGCAACGGACCCCTTTTTTCTTGTTTTCTTTATGTTAAAAACGAGCATGGATTAATTTTAAAAAAATATCTGTTTAAAGCAAAGAGCAAATTTTGCACTTAGAATGACCTTTTAAACAGTTTTAAATCTACTTAATAAATTACAGTTTTTTTTAATTATTGGGGATGACAGTCCCCCTCCAGAAATGCACATTAACCAACTATTTTCTAGCATTATTATAAAAGAACAATGAAAAAATAAATATGAAAAAGTTTTTTTTTTCAGCTGAAAGTAAGGAGCAGCTTTAAAACTTAAAACGGACAGAGACTAATACGCATATGAGGGGTTCATCCCCTCCTAAATACCTTGCTCTTTACGCTAAAATATTTTTAGTAATTTCAACTATTAATTTTATGTTCTTTCTCATTCAGGGGTCATTCTTAAAGAGTTGGGACAACATTTTAGCTTTAGTGTAAAGTTTGTTCTAACTACTGGATAAAAAAACTCAACTTTTATAGGGCAGGTTACTTCGTCGCTGCAACAACGTGGCTTGGGCCCGAAACCTTTATCTATAAAGATTGCCACCGCAATTTTCCTGCGAGCAACAAGGCAATTTTACAGCAATTTTTTAAAGAACAATAGTAGCACCCGTTGAAAATTTGACGACGTAAAAAATTCGCTAAGAACACAGTGACAACTTAAATAGTTTATTTGTACCTAGTAATTTTTTTTGTATAAATAATTAAAACAAATTTGCATATAAATTTTTTTTTTTTTTGGCTAAATGGCTTTCCCATAGTTTTAATCGGAATATTTCGAGAAAAAAGGAGCGAGAGAGGAGGCCTAGTTGCCCTCCGATTTTTCGATAACTTAAAAAGGCAACTAGAACTTTTAATTTCTTACGAACGTTTTCATTAGAAAAAAATATACGTAACTTACGAATTAACTTACGTAACGAACTTCTATATTCGTATGTTTTTATTGCGTATAGCCATAGAGAAGAAATTTTCCCCCCAAAAGCTTAATAACCTCGTTATTTTTATTTGCCAAATGTGTAAGAAATGCATGCAAAAAAGCAGAACTGAATTTCACCTTACTTGTAATATGACCGAAATATCACCAATGGATAAACATTAGTTTCATAGCGAATTGAATTGAACTAACAAATTTTCTGAAGCTGATATAGTTTCATTTTGTAATTTGGAGATTTGTTATAAGAATGAATCGATATGTTTTTATTTCCTAGACAAAGTTTCAGTTGTTTGTAAAACCACAAAAAAAAGAAGCTGAATAATTGATAAACTAAACGTCAACTTACCAAGTTTAAAGTTTGATTGTAATTCTAATCTAAAAAGGAGCACCAGCATAGCCGAGAGTTCAACTGAGATAGACGTCCGCGATCACTTGGATTGACCAAAAATAATACCAGCATTTTGAAGTCCCTGTAGTATGCGATGGTTAAAATCATGGTGAAGCGCTGAGAATTCAATGGAAAGGGAAATCCCCTCCTCAACGTCCCCACTCATTACGCTGAATTTTTTTATTGTTTTAAAAAGTAGACTTGTGAGAAAGAGTCAAACTTTAGCGTAAAGAGCGGGGCGGTGAGGAGGGGACAGCCCTTTTCATATACGGAATATTTTTTTTCCTAAAGTTGTATTTTGTTCCTAAGCTTTATTTACAGACTGTATTATGTGTTGCTATGGCCCGCAGCCTTTTTACAATAAATTTTATCTTATCTTAAATTGCCTCCGTTTAGTATATTGAATTCTGAATACAACTACATCTTCAAAGGAAAGCTACACTTTTTAAGCTGTTTTGTGCAATACCTTTTTTAGGATATTGTTTATATATTTTTAACCTGCGCTTTTCCATTTTTTTTTTTTTTAATTTGACACACAATACAACCAAAAACTGCATAACTGAAAAGTATTTCAAATAAAAAATTGCAAGTATTTTAAATTAAAAAATAATTTAAATTTAAAATAAAAAATATTTTAAATTTAAAAAAAACACCATTAAATTAGACCAATAGGGTTAAGTGATGGGGAATTTTGAACTAGCCAAAAGGCACTATGTGTATACTTTTAATATTATCGCTTAAGTTACTGTAGCTAATTCTGCTATGGGTGTTAGGGTGGAACTTTAAGAGAACGTTTAGGAGGATTTTCAATTAGAAACAAAAACTGTATGCATGCAGGTTATCAAAAGAGAATATAAACAATATCACAGGTAGCACCACTCTATAATTATAAGAAATATCATTGAAACTTATTGTAAACATATACGAAGTAATTTATGTTCGTTTTAAGTTTTAATGTCGCTCTTTACTTTAAGTTAAACAAACTTTTTTATTTAATTTCTGGACGTTTTCAAATCAATGCTTGTTTTGATTTTGGCTCACCGCAGATGAATAAATAAAACGAAATTTGCATATTTTTTTTTTTTTTTTGGCTAAATGGCTTTCTCATATTTTTGATCGAATGATTTTGAGAAAAAAGGAGCGGGGGAGGAGGCCTAGTTGCCCTCGAATTCCCTTATAAAATCTGCTACTTTCTAATCTGTCAGTACATTTACAAAAGATGTGAATATCAATTGATCTAGTAAGCTTAATAATCAAGGACAAATTGCATGTTTATAATAAAAAAAAATCCCTCTTTCTTCAAATAAAAGTGAATTTAATTCTCATTATCTCAATCTAGTCAGAAGGCAATTGCCTCATTCCTTGAAAAAAAAAGACCAACAGTGTTTTTTTGTTTAATTTTGTAACTTTCAGAACTAATATCCGGCCGGGTCCCCGCCGTGGTACTTGATCTGCTCGGCGTGGCACTGCACGCACACCGCGCTCTGCTTTGCCAGCGGCATCGACGGTGGGTGGGTGATCAGGCGCGCGTCGTTGTCGTCGTGCTCGGCGTGGGCCTTGCCCGGGCCGTGGCAGGTCTCGCAGCCGCGCAACATGTCGCTGAGGAGAACGCCGCGGTGGTGGCCCTTCTCCAGCGCCTCCCACTCGTCCTCGTGGCAGTCTCTGCAGGTGTCCTTGCACCTGGGGCCGGCCAACTATGGTGACCGTCTTCACGGAGTTTTCCTAATTGGATCTAATGAAAAGCGACGAGATCGGCGTCGTCGGTCAGAAAATAGATCCCGCCCTGCGCCACAACCGGCGAAATTGTCACACCATCGTCGAGCGTAATTTTCCCGGTAACTTTTCCCAAATAGGGAGAAACCGTCAACACCGTGCCGTCCGAACCGGCAACAAGAAGGCGGTCCCCGGCCAACACCGGCCCACTCCACACAACCGTGGTAATAAAATGGTGAAAAAGTCCTGTCATATATACGCACCCTCCTTGCTTCCAGGAAGCATGGGTGTAAATGGTGATTGTAATTCTTCCCAAATTTATATTATGTTCAGAAACGTATTACGGTGATCATTTTTAATGATTTTATTTTTGCAATCCAATAGCTTCTGTGCAGGCACGTACGCAGACATTTTTTCGGGGGGGGGGGGGAAAAACCTCGCAACAACCGGAATAAAGGTTCACCTTTTTTTTTTTATCAGGAAGCGGATCACATCTTCACTGTGCTGATGGGTCCTGCTGTCGAACCACGGCGCGAATACACCGAAAAACACGCGCTCGAAGCGACGAACCTGGACTACTGAGTGACCACGGGGGACTCCTCTGGGTGTCTCCCTGGGGCCTGAGGATGCTCCGCGGCCGAGGGATGAGGCCTTGGTGGATGGGTCTGCTGGTTGGTGGGCCTCTGGTGAATGGGCCTGCTAGATGGATCGCCTTCGCTACCTGATCGGTGTCCATCAGTAGTATTTGTAAGGTTACGGATTCAGTTGAGAGCAAGCTCGGTGTCAGAGCAAATAAACTTTCAAATGGGGATAAGCCCGCTTATTTAGACAATGAAAACAGGTACTAAAGTCTACATATTTCAATCACATATACAGCGATCGTCATAAGTAGATTATTACTAGATTTGTCGTCATCAGTAGTATTTGTAAGGTTACGGATTCAGTTGAGAGCAAGCTCGGTGTCAGAGCAAATAAACTTTCAAATGGGGGCCATCTTCGGTGGTTTTCAGGACTACGACGACGAAACGCTGATCAACTACGAGTTCGGCGTGAAGTCACGGCTGGAAAACGGCATTACCGTGAATGCCGCTGCGTTCTATTCCGACATTGATGATCTGCAGGTTACGCTGGATGCGGGTTCGTGCTCGTCGCGAATCTCTTTCAATGTGGAAGAAGCCACCACCCGCGGTATCGAAGTGGAAGTGGCAGGTCAGCTGTCTGACTCGTTCGACTTTGTTGTTGCCGCTTTTTTTTTCCTCTGAGGAGATGATGTCCCCTGAGGCGTGGTTCTCTTCATGGTGCGTGGTTCTCTTCTCTGCGCTTTGACTCCCAGGCTTCAGGTATGTTCTCTATGTTCAGGTATGTTCTATTGTTCTCTCTCTTTTTTTTGTAGTTGTTGCTTATATTGTATACCACTTATATATATTGCTTTTATTGTAGTTGTTATTTGTTGTTTTTTTTTGTACCCCCCTTGTATCCCTGGCCATGGAGCCTTTCGAGGGTGTTTTGAAGGACAGCGAAACCTCGGCTTTAGATGTGAGGCGGCCACTTGTCGCGATGGGCAAGACGCGGCTTTCTTGCACGACATCAGCTGTTTTGACAGCGACAGCGCTGGGGTCTTGCGTTGTTTGCGCTTGTGTCTGGCAACCAACCCAAAGGACAGCACTGCGAACAATCAAAAGAAGGGGAAGGATAGAACGTTTCATAGCGGTATCTGACGGACAAGGAAAGGATTAGCTGCCCAGCGGATAAAGCGCCACGCCCGCCTCCGGCGAGCCCTGGCTGTGCCCCATGAACATCACCGGGCTCGACGCGACCTCGACGGGCGTGCCCATGTTGAGCTCGGCCGGGATGACGATCGAGCCCGCCTCGATGAGGCGGTACACGAGGATCATGTCGAGCACCGTCTGACGCACGACCTCCCGCGCCGCGACGGGGTTCATCGCGATCAGGTTCTCGACCTGGAACGCCATCGGCGAGCGCTGCCCGTGCAGCACGGCCTCGAGCCCGATCACAGGTGGCTTCGGGGAGGAAGACCTCTTCCATCTCCTGCCAAAGCTTCATGTCGACACAGCGCATGTACTTGTACTTGAGGCGCTTGATCTCTTCGAGGACGAGTAGGCGTTCTGCAGCGCTCATCGGGACTCCTTTGCTTCACGTCCGCGACCGGAGGGGCAGCGACCCATTCCGTCCCGGGGGTTCGCTGAACGGTCGAGACGCGCGCTAGATCTGTGCGCCCGAGGGTCCGCCCGACCCAAAGAAGACGAGCCAGCAGGCCTGATATAAATTCAGTGAAAGGGTGCTCTGGTTGTTGGACCTCTCCCCTTATAAACATCCTTTCTGCTGACTAGTGGGAATTAACAATTAGAAAGCATTTTAACTAATCTTGATAACGTCTTATGATAAAATTAAGGCTTAGTCTTGACTAAACGCATGGACACTGTTTCCTTTTTCTGTTTTTGTTCTGTTTTCAAGGTACCTGTTTCTGTTCGGCTCAGGCAAAAAAAAAAGAAGACAGAACAGAAGAGAAGGTACAAACCACAAGAAAAGGGTGTGATAGTAAGATTCTTACTTTGTAATATGCAGAGTTTCGGTGAATCACATTTTCATGTTTCTTTCCGTCTTAATCGGCGTTTTCTATCACTTCTAAATAATATAAGCTATGAAAAACACGTAGATATAGCGATTTCCTTTCAAATGAGCCTTTAAATATCTCTCTATGTTTCAGCGCCCCCCTAGCGGTGACAAGAAAAATGGAAGCAAGAGCTAAAAAAAAGGTAGAACGTTGATAAAGATCTATAAAGATACCTAAAATGCCTTCATAAAATATTTATAAATATACCTTTATAAAGATCTATAAAGATACCTTTATAAATATCTATAAAGATGGCTGTACAAAACATCTAAGAAGATACCTTTATGAAGATCAATAAAGATAACTTTATAAATATCTATAAAGAAACGTTGATAAAGATCTATAAAGATACCTAAAATGCCTTCATAAAATATTTATAAATATACCTTTATAAAGATCTATCTCCCACGCTCATTTGTTTCCCAAAGTCATCGGGTCAAAATTCTGAGATAGCCATTTTATTCAGCATAGTCGAAAAACCTTATAACTATGTCTTAAGGGACGACTTACTCCCCTACAGTCCCCGTGGGAGGGGCTTAAATTTACAAATTTGACCAATGTTTGCATATAGTAATGGTTTTTGGGGAGTGTTCGGACGTTTTCAGGGGGAGTTTTGGTTGGGAGGCGGTTTGAGAAGAGGGGGTTATGTGGGGGATACGCAGACGCCTGGCTTGACCACGCGGTGGACCGCCCGGGCCGAGACGGGCACTCCGCTTCCCGAATACCCGCGGCCCCAGCTCGTGCGGGAGCGCTGGCAGAACCTCAACGGCAACTGGGAGTACGCGATCCGCGAGAGCGACGTGTACTCGGTCACGGTGGCCGACGGCTCGCTGCGTCGGCTCACCGAGCGCAGCGGCGTCGACTCCAATCCGGTGGTCTCACCCGACGGCCGCTGGATCGCCTACACCGGCTACACGAGAAAGTGTACAAATGAAGGTCCATTAAAGGTCAGTTCATTAAAAACTGATTTCCCAATTTGTGCTAATTTTTTAAGATTAATTGTTGTTGACCAGTTAACCAGTTAACCATTGAATTAGTTCAAACAATCAAAATTTAATTTCTACTTCAATTAAAGGATATTGCCTGCTGGTCAAAAGTCAGGTTCTACATTCTCAAGTTTTGTGCAATTTACAAAAACGGTTCGACTCTTGAGAATGTTCTTGTTCTGCCACCCCCCCCTCCCGATCTTGGCATGTCTTATTTGCTAACTTACAGAGTTTACCCATTTGAAGAAGTTTGGAAATCTCCTTAGCGTCATTGATGAACTAATTTAATAAATGAATTGACTAATATCAAATTTAATTGAGATTAAATCCCAAGGTCTTAATCAGGCCTGGCTATAACATAACACTGTTGCGAAAAAATAAGGATTATAAAGTTATTGTAAATATATCTTCGAATTGTAATTAGTTTTGAAATAGCTTATGTCAAAAGGGGAAGACGACATTAAAAATCACCATTTCTTCAAAAATATTGACTGGTCAAAAATTGAAACTAGACATTTCGAACTCCCTTTCGAATCAAAAGTTGGTGATAAGAGGAACGTAGAGAACTTCCTTACACGCTTCATAGAGGAAAAACCGAAGTTAACCGCTTTAAGGGAGCTCATGTTACAGCAACTTAATGGTAAGGAATTTGATGAATTTGATTCTGTTAGACAAAAATTTTGAACATAGTAGTGAACCAAATTATGTTTATAAGGGGGTTCGTCTCCTCCAAAGTATCTCAATCTTCACGTTAGTATCTTTTAGTATTTTTAGTAACTTCAACTATTTATTCTACGGCCTTTGCAATTCAGGGGTCATTCTCAAAGAATTGGACCAAATTGAAGCTTTAGTGTACAGAGCGAGGTATTGACAAGGGGGAGAACCCCCTTATACACGTAATAAAAATATACAAATATAGAATTTTGTTACGTAAGTTAATTCGTAAGTTACGTATGGCCTGGAAAAAACCAGGGGAGAAACAAATATGAAACAGATACTTAAAATAAATCATATATTTTAAATATAATGCGATTCAACCATTCAAAAACTTGATACACACACCAAAAAAAAAGAAAAAAGAAGAAAAAGACCCAGACATTAACAAAAAATAATAGACCCCCCTCCCCCCAAAAATACATATATACATAGGAATATCAAATAAATGAAAGAAAACTCCAAATATATATTTGAAACCAAGCCACAAGAAAGGTTCATCATCCACATACTGTCACGGTGGCGTGAATATGCAAAGTCTTGGCTCAAAGAATTGTGGCATTTTCATTAGGACCTCTCAGACATAACTCTTAATATGGTTTGAATTTTTCTCTAATAACAGACCTCCTTCTCTGTACTTGCCTGCTAGGGTGGGATAGCCACATATTGTCACGGTGACGTAAATATGCATGGTCTTGGCTCAAAGAAACGTGGCCTTTTCATTAAGACCTCTCAGAAGCAACTCTTAATAGGCAATGAGGCAGAAAAAAAAAAGGAAGACAGGCGAAACGTTTTTCGGAAAATTAGTTGGGCTGTTGGTAACGTATAAGGTAAAACTGTCACCAAGATGATGGAGGATGACTAGTGGTAGTTGTGGCCTCTCTTGCACCGGGAGCAGAATCTTGATTAGCCCCCCCCCCTAAAAATTGTCAGGCTTAATTTTAACAAGATGTTTCATTTATTAATAAACATTTTCATTTTTTTATGAAAGAAAATTACAAAATCTAGTAACCAAAACTCTAAAAAATGGAATTTTAATATCAATAGCTACATCAAAAGAATTGCATTTTAATGCTGATTTTAAATATATAAGTTTCGTCATGTTTAGTCTTACCCATCAAAAGTTACGAGCCTGCGAAAATTTGCCTTATTTTAGAAAATTGGGGGAAACACCCTCTAAAAGCTATAGAATCTTAACGAAAATCACACCGTCAGATTCAGCATATCAGAGAACCCTATCGTAGAAGTTTCAAGCTCCTATCTATTTTCGTTTCAGTTTTTAAAAATTCAGGATATTATACGTTAAGATGTCGTGATACATAGATGGCACTGACGGTTCCTCTCTTTTGTTTAATTTTTGTGTTGTTATACGCTTTATTATAAAATTTTAATAAATAATCATATAAATAAAAAGTTAAAGACAATAGTAGCGGTGCTCTCGTTCACACTTATCTTCCTCATAAGCGGTGATAATTGTAGCACTATTTTGTCTTGTCTATATTATTATCCTTTGGAAAGCGAATGAGCTGTTCTCGAGGTTTCTACGACAACAAATGGTCATTCCAAAATTTCCATCAGATGCATTTCGGGAAAACACGAGGTGGGTATCCACCTTCCGATTGCACTGAGTCCAAAAAATGCACTAGAACTTCTGATTACTGCCCACTGAACCCCCTCCAAAATTTACACGACCACCCTTTCTATATGTACCTTATATGCCCCCAGGATATCGGACCTTTTAATTACGTTTAACAAAATGGCTATCTTCAAATTTGGTGCATTTATTAGACAGTGAAAACAGATACAAAAATCTGGACATCTCGACCGCACGTACAGAGATCGTCATCAGCAGAAATTCTAAATGATTATAATTAAAACTAACATATCTATACAGAACAAAATATTAACTTCCAGTTGATTCACTAGATTATAATGATTTAGCGTTTCTGTTGATACCGAATACAGTAAGTTTGGTTGAAATATCCAGACTTTTGTATCTGTTTTCACTGTGTAATAAATGCACATATCCCTGTTTTTTTATAGAGATGCATGTATAAAAAATGCACATTTGGACAAAATCCAAGGGTCTTCCAAAAACCAAAAACAAGCTTAAAAAAAAAAATCCGGGAACATTTCACATGAGGTTACTATTCAACTCAAGAGAATATTGTCCCAAAAAAATTTCAAATGTGTCCCTCAGATGTAAACTCACAAAGAAGGAGGATTTTAAAAGAAACAAAAGCTAGCAAACCCAAATATAGGCTTCGAAACTTTTAGAGCAAAATTATCAGAGCTCTTATTTCAAATCCCGACCAGATCTTTTACCATTGGGGGGAGTTTGAGGGGGAAATCTTGGAAAACACTTAGAGTGGAGGAATCAGGATGAAGCTTGGTGGATAGAATAAGCAAATGTCCTTGATACGTGATTGACTTAACCGTACTGGATTCGCTCTCTTTGGGGGAGTTGGGGGGGAGGGGCTCATTGATTTGGCGAGTTTGGTGCTTCTGGACGTGTTAGGACGATGTAAATTGGTAGGCGTGTCTCTGTCAGTGTAGGGCGGTTTTTGCCTATGCGGGAGAATATAAGAAACGATTTTTTTACATTCAAAGCCAATAAATTTGCATCAAACCAATGATATATGTTTTCTGTCATCAATTGTAGCTTGAGAAAAATACTGAGCGTTCCGTCTAAATAGCTGGTAAATAATAATGCTTCCATTTTTACCTATTTGTTGTCAAAGTTAACGGGTCGGTGGATTTCTTCCCTTTTCGCACTCAAATCTTTTAAAATATACGAACACTTTCTTTAGTTTTTCATATGCTTTCTTGCATTCGTTCCTGTCGTTGCCGCTGCATTTCTTCGCTCGTTTGTTCCGGTATCTTTTCCTGTTTATGTTCATGTGTTCTCTCCTGAGTTTATTCCTTTGCTACTTTCTTTGTATTTTATTGCTTTCTAAATTCCTTTTTGTTTCTGTTTGTGTTTCTGTGTTTGATGCATTCGTTTTTCTTTCTTAATTCTTTCTAAATCTACTTGATCAAACCTTTACGTCCAGTATGTTTACTTACCTTGCAATCAACGTTCTATAGCATCATTCACATCTTTCACAAAACGTTGCTCCAGTTTAAAGTCTCTACTCGAATGTTTACATTTGAAAGACCTAAATTGGGTTTTAGTACCTTAACTGTGACATTCTTGGTACCTCTGAAAGGCCAATCCTCTTGCTAGAATCACTTCCTAGCAGATATCACATTGCAGATAAGAGCCTCCTATTCACGTATATTCATAACAGAGGCTGTTCAAAATCAAACCGAATCACCATAGTTGAAAACTTTCAACCGGGGGTTTTCAGGCCCCTTCCCAATTATAAAATTCAAGAAAAGTAAAATTTTCCCTGTGTGTCACCAATGTCTCTTTTTTGTTTCTGGTGCTATAGGGACACTGTACGTGCCTTTTTATACATTCTTCTTTATCGCAGCATCGTAAAGTTTAATATGCCACCACAATGGACGCTTTTTAGCCAAGTTTAGGGAGTGGAAATGCTGGGAAGAATAGCAAGGGCGTCAATAATATGGTTGATCATGAGTTCACAATTAAAAAACAATAGAAACAGCTTTTCTGTTTAGGTTATTCTGCAGAATATTATTCACGAATTGCGTGTTACAGACAAACATACAGCGAGGATAAAAATCTAGAGTATGATCACCCTGGAGGAATTAAAATAATTTCTTGGAAATACATATTTTATTGCAACCTAAATTAAAGTTTAAGCGTCCCAAAATCTCAAATTATATAAAAGAAACTCTTCACCTCTTCAAATCACCCGGGCTAGTCCTTCCCCCAGCCAAGAATGCTCCTTAATTTCTTACTGTTTGTAATTGACAAATACTCTGCTTGCCCAAAAAGTGTTATTTCTCTCTCCTAAGATATGTATGTACTTACTTGTTTTGTCTCTGGATTAAAATCAGAATACGTTGCACCAAAGACTCATATAGTTTCATTCGACATTTTCCACAATCTAACTGTAAGGGTGTAATCGTTGGCTACAACCTTGCTCAAAGTTGCCTCAATTCATAGATACATATCTTTCTATATATCAAGTTTCATTAAGATCCGACCACCCATTCGTAAGATAAAGATACCTCAATTTTCATGTATTCCAAGATTTCCGGTTTCCCCCTCCAACTCCTACCAATGTCACTGGCTCTGGTCGAGATTTAAAACAAAGAGCTTTGAAGCACAAGATCCTTCTAAATATCAAATTTCATTAAGATCTGATCACCCGTTCGTAAGTTACAAATGCCTAATTTTTTCTGATTTTTCCGAATTACCCCCCTATGAAGCAACTACTTCTACTCCTCCCTCTGGAGGGCCCTTACCTTTGATGACCTTTAAAAATATGTGAGTTATAAAAGTGAAACCTTGCAAAATAGATCTTCTGCTTAATTAAAGTACAACAAAAAAATTTTCAGCTTCACAACTTTGCTCAATTCCATTTTATAAGGTTTTAAAGATATGCAAATACATTTCCTGAATTAAAAAAAAAAAAAAAAAAAACATTGATATGGATCAAAATTCTACTCAAATAACAGGCCATCGCTCCACTCTTCGTAGGGGTTGACGAAGATCTCGAGCGCACGCGGGCTCTCGGAGCCGCGCGCGTGGCCCGGAGGCGGACCGCCCGCCCAGTCGATCGGCGGGCTCGTCGATGGCCACGAGCCGAAGATCGACTGGTTCTCGATCGCGGCGCGCACGTCGCGCCACGGCGCGTGCCCGACGTCTTGCGAGAGCCCGTACCCTTCGCGAACCTCCAGGACGACCGACCAGATCACACCAAGGGCGCCAACCAGTGTTGGCTGACCGTCTAAAAAACAAAGGATCCATTAGCGAATTATCTAAGGGGACAAGTCGTCGTCAAAGTCTATTGGGATTCTGCAGTTTGTCTTTAAAATTTGACTAAAAACGCACTGAAAATTTATGTTATTTGTGTCGGGAAGGTTTTCAATTAAAGCGAGTAGCACCAGAAGGAACTCCAAAAGCTTCAAAATTGGTCAAATGATATCTCTTTTGAACCGATTTTTCGAGTTTTCTTAAGAGGCATGCTCAATATAATTTAATTCTTCAGTTTTAGAATCAAGGCATCACCTATTAGAAACATAAGCTTAAAAATTAAGGCTATGGCTCCAGCCGCTTTTCTGAGACAGTTTCAAAGCCAAAACAAAATTGTGTTCCATAATCACTTTTTTGAGATTTTGACTAATAAATTCGTGTTCTGTTCTGAATTTTCTGAGCAAGCTGAGCAAGCGAAATATCGTTGAAAGTTTCAAGTATCAGAAAAGGCCCATATACGATGCAATTTTGGCATATACTCTTTGAGCAGCTTCCTCGGCTGTTGACATTGTAGGTTCTTCAGTCATTTTACAATTAAACCTTTTTTCGTGAACGAATGTCTTAAATACCTTTAATGACGTCATCGTCATAATGACGACCTGATGACATGGCGTCACTCGACACACAAACAACTTATTTTTATATATATAGATTAATGGTGGAGGTCCTTGCCGAAAGATCTACGTTTGTCTTCTCGCTTCCTTGGCTGAAAACCATCCTCGTTTTGTAAAAAAGTTTAGACCGTAAAAAGTTTTTAAACTGTTTGAAACAGGAGGAAACACCCCGTAAAAGTTATAGAATCTTAACGAAATTCACACCATCGTATTCAGCGCATCAGAGAACCCTACTGTAGAACTTTCAAGCTCCAATCTGCAAAAATGTGGAACTTTGAATTTTTTGCCAGAAGACCGATCACGGGTGCGTGTTTATTTGTTTGTTTGTTTTTTTTCCCCAAGGGTGATCGTATCGACCCAATGGTCCAACGATCAACCCTGGGAAGAAAAAATTATAAAATACATCCAAAATCCTTCTTTTGGGAAAAAGTACAAAATTCTACATTTTTTTAGATATAAGCTTTAAACCTCTTCAGATAGGTTCTATGATATGATGAATCTAATGATTTGTTTTTGATCAAGGTCGCTTGGGTTTTTGAGAGTGTTTTCCCCCTTTTACAAATATCAGTCAAATTTTTCTAGGCTCTTAGCTTTTGATGGATTACATTAAACTTTATAAATGTTAATTGTTTAGATTCATTTTTGTAACGTTTTTACTAATCGGACAAACATTTTCGTAGAAGGGAGGGGGAATTTGAAACCCCCTTACCCCCTGGATACGGCCTTGAGCATGAAGCAGCTTAGACGGTGTGGTTGTCTTTGGGAATTAATAGATTGTTGATGTTTGAATTTTGACGCACGAAACCGTTGTCAAATTTAACGAATCAGTTTTGCTCTTTTGTTTTCATTGCTTATCGTGATAACATTGGCAAAAATGCGGACTTTAATTAAAATTTGTCATTTTTAAGAGCTCAAAAAGTGCTTAAATTTGAATTTTTGGTAGAAGCAAATATGATATTCATAAAGAGCAAATAAGACATTAAGTGGTATAGGCCTATTCACTTCATAGGAAAGCCAGTTATATGAACTGCTCTAATTTTACCCTAGCTTTAGTCTGTAGACCCATTCCTGAAAGGTTCACTTTCCTAACCTAACCCCTTTCCAAGATAGCAAAAATTAGCTAAAATTGACTTTTATTGACACTTCAGACAACATGGAGGAAATGGAGCATATACTCGAAGCGATATTGAGGTGTTGGCAAGAAATTGCTTAGTAGTACATCACAAAATGTTATTTGAACCATTTATTTTATGGCTTAAGCTAAAAACTAAAGATGCATTTGTTGTTATATTATGTAGGCCATCATCCGGCTCCATACCAAACTGTTATGGATCTTCTTGATATGATAATAGGGATAAAGATCCTCCTGAGCCGTTGCTGGTGCATAGGGCGCGCCTCGACGCGCTGGCGGTCAGTCAGCGGAACACCGACGCCTCGACAACGAGTGACGTCCACCTGCGTATCGCAAAGAGCTTGGAAACATCGGCAGGAACCCGTTGGGAATCCGCGATTCACTATCTGAAAGCCGGTGACCGCGACAACGGACTCCGCCTCCTTCGGTCTGAAGGAGGAAAACTTCGGTCCGCGGGCCGAGTTGACGATGCCATCGAGCTGTACTCACAAGCCATCGGCGCCGCAAAAGATCGAGAAGTCCATCGACGTCGGCGGTATATTCCGGCGCCTCGAAGCTGGCGTGCACATGGGATAGTGCGCCGAGATTGTATATTTCGTCCGGCCGGACGTCGGCCAGCAGCCGATAGATCGAGGATGCGTCGGCAAGATCGCCATAGACGATCTCGACGGCCGCCGCCTTGTCATGCCGTTCGCCGACCAAGTCCGAGACACGAACCAGGTTGTCCACAGTCGTTCGCCGGGCGAAGCCGACGACACGGTAGTCCTTCTTCGCTAAGAGATACATCAAAAGATCGAGTTTTCATGATGATTTTAAATATATAAGTTTAATAAATTTAATCTTTGTCATAAAAAGTTACGAGCCTGCGAAAATTTGCCTTATTTTGGGAAATAGGGGGAAACACCCCCTTAAAGTCAAAGAATCTTAACGAAAATCACACCATCACATTCAGCGTATCAGAGAACCCTATAGCCAAAATTTCAAGCTCATATATACAAAATTAAATAAAAAAACTAGTTTTTTTTAACTTGGACAACCAAAGTACTCCAGTGGTCCCTCAACGATTTCTCCACCTTCCCGCCAAATTCTTAACAGAAAGGTAGGCATATGGGAGTCTATTTTAGCTAAGATCCTGCAAGGATTTTAAATTTTTATAACTTGAGGCGCAAAACATTGCGTTTCCTCCGCCATTTCCAGCACCATCCGCCTATGTCAATTTTTTCAGCCGAAATGTTGGCTGGTTTCTCACCGATGGGTTTGAAGATTCTCCTCCAGTCAGTGGGTTGCCTGGCCTTAGCGACTTAGTCTTTTTAACATTTCGTTTTCTTGTAAGTTCTAGCACCCGGAACTCACAAACACTCTAAAAGTTCATTCTTTTAGCTTAAACTTTCATATAGGATCCCTAAATCATCAGCATAATCTAAATCCAGGAAATTTTTCCTTCTGCATTCGATTCTGTGTCCTCCCATTGCCTTTCCTGTGCTTCTTAAGACAAAGTTCATCAAAATGCTCGATATAAATGGGGATAGAACACAATCCTCTCATTTTTCGTTGGTCACTTGAAAAGGGCATTAGAATTTTTAATTTCTGTTTGATTGAGCGTTCTCGCGATATTCTAGGCTCATTGGGTCGATACAACCACCCCTGGGAAGAACAAACAAAGAAACCCGCATCCGTAATCGTTCTTCTGGCAGAAAATGCAAAATTTCACATTTTTTCACATAGACGCTTGAACTTCTACAGTAGGGTTATCTGATGCCTGAATCTGGTGGTATGATTTTCGTTAATTCTATGACCAAGGGTTTATTAGGGTTTTCCTAAAATTGATAGTTTCTTCCCCTTTTCAAGAACCATGCACATAATTTTCGGTAACTTATTTCTAACAACAGAGCCACCTTATAACTAAGACTGAGATATAACTTGAAACTAAGATGGTTTTTATCGACCCTAATTTGCTAAAACTTTTTTCCTTAGAAGCAACTAATACAGGCATGGTCAAATAAATTTTCAAAGTGATAGTCACGTTCAAATAGGCATTTTATAGACTGTGTTACGGATGGCGTCATCGCGGCCTCGGACACAGAAGAGGTCCTCCTCGCCGATTCTGAAAATGAAGTAAGCGCCTTTGCGCGAAAGCTGCGAAATGTGTCCGGCGAACTGCCAGGTCCTGGCGAAAATTTGCTCCTGTTCCGCACGATAGACATCTGGATCCGTGTAGAACCGCGCGGCCAGCGCCTTCACCGGGTCCTGGGTCTTGCGGGCATCGCTAACGGTCAAATCCATGGCGCGTTTCCTTGCACTGGCCTGGACGAAGCATGTGTTAATTCCTTAGTAGTTTCTTTGAGTGTTTAAAAAACCTTCAGGGGTCCCATCCAATCAGGATTTACTTGGTTGTTGTGTAATAGGCTTCGGATGTTACGTATTAGAGAGGTGATTTTTCTTCAAAAACCCTTGAGGTCCAGAGGAAAACCTTTAGGATTTGCTATTGGGAGACCTTCAAGACGCCGGACCCTCGTGAGCAATTTCACCGTACCCCTAGCAACCTTTTTCCATCGGAGGGTCCTAAATAAAAAGTAAAAAAAAAAAAAAAAAAAAAAAAAAAAAAAAAAAAAAACAGAACAGAACAGAACAAAATGATTAAATGCAAGTTTTCAAAGCTAATCTTGCTTTTTTGGCAGCTTGTCTCAAAGGCCTTTTTGTAACTGGTTCAATACTATTATAAATTGGTTTAGTAAAATATTTTGTTAGATCATTTTTAAAATTAAATTTGAGCACACAGATGACACAAATAGACTAATTTCAATTGATTCCTAAACCATCTTTATATTAAAATACTATTACTTCTACTCCTACACCAACTGCTACTGCTACTACTATTAGTACTGCTACTACTACTACTGATACTAAAACTGACCCTACTACTTTTATTTCTACTGCTACTACTGCTACAACTATAGCTACTAGTGCTACTGCTGCTGCTTCTAAAGCTGAGGGTATTAGGGCAAAAATGTATCGAACTATAAAATGTATAAACTATAAAAATGTATAGTTTGAAGCGGCAATGCTTCAGGAACGGTTTACTTTAGTCTTCACTTCATTTTAATTTCCCACACTTTAAATCTGTTTTGATTTTAAAAAAAAATGTTTCAGTTCTGTGCTAACTTTATTTCCCATCCAGTTACATTGAAGTTTTAAATCTGAAATATTTTATTTTTTCCTTTTATTTCGTTCTCTAATTTTACTTTAAATTCAGGTGCAATGTTGTAGGGATACTGCTTTTTGTCTTTTTCTTTTTTTTTACATTTCCTGACCATTGAACATAGCGATCGCACCTTGTCATATTAGAAATCCGGGTAAGCTAGTATTTGAGAAGAGAAATTCAGTGAAATCAGCCCATGTGTTTCGTCACGTGAGTGTGACCCTCTGGAATAGCCTCCTGGAGAGAATAGGGGCTCTCAATCAGTCTCTTCATTTAAATCGCAGGTCAAAAAGTTTCTTCTTGGTCGAGATACAGGGTGAATGTGGGTCCCTTGTGAGGGTTTAGTTTTTTTTATATTTGTTTATATCTTATTGGTTTCTTGAATTAATGCCTGTGAAAATTTGCCTCATTTTAGAAAATAGGGGGAAACACCCCCTAAAAGTCATACAATTTTAACAAAAGTCACACCATCAGATTCAGCGTATCAGAGAACCTTATTGTAGAAGTTTCAAGCTCCTATCTACAAAAATGTGGAATTACGCATTTTTTGCCAGAAGACAAATCACGGATGCGTGTTTATTTGTGTTTTTTTTTTTTTGCTTTTTTTCCCCAGGGGTGATCGTATCGACCCAGTCGTCCTAGAATAAGTTCCAGAGCCACCCGATCTGAATCAGCCGCCCTACAATCACCCACGTGTCATCGTCACGCCACACGCAGCTTTCGTTTCCAAAGAGTCGCTGGAAGATTTACGTTCCCGCTCTGCACAGCAGGTCGCTGATCGATTGAATGGTAAGACACCGCAACATATCGTCAACGGCGTTGCTAGGTAAGCACATCAATGCAACTCGACGAAAACGAAGAGAATGTCGTTTGCAGGCCTGCGGTTCCCTGACGAATTTTTCTTTCGATCTAGTTGGCTCCCAAAGAGCTGATTCCTCTTTGGAACTAACATAATCTCTCTCCTGACACGAAAGAGCTAGTGCGGACTTGGTACCAACATGATGTGCGCACTACGCAACAAGACCTATTCAACCTGTTTACCTGTTGTATCTTTCCCCGTCTATTGCGAACCTTTCATTAGTTCTCTCTATTTGTCTGACTTTTCTCAGAGACTATCATTCCTAGACTCTATCCAAAAAGGCGCAGGTACAGGTCATAATAAGCAGTAAATTGGCCACCATTTGCTCACCAAAATCCAAATTTAACAATTAATAATTTTTGCACTTTTCATGCATTTACTTTCTACTATACAAATGCTGTAATAACGACTCCGCTTCGCAAAAAACCAAACCCGTAAAAACCAAGACAGACAGCCAAAAAAAGTAATGATATCAATTTCTTCGCCTCAGCGCCATAGCAAGACTCGAAAACATATTTTTGACAGTAAAAACAAGTAAATATTTTGCTTTTCACCCACGTCCCTATTCAAACGTCCCACGTCCGATCAAATTTTTGAGATGACCATTTCATTCAGCATAGTTGAAAGGTCTAATAACTATGCTTTTCAGAATGACATGACCCACCATGGTCCCTTGGGAAAAGGACTGTAAGTTACGTGATATTATTAGATTTCTTTAAAAATCCATCTCATTTAAATTCAAGGGACATTGTGTTTGAGCAGTCTTTCTTAAATAATTGTGACCAAAAGTCAAACTTTAGCATAGAGAACCAGCGTGCGGACCTCCGTACTGTCGGTGCCAGCCCTCGGCGAGCACCTCCTCACCGCGGGCAATGACGCAACCAACCATTGGATTGGGTTCCACCGCCCCCTCACCGGACTGCGCTAGCTGGCAGGCACGACGCATATGTCGTTCGGCGAGAGCAGCTCCCGAGGACACGACTAGTCCATCCCCGGAACCCAGAGTTTGGACGCCCCTTGTCCCGATTCATCCCCACTTGAAGCCGAGGCATCGTCCCCCTCGGGCATTACTTGGTTAAAAACCATCACCGTACCCTGCAACAATTTTGTTGAGAATAGTAGTGCTAAAGATAAGAACTTACGTCTAGAGCAGTCCCACCTTATTTATTTCAACCAATTTAAAGTGTTTAATCAATAATGTGCTCCCTAATTGGTGTTTTGATGATTGCCAAGTTCTTGTTGTTTTTTAATTAATTTACTTTTTCTTTCAGAATCAAATTATCCCACGTTACTGAAGGAAAAACTCCCCAAGACAAAGGGAGATGAAAATTCAAAAACGCGTTAGAAAAGAACTTCAAGTGAGAAAAAATTGCCAATTTCAGCTGATTCAGGAATAGTAAATATCGTTTCGATTAGTGCTAGTTAGTAAAATTTTGTTTAGAAAACCAATTTAGGGAAATTCCGAAAAGTTGCCTGAAACCTCTCGAAAATGATATCGGGTCAAAAGGGAAAATACACCACTGGAATGATCATAGCTGTAATCATAAGCAACATCTTTTTTTTTGTATTGGTGGCACTATTAGCAAACTCGGTTAGCAAAAGGTGACTAGTTGTCACCAAGGATTTGTGGTTTGATTAGTAAGAACGGAATAACAATTGCATGAAGTTTTCAAATGAATGTATTGGATCCAATTTTTCTATGCAAAATGCCCTGTACATTGACACAGGAAAATAAAATAATGAGTCAGAGTTGATTTTAAATAAACTGGTAATTGTTATTACCAGTTAGTAATTGTTAAGAAACTGGTAATACAAAACGAGGTAATTTTGATGGAGATGTGGTATTTCTTTTTCTAAAAAAAAAAAAAATTCCTGGACTATGATTTTGAGCAAGATCACCTTTCCAATTGACTCAATCATTTGTTAGGGATCCTTAAATGATTCCTTTCTTTAGGATCGGTAAGTAGCAAGTACACGATAATCCGTAAGCATACAAAATAAGAAAGTTTCACATAAACAAGCTAACAATTTTTATTAAGATGAAGAAAATAAAATGTCTGCTATTCTTTTTTTTGTTTCTTGACTCAGGAGATATGGCGCAAGGAAGGGCTCAAGGTTCCTGAGAAACAGCCTAAAAGAAGACGTTTGTGGCTTAATGATGGCTCTTGTATACGAAAAAGGCCTGTCTACAAAAATCAGGTATGGAGTTATGACTTTGTCCATGATTATACCCATGATGGGAGGGTGGTAAAAATGCTGACAATTATTGATGAGTTTTCAAGAGAGAGCTTAGCCATTGTGGTAAAGAGGAAGATGAACTCTTTTGATGTTTTGGAGACTCTGGCAAAAAATAAATTAGGGTCAAAAGATCCTAAAAATTGACGCTAAATCATGAAATATTTTTATTTTTTTATTATTTTTTTTGAAAGATGGATCTGGAAGTCTTTGTGCTAAGGGGATTAAATGTAATAAGACACGTAGAAAAAAGGATTGTTTCACCAATAGGCCAAAAAAGCGCATAAAAAATTTATTTTCTGAACAACTTCAAGCCGTATACTACTACTACTAACAACTCACCGCAGCACAAAGGCGCCTGAGGCCAATCGACGTCCATCGGGATCACACCGGCGCCGACGGCATGGTCGATGCCCGCGGTCAGCGCGATGTCCTTGCCGAAATTGCGCGAGAGCCGAACCAGGCGCACTGACGGGTTGTCGCCGCGCGCCGACAGGATGGCGTCGACCGACATCATGTAATGGGCCGGGTTGCCGTTATCGAGCTTCACGACCTCGCCATCCTCATCGACCATGATGATGGCGGGCTTGAGCTCGTTGCCCTTGGGCGCGGCGCGCCAGTCCTTTCAAAAGTATACCTACCGAGCAGCTCCACACGTAAATCAGACTTAAATTGGCCAAGGCTACCTATTTCCTTGATATCTATACTCAGTTTATTCCAAAGTTCCGAAGCTCTATAAATAAGTGAAAAAGAAGACCTACTTCAAACTAATCGAGGAACCTCAGTATTACCTCGCATCCGAGTAACGTAATGGTGAATATCAGACCTCTCACAAAATATTCCTGTAAAATAATCAGGAAGGCTCTCACTGTAATACTTTAATTTCTTAAAATTTCTGTAGAATTAACCTATTTTTATTCAGGTGCGTGCCCCACCCCAAACTCCTCCTAATGAAATACAGTGCACAAATTTTGATCCATTTTATTTTAAAATATTTTGTGAAGCACACCCCCCTCCAGAACAAAACCATGGATACAGCCCTATATGATTTATTTTTGCGAGTTTGTTCGTATACTTTGCCCTTCCCATAACAAGTTGCTTCGTAATTAGCTCATGCAAGATAGATATTTGAAGACGGCATATTTTTCTGAGAAAACGATTGGCTTCTATTGCTACTAGTTGCGCCTTGCGCTAGATTAACGACACTATTTACGCAACGTTCATGTGCCTCTAGTTCTGTTTTAAATGCATTCATGATATTATCCAAATTCCAATCATCCTTTTTTACCACTCTGCTTATTGCTAGCTTTAATTCGTTGGGAATTTTTGACAGCAAAATTGGCATCAGCAAGGTACCATATTGATCTGAATTTATGCCAAGTGCTTTTAGATCAATGAGATAAGGATTATTGAAATTGCAACTATTGAAATGCTGCGACGTTAAAAAATAACTATCGTACCAACATTTTGACTGACAAATTCAGACGCTTCGAACTGGACTTATTAGGAGTTTCAGAAACTCATATCGCAAGGGGTAGAAAAAATTAAATTAGGTTATATAGGTTTATTTACTCAGGCAGGTAGGATGGGGTGCATAGACAGGGAGTAGGGCTCATGATGAACAATGAAGATTCTAAGTCGTTTTTTCTTAAGAATGACCCCTGAATCACAAAAGCTGTAGAATAAATAGTTGAAATTACTAAAAATGCTTTAGCGTAAAGAGTCAGGTATTAGGAGGAGGTGAGCCCATCATACACGTATTAATTTCTGTTCGTTTTAAGTTTTAATGCTTCTCCTTACTTTCAGTTGAACAAACTTTTTCATATTCAATTTTTCATTGTTTTTTTTTTTAATAATACTAGAAAATCCTGCGCTCCTTCATGGAAATTATCTTCTTCCACGATCCAGAGAGCTATCGATAGTAGCATAGGAAAAATTCCTAACGTTCGCTTTATCTCAGCTGGAGGAGGGAAACAGAAATCTGGGAAAACGCTTAAAGCTGACAGATCGGGATGAAACTTGATGGGAAGAATATGCACAAGTTCTAGATACGTGATTGACATAATTGGAACGGATCCGTTCTCTTTGGAGGAGCTTGGGGGTGTTAATTTGGAAAAATTAGAAAAATTGAGGTATTTTTAACTTAAGAACGGGTTACCTAAAAGTTAACACTAAAAATTTATCAGACGATTTGGAAAATGGTAAGCACATTAGCTCTTTTTTGCACTCCACCAACTGGTTTGAGCCCATTTACT
Source organism: Alatinidae sp. Z8VKAUB7J3 (assembly GCA_010016025.2). NCBI lineage: Eukaryota > Metazoa > Cnidaria > Cubozoa > Carybdeida > Alatinidae > Alatinidae sp. Z8VKAUB7J3. Next base: position 180,679,472 of record JAAAKM020721499.1, on the reverse strand, counting down.
AAGAGCTAGTGAAGCGCCAGGTCCTAAATTAGTTTTTATTTTGAAAACCCGAGACGGAGAGTGACTTAATATCCGACGGTGTTTTTTGCGAGGATAAAGATTGATATGGAAAAACACTAAAAAATTTGGTATTATTCAGCTGCCTGAGAATTTTAGTGAGGTGCGTCCGAAGGAGCCACGGATCTTTAACCTCGACGCGCCCACTCACCTTCAGGGGCGGACGCGGCAGAACCAGCTCGACTTCCTTCGTCGCTTCAACGAAGAGCATCTTCGGAAGCATCCCGGAGAGAACGACCTCGAGGCACGCATCGCGAGCTACGGTCTCGCTGCGCGGATGCAAGGAGCCGCGAAAGAGGCGTTCGACATTTCGAAGGAGCCCAAGTGGGTCCATAAGCTGTCCGGAACCGACCGGAAGGTCAAACTTCAAACTTGGTGATTTTCCGTTTAATTTATCAATTTTACTTTAAAACTGAGCACCTTAGCTACACTTTTGAGTTAAACTGAGATTTTAAAGTTCAGCATGAGCTAAACCAGCACTAATAATCAATATTCGCCTTGTTTGTAAAAAGAGACTATTGTATGAAAATTCATTTATAGTAAGATATTTTAAACATAAAAAATTAATGAATAAATTCCAAAGACAGATAACTGTCGTCCACTTTCTATTGGTTTCATCTTTGTAAAACACACTTATATATACTTTAGTCACACTAAGTATAATTTTGAATTAAGACAATTATAGGGGGCGGTGGATGTTTTAACTCTCATTAAGGAACTAGTATTATAAAGAAATAATTGAAAGTAGTTATATTTCGATAGGTAGTCTGGGTTCAGAGTTCATCCCTTTGGGTACAGGCCTTGCCCCAAGCCAGCTCATGTAAAATATATTAATAAAATCGGAATAAAAATCAGTCCTATTAAACTCAGAGAAAAGGCGAAGATAGGTGATTGTCAGAACCGGAACAGCGGTATCCGGTGGGGGGGGGGGGGGGGGGGGGGGGGGGGGGTAATTGAGAAAATATGAGACATTTGTAACTTACAAACAGGTGATCAGATCTTAATGAAACTTGATATTTAGAAGGATCTAGTGCTTCAGAGCTCTTATTTTAAATCACGGTCAGATCCGGTGACACTGGGGGGGGGGAGTTGTAGGGGGACACTGGAAATCTTGGAAACCGGAAATCCTTGGTCGATACGATGACCCCTGGAAAAAAAAAAAACAAACAAACACGCACCCGTGATTAGTCTTCTGGCAAAAAATACGTAATCCCACATTTTTGTAGATTGGACCTTGAAATTTTTTCTTTAGGAGTCTCTGATACGCTGAATGCGATGGTGTGATTTTCGTTATGATCCTATGACTTTTAGGGGTGTTTTCCCCTATTTTCCAAAATAATGCAAACTTTCTCAGGCTCGTAACTTTTGATGACAAAGACTAAATTGTCATGAAATGCCGGTGCTGTTGCGGCATTGTCACCAATGGACCATTAGTGACAAGCCACGGTCTCATCTTTGCTGTTAATGCTATTGAACTTGCCGCTACCACTACCTGAAACCATTAGCAGCTATAGTGTATGCTCTCTTTTCAGCCTAATTTATTATATCTACTTTCCCATCCACTCGGCATAAGACACTTAATAAATTGACTCCAAAAATTCAGTATTCGAAAATCATTGCCGTCCAAAATGGAACTTCCTTTGTGATAGTCAAAAGTAATCTCATGGCAACTAGCTCCCCTCCAATAAGATTCTTTTACCCAAATGGGCCCAATCGAAGTTTTGAGATTTTTTTTACGCCTAAAATAAACCAAAGGTCATATAATAAAAACCCTAGGGTTTACACAACCCTCCAGAATCCAGGGATAAGTGTTATAAATTTTGCCCTGGCGCTATATAAGATTTTTGTAGAAGTAATGAGCGCATAGACTTTGGAGGGGGGGGCTGAATGGCTTTCTCCGGCCCGCGTCAGCCCGCACTCGACGTGCGCAGGTTGCGCTGCAGATTGTGCATGCTGCCCTCGACCATCTCGCCGTCTTCGTCCAGGCTGAAGCGCACGACGGTCAGCTCCTCGCCCAGATTGGACAAGGTAACGGTGCGGTCCAGCAGGTGGATCGTCTTGTCGGTCTCGTCGTCGCGGATCGAGACAACCACCACGACCGCGACCGGGCCGATGTCGCCGCGCTTGCGGTAGAGGTGCAGGTTGACGGTGGACTTCGATAATCTTCTTTTTTTTACCGAGTAACCCATGCGTGACGAAGAAATATAGATTAGACTAAAGAGTTATGTGTTATTTCTTCAATATTGTAATGTTATTTCATAGCCGTATTTATCGTAATGGTATACATTGCGTATGCAGTTCATATACGAAGAATTATGCCTCTTGCAGTTTGTAAACGTTTCATTTTGTAAGTTCTTTGTTTTTTTGTTTTTTTTTTAGCATATTTATCTACCACTTTTTATATTGTGTCTGCTACAAAACACCTTCGGGGAGCTGAAAATTTCCTTCATTTAAATTTAAATAAAGTTTAGATAGGAAATTAATGAATTCATTGTTAATACCTTAATCAATTATAGCTTTCCTAAGCTGTCGTTTTGAATTACCTTGGACAGAAAATAAATGTCTATTTTCATGTAGTATCTTTACTGTTATGATGGCAGCTAATGATGTATTTTACTGTTTACGCGCAAAAACACATTAACTTCATTGTCGAATGGATTTCTGTTATTAATTAATATAAATAATTATATAAATTAAGTTTTTAGGAGAAAAGCCGGTAATATTGGTAATGCAGTGAACAGAACTATACTAACCAGCCCAATATTTCCAGAGGTTTCCCAAGTGTATACACTGGAAGTGATCCCCTCCTCACCGACCCCTAAAAAATTAAACATGATCCCCCAAACTAAAATCCAGATATCGCAAATAATTTGAAATCTAAGGTGCACATAGTGTCTTTTGATCTACTCAGGTACGTGTTTGGGGAAGAGGGTCAATATTCCCGTGGGAAGCAAGAAGGCATTAAAATGACTTTTAAAATGTCTAAAACCCTGGGAAATTTCCTAGCGACGCTCATAATGCCCTCCTCGTCTTCTCTTTTGTCCATACAAGAATATAAGCCTAGTACTTTGCATTACACTTTAAAATTAGGTGAATATTTCTGCAAAAAGAGGTAAGCTATCCCCCTATCCTCATATTAGACGCCTAATCTAAAAATATTCCTTGGAATGAAGAGGGTCCTGATTTATTTGACCTAATCACTTGACCTAATTAATAAAATAAGTATTTGACCTATTTGACCATTTCTATAAAAAAAAAACCTATCCCTCTCTTCCTTTTTGGGCTACAATATTTGTATCCAAACTTGACATGCTGCATCGCTAAGGCATAATTGGTTCAGTTTTCTAAAATAATTACAACTAGAAAACTATGGATATCTATGACCTTACTCACTACAGTGTTTTACCGATAGAATAGCTTCCTTCACTATCCATAAAAAAAACTTCCACAACTCATTTGGCTATGTGTAACTTCACCCCAGTTGTAAAATCTATGCTTAACATGTCCTACATATGGTCCCTGGAAAATACTCCCCCCCCTCAGAAAATACCTCTTGTGGAACATGCCCCCCTGGAAAATACCCCCCTTCCTCAGGGTAAATACCCACGGTGGAAAATAAGGCTTTATTTAGACAATTTATTTTTTTTTTCTAGAGGGAAGGAATTTTGGTACTTCTGTATTATACACATGAAAACTACACCATTAGAATCTCCATAGCCAAAACTCCGACCTGGAAGGATTATAATCCCCCATCTTGAATAACAAGGAAAACCACTTTTTCGCATGGGAAACATGTGACGTGTCTAATTTTTATTCTTTTTTTTCTTCGCCGCTAGTGGGTCACTGAAACAGCACAAACAGGGATGTAAGGGCTCATTTGAAAACTGATTTTGTCGCTACGCAATTTGAGGCACCATTGTCGCCATGTGTGCCAGCCGGCGTGGTTGACATTAATGATGAAATTACGCAAAAAAAGAAGGAGAAATAAAGTTGCAATGGGAAGGGAACTTTATTGTTTCAAAGGAAGAGAGATGTAAGGATCGTAACATACAACGTAACAGTCAAGCATCAAACGTAAGTCGTATAGTCTTACGTATAGTCTAAACGTATAGTCTTATGTTTGCAATTAGAAAAAGTTCTTTAACGTGTATATTTCCCCTGCAAGTATTTAGCATGTTATTTTTCTTCATTCCTGTAGTGGTTAACGACCTTTCGCCAGGGGCTTTGACGGGTTTGTGTTATATCCAAAAGCATAGTTATTGGGCCTTTCAGCTACGATGAACGAAATGGCTATCTTGAAAATTTGATCAGACTATTTTGGAAAAAAAGGGGTGGGTGAGGGGGCCTAGTTGCCCTCCCATTTTTTGGTCACTTAAAAAGTGACCAAAAATTTTGGTACTATAGCTTTAGTGTCCGTTCAAACGAGCACTCTTCCGGTATTCTAGGACCATTGTGAAATTGAAAGTTCTTCTTCGCTTTTAAGAGTTTAAAGAAATCGTAGTGCAACTAGCCCCCTCCCCCTTGCCCTTTTCCCCCAAACCCATCTGATTAGAATTTTGAGATAGCCATTTTGTTAAACGTAGTTCAAGCATCAGATAAAAAAAAAACTCCGCGGTCGACATAAGCCCCAAGGTCAACAAAAAGCCCCAGAGCCCGAGGGCAAGTGTTTTAAGTTGTGGCCCAGGGGCATATAAGGTTTTTATGTAAGGGTGTATTTTTAACTTACAAAGGAGTGATTGGATCTTAATGGAATTTGTTATTTGAAAGGATATCGTGTCTCAGAGCTCTTATTTTAAATCCCGACCGTATCCAGTGACATTGGGGGAGTTGAGGGGAACCTCAAATTTTGGAAAACGCTTAGAGTGGAGGGATCAGGATGAAACTTGTTGGGAAAAATAATCACAATTCTTAGATACGTGATTGAAATAACCGGAACAGATCCGCGCTCTTTGGGGGAGTTGGGGGAACCTGGTAGGCACCTGTCTTAGGGCGTTTTGCATGGATTCTTCGAATGCCCTGCTCTGGCGATTTGTGTCAAGTGCCATGGAGCGGGCACCCATATTTTTCATCAGGTCACGACATTCGGCCAGTGAAAATCGATTGAACTGGTCAATACAGCGATTCAACATTGCGAAATTGTCAGCTGCTGCAAATTTCAGTTTTACCAGAAGTTCAGAAACCTGCTCGGAACTAAACTCAAGGCCTTTTAGAAATACAACCAGACTTACTTTCAGTTGAAAAAAACCTGTTTTTTCATTAAACTAGATATTGAATCCTATTTTGATGAAATATAAAATATGTAGAGCAATGCTGGGGGAAGGGGGAGGAGCTAATTCATTGAGTACACTTTACTATGACTGTACTTTAGGTGAGCCCCCACTAAGCTGTAAATGTCCATTGATGTATATTTTGTGAACCAGTAAGACAGGACTTTTTACAACATTTTTGTTTTTTTTTCAGTCATGGAAAAGGGTCGCACTGATCTTGCCCGCGAAACCTACCGCGCCAACGAGATCACCCTGTTCGACCTCCTGTCCACCGAAGAAGCGCTGCGCGACAACGAGCTGAACCTGATTGCTGCCCGCCGCGACCTGGCGGTGTCCTGGGCCCGGCTGAACGTCGCCCTCGGCAAGGGCTGGGCACAGTACCAGGCGCCAGCCACTGCCGTCGTGGCGCAGAACGCCGTGGTCGAGGCAACCGGCGGCTGATCAGCGCCCCCGCCTGCACATTTTAGGGGTCAAGATATGAGTCCTGTTAATTAATTTAATCGGGCTGATTCCTGTTATTTATGTTAAAATCAAAGATAACCATCGTGTAGTGTCCAGGGTTAATCTGAAGCTGAAATTTAGGGAGAGTAGCTACCTTCAGGGAAGCTATGACGTTGGTAGACTCCAGAATGAGAATCCGAGAGAAACTTTCCAGGAACGGTTGACTCCTAAACTAGTTTAATCTAACAATGTGGAAGATGGATGGAATAATTTTGGGGAAAATCCGTACAGTTGTTGAGGGCGGGCCTCCGTGTCGCGCAGGCCAATGCCTCGTCCTTTTGCTGGAGCACGTGCTGACAAGCCGATGCCGTCATCTTGCACGCGCAGGATCACCTGCTCCACCGACGGGTCGATCTCGCCGCCGAGGTCGCTGGGCGGCGGTATGGGCTTGCGGTGGAGCCGCAGGAGCTCGGTCATCGACCGAGCGGTGAACAGTGGTCGGCCGGTGTAGAGCTCGTAGAGCACGAGCCCGAGCGAGTTGTGGAAAAGTTTCTGGAACATACAAATAATAACCCAAACTACGGATTCTTATAGGAAAAAACTGAAAAGATAGAAAATACAACTTTTTGCCATGAAGAAGACCATGACAAAAAGAAACGAACATAAATCAGTTTAAAAAACGTTTTCCATATAATAAATTTCCATATTCAAAGAAAAGTAGAGAGCTCCATTAAGCCAAAAATGAGCAGACAATAAAGTCAAATAATCTTACAAGCGTAAAACTACCCCAAATCAAGGCGCTTGGAGATAGGCGTGCGTCCTATTAGCTAGTTGGCGAGGTAACGGCTCACCAAGGCGACGATAGGTAGGGGGCGTGAGAGCGTGGCCCCCCACACGGGTACTGAGACACGGACCCGACTCCTACGGGAGGCAGCAGTAAGGAATATTGGACAATGGGCGAAAGCCTGATCCAGCCATCCCGCGTGCAGGATGACGGCCCTATGGGTTGTAAACTGCTTTTATTTGGGAAGAAACCTGGGGATTATTTCCCGCCAAATGTTGAAAATTATGTCGAGCAAAAGACGAGGTCAGATTTTCACAAAGCCTTTGTTCAACTAGAGATCTTGGTCATTTCTTATTCTCTAGTTATAAGCCGCTTAAAGGGTTTTCAGTAGACTTGAGAAGGATTTATTAGTCTCTGGCCTGTAATGGTCGAGCTGATTGCTTTTCTTGGAGATGAAAAGCTTTCAATAATTGGGTCTTCTTGGCCCAAGACCATAAGAAGGTAAGTTTCAAGCTGATAGGGGCTAGATCCTTAATTATTTCTGGATGAAGCGTCGTTATCAGGAGGTTTCCACAAAATCAAATTGAATCTTTTCTTTGTAATCTTGGTTTCAAATGGATACTTGTGCTGGCTTTTGCCAATGTTTTGATTTTTAAAATCTTATCTTACGATCTTAGCCAAGTCTGCCTCGATGTTTTTAAGCTGTTTTCCATGCTCTCTATCCGTCCATCACTGCATAAGCTTATCAAATACTTTTAATGATTTATTGCATTCTCTAGAAGCTGCTTAATATATTGCAAGATCAGACACTAATTAAAAACATTCTGATGCCATTTACGCTGCGATCTTACCACGAAGAAACGGGAAGTATCAAAAGGAGAGCACAATTATAAACAGCGAACGTTATCTTTTATCGTCCCAATCAGGGAATGTGTGACAAATGGCATGGCCTCTGTGGCGATAAACTACAGCATTTACCGAAGAAATCCACAACTGCACTTAAGAAGAAAAATAACAACTTTATCACAAGGTTAAGCCCCTCATAACCGTAATAATTTCTGTTCGTTTTGAATTTTAATGCTGCTCCTTATTTCTAATTTCGAAAACTTTTCATATTTATTTTTTTCATTGTTTTTTTTTTAATACTGCTAGAAAATCCTGCGCTCCCTTCATAGAAATTTTCTTCCCCCATAAAAAACTCCTCGACAAAAGTTCCCCCAGCATATCCCCTCTTTTCAACCCCTCCCCCAAGCATTGGTCAAAATTTGTAGCTTGTGGACCCTCCCATGGGCTAACCCATCAGAGGGGGAGGGGGCTGGTAGAATTGCTATAATAGCAACCATTGTATTTAGAAACAGTATTAAACAGGGAATTGAATGGTGCTGCTCTTTTGTTATTATGGTATTTAGTTCAGAAGAGAACATGCACAAGAATGTTACAGATTCCTTTTCTAACTCCAACACTATAATAATAAAAGGTCAATGAAACATGTTAGGACGTTTCAATTAATTTTCTAGCTAAATGATGGTCATCCTATTCGCTTTGTCCGATCGATGAATACCGAATAGAACGCCAACCCCACCAGGATTAGCAGCGCTATATAGTCCAGCCCTCTCATCCGGGGTCAGCCGGCAACCGCCGCCGCGTTGAACAGGGAAATCGACATTTTCGCCCCGACAAGAACGAGTGCCGGACCGATTTCGCCGGCCTGAATGCGTCCCGGCATATCACGCAGAAGCAGATCCATGACGCGATAGACGACGATTTGAATCAGTACCGAGACACTGCCCCAGACCAGAATGTACCAGTCATGATGGTGCTGTTACCTCGGCCCAGAACATTTTCAAGGCCCTGGTCGATCCCGAGCTCTTCACCAATGACGGCTCGTTCCGGCCGCTGGAGGTCATTACCGAGCCCGGCAGCATCTTTCACGCCACCGGAACGGCGCCGCACGGCTACTATTTCGAGACCCGCATCCGGCTTTACGACATGCTGTGGCGCTGCATGGCGCAGGCCCTGCCGGAGCGCCTGCCAGCCGGCCATTTCGCCTCCATCTGCGGGTATAGACAAGGAGTATCCAGTCTTTGCGATTTCCTACTGCTGCAAGCATATCTCTCTACTTCGGTTGCAGTTATGCGTTAAAAGAACGGGATCTACCTGGTATGTGTGTTGTAGTGTGCTCCTGGGACGACCCCTCTTTCTTGATCTTGCAGATTGGCACTAGAGGATTGCCTTGGGGGTTTTAAGGTTCAGCATTCTTAAGACATAGCATAAATACTGCCAATAAGGTTGGTGTATGAAAATTATAATCTGAGGTGTCTTCCTAAAACATTGGCTAATGAAAAAAAACTGTCATTTATGGCTCATTTTGGAATGATGATTATTATTTTTATAGCCTAAGCCTTCATAGCCCAGTAGAATGTTAGTATTCAAACACATTTGCAGAAATTTTTCTGTACTGTCTGGTGAATATCTGACAGTGCCAGCAGACATAATGCTTATGGGGTTTTGCTGGATCAATGTTGATATTACCTGAACAATTGTTTTGGGTCATGAAACTATTGTTGGTAGGCACCCATATTATTTCCTTTAAAAAAAAATTAAGCGGGCAGCTTCAAAAATTACAACTGTTTTAATTTTAATTTGTCTTAAATTTAATTTTAAATTAATTATTAAATTAATTATTATTTAATTAATTATTATTTAAGCATCCATTTTCTATATTTTGAAAGAAACAGAATCAAAGAGAAAGGTTTTTGCAAAATAAATCTCCTTTGAGAGTGCTAAAATTAAATTGAAATATAAATCTTTTAGATACAGAAGAAATCATCAAAAGAATTAGATTTTTGTGTTGACTTTAAACATATCAGTTTCATCAAGTTTAGTCATACCCATCAATAGTTACAAGCCTGAGAAAATTTGCCTAATTTTCAAAAAAAGGGGAAAACACCCTCTAAAAGTCATAGAATCTTAATGAAAATCACACTATCAGATTCAGCATATCAGATAACCCGATTGTAGAGGTTTCAAGCTCATATCTGCAAAAATGTGGAATTTTGTATTTTTTGCCAGAAGAAAGATCATTCAAAAACCTTGTACACCAAATTTTGATATATTAAAACTGTAGGAAAGCAGAAAAATTACAAATAAGAATATGGGTGACTTACATGAGAAGAAACTAGCGCTAGTGTCAGAAAAAAAAATCACCGCCATCTAGCGTTTGACGGGAATTGTTTTTTTTTTTTTCAAAGCTATGTAATCGAACATATGTCAAGAACTGAGATCAGATTGACCAATTGACTAATTTAACCAACTACGCAAATTAAATTAATGATTCTCGATAACGCTGGAGTATAAGAAGGTATAAGAAGGCCATAGTGGGTTGAAAATAAAGTTCCAATGTATCTATTATATCCTCAATAAATCACGCGAAAAACTTTAGCGTTAAGAGTAGGACAAGGGGAGGCTGTCTAAAAGGGAGGAGGTAGTCTATCTCATGAAAACAATAATTTTGTTTGTTGTAAATTTTAGTATTGCTCTTCACTTCATTTGTTATAACTAAGCTGACTGTAACCCTTAATAAATTTGCGAAAGATCATTAGTTTAAATAAGATTAAATGTTACCTATGTAATACCTACAAATAAGCAAATTTACGAATAAATTTAAATAGCTATCAGACTAACAAATTAACTACATAAAAATACAAATTAATTCCTTCTCACCTTAAAGGTCTTTCTTATCATAATATACCTACTAAATAGAAATTGTGAAATTTCATTAGATAAATAAGATTAAACGTTACACATGTAACACCTGCAAATAAATTTACCAACAAATTTAACTACCTATCTAGCCAAATAAGTTCAGCTACAAAATCTTTATAAAGTTTCATGAAGCGTAGAACTGTGAGTAAACACGCGTTGATTCGAAAATTTAAGTTAAAGTTCAACGACTACGCCAAGTAAAGGAATCTTTGATGTTCTACATAAACATCTTCCTCAGAATGATTATTTTGCAGATGAGTTTCCTCTGCATCATGTCGTCTGATATCCCATAGACGCCTTCGGTAACTGACAGTTGTTGACGTATAAAAGCGAAATAATGATTAGCCAGTAGCATATTTTTCTTTATCCTAAGACAGAGTAATTCCAAATCAGGGTTTTTGTAATGATCACTCCTGCAATGAAAGTCTCTACTCTATTCAAAATTTAAAAAGAATACCCTTTAACTTCTAATTTTGTTTTCGCAATAAAATCTTGCAAAATTGTAGATTCAACATGGGCAGACATATTGATTTTAATTAACAAATCAACACGAAAGAAGTTGCCTGTTGTTCTGTCACATTATCAGATTAGCAAGCTGGAGCTGAGCCAGGCAGTGCCGGTGCCGCTGGATGTCACAGATGTGGAATCGGTTGCGAATGCCGCGCAGCAGGCCGGGCCGGTCGATGCACTGCTGTACAACGCAGGCGCCTATGAGCCGATGCGTACCCAGGATTGGGATAGCGAGGCGGTTCTGGGGATGAGCGATGTGAATTTCACCGGTGCGCTGCGTGTTCTGGGGCAAGTGGTCCCCGGGTTCGTAAAGGCGGGCCGCGGGGATATCACTCTGGTCGGCTGTCTAGGAAACTACCGTTCCCAAGAGAAATTCAATGCTTAGCTTAAACTACAAATTTAATTTCAAATAGATAACAGTTGTCATTTCTAGCCAATCAAGAGAGCTTATATGGGTAAACCTTTCAAAATTGTAATCTCTGTTTTTACTGTACAAGATAATGGATGATACAAGCCTTACTGGGCTTCTCTCTTTATGTCTAGTGTTGCATATTTCCCCAAAATGAAAAAAAAAACAATAAATGAGAAAGCAAAATTAATAGTCGACACCAAATGTTAATTTTTTAATTTTCAACAATATTAATAAGGTCATTGATGTAGATTAAAAAGACTGTTGGCCCAATGACAGATCCTTGTGGAACGCCAGACTCTTTCCAAGAAGGGTTAGAAAAGTGCAGATTGACCGGGATGACTCGACCAGATAAATTTGATAGAAACCAAGAATGAACATTCTCTCTTATACCAATATAGGATAGTTAATAATAAACTAAGACAGTTTCCAAAGAACAATCGTGTGGGAATGTTATGACGTCGAAAAATGACTATCGTATCGACATTTTGACTGACGAATTCAGAAGATTCGAACTGAACTTATTAGGAGTTTCAGAAACTCATATCCCAGGGGTAGGAAGCATGAAATTAGGTGATATATAATTTGTTTACTCAGGCAGGAAGGATGGGGTACATAGATAGGGAGTAGGGCTCATTATGAATAAAGAAGCTGCTAAGTCTTGTTAAAACTGGGAAGGTATTAAAAATACGTCATTTTTTCTCTGCTTGGACTGATTAACTAATAAGCATGAGGATATATAAGATTTTATCTATCCTATTTCTTTTTAAAAACAATTATTTTTGTTTGTCATCTAAAGCTTCCTAGCAAAGGAAAAACACAAAAAACATGTTGACCAGTGACATTTTCATTAGCTAATATTAGCCGAAGAATCAGCTGGACAATAGGCATACAAAAGAAAATAATTATAGCATATACTCTTTTATATGAACTAAAAAAAAAGAAAAAAGAAAAAAACATATTTCATAGCGTAAACGATTACCTATTCAAGATTCATCCTAGAAAAAGACACCTACGGAACGAGGGCTATTTATTGTACATACTAGTTTTATTGATAAAAAAAAATAAAAAATCACGAATTCACAAATAAAGCAATTGAAACTCAACAAACATTAAAGCAAAACATGAAAAAAGCTGATACAGGATAAAATATAGGCAAAAACATGCGTAAAATAAAGAAAGGCTGGGAGCCATAGCCAGCAATTCAAGAGGAGGAACCGAGAAAACGGTTGGCTTGTCCATCGTTCTGTCATCGGCCGCTACGGTACGGCATACGCGCGGCGTGCGGCAGTGGCGATGATTGGCCTCGGTGCCCTGCCACCAGAGGAGGCCAGCTATCCGAACACCGACCAAGACGGAAGTGGTGAAATGCTGGCGGGCGAAGACCGCTATCTGTTGCGCTTCGAACCGGGCCAATTGCCACCAAACGAAGCCTTCTGGTCGCTGACCATGTATGACCAAGACGGGTTCCGATCGTCGATTAGCCGCCATACGGTCAAAGTTGCGTCCAGTAACATCCAGCTTCACAGTTTCATCAATAAAGATACGTGCAGCAGCCTGTGCCCGTTCTTCAGGCGATGGCAACCTGAAAATGAATTAAGCGTCAAATGAGCTTGAAGCCGAGGTGTTGAGCTTGAAGCCCCCACTCAATTATAAATATAAACACTCAAATTTGTCTAGATTCGGTGTTCATGAAGGGCTTTTAGTGAGATGTTTTCCGTTGATTAAGCTTAAAATATACAGAAATTGTTAAGTATATGAAAGGTGTTGCCCCTTATATAAGATATTGCTTTTGATGCTAAAGTTTTGATGTAAATTATAGTAGGTCTCCATGCAAATGTGTTAGGTACAATTATTCTGCATATCACGAAGTACCATTTTAATGCCTAGAACCTTTTTAATAAAGGTGTATGTCTGAGATTAGGTACATTCTGGGTACTGAGGGTCTTACCCTATTTTAGAATGTTTTAATTTAGTTTCCAGAGCAATGATCATGCAATGCGTCTTTACCGTCTTAGATTGGCCACCAGGTAACAGAAAACTGGCAGTTGTGGTTTCGCCTTCAAGGTGTCTTGGAATTGATCGTTTACCAAGCGCCATTCCCACAACAGCAGTCATATGGGTCTCTGGTCCAAAAACAAAAAATGGAATTCCCAAGGAAGAACCAACATCTCGCATGATCCTATAGAAATAAAACTCAATAATACTATAAACTATCAAGCATGAAATTTATAAAGATCAGCCTCTCGTCAGAAGCGCTGGTCGGCAGGCCCAGCGAAGAGCACTTCGCCGAGAGCACATTTGAAACCGTCCTGCCTCGCGAAGCCCACGAGGCGCGCGAGACCACGGCTGAAACCACAGCCGAAACCCACGGAACCACGGCAGAGACCACAGCAGAAACCTCCGATGAGAGCGAGCAGTCGCCCGATGTAGACAGCACGAATCCGACACCCCATGCGCTCCCCAGCGAGGCGGAGCTCTCGGAGATATCGGGCATAGTAACCACCTGAGATACCTAACTCATCAAACTCTGTATCATGAGCAAGCTCTAAGAAAGTACCGTCTTCTTTAAATACGCCAATAAAGAAATCACCATCGTAAGAGCCATATGTATAACCCCCTATCAACGGATTTGATTCGCTGTAGATTCTACTTAAAGTGATAATACCCTCACCTTCAATATCGAATGTCAGCGTATCCCCATCCACACTGGCAACGATACTACCGGCATCATCAATACCAAAGCTACCATTGAGCATAAGCCCCACCTATGAGACCGTAATAAAAAGGTGGATAAAGAAGTGATAGATCAATAGTCCCAATCAAAAAAAAGTTTAGTCATAATGACATTAATAACCTTTTTAATTTCCAATGATTTCTGACAATGCAATATGCAATGTAAGAGACCAGTTCAAAAGACATTTATTGACATTAAATGTTAATGCCAATATAACCTAATTGTATTAGATTAGCATTTATTTCTCTGAAGACACCATAATTTTTCACCGGTGATCAACAGGTTGAACCAAATAATCCCCAAGCTTGACTGAATTTACTAGGTCGCTCTTCCAGTTAAAAAGGCCTATTTTCGACTTAGAAGAATTGAAATGTAGACCAAGCTTAAGGTATTCTGCTTCGAGAATAGAGAAAACATCACTGACTCGTTGCAAGGTGCGACTAAGATCCAGAAAATCGTCATTTAGGAATTTGACTTTTGAGAAGTTTACGAATAGAACAGGACGCTGGTATATTTGCATATAGAAAGTTTCTCGCTAAATGTACTTCTGTTATCCAGCACAAATTTGAAAAACCTGCTAGAGCGAAAAAAAGAGAGCTACCCATCGACAGATATATTTGAAACTGGCTGGCTTTCTTAAAACAGGAAGGGAAAAAGAAAATCAGCCGTCGCAAGGGACAGTACTTAGTCCTTGAATCTAGCTGAGAAGGTATAGCAGATGTAGAGCAAATGATAAACATTTTATTGGAAGAGCTACTATTCAACGCACACGACTGCGCAGTGCTCCTTGCTACAGTTTGTTACCACGAACTGTTTGATACTACCTAGGCATGTGAAGATGTCCACTTGATTCATCTTTTCGTTACCGAACATGCTACATGTATATAAGTAGAAACTGGTACTAGTGTCGAAAAGAAAAATATTTAGCGTCATCTAGATTTTGGCAATTTTGTTCCTTTTTATCATAGCCTAAACTGATGCATATTTGTCCACATTAAGGGCTGATTAATTATTACTTACAGGAAGTTTTCAGTTTTGATCAAAAATCTTCCAAAAATCTTCAAATACACTCTAAATTTAGAAAAAAAAACCATTGATATGGCTTAAACTTTGACTCAAATAACAGGAATTGAATTCTTAGAACTAAAACGAGAGAAAAAGAGACTGATAACTAAAAAATAGGCCGAAGCAAAATATTGTTGTCAAAATTTCAATAGTCATAGGCTAAAAAACCAGTGTCCGATTGAGCAAAATTATATAAAACTCAAGTTCTCACATCTTATCACCAAAGAGGTCACTCCTTTTTCAATCGCCGCATTCTTTTTTATGAATTCGATGTTATTTGCTGATAAAAATGATGTAATATTTTTTAATTTATAATATGCCGTGGTCCAGTGGATAGTTCACTTGCCTTCTATGCTAGAGGGTACGGGTCAGGGGGGGGGACACACTGTCAGATACCCTGCGCCTATGCCGGGTGGGTACGTGGTCCGGATTTTCTTTTTGCAGGATAGTACATTGGGTACTAAGGGTGGGTCATAGACAATAACTTCTTGAATAGAAAATTGGCTTGCCTTACATCCACATTTTTTATATTGCATTGAAAAAGGACCTACCCTAGAAGAAAGTCGTCCTTACATAGTCAGAAGTTACTTACATGAGATTCGGCCACACTTTTTCTTTTTATTCTACTTTTCTTCCTTTAAAATGTTTGAGAAACTAATACAATATACGCATTGGGTTTGAATATGTACTCATAGTGACGTAACCTTTTATTTCTTATGACGTCAGGATCAGTTAGTTGAAGAATCCCAGTTCTGAAGTACATATGACTGCAAGTTCAGCTTGTAAAAGAGAGAGAGAGAGAGAGGGAGAAAGAGAGAGAGAGAGAGAGAGAGAGAAAGGAGGGGAAAGAGAGAGAGAGAAAGAGAGGAGGGAAAAAAGAAAACCCAGAAAAGCACTAAAAAAAACTAGTATTGTATAAGGGATAAGCATATCTTAAACACATGGTTGTTCACTTAAAAAAAAATCGTTCACATCAAGTGCTTTGCACCACACGATGAAGGTCATCATCGAGCACAAGGGTGACCTGCACCCGCAGATGATCATCGAGGACGAGAACGGCAACCGTGCCGCGATCCACTCCCTGCCGGAGAAGGCCTACCTCGAGGTCGACGACGGTCAGAAGATCGTCGCGGGCACGCTCCTCGCGAAGACGCCGCGCGAAATCGTCGGCACGCAGGACATCACCGGTGGTCTGCCGCGTGTGACCGAGCTGTTCGAGGCTCGGCGCCCGAAGGACCCGGCGTTGCTCAGCGGAAAAAGGCCACTAGAACTTTTAATTTCCGTTCGAATGAGCCTTCTCACAAAATTCTAGCACCACTGGGTCGAAACAATTGACCATTGAAAAAAAAAAAAAAAAAAAACAAAAAAAAAACACATCCGTGATCTTTCTTCTGGCAGAAAAAAAAAACAACAAAATTCCACATTTTGGCAGATAAGAGCTTGAAACCTCTAGAGCAGGGTTCTCTGATACGCTGAATCTGACGGTGTGAATTTCATTAATATTCTATGAAGCATTTGAACACCGTTGATTTCCATTCCAATAACTTTACCGGAACAATCCCTACTGAATGGTGGTTTGAATTATCATCAGATCTACAGACACTTAATCTTGCAAACAACAATCTCGTTGGGACGATCCCTAACACTATTGGAAATCTCAAGAAACTTAGTGATCTAAACCTTTCGAATAACTCATTCCATGGAACTCTTCCTGCTGAAGCGATGGTTGAATTGAAGGATTTGGTATCCTTTGACGTTTCTGAAATAACGCAGTTTCTCATTCTCCTTTTCCACCCTAATTTTTTCAAAGTTTCACTCTTTACCCCTTCCCATGGATAGTAAATGTAAAATTATAACATTCTTAATTTATATATATTATAAACTTATAATATTCTTAAGACCTCAACACTAAAATTAAAGCAGTGAATCTTTGAATTAGTATTGAATTCAGAGGCAGTGGTTAAGAGGGGGCAATTGCTAGCCCCTAGTTTTGTAACTCCATTAAAAAATTTGAAATCATCAGAAAGATCTCATGTCTCAGATGCTTCATTTTCAATTCGGGACAGGGGGGTGGAGGGGGCAAACGGAAACCTTGGAAATAAAAAATCTTGGAAAACTCTTAGAGTGATACCTTATTGACATAACGGGGCCGGGTCCGCTCTCTTTGGGGGAGGGGGGTTAATTTAAAAAATTAGAAAAAATGAGGTATTTTTAACTTAAGAGCGGGTGATCGGATCTTAATGAAATTTGATATTTAGAAGGATCTCATGTCTAAGACAGCAATCGCAGTGGCAATCGTTTCGTAGCGGTCGGCAATTGTTACCACAACATCCGGCTTCAGGTTATCGAAAATCGTCGACAGTTCCATTAACCCCATTCCGGTGGTTTTGGCCATCGTCGCCAGGTTTTCGCCTTCTAATACCATATAAACCCGGGCGGCTATTTCGAATCCATCTTGCTCGATTTGTCGAATTGCATTTCCGTAGCGATCCAGCAAAGCCGAGGCCGCCACTACTAATTGAAGTTGCAAATCATTTTTTTTTTTTAATAAAAAATATAAAAATAAAGAAATGTGCTAGAAGGGGAGCTTGGGGGGTGGGGGGGGGGGGGGGGGGGGGGGGGGGGGGGGGGGGGGGGGGGTCATATTCAGAGGGTCTTGTGGGTTGACAGATGATTTGTGTAGTCCCAAAATTCACTATTCGTTGTCCAATCAGGGAGACTAATAACAACATTTAATATGTAAAATCTCACAAAAGGACAAAAGGACATACAGAGGCTCTCTATTCTGGTGTGCGACTGGGGCCTTGAAGCGACGTTTCCGGTGTGGGGCCTGGATACCGGCCAACTGGCGCAGGAAATGCTCGCTGCCGGCGTAAAGGCACATCTAACTTGTGTCGATCCGGCCCAAGTATCTGCTGACCTGGCAGGCCGTATGTTCGATCGAGCCTTACTCGCAGAACTTCCGCCAAGCGCCGATCCATGCGGCGAAAATGGTGAATTTCATACCTTTGTGAGCGCCGGCCCCATGTTCACTCGGCCCGTTGCGAAAACAATTCTTACTTCATAATATTCAGAGATTAAGTAACACATTTTATAGTGATTCTCCTGTAATTTACCCCAAACTACTCCCCCATTCCTAATGTGCATATATACATAGTCCAACCATATATTTTCCATGTATTTTGCCGTGCTTCACTCTTGTTTCAACTAGATACCCGTAAATTCAATCAACCTTGACTAAAACAATATATAGGCTGCAAAAGCACATGAAAAATATACAATTTGGACTATATACTTGCACCTCTTGACACTAAAGTTTGACTTGTTCTCCCAGTTCTTCAAGGAAGGGTCTTGAAACACAAGGATTGATTAATTAAAACTATAAATAAGCTTTTTTAAATATTCTAAAAAACTTTTGCGTGAAGAAAAAGGTATTCCGGAGCGGACAACCACCCTCATGTACACAATAATTTCTGTTCGTTTTAAGTTTTAATGTTGCTCCTTACTGTCGATTTTCTCAGACTTGTAACCTTTGATGGGTAAGACTAAACTTAATGATAAAATGGACTTGTCGTGATAAATTTAAAGATCTTTTTATTCTGATTACTTCTGTTATACTTGGAAAGTGGCTCCAAATTCAGCAAGTTCTTTTCTGCGAGTAACCTCACAGACGAATCATCAAAACCTGGCTCCCTATTGGCTAAATTAGGATTAAAAGACACCGGAACCAAACCAGTGGACCCGAATACAATACTTGGCGAGTTTTTGAAAGGTAATTAAAAGCCGTCTTCTTCCGTACCAACGATGTTTTACATAAGAGAATGCTCAAAATCACCCTCTTGAACTTTAATCCTCCTAGTCTGAATCGAATGTCAAGATTAAAGAAAAATGGATAAGAAATCATCTAGTAAATCAAGAGCTAAAAGCTCATTTGGCAACTCGTGACGAGGCCGGAAAGGCCAAAAACAGAGAGCTCATATGGTATGAGCTCTAGCAAAATTCTAAGAATCAATAGATTTGTTTAAAAGGAAAATAAGAGGCCTAATGGCGGCCGGGATTTAAAATAAGAGCCGGACAGGCTGCCATACACGGGGTTTTCCCGATTGCGCGATAGGTCGCGACACACATTTTATGCGGGCAGACATTTTGCTCAAGGCGCTGGTCATACGCCAGGGGCAGGGTGGTGAAACAAGCTGAATAATAGAGCAGTCCGTATGTCGGATTAAGAATGATATTGGCCGCAAGCGATCTTGTGCCAAGCCCGGACAGCACAGCCGCCAACATCATCGAGGCCGGCGGCTGATGGCCCGCGACCGGCAGGGAGGCTCCCCTCTCCTCTCCCCTCTCCTCTCCCCTCTCCTCTCTTTTCCCTGTCTCCACTCCTTTCCCTTCTCCTATCCTTTCGTATATCCTCTCCTTTCCCTACCCTCTCCTTTCCCTACCCTCTCCTTTCCCTACCCTCCTCCTTTCCTGTCTCCTCTTCTTTCCCTTCCCTTCTTGTTTCCCTCCTCTCTCTTCCTTCTCTCCCCCTTCTCTCGTTTCCCTTCCCTTTCCCCCCATCTCCTCTCCTCTCCTCTCTCCAGGACAACCCCCGCATTGAAGATGGGGCTATCTGGTTCCGGTCGAAACCAGATCCCCATGCCTGCTGCCGCCAATTGCCCGACCACGAGAATCGACGCCGGGTACAGGAGCAGCTGTAGCAGCAGTCTTCGCCGCACCTGCGAGATCGAGTGTCGGCGCATGAAGCGCAATGTCTGGATCCAAATCAGTAGGGCCAGCACGTTTGTGGCGCCGGTCATGTAGGCTTTCCAGAATTCAGGTGTGTACCGATTCTGCAGGCCCTGCGTGACAAGAAATGCGTGGCGTGGGTCTATGACGATTCTTCGATCGGCTCCGACCTTGCATCAGGCGAATATGCCGACTTCGAAATGCCACTCAACTCCGAGGACGACAACCCCTGGGGTCTGGCCGTTCCCTTGGCCGAGCGGAACTGCATCTTCGGCAATTTCATGTCCGGCCTGATCTACAACATGCACCAGAATCGGCTCATCTTCCAGCGCACGATCCAAGAACAAGCTCCACAGACTTATCCCGACTTTCGTGAGGCTTGAAGACTGATATTTATCTTTAAGAGAAGCTCGTCCATTCATTACTTTCTCATATGTGTTTTTGATTTCGTTAAACTCAACCACATCCAATGCAAGTTCTGTATTCAATCCAATTTCTGCATCTGAATCCGTGTCTACAAATTCCTTTATCAGAATCGACTGAAGTGCTGCGTCTACAATGGTATGGGCTCGCAGTGCTCGAGAAACAGCCTTACCACTTAGAAGACGATGAACTGTATCGGATGACCCCTAGGAAAAAAAAAAAACAAACAAACAAATAAACACGTACCCGTGATCGGTCTTCTGGCAAAAAATACTAAGTTCCACATTTTTGTAGATAGGAGCTTGAAACTTTTACAACAGGGTTCTCTGATACGCTGAATGCGATGGTGGGATTTTCGTTAAGATTCTATGACTTTTAGCGGGTGTTTCCCCCTATTTTCCAAAATAAGGCAAATTTTCTCAGGCTCGTAACTTTTGATGACAAAGACAAATTTGGTGAAGGGGGAAACCAAAATCTTGGAAAACGTGAAAATTGAGGTATCTGTATCTTATGATCTCACGAATGGGTGATCGGACCTTAATGAAACTTGATATATGGAAAGATCTTATGCCTCAGATGTTCCATTTTCAATTCGAATCGGATCCGGGGACATAGAGGGTTGGAGAGGGGAAACAGAAATCTTGGAAACTGGAGATCTTGGAAACTGGAAATCTTGGAAAACGCTCAGAGCGGAGAGATCGGGATGAAACATTTTTTTTTTCATTTTTCCAAATCTGCACCTCCCCCAGCTCCTCCAAAGTGAAAAGATCCGTTCCAATTCTGTCAATCACGTATCAATAACTTGTGCTTATTTTTCCCATCAAGTTTCATCCCAATCTCTCCACTCTAAGCGTTATCCAAGATTTCCAGTTCCCCCCTCCAACCCCCATGTCCCCGGATCTGATTTGAATTGAAATTGGAGCATCTGAGACATAGGATTCTTCTATATATAAAGTTTAATTAAGAAACGTTTGGATAGAATTATCCAGTTTGTCTTGAAAATTGCCTCGGCAGTGTATGTTCGTAAACTCAGTGTATCAGTTTGTGTTCATAGAGCATATTTGGCAGATTAGAGGGATAACATCCGTCTTTTTTGGACTTGAGAAATTCCAAGGATAAGTGATATTATCTACCACTCTTTTGGGTGGAACAATTCCACCCTAAAAAGACAAAAGGCACTCATGGGCATTTTTTTACGCTATCAGGTAGGACCTAGTGTGTCGAGCGACATTAAAACAAACTTAAAACGAACAGAAATTACTTCGTATATGAAAATGGCTGCTCCCTCCTCAACGACCCGCTCTTTACGCTAAAGTTGTTTGCTGTTTTAAATAGTAGAGTTGAGAGAAAGAGTCAAACTTTAGCGTAAAGAGCTGGGCGTTGAGGAGGGAGAGGCCCCTTTCAAATACGAAGTAATTTCTGTTCGTTTTAAGTTTTAATGTCACTCACTTGTTTTTTTTTTATTCAATGTTACAAGGCATGTTTGGTTTTGGCTCTCCGCACATAAATAATCAACATGAAATTTGCATTTCAATTCTTTTTTTTTGGCTAAATGGCTTTCTCTTAGTTTTGATCAGACAATTTTGAGAAAAAAGGGTGGGGGAGGAGGCCTAGTTTGCCCTTCAAATTTTCAGTTACTTAAAAAGGCAATTAGAACTTCCAATTTTTAACGAGAGTTTTTATTAGTAAAAATATTTGTAACTTAAGAATTAACTTACGAAACGAACTTCTATACGGGCCCCCCACTCTTCCCCCCCAGATGGTCAAATCGGGAAAACGACTATTTCTAATTTAATCTGGACCGGTCCCTGATATGCCTGCCAAATTTTATCGTCCTAGCTTACCTGGAAGTGCCTAAAGTGGCAAAACCGGGACCGACAGAATTTGCGATTGCTATATGTCACTTGGTTAATACCAAGTGCCATAAAAACGCATTAAAAAATTGTAACTATGCATTTTTGTTACGTTTTCACGAGTCAAAAGTAATTTCGATTTAATTGGGGTGCTGCTGCCTCCTTGCGTGAGTTGGATTCTTACATGAACAATTTCCAAATGAGTTTGTTACACCTCTTATGGGATATCACTCGCTCTCTAAGACTTTTACAAACAAATATTAAACTAGAGCTCATGATTTGCTTTAGCTTTCGTCAATGAATGCAACGATCGAACCAAAATAGTCGAAATACTTTCCGCTTCAAAATAGCTTGACAAATTTATCACAAAATCAATTTAGCGGCATACCCAACCAGGTGAATTTTGGAGGATGAGCACGACATAATAATAGTAGCTGTTGAGTTTTACAGAAAACGTTGACACACCAATAGTAGCTAGAGAGTTTAGCAGGATAAATTGGACATACTATTAATGGCTGTTGAATTTCTCCCCCGGGCTCGGACACGTCACGTTCTACATCTTAAGTGTGGACGTCTACTTCCTAGTAAATGTGCAGGCCTATTTATTACGGGCGCTACTGCCATTTCGTACCACACTACCCCCACCCCCCAATAGCGAGTGAATTTATATACTACGGAGGCAGATGATGCAAATACTTGACAAAGCGAAAAAGCATGGATCGGATTTTACTCTTGTCAGTTTTAGTTAGGAGTTTCCAGAAGGGTTCGTTGTGGAGAATATGGGGAAGGGCAACAGCATTATATAAACTTGCTAAAAGAGGTCGGTTGAATCAAAGTTTACAAGATACAATGGAAGCGTAAGCTGCTGAGATTCTACGTCTGATTTGTTGAAGAAGAAGTTTTCGCTTTCATATACGGAGTAATTTCTGATTGTTTTAAGTTTTAATGTTGCTCCTTACTTTCATTTAAAAACCTTGTTTTTTTATTTAATTTATCAGTAATAAACAGACTATGTAAACTTTTGCTCTATATACAGGCAGTTGCTTAGGTTATGAAACTCCTTCAGTGTTATGAAGAACCTGAATTCTTTAGAAAACTTCCTGTCAGAATGTTTAATGTCAGAATCAATTATTTGTTATCATGCACAGGTTCTACAACTGACCTGGTTTCTTCCTCTTCTGGCGACGGGGTTTGCTCTTTTTCACGGTCGAGCCGGTTGAGCAGTACGACCTCTTTAAACAACTGTAAGAATCCGGCGGCAACCCCGAAAATAGAAAAAACAACCGTCCAGACCGGATAGGTCCCGAAGTTTTTATCGATTAACTGGTTGCCGATGTAATAGCCGATGACGACCGCAACCTATATCAGCAAATCACAACATGTCTCAACGAACGGGAAACAATAGTGCAAAGCTTAATCCAAGGGTTAAACTAGCCCCAACAGCAAATCTCAAATGATACCAAGATCCTGTTCATTATTTACAGAGGAGAGTAGATGACCTAGGAAATAATAAGGGTGGCAAGGATTCAGTTTACCAAAGTGAATGATTTGGTACTTAACAATAATGAATTCAAGAAGCCAGGCCTCAGCCATTTGACCCAGCAGTTCAAGATTATTTTGTAGTAGGGCATGATCTTCACAGGACAAAGCTAGTCCAAGAAGTTTTGGGATGAATTCTTCTCCTAAATACCTCGCTTCTTATGAGCGAGGTATCGCTATCTTTAGTAATTTCAACTATTTTGTTGTCAACTATTTTATTATCAAAACTTAAGCTTTATTGTAAAGAGCAAGGTATTAATGAGGTGACAAAACCCCTCATATCTAAGTTTCGTATATTTTTTACTAATAAAAACGTTCGTTAAAAATTATGAGTTCTAGTTGCCTTTTTAAGTAACCGAAAAATTGGAGGACAACTAGGCCTCCTTCCCCAGAGAAAAAAGACTTACTTTTCCTCTTATCTTTAATTTTCGTGTGGATATTTTTTCCCTCGTTTTTTCAGCACTAAGGACGGCTTAGCGGAAGTATTTGCCAAATTATTTTCTTTTTTATTTTCGTGTTTCTGTCACTGGCTGAAAATATCCCTCGCTTGGTTTCCTAATTTTTTTCCTTGTTTTTTTTCCTTGTTTTTTGTTGAACGTAGTATTTTCCAAAGGAATAAGGTTTTTTATTTACATTGCTTTATGCTACCTTTTACTTTTAGCAATCGGAAAAACGTTTTAAATTAAAGAAAAGATCAAAACACATTCTAACTCCTGACTCCTAAAAAAGCTAGTAACCTAAGACGAACTCACAAAATCTGAGTTTAAACAATCCAAAAATAATAAAGAAATTGAAAAAATATTATATAGAGACAATTTTCTGTAATTTATTAGTAGCTAGCTGTTGGTGTGGCGCTTCGTGCCACACCAACACCTAGTTGGTGGGGGCGCTTTGCATCCCCCGGCTAAATTCAAAGCTCTTGGTCATATTTGCGTGTTTTTTGTAAATTTATCATGATAATGTCATCGTGAAGGGCCATTTGGTACAATTTTCCTCCGATTTTGGAGCTCAATGGTTGGGAAGCATAAATATGTTACTATTATAGGTTGCCGGTTTTTACCCCCCCCCCCCCCCCCCCCCGTTTATTCGGCATATAAATTCCACTCCGCCACCACCCACACCGGCAGTCACAACCCGCCAACCAAAAACCCCACACCCCTACTCATTTTAACTTTTGCTTGTTTTGAGTCTTACTCTATATTTATTATAATTTCTGTTCTTTTTTAGTTTCATTTATTTATTGATAGTTATTTGTGGTAGTTTTACGCTTGGGAGATTATTTGACTATATTTTTGCTCATATTTGGCTTAATAGAGCATTTTACTTTCTTCGAAAACTTGTTTTGTGGAAAAACCTTTTAAAATCAATTAAAAACCAAGAGCTAAGAGCTCATATGGCACTTGTGACGAGGTGGCTTTTTATTTCTATAGGCGTATTTATTGAACCTTTCAACTGTCTTTTATCACCTGATCAGAGGCAAGGGTTTCAAGTTACATCCTGGGGGCAAATGAAATTTTTTAGAAGGGCTTACCGCAAACAATTTGGAAGAGGCTCATTTGACTGGGAATTGAAAATTGTTTCAGCTTCAAGAATCATTGGTTCACTTACAAAATCCCACAGAAAGCAAAAGAACAAAATACCCCCCCCCCCCCCCAATAAAAAAACAAGCTTGGCATTTAAATTGATTTGGTCCGTGTTTCGCTTGGAGAGCGGCGCGGAGAAAGTTAAACCAGAGCAACGGGATTTCCTGGTTGAGGCGCTCGGCTTAGCGTCGATCGGAACGGTCGCCGATGTTGTGCCGCAGCCGCGAGTCGACGCCAAGGAGGCGCACCGCAATGTGGTGTTTCCGCCGCTCGCGCGGTACCCGCCGCTCGCGCCGGGCTTTGCTGCGCTGCGCAATATGTTTGTGAGTCCGGTGATGTCGCAAGGTTCAGTGAAACTCTTTGCTTAAAAAAAAAAAAAAAAAAAATCTTTTGTGGAATTTTTTATAAATTAATTCCAGTTCGTCTTTAACTTACATTGTTTTTGCTGGTTATTAAAAAGGACATTTGTAAAGCTTTCATCGTTTTTTCCTTAGGAATCAAGATTTTGGCTTACTATTTATACTTTGGATCCAACTTTGTAATAATCGTTAATAATAGTTGTACTATAGAACTTCGAATGAAGGAGGAAGTTGCAATACATAGGCCAGAAATTTTAGAAACTTAATTAAAAGTCCTAATTTTGGAAAAGAAAATTCATGTGACGTCGTATTTATGAATACATGTGAAAAGCATACATACGTCATATATATCTCAGTAGTGGTTGTATCGTTTTCATTGTCTATGATGCGAAAAGCATACATACGTCATATATGTCTCTGTGTTGGTTGTATCGTTTTCATTGTCTATGATGCGAAAAGCATACATACGTCATATATATCTCAGTAGTGGTTGTATTGCTCAGTTGTTAGAACGCACGCCGCGATAGCGTGGGTCACGGGTTCGATTCCTGGTATTCACATATTTTGTACTTCCCTAGAGTCTTCTCTATTTGATCAAAACTATGTCAAAAAATACCCATATATGACTATTTAAGACTGGTTTTTCAAACATCTCAAAACATAAAGCCTGACCGTTTAAAATTCTTACATTCAGACCGGTGGCTCGGGCCAGTACGCCCGCGTGGCCGGGTTCATCGAGCCCCTGGACCTCGGGAGGCCTAGGGGCCCTCCAATTTTTTTGGTCGCTTAAAAAGGGCACTAGAACTGTGAATTTCTGTTAGAATGAGCCCTCTTGCAACATTCTAGGGCCGCAGGGTCGATACGATAAACCCCAGAAAAACAAAAACAAAACAAAACAAAAACAAATAAAGAAGCATTCGTAATCTGTCTTCTGGCAAAAAATACAAAATTCCATATTTTGTAGATAAGACCTTAAAACTTCTACTGTAAGGTTCTCTGATACGCTGAGTAGTCATTAAACTTATTTAGCTATAACTTTTCAACCCAATTAAACCATCTTTTAGTTTGAACTAAAACCTCAACGCACTAATTTTATGAACGTTCGTTACACTGTGAATTCGGATTATCTTTTGACACAATGTCGACAGGATTCATTTCATGCCTTCCGATTGGTGGTTTCTCGATTCCAACTATCTAAAGTCTATCTACTATTTCTATGAGTCATATGCAAGACGTCATTTTAGAAAAGACTTTTTCACTATTCGTTATCTAAAAATGATGGATTCAGAATCCAACATCAGAGCTTCAACTGCTACCTTGATTTTACAGCATTTACAGTTAAAATCAAAAGCATTTTGCACATCCAAGCATTAAAAGAAACTAATGTGTTTATTTTTGATGCATATTCAGTCAATATCTTCAATATTTATGTTAAAAGATCTTTCAAGATATGTTCAGTAATATCTTGGGCTTATGATGAGTTCACTCACTCAGTCACAGTTTATTTTGATAAATTTTGTAGGAAGTTATATTTTTGGTCTTTCCTATTTTTTATTTGTGGTTTGTTGAGTAAATCTATTGCGGTAGTTCTTCCTGCTGTAATGATTTGGGCTGATATATGTCTCTTTAAGAGGGGATTGCGGCTCAAAGAAAAAATCCCGTTTTTTTTGCTCGCGTTAATCGTGGTTTATTTGACTTTAGTTTTTGAGGGTGAAAAAGCTGGGGCTTTGGTTCCTTATGCCGGAGGAAGTTTTTGGATAAATTTTTTATATACTTACCGAGGCGTCGGCGCGGACCAGCAGCATATGGTCGTCGGACTTGAAGCTGCCGGCCGGAATATCGAGGCTGGCCCCGCGCACGACCCGCGCCACATCGTCGATCGTCAGACTGTAGCGCGCCAGCTTCATCGGATCGACGCCGATGCGCAGCACTTCCTCCTGACGGCCGAACAGCACCACTGTCGCGACGCCGGGAATGCCGGACAGCTCGCTGGACACATCGTCTTCGGCCAGCCGCGTCAGGGCCTCCTGCGCGCCACTGATTAGTTTCCTATATTTACTTTTTGTTTAATGCTTTATTAGTAATTCGTATCTTGTTTGATTCACCAATGTTGGTGTAGTATGTGAAAACCACAATCCGAGTGTAAGTTGGTAAAGTAAATAAATAACTCGGTATCTCTGAAATATACCAAAGTATGATGAAAATATAATAGCCTAGAAACAAAATTATGGAAACTACAACAGAGTATTATGGGGGTGGAGGCACCCAGACCGCATTACATTAAATGATTCTTGTTATAAATACACTCCCAAAAAATGTTCTCGTCACTTCTTACAAATTAAGTCCCCTTGTCTTTTATACGTAAAAATGATGTTTTAAGTAATATATCTAATAATATAGTTCAACCAAATTATAATTGAATTAACTAATTTTTTCGCAGGGTGTCATGGTTGGAATGGGTCAAAAAGACAGCTATGTAGGAGATGAAGCACAAAGCAAAAGAGGTATTCTTACATTGAAATATCCCATCGAACAAGGTATCATGGAAGTGAGCTCGAAGACAAGGCCATTTATTATTACCTTAATTTCAAATCCACCAAAAATAATGATACAAAAATATAAGAAAGAAAAGATAAACCAGAAACGTCATAACCTAGAGCAGAAGAGGGACAAAGGAGGCTAATAATGCTAAAAAAGATTATAAAGTAAAATCACCCTGTCACCAAAGGTTAAGAATATATTCTACCAATTTTGTCTTTAAAAGTGATCGGGTATTAAGATTTTAAATTTAGTTGTTAATTATCAAATACTATTTCAGAGATTTTACTAAAACAAACACACAGGTTACTGCTTTGGTTTATTTTGAGATCTAGATATCCAGCGGATTATAAGATCTTCAGCAAGATGTCTGCCTGTAATAACGAAATAAAGTTTGGAAAATAACTGCCAGGTACAAGATACTGGTGGTGACCAGAGTTTGATCTGGTGATCGTATCAACCCAGTGGGCCTGCAACATCAGGATATGGCTCATTCAAACGCAAATTAAAAGTTTAAGTGCTATTTTGTCACCAACAGACAATGAGAGGATATCACGCCAGTCACGTTCTTTGACCTGTTTCTTGTAGAGATTTACTAGCTCAGGTGTGAAGGGCCTGTACACTACACCATTTTTTGTTTTTTTTTTTGAGATAAAATGATTTGATACCCAAGCAATACACAGGTGGTCACCCATACCTAATGGGGGTAAGGTAACTGAGCATACATAATATTCAGGGAAGTTGCTAAATATGAGATCTAACATACGGTTAGCTAATAGACTGCTGCAGGCAAAGACGGAACTTATGTGGGGGAACGTATCACAAAAACAGGAATGATAGGAAAAGGCTCAGTTTTCAGTTTCTAAAACTTTTCAAGCATGTCCTTTAGGTGATTCATTAGAGCATTTTGTCTCGTGTGCCTAGGACAAGCATCCGTAATCGACAGCTTTTCCCACAGCAGCTTCTTCCCCTTCGTAATATCGACCAACTCAAAAAAGTCAACAGCTGATTTCAAAATAACTGTATCTTCGTAGTCTGTATACCCTTATACAAATTCTGTAACTGGATGTGAGTTTGGTGGCGGTTAAACTCTCAGGAATGTATCTATAATCTCAATTATCTCCTGGAAGGTGTTTAAGGTATTCGTTTCTGTGCAGCTAGGCTATAAAAAAGGAATGTTTCAGAAATAGATGTACAGCACACACGGAAACTGTTATGAGCCTTATAATTTTACTATATCCTTATTTATAAGATTTTAAAGAATTTAGAAAAATATTTTTTAGCCAATAAGATATATTATACAATCAAAAGCAAAAAGCATACAACATAGACAAGGAACCGATCCACACAAAGATTACATGTTCTGTAAAGGAACGGGAGGATATACATACTAAATGTTCGCTTACTCATTAAAAAGAAAATTGAGAGAGAGAAGCGTGAAAAAGATCTTACCGATCTGTAAGAATTGATTCTTATCACTCAGCAAACGCTCAACTGGTTCAGTTAGACAGTCATAATTATTGAGAGAAAGTTTTGCTACTTAATTTTGTAATCACTGAATAATGGTTAGATTGAATATGCATGGGATCTCTTCCTAGGATCAGCTTAATGCCCCCTCCCCTCCTGAAAATGACAAACTTAAATTAGACTCTTTTTCTGAATTTTTAGATACCCTCTCCCGACTCAGACCTATGAGCCTCTATGCTTACGACCATGAGATAATGAAGAATTTGAAGTTTCTTAAATGCATGGCAAAAAGCCTATTTATGTTTAAGTACAACTTAATTCACAATACACTCCCCCTGACAGACACGTATATAACCCTAATAATAAATTTGTTTGATTTTCTTTTTTAAAATCAGTTATGCTGAGTGGACTCGAGACATTCTGTTCAGTCGGAGTGATTTTGCTGAATATTGCTACTACTCAACCACCTGAGGCCAACACTGCTACCCAAACTACTTTTCCATCCCAACCTATCCAAGCCTCACTCTTTAAACCCTCCCAGGAAGTTCCCATTTTCCCTTAAATCTTTGCTTACGACATTCTCCCACAATGGTACCCTTAAAAAGCTATAAGCTTGGTAAAATTTGACTGATTTTCAAAGAAGAACAAATACTCAAATGAAGTTGAGCATCTTGATGAAAATCTCATACTCAGTATATCAGAGAGCCCTATGGTAGACATTTCAAGCTTCTATCTTAAATATGTTTTTTTTTCCCAGAAATATATTATTGATGTATGTTTTTGACTTTTGTTTTCCCCACCCATGATTGCATTGGACAAGTGGCTCTTGAAAATCGAGTTTTACAGACTTTCAATAGGTCTTTTTAAAAAGTCTCTGATTCACCACCTTGCCTGTGAAATTTTATGTGACATATTAGCCCAATAGCTCATAGACTCCAATGCGCAATAAGTTAAACTGAATAGGCTTAGCTCACCTTCAACTTTTTGACCAGACTTTCAATAGCTCTTTTTGAAAAAGGCTCTGATTCACCACCTTGCCTGTGAAATTTTATGTGACTTATTAGCCCAAGATTTCATAAATTCAAATGCGCAATGAGTTATAAATCCGTTCTTAACCTGGATCGTCTGCTTGATAAGGGCGGCGTGAAACGGCGTGTCGATGGTTTCGGCCATCAGCAGATTGGGGATCGACGCACTCAGGTGAATATTGGCCACCCATTCGACAGGTCCGGCATAGAGATGCGGGGCCATCTGCGCGTTATGGACCTCGGCCAGCGCGGCCACTTTCTTCATCTCCCAAACGCCCCCCGCGCGACCCAGGGCCGGTTGCAGGATCGTGGCCGCCCCTGCGCTCAGGTGGCTAATTTGAGCCAAAGTTATACAGAGCATAGAGCATAGCATTGACCATCATAAAGCTGAAAATAAAACATTAGTAAAAAGAAAAAAAGAAGTCATGTCTGATTTGACCCAAGAAAGTGCTCTAAAATACTAAGAAAGAACAAGAGCTAAGAGCTCATATGGCACTTGTGACGAGGCAAGAAGAGCTAAGAGCCAGGAGCCCATATGGTCAGAGCTCTAACAAAACTCTAAGAATCAACAGATGGATTTATAAAGCTTTTTTCCAATTTGGCTTGACACATATATATTTAAGTCCTGGGTTAAGAAGACCTTAATACAGAGCAAAAAATGGAAAAAAATGGTTCCTTGGTAAACAGGGCCCAACAAAAGGCCAGCAAAGGGCCCAAAAGATTTTCATCGGCCACTTCTCATCAAATTGGATTTTTATAGAAACATTTGATTTAAAATCGGAAGTTCTAGCGACATTTTTTAATCACTGAAAAGGACTCAGGGGTAGTCAGCCTGTCCCGAAGCCGATGGGGCCCAGTCCGAACTGGGCCGCCAGCATCTCGATCTCCGGTCCATGCACCCGCAGGAAAAACGAGGCTGTGAACGGCGCGTGCCCGTAACCGACGAAGGCAACGATGGAAACGCCGAACGCCATGTACCAGAACGTCCGCTTGCCGCGCAGCACCCGCATCACGTCGGCGAACGACGACTGGGCCGCAGCAGCCGGTTGCCGCCCGGCTTCCCGGGCCGTGGCCACCGCCTGGCGCACTCTGGGTCTCCTCCAATAAAAGAAAGGGGTTACTATCAGTTTTGAGTTCCAACACCTGCAACGATGAATGTTCATGTTGAATTTACTGAGAACAGATAATATTCTGAACACGCTAATGTTTTATCGTGATAAAATGGAAATATCTAACGTATATTCAAATGCCAAGGAGAACATAAAGTACAAGCATATTTAGGATTGGGATATGGGCCACGAAAAAGAGGGCCCTAGAATATGCCGGCTTGAATCTTAAATAATTTTTTTTTTTCAATTTGTGGTGTTTTATGCCACAAAACAGAAATTCCGGTCCGACTAGGCCGAAACTGCTATCGAGCAAATTTTGTTAAGATGACTGATCAGCTTAAAACTATCAAAACTGTATTCTAGATATTTCCCAGTTCCATTCGTTACTACACATAAGCGCAGTCCAAGGAAAATAAAAGGATATGGTGGTGCAAAGCGTGTTCTCCTCACCGCCGCGAGGCATTTAAAAAATTGTCAAAATGTAACATTTTGGAGCCAATGACGACACATTCCCCCGGCTCAACATCGCGAAGACGTGAATATTGCAGCACATCCAGCGCCACGCTTTCCGAGGCCACCATATAGGACTTCCTGCCATTCGCATCGCGTTCGCCGAGTACCAGCGGTCGAATTCCGTTCGGATCTCGAAATGCGACCACACCGAAACCGATGATCATTGCAACAACGGCATAGCCGCCTTTGCAGCGGCGATGCAAGGCGTCGATTGCATCAAAGACATTTTGTTTTGTCAGCCATTCATCACTCCACCACCAATTCCCATAAAGGTAGATAAAAATCCGATCAGGGCACCGGCAAAAGATCTTCCCGGATTAGGGGGGATATCATTGCCCAGACGCCAGCTTTCCTTGGCAAACAGCAATCTGATGCCAACAATGATCGCCACAACTACGAATATAATCCGCAATCCAGCGCCGGATAGATAAAGAGACAACAGGGAAGCCAGAATAACACCTGTCGGAACCGCATAAATCCAGGATTTAAGCAAATCCTAGTTGCCTTTTCAATTAACCAAAAAATCGAAGGGCAACTAGGCTTCCTCCCCCACTCCTTTTCTTCTTAAAATCATTCAATCAAAACTATGAGAAAGCCAATTAGCCAAAATAATAAATATACAAATTTCGTTTTAATTATTCATCTGCGGAGAGCCAAAATAAAAACATGCATTGATTCAAAAACGTTCAGAAATTAAATAAAAAAAACAAGTTTTTTAACGGAAATTAAGGAGCGACATTAAAACTTAAAACGGACTCCTATAAAAGTAGCAAAAATTGTTATAAACAAATTTTCCATACATTTTTTCTTGTAAAGTTTGTAAAGGTTTTTTGTAAGTTTCTTCTTCGTCCCCTCCCTTGGCACACCCTTGGATGTTCCCCAGCACTTTTTTTTTTTCCAAAAATGGGTTACAGTGAAAAACAGCTTGTCTAATGGACCTTAAACAACTAGTCGCTTTGACATCGATATTTTTACCAGTAAGGATTTCTCAGGAATATTTTTGTGAGGGAAACATATTGGCCCAAAATCCCACATCATCCAAAAACGATACTGAGGTTTGCGTCTTGAAAACGACCTTGATAGGTGTGGAACACGTTCACCACCCTGAAAATGCACAAAGGCTATTATTCTGGAGAGAAATACCCTTAATGAATACCCTTAACTTTCTGAAATACCCTTAATACAATTTAACATTAATTAAATAAAATAAGATTTTGACGTAAAATTAAAGAAGCGATATTAAAACCCAAGATAAAAAAAAAATACGAAAATACGTAAACTAAAGAAAACTTCAATATGACCCCTTGATATTCCAATTGATTTAGTAAAAGCATTTCCTGATAAGTTATCAAAAACTTTATCAATTATTGTTAATACAATAACTGGAAAGGGTTTATTTCCTAAGTGCTGGAAAAAAGGACACATTGCACCCATACAGAGGAAAGGTGTTAGATTGTATTTTTATGGAATCCGACCAAATACCTTAACACCAATATTCTCTAAACTGTATAGAGTTTCGCAATTTTCCACCTTTTGAATGTCAAGTTGAAGGATGTTGTGGAGGAAGGAAGGGTCTGACAATTGGCAAATTATGTGGTTAGAATAGGGAAATTGATTTTGTTAAATTCCCCCTGACATATTTAGTGGTTTTTAAGAGGTTTAGAGGCAATGAACCTGTGAAGCCTGAACCTTAACCCTATTTGGGCTCACCTCATGTCCTATGGTAATAATAACAATATAGCAATAATAATACCCACTGTGGAAAAAGTAGGGTAGCACACAGCTACACAAGCTCCTCCTCCATCCCAATCTGTTCAAACCTCGCTCTATACACTCTCCCAAGAAGTTCCCATTTCGCTTAAATCTTTCTTTGTGAAATCCCCAACCACGGACGACCTGCTTACCGTTTTGCCCTAGACGGTTGGCTGAAAAGGGCAATGTCGGCAATCTGTCATCCTTCATCCGCAGAACATGCCCTAGCCATCTCAACCTTTCTGTCATTATAGCAATAGAAAGCGGGATTGAATCACTTATGAAATGTGTACATTGATTTTTTCCCCTCGTGAAAACAGCTTTTTTCATGGAACTTGTTGTGTGCTGATGTTTTTTTCGTGTTGCTTGCTACCTGCTGATTTCTTTTGTTCCTGAAATTTATTGCAGATAGATATTTTTCTTTTGGTGAAAGCTGTACATTAATTTATTCATCTCGTAAAAGTGATTTTGTGCATCTAACTTGTTACATACAGATTTCTGTTCTTGGACTTTGCTGCTTGCTGATTTTTTCGATACGTGCGATAAAGATTGAACTTGAATATTTAAGTGAGACAAAGCGTGTGTCAAAATTTGAATGTTATACCATTTTCTAAAATTCTCTTAGATGCTATTTCCAATTTATGTCAATTTTATGTCCAATACAAATTGCAATTGAATATTTAAGCGAGACAAAGCGTGCTTCAACCAAATTTGAGCTTATAACATTGTCTAAGCTTAACCCGTCTTCATTTTTTAGAAAATTCCCAGTCTATTGGTAAAACTCTACTCTAGGGTCCAAAATTATCGCCTTAATACCCCTAGCTTTAGCAGGAATGTTAGTAGCAATAGCAGTTATAGTTGTAGCAGTAGTGGTAGTAGCCGTAAAATTTATAGTAGCAGTCTTAACTTAAGTAACGGTAGTAGTAGTAGCAGTAATAATAATAGCAGCAATTACTTTAGCAGTTACTTTAGCAGTTATTTTACTTAGTTACTTTAGTATTTTACCGCTATTTTAGTAGCATTAGTATTAGTAGCAGTAATAATAATAGCTCCTCGTAATACCTCCCTCTTTACGCTAAAGTATTTTTAGTAAGTTCAACTATTTATTCTTCGGCCTTTGTGATTCAGGGGTCATTCTAAATGAATTGGGACAAAATTTAAGCTTTAATGTAAAGAGCGAGGTATTGCCGAGGGTGTGAACCCCCTCATATACGTAATAAAACATACGAATATGGAAGTTCGTTGCGTAAGTTAATTCGTAAGCTACGTATATTTTTTTACTAATGAAAACGTTCGTAAAAAATTAAGACACTTGGTTAAAAGAAATGCAAAACCGAGCATGTGAGCAAGTCAGAAATGAAAATCAAGAGCAAATACAAACGCAGTCAGAAGAACAGTGGTGGCTTGTCAATAATAAAAATTGGAGCAAGAACACACGCGGTTAGAAGACATGTGACACCGAGCATGTGAGCAAGTCAAAAATGAAAACGAAGAGCAAATACACATGCCACTAAAAGAACAGCGGCGTCATGTCAAAAATGAAAAAATGAAGAGCAAAGACACTACGATGGATATATCAAAGTAGAGGGGAGGGTTTATATGAAAAGTGATAAAAAGAAATTACTGGAGGAAGTTACTTGGAAGATTAGACTTAGAAAGGCCTTCTCTGTATTCTGAATGATCATCGCTAAGTCAATCCTACTATTGCAAGTGTTCCATCACAATAATAGAACAAATTGCAATCACTTTTTTTGTGCAGAGTAAGGCTACAGGGCAAAGTGAAGGTTCGGTTAAGGTCATAAGAAAAGTAAGAATGAATAAATCAACACCCTACTGGGGATGACATTAACATGATACATGACATAATTGAAGGTGTACTGCACATGTAATATACAACAGAAATGTGATTGTACACAAAACAGCATTTTCACAGCAAATGGGCTCTGCAACTGAACTTCCAAAATGGATTCAATACCCTCCTCCAAAGTTTTAAAATTCAGTGTGGAGGTGTGTGTAACATAGTTTTACTCTGTGATCACACGGCAACAAGTTATGTAATTAAGGATTTGTTCCGGAAGTTAACTATAAATTGGGCACTTATATGTTAAAGTGCCTTTGTTAAGTTATTCTTCCATTGACACACTATAGAACCATGTTTTTGTTAGTTTCTTTCAGTTTAACATGAGATAAACAAAGACAAATGACAGAACAGATGAGAAATATCTAATTTGGACTATATATTTGCATATTTGGGGAGATGGGGGTAAAGTATTTGGACAGTGTAAAGTTAGAAAACAATTCTTGCTTCATAAAATGCAGAATAATTGCATGAGCCTGACCAATGCGAACTTCCGCTCCGGCATCTCCAGCAAGGTTGTCGACGAGGGCGTTAATTCCTGTGGTCAGCTTCTCACGATTTAACAGGAACGTGCGCCGCTCGTTCAGATGAGCTTCTTCCCCTGGTTGGGGGGATAGGGACTGCAGGTCATCGAGACTGGCGCGCAAAAACGCCTCTTCCTCTTTTGCTTGAGTGACCGTGGCAACAAGGCGTTGCCTTTGCTCGATCAGCGATTGCCAGTCCTGCCTTGCCTTTGGACACTCTCAAGTGCTTTAATGTCCATTTTATAATGGAAGATGCTAGGGTCATTCCAAATTCCAGGTGTGGATGTACAATAGCTTTGTACAACTTTGTGACCACACATGTCTTCCTGGTGGTAAATGTTTGTATTATGAGCCCTAGGGCTTGGTTTGCTTTAGCAACTTGAGCTTGTACATGGCTGTAGAACTTGAGTTTGTCATCAACAATAGCCCCAGATCCTTCATCTCACTTACAGCCTCAAGATTAGGGGGTGGGTGGGCAATGGTCCCCCTATATTTGAAAAGTAGCTTTTTGTATCTTTACTAAAAAAACATCACAAAA
Organism: Alatinidae sp. Z8VKAUB7J3; assembly: GCA_010016025.2. Taxonomy (NCBI): domain Eukaryota; kingdom Metazoa; phylum Cnidaria; class Cubozoa; order Carybdeida; family Alatinidae; species Alatinidae sp. Z8VKAUB7J3. The sequence goes on along the minus strand of JAAAKM020721499.1, from coordinate 180,642,625 downwards.
GAGAGAATAATGAGGACTTCTTTCCAAGACAGTGAACCAACAAACCTATTTGAATATTTTGATTTATTGAAATTTATTTTAAAAAAGGTTTTTAGCCGAGAGCTTTTATTGTAAGTGTTTTATTGTTTATTATTTTCTTTGCTGAAGGCGGCCCTTGGACATAGGCCGAAATATTTAATCATCAGAGTTTCTTCCGCATAGTCTGGACTTTGCTTAGGACAAATGAGTTTTAAATTAATTAAAACGCATATTATTAATGTCATTATTTTATTTTAGTCGAAGTAAGACTTTCTTTCAGAAACAGTTAGTAATATTCCCTTTCAACTGTTTCACCGATTTGTATTGCACGACTGTTTTGTGATGAAAAGTTGGTGAAATTCGTGTCTGTTCTTGCAAAGATTAGTTTTGGTAAGGTGCGAACACAAATGATTTTTCTGCTGTCGGGGTAGTTCCAGGAATATTTGTGGATTGTTCTGTGCTCGAACATAGTACCCGCAATTATTAGAATGTTTCTTATCAACTCACTACCTAGATAACTAAGAACCACACATACCTTTAGAATCGGAATTTCATCCTGAATTCAAATATAACATTTGTTTACGCAGTAAATGAACTTAACCCCAGCCCCCTCCTAATGTGCAAATATATTTCTTGAATTGTAAATATACACTGAATTTTCCAAAAGTCACCTCTAGAAAAGTTTGGTCCCTCCGTCCGAATAGTACTGGAATAATAGAAAGTTAAGAATGAACAAGAAAGAAATCATGTGTTTTTGCTTAAATTTTACTCATGTTGTCTAAATCAGGATACCTCCTAGGATTTCCCTCCTAGAATTAATTTTAGTTAAGACTAAAAGAGGCGGTTTTGAAAAATAAACTGCCCGGTGAAAAGAGTTCATTTACTTATTTTTATTTTCAAAAAATAAACGAATTTCCAATCAGGAACTTGTAATTGTGTCTTATATCTGAGTGACTCAGAGTCAAGTAATTCTTCTGTGAGTCAATTAGTGTTAATACCACGTTTAAATGTTATGTATAGAAGAACTGACCTGACCCATCTTGAATTTCAAGAACTATTCTTTCTCTTACAAAAATAACACATTAGAATAATAATAAGAAAAAATATATAAATCTTTTACATTACATATAAGTATTAATTTTGGGGCCTGCAAAAGAATGTTATTAACTATGAAAATGGGTGTATGGTAATCAATACAAGGCCAAAAACATACTTTAGAAATGTATTGACAAGCTACTATGTCAATCCTCTTCTGATTTCTGACCCTCATAACATTATACCTTAATTTTCTGTTTCTTTTTCTCTGGTTTTAGTTTTAAAAAAACCTTCACTGTTATTTGAGTGGGATTTTAATCCATCAATGTTTTTTCCCCTAAATTTAGGGAATGTAATTACAATCTTTGTAACATCATAAATTGGGTTTGAGCACAAACAATTTTGAAAGATCACGGATGCGTGTTTATTTGTTTTGTTTTTTTTTTTTCTCAGGGGTGATTGCATTGAACCAGTGGTCCTAGAATATCTCGAGAGGGCTCATTCGAATGGAAATGAAAAGTTCTAGTGTCCCTTTTCATTGACCAAAAAATTAGGGGGCAACTAGGTCCCCTCTCACGCTCATTTTTCCCAAAGTCACCCGATCAAAAATTTTGAGATAGCCATTTGGTTCAACATAATCAAAAAACCTAATAACTATGTTACTATTTTCAGAGGGATAGTAAGATAACTAGTGCAGGCAGGCATCTATGAAATGTGATTAAGATTCCCTTTAATAAAACAAAAGACACTGATACAGTGAAAAGACATATTGAATCCTTTCCAAAAATTGAGTCTCAGTGCCCTAAGTCAGACCCAATGAAAGAATATTTGATACAACTCTGATTGATGAAGTTTATGCAGAAATCTGTAGCGCTGAAGGAAGGACTCCAGTATACTTTGAGAATTTATAAGAATTAATTGAGCTGCAAGTGATATGACTAATCTCACTGTTTCCATTTTGGCTACCGGAGCATAGGTGTCTAAGTAATCTTCCCCTTCTCTTTGAGCGAAACCTTTTGCCACCAGCCTGGCTTTGTGCCTTTGAACAGTCCCATCTGCATTATACTTTAGCTTATATATCCATTTACATCCAATGACATTTCTATCCTTTGGTCTTGGCACCAATTCCCATGTATTGTTAACTAGTATGGATTTATACTCCTCATCCATTGTCTACTACTACTATTAGTAATAACTCACCGCAGCACCAAGCCGCCTGAGGTCAACACAGCTAAGCACGCTTCTCCTCCATCCCAATCTATTCAAAGTCTCCCTTTTTATACCCTCCCAGAAAGTTCCCATTTCCTTTAAATCTTTCTTTATGACGTCCTCCCACCCTAGACGAGGACGACCTTCTTTCCGTTTTACCTTAGAGGGTTGGCTGAAAAGGACAAGCTTCGGCAATCTTTCATTCTTCATCCACACAACCAATGAAAACGTTAGTAAAAAATTAAAAGTTCTAGTTGCTTTTCTAAGTAACCAAAAACTTGAAAGGCAACTAGGCCTCCTCCCTCGCTCCTTTTGTCTCAAAATCTTCCGATTAATTGCAATTAATAAATATGCAAATTTTACTCCCCCGCAGTCCCAGTGGGAGGAGCTGCAAGTCACAAACTTTGCCTTTGTTTACATATAGTAATGGTTTCTGGGAAGTGTACAGACGTTTTCAGGGGATTTTTTATTGTTTGTATTTGTTATTGGTAAGTATGCATACATTTTTTGGGTAAGGGGCAAATTTTCTGCAGGGGATTTTTCCACAAGGAGAATTTTCCATAGGGAGGAAAGTTTCCCGGGAGTGAATTTTAAACTAGGGGAATTTGCCAGAATTCCTATGCCAAATTCTTCTCATGTCTGGCTTTCTCTTTGTCGACTCAGTTTTGCGCAGAGATGTTAAGGGTAATTGTTCGGGGTAAATTTTCACCAGGATTGAATTGTCTAAAGGATAAGATTAGTCTAATGCTTATGCTGAATTTTTAATGCTGATTTAAATATATAAATCTCATTAAAATTAGTCTTACCTACCGACAGTTACGAGCCAGAGAAAATTTACCTCATTTTAGAAAATAGGGGAAAACACCCCCTAAAAGTCATACAATCTTAACGAAAACCACACCATCAGATTCAGCGTATCAGAGAACCTAAAAGTAGCATTTTTAAGCTCCTATCCATAAAAATGTGGAATTTTGCATTTTTTGCCAGGGCAGACCAGACAAAAAGACAGACCAGAAAAACAGGCAGACCAGACAAACAGACAGACAAGACAAAAAGGCAGACCAGACAAACAGGCAGACCAGACAGACAGAGAGACAAACCAGACCAAAAGAAAGGCAATTCAGAGATACAGACCAGACAGACGGACTGACAAGAGAGACAGACGGACGGACAAGACAGAAAGTCACACTATAGAGACAGACAGATAGACAGTATCTCTGTGTGTCTAGTCTATCTGTCTGTCGTGTAGTGTTATAAAAGGCTTACGCTCTTATGTTTATCTTTCGATAATTTAAGCGCTTATATAGTTTCATTTGCAATAAACAGTAGAAATTTCAGTTCAAATGTTTTGAAAGGTAATCGGCAACTATTCTATTCAATAGTTGTTTTGAATACTCTATAAAAAAAAGATAGCACGCAAATAGCATTCACCGAGGATCTGGAGGACGCAGCTAGAGGGCATAATAGTAAAATATTATACCGACATGTTTATAAATTGAGGTTGCCCTCCTCAAAGACATAATTTCCGGTAGTTTTCAATTACGTTGAACAAAATAACTATCTCAAAATTTTGATTGGATGTGTTTGGGGAAATGGTGAGCACGGGCGAGAGTTAGGAGCCCTCCTATCATTTTTACTATTAAATAGGGCACTAGCCCTTTCTATTTCCAATCGATTGAGCTCTTTTGGAAGTTTTTACGACTAAATGGGAATGCGAGGAATAAGAACAGCCTCACCCTCAAAAGGCCCTGTCAAATTCTTTCTTCGGAGCATGATATGAACATAACTTACAATCATTTGATCAGTCTTAGTCAAGTTGGGTTTCAGTTAGTTAAGCGGGACGTCAATATCTAATTCCAATAAAGCTAAGAAACTAAATTTTGATGATGTTATTAAAAATGATATCTTTACTTGTCTGCATTTTCATCCTTGTTTTGAAACGTGCCAATAAACTCAGACACCTAAAAAGAAAAAGCAGTTTAGGTTTTAGTCAACTGAACTGAGATAATTGCAAAAAAAGAATTAATATGCAAATTTCATTTTAATAATTTATGTGCTTAGAGCCAAAATGAAACATGCATTAATTCAAATACGTTCAGAAATTAAATAAAAAAACTAGTTTTTTAACTGAATGTAAGGAGTGACACTAAAACTTAAAACGAAAAGAAATTACTCCGTATATGAAATGGGTTGTTCCCTCGCTCTTTACGCTAAAGTTTGACTGTTTGCTACAATTCTACTTTTTGAAACAATTAAAAACTTTAGCGTACGTATATGAGAGTTTCGCCCCCTCGTCAATACCTTGCTCTTTACGTTAAAGTTCAAATTTTGTCCCTATAATTTCAGAATGACTTCTGAATCCCAAGGATTCGTTTAAATAGAACAAATAGCTCTTTTAAAAATACTATAAAATCTTTAGCGTAAAGATCGAGGTATTAGCCTCTCATATGCGTAATAATTTCTGTTTGTTTCAAGTTTTAATGTTGCTCCTTACTTTCAGTTGAAAAAAAACTTTTTTTAACTGTCTTGGGGGTATGATTCTCGCTTGGGTCACGAGAGGTGTCAGGTTTGAATCTCGGACAACCCCAGTTGTTACATGAAGAAGATCCGAAACTAGATACGCGATCAATATAGCGATCACTGAAAGTTGGCAGGCCTATCAGGGAGCGTACCAGGTTAAATTAGAAATAGTTGCTTCCCTGATTTGACCATCAGGGGGGAGTGGAAGGACGGTTATTTCGGAAAAATAAAAAAAACAAGTTATTTTAACTTGTGAACGCGTAGCGCTAATTTTTGAAACGTTGATTTGTGCCAAGGTTTTTAAAAAATACGGGCTCCTGCAAATATGTTGAAATGTAAAAAAGAACTTGGATTATTTTGCAGCATCTATAGATTTTGTTCATAAACTCTAGCTTGTTTGTATTTCAAGTATAAGACGATACCAAAGCGTTGCGTGACTGGCTATTGACAGGACTGGAGGTATATGTAATTTGGAGGGAAATGACAACTGGGCATACAAGTCGAACTGCGCGAGTGAAGGGAGCGCGGGATTTACTAGCATTATTAAAAAAAAAGCAATGAAAAAATCAATATGAAAAAGTTTTTTTCAGCTGGAAGTAAGGAGCAGCATTAAAACTTAAAACTAGCAGAAATTATTACCCATATGAGGGGCTCAACACCTCCTAATACCTCGCTCTTTACGCTAAAGTATTTTTAGGAATTTCAACTATTTATTCTACGGTTTTTGTGATTCAGGGGTCATTGTTGATGAATTGGGACAAAATTTAAGCTACATTTATTTGAGTACAAAATCTTCAAAATTCTTCAGAAAATAAGGCACACTGACAATTACTGTTTGTCATATGAGGAACTACTACTTAAAAACTTTACATGTTCATAACATATTTCGGAAGCAAGAAGATGAATTTGCATTAATTCACAAGTAACGATTTTTTTTTTGGGGGGGGGTAGCAGAGTAAGTCAGTCATTTGAACGGTTTATCGCAAAAACAAAAATGATTTTACACTTAAGTAAATTAAATTCTTTTATCCTCGCCAACCGAAAAATCACGCGACACCGTCACCCGGGAGGCGTTGACACCCATCGCGCTCAACCGCGCTCCAACCTCGGTCAGGCGATCCGCCGCCACGGCCGCCCCCGCTGTTATCGGGATCATCAAACCCACGACAAGGCCAACAAAAGCGGCGCGAAAACTGGTCCCGGCGGAAGTCATTTCCCGGCCATCTCCCTCGGCTTGACCATTGGCGGTTGGTCCGGCGTATGGAAGCCGTGACACATGATGCAAAAACTAAAAAAAAACGAAAAACTGAAAAAGAAAAAAAACTAAAAAAATGGAAAAAACTGAAAAATAAAGGAGAAAAAGAAAACTAAAAAATAAAATAAAATTAAAAAAAAACTAAAAAGGTAAATGTATTCAAGCCGAAGTAGCTGAGTTGGTAAAGCGTTATGTTCCAGGTTGTAGGTCCGAGAGGTTCCAGGTTCGAACCTTGGCTTTAGCAATTAATTAAATAAAAAAAACAAGTTTTTTTAAATGAAAGTGAATAAACAGGACAAAAAGAAACTAAATTTAATTTTCCTTGACAATTAACTATGCGGATTGCCAATAAAAAACACTTTTAATCTTTGATGACAAACAAATAGTGGTCATATTTTGTTGTCAATAATTAAATTTGGAATGGTTCATCGTTCATCATAAACATATTTCAGCTAATGTTCCCCCAATCGAACAGATAGAAACAGGGAAAAAAATTCTTGACAACCAACTACACGAATTGCCAATGAAAAAACACTTAATAAAGGATTTGTTTACAATTTACGCCTTTTTCAATAACACGAGTGGCAGAAAAGGTGTCAATCTTGTGACTGTTATTTTGTACGACGTGTTTTGGTCATCTCGTTTCATATAAATTCATCGTAATTGCTATCTCACTTCACTCCATACGATTGCTGTGATCAGTGTATGGCGAAAACGTTTAGCAGAACGAATCAGTCACTCGACGCATTATTCAAATTTTGTATCACTAACCAGCTTTTCAAATATTCCTTTTGCTAAATTTTAGATAGCCTTTTATTTTAAATAGTCCAAAAGCAAAATTTCTATAAATTAGGGGTTTAGAAATCCTCAATAGCATATGGGACCAGAATTGTAACTTATGTAAGTTGTAAGTTTTTGATGATCAAAAAGTAATAGTCCCTCTCCCGTCCTTTCCAACCCCTTCCTGTGCCTTTATTTCCGAAATTCGTCTTGTATAAACTTTGAAATAGCCATTTTGTTCAAAATAGTCCAAAATTCAAATTATTATAACTACTATTATTACTGTTACTACAACAACTAAAATTATCACTACAACTGCTATTTCTTCCACCACTCCTACTATTTCTCCTATAGCCACTAGTCTTACTACTACTACTACTACTACTACTACTACTACTACTACTACTACTGTCACTGCTACCACATCACGACTACTACTACTACTACTACTACTACTATTAGTACTACTTCTTCTACTACTACTACTACTACTACTGCTACTAGCACTACTACTACTACTCCTTCCACTCTTTACAAATTACAACTATTGCACTAATGAAAAAACATACGCTTTAGCTGGCGTTTAGTAGAAAAAATCAAACATCTTCTAAACGCACCAACATAAAATAAAAAAAAAATTGAAACTAAAAATGCACCAAATTCGTTCGTACTATCACTATTAAAATAAACAAGTCCCTCCTAACAACCCTACTGTCTCCCTACTAGCCCAACTTTCCATCTACCCATGACTCCCCGCCACCCTCAAAACCAGCCATTATTCCCTAAAAATCAGGTAGAGAGGGAAGTTGAAAAAGAAACGGAGAGCAATCAGCCCCCCTCCTCTTGCCCTTTTAGATGCTCTCCTTTATACTGATATAAATTTAAAAAAGTCATTTTATTCAAAATAGTCACAAGGCATAAGAGGAATACCCCGGTGGATGCCATGCCTCCACAGCCCCCAAGGCGAGGGTAGTGAATTATTCAATCTGTTCATTTTTAACCATCAGGGTTGATTGCTGGGATACGGGGAATGTTTGATCACATCGTTGTTATGCACCGTTTTTCATCCATATATACTCTTTATTTACATGATTTACAAGCGCTGCTGTAAATACCCATGAAGAAAAGGTAAAAGAAATCAGCATAATTCGTTCTTCATAACAAAATATAAACAACATCAGTACATCGTTTGAATAAACCGTAATTCATGCAAATATACTGTTTATGTACATGATTTACAATCGCTACAGTAAATACACATGAACAAAAGATAAAAGACATTACAATCATTGGTTCTATGCCTCCGGGGTTGAAACCTCACCTCGAGGCTCTGGGCCAAGAGCTATAAGTTATACAAGTTGCCCATTGTTACCATATAAAGATTTTTATTGGAAAAGAGGGCATCTTTGATCCAGGGTCTCCAAAAATGGTTAGGGTATTAAGGTGAAACTTTAAGGAAGTGTTGAGAGGGATGCGAAGACAATCAAAGCACATTATGTGCTTGCTAGTTCTGAAAAAAGGGAATATCAGCAATATCGAAAGAACGACTGAGAGGTTCAGAAGATTCAAACCATTCTTGGTTGTAAAATCACTAGATGAAGGAGTACAATAAGGAAAGATAATTCACATGTGCTTTGTTATATCAAGGAACCTAATAAAAATGCTTTAACATTCAGTAAATATATTGGCATATTCAAATGTTCCATTTTGGGTAAATTTATAGCAAACAGTATAACTGGCTTTTGTATAAAATGAATATACCACTTGATGCCTTTTTTTTATGCTCTTTACAAATATAATAATTGCTTGATCACCCATTCGTAAGTTAGAAACACCTCTAATTTTTTTCAATTTTTCCTCTCCCTCCAGCCCCCCAGATGGTCAAATCGGGAAAAGACTGTTATCAAGTCACTTTGTACAGGTCCTTGACACGCCTACCAATTTTCATCATCCTAGAACGTCCAGAAGCACCGAACTCACCAAAGGAAATGACCCCGACTCCCCCAAAGAGAGCGGATCCGTTCCAATTGTGTCAATCACGTATCTAGAAGTTGTGCTTATTCTGGTCATCATGAAGGTATTAAGTTCCTCAAAGGGGGGTCCAAATAAACGGGGGGTCTTAACTCTAGTCTCGATTTCTTAAACGTAAACAATTTTTGTCCTCATGTGTGTCATGCTTATTAAAAAGTATGACACACATGAGGACAAAAATTGTACTAATTGACTAAGTAGCAACTATTTCAGGGTCAAATGTTGCATGGGAAGTTGTTCAAGAGTTTCAGATATTATTTATATTTTGAGTCGTGGGAAAATTCCTTGATATATATCTCTGGGCAGTAACTTTTAATGTCAGAGCTAAAACTTTTAGAATACGCAGAAAAATATCGTCATACTATAACATACTTTAAATGGTATATACCAGGGTACTTCTTTCTCTTTTTCTTTAGGCTCCTTCCCTTTAGGGATCGCCACAGCGGATCCTTTGTCTCCACACCAGTCTATCGTTTGCTTCCTCCTCCTTCACGCCAACTTTAAAAAATTATTATTATCTTTATCATGTTTCAAAGCCTTTGCACGTTTTTTCATATAGCTTCAAGAACTCATAATACAACAGGGTACTGCAACAGTATTTGAGCTCGGTACGCACAGTTCTACAAATGGTTTTCTAAGAACCCATGGAAAAACACTAGAATTCCTAACTTTCCCTACCAGTTAGTATGATATTTCAATAACTGTCCGCAACAGCCTTTTTATAGTTGACAACTCTATTCCTGCGTTCCAATAAACAAATTGTTATAACAATTGGGATGTTGGAAACAGGATATTCCCTAAATAATAGGTCCCTTTGTAGGTAAACAAACTAAGGTAAACAAAAATAAATAGGTAAACAAAATCACTTTCTCGACAAGTTTTTGAAGTATTTTAAGGAAAGTTGTTTAGCACGGTGAATTCGATTCTCAGAGATTTTCAGGAGCAGACATTTGAATGTTTTGTTCACCTGGCTCTACAATGTTCCTTAAAAGGTAGAAGAAAGCAGAGCTGTGGAGTTGGTTATAAGTTATAACCGACTCAAACTCAGACTCCGGACTTAAGATTTTAGTTACAAAAAAATTCAGTTGCACTTCAGTTGCGAAAAAAACCCCAAGAATACATGAAAGAAAAACAATATTCCAAACTAATTACATTTATGACTTCAGTTACAAAAAAAGTTAAGTTGCACTTCAGTTGCAAAAAAATTCCAAGAATATATGAAAAAAAAACAATATTCAAGACTAATTCAATTTACGACTTCAGCTGCAAAAAAAAGTTCAGGTGCACTTCAGTTGCAAAAAATTCCAAATATAACTGAAGGACGTGCACTTAATTTCAAACAGCTGAAGGACGTGCATACAGCAATGTGGCATTATGATATCCAATCCTCAATAAATTATTTCCACGATTTGAGTACAATTGAGACTCCCATTTCTCCTGTCCACCATGTCCGCTCCAAGGAGTATCGCCTTCCCGGGGCCCAGGAGGGGAGCTTGGGGCCCAGGAGAAAAACTCGGGGACCCAAACTCATGCGCAAGCCCGTTAATGGAAAATTGGTTTGCTCACGACTCCTATTTGTCAGATAATCAATGGAACACAGTATAGAAAAATTTTAAGCTCAAATCGACGCCAGTTTCTTTTAAACATCGGCGCTGATTTGGTAAATCGGCGTCGAAAGCATCTCCGTGTGTCTGACCCTTTGTTCTATGTTTTATTGGGGAGAATGCTTCCTTTTATTCACTATAGTGGAACATTCAAACTTCTCTTTTTTTTATTAAGGAATGACTCTTTCCCTATCCCAGAAGCTCAGGAAGCATAATAAATTAGGGACGCAGAAGTATGTCGTGGGGAAAAGCAGGGATTAAGAGGATAAGGAATAAAAACACGACCAAATGAATTTAAATGTTATTTCATATTCTTGTCACCACACTCTAAAATACTATAAATTAATAAAAGTTGAATTCTGATTTTGAAAAAAATTATGCACCTTAAAAATTGCTATGAATGTTTGAAATCTGATCACCTGCTCGTTAAGTGCAACACACTTAAATCAACATTTTGAAAACAGCACGATGAATCATATAAGAATAAGGATAAAGGTCCGAAGGACAATGTAAAAGCCAAACCTAAAAGAACTAAAAGAGGAAGAAATAAAATAAGTACTAGAAGAACTAAAAGTAAAAGAAGAAGACCCTTTCTAGGTAACAATTATGATAGTGAATGGCTTCTCAAGCTTTCATTTTATGTAATCAAACAGTTCGTGGTAAAGAAACTCTAGGTAAAGATAGTGACCGAAACTCTAAAACACGGAATTTTGATACCGATAGTTAGATCAAACTAAATGTGGAACTTTCACGTTGACATCAACCAGAATGTTTGTCTGCGCAAACAAGTGATTTCGAGATTATGTCTTGACTGTGAACAGAGTACTAAATTTACAAGAAACTACTGAAGTGGTAAATACGGAATTAAAACTCTTAGTAGTTTTGTTTTCATGCAGACTAATAGTTTTCTTGCAGCACCCCGTGGACTGCTATTTCTATGCGAGCTCCCCTTGTTAGGAACAACTGCCTTAAATGAAACACTAATGCGCTCGTACATTGACGCAATTTTTTTGGCTAACGCAACCCATGGTATGTGGTTAGATTACTGAATAGATTATTTAAATGGTATGCCTAGATACTTTTTTTTTAATCTAACCACATAACATGGGTTGCGTTAGTTAAAACATTTCGTCAATGTGCCCGTATAACAGCTCTATATTATGAACTCGTGAAGCCTCATCTGCAGCCTGGTTTGAACTAATTCAACAATATCATCTGCAGCCCCTTGAAAATGCCGTCTGATTGAGTGATTTAAGAAATTGCTTTATTACATCTTGTGGTAAAGAGGTTAATTTATTCTGTTGTCTAATACAGAGCTTTTGTGATAGAATACTATCGAATTTAACCATGTAAATGTACTTTTGAATTTCAATATATTTGACTATAGATTAATATTTCAATAATAACAAATATAGAATTAATTAGGACTAATCTTTAATAATATATACTGTTAGGAAAACTTCATTGGTTGACTTACAGTATGATTAAATAATAGGTTAGTAATGAAAATTGTATCTCAGTATGGGGAAACCACAAGATTAGAGGATAGGATACAGAATTCTCGTAGCGCACAATAATAGTACACTAAACTACTAAAGTTTATGTTCAAACTAAAATTGAAAAAAAAAATTAGAGCATAAAAAATGCCAAGGCTATTCTAGGTTGAAACAATAAAGTTAAAAGATAACAATATTATAAACAGTGTATTTAAATCAAGAATTTCTTAAGAATTCCACAAAAGAAAGAATAAATTGTGCAGATATGATGTTGAAATTTTAAGAAATTTTTTAAGGGAGACAGTAAAATGAATCACGACTTGCCAAACGTATAAAGTTTTTTAAAAGAACATATCAGAAATATCTTAGGAACAGTTTTATGTGTGAGATTAAAACATACAAGTATTGCTGTAGGGAATGTCGCATTATTCAAAGGTTAATCCTTAAATCATAATACTACTACTTCTTTTCATACAACTAATGTTATTGTTATTTTTGCTACTACTGTTAATAATGCCACCGGCAAGAAACACCAGAGCAACGCAAAACCAGGTTTGCGACTCAAAGAGAAAGGGCCAGATTAGAAATGTCCAATTTACGTCATCAATTCGATTCAAAAATTACATAGCGTTGGCCCTTGCGTTGTCCAAAATAGCCGCAACGTTGCTGCTTGGTGAAAGAACTGCTCATTCGGCTTTGAAATTGCCTCTGAATATGCAGTCTACTAGAAGCCCAACCAGACAGCCAGACGCATAGACAGACAGACAAACCAGCTGAATCATCAGCTTCAAATTTGATTTCTCAAGGATATTATGTAATTGAAGATTTTCAATTAGATTATCATTCATTAGATGATCCACAAGATGCATCAAGGATTGGCGATATTACAGGCTCAAGTTTAGCTAAAAAGAAATACGATTCAACTGGAAACGATGCCGTATTTGCAATTAGAGATACGGGAGTAGACTTTTCAAATCATTGTATTCAACATTCCCCTGCAAGGGATAACATCATTCACCCTGTAATGCTAAAAATATTATCGATAAGAGACGCTTGTGTTTCTGTAACTCAGGTTGGTATACAAACTGAAGGTAGAGTTCCCGAAGAGAGCATCATTGACAAAAAATCAATAGTTGAAGCAGAATTATGATCTAGTAGGTTCAGGTTAAAATCACCCATAACGATTAGTTCATGGGGAATTTTTTGGACTGAGTCCAAAACTTCTTCCAGAATTTTCAAAAACGAAGGAATAGATCCACTGAGGGACCTATAAACCAAACCCACACTCGACGCCGTGCGGCTGCTGAGCGAGAGCGTCTTTCCGGGCTGTAGCGAGGAGTTGCTCGACGGATCCACACCGCTGCGCACGCCCGCCGACCTCGCCCACCACACGCTACTTCATGTGAGCTCGATGCCGGACGATTGGCGCATCTGGCTGACGGCCGCCGGCGCGAGCGAGGTGGATTCAACATCGGGCATCACGTTCGATCTATGGCTCGCGGCGCTGCAAGCCGCGGCCGACGGCGTGGGCGTTGCGCTCGTATAAGCTCAATGGAACGGTAAAGGCGATTTTTTTGCCGTCTTTCTTTTGGCCCTACTTATTTAGTCCCAGACCTAAGGAGTGAGAAATGTCAATATTTATTTTGACATTATAATTTATTTCTGTTTCAAGTTTTAATGATGTTCCGTACTCTCAGTTGGAAAATACTTGTTTTTCTTTTATTTAAAAACAACTACTAGCCGAATACATGCATTCGGCTTATTCTAGCAATTAAAATTAATGCAATTTTCTTATTCAGCTATGTTTATGGGTATTGGTTTGATTTTTATTGTATGTAGTACTAAGGAACTCATTAAGGAGATAATCAAATACTAGTTTTTTAAAATTTTGCTTCCTTGGTCAAAAAAGAAGATAATCAAATATTTAAACTACTAAAACTAAAATAATTACTTGCTAGTTTATTTTCCTTGATAGGGGATTCTTTTCATTTCACGATTCTTAAATTTCACATCGTGATATGCACGGATGCGCAAAAATATCGTATGAACTGTTAACTATTGTGTAAAATTGCAAGTATAGCGGATCTGGGGAGTATTCATGGTATCAAAGTAGCTAAACCGTGCTATAAGACTGCAGGTATAACGAATATCAATAATATCTTGGTGGCTATTAACATATAATACTGTGGTTATTTTGGGGTAAAATACCCACTATACCAACACTAGTATAAAACAGTATAGCTATTCTGATATGAGGGATATTCTCTACACCCGCTGCTCCGGTAAAAAGGGCGCCTGTTTTCTGATAGATACAAAGGTTTCCCTATTAGGCTTTTCTGTCTTGTCAACCTTTTATGAAGTAGCTAGAGAAAAAGGGGGCTACTACTTACTGGGGTGGAAAGAGAACATATTCATAGTAGAGCATGATAATATTTTCAGAAAATAGATTCTAGAAAAAACCCTTGAGTTTTGGGCATAAACACATTTCCTTCGTAGTAAAAGAGAAACGAATATTCTTAACAAATTCGTATTTTTGATATCCTTAGGAATTTAACATCCTATTTACCTATTTAAGTGACTAAAAATTGGAGGGTACCTAGGCCCCCTCCCAGGCTAATTATTCTCTCAAAGTCATTAGATCAAAAATCTGGGATAGCCATTTTATTCAGCATAGTCAAAAAACCTTATAACTATGTCTTTGGGGACTATTTACCCCTCCACAGTCCCCGTGGGAGGGACTACTAGCTATAAACTTTGACCAGTGCTTACATATAGTAATGGGTATTGGGAAGTGTACAGACGTTCTCAGGGGGATTTATTTACCAATCTTTCATTATAACCCTAGAAAGTGGGGTTAAACCACATTTTTTGTAAAGCCGTCCTGGCTGAGTGGTTGGCGCGCTAGCGTTGGAATTCTTTGTCCAAGGGGCACGGGTTCAATCCCTGTTGTAACCAGTTATTTAGTTTTGGACGGGGGTCAGTGGCGTGACTCTGTAAGCTCAGCCGGTGTAGACCCAGCTCTAAATGGGCACCTGGAGAAATCTGGGGAAGGTAAGCAGGAAGGGTGTGTCAAAGCATAATTGGCTAAAAAGCTATATTAAAATTTTTAATTAGCTCAAATAAGAGCTAGCTAACTTTTGCTATTAGTAAAATCTCATTGGGAATGGGCCTTTAATCTATCAATAAAACTAACTTGGATTAAGGAGGAACAAATTGAACTATTACGTATAAATAGCATTTCAATATGGAAAATCCATTTATTTGAAAGCGAAAAACAAAAAAAAATTCTGGATATTTCGGTAGCAAATAAAAGTTTTTGTATTTCACTGTCAGAAATCAAACTAGATCTTTCAGGAAAAGAATTATTCTTTTAGAGAAGGGGGGGGGGAGAGACTTAAAATTGAGAACAAGTAAGCTACCCTATAATAGACTTCCACTCTGCTCAACCATCCAGTATTTATGCTAAAGATTGGCTTTTCCCTCTCTATCTAAATGATTTAAAAAACAATGCTCTAAAGCTACTTAAAGCTTTGAAGATGAAATGGCTCATTGAGTCGTACTTGCTTTAAACAATGACAATAATATTTATGTATCAATGGTAATCTTAAAAAAGACAAAGGGACCAATCGGCAAATGCAACGATAATACTACAGGAATGCTCAAACTTAAAACAACACAGAACATTTCAGAAAGTCGAAACGCCTAAAATATGGAGTTCCGAACAGCAATAAAAGCCACTGCATTAAAGAGGCAAATCCTCGCTTTGCATTTCATGCAATCATTCAAATAAACAGCGAACCAGGTCCTGTTTGAATATCGTAGAACAGATTGTCATCCGTGTTCATATGTCGGCCCGGAGTAGGTTGTCAGCATGCGGATTGTGCGTTATCTTCTTCGCTCCTTGAAAACTCTTCTAAGGGAAAGAGTATCTATATTTGTGCTTTGGATCTATCTAAAGCTTTCGATATTATATGTCATAGTCAGCTTTTTTCAGCTCTTAATGGTTGTGGTGTCAATCAGTCGTTTATAATGCTTCTCCGTTACTGGTACTCTAATTCTTTTCTTCGGCTCAAATCAGCGCCAGCTACTATTGTTAAAGTGGGATGCCAAACAGGACAAGCATATTCGAGGGTAGGACCTACAAAAGAGAGAAAAATTCTCAAATAATGCAATTTATGACATTTAAATTTATTAAGGAGTTTGAGGAGAGAAAATGCAGTACTTGTACGTAATTGCAGTAATTCAGTAATTCAAAATGCAGTAATTCATTAACGGGGCAATCCCATTTTAAGTCGCTTGAAATGGTAACAACCAGTAATTTCGTAGTATTAATAGACATTTGAGGGGGGATAGGACACGCCACTCGTCATGAAGGCTCTTAGCATTCCAGTTCAAGGCCTTGCAATAGGGACAAATTTTAGACATAGTCCCGTTCTGAACACATCTACTCAAGCTATAATCATCAACTTGGCTATACCTGAATTCCAGACGATAATTTTCACGTTGCTCTTGTGATTCCTCGGCATGCTTTCTTTTGGCATTATCTCTTAAAGCCACAAGCCTGTTTTCACGTTGCTCTTGTGATCCCTCGACACGCCTTCTTTTTTTACTTTGATATTTTTCACGTCATTAGAACAGAGAGCCGTACATATTAATCACTTGGTAACCCAATAAAAACCCACACATTTCGAAATCTGAAAAAAAAAAATTATGACTACTTGCACCTAAGACTGCGACTACTTGTGACTAGGACCACTAGCCACTGCGACTAAGGCAACT
The DNA here is from genome assembly GCA_010016025.2 of Alatinidae sp. Z8VKAUB7J3. Taxonomy (NCBI): domain Eukaryota; kingdom Metazoa; phylum Cnidaria; class Cubozoa; order Carybdeida; family Alatinidae; species Alatinidae sp. Z8VKAUB7J3. Next base: position 180,625,898 of record JAAAKM020721499.1, on the reverse strand, counting down.
TGTGACTTGCTGAAAACTCGTGACTACAACTAATTACGACAACTTCTGACCATGACTGGTTACGAATACGACTATTATGGCTATGACTACAACGCATATACGATTCCTTCAATTTTCATCAAGATAAGGTCTTAGAAATGAGGAGTGTTGAGGGGGGCAATAGGAGTGGCTACTCTCAAATCACTTTTGATTCTTAAAAAGGGCATTTTAACTTCTGATTTCAAATCAAGTGATCATCAGCTGAACTTTATACAACCAGTCATTCCATAAGAACCCTATATGCTCCCGAGGCATAACTTACAACCCTTGCCCCAGGGACCTGGGAGCTTATGCCAACACTAAAAGCTGTAATTATAAACCCAACTTCGGGGAATGGTAAAGCAAAAAAGTTATGGTCCGAAATTGAAAAGCTATTATTAGCATATAAATTCAATTTCAAATCTGCTTTTACAGAACACCATAATCACAGCGTAAAGCTACTTCAAGAAGCTATAAATCAAAAAATCACAAATATTATTTGCATAGGTGGCGATGGTACAATTCATAATATTGTTAATGGTATTATGACTCAAAACAAAGTTCCTTCCGCCGATATTAAATTACCTCCAATGCGGTTCACTCAACGCCGAACGGAACCGTCTCAAGCGGCAGTGCTTCAAACGGCAGTGCTTCAAACGGCGGGGCCTCAAGCAGCGCGGCCGCAACCGGCAACGCTCGGCGAACGAGCCAGAGAGCGATCACTCTCGGCTTGAACCTCTGGGGACTGGTTTGGGGCTGGGAGGTGCTGGCGGTCGTCCTTTCGTTGGCGGTTCCAACGTCCGAGCGGATCGGAGTCGCGACGGGGAACGCGTGTTACGCGCCTACTTGCCCTTCAAATTTTTGTTCACTTAAAAAGGTCACTAGAACTTTTAATTTTATTTACGAATGTTTTTATTATCAATAATTACACGTAACTTACAAATTAACTTACATAACGAACTTTTATATTCGTATACTTTTATTCCTTGAGAATTACCCCTGAATCAAAGGCCCATTTAATTAGAATAAATAGCTCTTTTGAAATTACTAGAAATACTTTAGCATAAAGAAATAGTTATTGAGGAGTGGTTGTACCCACTATATGCATGCAGGTTGCAAAAAGGGTGTATAAGCAATGTATCAGGAACGAGTTAGAGCCATAAGTTGAAACTATCATGATGTTGAGCCTAAGGCACTATGCAGACACTACCACTACTACTGCTTCTACTTCTACTAATATTATTATTATTTTATTATATTATTATTATTATTTTTATTAGCTCATGCTACTTTTGATACTACTACTACCAATACTACTGCTACTACTTCTACTACTAAGAGTTTTACTGCTTGGGAGCGGATTTGCGATTGCGGAGCGATCCGCTTTGCCGTAAGACCCCGCGCAGGCACCCGTAGCTCAGCTGGATAGAGCGCTGCCCTCCGAAGGCAGAGGCCATAGGTTCGAATCCTATCGGGTGCGCCAAACCCCTATTTCTACCGACGATCGGCAACTGCAAAATGCAGCGCGCCGTGGCGCTTCGCGATCTTCTGGGGCATAGCGCCCAGCCGCGCACGCTGGCGTCCGCGATCCCGCCGACGACCCTAGTGGACATAATTTCCGGACCTTTCAACCACGTTGAACAAAATGGCTATTTCAAAATTTTGATTGAATTTGTTTGGGGAAATGGTGGGCGTGGGAAGGGGGTTAGTTGCCCTCCAACCACTTTCGACTATTAAAAAGGACCCTAGCCCTTTCAATTTCCAATTGAGTGAGCTCTTTTCAAAATCTCTACGATAACTCCTTCGGCAATTTAGTTGTGCAATGTAGGTGTAACGTACTTATGAGGATAAGTTGTATAAGTGTCATGATTCGTTTTAGATCGTTAGGAGAAGGATGTTTAAATTTCAATGCCTGGAAATACCTTTTCATACCGCGATCAAAAGCGGCCTTGCCAATAATATATTGTAGCTGACTTAAGAATATCGCTCCCTTAATATAGGTATTGCCATAGGCGCGATTAGTAGAATAATGATCGGCGTGCGTTGAAAGGGGCTCTTCTTTACCGCTTTCGACAAGCGAATAATATCCCCGATACAACCTCGCTTGCGGCAGCGGTGCAGTTACAAATATCACCCGATCAGAAGTCTTTGGTCTTAAAGTGAAACATGTCTGTTTCACATTTAATTAAGCTTATTATTGATAAACGGGATAGGGTAACTGTTTCCAAAAAAAAAATGTCTCTAATAAATCTGAATTCATCTTAGATGTAATGCCCTGACTCAGTGCGTAGGACACGAACCACATAAAAAATTATATCTCATCTTTTAACTTGTGGGGAATGATTTGATTTAAAGTGAAGCTATCTGTTATTTTTTGCCCATTTCCTTAACAGTAAAAGCATAGTCTGCAATATATTTGGTGCTTTACTAAAACGAATTATATTATAAATATTTTCTTTTGTACTTATTGAAATTGAAAATAAAGTGAAAATTCTGATGAAATAAAATCTATAGCTGATGAGCTTTCAGCAATTAATATTATTATATATCAAATATTCAGTTTGATTTTATTAGTTCTTGCCAAAACTGATACATATAGTTTAGTTTGGAATTACAAATTATTTTGCAATAGTCCCATTTGGAATGAGGTGTTAACACGGTTGAAACATCTTTTTGAGGGGGCTTCAAAACATATTTTATAATGATGCCAGTATATTTACCAAAGGACTAGAATTTTGGAGGCTAATCTGCATCATTTTCAAGAAGCCGCCTATAATCTTGGAAAGTTGCTGGAAGAGACGCAGACATGCATAGCAACGGTATAGGAGCCATGTACCATCACCAGAAAAATTATACAGAAGATTAGAGAGGCAGAACTCTATCTCCATGTGAAGGGCTTTCAGTCGCAGTTTTTTCCAATGTAGTTTCAATAAAGTGGAGTGAAAGTTCAGAGTCAAAATCTCCATTCTTTTATATCAAATATTTTGGCTTTGGATGCGATATTTCCAGGAATTTTATTATTAACCGGAAATTGAGATAAGGATATAACTTTTAAGCAAAAGCTAATTTTTTTTACAAGTTACCTCCTTTTAAGCAAAAGTTGCTTTTTGTAGAACTTTTCAATATTCCCAACTGACATAAATGATAAGGATTTAAAGATATACAAATACATTTCCTAAATTTTGAAAGAAAACATTGAAATGGCTCAAAATTCTACTCAGATAACAGGAATTGCGTTTTTCAGAACTAAAGGCAGAGAAAAAGCAACAAGTGACTGAAACTTAAGGTAAAATGTTGATTTGTGAAAATTTCAATAGGTATGACCTGTCATGTAGGCAAATTTCAGGGCCCTCTAGATGGAAAAGGAGTGGAGGTGGGTACTTTAAAATACCTTCCTGGGATTAAAAATTGATAATGTCATGGGTTTTGTACGTGATGCAAGTCGTTCCAGTAAGGTCGTAAAGAGAGTATTACAAGTATTGAGGAGAGTGATAACGAGATTTGACTGTCGGAACTGATTAAGTGGAAACTAATAGAAACATACACATCTTAAATCATTAATAAAAATTGGAAATTATATTTCTAATGAAAAACCTATGCAGCTTTTCCTATGGTTTCATCTCTAAAATATATAGATATGCAGTTTTTTGTAGCTGTATTCTTTTGTGAAAAGTGGCAGAAAACTGCCCCCCCCCTTTAAATCAAAATTTGAATGGTCTTGTTGCTAGTAATAAATAAACGGAATAATGCTGTTAGAAAAGGAAGTTATCATTATATCGTTTTATTATTATAGATAATGTACATATTATATTATATAATGTATATGATTATATTATATATTATGTAATGTATATATTATTACATATAATATATTATAATGTAATATTATATATAATTGTTATATCAAAAAGGGATCAAAGACAACAATCGTTTGCTGAGTTTTAATACAAAGATCTGCAGATATTTTTTAGTCACGTGGGCGCATCAAAAATGTCATTAAATTTAAAAACGATTCTATGGTTCCGATACCGCCGAAGCAGACACAGCAGATATTTACAGTGCTTAGAATATCCTGAACATATTTTCTTCCTTTACTTCTTGCAAAGGTAGAAAGCAAAACCAGAAAGATAAAAAACAGCAAAGACACAAAAACTAGAATAAAGATAGCGGAATACACTAGTCTACTTGCTAAAATGTATTGGTTTTAGAAATGTTTTTGGGCTGTTCATGGATTCTTATGATTTTTCACAATATTTTCTGGATTTATAAGTGTTCTAATCTGTTAGGATGCTAGAATATAGGCTTGACAATTAATGTTAAGAAGATCTTACCTTAAATCACAGCTTGGAGTGATATAAGGGTTTTCCATGCTTGTGATGCTTCAGTGATGAAAAAAAGTTTGTTTGGTGTAGGTTGTTGATCTGAGACCAAAATCACGCAACGCAGTTGCATATTAAGAATTTAAAATAATCGAGAAATAGTGATGTCTATCAAAATTAAACTTATCCGTAACAAAGATTATATGCTCTTCTTCTTTGACGGAAAGCACTTGGACTTCACATTATGTTGGTAATATGGAATCAAAATTCCAAAGAAAAAGGCATTAACTATCATGTAGAGTTACTCTTTAGTACTAAAGCTGTAAATTAACGGACAAAAAAATAAATCAAACAACACGAGGTGTCTGCTTCAGGGAGGGGGGGAATAAAAATAATACATATAATTGTTATTACCTGTTACTACAGGCAACGCTACATTGTTGCCTCTGGAAATCCGAAATTCCGTGTTTTTGTTATTATTGGGCGAAGGATTCATTTCAAAGGCTGGGCTGATTAGTGTGTTGAGATGACTATCACGGTAGTCCAAATTTGTGCTCTATGGGTTTTAACCCATCTCTCATTGCTAGTAGCTTGTTCAAAATCCTTTAAAATAACTTGAGTCTTGTGCCCCTCAGGGCACCATAAGGTTTTAGCAATTAATTCTGCCATAAGAATATCAAAATGTACAAATACTACACAAAGTTTGTTCGTAGATTGAACACGTAGAATACACTACTTTTTACTATCAGCCACTCCAAAGGAGCCAAATCCGGCTTAAAGCCTTTCTGAAAATGTTAATGCTAAGGTCATGCCCTGTGTTATCGCTACAGGCAACCGTAACATAAATAAATTAATGCGAAAGATGCTAAAAAAGGTCGTAGTGGGCACAAGTGCAAGATTATTACAGGCGACTAGCGGTAAAAAATTAGGTCTACCCCGCTCCTGATTGATAGTTTTTGCATTTTTCTGTTTGTTTGATGTTGATTTTTTATTTTCGTGTGTTGCTTAGGCTAGCTTGGTTCAAGATTCTCTTCATTATTTTTGCCCTAATTATTTCTGTTCTGTTATACCTACTCAACATAAGTTTGCTCGAAGGATGGCAAGTTTTCATGATTCATCAGTGGCACGGATACTCTTGCTGTAGAACCTGAGGACTCCAGCGGCAATGAAGATAATATAGGAAGCCCGTTTGAAACGATCAAAACCCCCGTTGATACGGTAGAAGAAGGGCTGGAAACGGTAGAAGAACCCCTCGAAGAACAAAGAGATTCTTCTAGCAATAATCCGGATAGCGGATTGCTTCGTAGAGATCAGCTTACGAGTTCACAGCTACAAAATATAGAACCTGTCCCGGCGACGACTTCGCAAGCGTCGCCCCCTCCCCCATGACGCCTTGGACCCATATATCGTCATTCTCATCTGGCCATTCCGATGCCAGATCCGGCACGGCCACATAGCCCCCGCCCCCGCCGATGTAAAACCCCTGCGTCGCGCCGTAATTGCAATTGGCTTGCAGTGCGGCGCTGATTCGGTTTGTGCCGTTGTATTTGGTCATGTAGACTTCAAATTTGCTTTCGTTGTTCCAAATATAAACCAGATTTTACTCATGACTTGTGGCTATGAAGCAAAATATGATTATATGACGACTTCCTCCCCTACAGTCCCCGTAGGAGGGGCTACAAGTTACAAGCTTTGACCAGTTCTTACATATAGTAATGGTTATTGGTAAGTGTACAGACAGGCTGAGAAGAGGGGATATGTTGGGGGAACTTTCCATCGAGGAATTTGTCATGGGGGAAGAAAATTTCCATGAAGGGAGCGCAAGATTTTCTAGCATTATTAAAAAAAATGAAAAAATAAATATGAAAAAGTTATTTCAACTGGAAGTAAGGAGCAGCTGACACGCCTACCAATTTTCATCGTCCTAGCACGTCCAGAAGCACTGAACTCGCCAAAGCACTGGAAATCCCCCCCCCAATTCCCCCAAAGAGAGCGGATCCGTTCCAATTATGTCAATCACATATCTAAAACTTGTGCTTATTCTTCTCATCAAGTTTCATCCCGATCTCTCCACTCCAAGCGTTTTCCAAGATTTCCGGTTGCCAGGATTTCTGTTTTCCCCCTCCAACTCCCCATGTCCCCGGATTTGATTCCTAGAGTTGATAAGACAGTGGGCCTATGATTGGAAAATGTCCTTCAATCCTGATCCGCAAAAACAAGCTGTTGAACTGATATTTTCTACGAAAAGAATTGAAATAAATCATCCAGAAATTCGTTTTAATAATATTCCAGTGATGAAAGTGGATAAACATAAACATTTAGGAATTATCCTGGACTCAAAGCTTTCTTTTTCGGCTCATATCCAGGCAGCTATCTCTAAGAAAAGGAAGGGTGTCGGTTTGCTGAAATTTTAATGTTAAATAAAGAACACAAAATGTCGATCTAAATTGAGGCACACTATGTTGATGCAGGTAATCAAAAGGGCATAACAGATATATCCCAGAAACACCTTAGAGTATCAAGCTAAATCTTTCAGTGCATGTCGAGTGGGATGTTAACCAGCCCAAAGGTACTATGTATGTACAACTACTGCAACTACAGTACTACTACTACTAAGGCTATGTGTTGAGGGGGATGTTAAAATAATAAAAATGTATGTGTACACGGTCGATTCAGGATTTGATCGGATCGAAGTGACACTCAATTCGCCCTCACCCTGCGAGAGTATCGCGGCGATTCGCAAAGAGTTCGCGAAAAATGTCATGGTCGGTGCCGGGACCGTTACGCGTGTTGAAGATGTGCAGAAGGTGCGTGAGGCTGGCGCTGAGTTCGTGGTTTCACCGAACACGGATGTTCGAGTTATCCGTGCAGCGAAAGATGCAGGCATGCTGAGTATTCCAGGAGTACTACCTCCAAGCGAAATAGCTGTCATCCTCATGGAAAGATACATCTCCTGGGAAAGTTCGCATTTTTGCACATAGGAGCTTTAACCCTATACATTTGCTTTCTCTGATACGCTGAATCTGATGGTGTTATTTTTGTTCAGGATCTTTGAGATTTTTATGGAGTGTTTTCCCCTTTTTTCAAAAATTAAGCAAATTTTCTCAGGCTTCTAGTCTTTGAAGAGTGACACCGAACTTAAAGTATCTTATATATTTGGTGCCAGTATAATAAATCGAAACAATATTATAAAACTTGACAGAAACCTTTTTTTAGAATTAAATCTTTGATTTTTTAATGTTTACTTCTTGTTGCACGTTCTCCCCATTAAGAAGACAGGAGACGCACCATTTTTTTATTATAAAATAATGATAACAATAAAAGCCCTATTGATATAAGAGAAAATGTGAAATACCTCTTAGTAAGTTTTCAATTCCAGATATGGCAGCCAAATCAGGTCGACTCAATTCTGTTAGAATATGCACCCCTTCATGAAAAGGGAGGGAGGGAGATAGAAAAACACCAAAATACTATTTGCCTCAGATTACTCTCTTTCTGCAAAATATTGTTAACAAAAATATTTGCTCTAAGGTTCAATGTTCTTGATAAAATATGCGATTCTGCGACGAGCCTACAACAGTATCCTACACCGAAAGGACAAAATATCATTGGATTTATTAGTTTCAGATCTATTTATTCACCGGACCAGAATTATAAAGTTATTTGGGACGGCAAAAAAATTGTGTAAGACAGCGACTTAGACACAGGAACAAGGAAGCTTCAAAACGTGTAATCCAAAATTACTACGAACGGCTTTACTGGAAGTTGGAATGAAAAATGCATTGATCAATTTACAAGAATAGGAGATTATTTATAAGTATAACGACTAGAATTATGTAATTAGATAAAAATAGAGAGGGATGGACATGTGACATGGTCACTATTACTATTAGTAGTAGCCTAGTTTTTCGCAACATTTGCAGACATAAGGCAATCGCCATTTCACTTTACAGGTTATTATGCCACCCTCCATTGATGTCAAAAGATTTTGAGACGATTCATCTCCTATAAAAAAGGCTTTTAATTGTTGAAATTACATTTGTTTGACGGATTGATCTTTGTTCAGTCTCTGAGAAACCTTTCTTGGATAAAGTTGCTACATATATTTTCATGAGCTTTTCCTATAATAATACCAGCTAAGAGCATTCCCAGCTCTTAATAAAAAGTAACACTGCAAAATTGTCTCAAATTTTATCAAAACACCTGCATGCACATAATTTTTTTGTTTAACTGAAACTTCACCTAAACATTCCCTAAAAGTTTCATCTTATTGCTCTTAATTGCATTAGTTACAGTAAACATAAAGGCGATATTAAAATTATACAAATAGCGTCTTCTGGCTATTTCAAAAGTTCGCCACAACTTGCCCAGAAAGGTCTACCTTTTTTAATGTAAGCTGTTATTGTGATATCGCTTTGCGAAATTTTTAACAATCTACATGATATACTTGATATACATATAACAGACGTTCAAAGTTAAGAGTTAACCGAGTGTTTTGGCTTAAAAAGAAAATGTAGCTTAATAATTTATATTCCATTCAAACAAATATAAAAAAAAAATGACACAATTGAAACAACAAACAAAATAAATAACTAAAAATAGACTGACTAAAACAAACAAAATACAGAAAAAGTAGCCTAGCTGGAATCAGGTGGCTCATACAATTCTCGCTACATTGACAATCAAAGTTATATCCAAAACTTTTTTCGAGTGATTACCTACGGATTTTTCTGACTACCCGGCTCACTGACCGTATTTCAAACAGTAAACTGCAATAAAAGAGTGGTTCAATACCGGCTTTCTATGGCTATAATGAGAGAAAGGTTGAGATGGCTAGGGCGCGTTCTGCGGATGAAGGATGACAGATTGCCGAAGATTGTCCTTTTTGGCCAACGGTCTAGGACTAAAAAGAAACCAGGTCGTCCGCTGTTGGGTAGGAGAATATCACAAAGAAAGATTAAAAGGAGATAACGAGGATTACCAAATATTTTCTAAGTTATTTGCCTCTATGGGTTTCCACTGAATTTATTCAACAGATGTTATGTGAGCCAGTGTTTATTATTGCCAAGATATTACCAAATATTGTATAAGTTATTTGCCTCTGTGGATTTCCACTGAATTTATTCAACAGATGTTATGTGAGCCAGTGTTTATTATTGCCAAGATATTACCAAATATTGTCTAAGTTATTTGCCTTTGTGGATTTCTACTGAATTTGTTCAACAAAAAACTAAAAAAAGGATAAAAAACTAAAAACTAAAAAACTAAAAAAACAAAAAAAAAACAAAAAAAGGTAAAAACCACAAAAAAACTAAAAAGAAAGAAAACTAAAAACTAATAAAAAAAACTAAAAAAATCTAAAAACTGAAAAAGAAAAAAAAGGAAAAAACTGACAAATAAAGGAGAAAAAAAAAACAAAACAAATAATGATCCTTACTGTCTTTAACCTGAAGTAGCTCAGTTGGTATAGCGTTATGTTCCCCGAAATATTCAAATAGGCATTGTTGGTTCACTGTCTTGGGGAAAAAAAGTCCTCATTATTTTTTCTTCCGTAGTTGTATTATGGAAAGGCAGTGGGGTCTTCGTCATTATTTACGTCAAGCTTATGGGGAGCATTTGACCAAAGAATCGCATAGAGGCAATTCTACATTCATGAGTTAGAATGTGAATCCAAAACCTAAGAAATAGGACGTTATCAGTTTTTATTAAAAGTTTCAATTACAAATAAGAGAACTTCAACCGGCACCGAACGCCTCACCTGCCAGATCTCTGGTAATAGCCAGCGCCGGCGGCAACAGCGAGACGACAATGGCACCCAGAAACGCTCCGTGGATTGTGCCGAGCCCGCCCACGACGATCATCAACAGAAGCTGGATCGAGATCAGGATGGTGAATGTCTCGTTGTTGAAGAAACCTGCGAACTGTCCCATCAGTGCGCCGGCCAGTCCGGTCACCGCTGTGGAGATGCCAAAGGATGCCGCTTTGGTGCGGGCCTCCTTCCCCTTGCCGTTCGTGCCTTTCGGAGTCGTCGACTGCTCGATCTTGCTCACCAGGCTCTTCAGCATGCTTGTATTCACCGTCGGCCGCTGAACCAACGAACGGACGAACGGACGGACGGACGGACGGACGGACGGACGGACGGGAAGAGACCAGGAATGAGATACACTGCAAGAATGACGGGTAGCGAGCGATCCACAAAAGCTGAGCACCGTACCGACTCTCCGGACGTGGAACGCGTCAGTTTGGGTCCCGGCACTTCATGGCCGTCACGCGCCGCGATCTGCACCTCGCCCATCGCCATTGCCGCGGTCGCCATGTCGAACACCACCGGGTCGTTGCCCGGCCGCGGCCATGCGAACGCCAGCGGATTGGTGCCGAAGAGCGCCGTCGTGCCGCCCGCCGGCGCGACCATCGGCATGTAGGAAACACAAGTCAGTCCGGCGAGGCCCTCATAGGCAAGCGCCTCGACCTCCGGCCACAGCGCGGCGAAATGGTGGGACCGGTGGTGGGAAAAAAGAACAGTATTCCAAAAGTTTTGAAGTCGAATCACAAAGTTTACACAAAATCGGCATAAAAGATCGAACCAAAAGCTTTTGAAATTGAATCATAAGAGATTAGACACACGAGCAGTTATGCATCAAATACTTCTTTTCTTTTTAAGCTCAGTCATGGATGTTGGGCGTTCTACTAGCTTCAAATGCAATCTAACATTTGCCACGTGCGTCAGAAACAATCTGCATAGCTTGAATGAAAATATCCGCATGGGAACGCCTGTAAAAGTTGTATTTTTTTGTCCTGGATTTAGAATAAGAGCAACAACAGGAACAGTTCAGTGCAGTAAATACTCTCAGTGGCTACGCGTCAAATGTGCGAATATAACAATTGGGCAAGGTGAAGCCCAACCTGACTGGCTTTGCCTCTCCTGTCAAGCAGCAGGTGTCCCGTTTTCTCCCGTCCCCACAAACAGTTTTAAGTCAAACCCTGACGTTACTGTGACCCAACATTTCAGTAAAGAGAAGAAAGGAATTACTCAAAATTAAAGGCTCTAAAGCTGCATATTTAAGCAACAATATCAGTATTGTTTTAGTTCTTTTTTCACTAAACGAGTTTGCTACAAGAATATGGGCGTTGATTTGTGCCCTGGTAAAAAAAAAACCGATGGTTCCATCGTATTAAAAAAAAGAATTTAACGCCTAACTTTTACTTGAAAGTGCTTCAACATAAATATGATTTTGCTGGGTTTTTTTCCTCAGCAACGTTAATCACAAAATGAATGAAATCTTACGTGGATCTTATTATATTTTGTCAGAAACTCTTTTTTAATGTTGACCGTCATTAACTAACATCTTTTTGAGCGCGTCATCTACAAATGCCAATTTTTCCCGTTGTATAAGTTGGGTACAATCGATCCTGTAAAATTATTATTTAGCCTAGTTTGGGGATTGCACAGCCATGATTTTTCTCATAAAAACAATGACATCTGTTTCTCCCGTGATTAAGACCCTCTTACTTAAAAGAAATATTTAGTTGTGTGGAACCTATAATAATTGCATTCAATAGCAAAACAATAGTATCGAACCTATTTAAGCACGTCGAAACCCATTAGCCATGGCTGTATCTAGGGCAAGGGTTAAGAGGTTCGACCTTATTCTCTGTTGCTCCATTCGTGGAAGGAACCCGAGGACTGGTGAAGAGTTTCTTAACCTTCAAGAACTCATGATTCATTTGAAAAGACTTGAGCAGAAATCTGTGTGACTATCTGTCAATAGAAAACGAAACATTCCTGAGCCCTCCTGCGACATTCTAGGACCACGTGGTCGATACGATGACCCCTGGGAAAAAAACAACAAACAAATAAACACGCACCCGTGATCTGTCTTCTGGCAAAAATTATGAAATTACACATTTTTGTAGATACGAGCTTGAAATTTTTCCTTAAAGGTTCTCTGATATGCTGAATGTGATGGTGTGATTTTCGTTAAGACTCTATTACTTTTAGGAGGTGTTTCCCCCTATTTTCCAAAATAAGGCAAATTTTCTCCCGGGTAATGGTTTCGCTCAAATTCAAAATGGCCCGCGACACACCCACCCAGCCCGCCGCTGGGGACTGATCGCCCGTCACAGGTTCGACCAGAGCCAAAAGTAAGGTTGCTTCCGCCTCATCCGGAAATCGCGACAAGGCCAACTCGAATCCTCGGGCCAGAATCGACTCGTCCGAATCGCCGCCTTCCCGATACATCCGCCGAGCCAAAGCTTCCGCCGCCGTCACAAAGCTCGGATCATGCAACAGCACCAAGTTGCCTCGAATGAGAGGTAAGCAAGGCAAGCCTACCTATGGTCCTAGGCAGGTTGAACCAAGAATTGAGAATTGATACAGGACCTTTCATTTGCGTGGAATAACAGGTAAACAAGCGTCTAAAGTCAAACTGGGCCCACCTGCAATATGTGTCAGGCAAGGTGATTGATTCAATTCATATACTTGGACATTTGCACAAATAAAAATTTAATCTACTGTTAGTTGACCAACGAGTTGACAGGAACTGCAAGGAGAAACCCAAACTCCTGCAAAGAGAGCAGATCCGTTCCGGTTATGTCAATCCCGTATCTAGGACTTATGCTTATCTTTCCCACAAAGTTTCATCCCGATCCCTCCACTATAAGCATTTTCCAAGATTTTAGGTTCCGCCCGCCTAACTTCCCCTTCACCGGATAAGGTCGAGCTTTAATATAAGAGCTCTGAGACATGATTTCCTTCCAAACATCAAATTTCATTAAGATCCAATCACTCCTTCGTAAGTTAAAAATAGCTGCAGGTTTTCTAACCGTGTGTGTCTGCTCTTTATTTTATTTTTGATAAGCCGCCGCGTGTTTTCTAAGTGTGCGTGTCTTTGCTCTTCATTTTCTTTTTTGATACGCTCTAATTGTCCTTTTCACATATCTTCTAACCGCCCATGTCTTTGCTCTCCTTTTTATTTTTAACACGCCTGTGGATTTTGATTACTTCACACAGTTTAGCAACGGCTTTTGCTTTAGCTGCTCGTATTGGTGGTTGTCGCAATTAATGGCATCCAGTTTCAACCTGATCTGTCCGCTTTAAGTATTTTCTAAGATATCTGGTCCCCCCCCAACTACCACCCAAATGATGCTGGATCCGGTTGAGATTTAAAATAAGAGATCTGAGCTACGAGGTGCTTCTAAATATGAAGTTTCATTAAGATCCGATCACTCCTTCCTAAGTTAAAAACACGTCATTTTTTCTAATTTTTCAGAATTAACCCCCCCCCCCCCAATAGAGCGAATCCGTTCCAATTATGTCAATCAAATTGTAGGTTGTTTTTTTTTTCTATTCGTTAGTTCTACTTCACAAGTAACCATAGGCCAATAAATAGTTTGGATCATTTAAGAGGTTCCATATAACATATGTAAGGGTAGCGATCATTGTATTTGTAAAGAACACTAAAATATGCATCGAACGGTATGTTTATCATTCCACTTGTGACACAATCAAAAACTCGACAAATTTGCTGAACAAAGAAATACCATGCTAAATTGTCCAGAAACATTAGATAATTAATGATCAAACGGAAATTAAAAGTTCTAGTGTCTTTTTTAAGTGCCCAAAGAAATTAGAGCCCCCCTCCCATGCTCATTGTTCTCAAAATGGTCAAATCAGAATTTTAATATACGGTTTTCAAGATATCATGACCCTCCCCCCCACAGCCCGTGTGGAAAGGCTTTTTAAGTTAGAAAATCTACCCACTGTTTATGTATAGTATTTGTTACTAGGAAGTATGCATAGATTTCTCGGGGTTGGGGTGAATTTTATGCTCGTGGAGACAACCCTCCACGCGCAAACTGCCCTTGATTTAGATCAAGACGAACTCCCCGATGACTGGGAAAACGCGCTCATCCAACGGCGCCCAGACGACACCCTCACGGATCTATTTACGGTGCAAGCCGATGCCGATCGGGACGCCGACGGCGCCAACACGCGGGCCGAATATCTAGCTGGCACCGACCCGCTTGATCCGACGAGCCGCCTCAGCCTCGGCAGCCAGCTCTCGAACGGTGAAGTCATCTTGAGTTTCAGTTGCTCCGAACGCAACTACGAAACAGACAACAGTTACATTTTGATCTTTTTCTACAGACACTGTCTGACCAACCTGTTTTCCTCAAGTCGGCGCTAGGACTTTAGGCGGTGGAAGCACCGTGGGTATGCCAGTCTCATCCACATTCCAAATGCGATGGGGTGTCAGCCTGGCTCAAAATCCCCCGGAGACATCAAGCAGCCTATCAAAAAACGTCTGAACTACAGTTTTGTTGAAGCCGGAGGCTCTCGCCTCCGCTCATATGGTATGATTTCTAGCAAAATTCTAATTTCTAGCCCAATTCTAAGAATCAATAGATTGATTTAAAAGGAAAATCAGAGGCCTAATGCGGGTCGGGATTTAAAATAAGAGCTCTGAGATACGAGGTCCTTTTGAATATCAAAATTCATTAAGATCCGATCACCCACTCGTAAGTTAAAAATACCTCATTTTTCTAACTTTTCTTCTCGCTTCAGCCACCCCAGGTGGACGAATTGGGGAAAACGACTTTATGCGAAGCCGCCCGCGCCGCCGCCAAGGGCGAGTGAGACTCGATTTTTTCTGCCCGGCGGCGACTCCGATCGCGTCGCCGGCCGGTGCAGACCGTCCCCTGATTCGTACTAGTTGACTTCACCGTCGTCCGGGATCTGAAGACGAGTTTCCCTCGCCCCGTCCGGCATCGAAGAAAGGCTTGATCCATGCCCCGCGTTCGCAAAGGCTCGGCTCGCAAGCGTGCTCACAAGCGCGTCCGACCGGCGTCCCTTCCGGAGCTACATGCTTGACGCTGCTTTATCCTTTTTAAGATTCATTTTTAGCTAATAAATGTTTTAGGGAAGTTTGAAGGTAATAAATAATTTGAATGATGAATATCAATAAAAAGAGTCTTCTTACGGTTAGTTACAAAATCCCCTGCCAAATCAATAAGACTGTGATTACTACACCGAGCTGCAATTTGATTGATTGTGCTGTTACTTTGAACACTGATCTTCTCTGTTTGAATAGTTTCATAACCTTTTATTTATTTCTATAATGTGAAAACAAGAAATATTCCATCCCACATTACAACTAATGAAGGAGTTAAAATAACAGATGAGAGAGCGATTGCAGAAGCGTTTGCTAACCGTTTTGGGAAAATTGGACGTGATCTGGTGGATAAAATTTCTGCTGAGACACATAATCATAGGAAATATTCTAAATAAATTAGATAAAACTATTTTTATGTACTCTATCCAGTTCTCGGAATTTCAAAGAGCCGTTACTAGTTTAAAAAATGGATTTTCGCTTTCGCATCGGACCAGAGCTGGGCCGGGGCGGGATGGGCGTCGTGTACGAAGCGGAGCAGATTTCTATGGGCCGCACCGTGGCCCTGAAAGTGCTTCCTTTTGCAGCGGTGATGGACGACAAGGCCATTACCCGTTTCAAGAACGAGGCTCGCGCGGCAGGGACTCTACATCACGAGAACATTGTTCCGGTTCACGCCGTCGGTAATGAGCGTGGTGTCTACTACTATGCGATGGCCTTGATGCAAGGCCTTACCGCGAACATTCCTGATGAAATGCGGCAGCACTACGTGCAGGACGGCGTCGGTCACTACGGCGTGTTCAACGGATACCGCTTCCGCACCGAAATCGCGCCGAGAATCACTTCGTTCATCCGCGAAAACAACGGCGGGCTGAAGCTGGTGCCGCGCAGCCTGCGGAGGCGCGCCAGCTAGGTCGTGTACCTTAACTGGTGCCCAACCTAAGCCAACCCGGTGCTGGGGCTTATCGCCTTTTTCTGCCATGGTAGGCGTGAGAAACATAAGAAACCAATAGTAGAGAGGACTTTGCCTTTAATAAAAAGTCTAATAGGATCGGAAACTACTAGTGCGACCTAATGTGAAGGAACACTCTGACCTAAACTTGATCAGTAAAAGCCTGATCCAAATAATTCGAAAACAATTTTGTGTAATTGGAAAATACTGAACCTCCTATAATTCCAGTTACTCTGAAGCTTCAAGTGAGGGGGGGGTGATTCTAAAACCACTTTGCGAATCTATCCCCGGATAATGGGCCGGTTAATTCGGAAAAAATAGAAAAAATGAAGTATTTTTAACTTATGAATGGGTGATGGCATCTTAATGAAATGTGATGTTTGGAATGGTATTGTGTCTCAGAGCTCTTATTTTAAATTCCAACCGGATCTGATGACATTGGGGGAAGTTGGAGGGGGGGAACCTAAAATCTTGGAAAACACTTAGAGTGGAGGGATCGGGATGAACCTTGATGGGAAAAATAAGCACAAGTTCCAGATACATGATTGACATAATTTCCGGTTTTTCAATATTTTTGTTTCATTTAATTGTAAATTGGAAGGCAATGCGGCTTTAGAAAATGTGTACTCTAGTCTTGAGGTAAATTCAGCCAAGAAAATGACTATATTTTTTGCTTTAATGGTCTCAGGTGGATTATTGGTGTGATGAGCTGTTAGTCGGAATAGAAGCATTGCGGCAATTTTAACCATGTAAATTATTGCTTATTGCACAATTTCTCTATTTTTTAGTAAAACCTATATACCCGGCTCGAGTGTGTTAAATTTCCACAGTATCTCCTCTAATATCTTGAACCTAACCCCGTGATCTTCATCAAGGTCTCTTGCGGGGTCACTGCTAGGGTTGTTTTCTCCATTTCTAGAAATTCTGGCATTTTTTTCAGCCTCCTAGCATTGGACGTAACATTAAACTTAATTATTTTTATTTATTTGTAATGAGCCAAAAATTCAATTCTTAAAATTGCTATCATTTTTTGAATAGAGTATTGGTTACAACTTCCCTAAGTTGTGGAAAAGGAAGACTGAGCCATATAGTACCATAAAGACATAAATATACTAAAGAAAACTAACCCGTTTCTCTGGATGCTTAAATTATGCAGTCTTATCTTGGTTTTGACAAGACTTCCGAAGAAACTGTATTTTAGCTGGGGGGGTAGTTACCCTGTACCCCATAACAGATTACGATTCTACCGGAAGACAATCAATTAAAACTATGCTGGATGGCGAAAAAATGGGCTTAGTCTATGAAATGTGACTTGCAGCGGTCAAATTTAGGAGGAGCAGAAGGTAATGAAAAATTGTTATTATATTCTTAATATATATTTGTACGTTCTTTAACAAAAACATTCAAAGTTTATTTAATATCATTTAAATGTTTCTATACAATGTCTTTATTTGTAACTGTAGCTTTTATAATCACATCGCAATTGTTCAAAAAATGCTTAGCTCGCTCAAATTATATTCCTATTTATTTTTCCAAAAGTTCTAGATGTACATTTTCGGACACACTATTTTTAGAGTCGTGGTCATTTTAAATCACTCATTTACTTATTTTTATTGAAATATTGACTAGCTTGGAACTCTTGAAAATCTTTTTAGTAGTTACGAGACTGTGTGCGTCGTTGATAACCTCATGAATGCTAATGATGTTTCACAGCTAGAACTCTCGTGTGACCATGTGTTATTTTTTGACCTGCCAAACTGACACCTAGTCGTCCTTCCGGTGGGCTAGTGATTGCAGCGAATAAGAAGTTGTACGTCTTTCTGAATCTTCTGAAAAATTTTAAAAAATGAGGTACTTGTAACTTACGAATGGGTGATCAGATCTTAATGAAATTTAATGTTTAGAAGGAACTCATGTCTAAGAGCTCTTATTTCAAATACCGACCAGATCTTTTGACATTAGGGGTAGTTGGAGGGGGAAACAGGAAATCTTTGAAATCGCTTATAAATGTCGTAGATACGTGATTGACGTAACAGGACTGGATCCGCTCTCTTTGGTGGTGAGAGATGGACAAACACCATTGCAATACTGGTAGTGCTTGCTTCAATGGATTGTTTTTTTTTTTGTGTTTTATTAATTAACAATGGCCACACAAGACCGAACCAGAATGGATTTTCTGTAGTTGGCATATAAGAAGTTTGGTGGTTGAAAAGAAAATGCACATATTTTACTGCCTTTATGACAACTTGCTTCTATGTTACGGAAAACCTGTGTCCAGAAAAATTAACAAACAGGGAAATTTTTCTGCTGAATTGACAAAATGGTTGCTGCATGAATTAAAGATCTTTTGCCTTGTCCAGATCGGTAGGCCAGCGCTTGTCCAGGTCCTCTTGATATCCGTCGAGACCGGCCACGGCCGCGCTGCCGATCACCCGCGCATGTCCGCGCATGACCCTGTCGGCAATCAGGTCGGCGTCGATCGCATGGGCCATTGCCTGCCGGACGCGGACGTCCTTGAAGGGATTGGCCTCCAGCGGATTGCCCGCCTTGTCGGTGACATCCAGCGCAACGTCCCGCGTGCCGTCGAGCTCCAACTGCATTTATTATGTATTTTTCATCTTTCATTGTTTGTGGAACACTATGATTGTAGGCAATTTTTCAAAACAACATGATGTCTGAGACTTTCCACCACTGAAACAGAAAAGTAAAGGACCGTATAATAAGCATTTTTAGAGATGAATTATTGCGACAACGTCGCGCAACACATTTTGAAGTACCAAGGAAATGAAAATGAAAAATAAAAATTATGCCCCTGGACCCATCTTTGATATATATACGTATTTTTTTTATCTATATCACAGAGGAGGGATTTTGGTGCAAAAAAAAAGATAATGTTTACTAAAATTAGAAACATTTTTCTAACAAACTGGAGAAGTCTTCCTTGCCCTTCGGTTATCTGTGTTATCTGCTGAATAGAGGAGTATATCATAAGTCAAATGTAAGAGTGGACCCAGAAGGCCCACAAGAGGAATCATGTCCCAAAATCTTATGTGAATGTAAACGAAATGCCCTAACTTTTCATCATAAAATTTTGGAAAGAGAAAGAATGGGTCCGGGGTGACCGACTGGACCATGGTGAAATGGACGTTGGGCGGCAGGGCGCCAGCGGCGGTGGCGTCCGGCCAGCGGAGGGCGTCGGAGGTGCCGGGCTGGATTTCGTCCAGATGCGCGGCGATGCCGTCCTTCAGCATGTGCAGCCGGTCCGGCATGGCCGCCGAGACACTGATTGCGGTGCTGCCGTTCCGGGCGGCAAAGCGGTAGTGGCCGAAGCCTGCGATCTCCACCGTGACGGCGGCGGCGCTGTTTTCCCTTCGTTTTCACTTTTTTTTACTTGACCGTGTTCTCTTTTCCAATAAATATTACATTTACTTTTCTTTCTTTATTCCAAATTTGAATGTAAAACGTTTATATAGAATTTTCATGGGCATTATGTTCACTGTCCCCGGGGGAGGGACAAGGAATCCCTTTGGTTCTGCTTAGGATCGAATGCTTTTTAAGGATCTGCTTAGGATCGAATTTTAGTTTAAGGGCGAGTTGTTTACTACCTGAAGAAAAGCTTTGAAACTAACATCTAAGCCAATTTTTCTTCAAACCTTCTCTTCAACTGCTTGATATGGTTGGTTGTCTGGTTACAAAAAGTGTAAAGATTTAATAGTTTTTGAAGTTTTCTTCTTCATGTACTGATTCCATACTTGGTGTTTTCTGTTAATTAACTTACTTATTTCAGTTGTTAAAAAAGACAGATTTTTGTCCTGTTTAGCCCCAAAATTCTGGTGCATGACTTTTCAGCATGCAAAATTACAGTTTTCACATTAGACCAACTTCCAAGACCCTACCGGAAGTGTTGTTCTCTGTTTCGTGGTATGTCAGCCAAAAATTTCAATTGGGACGTGTGGGCTAGCCATCCTGTAATTTCACACATTCTTCCTGTTTACCTTCCCCTAATTTTCTATGTACTAGTTCAGAGCGGAGTGGACTCTGGCTGAGCTTACAGTGTTACGCAACTGACCCTCATATAAAAAAATTGAAAAAACTGAAATATCTCCCTGGATTGTGGAACGGTGCTGGCCCAGCCTTGTCCGATTGCAAAACGATGACTCTGGTGAAATATTTTTAGATCAATTACTGGCAATTGGAAACGGAAAGCTCTCAGTAGACTCAATTTCAGGACGTATACAACTGTCTGCTGAATTCTGTAATTTAGTGATGTCCAAAAATGAACTGGTTGAAAAGGTATTTCTGAATATTCTAACCAATTATAAAAATCATAAATGGCTAAGTGAGATCTTAATATAGACTATTTTTCCCATGGAGAATTTTATGTTGCATGATAGGGGGCCCAGTTGCCCTCAAATTTTTTGGTCACTTAAAAGGGCACTAAAACTTTCAATTTCCGTTAAAATGAGCCCTCTTGCAACATTCTAGGATCACTGGGTCGATACAATCACCCCTGGAGAAAAACAACAACAACAAATAAACACGCATCCGTGATCTTTTTTCTGACAAAAAATCCACATTTTTGCAGATAGGGGCTTGAAACTTCTACAGTAGGGTTCTCTGAAACGCTGAATCTGACGGTGTGATTTTCCTACGATAATATTTTAGTCATGATTTAGAAAAAAGAATTCTTAACGAGTCAAAGAACTTATCAGACCAGCATAAGATGGGAAGGAAATCGAGAGCATTTTCCTCCTCTTCAAATCACACCGGCAATATTAGCAAATTTAGTAACTGACTTGTCAGCGATTAGGGTACCTGAATTAGAGAAGTTCTATTTTGACACGGGAAAGGGTATGTTCTCATGAAAATCTTCCGCGATTAGGGTATGCATTTCGCTAAAACAGAGAACGTCTGCGGATGTTGCATGCTCCATTTGATCTAGATTGAATTTTCGACCTATAACGTTTTCGATCTAGATCATTTGATCTAGAACGTCTGGGGATGTTGCATGCACCATTTGATCTAGATTGAATTTTCGATCTAGAATATTTTGATCTAGATCATTTGATCTAGAACGTCTGCGGATGTCGCATGCTCCATTTGATCTAGATTGAATTTTCGATCTAGAATATTTTTGATCTAGATCATTTGATCTAGAACTATCAAAATTCAATTTTTTAGAGTTTTGGTTACTATTGAGGCGGGTCGCTCCTTGCTACAGTTCGTTACCACAAACTGTTTGATCTATTGGCCCATAAGTTTCAGGAGCCGTTCTCAAAGAATAATAGGGGAAAAAAAAAGAAAACTCGGCCGGGTATTTTGGAGTTTCTGTTTCCCAGAATTTTGACCCTCTGTGCACAAAAATGGATTTTTCGGGTCATGAAAAGCCTGATAATGCAAAGCCTCCTGAACAGGGAAATATAATGATAATAATAATAATAATAATAATAATAATAATAATAATAATAATAATAATAATAATAATAACAATAATAATAATAACAATAACAATAATAATAATAATAATAATAATAATATAATAATATTTTATCTATTATCCACTGCTCAAAACAATGTGAGGATAGTGGAGTAAAAAGAGAGAAAACAAAATAAACATCATAAAAGAAAAAAAAACACAAGAGAAGAAAGCAACACATAAGTACAATAAAATGATCAACATCCATCTTACAGATGGGAATATTATAAACAAACTTCCAGCACTGATGTTACAATATAAGAATAAAACCAATATGAATATATATAGTGAAACCATGGGTCACCCTCCTCTCAACATTCAGTGTATAAATGGGAACATTGTAAACAAACTTCCAGCACTGATGTTACAAAATAAGAAGAAAACAAAAGCGAATGTCTATAGTGAAACCAGTGAATACAGAGGAAAGAACGAAAATACTTTCACTGAATTGAAAATATCAAAATTCATTAAGATACGATCACCCACTCGTAAGTTAAAACGACTTTATCAAGTCAATTTGTGCAGCTCCCTGACACGCCTACCAATTTTCATCGTCTTAGCAGGTCCAGAAGCACCAAACTCGCCAAAGCACTGAACCCCTCCCCCCAGTTCCCCCAACGAGAGCGAATCCAGTACGGTTAAGTCAATCACGTATCTACGACATTTGCTTATTCTATCCACCAAGCTTCATCCCGCTTCCTCCACTCTTCATTAAGTTTAATTTTACCCATTAAAGGCTACGAGCCTGAGAAAATTTGCCTCATTTTCAAAAAAGGGAAAAAGGGAAATACCCCGTAAAGATAACGCAATTTTAGTTAAAAGCATATTATCAGATTCAGCGTATCAAGAAAGACTGGTGTGGAGGTTTCAAGCTCCTATCCGCAAAAACGCAAAATTTTGTATTTTTTGCCAGAAGAAAGATGCGCGTGAATTTGTTTTTTTTTCGTTGTTTATGTTAGCTATTGTGAGAAAGAGACAAATAACACACAACCATATTGAGTAAGAAAAAATAAACACATAGAGGCTGACACAAAAACAGACAAACACAGAGCAACATATACAAATACGGTTAGAGAGAGACAAAAACACACAGACACACAGAATAAGACAAATAAACGACATATACAAAAACACATAAAGACAGATACAGAGACAGACAAACTGACGTTTAGACACACAGACACGGTGAGAGAGAGAGAGAGAGAGAGAGAGAAAGAGAGAAATATTTCAAACTTAGCCAAAAGTTTTTCTTCATGAACCGAAACAAAAAAAAAAAATTTGAAAAATTGCAAAAAACGTAAAAGTGAAACCGGAGTGTCCACCCAAATAATTAAACTTCCATTCGATATAAGGTTCAGATAATCCTACCAGGTATCCTTGAACAGAGGGTCCTGTAACATATTCTAACCAATCATAGGAGTCTAACCCTCCCCAAATGAACATACTGACATAATTCCAATCACTGAAAAGAGGAACGATGACCTCCTCCTGCGAGTGCCATTGGCCAATAGTGTAAACCTTGAGTTTTGGTCAGTTAAAACATTTAGTTATCGGTCAAGTCCTTTTCTAACGGCCTTTTTTAAGTTTTATTGGTGCCAAATTTGAGGTTTTTATGCAAGATTTTAAATTGGTGGAGCTCATGGTATTTGACTAATTTTGTGCCATAAGTACCTAGTACACATAAATATGGAACGAAACAGATTAGGACATTAGAGAAGACCTAAAATAGGCTAACATTATATTTAGAGAGCGTGTGACGTCACATTTGGCTGAAAATACTGCGCATGCGCGAATGTCTATCAAGTACTAGCTAGAAATTCTCTAACACAATTTTTTAGCATACCAAACGAGAGGCAGCTTCGTGTAGTTCCAGGAGCTCGTTCCAGATCTTGTTGTAAGCTGTCAGAGGGTTGAAGTCAGACCTCATTGATGGAGTATGAAGAATCTGTAAATTGTTGCAAGTGCGGAGATGATAAGTCAATTGATCACGAGGAGGCCGATGTCTGGGCGGCGCCCATACGCACCTCCCGCGAGGCCATGGACGAACTGGTCGAGCTGGATTCGCCCCGCCTTGTCGAAATGGATCATCCGAAGGCCGGCAGGATCAAGGCGATCGCCAATCCCATTTCAATGAGCGAGACCCCGACGGCACTTCGTCATGTGCCGCCGCAGGTCGGCGAACACACCGACGAAGTGCTGACCGAGATGCTCGGCGCCGAACGCGTCGCAGAACTGCGCAGGACCGTGCCTTTTTAAAATTACGATTTTTTGTTGGACCTTTAACTTGTCTTTGCTCGTTATGAAGGACAAATCGCTGAACCTTTGTTTCTTTTAATTTTTCAGGTGGTGGGACAAAAACTCCTTCTTTTTCCTCAGCTTGTATTTTATCATTATGAAAATCACGATCATATCGCCAAACCTTTGTTTCTTTTAATTGTTCAGGTGGCGGGACAAAACTTTTTTTGCTTAGGCTTGCCTTTTGTCATTATGAAAGACATATAAAAGGTATTTTCTCCGCAATTGAAAGAAAAATAAACAGATCATGATTTATAGTTCTCTCTTCTTACTCGTGAATTTAAATAACAAAGAAGAGTCGTTGAAAGGATGTCAAAATAATTATGTTCTTTTTTGCTCCTTTTATTTTTGTGAACTTTGGCACTGATTGCTCAAATATCCTGTTCAACATCTCTCGTTTCGTGCTATTTGTGAAATCTCGGGAGAACAAAACATTCAACGTACGTTACAAACATCAGCTAATTTATAGTTCTAGTAGGAATGGATAAATAACAGTATTGTGAAATTTGGCCCAATATAGGAGAATTTCCTGTAGTTCGGCTAGAAAAAAAAGAAAGAAACAAAACAAATAAACTAATAATACTACTGTTGCCACAAAACAACTTGGGCACTATCAACTGAAGCAGAATTAGAATGATTTCTTATACTACTACTACTAACAACTCGCCGCAGTAACAAGCCGCCTGAAGCCAACACAGCTACACACACTTCTCCTCCGACATTCTAGGAACACTGGGTCGATACGATCACCCCTGGGAAAAAAACAAAAAAAAACAAACAAAAAAACAAATAAACACGCATCCGTGATTTGTCTTCTGGCAAAAAATCCGAAATTCCACATTTTTGTAGATAGGAGCTTGAAACTTCTACAATGAGGTTCTCTAATATGCTGAATCTGATGGTGTGATTTCTGTTAAGATTGTATGACTTTTAGGGAACTCCCCTTGGCTACGCGCCTGAGATTTACGTCTATGAACGGGTGCTCGGTGAAGATGTTCATCCGGCCCGGCACCTGGAAGTACGTCGTGTCGAACGTCAGCAGTCCCTGGCGGATGTCTTCGAGCGACACGTCCATGCTGAACGCGACCGCAGCCGCGAACAGGGCGTTGTTGACGTTGTGGATGGCCTTGCCTTCGAGCGTCGCCGGGATCTGGTGCGCGAACAGCAGCGGGATGTGCGCGCCGCTGTCGTAGAGCGTGATCATGTGCCCGGTGATGCCCTGCTCGAGCAGTGCTTGCATTTATCTAGTTGCCACTTTGAAAAAAAAATTAATTTTTTACAGTTATGAAGTATAAAGGTGTCAAATATACTGGCTTTTGGTATTCAAAATTAAATTAAAATATTGAATTAAAATTTTTTATTTTATTTTCTTAATCCTAGTTTTAATTTTTACTTTGAACAACTACTTTGATAATGTATTACTTTTTATAAAAATGGAGTCTGAGATTTTCATAAACACTGAAGTATTAAATATTTTAGAGTTTGCCAGTATTTTTTTGTATCTGAATAGTTTGAAGTCTAAACAAAATGTAGAGTAGAGTTGGGTAAGGAGGCCTCAAGGACGACAACAAACTCCAAACAACTCTTCTGATTTTATTGATCTTTGACACAAAGCACAAATAACACTATGGCCCTTAGTGGGTTTGAGGGTACGCAGTCCCATTTTTATTTATGGTAATTTCTTTTCTTTTTACACTTGATTTCATCATTCATATCAGAACCTACTGGATTTGGGCTTCATGCATATCTTTGAAACCTTATAAATCGGGCTTTAGCAAAGTTGTGAAGCTGAATATAATTTTGTTGTACTTCATTCAAGCAGAAGATTTAACACTTTTATAACACGCATATTTTTGAAGGTCGTCACAGGTCAGGACCCTCTAGAGGGAGAAGTTGTGGAGGTAGGTACTTCAAAATACCTTCCCGGAACATACTTTAGCCTATAGACCTATCCCTGAAAGTTTCAATTTCCTAACCTAACCCCTTTCTGAGATAGCCAGCCAAGGCTCAGGGTGTTTTTTCACAGTTAAAAAAGTTTGAAACAATAGGAAGATAAGTCTGCAAATCAAGATTAGAATATTGGAAGCTAAAGTGAACAAATATGATTCTGAAGCATGCTAGATGTTTTCCAGAGAAATTGCCTACGGATCGGTCTGGGAATCCGGCTGACTGACCGTATTTCAAACAGTAGGCTGTACGAAAAAAGCGGTTATATCCCGCTTTCTAGGGCTATAATGAAAGAAAGGTTGAGATATCTGATTTTGAACTATTATTAACAATATGGCTATCTCTAGATTTTTATCAGATTAGTTTGGGTAAAAAAGGGCGTGAGTAGGGGGGGCTAGTTCCCCTTCGGTCTCTTTTGACTCTTTAAAAGTGAACTAGAACTTTCGATTTCCAATCAAATGAGCCCTTTCTAATGTTTATGCAAGCATTTTCAACTATAAGAACCATATGTCTCCTCAGGGCATAACTTACAACGTCTGGGGATAAAGCGTCTGTAGAAATTGGGCCGAGGAGCAACTGCGCGCGGTCGCCGCCAGCCCCGAGGATGCGGCGGCGATGGACGTGGCCGCCGGCGCGCCGGTGATCGAGGTCCATCGCCGGGCCATCGACATCTCGGATCGCTGCGTCGAGCTGCGCAACAGCCGCTATCTGACCGACGACCTGCATTACGACCTGCGGCTGAGCTGATCGCACGGGGCGCGCGACCCGGCTCGACTTTTGGTCCGGCGCATGTCGCCCATCCTTCGAGACGCCGCTTCAAACTGGCTATCTCAGAATTTGAATCCGGGGGGTTTATGTGCCATCCATTTTTTTTGGTCACTTAAAAAGGCACTAGAACTTTCAATTCCCGTTAGAAAGAGCCCTCTCACAGCATTCTAGGACAACTCAGTTGATACGATCACCCCTGGAAAAAAAAAACAAAAAAAAACAAACAAATAAACACGCATCCGTGATCTGTCTTCTCGCAAAAAATGCGAAATTCCACATTTTTGTAGATTGGACCTCGAAACTTCTGAAATAGCCGAAGAAGCTGCTCAAAGAATTAAGTCAAAGAAAATTTTTAGTATGAATCCTACAATGGCAGAAGAAACAGCCAAGGAAGCTGCTCAAAGAGTTGATGCCAAAAGGCTTGCGGCTAATAGAGAAAGTAAGAAAAGAAAGCGTGCCGAGGAATCACAAAACAATGTGAAAACAGGCTTGCGTCTCAAAGAGAAAATGACGGCCGGGACACAGGGAATATAAATGACGACCGGGACACTCAAAGAGAAATTTTGCCATTTATTGCAACACATGGGCCAAGAGGAATATATACGAAGTTTTGAATTTTCTCAAATATTTTAGATTTTAAATGTGTGGGAAGGTTTATGCTTCTTGAGTAAAGTAATTGCCGTTTGTGATCGTTTCATTGATGTTATTTAATTGCTGACATCTTCGATCGAAAGAACTAGAGTAATTTTAGTACAATTTTTTTATTCGATTATTTGTTAAGACTTTATTATCTCGTTAATTAATTCTAACTTTTGACTATGGGATCCATCACAGTTAAGGCATTTGGGCTGCATTTGACACGGCGAATCACGTGTTGCCTCATGAGGACCAGCACATCAAGAGCATTTCGGGAAAGAACTTTTGCAAACCACCTGTAGGTGGTTGGGTGAACAGCACTTGTTACAGCATTGTGGAAGATTGTGAAAAACAAATACTCGAATTGATTCATACTCAAGTCAAATACCATCTTTTAAAGCATGGCCGAGTAAATTTTGAGCTAATTGAACACCAAGGAGCCCTCTATAGATAAGAGGAGATAATAAGACCACATCAAGGGCTGAAATGCACTGTTAGCGCTGTCGATTTACAGAGAATGTAAGACGAGAAATGAAACATAAGATTTTGTAACTAAAGTTGGATTAAATGAATTAAAAAATTCAATTCAGTAAAATAATGCCAAAATTTAAAGATCAAACAAGGTCAGCCTAAAAGGAAACTCGGCATATTTTAAAACACTATGGTGTTGTAGACAAAATCGTCAAAATCGTTGCCTTGGCTTGAATAACAAGGAAAATGTATTGGTTTGAAAATCAAGAAAAGTGTCTGCAACCACGATATTCTGCATTGACAGTTTTTTTTTCTTTTTTCTTTTTTTTCTTTTTTTCTCTCGCAGATAGCTGGGCACTGGAACATCGAAGACAGCTGTTTAATGGCTCATTTTAAGGGAAACTGAAGTATTTAAAATTCTTTTTTATTTAAAAAAAATCTATAAAATATAATCAGTTTTTTTTTTTACAAAGAACTGTAATAAAAAAAGGGAGGGGAGGGGAAATAAAAAAGTTGAGGCTTCTTTTCTGCTCTTCTGAAAATGTATAACTATGGAGATACGACCTTTGGTACCCAACTGACGATGTATTAAAGTCAAGACTAAAGGCTTAAAATGTGTACTACTAGTATGAAGTCACTGTTATCAATTCAATTACTGGTGTAAGAATATGCACATAACACTATTCTTGAAGGGTACACGGAGCAAAAGGGGTCGAGAAATAAGGCCATAAATGTGACTCTAAGAAGATATACAAGATATTTCAGATAGAAGTCTGAAATTTTTTTTTTATTAGAAGCCAATTTGAGATAAACACACGTTCAGAGAAATTCAAATAAATAGGTAAGAGTTAGACCTACTAAAGATCGGGATTTTTGCAAGTAACCTTGATTGTGATACAAAACAAAACGAAACACTTTGAAATAGGACTAAACAACTAGGTTACATATCCCTTTTTTACCCAAGGTAAAATATAAAATGTATGATGCATCAAATTTAAAGTTTGCTTCTTTTGTCCACAGCCTTGCTAAAATGTTACAGCAGAAATTATAAAAATTTTATAATTTAAAGTTTGCTTTTTTTGTCCACAGCCTTGTTAAAATGTTACAGCAAAAATTATAAATTTTTTATAATTTAAAGTTTGCTTTTTTTTTGTCCACAGCCTTGTTAAAATGTTACATTTAAAATGTTAAAATGTTTTCATTTGTTTAAATTCGTAGACAAACCCTACTAATAAAACTCTTATGGCCCATACGAGATTCTCTTTAAGCTTAATGGGCATCGCTCTTACTTCAGCTAATTCTTGCATGGCTTCCGATACTGTTAGAGATCTTTTTTTGATCTGCCCTTTGTCGATGGCTTTGCTCTTTAAGGTCACTCCCTTCTCTCGGAGTAACTTGGTTATTTGTGCTTCACAAAAGTAGGAAAGAAAACACATGGTGAGATGCCCTTTGATACGATTATCAGTCCAGTGATAGATAGGACGAGTTTTCAGCGTTCCTTTGGCTAAAAAATTGGTGTGCTTCTCTAATAATGACAAAGAAACAAAATGCGATCGTCAGATTCTTGCTATATGCAGTAATACGCACTTTAAAGCACTTGGAACGAAAGTAAATATTTACCATAAATTCCTACGGAATTAAGCAGATCGATCGAAATAATTATTACCGTTACTGAATCCGCTTCAAATGGCATATTTTTTTGTCACAGATTTTTTTTTTCAAAGATCTTTTTAAATTTCCGGTTACTATGTGCTGAACTCCTCTAGATTTAAGCTTTCTTTAATTTCGCACTGTACTTAAGAAGTAAGGCGAAGAAGAAGTTAGTAAGTAGGAAGTACTGAACTTTAAGCATGTAAACTATTAAATGAAATATTTATTATTAAAATGGAAACATATGAATATAAAATAGCCGGTAAAACTTTCGAAGAATGAAGAAAGATTTTTTTTTTTTTTGTCATAATAAAAATATTTACCCGTTATTTGTATATTCATATGCTGTTGTTTTTTTTATTTATAACCGAACCTAGGACTTCACCTCAGCAAATATCAGCAAATGCTGAAATGATGAAATCTGAAATAAATATTGACATTGAGCTTGACATAGAAAGTCTTTTTGATAGAAGAGGCTCACTTTCGAGATGAAACAAAGTACAATTTACTCAAAAGGCCTTTTAAACTCAACAGTAAATATCCATTCCCAGTTTAAGTCATAGGAACGAAAACAAGAAAGTTTCAGATTAGCTGGATGGATAAGTATGTCTGGCTAGTTTTGAAGTCCAGAAGGTTAGAAAGTTCATCGCGTCCTTTGACGCTTGTTCCAGTGGCTTTTTCACTGCGAATAATCCGACAACCAGCGACTTTGAGCGCTTCTTCCGGTGCATTCATTTCGAGGTTCAGTGCTTCAGCAACTGCCTGATTGGTGATGCGGCCACGGTGAACGTTAAGGCCATTGCGCAGGTGAGGGTTGGCAGCAATAGCTTCCAGACCTTTGTCAGCGAGCGCCAGACCAAACGGCAATGTCGCGTTGCTTCAGTTTGGTTGTTGTGGTAAGGGAGACGGCCCTAAAAGACGACCATGAATAATAATTCAAATCACATGACACTATTGGCATAGAGGGTAGCAATTTTGCTTTTATCTGCAGAAAGAGAATTTCAATGAAGTTTAAGACCAAATTAAAAATTAAACTTCGCCCTTAACTAAGCGCTATCCTTAAATGAGCGCCAATATTAAATAAGTGCCACACTTGAATAAGCGCTACCCTTAAATGGGCGCCACTGTTAAAGAACTGGATGGTCTGAATAAGACTCACGCGGTTGTGCTGATCGAAGAAGGCAACTCAGCGACTCTGAAATCGGTTGAACTTCCGTAGGCGACAAAATCAACCAATAACATCGTTCTCAGAAACATCGAGCGAGGTATTTGCCTCGCTCTTTTTATTTCTTGCCCTGGTTCTTCGTCATTTCAAATTCGTTTGACTTTTATTCCTTATGGTTGCCATCGTTGCTCTCTCCATCCTTTTTCACTCCGAAAATGAGAAACGCAACATTGAAACTTAAAACGAACAGAAATACTCTGTATATGAAAAGAGCTGTTCCCTCCTCAACGCCCCACTCTTTACACTAAAGTTTTTCATTGTTTTAAAAAGTAGATTTGAGAGAAAGAGTCAAACTTTAGCGAAGAACAGCCCCTTTAATATACGGAGTAATTTCTGTTCGTTTTAAGTTTTAATGTTGCTCTCTACTTTCAGTTTAAAAAGACTTTTTTTTTATTTAATCATACTAGAATCGGCTTTTTGCCGGGCGATCAATTGGCAGAGCTGATGGTCGATGGCACCCCGCTGGTGCTGAAGGTGGGCAAGATTTCGGGTGGCTTCCGGATCCGCAGCCGTGGCGCGGATCTGAAGGTGCATGTGCGCACCCCACGTCAGGCGGAACTGGCCAAGCTGATGCCGGAAAAACTGCCCCCAGACACGTCGAAAATGCTGCTCTGCCCGATGCCCGGCCTGATCGTGAAGGTCGATGTCGAAGTGGGGCAGGAGGTTCAGGAGGGCCTTTCAATGCTGTGGAATAGTGAAAAAATACAACTGTGGTGAGCATGACAACTGAATTACTATAATTCAATTATCATTTAGGATGTATTAATTTTAGTTATTCTGCATTATCTGAATGAATAGATTTAGTCAATTTCAGCGTTACGAATCAAAGAAGACAAAGGGATAAGCATTATTTAAAAAAAGAAGAAAATTTTCCTTTTCAAAAAAAAGTGGTTTTAGAAAAATAGGAATCCAAAAAAGATTACAATACTTACGGAATCGAAGATATTGTTTTAGCCTTGAAATTCACTTTTTTCTACCACTTAATTTGTCAATTTGCATCATTCATTAAAAGCCCAGGACGCTAAAAGCTGATAATAACCAATTCAAAAGCTAATAGACTACACCCTATGGGGAATAAGCGGATTGATCTTTTATCGATCTAAGTAGTCATTGTGATCATTATGCCAATGGGTGTTAATATCCTCGCTTCGATATGTTAGATTATTTGATAACTAGTTTAAAATGGAAGTAAACCCCTTTGACTATTTTCGTTGTTGCCTTATTGAAGTGCGTAGCAACCCTAGTAAGTCGTTAGAATATATTCTTCTCCCCTGTCTCATCTCTGGAACCAGTTTTGGTGAAAATTGGTTTTGGCCTGGCATCAGATGCAGCATTGCTCATTGAATACTATCTTCCTTTTTATAGAACGTTTTCTGGGAATAAATATTATATTTTCTTCCGTGCTAGTGATATTTCTAGTACTGTTGATGGTATTCTCACTTTTGACACGCAGTGTTCCATTGCGTTTGACAACTGCCCAGATGCCGAGGCGAGCGACGTTCAGCAGCTTGTGACCTCAGGTGCGTCAGAAACGACAGATGGGGATGAGTGTTTTGTTTCAGTCTTGCGTAGTTCGTGCTTTTGCGTCGATTTCTGGCTCGGTTCCCAACTCCAACTCATCATCAATGACGCTGCTTTTCCTAGAAACGATTCGAACGGCCGACGACAGCTGCATCGAGCATCTAGGATCGACCATCAACATGGGAATTTTCTTCCCCCATGACAAATTACTCGATGGAAAGTTCCCCCAACATATACCCCTCTTCTCAACCCCTCCCCCAACCGAAAATCCTCCTGAAAACGTCTGTACACTTCCCAATAACCATTACTATATGTAAGCACTGGTCAAGGTTTGTAAAATGTAGACCCTCCCACGGGGACTGTGGGGGAGTAATTCGCCCCAAAAGACATAGTTATAAGGTTTTTCGACTACGCTGAATAAAATGACTATCTCAGATGTCAATCACGTATCTAGGACTTGTGCTTTTTTCCCACCAAGTTTCATCCCAATCCCTCCACTCTAAGCGTTTTCCAAGATTTTAGGTTTACCCACCCCAACTCCCCCCAATGTCATCCGATCCAGTCGGGATTTAAATTAAAACTCTGAGACACAATATCCTTCCCAACAGCATTAAGATCCGATCACCCGTTCGTGTGTTAAAAATACCATCTTTTTCCTATTTTTTTCGATTCAACCGCCCCCCCCCCCCCAGTAATAAGAAACATAATCGTTGTTGCATATGACTATAAAGATAAAGTTGGTTGAGTTGAAATTACTTATTTTTTTGACAATTTCGGATGGCAACATATTTCTTTTAAGACTGTTAGTGAGCCCCTTCATAAATGTATCAAATAATTACTATGGTTTGTAAAAGTAGTATGTTCTGTTTACCAGTGTTCTTATAAATCAAATGGTGTAAGAGTGCCACGTAAAAAAATGGTTTGTTATACCAGTGTAAGTTCTTTTGCCCCTCCCCACCGTTCGACACATTGGCGTGCGAAAAGAATTCAGTACTCTTTATCCCTCCCCACAGACGTCGTCCCGGAATGACGTATCTAGAAAATTAAGTGTTAATTTTGACTAAGTTTGTTTGAGATTCAACAACCCTTTTTAGTAGATTCCATAATAACTAAAATTCACTGTTGAATCGCTCCTCGACTCTTAAAAAGGAATAAGACACCCTCTGTTACCCCTCATCGAGTTTCGATTATGTTTCGACAACCACACTATGAAAATTATGATTAATTTCGAATTTTAATTAGATTGATTGCTATTGAAAGAAATACTGTCATTCTTAAAGAAATAGCAGTCAAATTACTGAATTAAAGATAGCCTAATATTGCGTTCTAAATTACAAGCAGATCAAATTGAGCCCCCTTTTTGGCCATTCCACGCCCAACATGGAGTTGGCTGAGTTTTGTAAATCTTCATTTTGATTGCCCGTCTTCAGGTGCTCCAGAACCCATGTTCAACCATACCAAGCGATTCAACAGTGACACTACATCAGACTGGCTCTTATCAATGTCGGTGACAATCCGCCATTCTTTATTCTCGCCTGCTTTGAGGTGCGCGCTAAACTGTACCAAAAATGCACCTCGCACCCCTCTTTTGCTGGATTCTTCAGTAATGAGTTGTCCTGCTTTGAACGCGTTTAATTGTTCGCTACTCAATAGAATGTTTTTTGACGATAGTCCCAACACGTAGGCAACATTGGCTGTTAGCGACTCACAAGGTTGCCAGATGATTCCCAGCGCCCAACTTCTCCCCAAAAGATCCAACAGTGCCATTATTGGAGCTCCGGTTTTAGAGCCACGAACCGGTTGGCCAGGAATGGGTAGTTTCATATAATGCTACATTTAATATAGCAATACTACATTATATGTAGCGAAGAACAAAATTGACCTTAGGGTACAGAAGAACTGAATGATTGTGGCGAACTTGTCCGTATGAATTTCAGAAGATACTTTGGTGAAGGCACACTCATCATCTTCGGGAAGTGCTCCCACCTCAATAATTCCCTTTCTACAGTAAATTTTTCATATAATTTAATGTTCTTGTTGAACGGCCCTTGGGTTTCAGGAATCGTTCTTAAAGGAATGAGACAAGAGGTCTAATTTTAGCGTAAAAAGTGGCTTATTGAGGAGGGGGCAGCCCACCTCATATACGGAATAATTTCTTTTAGTTTTAAGTTTTAATGTTGCTCCTCACTTTCAACAGAAAAAACTTGTTTTTTTAATTTAATTTCTGCTAAATATGTAATTGACATAATTGGAACGGATCCGTTCTCTTTGGAGGAGCTGGGGGTGTTAATTTGAAAAAATTAGAAAAATTGAGGTATTTTTAACTTAAGAACGGGTGAACGGATCTTAATGAAATTTAATATTTAGAAGGAATTCATTTCTCAGAGCTCTTATTTCAAATACCGACCAGATCTGTTGACATTGGAGGGAGTTGGAGGGGAAAATTGGAAATCTTGAAAAAAGCTTAGAGTGGAGGAATCGGGGGGTCGCTCCTTACTACAGTCCGTTACCACGAACCATTTGAAATGGTTAATATGGACATTTATCTCAATGCTCAATTTAACGTTTAAACCCTCTTCATTCCTGGAAAATTGACAGTATACGCCTCTATAATTGGTGCTGGAGGGAGGGGGAATCAGTGCTCCTTCCACTGAGAGAATCTTTTCTACGTAGCATAAAATAAAAAAATCACTTGCATCACAGCACAGAGATGGAAATGGCGAGGCGGGAACCACAAACGGCAGTGAACACATTTGAAATTATTATTTAATTGTTTCTTTTAGCTGCACATGAAGGACATCTGGTTTGCCGTTTTGATTGGATGCCTACTTTCCGGATCTATGGTCATTTTTGTGGCTGCATTTTTTACGAGAAAAAAAATGTTGAAGAACAAAGAAAGATCTTCCAGTGAGTTTCTGCTTTTGAATTTATGTATTTTACACTATCGTTATTGTGCCTTTGCAAAAGTCGGACAAAAAGAACTCTAGGAGTCAACCAGTCGTGTCGTAAGTATAATTTGTCATATATCGAATATTAAAAAAAAACAAATAAGACAAATAATTCAAAGGCGACCACCTCAACCATCTAATAGTTAACTAGCCTACTGAACCTGCCATAACGTTTCTTCAAGCTAGCCTGGTATACTAGCCTGGGCAGGGCTCATGAACTAATACGCTTCGTTCCATATGTAGTTAGCTGTAAGCAATCCAACTTTACGCAATTTTAGTTCGCCCCACGGAGGCGGAGGGTCAGTGGATTTACATATTAACATTTTGGTTCCAGTGTAAAACGAATTACACGTAAACAGGTTTCTATCACAAACGAGCTAAAAAGTGAAAGTATTATTTTTTCTGCTACCGGGAAAAATTAAGTTCCTTACGACTAAAAATTAAAATATAGAATGTTTAAAAAAACTTTTCAAGAGTCAGGAAAGAAATAAAGAATGTTATGAAATATATTTTAGTTGCCCAACACTTTCAATTTTGGTACTAAAAAATTAAAGCTTTCATCCCTGCTGCTTGTGGCTTGTGGAAGCACCCCGGTTAATGAAAGCCGCTATGCCAGTGTACAAAAACAAATAACAGAAGCTGAAATGGTAAACGCTAGTGAAATTGCAGGAAGCGAGCTTTATGAAGCGCAAAAAAAATTCGAAGATGCTCGCAAAGCTGATGAGAATGGAAACCGAAAAAAAGCCCTTCGTTTGCTAAAAGAAGCTGGATTACATGCGCGATTGGCTGAATCAAAAACGATGACCGCGCAAGCCGACATAAGATTTTTCTATATATCAAGTTTCATTAAGATCCAATCACCCATTCGTAAGATAAAGATACCTCAATTTTGACATTTTCTAAGATTTTCGGTTTCCCCGTCCAACGCCCCCCGATGTTACCGGACCTGGTCGGGATTTAAAGAGCTTTGGAGCCCAAGATCCTTCTAGATGTTAAATTTCATTAAGATCTGATCTCTCGTCCGTAAGTTACAAATACCCCATTTTCTAATTTTTCCGAATTACCCCCCCCATTCTGTGTCAAAGGTTTAGAGACCGATAAACAAGACATTTTTCTTTCATTTTTCCAGTTTCTTTTGTTTTTGTATAAGACTTTATCGGCTTTAAAACACATAAATATACTTGTACACAAAGCAAACCATTTTTTTTTTGCCTCTACCCTGCAGGAGGTTGCCTGGCTTGAGGAAATGATAAGTAACATGTTTGATACGTTTATGTGTATCCCAGTTGCTCCTGCAGTGATAAAGAAAAAAAATTGGTCATTAGATGGCCCCCCTGGAAAATCTGGGGTGGGCATTTGCCCCCCCCCAAATGGTGCCTCTGGTACTACAATGATTTCCATTATTACTAGTAGTCAGCGCTGTATCCGGGATTTCTCATGGGGGGGGGAGGAGTTTACAAAAAATATTTTCGGGAGAAGGTTGAAATAAAAACTTTCAGAAACCGCATCGAAAATTTGTTTATATTTATTTTTTTACGGTTTTTACGAGTTGGACACACATTTCGGAAGTGTAACGGGTTTCACGGCATCATCGCGCTCGTTTCGGCGGGCCTCGCCTTGGTGGGGCTTATCCTATGGTGGCCGACGCGCCGAAGCTTTCGTCCACGGCGACTGATAGCTAGGTCTTTTCTGCGCGGCGAGTTACTGCGCATGCACCGAGATGTCGGAATACTGTCCGTCGTATCCGTGGTCTTGTTCTCTGTTACTGCGGCGGGCGTAATCTTCTATCCACAGGCGCGATCCATCCTAAGCAATCTATTTAACGAAAAAGCCGCGGACATCAGAAAAAATTGTCACAGGACCTTTCAGAAAACAATACTATATTTACGTTGAATTTTACACAGTATGGTGTCTTCTTAGTCAGATGTCACCCCTTTCCTCAAAGCCATTGGCGTAATTGGGTGGCCTGCCCAGGCCTAATCAGCTTCCCGTAGAGTATCAGCGGTCCGGCCTGTCTGCCTTGATACCGTAGCCTGAAATCAGTAACCTTGATTCACAAAAAAGTAAGCGGGCCAAATGTAATTTTTAGGCATTCATCACACGCTATGCACACATGTCACGTATCAAGGTCCGTGTCGGCCAGCACGTGGAAAAGGGTAAAACAATCGGAACGGTCGGTTCAACTGGCCGCAGCACCGGTCCACACCTGCATTATGAAGTGCGCGTTGGCAAAAAGCCACGTAACCCGTCCCGATACATCAAGGCAGGTTACGAGATTCGTGGCTTAATCTAGATCCGCAACCTCTTCGCCCTCACTGCCAGTCACCTGATGAGCAAGCGCTGCTTCCATCGAAGTAGCTGGCAGAACTAAAGTTTTAAAGAAAGATGAGCTCAAATCTGTTGATTATACGAATTTTAGCTAATAAAGTGCGTTAATCCGCACTTTTTGTGTTTATATTTTGTTTTCTTTGAGAAAATAAACATTTAATTAACCTATGTTTGTTGATGCAGTAAAGCTGAAATTAGACTAAAGAAAGAACTAATGTCTATAGTAATGTTTCCAAGAATAGTTGTTTTAGCACTAATATATTGCAATAAAAGAATTAGACTGATTGGCCTCAAGTGGGCCGTTGTTGTCCTCAAAATTTGGTGGCCCCGCCAGCGCCAGGGCTATCAACGTAGTCGCGAAGTTCATTTGCGTACCCCTTTGTCCAACCGCCGTCTTCGTGATGACTGGGTTGCCTACCCGCCACCTTTTGAAAACGCCAGTTAGCGCTCAAATCCCTCACCTCCCCCCAAGAGGGCAATGAGTGGCGCACACGCCTACTTTCGCAGCCTCAACCCGCAAAAACATGATTTTTTCCCATCAACAGTCACGTTTCCCCAGTCGATTTAAGTTTCCAAAAACTTTAATCACTAACACCAAAAGCCTCAATTTTGACAAACTTACAAAATTCAAGGTGCTATCAGAATTTAGCCAAAATTGATGTTACAACTGTTACAGAAGTACAGTCTCATGACCAAAGGTCTCTTCGTTTGTCAAATTGTTCAGAATTGATTAAACTCCGTACTTTGGATCACCCACTTGGAAAAAAATGAGGCGGTGTCTCTTTTTTTTGTTGTTTTCGTCTATTTATTTTGGATTTTATTTGTTTTGGAGTTATTTTAGTTTTTACTTTGTCGTCTCAGCGTTGAAGACGTCTTGTTTCATACAGGAATATCCACGTCGTTATTTCTTTCTACTGGCTTTCAACTGGTTTTTTATCGCGAGATTTTCTCTCTCTTTAACAGCCTTACACGGTTGTTAAAACAAAAACATTCCGTCAATGTTTGTAAATGCTAATCTTCTGTGGTATTTCCGTTATGAGGTTTAAATCGATGGTCTTTGGCAGTGGCTTTCTGAAGGCATAATGCACGGGCCGCATAGTTTTAAGATAACCCTCAAAATGGAAATGATCTGAAACTCAGATCAGATGACTAAGGCTGCATAAATACAATTCAGGGGTAAGTCTTAGGACCATGACCCTTCTCTAGTTTACAGAAAAATCGTTCAGATTTTCCAGGAATGCATTAACTGCCACATGAATCATTAACTTCCAAAATTATTAACTCACCTAGGTAAGGTTAATAAGTACTATATCCGGTTCACCTCAATCGCAATGTTAGAGAACCAGTCAAGCGACTTTTGGCCAACAATCCAAATGTCACTTTAATCGAACCAGTGGGTTATGAGGACTTTATTTGGCTGATGGATAAGTGCACGTTTTTGCTAAGCGATTCAGGTGGAGTACAAGAAGAGGCGCCCAGCCTGGGTAAGCCGGTCCTTGTGATGCGGAGCACAACGGAAAGGCCCGAAGGCGTCGATGCAGGTACCTCTAAGCTCGTTGCTATTCGACAATAAGAAACGTAAAATCAGATCAAGGAGCAAAAACGATTTCCAAAATTGATCCAGGGAAAATATGTTTAAGTTTCCTTAAAATTAGATAATGATGAATTTATCTAAGAAAACGAAATTTTTGGACCCTTAGATGAATGTTTCGGCTCTATAGCCAAGGGTCCTCAGAAAAGCAAGTATATAAATAAAATAAAACCTACTATAAAATGTGATCGATAAAACTAAAATTAAAATAGTCTCAGAATCATGAAAGTAAAGGGACTACTTCATTTTGTAATCAGACATTGACCTTAAATCACAAAACATTGTTGCAGATTTCCACTCAATCATCCAAATTCCTTGTTATTTAATTATTAATCATATGGTCATTTTGGACTCATAATAGTTTAGATTTTAGTCTAAAGCATTCAGACTAGACATTTTCCGGATTTGTCCCAAATTTCAATCTTTCAGTGCAGCGCCCTGATAAGCAGTGGGGCCTTTCTCCAAGATCCGTTCTTTCAAATGAAATACACTAGGAGTAACCATTTCCTCATTAATATTTAAAAAAAATTCTAATATTTAGAAAGCAAATACTTAAGTAATTTCAACAATTGATAGATAGGATTCCTAATTTTTAATACTTAGGTGTAATCATTGATGGATTATTGTCATAGAAAGAACATGCACATTCATTATCTATAAAAATTGCTTGAGGAACCGATATTCTGTGCAGATTGAAAAATTTCCTTTCTCTAAAAGTTTTGTGAGCCCTTTATTAACTGGTAACACAGAATGCATGGATGAATATGAAAATTGTCCGAATAAGTGGTTCCCATTATCAACATTATCAACAAACTTGCATTCACCCTATTCGGTTTGTCAACCGAAGAAGAGTTAAATCTACCAAGAGAAAATCTGAAAACTAATTACAGCCATGAATACCACGCTATATGTACAATAAATACAAGCAAGTATAGCCAACTATCAAGAAGACAAAAATGAAACGATTCCCCCCCCCAAAAAAAAAAAAAATTGCTGCCAACTCCGACGGCGATACCTGAGACCCGGCGGCGGTCACGTCGCGCCAATCGTGGATGCCGGCAAGGGTTGGGCCTTCCGGATCGGCGCGCTTGATAACGATGCGCTTGAGAGCGGGAAACACCGTGCTGCAGACAACCGCCCTTCCGTCACGCTCATGATCCGGCACCATTTCCCGAACCATTTCCCAATAATCAATGGGTCCGGATATATCGTGGGTAATCAGGGTCGAACATTCGGATTGTTGCAGGACAATTCAGGAGGTTGGAAGGACCAGTCGAATACATTTTGTAATTCGCCATTACTGTTCTTGTGTTTATAATATACTTGCCGAGTTTGTGAAATACGCTAAGTTCTGATTCTGCTTGCCCTTTCAAGCTTTTTCCTGGCAAGCTAAATGTAAACAGTACTTCTCCTCTCTCTCTCTCTATTTTTCTTTCTCTTTCTCTCTTTGTATTTCTGAATGGTGATTTATTCTTGTTATAAATCGTTTCGTTCAATTGTTTAATCCCCAAAACACAGAAATTATTAGCCCCCTTATTGGATGGAGAAAATACTAATCAATTTACAGATTTTCAATTTGGTTTATACAACCAACGTTTCAATATTATTACGGCCGAAATTTAGAAAAAAAGGGAAAAAGTCAACAAAGGGGAGCTGGACATACAATTGAAAAAGAAAAATAAGTCCAGAACCTTTGCTTACTTAGGGTTTGAAATGAGACCAGACGACTTCAGCAATATTTTATTTATTGCACATATTACATAAATTGCGGCAACACCAATACGGGCAGCTAAAGCAAAATCCATTGCTAAATTATCTAAAGTAATCAAAATCCAAAAACGTGTCAAAAACGAAAATGAAGAGCAAAGATACGGACGGTTAGAAGATATGCAAAAATGACAATAAGAGTGTGTCAAAATGAAATAAAGAGCATAGACACACGCGGTTTAAAGACATGCAACACCGAAGAAGTGAGCGAGTCAAAAATGAAAATGAAGAGCAAAGACACACGTGGTTGGTCGATACGATCACCCCTGGGGAAAAAACAAACAAACAAACAAATAAACACTCACCCGTGACCGGTCTGGCAAAAATACTAAGTTCCACATTTTTGTATATAGGACCTTGAAACTTCTTCAGAAGGGTTCTCTAATACGCTGAATGCGATGGTGTGATTTTCCTTAAGATTTTACATCTTTTAGGGGGCGTTCCCCCTATTTTCTGAAACAAGGCAAATTTTCCCAGGCTCGTAACTTTTGATAAGTTAGACTAAAGTACCAGTCGACCCTGCGCCTCATCCACTACATGTCGATGGAAGACGCCAAGCCCGAGGACTTCAAGGCATGGCGTGCCGGGGCGCACTCCGACTTCGACTGCCTCACCATCCTGCACCAGAAGGAAGGCGAGGGTGGCCTGCAGGTCTGCCCCGGCAAGGATGCCGGATCGAACGCCTGGACCGACGTGCCGCCGCGCCGCGGCTACATCACCTGCAACATCGGCGACATGCTGATGCGCTGGTCGGACGATCATTAGTTTTGACAAAAAGGAATAGACACGGTTAAGATAAATCTAAATGATTAAAAATATTTGATCATTTACGAAACTGTGGTTTTTGTTTTGATAAATACGAACACACAAGGTTAAGATACATTTGATTTATTGCAAAATATTCGATCATTTAAGAAATTTGGGTTTTAGTTTTGACAAATAAGAACACACACGTTGAAGTGACAGACTTCTTAATAAACATTTTAAATGTTTGACTTGCTAGCGCACCCTAAAAATCGTGCCGTCGTGTTCGCCCAAATCTTCGCAGGTGAAAATTCGCTGATCAAAATCTATGGAAGAAGTGATTTCTTCAAAAACTTCTGCTTCAGAGAGGCAGACGTCCTCGGCGCTTACAAAAATATCGACTTTGCTAATTTGGGCTTCTCCATTATCGTCTAAAGCGACGGTAATATCCTGGCAATTGATTTGCGTCGGCGTCGGTTGAACAACCGTCAAAGAAGTTTGGCATCCAGTCTGCTCGCCGCTGGGAGCAATCTTTACTTATTGCGCCGCTTATGATCCATAAATCTAGAGTTCAGCTGGCCCCAAAGGATCCGAAAAAAGTATTCTCAAACTGTTTTGAGTACACAAGCTAATTTGCCTCTCAGCTAGCAAAAACAACGCTTCAAGGGCTGGGACGCCTTGCTTTGCTTATTCGCTGGGGCCAGGCTATAGTATAGTACAAATAGGTCCTTTCAAATACCTAACATTTGAGGGCATTTGCGTCCTCACGTCCCTTTATGTTGATACACGCATTCAATTGAAATTGTGAGATAGCCGTTGCATTACCAATAGTCCAAAAATCATATAGCAATGTCTTTAGGGTGGACAAAATCCCCCAGAGCCGATGGGCAAAGGCTCTAAGTTATGCCCCGGCGCATATAAGGCTTTTATAAAACTAGCAATTAGAATTTCATCCAAGTTCCAAAAGCGTTTGCGGAGTTTTTCCTTCTTTAATTTCAAGCGCGAAATGAAAATCTCTGGCCTAGTTTATTTAAATTTACTGGTGGTTTTCGGTATGACAATAACGATCCTTTTGAAGATGCATTGACCTATAAATTTGAAGGGGGCTATCGCATTCCGTGGGGAACCCGATTACGCATCGCAAGGGCGACCGGTTTTCGAGCGCCTACAATTAACGACCTGTTTTTTCCCGGTTTTGGGAACCCGGATTTGAAGCCGGAAGAGACCGTTAGCTGGGAAGTCGGTTTTGACCATTCCTTTATGGACGGCGGCCTGGCGATTAGTTCTGCCTATTTCACTCGAAGATTTTTTTAAATTTCTTCAAGACCCAGGCGTTAGTTACGTCATAGGGAATGTTTTATAAGAGATGCAGATAAATGTTACGTCATAGGGTTTGCTCACTTTTCGTTGTTATGAAGTAGTTTCTTTGCTTCTTAAAATACCTTCTGAGCCCGCTAGTGGGGGAACCTTCAAGACGCCGGACCCTAGCGAGCAATTCCACCAGGCTCCCTAGAAGCCAATTTCATCGGTTGCCTAACCTATCAATCAGGGACCCAGACGATTTTGAAAAAATGGGCAGGGGAGGGGGCCTAATTTTCCTCTATTATTTTTGGTGACTTAAAAAGAGCACTAGAACTTTTAATTTCCGTTTGAATGAGGTGTGTCACGATATTCTAGGACCACAGAGTCGATACGATCACCCCTGGGAAAAAAATAAATACACATCTGCGATTTTTCTTCTAGCAAAAAATACAACATTCCACGTTTTCCCTTAAAATTCAATCTCTCACCATATTCTGAGACCACTGGAGCAATCCCAGACGTTGCCTTCGCTGACGACCTGCCCCCAGTGCGACGTGCCGGGTTTGGCCTTGGTGATCGGCGGCAAGTCGCGCAGCGCCGCAGCCGCAACGGCGAAGTTGCCGCGGCAGGCCTTGACCGCCTTCTTCAACGCCGCCTCCTGCTTGACGATCCGCTTCGCCTGATCCACCGGCGGTGCCGTGAACGGCGACGGCAACGACAGGAACTTCAGGATCGCCTTCTGCGCCGCTTTGACCTTGCTCGCCATCCGGTTCGTAGTTAATAGGCAAGGTGATCGGGTGCATACCCGCAGCCGCCATGGCCAGCAGGCCGTAGATGTTCGCCATAGTGCCGGGCTGATCCGGGGGGATATCTGTGTCGCTCAGGATCGCAGCTTTTACCTCGGGCTTGCGCATTTCGGCAAGCATCTGCTCAAAAGGCAGCTCTGCCAGCTTCAGGTAGGTCTCGCGGCGCTGGAACATATGATAGGCACGCAGGCTCGTTACAAACCCGATCGGCCGAATTTATAACAAAAATTAGTGATAAAGTTGCAATAATTTTAGTCTGGTGGCAATCTAGAAAGTAGACCAATACGAGTAAGGAAGAGGGCAATGCAGTATCAGCAAGTATATGAATTTTGGTTTGTTACCTGTTCTGAAAGTGACTGGTGGCAAAAGTCAGCAGCATTTGATAAAAAAGTGGCTCAAGAATTCTCTACATTACATACAAAAGCACTCAA
This sequence comes from Alatinidae sp. Z8VKAUB7J3, assembly GCA_010016025.2. Classification (NCBI taxonomy): domain Eukaryota; kingdom Metazoa; phylum Cnidaria; class Cubozoa; order Carybdeida; family Alatinidae; species Alatinidae sp. Z8VKAUB7J3. The sequence goes on along the minus strand of JAAAKM020721499.1, from coordinate 180,581,814 downwards.
TGGAGAATTAGCCACTTGGCGTCAAAGTCCTGTAGGTGCCCAGGACCTTGAGCGCGAGGCGATCGGGGGACGAGGGGTGGCTGACCTCGTAGACCACCCCCATGCCGCCGCGGCCGAGCTCCTTGACCACGGTGTAGTTGCCGACCATCTGCGGCAGGGGTTGGCTCACTCCGGCAGCCTACCGCATGTGGCAGGACCCCGAGTCCCTGCATAGGATCGCGGACCACCCACGAGGACCGCCATCAGCACTCCGTCCTACGGCCACCTGACCTCGATCATGACTGCGTGCGCCAACCCTCCCCAGGGGACTGTGGGGGATTAAGTCGTACCCAAAGACATATTTATTAGGTTTTCCGACCAAGCTGAACAGAATGGCTATCTCAAAATTTTTATCCGGTAACTTAGGGGAAAAATGTGCGTGGGAGGGGGTAGGTGCCCTCCGATTTTTTGGTCACTTAAAAAAGTCACTAGAACTTTTAATTTTCGTTAGAATGAGTCCTCTCGCGACATTCTAAGACAACTAGGTCAATTCGATCACTCCTGAGAAAAAAAGTATACAGATATTTTTATAGGGGTGATTTTCTGTAGGGAAAGGAGAAAATTAAGGAGATTTCCCCTACTAAGGAGAAAATTATCCATTTGGAGTTTCGAATGAGAGTATGCTAAGGAGAGTTTTTCAGGTGGAATCATGGGCAAGAAACTTTCTGGGGAAGATTTGCAGTAAGGATGAAATTGTATAGGGGTAATTTTCCCGGGGGAGCTTTACATGGAAGAATCTTTCTAGGGGTGGAAATTCCGGTGGAGGGACCCGGCTTTTCCGTGGGGCCGGCACAGGAAGAAATGGGCATCATCCGCGCTGGTGCACGGGTGGTCACCGCCATGTCAGCCAGCCGCACCCCGTACATCTGCTTTGTGGTGCGCCAGTTATACGGTGTGGCGGGTGGTCTGCACAACCGCAAGGATGGTTTGTATCGACGCTATGCCTGGGCGTCGACCCACGGCGGGCCGATGCCCAGCGGGGGTGGCACCGCCATCGCGTACGAACGTGAAATCGAAGAAGCCTACATACAGTAAGAATTATTTTCCGCGGTGTATTTTTTTCAGGTGGGGGGGGGTAAACGCCAGCCACCGAAAAATGACAAGGAAAGATGAAAAATACCCTCTAATATCTTTAGATGCGTCAAACGAGGCATGCTCAATGCAGATAATAACTAGAAAAAAAAAACAGAAACGTCTAACAATAAGAAAAAAAAAGAATTGCAAAATATCATGGATGTAAATTATTATGGAGTATTTTAAATGCTTTTGGTTTTGCTTTATAGCTGGACCCCTTCCTTAATACCCGAGTCAAAATCTTGAGAATGGTCCTAGAATGGACAATACTGAAAAAACTCATAAGTGCGCGTCATTCCTGAACATCAAATCTTAGTTTTAACTGTTAAGCATAAATTGTAACAAACGTTTTCAATGATTTTTCATCATTTTGTTACTTAATTAATGGTCATTGATTATTATAACGGTTAGTAATAACAGTAGATTAAATAAAAAAAATTATTCAGGGTTTTTAATATTCGCGTCCTCGAGCACGATCTGGGTCCGCTCCAGCCATTTGCCATAAGGGTTGCGGTTGGCAAGGTCGCGCTTGATCTGGGCATCCGAAATGATGGCACCTTCTTCCATGTCGATCAGCAGCATCTTGCCGGGCTGCAGCCGCCACTTGCGCACGATCGACTTTTCGTCAACCGGCAGCACGCCAGCTTCGGAGGCCATGATCACCCGGTCATCGTCGGTGACGATGTAGCGTGCCGGCCGCAATCCATTGCGATCGAGACAATATCTAGTTTTTCTTCTGTCTACTTACAGTGAGTTGCACATGTAAATAGTTCGTTATGTATTTGTTTCAAATCAGAAAAGAATTCTTCTGTCTTTATCTTTAAGAAAATTTGTAATTTTGGTATGCGTAAAAAAGTTGCTAACTAACTGTCAGGGCTGCGGGTTGCTAAGCAAGTTGCTTTATGTTTTGGCTAATTTGAGGGCAGAAGCCTTAGCAACTGGGTTGCTTATATTTAAAAAATGTGTATATGATAAAAAAAATGTATCAATAAAAAGTGTATTATCTTTTGTATTTTCTTCTTTGGAATCTATTTGAGAAAAACAAATTGCACCGTAAAAACATCACCTTTCACTCGACTGGCACCGTGAAGCGGTTACGGTCGAGTGGCAACTCAGGTCCTGCAGAATCAATAATACTTTTTGAAATGCTGATATTATTGAAAGTTATTAATCAGCATATACTATTATTGCTTCTCTTTTGAAATTAATGGTTGGAATCTGCAGCAGGGAAGTCGTCTGTAAGGTTTCCCCCTGAGTCAGTAGTTGATACTCCGTGCTCACGCTCAAGAGGCCATTACGTATTTCAAACCGCAATTGATCTTGAAGGTATTGCCATGGAGTCTGGAGTCGTAGCCCTGTGAGCGAAACTTTCCCAGTCGAGCTAAATGGCTCCAGCACCAGCGTCCCCTCCCAATTCAAAACTTCACCTTCCCCAAACTCAGCCGTGACGGCATAGGGATTCTCTGAATCGGGATGAGTCGCAAAAGAAGTGTGTGTCAAGTTCAACCAAGGATTGAACGAGGTGCGGTGTTGGCGGAAGACGGGGGAGATGAAGGGGTTTCGGCACCATGGCTCACACACGCGCGAACGCAGCTGTTTGTGGACTTGGTGAAGGAGATCAGGATGCGGACACCAGATTCGCCTCTTAGAGATATGCACATTGACGATTCACCGTCCTCTGTACGCAGCTGGTGGCCGAGGGAGGAGTCTGGTTTTGCGCGTGTTTGTGCTCCAGCTTTTGCTTATTTATTCATACCAGCATCATCCTAAACTATCAAATAGCGTCTTACTACAAGAGGCCTTTCCTACAGACAATCTATCCGTGCAATTGCTACTACTACTACTAACAGTTCCCTGCATCACCAAGCCCCTTAAGGTCAAATAAAGCTACGCACGCTCCTCGTTCACCTAAATTTATTCAAAGTTACCCTCTTTACCCTTACCCGTACAACTCTAATTTCGTTTTAGTCTTTCCTTTTGACCTCTTCATTCGAGAACAGGGGTCGGATAAATGGATGCACAATGCATGATCGCAAAATCAACGCCGCGATGATCAAAGAAACTGACCAAAGCATCAATGTCAGCCAACTCCAACCCACCAGTAGAGAAGATCACTGGAAGATTGGCATTGGCAACTTCTTCTAACAACGGCCAATCTTTTGCTGAACAGCTCGCTATTTTTAGGACATCGAATCCCATATCGACGATAATAGAAACGGACTCTTCGTCAAATGGCGTACACGCTGCGAGCAAAACCTACCACCTACTAAACCTGCAAAATATTTTACAAAATAAAAAAAAACTATTTTTATTTTTAAAATAGGCTGGTTGCAGTTACTCTAGTTTTGATATGTTGACTGCAGGTACCCGGGGTCAGCTGAAAGTTGGATTGTGGGTATAGGAGGTCTTTCAGGCTAGCTGCAGGTACCCGGGTTGGTTTTGCAAAAGTATCTTGTATTTGTGGCAAGTATTTTTGTATTTTATTAAAAGTATTTAAATTCGTGTGATGATAGCCATCCTGCCGCAGAATGTAAAAAAGCCAATTTGTACGGTAAATAGCCTTTCCCAGGCACCCGGGAAGTCGATATGCTGTTGCCAGGTATGACCCGAAAGCGGAAAAGGGACCCTGATTGGATCAGAAAGAGGATCAGAAAGAAGATCAGACAGAAGATCACACAGAGGACCAGACAGAACCAAACGCGCTACCTTCAGGCCTGATAGATGCGTTGTTGCGCTTCGCGATGGATCCTACCCAATGGGATAGCAAGGCGGACAGCGACCTCTGGCACGCGATTGGTGACCCGGACAACCCCGGCGGCTACGTGCGAGAAGCGGTCATCCTCAACGACCGTGGCGGCATGAGTCCTGTGGGAATCCTGACGGAGGAAGAGATCGCGCAGAAAAGGCGGCGCCGGGAGGAGCGGACGTTTCATGGCCATGACGGCAAGCTGATCGTCAACTACTGAGCCCGGGCCGGAGTTCCCGTACTTCACACCCCACCGCTCCCGACCGAACAGCCAACATAGAACTAAGATAGTCATAAAACCTATAGTTTTCCAAGTGTTTAGTTAAATCGCACGGGTAAACGGCAGGCATAAGTATAACTCTTTTATTGGGACCAATACTTGTTTGTTAGCTTTTGGAAAGACACGCCCGCCTTAATACCTTAGTAGGAACTTACACAAGGACATTAGTAGTCAACAAGCGTCGTAAATCCAATTACTTTACTTGTGTTGTGTGTGCCCAAAATTAGCTATACAACTGCCTCCCTGAAAACAATTATGAAGGAGACAGACATTGTTGGACAAACAACTCGTGATCTATCAAAATGGGTGTCGTGCACTGGTATTCGGTAAAATTCCCTAGAGAAAACACCCCTACGGAAAAAATCCCTAAGGCAAATATTCCTAATGGGCAAAAGCCACCTCGGAAAATATCCCTAAAGAAAAAATCCCTAAGGGAAAATATCCCCCATGGAAAAAATCCCTACGGAAATATTCCCCCTTGGAAAAAATTCCTTAAGAAAAATTTCCACTCAAGATGCAATTTTTGCCGTTAGACAAGCTTGAAACTACATCCTTGTAGCGATCAGCATCCTTGCTACAAGTCACTATAGTTCAACAAGTTGTACCCAGCACCTGACGAGCGGTTAACTCCCAGTTGTCCACAGGCAAACCGGAATATGCTCTGTAAGTTAATGCTGATTGAAAAGGAGACGTGTAACAGGGCTGTAGCTAGTTGAGAACTCGATAGCCTCTACCTGCGAGGCAGCGTCGTACAACCCGTTCTGCTGAGCACCGCGCGGAGTGGAAATGGGACGGCATCCGGGTCCAGCTGATCGTCGGCGCCGGGCGGCCCCGCCTCTTCTCGCGCACCGGCGACGACATTGCCAGGGCCTTTCCGGATATCCTCGAGGCCGCAGTCCTGGCGCCGGAGGAGGCGGCCGTCCTGGACGGCGAGCTTCTGGTGCTGCGCGACGGCGCCGTGGCGCCCTTCAACGACCTGCAGCAGCGCCTCAACCGCAAGACGGTGACGGCCAAGCAGCGTCATGACGGCGCGCGGCAGGAAGCCTTCCGAGTTGGTCAAGGTTTGCCAAGGTGATTTGGATTGGATTACCATGAAATGCTTGGAGAAGGATCGCGGTCGCCGCTACGACACTCCGAGTGAATTGGCATCTGATCTGGAGCGTTACCTTAACGACGAGCCGATCTCGGCGGCCGCTCCGTCGGTTCCGTATCAGTTGTCCAAACTCTACCGGAAACACAAACTCTTGGTCCGTTCCTCTCTGGCGATCGCTTCGAGCTTGAAAACATCCGCAACTTTTCCATCGTCGCCCATATCGACCATGGCAAGTCAACGCTCGCCGACCGGCTGATCCAGATCACCGGCGGGTTGCAGAACCGCGAGATGAAGGAACAGGTGCTCGACAATATGGACATCGAGCGCGAGCGCGGCATCACCATCAAGGCGCAGACCGTGCGGCTCAACTATCACGCGGCCGATGGCCAGGATTATGTGTTGAACCTGATCGACACGCCCGGCCATGTCGACTTTGCCCATGCTGATGGTGTTTTCTACTCTCATGAATAAAATCATAATCAAGAAACATTACATCATTAACATTCTTGTCATTTAAGAAAGTTTTGTTTACCGCTAAAGCTTCAATTTTATTTTTATTAATTATATCATTTATGAACTCAATCCTACTAAGTAAACCTCTGCAGTTAAAACTAGAAAGACGTACATTACTGCATGTGGGGATAGAATCATCCATAAATGAATATTTGTTTTTCGGGCTATCTTCCAAAATTACAGTTTCTCAATAAATTCATTCATTCATTCAATATTTCGTTATTAATTTTATAATCATCCAAATTAACACTAAATATTGTCAGTTTTGTTTTTTATTTCTCCTTTGAGGGAAATTTGGTTTCAAATGCATGAGATAAATTAACCCCAAAAAATTTTTAAGAGGCACTTATGAAAGGTGATCACTTAGACCTATCTAACCCCAAAAATAACCCCAAATTTTTTTTAAGAGGCACTTATGAAAGGTGATCACTTAGACCTCAGACAGACGATGACGGTTCCTGACTGTTCAGTTTCGCTCTGGAGTTCGAATGCGTTGTTTGCGTCGGCACCAGCCGGCCAGCGAAAGTGTTCCACAGATCAGCAGACAGGTACTGGATGGTTCCGGAACCGCAACGGTCGTCAGCATCATCGCATAGGCCTGATTGCCAACGAATATGTCAGCCTCTGTCGCATTCTCACTGGATGCAATCGCCAGCTGACCTGCTGTTTGCGAGGGTCCCATGATGTCCAGCACTACCTTATTCAAAGAACTTTAAGAAGAAAAACTAAACAAACAATCCTAAACAAATGACAAACAAACAAAAACTAAGCAACAAGAACAAATATACTACTTTTTTATCCACTCAATAAGATTTTTAATATTGTCGGTACAAGCTTTGTAAAATCAACTCTTTTATATAATTGGGCAATGTATTCCGCAATCCTACACCATCATGTCATAATCACTTTTAGAATTTTAGCTGCCCATTTTTTTTTACTTGGATTTTAATGCTGCTGTTTGTCGCCGGCACGGAAGCACAAACTCGCGTGAGCCTAATCAATCTGGTCCCTGATCAGGACTACGCCATTGGCCTGACTCAGGCACGCGGCACGATCGAGATTGACCTGGCCAGCGGGGAGGCCAGTGGTTATCTGGATGTCTCCCCGGGCGTTTTCCTTTTGCGCGCGGCGGGGCCCGAGTCCGTGGAGCTTGAGCTGGATTTGGTGACGGCGACCGATACCTATTTTGCTCTAGCGCTCTCCCAATGATACCGACTATCGTGAGATCACTCGGATATTCCTTGCTACCAGCTGCTTCACGCGCAGCAGAGCTGCTAACACAGATGACCCAGTCACCTGGCTTACAGCCTACAGCGTCAACAGCGACCAGCTGAGAACTACCATCACGCACTACCTGCATATGCCGGTGTTCAAGTCCCGGGATACGATTGGTGGCGACCAACGGCTTTTCAATCTGACAAATTCTCATTAATCGGTCTCGGCGCTGAGAGAGCAATCTAGATCGAGGCACGCGGGGCATTGAAGCCGGATTGGGAATGCCGCGCGTTAAAGGCGATGCTCTGGCCACGCAGATCTTCCAGGGTTTCAGCGGCATTGGTCTCGGCGACGATAAACGCGCTGCTATAGTTTGTCGCAACGCATCCCTCGGCGTCGTAGCGCGGGGTGGCGACCAGGCGCAGCTTGTCGGACCAGTCGTGAGTGAACGGATAGCCGCAGGTCTGGGTGAACAGAAGGCCGGGCATCGTCCAACTGTCGGACAATATTGGCGTTGTGAAAAATTATCTTTGAATAACTAACAGGTTTTTAATTTCACTGATCATGTTTTAGCATAATCTCTTTCAGTTTTCTGGCTCTAAAATGAATTCATAAATTTTGCTTCGGTTACTCTACTCGATTCTTCAACTACTTTAAGTAAAATACCTCTAAACTAAGATGCATTCGACTCGTAATCACTCTCGATCCAGCTCTCCTGTCTTTTGATGGTTTTCTTTTTTTGCTGGCTTGAAAATATACAACAGTTTTGCGCGGCCGGTACAGGTTATGACCAAAACTCGCCAGCTTGGTACGTTTTCCAGCTTTTTTCAGGCTATATGCAATCGGCAGGGCAATCGCCTCGCTGATACAGAAAATGACATCGTCATCCGCGCAATTGCGCACCACGTTTTCCGCAAGGTCGACAAGTGCAGGCGGGGTTTTCAGAACCTTGTGGATCAGGGCGGGTGCGGTACTACCAGATTCGCCCGGTTCGTAGAGCGTCCCGTTCAGCGAAATTTCTTCGTTATCCAGTTTTCCGTCTCGGTTACGATCGTAACTTCTCAACGTTCGGTCGACCTGATCCAGAATCGACTTTTCATATCGCGACTCAATTGAGCCGCTCATTAACAGCGGGCTGTCTGGTTGCAGGAAGAAATCCGGCACCATCGGCGGGAGAGATTCGTCCGCATCGTCAAAGCCAGGGATCCCGAAAGTGGTGGAGACGTCTTCTTCTTTTTTGTCTTTGTCATCACCTCCACTTGTTTGTGCTACTTTTCTTACAGCCTACTTTTTGAAATACGATCAGTCAGCCGGGTACCCTGAACAATCCGTAGGCAATTTCTCCGGAAAACATCTAGTAAATCTTTATCCGCTTTTCGGAACGCACATAGTCATATTTGACCACTGTCATCACTGTTTCCTTCAAATATTCTAATCTTGGTTTGCAGACTTTTCTTCCTATTCCTTCAAAAAAAATTTTTATTGTGAAAAAACACCCAAAGCCTTGGCTATTCTTCTTTAACATCAGAAGCTCGAAGAAGATGAAATAATTCAACAATATCCACCCAGTCTCCGAAAATAAAATGTTCGTAATGATCTAATTAACCCGAAATGAACAAAAACGATGAGTTTTCATGAGTTTTGGGGAACAAAGAACTGACAAACATAAACACTTTTGTCATCAAAACGTCAAACATTTGGTCATTTTTGTCAAACACTTTGATGAATAAACATTTTCGTCAACAAATTTTAGATAAATCGGTAAGACTTGAAAAGAGCAGCCGAAGAAGCAAACGGAAGAAGCTGAAAAGCAGTTTGAAGCGGCAAATAAGGAATACGAAGAGATGCTGAAGAAGCTTGAGGATGCTTTGGCGAAGAAGATCGAAGCCGACAAGAAGCACAAGAACTTGCATGTCTCAGGTCGCCAAGCCCGAAAAGCTTTGCGAGACGCAGAGAAAGAAGTTGAAGCCCTTGAGAAAGAAAAGAAGGCTTTGGAAGATACTTTCAAGTAAGTTCTTTTCGATCATCTCAGATCAAAAAAGCAAGCTCTAAAATAGTAGGGATAAAGGAAATTAGAAAAAAATAAGTGATACAAGAACACTTTGTGATGCCATCAGCAGTGGTCATATAAACACATTAACGTGTCTAGACAAACAATGATGCAAAAAAACTGAAATTCTTACTTATAATATACAGCATATTTATGTTAATCATATTAACATGTAAATTACTATTATTCTTTACTTTTTCAACTCCTTTAAAATAGTATTTTTTACCCAATATTCAGTACAATCCGTTTTTCATGTGTTTTATATGGGGTTATAATTAAATTCAATTCAATTCAATATTCTTTTTTATTTGATCTCTGACCGTTTTTCTAATAATGCAGGTGTACCTGGCTCATCCTCCATGAATTTTGCCCCCCTCATATTACGGGAAACCCCTCCATGGATATTTCATCCAACTTAGCCCTCCCCTCCCCTACCTTTAAATTTCTTGAGGACGGTTCAGCATGAAGAGATCTCATTAGCATGCTTTATTTGAAAAATATATTTTCTTCTTTTCACTTTTTTCCCAGTGTTTCCTGCTTGATTAGCTGAATAGAATCAAATATGCTATAGAATAAAATATATGGTAAAATACCATAGAATCAAATTTAGTAAGAACGATTACTTCATAAAATTCACAATGATTCCTTTCTATTAAATTTATTGTTATAAAATATTCTTGTTACTGGTTATCAAATAAAAAACAAAGACACAGCCTACAACTAGGACTTTGCAAATAAATTTTATAATATGCTTAATATGTCACTCGGTTAATACCAAGTGCCATAAAAAGTAACAGCCACGCTGGGTCGGCCGTATCCAGTGAATAGAGTTGAGGCATGTCCCTAAAATTTCCCTTGAAGTATCTCATATTGCCTTTGTCCACGAGGCAGACAACGAAAATAATGGTCAGAGAACTTTGACAACGTCAAGATAGCCCACTTATAACCCCCCACACCAGATAGAGTAATATAATCAGCTTATGCTTATGAGTTGGCAGGATTTGCGGTCCCACCGGTTTTGGGGAGAACCAATCTTTTTTTTCTATCTTTCATTCTGCATCTGGATCTCCTTAGTCCAAGACCTTAAAGACATAAGTTTCGTGCCAACTCAATAAAACGAAAATTTTGGCTTTTAAAGAAGGGTCCATGACCCCAAACAACTCTTTCTGTGTATTGATCATGGCCCAATGACTTACAGCTTCAAGTTTTAAACTAATCAGAGACAATAAGTGTTTTGGCCTGTTTTCATGTTCCGTAACGTCTTTCCAAAACATAGCTACAACTAACAGAAAACACAAGATAAATAAGCGAAACACAAACAACGATAAAATGGAAGAAAATTCAGAAAAACAAGTGGATAAGACAGTTATTAGGACCAAGATGGATTGGCGTATCGTCAATTCAATTCTAACTTAATGTTTCCGTGTAGCTATCTTGGTGGCCTAGGGCACTGGACTTGAAATCCTGATAACAAGGGTTCGAGTCCGGGTGTCGCTGGTTAGTTGGATTGGAATGGCAGCCAGACCAGCCACAATCATGTAGGAATCTGTGGTTGCAGCAGAATGCAAATATCTGGGAGCAGGCTGTAAAAATAAAAGACATTTAAGACTGAGGGGATGGACCATTTGTCGGTACTGTCGCATACCTGCCAACGGTGCGCACAGTTTTGCTGAGCAGAAAATTAAGTTTTTAATAATTTTTACAGTGTTCCAGTAGGTGTTTTCACATTAGAAATACTTTGAGGCAATTTAGAAACTAGAATACATTATTGCTTAAATTACAAGACTGCAATGCCTGCAACAGCGGCACCAACGCCTGCAGCCCCAGCCAAGGCCAGCGCTGCTACAGTGGCAGCGGCAAAACCGGAGCCTGAAACTGCCAAGCCTGAACCCAAGGCCAAACCTGCACCTGCAGTTGTTGCAACTGCAGCCACTGACAAAGCAGAAGAAGATGTGCTGAAAGCAGTCGAGAATTGGGCCAAGGCCTGGAGTAGTAAGGACACCAACGCCTATCTGGGACATTATGCAAAAGATTTCACCCTAAATTACAAATTTAAAATGTTCTCAGTCTAATTTTGACTTGTCTGGGTTGACATCAGTAGGCAAAACTGGTCCCTGGAATTAAGAAAACGATGAGGCCAGATTAATAGTCGGCGATCGAAGGAGCTTCGAAACTTGTTTAGCTATGTGATTATAATTTGTTTATTTTGATTTTTATGATTAAAGATTCCCTCCTGTTTTTACCTAAATGTTCCACTTTAAACTGGCCTTTGTAGGTTTAAAAGTTTCTTCCACCACTTCAGGGAACGGGGCAGCCCACACACTATGAGAACACCCATTATATCTTTGAAGAAAGAGCAGAGAAGTCGGACTTCAGACTTACATTTGTTATCTCCGCTTTTTCTTTTTATTCTTTCAAACGACTTGCAATTTTTATTTGCGAATTTTCGCTCTTGCTTTCGTATATATAGACGCACAAAAACCCCAAAAAGTTATGTGAAAAAAGGTTATCGTTTTTAACACTTAACATAAACAATTGATAATCAAATCTCTAAAAATTTCCTAAGAGTTTTACATAAATACCCTTAGCCTTTCGTGGTCGCAGCAACCTCTGCAACCTAGTAAGGAAGGAACTATGGCCCATAATAGCCAAATATTAACAAAAGCTTTGAAAAAAATATATGGCAAGAGAAAAAAATTGCCATTCCTAGCTGACTCAGGAATTATAAATAAATAATTCGTAACAATAAAAGGTTATTTTGAAAATACATTTGTGAGACTTTTGAAAAACCGCTGTAACCTAGTCGAGATCGGCAGCTATGCCCCCTGGTGCGGTGCCGGGCTCAGCGATCACGTCCCGCTGGTGTTGGACGTGGAGCTCTAGCCCGATCTCTTGTCACTCCAGGTTCCCCCCAACAGTCCCAACCCACCACCGTCACCCCGGCCACCGAGCCGGGGTCTATGGAAACGCCAGAATTGGCGGATGGATGGATCCCGGCTCTGCGGTGCTGCGCACCTTGTCCGGGATGACCCGCGCAAGTTCGGGAACATTCGCGGGTTAATGCTCCAGTAGCTCCATTCATATTTTTCAACTTGCGTACCTAAGTTATTTTGATAGTGGCCTATATTTAAACTGCTTTTGAAAGCGTTGATTAACTCTTGGGCCATATACCTATGTTGTGGATCGCTGCCCTCAATTTGAGCAAGCTCTGCATAGGTACGCTGTAGTGCTAAATATTGGTTGTGAGGTAAAGATTGGCCGGGCTTTCTACTCGATGAATCATCGGCGAACAAGTAAACTAAATTACCACTTAGCGATCATCATTATCATTATTATCATCATTAACAACAACATCATTATAATCAGTAGCATCGTCATGTTCATCATTATTATCATTATTCTCATTATCATCATCATCATTATCCTCATTTATACCATTACTATAGTTTTCGTGTAATAGGCATTAAAGGGTTAAAGGAGGAACGAATTAACAGAGATAGAAATATTATTTCTCTCTTAGAATAGACTTTCAAACGTTGCAAGAATACTGTTTTTGAGAGAGAAGGGTTAAAAGTTGTAACTTAAACAAAAAAGGAAGATATTGTTTGGCGAAAAGGGTGCATGTGTAGCTACATATAGGGGTAGGATTGGAAACAGTAATTTTACTTATGTTCTAACGTAGACTTTAAGTCAACGTAGTGTTGATTCTCCTTTGTATTCCTTGTTTTGTAGGTTTTTTTTATCTTTTTTATTTTCATATCTCAATCTCTTTGTATAGATGGTGCGGTTATAGCAACGTTGGATGCGGCTCTAGAAATGATGTATTGAGAAAATCTATTACGAAACATCCAAAGAAATCTTGGTTTGTTGGGTCCCTGAAGGTTTTTAAACATAATTATTACGTAACAACCAAAAGTAAACACTCCCTATGAGGTCGGTGTACTATACCGTTACAGGCTATAGTATTGCGTAAGACTCGGGGGTGAGTAATAACGTCTTGAGGGACTAGCAGCTCCTTTTGTACACCCTCAATGGGCGTGCCCGGAAGTCTTAATAGCACACTACTTATAAGTTTAAAAAAAACGAGTTGGGGGGTGCCTAATTCGGTAATTTGGAAAAATTAGAAAAAATTAGGTATTTCTAACTTACGAACGGGTGATTGGATCCTAATAAAATTTGATATTTAGAAGGACCTCGTGTCTCAGATCTCTTATTTTAGATCCTGACGGGATCCGGTGACATTGGGGGGAGTTGGAGGAGGAAACCGGAAATCTTGGCTGGCAAATGTTAGGATGTTATGTTAAACGTACAGTCTGGCAACTTTAGAGCCACGTGCCAAACTTCGTCGCGGGAGCGGTGTGGCGCATCATCATGACGCGGGCACCGAAGGAATCCGCCGAGGAGGTCGAGAGCAAGATCGAGGCGATCGCATTCGGATTCCTCGTGCCGATCTTCTTCCTCTACACGGGCGTGACCTTCGACCTGCAGGCCCTGCTCACCTCGCCGACGGCCCTCGCCCTGGTGCCCATCTTCCTGATCGCGCTGCTGGCCATCCGCGGGGCGGCCGCGCAGCTCTCGGCCCCGGTGGGGATGAGCAACACCTCGTTCGGCAGACCGTCGAGCCGAGCCACGAACGCGTGCCGCACCGCGCGGAACTCGGCAAGGATGTCGGCCATGGGTCGCTCGTTGTAGCGCGCCGCCTCCGTGACCGGATTCGTCACGTCGGCCTCGGTCAACGCCTCCGCATTCTGCAGGTAGTCGTCGAGCCTCCGCTCCCAGATCTCCTCCAAGTCGATGAGATGCCCGGCGTTCTCCTGGATCGACCACTTGTCCGCGGCGGGGCGCTCGGTCAGATAGGCCCAGGCAGGGATAATATAAAACCTTATCGAATCAAATATCTGAATTTGAACAGTAAGGCAGCAAAAAGGACCGATTCATTGCTATTACCATATTAAGCTAGTTCAACTGTACCTCCATAACTCGGAGTTCAATTTTGTGTTTAATTTATGTGTTTTATTTTGTGTTTAATCCCTCTGGTTTATTCGGCAGCTCACTTTCTGCAGGAAAGCCTACAAGCACCACTCCAGAGGATCCAAAATACAGGCTACCATGGGTGCGGCGGTACATTTTCTGCCACAGATATTCGTTATCGAACGGGTCTTCGCCGATCACAAGCGGCGCGAGATAAGTATCAATAATCTGCTTGGTGATGGTCGGCGCCAGTGCTGCGTTCCCAATCCCGACAATACCGTTATCGGTTTCAACTTCGCAGATCAGCCATTCATGGAAGCGGAATGATCCCATGCTGTCGCCGCGCTCATAAAGCGCATCAGATGCATTGGTGCAGAAATTGGCCTGCGGGGCCTTAAAATTAATCAGAGAACACGAGGTCATATTTTTCAACTCATTATGACACGTAAAGATCGACAAGATGTTGGAGAAACAAACAAACATTAGAATGAATGAACAGGTGGAAATGAAAGATAGTACTCCAAAAATTTCATTTTTAAGCATAAAAATTCTTATTGTTTGTTGAAGTATCCTTCAAAGACTCCTCTCACTGTTTAGTTCATGAACTTTTTCTTGAAAATATTTCCTGTTTTTTTTGGTATAATTGGTAATTGACCAATGTGTCTTCGCCCTGCCACCTGGAACATTCCGACCCTTACCTTCCGTGGAGCGAAGTTAATGCTTGCGCTAGAACTCAAGCATTTTGGTGTGGCTGTAGCAGGCGAAACTGAAGCACGCCTTATACGAAATGACTCTGAAGTCACACTTTTGTTAGACTCTCGGACCAGAAGGTGCCTCCTTTCTTACGAGCAGATATCAGACAGGATACTAACAGCACAAACCCAGTTTAAACATGGAAAATGGACCGCAACCGTCATCCTGGCCAGCGGTGAAACAGCCAGGGCGGCCCGCATCGAGGATGACGCCACCTGCGTCGGCGACATCCCGCTGAAGGGCCGTGCGCAGACCGTGGAGGGCTGGCTGCTCTGAACCATCCCCCGGGGCGGCAAACCGTGCCGGGCGAGACTCAGTAGTCGATGGGCGTGATGTGCCAGCCGTCCCTGTGGAACTGCCAGTAGGAGTCCTTCAGCCGCATGGAGATCGGTCCCGGCCTGTCATTGCATACAAATACGAACTAACAAAATCTAGTACCTAATAAGAAAAGGTTTAATGAAAAATAAGAAATAAAGTTTGGAAACGGATCGACATTTTTTAAATCGGTTGATGGGTTTTATGCTCTATGACCACTCTTGTCTCCTATTGGAAAGACTTCTTCAAAATCATCTGGTCAACAGCCAAAGTACCTTCAGACTGGCACCGCAGCACGCTCATGGAGCTGTTTCAGAAAAGTGACACCACCCTATGCAATAACTGGCGGAGCATAGATCTCTGGAGTTTGACTGATTATATAAACAGCGAAAAAAAATTACTCGTATCCAAAACATCTTTTATTCTTTTATCTATCTCCGCAAATAACGGAGTACTAAAAATCGTAAAAAACTGTTTAGTGGCTTACTTTAAATAAATTAAAATAGCGACGAAGACCACACTGCCTTTCCTTAACAAACAAATACAACGTAGAGACAATAGGGAATTTTTTTAGCCACGATTTTTGCTTGTCCAAGGAACGCCTCGGACCCACCACCATGCAGTTCTTTTTTTGTATTTTTAACCTTAGTTCCTTTGGCTGTGAGTCAATCTTAACGATTTTATAGTCCTTGATTATTCCAAACTCAAAGTGAAGCAAAATAGCCTCCCCTTCTTAATCTCTGTTTTGGAGATAGATTTCCACGAGAAATAAACAATTTTGAAATGAAAATTAAGATGTGTTACAGCGTTGTTGGTTTCAATCTGAATCAACGTTTGTAACCGATGTGTGTATTATCATTAAAAGTATATTCTAACAGCTACTATCTTAACCCTTAGTATTTGGCAACACTGAATTTAATTTGTCATTTTTATCTTTCTCTTTTATAAAAAAGGCTGTTAGCCAAGCCTGTATTTAGACTTGGATTTATAGAAACATACTTGTGGATTTTAAATACATAAACAAAAAAAAAACTGTTTCAAGTGAAAAACAAACAGAAGCTATCATATACTTCGCAGAGTTGCCACCTATTCCCTAACTCTTCAATTCTTACTCAACCCTTTGGTATTTAAAGATAAACGAACCACCTCACCTTCATTGACCGTTAAGAAATTTGGTAAAGCTTCATACGTAATATTTTGTACTGTTGGCGTACTTGGTGTATCACCAGATCCACCTGAGCCACAAGCGCTAAGAGAAAGCGCTACCACAGCACTTGATACTAACCTACTGATCACAGATCTGCGTTTACCTATTTTATATTTCATCGAGAAGTCCCAAGCAAAAGCGTGGCATATTATTCCAACATACCTACACAATTCATGATATAATATTGACCATTGGCAGCATATATTAACATAGTCATAGTGTAACCGCTTTCATCATATTCATGAGAATGGAAGAACACTGTTTTCAGAGGTCATCCATGTCCCACTCCAAGGGGCCCCTAATGTCCCCCTTTTTTTTGACTTATAATTTTTTGGGGCTGATAATTTTTTTAGACTTAATTTTTTTTAATCTTTGGTGAAAATGGTTTTTTGAATTTTTTTTTATACGGCTGAACCCGTAGTATTTCTTTCCCTAAAAGGGAACTGAAACATCTTACTGAAATTTATTCCAATTGACATTACAAGAGGTTTCTGTCAAAGCCCAGAAAACGGAAGTTCGAATAAATATAGTTGGACCGCTTCTGAAATTGCTTTCTAAGATCTGTCTTTGGCATTTAGGAAAGTTATGAGAAAGAAGAAAGAAATGTACAACTAGTAAAAAAGCGGATACATCTCCACAGGTAAAATTATCTGATCCCTTCTCCACATATTTTTGTTGCAGAATATAAAAAACTTGATCTTAACCCCATTAGTGAGTGTTTATAGATAGTATACAGAACAAATATACACATTGCGTGATGTTAGCCATAAATGATAAAATAATAGAGAAGTGATACATAATAAATACCGAGAAAACCTGTGTAAGATGAGGTGTATTTTAAAGCCAAAAATACGACCATGTACACACAAAAAACAAATAGCATAAACGTACATCAGCAATCCAAGCCAAGACCGTATTCAAGGGAGAGGTTTGGGACATAGAGCACCGTCGTTTTAAGGTCAACTCCCGGCCGTTGAAACCGTTTAAGACCGTTGAAAACAAGACGGTTGTTTAAGACCGTTGAAAACAAGACTGTCCAAGATATTTTCTTGATCCATATCGTCCAGCTTGACTTCGATATATTCAATTCGATTCTCAAGATTAAGAATTTACAATCTACCTGCTTTCAGCTTTCGTTCGATGCTGTCTAAGATAGGGTTGAACTCAAGTGATACTGAATTGTACAACTCCCAGTTTTCAAAAGTCCCTCAAAAGCGCCAGTACAAATGCCACTAAAAATAGGCAAACTTAATAGTCTTAGGAATCCTACCTCTCTCCTTGTTGAGACTTTAAGTGATTTCTCCATAGCAGACGAGGCTCCAATATCTGGATCGGACGAACTGATTCGTTGAGCACAAGATTTTAATATTGAAGTAACAATATGTCGCGGACTTAGCAAAGTTTTATCCTCTTCCCCTGAAAAGGAAGGAACAATTGAAGAACACAAATATCACGACACAGAGAGCCACTACTCTTCCCTCCTTTGCTGGCTTAACATCAAAAAGAAATTTTAACGGCGAAATGTTAATCCCGGGAGGTTTGTGTGGTAAACTCTAATTAATCTGAATAGTCCTTCAAAGCTCCAACGGATGCGGGCAGATGTTGGAATGAGAATCTAAGAGGGGATATTAACTGGCAAATTTTCTTCATTTAATTAAATGGATGGGGAAAATGAACATCTATTTTTTTAATCAATTGCAACCGCGGCCTGGCCGTGCAGTTCGTGGTGATGGCGGCGACCTTCGCCGTGGTCGAGTTCCTCGTCGAACTGCTGCTGGCCCTCACCGCCGTGCGCGTACGCCCCTGGCTGCAACGCGGCGGCCACACCTTCAACCGCAGCTGCGGCACGCTGTTCGTGCTGATCGGCATGGCGCTGCCATTGGCACGCTGAGGCGAGCGCCTGGCTGCAGCGCGGCATGGGCCTAGTCCATTCAGGCCTTGAGTGCCTCGCCAGTCGCCAACGAGCGTCACATCATCAAATGTGTCGATCTGTTCTGCACTAAACTCGCCTGAATATTCGCCATTGCCACGCGTTGCAACAACTGCATCAGCTAACGTCATGCCCAATTCTTCAAAGAACGATACACGTGGATCATTCGCAGAATAGAAGCGGATAACGCTTAAGTCACTCGCATCTGAGTGTGATACAAACATGACGGTCTGTTCTGTTAGTTTGGCGTTTGCAGCAACGGCTTTTGCGATCTTATCTTCAAGAGTGCTGAAAATAAATCATTGTCACCATCTTGCGTTAGGTGTTTTTTTCTTATAAGAAACTGCTGCAAAATACTGTATTAGACACTTTACAGTGTTGGGAAGCATAAAAAAGTAGTACTAGGTCATCAGTAGGCATAGCAGCTCAAAGATAACCCACGTAAGTTATTCAGATAGCCCTCGCTTTGACATCCTTTTTATAGTTTACATATTCTTTACTATTTTTAGTCGTAAAAAAAAATAATAATAGTAATTGCCCCGAATTCGATACCGACTTTCTGAGCAACCTGATTTACGGCTCCGATGGGGCCGATATTATCGACGGGCTTGGTGGTAACGACACACTTCACGGCGAAGGCGGCCTCGACAAGCTTATCGGCGACGCTGGTGACGACCAGCTGTATGGTGGAGACGGCGATGACATTCTTTCCGGCGACGCTGGGGACGATACCCTCCAGGGTGACGCGGGCGCAGACACCTTCGTCTTCGAGGCCGGCATGGGGCACGACGTGGTCCAAAAGGCTGTCGCAGCTTTTGAACAGGCTTTGCAGATCAATCCTCAGTACGACGCGGCTCGGCAGAACCTGCAGCGCGCACGCGGATCCGGCAGATAGGCTTGATCGGTGCCGGCGAAACGGTCGTTTGTATCAGGTGAGGATTCGTCGGGCTGATCAGCACCCGATGATGATCCGGTGACGCAGACCCAGGGGGTAGTACGACATTTCGTGGCGACATGACTCAGCTGACCGGTCGGTCAGCGGTGGATACAAACGATTTGGTGGTGCAAGGAGCCGAGCCGTTATTCTTCCTTGATTATCTTGCCACTGGAAAACTCGACCTGGATGATGCAACGGCGATTGTCGAAGGCATTGCCGAAGGATGCCGTCAGGCAGGTGCCGCACTGATTGGTGGTGAAACGGCTGAGATGCCAGGCATGTATGCGGGCAACGATTATGATCTTGCAGGCTTTGCAGTGGGTGCGGTGGAACGTGATCAGATATTGCCCGCAAAGACAATTGCCGAAGGCCCACAATTCCCCGAGGCCCATCGAAAATAGCAGCAAATGGAGTATTCATTTGAGTTAAAACTGTACTGAACAATTTTGTGCCAGGAATTTCTTCTGAATGTTTAACCGCATCAGCAATTTTATTTACTGACTCCTGACATCCTGCCCACATCACTGTCCACTTCCCCAAACGTTTTTGTCTCCATGGTTTTTTGACTAACGAGGGAGTAATGGGATGCAGATGTTTTGGAATAGCAGGCAAGAGTTATCTGCTTTCAATACAGATTGGCCTACTTAATAGTTGCATTTCAAAAGGGATGGATACATCAGTGATTTGTTATGCGAAGGATCTGTTAAATCTTTGCCGGTCAATAAAGCCTTCAGCAGAGTTTTGATAACCTATTTCAGAGTTTTGATAGATTTGTAAAAATAGGACTAAGTGTGAGTGCTGCAAAGTCCCAAGTCCTCTTCTTTAATTTTCATGGTAGTTGTGTGCCTGATAGTGTCTGTCTAGGCAATAGTGAGGTGGCACCGAGATGACCATCGCGCGCGAGGAGATCTTCGGCCCGGTCATGTCGGTGCTGAAATTCTCCACCGAGGACGAGGCGCTGGCTCGGGCCAACGACACGCAGTTCGGTCTCGCCGCCGGCGTGTTCACCGCCGATCTAACCCGCGCGCACCGCATGGCGGCGGGCTTCGAGGCGGGCACCTGCTACATCAATGCCTACAACCTGACCCCGGTGGAGGCCCCCTTCGGCGGCTCCAAGATGTCGGGTGTCGGTCGCGAGACGCTTATGAAAACCTGGCTGGCACCAATCAGGTCCACCGCGCAATTCTGCGGATGCTTGATCCAACCGAATTCGAAGTGTTCCTCAAAGACCTGGCTGGCCCTGTTGCAGATATCCTCAGGGTTGATTGCGTGAAACTGGTTCTGGAATCGGTTCAAAATGACAATGAACCTGCTGTGAACCGCCTTGGTGAGGTGCTTTCCGTCGCCGAACCCGGCTTTATTGAGCAATATCTGACCCGCGGCAGAAACGTCCCGGACCGATTGTTTCAACAAGACCAGTGAACATTCGCCGAGAATTGGAATCGGGTTAAGGGGGAAAATATCAACGAAAGCGACCGTCTTCGGGTCTCTTTTGTTCTTCCGCGTAGCAAGATACGCGATTTGTCGAGTGGGCACATCGGCCGGGATCTCAATTGCCGGGTAGCCACTTTAGGGCGCATTGGACAGAATGCCCAGCATTGACACAACGTAACCAAACCACCAACGACCAATTGACGAGGTTCCGATGACCAGGCTATTGTTCAAAAATGCAGCTATATCTTGTATAACACGGTGATCTTGAACCAAGAACCCTGATATGAAATAAGCATCGTGGTAACAAAACAGTAGCTTTATTTCATTCCTGATTCAAAACTGTTTCAAAATATAATTTTCACTTCCCTGGAAATTCATGAATAGGACAGGTAATTTCTAAATGTCGATATCTTCTTTTTTTCTGAATTGGCATTATTTTACAATGAAACCCCATGCTATTGGCAAGGAATAGGAACATGATCTGCACGACTACCGTGACTGTTTCGCCGATCGCTGTTATAGCCTGGCGGAGCTGAATCACGGTCCGCAGGACGAGTTGATGCTCCAGCGGATGATATCCCTCTCCGACCAGGCCAATGTTCCGTTGGCGGCAGCCAATGATGTGCACTATCACATTCCAGATCGACAGCCGCTCCAGGACGTGTTAACAGCGATCCGACATCGTTGCACGGTGAGCGAGTTGGGCCAGCGGCGTTTTCCCAATGCGGAATCTCCTATTATGTAACACCTCAAACCCTATTATGTATCATTCAAAGGAATCCTGGGGTAAGGTCACGCAAGATTGCTGTATCCTCAATTCCTATGATGTTGGTGTACTATACATACACACTAATGCGTCAGACCCAGGTACGCGTCTTAACATCTTTAGGGTCTAGTAGCTCCAAATATATACCCCTATCTGTGCGTTTAAAACTGGAGCCGCCTCACTACTTACGTACTGTTATCGCCCCACTTTAGAATAGCCGTCCCCTGGTCAATACCTCGCTCTTTGCGCCAATTTTTTTTATTACTTTCAAAAGAGCTATTCATTCTAATTAAACGACCTTTGTGATTCATGGTTCATTCTTAAAGAATTGGAACAAAATTTGAACTTTAGCGTAAAGACCGATGTATTGGAGAGGGGGAGAACCCCCTCATATACGCAGTAATTTCTGTTCGTTTTAAGTCTTGATGTTGCCTCCTGCTTTCAGCTAAAAAAAACTTGTTTTTTATTTATTTAAGCTGCGTTGACTTACTAATAGCAGTAGTAGTATTTTATCCAAAATAGCCCAAAGATTCATGGAATAGGTGGTCGTATAAACTTCGGAGAGGGCTCATTCGATTGGCAACAGGATGTTTTAGTGCCCTTTTTAAGAATATAGACTGATTGGAGTGCAACAATCCCCCTATGCCCGCTTTTCATCAAATACAGACAAAACAAATTTTGATATAGCCATTATATTCAAAATAATCTGAAGGTCAATTAGTCATTCCTCCCAATTGATGCAATAATAACTGCTGTTTCAAAAGATATCAGATATCCACCATCTACGAAAACCTCTTTTATCGGATTGCCCATAAATCACAAAAAAGATACCACTTAAAGTTGAAAGAAAGATTATATATTTCAAAATTTTCATTAGAAAAACCTTCTACCTGTCATATTTAATTATGATTATATATGAATTATATAATTTATTTATTTGAATGTTCAATGTGTGCATAAGTACTAAAAAAACTCTCCAAGACTTGGAGGGCCGGCGTATCGTCTACATACAGGCGTTTGTCGCGCAGCTGGCTGACCGCGCCGGTGAACCGGGTCCAGTCATCATCCTGCAACTCGCCGGTGCGCAAATGGGTCTGGTCAATACGGCCGAGGCTGGACAGCATGCGCATGACAATCTGCTCGGACGGCATTTCCATACTGAACACCAGCACCGCGTTGCCGGACATGGCCGCGTGTTCCACCATGTTTACCGCAAAGGCTGTTTTACCCATGGACGGCCGTGATTCTTAGATGAGCAGTGAACTAGAAAAACCTCAGAGCCAGAGAGTCAATAAGGTTAATGACACTGGACGACGTCGATCACGATGGTGATTTGGATGCGCTTCTTTCAAACAATGGTCCCTGGCAGGTGTTGTACAACAATGGTGCGGGTTGGTTTGATCAATCACGCAGCTACGGCGATGGCTACTCGCGTGCGATTTGCACCACGGATTTTGACGGGGATGGTGATCGTGACGTGATGGTTGCGATCCACGAGGAGAGAATGCGTGTGTCTACGGTGTAACCGCATTTCTCTAACGCTTCTTTCATTCCCCGCCATGTTGCACCATCATCATGTCGCTCAAGATTCGCCACATTTTCCATCAGCAAGAATGTTGGCCGATGATGCCGAATTACTCGAAGGACATGGCCAGAAAATAGATCACCCCAAAGCTTGCAATCGGTTCCCTTTTGTTCGCCAGCTTTGGAGAATGGCTGGCAGGGAAATCCCGCACACAGCAAATCGTGCTGCGGAAGGGCCATAGCGTTTTTTGTAAATAAACCCAATAGGAAACCGCCACATTTTCAACCCGTGTCCAAACTGAGATAGTCTGAAGCGAGTTAATTGCATTGGCTTTTGTTTGGAATGATAAAGCGACCCAGCAGGAGAAAATAGTTATTAGAAAAAAAGGAATTTTTTCTAATATTAAGTTTTTGTTTTCTTTTATAAGGTCGCTGGCTTTGGAACGAAATTTAATTCGTTTGAGAGGCCAATAGTCGAGCAAAAGTAATGCTGATGTTAAATATATACAATTCATTAAGCTTAACGTTTACCCATCAAAAGCTATGAACCTGAGAAAATTTGTATGATTTTCCAAAACGGTTGGTAATATCCCAAAAAATCAAGAATCTTATTGGACATTGTACCATCAGATTCAGCGTATCATAGAACCCAACTGTGGAGATTTCAACCTCCCATCTTTAAAATTGTAAAACTTTGTATTTTATTTTTTTTATTTTTTTTCCTTCCCAGGGGTGGCCATATCGATGTATATCTCCAGAAATTCAAGGAGCATATTGCTCCTGAGAACAATTTTATATTTGCCTGCTGCAAATTCCATAAGCATGACTAGTTAGAGCATGAATCAATTGAACATTATATCACAGCTCTCCGGGTGCTGGTCAAAGACTGTGAATTTACAGGTGACTTTGAGAAAGAGATTGTGATAAACAGATTGATATGTGGGCTGAAACTACGAAAATTTCGAGAAAAACTGCTGTCTCAGGATGGAACCATTACCCGAAGACCTGGACCGACTCGGACGATCTGCCGCCCGCCCACCGGGACCACGCGTGGTTCGCGTCGTATGCGCCCTACGAGGCTCCCGAGCTGGTGGTCGCCGTGTTCGTCGAGCACGGCGGCTCCGGTGGTGGAGTGGCCGCACCCATGGCAGGAAAGATCCTTGAGAAGTACTTTCGCCAGCGCCGTCAGGATTCCTGACGCCAAGCGCGTCGGCGGCACCCTGCAGCCGGTCGCGCTCACCGTGGCCGCGAGCTCCCAGGACTTAGCGCCCTCCCGCAGCTTCGCTACCTGCTTAGGGTCTGCCATGGCCTAGAACACCTGCCGTAGCATGCCAATGGCAGCCATCTGGCGGATAGCCAGAGCAGCGCCGAGGCTGGCGAACTTGAAGACAAACATCTCTTATCCTACCATCCAGCCATGGATAGAGAAGAACTCGTGCAAATGTTCACTGAAGGTGCCTGGGAGCACCGGGCCTTGAAACCTCGGAGTGGGTCGATCGACGAATTCGGGGATTGAGCGAACTCTTCAGGTTTCATCTCTTCGACTTTTTTGAGCATTTCTAAATCAGTCTGCATACAGCGGTGAAAGGAAAAATCTGTCGGAGGCTTATTATCTCCATATCGCAACCCGATATGAGCAAGACTCGCACTACCAATCACGCACGCCTCTTGTCCCGTCGCAGCAATCGCCCCTTTCAAGGCCACTAAAAATGCATCAATTTTTTCGAAAAGCGGTTTGAGCTCGGCCACGGCCAACGTAGAAACCGGAAGTTTTTTCAACTGAAAGTAAGGAGCAGTGTTAAAACTTAATACGAACACCTCTTCCTTATTCCTCGTTTTTTCGCTAAAGTATTTTTAATACTATTTTTTCTATGGCCTTTGTGATTTACGGGTCATTCTTAAGGAATTGGGACAAAATTCAAGCTTTAGTGTAAAGACTGAGGTATTGACGTTGGGGCAAACCTCCTCATATAAGTAGTAAACACGTACCAATATAGAAGTTCGTTACATAAAATATGCAGATGGCGGCACCGGCCGGGATGGATTTTCGTCGCAGCCCGCCGAACACCATCATGGGAATGAACATCAGATAGTCGCGCAATTGCAGGTGCTTTCCGAGGCCGGTGTCGATGACGCCGGGATGCACGGCAAAGACTTCGATATTGCGGTCGGCCAGGCGTTTGTTCAGCTCCAGTGCATGCAGGGCATTGGCCGACTTCGACTGTCCGTAGGCCTTCCAGCGGTGATAGCCAGCCTTTTTCATGTCGATATCGTCGAACAAAAGGCCAAGGCGGCGGAAGTGAATATTATTGATGGAAATTTCAGCATTCAATTGAGCACTTCAGAGAGCCTTATTTTAGAGGTATTGCACTTCGTGTTATAACTATTTGGGATATTGTATTTTTTTAGGAGGAATATCACAGATGATTTTTATTTGTAAAATACCTCTAAAATTGGAGGAAGGGGAGGGGTTCCATGTTATATTGCCAAGGAATAAAAATGTTTTTAGGGATCCTTTGTCGCTTTTTAGGTATTACTAGTGCAAGTTTAGTAGTAAGGACGAAGACGCGGCCATAGAAAAGACAAACATCTGAAACCTATGAAAATATTGCCTAAGCACCTCCATGTCACTGACACGCATTTTTTTAACAGTGAGAGAATAATAGGAGTTCCTCAAAATCAGGTGAGCCTTATACCAGTCCTTCCGGCTAATGAGAATAAGTTTTTTTATTATTAAGATTGGTGATTTACGTTTTCATTTTTTCATATTTCCACAAACTTAATAATTATAAGGAACAAGACGCCCAATCGGCGGGTGAATGCCAAGCTCCGTGACGACCGGAAGGAGGCCGCCGGGCCCAACGATTTCTGGGCGATGCCTTGCCCGATAGGCGATTGCGCGAGCGCAATCTGCCGGAAGGGACTTCGTCCACGATCAGCTCGCGACGGGGCGCAAGCTTCGCGTGCTCACGGTGGTGGACACCTTCTCGCGCTACGTGCCGGTGCCCGATGCACGCTTTACCTATCGCGGCGAGGATGTGGTCGCGATAGCACTTTACTGAATAGTACCTTTATGGTACCAAATGGCTTACTTTTTAGTTTTAATGTCGTTATCACTTGATTTGTAAAAATTGGCTCCAACTTTGCCTCCCCCCCTTCCAGAATTTTGTTTAAATTGCACCACTGAAGTTGATGTGGCTTTTCTTGAATAGAGAAGCCAGATTGACGTTAATTCTGGTTCACAGGGGGAAATAGTGTAGACCTTCTGAATACTTTAGAGCTTCTATTGGTATAGTGTCAATACTCGATAATTAGATCCTTTGAGAAGAAGCCTGATCAAATTGGGAATCCTTTTACTCTTAATGGATACGCTAAGATGGCGCAGCTTGAATAGGCTAGAAAATTGACACTTTCTATGGAAGGAATGCCCAGCCGACGGTAAACTTTTTCACGAATAAAAGATCTTAAGCCGAACTGGCCAGCTATGACAAAAACCAACAGAGAGAGAAAAACTGAATGAAAAACAACAAACAAGAACGGCGACCAGTAGAGAAAAAAAGCTCCTCGGCCGGGATCGTGAGGTTGTTGCGGACCTGCAGGTCTTCCATGCCCGGATCTTATCCGCGGTGGAGGACGTCAGTTGCCCTCGTGCAGGAGGTCGCAGTCGCCGAGGAAGGGAGCTCCCTTCTGCGCGCCCTTCTTGGCCGCCCCGGCGGAGACGGTCGGAGGCGGGCCGAGGTCCTCGCAGGCGCACTCTTTGGCGATCTTCTCGTAGAAGCTCGTCAGCTCGCCGCCCGAGGGGACGGTCGGGAGCCATGATGCGGTTGCAGTAGGTCCGGGCCGTATCCAGCGTATGCAGATTGCAGATGACGGTGATGCCTTCTTCTTCGTTGATCCGGCGCAGCGCTTCCATGACGTGCTTGGCATTAAGCGGATCGAGCGAGGCAATCGGTTCGTCGGCCAAGATGATCTCAGGCTCTTGCACCAGCGCGCGCGCGATGGCCACGCGTTGCTGCTGGCCACCCGATAGCGTGCCGGCTTTTTGCAGGGCCGTATCGACAATGCCGAGACAGGCTGGGGACTAGATAACGAATTTTGGCCCCCCTACAGCGATTGGCACAGAGCTGTTTAAGAACGGTACTTCTTTATGTCGACAATAAAGAGAGATTTGTTGTCGGTGTTAGGTGATGTGGAGATCTTCGTGTCAGTATTCGTAGGAGCAGTACGCTTAAATTATTTTTGTGTAGGTTTAGCTCAGTAATCTGCAAATAATTAATATGTAGTTTTAATTTGTTTTGTCGCAGTTAATGGGCCTCTGGGCCCTTTGCAACACGTTGCCGGTGTCGGGATCGATCGTCGGGCTGCTGATCGCGAAGCGGTAGTAGATGACGTCGGTGAGGAAGTGCTCGAACCGGTGGTCCCAGATCTTGGTGCCCTTGTTGGCATCGATGCAGATCAGGACCTCGCGCAGCTCCATGCCCTCGCCCTCGTAGCCCAGGGCGTAGAGGCGATCGCCGACGACGACCGGGGTGCCGCGGCTCGCGAGCGGATAGGTCCACGAGCCAGCAGCGTCCGCCGATACCAACGCCCGTAAGTAATTGTAAAGATTAATTGCGAGTTTATGACTTACGACGAACACCTTTCAAAGTTAAAATATTATAAGACGCCCGAAGGCGCAATAGCTTATCTGGATCAAGGCGAAGGCCCTGCAATACTACTTGTACACGGTATACCGACCTCCTCTTGGCTTTATCGCCATATCGTTCCCTTGCTAGCAGACGCCGGTTATCGAGTCGTTGCCCCAGATTTATTGGGTTACGGAGCCAGCGATAAACCTCGAAATATGACAAAGTTTCCAATATATGCTTTATGAACCAATTTTGTAGCATCAATATAAAACACTGTATATTATTTTACAAGTAAATAATGCACATTTTCTTACCTTGCAGTTATAAATCTAGCTCATTTAGTTGATCCAAATATCAGATAAAGAAGTAACTTCTTGAATCCAGGTCATCAAAAGTGTTTCATTAACTAATGTTTTCCTTCCATTTTTAAGAAGTGTTTTAATTTTGTTCTTTAAGTCAGAGACTTGACCCTCTTTCAGCTTAAAACTCACTGTTTTTTTTTTTTACCAGAACCTCAGTGCTATCTCTATCCCGTACTACACTAGGCATCTGAACAGTTTCAAAACCTATAAAAAGTGGCGGTCAATGTGAGGAATATTTATTGTGCTTACATACAAAGGTTAGTCCAAATTCTGGATTTTTTTTTATTTAACCTAGAAGTCTTTGAGTTGGGTGAATTTTTGTTCATGAGTTAATTTAAGCAGATAGTGATCATGTTCACTGCAACGTGACGCTGGTTGCCCGCACGATCGACGTGGGCAGCGATGGAAGCCCGAGCTACCGGGCGGCGCGATTGCCCCGCAGCCAGACTTTTGGCGGCAACGAATTTGTGCTCGGGATCAGCGCTGGCTGCAGCTTCTATGCCTCTATTCCGGGTCCCGATCTCGATTTCAGCTGTCCGTCGATCGATCATGACGAGCACCGCAACCTCAATCCGGTTCTGGGGCGGCAACGCAGCCGTCTGGAAACCTTCTGGATCAGCAATATCCATGGTGACACCGACAAGGGTTCGGGATACCCACCAGGGTTTCATTTCTTTGACCGTATCCACAAAATTGGCGCCATATTCCAGCATGGATCCCTGAACGAATCCCTGTGCGGACAGGCCAATGGCCATAATAGAAAACCCGACTATGGTCAGCCAGAAATGCCAGGTCGCAAGCCTGGGGCTCCAGAGTTGCCGCCCTGTAATGCGGGGCCAGATGTAATACAATCCGCCGACGACCCAGAGAATCATGTTTTGACTAGTAGTGACAAAACAGCATTTTCTAAGCTTTCAATATACAAAGATAGTGATTCTGAAGCGAGTGCTTACTTACTAACTGTGTCATCAATGCTCTATCAATATGCGATTGAGAAAGCGGGCAAAAATGGTACGACAGCAGAAGCAGAATTGACAGCTTTTATAAACAACATTGAGAAAGACTTTGCGCTTGATGGGATTATTGAAGATACCGATAGCCTAATATCACTTTCTAGTACGCAAAAGCGCATGAGCTTTGCCTACTGAGAAAAGCCACTGGAATTGCAATGGGGGAGATCGAGCTTCTAGGGTTAAGATTTTTGGCACCATCCATCCGTTGTCTCCATTTAATCTTCATTTCCTATCACAAAACCTTCAGAATGCTCCCCTCTAGATTGACACCGGTGCACTGATACTTGTTCATATACTATTGTATCACAACTGGCTTGTCTAATAGACATATCCGTATGTTGATGAGATTCGATGAGCTATTCAACTATTAACAAATATGTCACAACCGGGGATCGAACCCGTGACCCACGCTTTCGCAGCGTGCGCTCTACTAACTGAGCTACGCGACTTTCGACTATAACATATTCTATGTTTCAACACGCCACATTAGATCCCAATTATCCACCGGTGGACATCGACAGCAAGTTCAACGCAGTTGGAGACCAGCCCCTCTGCGAAATGTGACCTGATCAAGGAAGGACTGTCCTCAGGCCCGTCTATTTGTCCAAAGCCCATTTAAGTTGGAAAGCTTCGACAGAACGGATACTGACCAAAATCTTCACTGGATTGAGCATCCAGAAACTGATCCAGAGTTACTTCATAAGATTGCTCTATAATGGGATCAGGGACAGAAAATTCATATTCGTAATATGCATACTTTTCAGCTTCTGGAATGTCAGATGAGGACAATGACAAAGAAGGGGGTGCTGAGGAAGAGACAAATCTAAATACCATATTACGATCTTCTGTTGCACGACCAGAGTAGCTATTAATAAGATCTCTACAGCTGAATAAAAACGCCTCAAAATGGAAAAAAAAAGAAGATAATTCTTGATAAGAAGCTTTTTACTGTCGGTATCCGAATATTATATAGAGTCCAAGCAACAAAAAGATACTTATCAAGTGTTCAAGTAAGTAGCTATCCAATTAGCATAATATGAATAATAAAATGGACATGGAAACACAAAGTGAATTCTGAATGGTCATGTCATTGAAAGTTTGATTTTTATCTCAAGAGCCTTTGTATGTCCCGCAATGTCCAACCATCCTGTGCTTTCGCACACCCTTCCTGTTTACCTTCCCCAGATTAGAGCTGGGTCATCTCTGGCTAAGCTTACAGAGTCACTCCACTGACCCCCGTCCCAAACTGAACAATTGGGTACCCTGGGATTCGAACCCACGTCCTCTCAGACAAAAGATCCTGTATCCAGCACACCAATCCACTCGGCCAGAAACGCCTATAGAAGTAAGTAAATAAATAAAATACAAAAAAGTGGTGTTCTCCGAATGACAAAACAAGAGCTCAAAAAAATGTGGCTTGACGAACTCATGGGTATGCGCAAGCGCATCAATGAAATGCGTGGGGAATTTGTCGATGCACTCGAGCTCAAGGTGGGGGCGAACAAATTTGGTTTTTTAAAAAGCCGACACGGCCTATTCTCGATGCTAGGTTTAAAAAATGAAATTGTAGATCAGCTTGTTGAAAAATATGGCGTGTATTTGACGCAAAGTGGTCGGATTAACTTGTCTGGATTGAATCGAAAAAACATCGGGGGTATACGAACCCAGAATAGACATATTTCTTGCCTACATTTCAGAGCCATTAATGTTTTAGACGTATTTTAGTTCTAAAGTCAACACAAATAAGAAATAGCAAACATACATACAGAATATAGGATTACAGAATACACATATTTCTTGCCTAAACTTCCAACCCATTAACGTTTCAAACAGACTTTAGTTCTAAAGCCCACACAAGTAAGAAATAACAAAGATACTTACAGAATATACTATTACAGAATACACATAAAGATTTCTGTTTCCCTCCTCCAACCACCTATGTCCCCGGATCAAAAACGAGTCGAAATTGGAGCATCTGAGACATAAGATCCTTCTATATATCAAGTATCATTAAGATCCGATCACCTATTCTTAAGATACAAATACCCCAGTTTTTACATTTTCCAAGAATTCCTGTTTCCCCTCCAACTCCCCCTAATGTCACAGGATCTGGTCAGAATTTAAAATAAAGCTTTAAAGCCCAAGATCCTTCTAAATATAAAATAGGGAGTACCAACGTAGCTGAGGTTTGCCTTTAGTTGGTTTGCAACATAGAGGAAGAAGACTGGGCTAGAGCGCTTACTTCATCACGTGACATGCGAGAATTGGAAACTACCAATATGGCTCCAAGAAGTGGCAGTAAACAAAGTGCTGGGGAATTAACTTAAAGACGCTTTCAAATATTTCAGACGTCGAGTAGCTGCCGAACGTTTCTTAATTTTAAATTATCGACGAGCTGTATTACTCATGTGAAGTCTTCAAAGGGGAACCGCCGAGGTTTCATCTTTGCAAAATCATCAACAAGCTGGACGTGGTCCAATTTTTTAGTAAATCCTTCTTTGCAAACAACCAAAAGAAGGTGACTGAGACAATCGTCTCCTGTTGTATACCGCAAGTAGTTATCACTTTTTCTAGGCTAGAAAACAAACGCTCATTGCTCGCTGTTGTCACAGGAAGTGTGGTAGCAATACAAAGTACTTTAATTACTTCTGAGTATGCCAGTTGTAATG
This sequence comes from Alatinidae sp. Z8VKAUB7J3, assembly GCA_010016025.2. Taxonomy (NCBI): domain Eukaryota; kingdom Metazoa; phylum Cnidaria; class Cubozoa; order Carybdeida; family Alatinidae; species Alatinidae sp. Z8VKAUB7J3. Next base: position 180,550,295 of record JAAAKM020721499.1, on the reverse strand, counting down.
CCTGAAGAAGCCTAAAACGAACGAAACTAATGTGAATAATCAAGTCGAATTTACAAGGAACAGATCCAATTGTCACAAACAAGAGCTTAAATCCCATAAAACACTGGTCCTTTGCTTTTTACTAAATTAAATCGAATTAAGGATAAAGACTGCGCAAAGAGAATCGAGATTTTCAACAGTTCCAAAGCAAAACTGTCTTCAAACACCTGGTTAGGACAAAATTGTTATTTCTTAACACAAAATGGCACAATGAGATAATTTGCCCCGTAGCATCGGACTGGAGTTTGCGTCGATCGATTTGATTCACACCGATGATGGATCGTTCCGCGTTCTCGAAGTCAATGCGATTCCGGGCTGGCGAGGCGCCCAACAAGTGACCGACGAAAACATTGCCCAACAGATTGTTGGATTGCTGATGCGACACGCCAAACCATTTCCTCAGGTCGGCTGCGAATGAATCAAGATCTTCCCGATGGCAACGTTGCCAGCCGACTTGGCATTGTCACCGCCCTTGCGCCCCACGGATGCGTGTTTACTTTTTTTTATGGGTGATCGTATCGACTCAGTGGTCCAGGAGTGTCGCAAGAGGGCTCATTCTAACTAAAATTAAAAGTTTTAGTTCCCTTTTTAAGTGACCAAAAACATTGGAGGGTGCCTAGGCCCCTCCCACGCTCATTTCTTCCCCATTGTCACCAGATCAAAACTCTGAGATAGCCATTCAATTCACCATAGTCGAAAAGTTTAATAACTATGTCTTTGGGAACGAATTACTCCCGTATCTTATATGATAGAATTCATAATTAAATAACACGTTATTTAATTATCTAGAAAATGTGAATAATCTGATTGGAAAGAACTGCCAAGTGTTTGTGTTAAAGGGTCTGCAATTTCAGTTGGTGCGAAAAGTATTAAAAGGGCCTTAGCAGTAAAGGGTTTAATTCGTAACTAGAAACTTAGCAAAATTGTACTTAGCAACTTCTTAAAGTTTCCTGGCGATCGGATGAACAGTGTTTTAATGCATACAAGACAGACATGGAACTGCCAAACGTTTGATATTCTCAAAAAGTATATAACAGAATTACTCGTAAATATTTAAGGCTTTTTACCGGAATTCACATTACTTATAATTTAATTAGTGTCACTTGTCAAAAGAAAATTGTTAATAATTCTTAAAAGATACAGAGCCAGGGTTGCCAGGGCGGACGGTTACAAGAGTGCTACACGTGCCCAAATTTGCGTGCTACATCACAATTTTTAGTGCTACAGTCAAAAGATGCGCAAAATCAGCATAGTAAACGATTTGTCGTAGAACGTCCCGACTTCTTTCATTGCTCAACAGAACAATAGTACGGCAAATTTCAGTAGCACACGCCGTGAATTGCGTTTCAGGCCAGAGGGATGTTGAGCGCAACGGTACCAGCACAGGTACGGTCGCACGATGATTGACTGACGATGCCACAAGAGGCGCGCGGACAGAATTGATAGAGTTCGACCTCATGTCGTCGTACCAATGTCATATATGCACAAGTGGACGATGCATCACGACTTTGCAGCCAGTTGAACTTTATCCTTTTCAATCGTAGACATTGTGATGGATCAAGACTTGGAACAATATCTTATATAATCTAGTTGGTATTATAAAGCTATCTGTAACTTATCAGGATCAAAATACCATAGATGACACTCTATTAATTATTACAAAACCGCCTTGTTGTTTTACATTATTGTTTGTACCCATTGTGTAAACATTTAATTCTAGGTTACAGTGAGTATGGGTAGGCTACACCAACTAGCAAGAGACCACTGGATCCAAATTGGTCCTACCATCCAATACGAAATAGGTGGGTTTGGCAAAAAAATGGCACATGGAGGCCACTCCACTCTTTACCTGGGCAGCATTATTGCGTTTACCGCAGATTTTATGGTGCACATTGCAAGATCAGAAGCTCCCTTTCAGAGACAATATTATCCCATTTTCAAAGGTAGGATGAATATTTATACAAAGAACAAATTTCATAGTTTTATTTTTTTAGAGGAAGGGGCATGTTATACCAGGTGGGGGACCTTGTTAGCGGTGCACGTGCTCCGGACGGGCGTGGATGGTATCTCTTGTTATGTAGGCGTGGGTCAAGTGTCGGATCAGGTCGCCGCAGAGCGACGCATGTACAACTTTGCATTGCAACAAGCCAGGTCTACGCAAAACGAGAAATCAACTGCACAGCTGGACAAACTGCGTGGCTATCCCCGGGTGAACAACGCGCCTCGTCAGGTAGCGCTTGTCAGGTATTGGGCGAGGATGTTTGGATTTTTACTAAATTTCCTGCAAAATTCCTGCTTCCGCCTGTCTGTGGTTATTGGTTCAGACCACGTCCATCTCTTATATTTTCTCAACATCAAATCTGGTAATTGCATTACCTCTAAAGTTTCTCGAGTATAATACTGCCATGTCTGATAGTCACGAGAACTTGGTGTTGGAAAGAGATACAATCAATTACTTTGATAGAACGTGCCAACGTGAGTCTCACAAAAAAACCTGGGCATATGAAGAGCTAACTGTGGCACACGAATCAATTAGCTAAAGTTCACCACAATCTGGGCAACAGCTTGCTCGAACAACAAAAATATGCAGAAAGCATCCGGGCCTATAAAGAAGCCTTGAGACATAACCCAGCCGACGCCGACGCCCGCTATAATTTGGTTTACGCTATGCAAAAACTTCGGGAGCAGCAGCAGAATCAACAAAACCAACAGAATCAAAATCAACAGCAAAACGATCAGGAACAACAAGAAAACCAAAACCAACAACAAAACGATCAGGAGCAGCTGCAATATCTTGGGAACGGCCTAACAGATTGAGTTAAAAACTCTCAGGTGCTGGTGGAAAAAGGAAGGGGGAGCATGGGGCATGAGAAATTAAAATTTAAGTATTGGGGGAGGGGCTTGGAGCTAAAAAATTTTCAACCCAGTTAGAAAGAATATTTTTATACTATAATATCCTATGGAGTTATTGTTCATGCACCGTTATGTATTGATATTTATCAAAAGACACTATATGCTGCCAGGTCGTCAAAAAGATATCCTGGGGGCTGACGTATCCCCCCTCCCCTGCTTGTTCTGATGGCATATATCGATTTTCCCAGATTTGTGGTATATCCGATAAATCCTTAGGTAATTAATAGGACCGTGAATTGATTTGCTACTTTCACTTCAAAGTATGTGATGTAAAATAATTGTAAGTAATGCTTGTGTATTGTTTTTGGAGCAATAATGAAATCAGTGAGAAAGCTCGCTTTGGTGTATGACTGTCAACCTAGTAGTTTATAGGTTTGAACCAGCTTTTTTCATCTTCTTCTTTTTTCCTCACCACAAGTCGAGCAGTGGAATAGCATAGAGAGCAACTTGAAACCTCAATTGAAAGCTAATTTTTATATCTACTTTCTTTTTGTAAATTTGGCTTGATAATTCCGTCATAAAGTGCTAAAAATAGCACTTGTTATGCCATCTCTGAAGTGGAAAGTCGAAGAGGCATGAAAAGGGTACCATCGTAATTTTCATGGTCAAAAACCCTTAACCTGAGGATTATTATTCTTCAAACAAAAAAATTCTTTCTGCAAGAGCTGGACAACGAAGAAAATCAATTCACAAAGAAAGGTAATTCATAACCAGTGAAGAAAAAGAAGTAATATACAAATATTTCGACCAAGACCTCTGCACCTTAGTGCAAAAATAATAATAAAAAAGTATATAAATATCCTGAGGGTGATATCCTTAAGAGATACCGCCTTTTTCCTCCTTCTCAAAGATTTTGAATCGGTTCTGGACCTAAAAAGGTATAACAAGGACATCAATGTTTCCACGCCATCTTGGGTAAATGACGCACTGGCAATCCCATTCTCGTCGGTTGCCTCCCAGGAGAAGTCCAAATTCTCGCCTTGATTGATGCTGGCAACCACATCGATGTCCACCAGCGGCTTCGTCGTGTCGCGAATCACCGAAATGCCATCGGTGCTGCTAAAGGCGCCTAGACTGGCCTCCGCTTCAATAGCGTTTTGACCTTCTTGATCTAGGGGAACTGTTGCCTCCCAGGTCGTGCCCGTCACCAGAGAAATAATTCATTGGGTTTACTTTCCCCCGCCATTATTTCCTTTTTTTACTTTGGGGGAAACGTGGGTCAATAGGATATGGGAGCGAGTTTTAAGACGCGTACCTCTCTTCTCTAAAACTTGCACGAAGGTCTTGAGACCAGATTGAAACTTATCTGGCAGATACCTATAGCTAACTAGACATGAGTGATAGGTTTTTCTAGTGCATGAAACTCCCAAGCCTTACGTACCTTCCACAGGGAAGTGTATTCGCTTACACCCAATCACTCGGAGCTAGGTCGGGGTCGATCGGAAAGGAGCGGTTATCGGCTAAGACTTCGCTGATTCGAATGGTATTGGCGCCGCCGCCGGTGACCTCTGCCTCAAGGGAGAATCCGAATACCACATCACTGCTCGTCGGGCTGGATTGGTGGACTTCAACGGCTAATAGGTTCTCTCCGGGTTGAATGAGTGTGGTTTCTACCGGAATCGCGGTAATCCAGTCGGAATCGATCACGTGGGACGCATGCGTGAGCCTTCGATGAGTTGGTGCTCGCTATCGACAAAGTCGAGCAGGGTGTGAACAATCTCTTGCTCGCTGACATTCACCCACAAGTCGACCACGCGCTGGCAGTAATCAAACGTGACGGCACCGGCCTCGATACCGCCCGCCGTGCCATCGGACAGGGTCGGCTGGGAGGGGAGATCGCCGTGCAAGGCGCCCATCGCTACCGACTGCGCCATCACATTGGAATTTTCCGGTGAGCAGCCAACAATGGTCACGTCAGGGTTTAATTTCTGAACGTTTTTGAATCAATGAATGTTTTGATTTTGGCTCTCCGTTGATGAATAATTAAAACGAAATTTGCCCATTTATTTTTTTGACTAAATGGCTTTTTGATTGAATGATTCTGAGAAAAAAAGAGCGGTGGAGGAGGCCTAGTTGCCCTCAGATTTTTTGGTTACTTAAAAAGGCAACTAAAACTTCTAATTTTTTACGAATGTTTTTATTAGTAAAAGATATACGTAACTTACAAATTAGCTTAGGTCATCAGTTTTCTGCTCAAAAGCCGCACGTTTGTCCACCTGTCGCTGGCGGCAGCGCTGCACGCGTTTGTTGGCTACGGCGTGGCGGCGTTTCTTGTCTCGTTCTACGTGCGCAGCTACGCCATCCCCATCGACCAGATCAGTATTGTTGCACTGCCGCTTGGTTTCATCATCGGCATCGGTGGCGCCATCGGCAGTTTTGCCGGTGGTTACCTGAGCGACCGCCTCAGCCGGCGCGACGTGCGCTGGTCGATGGTTATATGACTCATGTTTTCTAATTTATCTTTTTAACAGGTACTTCATATGGAAGGGGTGGTTGTATAAACCCTGGAGGGGGCTCATTCAACTGGAAAACGAAAGTTCTAGTGCCCTTTTAAGAGTAAAAGATAATTGGAGAGGCAAATAGCCACCCCACGCCCTCTTTTCTTTGAAAGTATCGGATCAAAATTTAGGATAGCCATTTTGTTCCAAATAGTCCAAAGATCAGATAACAAAACTATAGGGTAAACAGATCAATATGTTTTATTGATTATTTTAATCCAATTCCTGTATCTTGTTCGGCTCTCGTGATATACGAAAGCTTACGTATTTTTTCTTCGAGACGCTTTGCACTGGTTAATGCAAGATTTAACCGAGATGTGTTATCTCTCATAGCAAACGCTGAAACTAGGAAATTTTGATATCTTAATTATTATACTGTCCATTGACTTCAAAAAAAAAAAAAAAACACCTCCCTTCTTTAAAAACAAATTTCTAGAAGAGTAAAAAAACTACTTCTTGTAAAATATAAAGTAAAAAAAATATTAAAATCAACCAGAAGCACATAGCACTGAGTGTAAGGACCAACATTTCAAATGAACAAAACATTTTGTCTCTGATTTAGACTTCTCCTTCCCACAGCTTCTATCAGTAAGCTATTGTTTTTAAGTGCTTCAAATAAGCTTCAAAATTACAAATGCATGGCTCTTGTGTTTTAGGATTTTTTTTTTTTTTTGAACAAAATGTCCGACTTCGGCATTTACTAATATGTTAATAATGGGCAACCAGTATGACAATGTCCTTCTCCTGAGGGCTGTGGTGGGGGGTTGTCATTCTCAAGGACACAGTTTCTGAGCCTTTCAACTACGCTGAACAAAATTATTATCTAAAAATTTTGATTGGATGGGTATCGGGAAATAATGGGAGCGGGGAGAGGGGGCAAATTGCCTTCCAATCACTTTTGACTATTAAAAGCGACACTATAACTTTCCATTTCCAATCGAACGAGCCCCTTTCAAACTTGGGAGGAATTCTGTCCCTTTGGGAGGAGGATAAATCTCTTTTCTACATATCAAGCACCCTTCCCGACAGGAGATCCACACTTCATGTACGCTACACACTAGTTCTGTACATGAATGTATTATTTCAAATGTGTATTTAAGCTAAAAATGAGGATTACTGACGTTTTTGAAAGTGTTTAAGGAATGGAGGAAAGGTTCAGGAAATTCAAAAAGTTTTAGATGACATCCAAGTAGCAGGCCTGTTGATTTTCTACGATGAAACCAACAAGAATCGAAAACAAAATATCCTCCGCTTTTGGTCGAAAAATTGCGTTTTCACTATTGTATGCATTGATAATTTAGGAAATTAAATCCGACTAATGGTATTTCGGATGCGGCAATTCTAAAAGTGGTGTTTAACTCGTACACAACAGAAAATATACAGGAGAACGAAAAAACGGAAAATGTGTTTCACTTTCCTCAAGTTTTGTTTTTGGAATCTCGTCCTACCAATGATAGTGAAAATGCAACAGCTTGGTCGGCGAAGCGGTGAGCAAACTGTTCTCGTTCTTGTGTCGGTAGCGACCAGTACGAATCGCTTCGACCTTCCTCTACGAACGAGTGCAGATGATTGAGATGTCCGACTTCATGCAGGAAGGTGCGGAAGAGCTGCGTGGCTCGCATCGCTTCGAGCGAAGAACTGATGACGTACTCGCGCCGAGTTTCCTGAACTCCGTGACCGTCGTTTCGAAGTCTCGTTAGCTCGTCTTCGAGTTCGGGTGAGAGGGCAAGCATAGTGGTAGTTTACTGCTAATAGTAGAAGGAGCATCATTAATGAAGATATTAAAAAGTGTAGAACCCAAAACACAGCCCTAAGGAACTCTACTCAAAACATGCTTTGATAAGGAAAGAATACAGCTGCCAGAGTCATCAGGTAACTGAACACATTAAGATTGCATATAAAGAAAACCAAGGATCCAGAGCAGGAAATTCTCTTGAAGTTTGGTAGCCCATAATTTGATTACAAGTTGCTTGTAACAAACAAAGTTACGAGCCTGAGAAAATTTGCCTTATTTTGGAAAATAGGGAAAAACACCCCTTAGAAGTCATATAATTTTAACGAAAATAACACCATCGCATGCAGCGTATCCAAGAACCCTATCCACAGGCCCCCTCCCACGCTCATTTTTTCCCAAAGTCAACGGATCAAAATTTTGAGATGGCCATTTTGTTCAACATAGTCAAAAACCATAATAACTATGTCTTCGAGATGACTTACTCCCCCACTGACCCCGGGGGATTTTTTAAGGCGCAACAAATATTTCCCAGGAATGACATGACCCCACAACCCCAGGGACAAATTTTTTAGTCTGTCCCAGAGGAAAATTTGATGAAACATTGGACGGAGGGAGTCAAATACATTTAAATTTTAACTTAAGGGTATCAGGGGGAGCGTATCAAAGACAATATATTTTTGAATAAAAATTTGTTTCTACAAGTCTTAGTGCGAAATACATTATTTTTCTTTGCTGACGTGCTTTTAAATTTCAGGTCAGCACCCAGGCCGTGATGAAGCTCACGATGACCGTGGTGATGATCGCCAGCACGGGATTGCCCGAGGGATCGTCGAGGTCCACGTTCGCGAGCTTCGACCAGCGCGTGCCGAACACCCCTCGGGCGTACCAGATCGAGCCGACGAGCATGCTCGACGCGGTGGCCAGCAGGACCGCCCAGTAGTTGATCTCCGGAACCATGACAGCCTCCACTCCTCGGATGCCGCCACCCTACTCCCGACATCGCACCCCCGGTCCCAAGACACAGGGGTTTGTGAAACTTCATTACTATTGCTGAGAAAGGACTTGAAGCAACGGTACTTATGTTTTACAGCGACCCCTCTCAAGACGTTTGATCTAATCTGTCTGCATAAAAACCGGTTTGTCCGTCTGCATTAGAAGACAATTAGCTTAGTCACAGCGAGAAATTCTATATACTACTACTACTACCTATAACTCACTGCAGCACCAAGACGCCTGAGGCCAACACAGCTACGCACGCTCCTCCTCCAACTACGAAGTAATTTCTGTTCGTTTTAAATTTTAATGTCGCTCCTTACTTTCAGTTGAAAAAACTTGTTTTTTATTTATTTAATCCTCTAAAACAAGGTCTAATGTGGACATTAGACGCGTCAATGCAGGTTGAACCGGTTATTCGTTCGCTCTGTGTATGAGTTCTTAATTCCTAGGGAAGTTTCAACCTCTTCAGAAATCCTCTTGTGGATGTGTTTCTGCGCCTCACATTCTATTTTTGACACCCAACGGACGTCGAAGCACTGACCTCCCCAAACCACTGGACCCCCCTAATTCCCCCCAAAACAGCGGATCCAGTCCAGTTAAGTTAATCACGTATCTACGACATTTGCTTATTCTAACCACGAAGTTTCATCCCGATCTCTCAACTCTAAGCGTTTTCCAAGATTTCCGGTTTCCCCCTTCAACTTCCCTCAAAGCTCTGAGGCATGAGTTCCTTTTAAATATCAAATTTCATTAAGATTCGGTCCCCCGTTCGTAAGTTAAAAATACATAGCGAACGTGTTTAAACATAGATTCTAGAGCTTTAGCAACTTCATCATCTCTGTATGAACGCAATAGAACGTTATATGCATAGCGATTAAAAACACTGATTATAAGTAAAATACACTTGTATGGGTTATTGTGACGCCTTTGAATCTCGTCTAGAGTCAAATGATCTGCTTGTAATGTATTCAATTATGATAAGGCTTTAGTTTTTCGATAATAACTACCACGAAATCTATGATTTCAAAGAAGAATTTAACTGCATAATGGGGTGGATCAGGGGATTAAAGGGATGGTAAAATCATAACTTGCTAGGGCAAGTGAACTATCTGTGCAAGAAGCATGAAGCAGAGCATTAGCAGGTTCTAAAGCTTGCATTGCTGTTTTAGAGAACCAGATGAGATATTGTCCCATGTGATGCAGCCAAGATCCATTCTAATCTTCCCTTAATTAATAAAGGTCTTCTTGATGTAGTGATTTGTTAGTCTGAGGAATGTTGTTCTGATGTCCATGGTGACTTTTTGTTCGTTTAAATTTTTCAGTTTTCCAAATGCGATTTTGTTTGTATCAACATTTAAATTAATGGAATGTAACAGACAGGCGCATCCGATAGTGTAATAGCAGCGATGCATTTTCTCTAAAACCTCTCGGAATTACCTGAATACGGCTTAAATTTGTCTCTAATAACAACCCTCCCCCTTTGGAATTGCTTGATTGGGTGGGCTAGCCACATATTGGGACGGTGGCGTGAATATGCATAGCCTTGGCTCAGAGGGAAGCACTGAACAGAAAGCCAAAAGTAAAAAAAGAGAAAGGTGATACCGAACTCTTAGCTGCCATTCTTGGGAGACATTTGACATTTTTATAAGTTGCTACGGAATTCCTGTGTTGTTTTAAAATCACTTTTCTGTGAATAATTGGCGTGGCAGCAGAGTATAACTGACACTTTGACTACGAATTATATCAGTCCAATATTTGTTATGTCCCGTTTTTTTTTTCTTCTGAAAACGGCTTTCCCTTGGATTCTAAGAGTCAAGATTGACTATTTCCTCTCAAATAATTAACTTGTCAATATATTATTTTGCATTAATGTTGTATGGCCGTATCTCTGAAATCTCCGGCAACTGGATTCATATTCTCCAATCCAAACCTTCTTAAATTCTTTCTTTGTCTCGTTTTCATTCCTTTTAATTTCCTTTGATCTATCACTCAAATAGTTCTCTCCAGGACTCTTTAATTCTTCATTGATCATAAGGCATTTGCACTTTTCTCTTAGGTATGTTTTCCAGAAGAACTGGAATTCTGTCATTCAAATTTTCAAAGTGGGTCGATTAGATCAATCATCCCCATATTACTGCTGGCAGTTAGCTCATCCACATAGTTGGTATAGGTCTCAGGAAACACCTTATCTTCCTTAAACGATTCCCACTGTCTCTGAACCAGTGGATTGCCCATTCTTGATGTAAGGATAGCAAGAACAGAATCCAGCCTGGGTTGGTCAATGGCACCACGTTCATATTGGAAGTAGGCCATGTCACCATGCTGTAACGGCGGTTCATCGCGCAGGCGATTGCAGTAAGACCAACCCGTGCGAGCACTTGTGGTGAGGTTGTTGCCCGGGAACTGACTGATCTCTCCGCGACTTCCATGTGCGGTCACCACAAGCAACACGGCTTCGGGTTTCAGCAAGCCTTCGATCTGCGCGACCAATGCCAGATCCGTTACGACAACCACATCAGAATCTTTGACACTTTCAGCCAACTCACTGAGGTCATCGTAAGTAACATTGCGCTTGTTCAAGGAATGAAATTCCTAAATCAACGTGAGCAAAATTCTGAATTTGATAAAAAATTAGATGAGAAACTAATTGGACTTTTCAATCAGGGTGGAATGGTAATTACTAGTTACACTTTACCGTGGCTAATCAAAGATGGAATTCGAATTTGGCTTGAGGGTTCTCATGAAAGCAGTACCAAAAGAATGCAATCTCGGGATAGTATGAGCCCAGAAGATGCTTATGAAATTACTAAAGAAAGGTTTGACAAGAATAAAGCCTGCAGAACTCGTTAACATCCAATTGAACAGGCAACTGCACATCCTTATAATTTTTTACATATTCACTTTTTCCTTTCTTCTTTGAAAAACGTTCCATCTTAATGAACAAATACGAAGGCAAACGGCTGATTTCATATCTTTTCCCATATACTGCATCACGGCCCGTAATCTGAGAACACTGAATGATCTCTTCTTTCAATGTGAGCCTTATGCCGTCTTCCAGGGAGTTCACCTCACTGGAAATAATACAGTTCAACGACCCGGAATCGACTGGCAAAATCTGGAACGACATGGTGGATCGCTACCGACCTTACCAGACGCGGATCGCGGTGGTGAATTGCCGCCGAGATCGCGAAAGCCGCTCCGCCCAACTGGCCGAGGCCATGGTCGAGTGGCAAGCCGCGGATCACATTTTACTCGTGGGCACGGGAACGGAAATCTTCCAGCGCGTGGCCTTGGGTCAGGGCCTCGACCCACTGGCCATGGTATCGCTTGAAGGCGCGTCAGCCCCCGACGACTCATAATTAAGCCTCGAGTGAAGGAAATGATTCAAGTGAGAAATAATGTGTAGCTAAACCTAGATAGATTCTAATGTCTTAATAAAATAAAAAAAGACAACACAGATATAGAAAAACTAAGATTTTATTAGAAAAGAAGGGAAATTTAGCTAATTAATATGCGTTATTCCATTATAATTGAAAATTCAGCATTTATTAGTCAAAATTTCAAAAATGTTGATCAAATGTTGTTCTTTTAATGGCTATAAGAGAACAGAAACTATTCCGTATATAGAAGGGGCTGTCCCCTGCTTAACGGCTCCCTCTTTACGCTGAAGTTTTTTTTATGGTTTTAAAAATTAGAATTGTGACAATGAGTCAAACTTTAGCTTAAAGAGCGAGGCGTTGAGGAGGGGACAGCCCCACGGACTGTGAGGGGACTCACTTCTTTTACATCTACAGACAGATTTATTTGACCTTTCAACTATACTGAACAAAATGGCTATCTCAAAATTTTGATCATATCCGTTGGGAAGAAATGCTCCGCTAGTTTCGGCAACTCTGCCAACCGATTCGGCGCCCGATGGTCGGACGGATTTAGGATTTGATCTGATTAGCAATTCATACGCGATCGATCTTTCGATCAGCGTGGCCGACCTCGCGGGTGATGGAGTGAGTTTGCGGGTGGGAAGTTCCAATCCGTTTGTTGATATCACCGACAGGTTTAGCGACAACCTTGCGAGATTAACGGAAAACGAGATTGACCAATTTTTTGGAACGCCGCAACTTGCCAAATCTTTTCTTAAATAAAGTGGTAAAATATTCCTGGGTCGAAAAGCCCACGGCAAAGGAAACCTCTGCAATAGTAGCGTAAGTATGGTTTTCCAATAAATGACGCGCTTTTTGCAAACGGATTTCTTTAATGTAATTCCCAGGCGTCATACCGGTCAGCTTTTTCAGTCGCCGATTGAGCTGCCGCTCGCTGATCAACATCTTCTTCGCTAAAAAAGGTACGCTGAAATTAGGATCTGAAAGGCCACAAGATTTTTCTTATTGGCGCCCTTGTCACATTGACCCTCCCCCAAAGATTTTGCTCTAGATCCACCCCTGCCAACAGATAATGGAAGTCCAATTGCCTAAAATTTGTGGAGTCAAAATAATCCGGTATTTAAAATAATCAAAACAATCCGGAATCTGACACTGAACATCAGTAGCATTTGAGATATTTAATTTTCATGAGTACACTCATTTGGGGCTATTCGAAAAGTTCGAAATATTATTCGTATATAGCCAGCTTTCCCCAAAAATCACCTTTGTAAGATTTATCATAAAATTCAGTCTGGCTCAAATGGGCTAAATTGTCAGGCATTTTCATATCAGTTCCCTAATTCAAGAGGTGAAGCTCCCTCTTTCCCCCTTTGCAGGTCTTGTAATGTTAAAAATGAAACAATTGACCATTGCCTAGTTGAATGTAATATGCTGAGGTCTTCACAGTTTACCATGCAATATAAACTGTTATAATGCTTCAAACACCAGAAAATCTTGCTATCTCCGATTCCGGGAAGCCGCCGCTGGCGGCTGCGGGGGCTGTCTGCCCCCGGCGCGCTTTGCGCGCTCCCCCGAGGATATTTCCAGAAGGTGATGAACAGGCGCGATCTCGCCTATGTCGGGTGTGTGGATTCAACTTCCGGCAGCAATTTTCTATTCCAGCACGGAAAAGGAAAGTGAGGTAGGAATGCGACTTAACACGGTTTTCACAGCAGCTTGCGCGGCTCTCGCTCTCGCGGCCTGCAAAAAAGACCTGTCGTTCCGGTTATGTCAATCACGTATCTAGGACTTCTGCTTATTTTCCCCACCAAGTTTCATCCCAATCCCTCCATTCTAAGCGTTTTCCAAGATTTTAGGTTCCCCCCACCGACTCCCCCTAATGTCACCGGATCTGGTCAGGATTTAAAATAAGAGCTCTGAGACACGATATCCTCCCAAACTTTAAATTTCATTATGATTCATCACCCGGTCGTAAGTTAAAAATACTTCATTTTTTCCGAATTAACCGGTCCCCAGTGACTGAGTGCTCTGCGGCCGCCAACAGATGGCGCTCGGCGAGCTTGGCCTCCGCGGTGCGCGCTGCCACAGTGCCGAGTCGCAACTGCAGGCTCGGGTCATGCGGGTGCTGCTCGAGCGCGGTGCGCAAGACCTCGACTGCCCGGTCGAGCTGGTCGGCTTCGGCGTATGCCGCGCCCAGTTGTTCGCTCCACGCCGGCCACTGGCTGTGTCCTTCATCGGTGACGACGCGTTCCAGCAGCGGGATCGCCTCGACCCCGTATAGGAAAGGGGCTGTTCCCTATTCAACGCCCTGCTCTTTAAGCTAAAGTTTTTACTGTTTTTAAAATTAGAGTTGAGAGAAAGAGTCAAACTTTAGCGCAAAGAGCAGGGTGTTGAAGAGGGAACAGCCCCTTTCTTTGCCGTAGCAAAAAACGTGTTTTTTGCCGTAGCAAAAAAGAGCAAATTTGCAGTCTCCGGTATTCGTCGTCATTACCTCTAGGATTCGAATTGGCCAGAGGGGATAGCCCTGTTAGCTTTAATATTACATGTTCTGTTAGTATTGCATGTTATTGCATCTTTAATATTGCATGTTCAAGTTAGCTGTCAAGGCCCTGTTAAATGTTGCAGGAGCTTTGAACTTTGGTTCAAAGTTGTATATACAGTAAAGAGAATATACAGTAGCAAAAAAGGGTATGCTCTCCATTAAAATATATGACACAGATCTAAAACCACACAAGATTCGTAAACCACCATCGCGCATGCGCAATGACATGTGTTTCCGATGTAAATATCAAGTGCCATAAAAAGGTGATTATTATATTTGACCAAGTACGGGGAAAGAAATCAAAATCTGGTCATTTAAATGGAAACTGTGTTTAGTGAACGGGATAATTTTTAACTATGCCATGCACGAAAAGATGACTGCAAGCAGCATCCCAAAAGTGAAGTGTTTTCATTTGCTGCCAGCGACAGAAATTCGTGGGGTTTAATTGAATGGGGTAGTTTTGTTTCATGAAGTTTGAATACATTTTGGTGGCAAAAGAAGAATCGAAATAATGGCAATCACAACACACAGTTCGATAAGCGTAAACGCGCGATGTTGATTTAAAGACGAAGTGGATCTGGAGATAAACATGTAAGCTCTCGCTTCAAGTAACTAAATTGAAATACGAAATAATTACAACTCATTACATTTCCCACTCTGGAAGTCATCTCCTGTTCAATGTGTATCAGCACCATTCAGATGAGTGTGCACATCGTCCCCGTAAGCACCTTGCAGAATAATCGCAAAGTCCTCATTCAATTTTTCTTGTTTTTATGCTTTTGTTCTTTTGTTCATTTGTCTTAATTATTTGAATGACTAATGTCTGTCTTTTATCTTTTCTATTTGTACAACACTTAGTATCTATTTGCTAATTTAATTTGTATTTTTTCTATAGGCATAGGTCTTTTATAGCTTTTGATGTGAGCTGTATAAGGTGTAACCTAAAGCGTTTTTTTATTCGTTTTTGAAAAGAGTTTGAACTGGGTAACAATTTTTTCAAAAGTATCCGATTGACAAAATTAGTGCGGATCCGTTCTCTTTGGGGGAGGTGGGGGTTATTAATTTAGAAAAATTGAGGTATATTTAACTTAAGAACAGGTGACCGGATCTTAATGAAATTTGATATTTAGAAGCAACTCATGTTTCAGAGCTCTTATTTCAAATCACGACCAGATCTGTTGACATTGGGGGAGTTGGAGGGGGAAACCGGAAATCTTGGAAAACGCTTATAAATGTTGTAGATATGTGATTGACGTAACCGGACAGTCTTCCTTTTTAATATATAAAAGAAAAGTACATTTGTTTCACTGTTCAGGACTTCCTTTTTATGAGCTACTGAGCACATACAGAACTCCAACTATTTGTCCAATTGTTCGGTAAAAGATGAGCAGCTTTTCTACAATAATATTTGAATTGTCCTCACTATAATAGTCCTGTATCAAAATCTGTTGTAAAGTGAAATTTCATAACTGTAGACTAATTCATTTTTTTTGTATTGTTATTTTCCATGGCCCTTTGCAATAGGTTTCTGGCCGATCTAAGCGCAATAACCCGCCCTGGGCTGAAACAAGAGATGCACCTGCAAGGGCGACTAAACCCAGGCAGAGGCCCAACGACATGTGTTTAATACGTGTTTTCATCAATTAAATTCTGCACTTAGTGTGCGGCGATATCTTAGCAATACGATATAATTATCACTAGAAGCAGTTCACAGACTGCTTGTTTATTCGTTTTCCTTCAATAGCGCACTAATCCATGGCAATACGGCAAATATTGTACCTACAACAAATTTAAAACACAATTTATCACGACGTGCCGAAAGAGTTGTAAGGCAAAATTGTTTTAAAAGGGAGCAATAAGGGACTTTGGGTGATTTAGAAACAACCAGGAGAGCTCGGTATTGGATCCTTTCCAGGCAATCCTTCTGGTCGAAGTCAGATCGTAATGCCAAACGAGACAAGCAAATTCTACCAGCGATCTGATAGAAGTATACAAAAGACGCAATTAGGGGGGGGGGTCGGAACACCATGACACATGCGCGATGAAGGCTTGGAACTCCTGGCTAGCGTCGAAGAAACGATTCGCATTGGCGAAGAAGGCGGTTTGCCGACGCAACTAACCCATCACAAAGTAATCGGCAAGTACATGTGGGGGCATAGTGCTGAAACGCTGCGCATGGTTGATGAGGCCCGTGCTCGGGGTGTAGATGTAACCATTGACCAATACCCGTACATCGCGTCTAGCACTAGCCTGTCGGTGCTGTTTCCCGCCTGGAGCCTCGAAGGCAGAATAAACCCTTTAACCACCGCGAAGAAACTGACTTGTCCACATACGTGCAATCAATATTGTAGCAAGGTGTCAGAGAAAGAAAATTATTGGAGACTGTGAAAAAAGACGGAAAAATCGCGAGCCGTCAGCAGGGGAGAAGGGGGAACAAGAAGTAGAACGGAGTCCAATATTTGTTCCCCAAGATTTAAAAGAAAAATCAGAGGTTTAATGCCGATTGGGATTTCAAATAAGAGCTCTGAGTCACGATGTCCTTCTATAAATAAAACTATAGCGTAAAAAGCGGGCCGTTTAAGAGGGAACAACCCCTTTCATATACGGAGTAATTTCTGTTCGTTTTAATTTTTAATGTCGCTCCTTACTTTCAGTTTAAAAAACTTGTTTTTTATTTAATTTCTGAACATTTCTGAATTAATACATGGTTTGATTTTGACTCTCCGCACAAAAATAATTGAAACGAAATTTGTATGTTAATTTTTTTGTGGCTAAATGGCTTTCTCATAGTTTTGATTGGAAGAAGACTGTGATGATGGGTCTGATGAACTTGATTGTGAAAATAACCCTCATCATAAACACGGTGATCTCAGCTGTCCCCGAGGGACCTTTTCATGCTACAGAGGTTTCCTGGAATGCATCCCAATGGCTGCCCTGTAAGTAACCTTTAAAGTTATTCCTACCATATCTGCTCCCTCCTAATTCAGTATTTTGAACGGCAGATTTCTGGCTTCTATGTCGTGTTTCCAGAATGCCAGAATTTTAAAATTTTTCTCCCCCCCCCCCGCCCCCCTAAGCGTAACAACTTAATGTCAGGTTATGCTATAGCAGACTTTGAGGACGGGGAAAATTTGACTGACCATTAAGAGACCGTTTGTAAAGCAAGTGCACTCCTTTTTTAAATAGGACTAATTTTACAAGAACACGAGCCTCAAAGTATTGCAAAAAATTAAGAACTAATTAAGAACAACCACAGGCTGGAATTAATAGATTCATTAAGAACAACAGGCTTGAAATCTCTGAGGTAAGAACCCTGGAACAGTTGAATACTAGATTTGAAATTTGACAATGCGGAAGATGAATGGAACAATTTTTGGAAAGCAATTTATGAAGCTGTTGTTAGTGTCTTAGGGAAGAAAGTTCGGAGCACAGCTAGAAATATTAGTGAAAAAGTTATGTTAAATAGAGAGGAGAAGGGGCTTGTACAAGAATTATCTGAGTGATAGATCATATGAAAACAAAAGGAATGTAAAGAACGTGGAGAAAGCATTAAAATATTAACTAAGGAAAAGGACAATCTTCAGCAGT
Organism: Alatinidae sp. Z8VKAUB7J3; assembly: GCA_010016025.2. NCBI lineage: Eukaryota > Metazoa > Cnidaria > Cubozoa > Carybdeida > Alatinidae > Alatinidae sp. Z8VKAUB7J3. The sequence goes on along the minus strand of JAAAKM020721499.1, from coordinate 180,532,604 downwards.
CTGTCATCGTTCATCCGCAAAGCCTGCCCTAACCATCTCAACCTTTCTCTCATTATAGTCATAGAAAGCGGGATTGAGCCGCACTTTTCGCACATCCTACTGTTTGAAATACGGTCGGTCAGTCAGTCGGATACCCAGAACATTAGGGTATTCAGATATAGGATAAACATAGACACCACGTATACTAGCAATTATATTTGAATATTAATCACACCTAAAGATTTTACAATCTAAAAACCAGAGGTGAAGTAGATCAGAAAACCTGAAATTTGACTGAACGTACATTGTCCGGCAGTTCCTTCCTTTGAATTTAGCTTATTAAACAGTATTTGGCAATTATTTTCAGAAGGATCAAAATTTCAGAAACACCTTTGGGCATACTAATGTTGACACGTTTGGAGATGATCGTTACACAGCCAATAACAAAGGGGAACAGTTGAAAATACAAACAGTCTGATTCTTTTGCTTGGAAACATCTCTGACAAGTCATTAAAAAAGTGGCAACATTTAAAACTTGTTTTGTTTTCAGTAAAACAAAAATTATGTTCTGGTCTTGAGAAGGCATCGGGGTTATCAGCCCTGCTAATCTTAATTTTTGCCTGTTCTGAGTTTGACTCGGCAATTTATTGTAATTTCTGTTGGTTTTGAGTTTCATTTATTTATTGATAGTGATTTGTAGTAGTTTTACGCTTGGAAGATTATTTGACTTTATTTTCACTCATTTATGGCTTAATGAAGCTGTTTCATTTACCGAAGGCGCAGAACTTTTAGCAAAACTACTACCGGAATTTGACGGCGTTTTTGTACAAGCCGTCAGCGAAGTTGCTACTGTTAACATGATGTACGGCTGCGGCGGCGCCGGCAAACCCTCTATGACGTTTACTTCCTCCCCGGGCTTCAGTTTGATGCTGGAAGGCATTTCCTATATGATTGGTGCGGAGGTTCCCGGTGTGTTTGTTAATATTATGCGCGGGGGGCCAGGATTGGGCAATATCGCCCCGGAAAGCAGATTTGGGTCGAGACTAGTAAATTTTGTCCTTAAGCATTGGTGCTCTATTAATTTGAACTTAAAAAATGTTTTTATCATACTTATTTGATCTGTAAATAATTTTGATTTGTATTTTAATCTGCATTTTCTGAAAAGATAATTTTCGCTTTGTCAAGCATTTCCGTCAACATGTGTGTCAGGTAATTGAATTTTGAGGTAATCCACATGGAAATATCTAATTGTGAATTAAGCCAAAGGAAGCTGATGGCCCTACCCATAATACCACTGATAAAATAGGTGATGTGATTTTAGCTGAAACCATGTTAAAACTCGTGTATGACCTCAAAAAAGAATAAGTGTCAGTTCAAGAGAAAATATAATAAAGCATTGTATGGAATATATTCAAAGCATTTGTTCTTATTTTTATAAGGGTATTCTACACGTCGTTTTTTAATAAAAACATTTTATGCATTTCTTTGTTATGTTTCCATTCTTTTTAAGGGTACGCTAGCAAGTCAAAATATTTAACTCTTTTGCTTTTTGAAGCAGATCTTTTCTTTTTTTGTTGAGGAGGCAGCGTGTTATATGTTTTCTTCACGCCAGGACCTCCAGGAGAAGGGCTGATTCCTCTATAAATAATATTTTTCTCGGTACTGCTACTTTTTTGTTCATCAAACCTTTTGCTCCTCCACCATTCATCAAACCGCTCTGTACTTGTGCTAGTTTGTACATCTGCCCTTCTTTTTTTAAAAGCATACCTTTTTATTTTTGGTGACGCTGTGACAAAAAAGAAAAAATAGAAAAAACTAAAAAAAGCAAAAGCTTAAAAAAGTAGAAAAGATAAAGAAAGGAAAACAAAAAAATAAAAAAAAAATAACCGAAAGAAATTTTCAGAAGCGATGGAATTGTCTGGGGAAAAATTTTCAGGGCGGATTTTACACAGGGGAAACTTTCCAAGGCACAATATTCCATGGAGGCGTGGGGATATCTGAGCATTTTTTTAACGATCAAATATTTAAATATTTTTTTCAAATGAAATTAAAATGGGAACGGATGGTGAGGCCGTGGTTCGCCCCGACAGCCTCAGGGTGATCGGTATGGACAACCTGAGGGTGGCGGACGCCTCGATCATGCCGCAGCTGATCAGCGGCAACACCAACGCGGCGGCGATGATGATCGGCGCGATGGCGGCGCGGATGATACTGGCGTCACCGGGTGTATAGCAGCGCAACTAGTTCTTCACCGCCGATTCAATCTGATAGTGCCGGTGGGTGCGTGGCCGCGAGAACTTTGCCTAGGACGATATTAGAGCACTGTTTAATCCAGTCAAAAGAAAAGCAAGTGGTCATGATGGTGCTCCTAGCGCACTTTGGCATCGAGCACCAAATTGGATGATCAACACATTCAGTGAATGTCTCGAAGATGTATCCAAGGGTGGAAAGATCCCAGACTGGATTGTTGAATCAAGGGTGTTTCTGTTGCATAAAGGAGGACCGACATGTATGCCGGATTCTTGGCGTCCAATAGCACTGTGCACGGCAGTTTACAAAGCATCCGCCTGAGCCGTTCGGCGCGAATCTCGTCCCAACCGACGTGGTATCGATTCTTGTACTTCGCGATTTCCGACTTCGGTGCGTGGAGAGGAAAGTGTGGGGCGTTGTACGCAAGGTAGAGAAACCAAGGCTTCTTCGGAGTTCTGCGAGCGAGTTCGAGAAAGTCGATCGCGTGATCCGTCACGGCGTCGGTCGCGTAGAACTGACCGGGCGGGTACTGCCGCGGCACTCTCCCTTCGGGAAGCCGGAGCAGATCCCATTAATATTTATAATGTAAACAATATCAGTTGAAGATCCAGTACCCAAGTCCACAGCCCACCACACAAAGCAGAAAGACAAAATAAAAATCACAATAACAAAACAATCAAACAAAGTGCATACAGAATGACATCATGAGCAATCAGCAACAATGAATTTAAAAAAAAATCCATAGAGAAAGAAAGATTAATGGTGAAAAGTTTGTAGGAAAAAATTTAAAAGTTCATGTCTTATTATATTAAATGATTTATTAAGCTTGCGTGCGCTTTCCGCATCATAAAGCTGTGAGGTGCCGTCACCATACAGCGTATAAAACTGGTTAGGATCTATCTGCTGACGCAGCTGCCGCTCCACATCTTTGTCGGTATCGTAAGCCGCAGTAAGCAGCCAGTCGCCTTTGATCATGCCCTTCGCGTAGAACGCAACACGCCCATCGGTCAGCGATTCGTCGCCTAGCCCCGCCCTGGCCAGGTTGTCCAAGTTGCCCGAAAGACCTTGTTCGCTATAGGAGCTATCACATAGCCGAGTGTTTCCCCATTTATTCCTTGTCTACTTGCAATATAAATACCAAGTTTCTGGGGGCCATTTGGTTGACGGGTCAGTCGAATCAACTTAAATTCCCGCTGAGGAGAGCATGGTAAGGTGAAAGAGCTATTGTGACTGGATGGCTCACTTGAGCAGGAAGTGAAAGTATGCAAAGGGTAGTTCATAACAGACTGTCCCGTTAAGAAATCAGGCTGAACTGATTGAAAACCGCTAATATTAGAGAGTTTGTCCACGATCCTATAACACTAGCACTTTTTACAAATCTCAATGTCGGTAGCCCTATACATGGGTGAGAGACAATTGCTTGTTTGTTGGCTAGGATAAAACTGATTCTGAATCTTAGGTAGCAGTTGAAAAACATATACAATGCATAATTATTTCTATGAGATATTAATGGCATATATTTTTCATGTGATCGCAAACCCTCATTTGTTTTCTTCAGTGCAAAAGTGCTGCTTAATTTATTTATTTGTTTAGTAATCTCGTTCTTCCTCACTGCATTCCGGCTTCTCCGCAAACGAGCCATGGTCCGCATCCGTGGTGCCGATCAGCGTGAAGTCCTGTTCGTAAGGGATTGCGAAAATGATCCGCCCGTCTTCCCCCTGAAAGAAATAGCATTTGTCGTGCTTATACAGCCGTTTGGTCACAATATGGCTGCCACGTACCAAGCGCACATTTTCCGAGCTTTTGATGCCGGCAACATCCTGAATGATCCCCATGACCCAGGGGCCACGCGCTGGCGGTCGGCGTCGAGAACATCCACCACCACGGCGAGTACCACGGCGATCTCCACGCGGACAACGTCATCGTGCAACGACTCGGGCTGACCTTCGACCTCAAGCTCATCGACCTCCACGATCAGGGGCCGGCGAACCGCGACAACCGCCAGTACGACCTCTGCTGCATGATCCGGGTCTTCCACGAGGCCATCGGTGGCGCGGCGCGCTACGCCAGGCATCCCCAGTGGGTGAAGGACATCTGCTGCGGACTGTTCTCCTATACTGTTACTTCTTTCAAATTGGCTTTTTGGAGTCCAAATAATAAATAATGACATATAGGGTCTAATTAAACGTAAGTTCAAAGAAATTGCTATAAACAGAGGCCAATTAAGACAGTACAAAAAAGAGAAAACGAAAGACTTAACCAACCTCAACATCTTTTTTCTTTTTTAATTTCTTTTTGTCCGCCATTTTAAAATCAAATTTTCTTTCGTTTCTTTCCTAATATTCTGCAAGTAATTTTACAGATAGAACTGAACAGTGCAGCGAGTATTCCATAAATATTACTTACACATATTTATAACACAGGCCCCAGTGGTCACATGTTTTCCATTTCTCTAGTGTCTAAGGGTTCCCAGGCTCTCCTTGGAGAAAAATTCCTAGATAATTCACTGATTTCCCTGACAAAATTTTTAAAATGCCCTGAAAATTCTGCGCCGGAGTATTACCATACATGCCTTGTGCAAATCTAGCATTCCATTTATATGAATCTTCATATACATTTTTTGAAAGTAAACTCTCTGTTTCTGTGTAATTGAATATTTTGTAAAATAAAATTTTGTAAATAAAATTTAAGGAAGATAAAAATTAATCTATATTGCTACGTAAAGAAATGCTGCCCTATTTGCCACACATATTGACCTATTTACTACAAGCAGTTACAATACTTGCCAAACAAACATTTTGTCTAACCTGAATTGAATAACCTTAGTTTATTAGCATGTGTTCCTGTTTAGGGGTTTTATTCGTAGGAATGAAACCCCATCAAGTTGGGACGTATCCAGGGCAAAATCGAATTCCAGCATGTGCACTTCTCCTATTCAGAGGGCCGGCCGGTGCTGGAAGATATCGATTTTTGTATCGAACCCGGTCAGAAAGTTGCGCTGGTGGGACCAAGCGGTGCAGGTAAGTCCACGCTCATTCAGCTTCTGCATCGATTCTTTGATGTGGCTGAAGGATGCATCCGGGTTGATGGTCGGGACATTCGTGATGTGTCGCTGGAAAGTTATTTGACAGTCAATTTTCTCATATGCAGCAGCAATGAAACTACACAAATGAAAAATATCCTCACAAGAAAAGGTATCAGTATTCTACTTAGAACGGAAATATGAAAAGCAGCAGTGCAGCAACTGCAAATCATCAAACAAAATGTAGTTATCCCACAAAACCCAGAAACTATCCCTGAATTCCCATCAATCCAAACACCACAGCTAACCCAACCAAAAGAGCAAGAAAACACTGCGCCACAGTCAATTTGCTAAAACATGAATGCGTGCGCCATTGGCACCGCCGCGCATGTCGGAGCCGCGGAAGGTCGAGGCCGAGGCCCAGGCGGTCTTGACCAGCTCGGACACCGAAAGCCCGGTGGCGAGGACCTGCTTCTTCAGCTCGGCCACGTCGGATTCGTCCACCAGCGGATGATCCGCGGGCGGCACCGGGTCCTGCCAGATCAAGTCCTCCTGCGGCACCTCGGAGCCGAGGTAGCGCGCCTTCGGGCCCATGTCGCGGTGGGTCAGCTTGAACCCGCGAAGGCGGTCTTGAACGCCTCGGGATCGTCGCGGAAGCGCTTCGAGATGGGCCCGTAGATCGGGTCCTTCTTGAGCGCGAGGTCCGTCGTGAGCATCACCGGGGGGTGCGTCTTGCCGGGGATGTGGGCGTCGGGCACCAGGCTGGCGGCGGTCGGGTCCGTGGGAATCCACTGCTTGGCGCCCGCCGGGCTCTTCGTGAGCTTCCACTCGTACTTGAAGAGGAACGTGAAGTAATCGTGCGACCACATCGCCCAAAATCTGCAAGTGGGTTTCGTTAAATTTGCTCGTTCTAGTTTTAAGTAGACTCTTGTTTCGCGCTAATGAGAAAAAAAAAACACATTTATAATTTGTCCTATATTTAGTAATTTAGGCTACTCTAGAAGGAATCTTTGATGTCGAAATAGCACTAACCACTTATAATTATGAAATAAAGTACGTGTCAGGAATAAAAAAGCGGGATAAATTGAGATGAACAAATTAAAAAATTACAACATTGCAGAATTTTTCCACGTGCAGGCATGAAATAAAAGATCCATTAAGATGATAAAAATAAAGTAAAAGGTAAACTTACGACAGTGCCATCAGCTTCAGCCTGTTCTTCGCGACCTCTCTGTTTGAATTTCATTTCACCCATGTGCATGACAGCAGCCGTGACCTTGTAAACATTGTCTTTCTCTTGTTGAGTGAAGCCAAGAATGTCAAAGGCTTTCTAATTGTGGAAATGAAATTTAATGATTAAGAACTGGGTTTCTTAAGAAAATACAGAAGGAGAGGAAAAATTAGAAAAAATGAGGTATTTTTAACTTACGAGTGGTTGATCTACGAGTGGTTGAGTTTTTATTTTGAATCCCAACCGGCATTAAGCCTCTGCTTTTCTTTTTAAATCAATCTATTGCTGCTTAGAATTTTGCTAGAGCTCATACCATATGAGCTCTTGGCTCTTCCGGCCTCATCACAAGGGCCATATGAGCTCTTAGCTCTTGTTTATCTGTACAAAACAAATTCAAAGTATGATCGTGCGGACGGGTGGGAAGGGGGGGGGGGGGGGGGGGAAAGGAGATTTGACTCACCACGACATTCAAAACACTGGAGAAATTTAATATTAGGGTTTTACATGGGACTTCAGGTATGGCTGGGATAAATTGTCAGAAAAATTACCAAAATATTTGGAAAGAGCATAAGATACGGAATCTAATGGTACTAATGTTTTTATTTTATAATGGGTCCTTCAGAAAAACTACTAGTGCAATATTGCCCTAGATTGTTTCAATTTTACAATATTTCACAAATTATATATTTAATCGAGGTCGTCATGTCTGAACGTTTTATCGATAATGGAAACGAAACCATAACTGATAATCAAACAGGGTTAACCTGGTTTAAAAAAGATTCGCGCCAAATTTTAGCAAAGTGGCTTCATTTAGAAAAATCAATGGCATTTGCTGAAAAAATGAATGAAGAGAAATTTGGAGGATTTGACGATTGGAGAGTCCCTGAATTAAAAGACGTCAAAACTATTTTTGATAAAAGCTAACTATGTAAATTGATGTAACCAAGCTATTATGTAAATGCAAACAGAAAATTCACAGCCATCATTTCGTTTGAAACCGAAAATATCTGGGTATAGTACACATTTTTTAAAATAAGCAACCCAGTTGCTAAGGCTTCAGCCCTCAAATTAGCAAAAAAATTAAGCAACTTGCTTAGCAACCCTCAGGCCTGACACTTAGTTAGCAACTTTTTTCGGAGAACAAAAATTACAAATTTTCTTAAAACTGAAGACAGAAGGAATGAAGAAGATTTAAAGTTGTTGACTGAAATATGGTTTGAATCCTGCTGCAAGTAATAATATTTATATTGCTTCAAGAAACGGTAATTGGAAATTGTAAGATATTATTAATTAAATGGTAAACGAGTAAATCCTGCTACAAATGATACTTTTGCAATTAGTTTTGATGGATCAGAAAATGGCCATTTGGAAATTGTAGAGTTATTATTCACAGATAAACGAGTAAATCCTGTTGGTGAAATGATAATACAATTCGCCAATAAATTGCGATACTCTTTAAAGTCCCGAAACTCCGAGCCAGAGTTGAGTTTACCCGAGCTGTCGACAGGCAGTCCAAGACGGTATCGGACATTGCGCCCATTGACTTGAAGTCTGACTCGTTCACCGTTACCGATTGAACGGTACCGATCCCTGTAACCGCCAATTGGATTGAAGGATTCCAAGGCAAATCCCGGAGGGTCGATCATTTGATGACAAGATTGACAATTGCTTAAATTCCGATGTTTATCAAGAACTTGCTGCTTCCTGATTTTTGCTCTTAAAACTTTTTGCATGTTAATTTTCCTCTGTGTGAAACTTGTACATTGATGTTTTCTCCTCGTAAGAAAAATCAATGTAAAACTTTCACGCAGAGAAAAATCAACATGCAACAAGTTTCATGAACAAAAATTAGGGTGCAGCAAGCTCCATGAAGAAAAATCAGCACGCAACAACCTCCACGATTAAAATCAGTTTCACGAGGAGAAATATCAATGTACAAGTTTTACCTCTCTCTAAATAGCATCTATCGGTGGATTTGGGCATTTTGATTACGTTTTTAGTTCGCAGAACCTGTTGCATGTTGATTTTTCTCATCGTAAAACTTGTATATTAATTTTTCTCTTTGTGAAACTGATTTTCTTCATGGAACATCTTGCATGCTGATTTTTGTTCGTGTAACTTTTTGTGTGCTGATTTATGTTTTTGAAACTTGCTGCATATGATTTTTCTTTTTTTAAAACTTGTACATTGATTTTTGTCCTCACTTATATATTTAAAACCAGCATTAAAATGCGATTCTTTTCATGTAACTATTGGTATCAAAATTTCGTTTTTTTAGAGTTTCGGTTACTATTCAGCTGGGAAGCTTCTTACTACAGTTCGTTACCATGAACTGTTTGATACTGAGCCCGGTGTTTGTTCTTAGTTGCCGCAAAGCTGGGCGACAGGCTTGCTACCTGTAAAAAGAAAAAAAAAACAGCTGAAGCGTTATAAGAGTAAAGTCGCTGTTTCTATCTAACATGGGGGAAGAAGATTTCCATAAAGGGGGCGCAGCATTTCCTAGCATTATTTAAAAAAAACAGTGAAAAAATAAATATGCAATAAGTTTTTTCAACTGAAAGTAAGGAGTAGCATTAAAAATTCAAACGAACAGAAAATATTACGCATGTAAGGGTTCACCTGCTCCTAATACCTCAGTCTTTGAGCTAAAGTATTTTTAGTAATTTCAACTAGTTATTCAACGGCCTTGGTGATTCAGGGAACAAAATTTAAGCAATCAACTTAAAATTAAATACTCAGAAAGCTCAAAATACCGTTTTGGTGAAAAAAAGACAAGCGAAAATTAAGCCCGAGGACCTTATTTAGAGTCCTATTATGGTTGCAGTGATAGAAATGATCTATTAAAGAGCGAATCACGGTCTAGAGTAACAGAAATTTTAAAAACAAATTAAAAAAAAAATTAAAGAACCATTGCCATTTGAAGCAATGTCCATTGAAGCTTCTCCGCCTATTGTCGGATTATTTCGTCAGAAGCTCGATGACCAGAGTCCGATTCGGCTTGTAGATGAAGTCGAAGATCTCCTCATCGATGGCAATTTCTCGCTATTTTTCCATGTCCTTGGCGATGATCTCGATCCGCTCGAGCACCTCATCAGAGAATGCCACACTCCTCATCGTGTCCCGATGGAGTTTCTTCCTCCTGTAATTGGGCTTGCTCACCGAAAGGCCTTTGACATGAATTTAAATCTGCACGCAAAGAATCCCACCACGATCTAACTCCCAATTAAGCAAAGCCGTCGCCAGCACAAAGGGCAGGCTCTCGAAGCTGTTTTCGACGGGCGGAAGCACGGAAAGCAGCGCCACGGAAATGGCGACAGGCATCAATGGATGAACCCACCAGCGCCGAAGGCGGGCGAGTTTCCTTTTGTACCATTGTCGAGATCCGGAAAATGCAGTCATTACCCGGTTTTAAGGTGGGATGGCTGCCGAACAAGTTAAACCTCCGTTAACCATTAACGGATGTGGTAAACAACGGGAGATATGGGACAACCCATTTCATATACGGAGTAATTTCTGTTTATTTTGAGTTTTAATGTTGCTCCTTACTTTCAGTTAAAAAAACTAGTTTTTTATGTAATATCTAATAGGCTCATATCTCAACTTGGGATCTTCACCTGGTCATACAAGTTTAATTCTATCACCTGGTACCCAAAAGTCGGACGTTCATTCACCTGGTTATCAATAATAGCATTTTAGGGGTTGCTTTTTAAAGATAAAAGAAAAAATATAATATAAGACGGCGACATTACATGTGCCACAACAATTCGGCAATGCTCACGATATCCAAACGACCCAATCCCAGTAAGTTTCAACAGACATTGGGCCTCAATGATTTTTACTTCAAAGCCGATGATTTTGTCTATCCTCTCGGCCATATACAAATGTTGGGGAAATCTGACGCGGATATGCTACGCGCAGACGCGCCGAGGATGGCTCCGAGCATGGCACTTGACTATATGGCCAGTCACTCTCTCGACTTCTGGATGACGTCGGAGGAAAAATTCAGATTTAGGTCTGTTTTTCACATAGTAATATGATCAATAATGACAATTGAGAGTTTTATTTCAAATCAATGTGTTGTTAAGAACAACGAAACCGTACAACAACAAATTAGTGATAAATTTTTGGCCTTCCTTGTGTTCGGTAACCCATATAGCTACTTATATTATAATGACGTAATATCAAAATAGAGACGACACAATTTTTTCATGTATGCTGTAAGCCTAATATTGCTGAGTCCGAGCCACCTAATTGCTGAGTCTATTGTTGACGGTATCGAGGAATTTGGCCCTGACAGTTTTATTACGGATGGTGCCCACTTCAACGCCGGCGCCGTGGGCTTTACCAGCCTTTATCGCTTCAACAACATTCTTGGTGGTGTAACGCCAGACTGGAATGTGATGAACGGCGACATCTACACGGGGCTGCATCAGACCATCGGCAAAATGTCTCTGGGTTACAGCGCCGACAACCTGCTTGATGCGGAACTGATCATCCTCACTGCAAATCTTTAGTTGTTAAGAACGGTGAAGTGGGGGGGGGTGACTGAGGCTGCCCGTAATTTGGAAAAATTTTACGATTTATAAAATAAACCTAAAATGATAATTAATGAGAAACTTGTTTATTTGTTGCTAGGTTAATATATTTTGTCAAAACATAAAACTGGGCTAGGTTGAAAGGTATATTAACAAGGTATATCATGGAGGTTTGGCTGCGAAAACATGAACCAATGGATTTAATGCGGGATTTTTAACAAGAAAATGCATGGCATTGAACAATTCTTTGGTAAAAAAGGGACCGCGACGGTTATCGCAGGCCAGTGTTGCCAGCGCATCCGGTACTGACCAGTCTCCGAAATATCCGCCGTAATTGGTTTCAAGTCCCCAGAACGAAACCAGATATTTTGCCGGTACGCCAATTTCTTGTTCGATGCGGCTGAACAAATCGCGATGTTCAGACAATAGCTTACGCCCTTTTTTTATGCGCTCGTCAGTTAAGCGGGCGTCAAAATAACCCGCAACAGATCCCGAGGCCTTCCTCTCGGCACCTGCGGATATTGTGATCGATGCGGCCGGTCCGGTGGTTTTGCGGCAATATGGTCCGCGGATACTCCGGCAATCCGAACTGTGGACGGTCAGCGCCAGCGTTCTTGCCGACTCCGAATTCTGTGAGCGTATCCGGGAAACCGTGCGCGCCCATAACCATCGGCTGCGGCTCTTTTCGGACTGGTTTGCCGGCGCCGATCACTTTGCGCCGGATTTTTCCGCAGCCATTGGTTTGACCTTAGCTTGGTAATACGGGACCCAGAGATCGAATCATACTGCAGAAATGCACTACAGGGCCGACGCAGGGACCTCAGTAGTCAAGAAGCGTCATTAATCTGATACAAAACAATACAAGAAAAGCAAGCTATTTGACCTGAAAGTAAGCATCAACGTTAAAACGTAAAACGAACAGAAATTGTTACGAATGTGAGGGGGTTGCCTCCTCCTCAATATCACGCTCTTTACGCTAAAGTTTTCTTAGAATTGACCGGCCTGTGGTCATGGCACGAAAGGCAGTGCGCACCATGCGCGGAATATGCTGGGACTGTTTGATCACCGTGTTCCATTTGGTCAGTGGCTTCATCAGCGCGTCCTGATCGACCTCGGTCAGCGGGTATTTCCCATAAGAAGACACCGAGATATCGGTGGTGATGCCGAGCAGCGCATAGGAGCTTTCGGAGGCTTCGATCAACCCGGGCAGCAGGTAGGTTGCACCGCCGCCCGAAGGCCCTTCGGCCACGCGCTATTTAAGTAACAGAATGATACTTTATTCGTTAGGGAAACGGGCAGTAGCCATGCTCTGATTTTTAGTGAAGATACCACTCATTAGAAGTACATAACCCCTACTTCCTGAAGACGACCGCGGTCTAACAACCAATCCTGAATCCTACTCTTACTTGTCTTTGAATCCTGTTCTCTCAATTATTATAATATTATTACTAAAACAAAAAAAAAAAAACCAAAAAAGAAAAAAGCAACGGAAAATTATAAAAGGGCCCGACACTTCGACTCTTCAAAACTTTAATACATTTACCGATAACATGTTGACGTCATAAGCAGCCTAGGCGTCTAATACAGCGCCACTCGCCAATCCAGGTAATTCCGCAGAGAGTCTGCCGCCGCGTCGGCGATTAAGTGAAAGAAAGTATCTTCCCGCCTGTGAAGGTGCCTTTTTTCCAGGGCACGATCGTTGACCTGATGAGAAAGGGAATCGCCTTTGACGGAAAGGTTGGTATAGCGGTGGCGCATTAATACCCCCAACTGAAATTTATTTTCTTCAAAAATCTTGTCAAAACAATGATAAGCCTGCATAATTCAAGCATCCACAGAAACGGGTCAGTTTTCCTTAGCATATATATTTACCTTTATGGTACTATATGGCTCATTTTTCAATTTTCACTGTCATTTTCACTTGAATTGGAAAATTGGCTCCAACTTTGCCCCTCCCCACCCCTCAGGATTTTGACGAAATTACGCCACTGAATATCACATTTTAATTTGATTTTACTCATCCTTGGGACGCATACAAAAGTACAAAACAGCAAGACCTGAAGTCTCTGCCGGTATACGAAGTTCTCAACACGGCAGCAAAGAAGTTTTCGGTCGCTAATTTCGCCGAATCCAAACTAACCCCCTCGGCCTACATTGGAATCAAGATCGCTATCGCGGATGTGTATGAAGGATTGGGAGATCTACCGCATGCGGTTCAGCATGCTCGCGGCGCTTATGAAATCGCAAAGAAAGTCTACGGTGAAGAACACCCAGAACTTTCAATAGGTCTTTTACGGCAACATTCAAGGCAAAAGAAATAACAACAATACAGTGATGGTTACCGCAACCATCTTTCTTACATTAGTTAACAAGGTTAGTTAGCATAAATAATAAGATATGATACAGTTATAGGCATTGAGTAAGTAACTATAAAAAAACTCGAATAGTTTTTTAAAGTACTTACGTTTAAAAGCCAGCTACAGAATACCGAGGTATTTCATGCTTCCAACGGATATTGCTACCACTTTTATAGAATAAATAGTTGAAATTACTAAAAATACTTTAGCATAAAGAGGAAGATATTTATCTCCTCCTAAATAACTCGTTCTTTATGCTAAAGTATTTTTAGAACCTTTCATATGCGTAATAATATCTGTTCGTTTTAAGTTTAAATGTTACTCCTTACTTTCAATTGAAAAACTTTTTCATGTTTATTTTTTCATTGCTTTTTTATAGTAGTGCTAGAAAATCCTGTGCCCTTTTCATTGAATTTCTCTTCCCCCATGAACGGTGCGGCGCAGGCGGGCCCCGGTTGCGGGCGGATCGGCGGCGGAATCGGGCACGGTCATCGTCCGGACGGTCATAGTATGGGCGCAACCGGTCGCCAGGTTGCGGTGAAACGGCGATTGCGCGGGGGTCGACCCGCGACGCATTCGGGCTTACAACAGGCGAAGGCGGGACGCCAGCGCGACGAAGACGACGAAGACGATGGGCGCCGCACGCCGGAGCCGGCGGCGCGGGAGACGGGTATGAGACGACTGAAACGATGGCCTGGAGCGCCTACAATCTGGGCACCACGGGATACAACCAGGCGGTTGCCATAGGCAAGGTGATGAAACAGCACTATGGTGTGAACCTGCGCGTTGTGCCCGGCAAAAATGATGTGTCCCGTCTGTTACCCCTGGTACGCCGTCGTGTTCAGTTTTCGGCAAACGGAATCGCCACCTATTTTGCCCAGGAAGGTGTCTTCCAGTTTGCGGACAAAAAGTGGGGGCCGCTGCCGTTGCGCCTGGTCATGACGAAATTGGGGCTTAGAAATTGGTGTCAGTAGGATACAGAGCATGACTACATCTGACTCTGGTGACACTAAAATGCAAAGATTAAGTATTTGAACAGATCAATGAATTTAAATATCTCGGTAGTTGGGTTGATTATAATTGCGAAATAGCCAACGAAATCAAGAGGAGGATTGGGCAAGATCAGCTTTTAATAAGTTGAAACCAATCTGATGCAGAAGAAAATACTCTTATGTGCTTTAAGCTCTGCCTCTGGTTAGTATGCATCCCGGACCTGTTGAAGCTTCGGCAAGAATTCCTTGTAGCCAAGTCGACGAACAGCTATGTTGTAATTGTCTTCCGTGATGGCATCGGAAATGTCTGATCCTAGACCACGCTTCTCCGAGATTGCTGTTATGATTGCCTGAAGTCTGACCTCCCTAAGCCCCCTGCTGTAGAGGTCCTTAACCGACTTCAGTAGGCTCGGATCCGTCAAGTCTGGATTACAATGTCGAATCAATTTAAAAGACACCTCAATAGAGCATTTAGTTAAATAGGGATCCCAAGTCCCTATTTAAGGAATTATTATTATTAATCTTAAGTCTGATTTCAATTGCTTCTTGAACTACGTGCTTTATGCCTAGGTCATTGCTAATAAGAGCAGATTCCTCAAAGGGTATTCTTCAAAAGGTCATCAGTTCAAAAGGTCTTCAGCAGTTCGTGGTACAGTTTTGGATTTATGATCTTCAAATTATTGTTAAATACAAAATACAGATTATTTTGTTTGCATACTATTCTATTAGAATAATCGCTTAGAAACATATTTATTATCATTATTATTGCAACAGCGGGTAAAAAAATGGGACTATTTTGATTTCCATTCTGACATATGTTTAAGGCATAATGTGGTGGACAGTAATACCTTACATTTTTTACCTTAAGTGGTACAAAAATAGGCCAATGGAATTAAAGTATAATTAAAGTATAGACCAATGGAATTAAAGTATAATTAAACCATAGACCAATGAATTAAAGCATAATTAAAATAACAGTGCATTTTGATTTAATCTTAAGGTAACAATTAGTTTTTCATAATAGACAAATTACATAACTGTGTGTGGGGGGGGGGGTTGATCTACGCAATAGCCCAAGAGATACAGTTACAAGACGGTTCAGCTATGCTGAACAAAATGGCTATCTTAAATTTTGATTTTTGAAAATTTTGTGCCTGGAAAATTATGAGCTAAAGAAGAGGGCTGATTGCCATCCGATCAAATTATTGTGATATTGCTCTGTCACCCAATAGCCTAGAAAAACAATAATAGATGTTATTTTCTATTATATTTTTTTTATCATTATATTTCAACCTGTATTTTGTAGCATTTAAAGCACGTGCATTATAACTAAAAAATTATTAACCCGTACAAACTGTCAGACACACACACAAACGAATTTTATTTTATTTTTTCGCGACGATTAGATGTATAAGGACAGCTGAGGGGAGCGATCTCTTGTACCAACGTATGAATGGGAGTTACCACTTCTGTTAACGTAGGCATGAAGGCATACGTTAATATGGCATAAGAAATGAGGACTAATACAAACTGGATCAATGCGGCAGGCTTGGCCACTGACATCCAATCACGCCGTCTAGACAATAAACCCATACCTGGGACAATGGCCTGAACGAGTGTAACGGATAACGCCAGGATTAAGGCAAAGTGGCCTAACTCGGGGATCATTTGCTTGCCTCTTGGTAATAGTCTGTCCCACTTTGTTCCAGGGCATGTTGGACTTCCGGTGGCATATAGTTTTCAATCACCAAGCGCAAGGCATCCAGCGGATCGAGCGAGCCGGCCAAACTCGCGGCGATATATTCACCCAAGCTAAGACCCAACAGCATTTGGGGTTTTAATCCCCAGTAGATCAGTAAGGAACCCAGGCCGTAACCCAAACTGACCAAGTGAGCATTTTTGGTTGGCAGATCCGCAGTTGATTCATCTTCACAGGCTTGCCTTTGGAAGAGCTTTGCGAGGGGTTGGTTCAACAAGCCGTCGGCGGTTGGTGCCAGCAAAGATCGCTAAAAAATGAAACACAATATCGATGTGGCGGGTGCGGAGGCCGAGTGAGTTGGCGTAGAGCTCGTATTCGACGGTCACGGCACCGTCGTTGTGTTGGACGTTCCAGGTGGCCTTGTCGAGCTTGCGGACGTCGAGCGCCCGGCCCGTCGCATCTCGGGCGCTGAGGCTCACCACTCCGCCCGCGGGATCCAGAATCACGTAGCGGCCGGGGCGCCAGGCCGGCATGCGTACGGCGACTTCGCCGTCGGACGAGTAATAGCCTGGCAATGGGTTTCCAAAGTAGGACTCAACTGAATATAGTATGGGTTATCTCTGGAAAGAGAAGAAGCGGCGCTATAGGGAGAAACATACGCCCGGCTGTTCCGTCTTGCAAAATCTGCCATCAGGCGTACATTACTTGTTTTAAACGCGCCCATAATCAAGTGAGACTCGCTGATTTCGAAATTGTTTCTAAGCAGATTAGAAACAATCGATTCAGAAGCCTGAGTATCATAGGTATTCACATGACGACAACTAATTTCATGACGTCATCCGACACAGAAATATGACGTCATCTGATCCACAGACAGACAGACAGACAACTTATTTTTATATATATAGATATACTAGCTGTTGGGGTGAGGCTTCGCGCCACCCCTACACCTAGTTGGTGGGGCGCTTCGCGCCCCCCCAAGCCCCCCTGCGCGCGTAAGTTGTTACGCGCCATATTAGTTACGCGCCTTTGTAGTTGTGTCCCTGTGTCCCACCTGTGAATATAGAATGTATTGCAACATAGTTTTAAAGCGAAAAACCGGATCTGACAATATATTTGATCGGCTGGTTTTGCCTGTAGTCTAACTGTTTTGTAATTTGGTGGATGGAGAGATTGCTTTGGGTTTATTTTGATTTGTCAATGACCTTTCGTTACACAAACTGGTCTAACTTAAAAACAATTCTGAATTAAAGACATTACGGTGTGGAATTCAGTGTTCGAGCAAATACCTTACGAGAACAGTTTCTTAGCTATTCAGTTTTCAGCGCGATCGTCTGATTGCGGCGGCGCCACGGCGGCTGGCGACAGTCCATGCGCCGTCTTGTCCCAGAAAAACGGTTTAAGAACAATCTCATAGAGCGCCTTATAGGCCGCGATGGCGCCCAGAGGCGCATAGAAATGCATGGTCGGCACCCAGGGCAACAGATGCTTGTGTTTGCGCCCTGATACGGCCGTTGCGTGGATCGCGATGTTCAGCACTTCGACCGTCAGGAACAGGCTGCCCAGGGTCATCAGCACCGAAAGCGTGCTGAGGAATCACAAGAAATGCGTGAAAAAAGGCTGGCGTCTCAAAGAGAAATTACAAAAAAAAAATCGTGCCGAGGAATCACAAGAACAACGTGAAAACAGGTTCGCGGCTCAAAGAGAAATTACCAAAAAATCGTGCCGAGGAAGCTGCTCAAAGAGTTAATACAAAGAGAATTTTTTGTATAAATCCTACAATGGCAGAAGAAACAGCCAAGGAATATGCTCAAAGAGTAAATGCCAAAAGGCTTCCCATTTGGGGTCGACCTGCTTTTCGTTTGGTCCTAGATAATTCACCAACAAGAACAATCTTCGGCAATCTATCATACTTCGTCTGCAGAACATTACCAAGCCATCACAATCTTTCTCTCACAATAGCACAAGAAAGTGAGATAGAACCAATATTCTCCATACTATCTGAAATAAGGTCAGACAAACGAGGCACCCAAAACGTCCGTTATTCTTAGTTTAAGTGACTTTGTTTTCTTGATGCTAATTTTCATTAACGCATAGCATTAAGCTAACCTAAACGAAGGCAGCCCTGGGCTTGAAGCCCACATCGCTAGTGTTATCAGGCAGAACACGTCATGGCATACTACAACAGCACTACTCACTGTTGGCGTTTGCCCTGAGCCGTCCAGGAGAGTTCTCCCACGTTGCGTTGCCTGCTGAAGGTGACCGCGTCGTCTGCGAAGTCTAGCGTTATCGTATCGTTGAAAGGCGTTTCGTAGAATTGGGCAATGATCTCGACGGTCGTAGGAGAATCTTCAGGCCTGTAAAGTTCAGGTCTGTGAAGATCTTAAGACCAGGGAAGTTCAAGCCTGTGAAGATCTTTAGGCCTGTGAAGTTCAGAGGAGGATTTTTTTTTTTAGAAGAATTCATTTGTATAAGCAACAAAGTAACGGTCTAAAACAAAATAATCAGTGAAAGAAAATTAAGAACAATACGTTCTTATACTTCAAACAAAAAAAATAGCATACAACTGAGTTACAGCTGTCGTATATATATATATTACATAAAGTTTTAGCATTACTCCTTACTTTCAGTTAAAAAAATTGTTTTTTTTTAATTTAATATCTACGAGAGTTTTGGAGATTCATGATGTTTAAAATACGAGCCATGACTGAATGCATGTTTTTTCATGTACAAACTTTTTTTTTTAATTCGTAGTGAATTTTGGAATGCCTTTTTTTTAATTAGATTATATATTGATTTACTAGGAGCTTCCCACGGTTAAGGATCTTTGATAATAAGATATTGTTTTTTTATTATAGGAGGTGTGAAAACATTTACCGAAAAGCCCGTTGTCACTACTGAAGAACAGACGTTTGAGTTGCTTGACTTGCTGGCAAAACATGGCGGCAATACCGATCAGTTGATGATTGGTTTGGTGTTGCGTTACGCACCGCTATATCGCGACCTTATTCGTGCACGTGACGAGGGCGCTTTGGGTGATATTGCTTCCATCGAAGCAGCAGAGCATATCGCGCCTTACCATGGTGGTTTCTTCATGCGTGACTGGCGTCGCTATATGAAACTTCTCCGATTCCTTACTATACTCGCTTTTAGTCTCGTTTTTTTGAATTTTGCGCAATTCGGTACAGATAGCAGGAATCTTCAAGATTCCTGCTATCTATCAGATTCCCGCCACCTACAGGCCTTGCAAAACGTCGAGCGGCAGTTTCAGGAAGGGCTCAAGGAGTTGAAACGCCAAATTGATCATTACTATTCCGTCGCGCAGGCTTTGACGCCGGCCGAAGAATCGTTGGAAGGGCTACGGGAGATTCGCAGCCTTTTTTCGTGTTAATTAAAAAAAAATACATGATTAAAAAAAGTTTCATTGCTTAACAGCTTAAACATTGGATTTAAATTTTTAGCAAGTCAGTACATGGTTCTTTTGAAAGATTAAAAAATTCAGCTGTTCTTTTTTGAATTAAAAAATTCAAATTAAAAAAATTCGGTTCTTTTTTGAATTAAAAAATAAAAACTAAAAAAACGAGTTTTTTTTAGCTGAAAGTAAGGGGCAACATTAAAACTTAAAACAGCGTCGCACCTCTTTACGGAAGCGAGAGGCTTGGGCCGGCGGGCCTTGAAGAGGTGGTGTTCCTGGTCGAAGGAGAGAAGGCAGCAGATGCGCTGCTGTCGATCGGATTGGTGGCCCTGGGTACGACCACCGGCGCAGCCTCACGGCCTGCACGGGAAGTACTCCGTGTGCTCGAAGGTGCGGATGTCGTGCTTTGGCCGGATGCAGACGAGGCTGGCCGCGAGCACATGATGGGCATGGGTCGAGAGCTTTGCGACTCCATTCGCCCGTTGACCTACAAAGCGGCCGTCACACGGCGAAAGACGCAAGGGCGTTTGGTGGATGACTTAATTCAGAAAGCGTTCAATGGTTCGGCTGGGAGTCTGGTGTTGCAGGCTTTGGCCGGGAAACGGGCGGATGCGGAGGAGTTGAAGGCCATTCGCGAAATGCTGGATCGAATAGAAGGAGATCAATCGTGACGACACTTTTAGAATTCTTGCAGGGACCTTGGGGTCAGAGCCTCGGCTGGACATATACAAAATTATTATTGACCTAGAATTTTGACTGAAAAGATTGCCTCATGTTTAAATTTCAATCATCAGTTAAAGTCTTAAGTAGAAAAAAATTCCTACAATTGACCATTAATAGAACTGTATCCACAAAAAAGCTTTCAAATAAAAAAGCTTTCAAATAAAAAGGCTTTCCTGGCAATATCTAAATCCATAACGCGCATAACCTAATAATTGTAACTTAAAATGAACATTAAAATCTACGAGTGAATAAATGAACGCCTCCTGGATGGCGTTCTGCGGAGTGACGCCGCAGGCCCAGAACACCGGCACTTCTCCCGCGCGGAACTCCGTCGGCTCTCCCCAGTCCGGCGTGTCGAGATCCTCGATCCCGATCGCCGCCGGGTCGCCGATGTGAACCGGCATCCCATGGGTATGAGGAAAGCGCGCGGTGATCGCCGAGGCCTGGATCGCCTGCTCCATCGACATCGGCCGCATGGAGACGACCATCCCGCCGCCGAAGGCTCCCGCCGGCATCGATGCCCAAAGAGGCGAGGGCGGCAATATCCTGTGGACGCAACCGGTGCCCGGCATCAAGCACCGATTCGCCTTGCCCGAGGTCTTCGCCGGCGCGACGCAGATTTGAGCCCTGTTTCAACTTTCCCGGCACACGCACCGATTTGCCGTCCGGCGACGGCTTGCAGTCTTCCTGCATGGCAATTGTGTCGGCACGTTGCGGAACGATCGCCCCGGTAAAAATTCGCGCGGCTGTTCCCGCGTCGAGCGTTACCCCCTAACTCCCCCAAAGAGAGTGAATCCAGTACAGTTATGTCAATCATGTATCTATGACATTTGCTTATTCTACCCATCAAGCTTCATCCCTATTCCTCCACTAAGCATTTTCCAATGTCTGATTTCCACCTCCAACTCCCCCCAATGTCAACAGATCTGGTCGTGATTTGAAATAAGAGCTCTGAGACATAAGTTCCTTCTAAATATCAAATTTCATTAAGATCTGGTCACCCATCCTTAAGTTAAAATTACCTCCAAGGTGCTGACGTGAATGCTACAACGTATGGTGAGGGCGGAACAGCATTGTGGTGGGCCAAGCAGTCACACGATGCCGATCATCCTGTCGTACAATTCTTGGAAAGCATTGGTGCGCTAGATGCCGGTCCAGAGCTGTAGAAGGAAATACAGTGCATATATATGGTTTATAACTACTGTAGTATGGTCAGTTTGTAGAGAGTCGGAACAGGAGTAGAGCCGTGCGAGGAAGGTCGGTGAACGCTGAGTGTAATAGAGACAATAAACCTGTAACGTATCGTTACATGAATTAAAAATATACGTCATATGAAGGATGAAGAGATTCTTGGTGGTTTTTACGAGTATGAATTATAAAAAGTTAAAAACAATAGAAAGTATCAAATCGAAAAGATATTAAAGTGTCGAAATCGCTGAGTACATCAGAATTCAACTTCTATTCTTCTTGGCAATCAAATTTAGGATCATATTTTGTACAATATAATGTAACTTCATTTTATTATATCCCTTTTAATAGAATAATTTCGATATGCTGATGCTGGTATATTTTGCGCAATTCTTTGTAAAAAACAGTCAGAATCGATTTAAAATCCCGGCAGTTGAAAATTCGTTTGCTAAAAGTCGCGAAATATGCCAAAAGGTGATTGTTATCTGCTTCGGTTTCGTTTAATGAATTCAAATTGGAAAAAGGAATCTTCTTCATGAGAAATACATCTCCTGATAATCTTAAACGCTTTTCATAAACACTTGGGCAAAACAGAAACAGACCAGCATCATTCGGATTGCTCGAGCGCAACCGAACACTTCCACGGCTTTCCGGATGAAGGACACAAACATGTGCAGAGAAGCCCCGCTTGAAATGTAGCTTTCGCCCATGATCTTCGACCAGTGCTGAGAAGAAATGGATTTGCAAATCAGGTCGCTCGATTTGCTCGTCGCTTTTGAGGAAGGCCCCACTTTCGGTAAAGGGGGTCGCAGCGAGCCCACGGCCTTCCCTGCGCCATCGAAGGATTGCGTTGAACAGATCAGCAAAAGAGAAATGGCTACAGACTGCCGTAATTTTGTAGGTATGAAAATCTAGTTATAACCGATACAGTGTTTGATCGTAAAATGGCCAATTGATTGGAAATTGAAAAGGTTAGTGCCCTGTTTAATACTCGAACGTGATTGGATGGTAACTAAGCCCCTTCCCACACCCGTCATTTCCTCAAACCCATCCAATAAAAACTTTGAGATGGTCGTATTGTTCAAGAAGTTAAAAAGTCCAGAAATTATGTCTTTGAGAGAGAGAGAGAGAGAGAGAGAGAGAGAGAGAGAGAAAGAAAGAGAGAGAGAGAGAGAGAGAGAGAAAGACAATAACAAACAGACGAAAAAACACACTCAAACACATGCTCACAGCCAAAGAAATTCAGAAACACAGGCACACAAACAGTGAGACACACAGGCACAGAGAGAGAGAAAAAGACATACAGAGAGGAAAGAACCACACTCAGCCACACACAGTCAGACATGCAAGCGCGCACACGCACTGTCAGACACATTACGAGTCATATTATAAAAAAAGAGTTGGATCACTTACCTTAAAAAAAAACCCACTGTGATAAGTATTACTCTGCTAGAGGTCTAACTACTAGACAGCTCTGCCCTCAAACAAAGCAAACTCTGCAAAGGTCAACCTTTAAAAAAAATAAACGACATACCTAAACCATTTTATTTTTCCCTACATTAAAAACAACACTTCGTTTGAACCTAGGTATGAAGGAATATTTTGACGATGAAGAGGAGGAGGACAGGAACTTCGTCGAGTTCTCCTACGGCCAGCCCCTCGGCCCCGGTGCAGAGGAGGCACAAAAAGGCCTATGACCACGCGCGCCCAGGCCGTCGCCGAGCGCATCAAAGCGGGCGACCGCCGCGCCCTCGCCCGCGCCATCACGCTCATCGAGTCGACCCGTAGCGACCATCGCGCCGAGGCCGAGGACCTGGTCGAGGCCCTGCTTGCCGTTGCGCCCGGCAATACAAAGCGCATCGGCATCTCCGGTGCGCCCGGTGTCAAAAGAAAAAAAGCTAAAATAACTAAAAAAGCTATAAAACTAAAAAAGAAAAAACTAAAAAGAAAAAAATTGAAAAAAAAGAAAAAACCGAAATATATATAAAAATTAAAAAAGCTAAAAAACTAAAAGAAAAGAAAAAACTAAAAAAGAAAAAAAATTAAAAAAAGAAAGAACTAAATAAAGAAAAAACCTAAAAAGAAAAAGAACTAAAATAATAAGAAAGGTAGAAAACTAAAAATAAAAAAAGCTGAAAAACCTCGGTCCCTGCATGCTCCCGTCTTGAATTGAGATTTTTCCGATTAAGCACTGCTGAAATTCATTGGGTGTCACTGAACTTCTGTTCCAAAACACGTGGGCGCTGTGAGTATTACTACGGGCAACTCTCACTGACGTGATTGGTCGATTGCAAGGTCAAACCTTGGAAAGACAGTATCAGTACTGCCTCCTGGCAGTATGACCATCAGTGTTTGGAGTAAACCGTAAATATACTTTCACTATCCTCAGGTTTTCAGAAGAAACACATTTAAAATTTATCTAATTAAAAATATATCATTTAAAAAACTTGGGCTTTAGTTTTGACAAATAAGAACATACACAGTTAAGATACATCTGATTCATTATAGATATTTGATCGTTTAAGGAACTCGGCTTTTTTTTATAAATAAGAACAAACGGTTATGATACATCATATTTGTTACAAAGATATTCGATCATTTAAGAAACTTGGGTTTTAGTTTTGACAAATAAGAAGACATACGTTTAAAATACAAGAAAAAAACAAAAAACAAAAAAAAAACTAAAAAAGCAAAAAAACAAAAAAAAAAACTGAAAAGGAAAATAAAATGAAAACGGAAAAAAAATGAAAAATAAAGGAGAAAAACAAAACTAAAAAAAGAAAAAAAACTAAAAAAAGCTAAAAAACTAAAACCTAAAAAAGACCAATTCAAAAGCGAATGTATATACAGACCGAGACACAAATAAACGACCGGGACACCGGGACATGACGACCGGGACACAGGGACACAAGCTTCTGATCTTCCTTTTAAATC
Source organism: Alatinidae sp. Z8VKAUB7J3 (assembly GCA_010016025.2). Classification (NCBI taxonomy): domain Eukaryota; kingdom Metazoa; phylum Cnidaria; class Cubozoa; order Carybdeida; family Alatinidae; species Alatinidae sp. Z8VKAUB7J3. The sequence goes on along the minus strand of JAAAKM020721499.1, from coordinate 180,508,279 downwards.
AATATATTGATTCTTAGAATTTTGCTAGAGCTCATACTATATGAGCTCTTGGCTCTTCCAACTTCGTCGCAAGTCCCATATGAGCTCTTAGCTCTTGTTAACACAGGACTGGGAAAGCTCACTCTTCATTGTGCTTCTGCGAGTCTAATGGAAACATGTAATCATCTTCTATTTGATTGCTTTGTAGAGCACGTAAAGTAATGGAATTTGAACTAAGTGAATTAAGAGACTGTTTGCCGAGTAATATCATGCCATCTACATTACCTTCAGAGAAAGCTACTTCATCTTGATCTGATGCTATTTTCCTATCTTAAACAATGCTCAGTATCTTGCTCAGGAATTATTTTTTAAGGCATTTGGTATTTACCAAGTGACATATATCGTTGCAAATTCTGTCGGTCTGTCGATCCCGATTTTGCTAGTTTAGGCACTTCCAGATAAGCTAGGACGATGAAATTTGGCAGGCGTATCGGAGACCAGACCAGATAATGAAAACGTTCGTAAGAAATTAAAAGTTCTAGTTGCATTTTTAAGTAGTCAGAAAATTAGAGGTCAACTAGACCTCCTCCCTCGCTCCTTTTTTCTCAAAATCTTCTGATTAAAACTATGAGAAAGCCATTTAGCCTAAAAAAAATAATATGCAAATTTCGTTTTAATTATTCATGTGCGGAGAGCCAAGATCAAAACATGCATTAATTCAAAAACGCCCAGAAATCAAATAAAAAGCAATTTTTCTTTACATGTACAAAGGGCAATAAGGTGAGCCTTTCAAGGAATATTGAGGGGAGTGTTGAACAACCAAAACAAAGCATCATGTGTATTTGGGTTGTCAAAAAGGCGTAATTAAGGAATGACTGAGTATATTAATTTTGAACTTTCAGCAAATGATAAGGGAGATGATCTATACACCAAAAAGGCAATATTTGTACACTGCTACTAGTACTACTACCACTACTATAACTAAAACGGCTATTTCTGTAGCGGGTACTACTAAGGCTGGAAAAAATAAAATAAATAAAGAACGTATGGAAGCCATATTGCGCTTTACCTAAGCAGTGGTATTGCAAAACAAGTTATTTCACGTAGCATAGATTTATAAAGAGTATTCTTTGCATAAAATTAAATAAAAAAAATTAATTTTTTTAGCTGAAAGTAAGGAGCGACATTAAAACTTTAAACGAACAGAAATTACTCCGTATATAAAATCGGATGTCCCCTCCGCAATCCCTCGCTCTTTACGCTCAAGCTTTTAATTTACTTGCAGTTAAAAAACTTTTTTTTTATATTTAATATCTGAAATATCTGAGCAAATCTAGGCATCATTGCGCCAGAAACCTTAAATTGATTAAAATGCCAGGGATTTCAACCGGAAGTGAAAATTGACTCCTAGAGTTTGAAAATTACCTTCCCCTTTGTATCTTTGTTAAAAACGAATTATATAAAAATCACACAGAAGTTTTTCTTGTGTAAATCAGGGTAGGGGGGTATACATTTACGGACGGGGGTTAAACCAATCAATTAAATTAGGAATTGGTCCCTGAGGCATGAAGGTAAGATGACATTCTTACAAACTATTCTAGAATTTATCACCAAATGCTGTCTGAGTAATTGAGGATGCCCAGTGGAAGGGGGTTTAAAGTATTAACATTAACAAATGTTTTAAGAGGGAGGGGGGTTTAAAGCATTAAAATTAACAAATGTTAGAAGAGGGAGGGGGGTTTAAAGTATTAAAATAAACAATAGTCATTATTTCAAAGATAAAACAATAAATTGACAAAAAAAATTCTAAGATGGCAGTATACATAAGCTTGAAAAAATAAAGTAAAATAAGATTTTCTACTCACTAGAACCTCAAAATCGTCGAAGGTTTAATCTCTATGCCCACCAAGGATGAATTATTTTAAGTTACTAACTTGTGAAGTTCTAACCGCTCCGTATGAATATCTCTGATCTATAGCTGGATCCAATCCGTAATCATGGGCTGCTGTGTTCAGCACGTGAGTAATTCCTAGGGACCGAAGAACTACAATTGAGCACAAAAGAGTACAGTGGACAGGGATCTTGCAAAAAACACGGCCCTCCACGCAAGAAAGCACGCAAGAAAGCACGCACGCACGCTCCCACACACATCGAAACACACTCAGACACCAACACAAACACACATATACGCTGCATGCACATATACACACATATACCCTGCATGCACACATACACACATATACCCTGCATACACACATACACACATATATGCTGCATGCACATATACACACACAAATACTAGATATTGGTGTTCCACATGGTTCGACAATAGTTGCACTTTTATTTTTTATCTATATTAATGACCTCCTGTGATGCTTGCAGGGAATAATTGTCTTGTGATTTTATTTCCAGTGATATAGCTGGGTTACTAGGTCTGTTAAAAGTCTTACGTAACTTGTATTTATGGTTCTCGGTCATTCAAAATGAGATGTCCAAAAAACCATGAGCACGAGGTTTTGAATTTATACTGACCATTTACATGTAGAACATTTATAAGAAAGACCATTAAACTCACGAATTTGTGAAAATTTACTATATTCTGCATTTAACAATTTTTCATTTACATTTTACAATTTTATATTTTAAAATTTTTATATTTTACAATTTTGGCATAAATTTGTAAAAATTGTAAAGATTAGGGTGGCGAAATACGTACCCCAGTTTAAAAAGAGTTAAAAGGATTATTTTTAGGGGAGATTGTATCAGTTCTATCAATCTCTAAATTTAATGTTGACAATCGTATTTCTATTTAGTCGCTCCTTACTTTCATTTAAAAAAACTTGTTTTTTTTATTTAATTGTAAGCAAGGAATGACCCAGATCAAAAGTAACCGAACTATAAAAAATAGAATTTTGATGCCGATAGATATTTCATAAGAACAGGCTTATTATGCTGATTCCAAACATTCAGTTTAATGATTCCAATTCATTAAAGTTTAGTCTTACCTATCAAAGGGAAAAGAAAAATTGAAAAAATTGCAAAGAAAATTTGCCTGATTTTTGACAAAGATTTTCTTTAGCAAGACGTAAATAACGATCAAGACCACACAGCCTTTCCATCACAGACACAAAGAACAAGAAGAACAATAGGGAATGTTTCAAGACAGTGGGAAACAAATTGGAATGAATATTTTATCGTTATTTATATCGAATATTATATCATTTTAAATTTATTGATTTTATCCTCTGGTAAGTTGTTTTTTCTTATTTGTATTGCTGAGGACGGCGCTTGGACATAGGGTCGAAACATTCATTCTAATTTGTTACCTTTTAAAAGAGGATGTGAGTGTTTATCCTTCTAATTTACGAATTATACTGATTGAAAACGTATAATAAACTAGCTATTGCCGAGGACCAGCCATAGATTACCACGCAGGCAGCCATATAACAATACTGGAATAATCGGAACTTGGCGCAGAATTGGTGGAATCGAAACTGTGGAATTCAGGGACGAAAGCAACAATTTTCTACATAACTACTTGAAATAAGGAGAAGCCTCGTTCGAGAAATGTTGTGAATTCTCTGAAGCTCGTAACTTTTAATCCATTAAAAGTTACGAGCCTCAGAAAATTTGCCTAATTTTAAAAAATAGGGGAAAACACCCCCTAAAAGCCATAGAATCTTCAAATCTCGCCATCTGATTCAGCGTACCAGAAAACCCTACTGCAGAAGTTTCAAGTTCCTATCGACAAAAATGTGGAATTTTGTAATTTTGCCAGAAGACAGATCACGGATGGGTGTTTATTTGTTTTTTATTTTTTTTTTTGTTTATTTCCTCATGTCTCCAGTGGAAAAGCCAGGGATAGTGGGCTACCAGAATATTTAAGTTATGTTTCTTGAATCGTCATTTTCTTTCCACTTTTATACATGTATACACCAACTACTGCTACTAATATTGTTACTACTACTACTACTACTACTATTGACATCATAGATAAGTGTATTTCAAAAGCCTAGGGGCCATATACACACAAAAATATAAATAAATAACACACAAGCAAGAAAATTAAACAACAGTACAAATTACAAGCACAAAAAATACTGGTTAACCAACTGTGCCTGAAAATCAAGGATTCAGAATTTCATTTAACATATTCCAAATTGTAATTGTGCCAATGACAATTCCTGCAGCTCCTACTCCTATTGCTAACAACAAAAAATTTTTTCTCTCTGCCATGACTATGATACACTTTGTGCATTAATTATTGATAATGTTCCAAGTAATGCTTCTTCTAGGCGCACAGTTTGTGTAGCTTGGTTTGGAAAAAAGTTCAGAGACTTTGCATTTTGCTAGATCATATTAAAGGAATACAAGGGAGTTAGAGAAAGCATTAAAAATATGAAAGGAGGGGGTGTGAAGTGGGGAACAGGGATGGAGTGGCTGCAGAGCTGGAGGATGTGGCTAGACGGCAAATTTCAGAAAGAAGAAAAAACCACGGATAAAATAAAAAAAGGACTACATTTTAAATATTAAGCCTATCACTTTAGAAATCAACTGATCAAATAGGGCCGTATCAACGAGAAATTTCATTACTAAAGACCGAGCTGACTGAACACAACCTAGGATAACTTTTTCTTAGTATTGAAACTTATACAAAATTCATCCTTATATGCTAGCCTATTTAATTAAACTAGTTCTCCTTCATAATGCTTGCTGTAGATTGAATATATCCTTGAAAAGTCTGTTCATGATTTAGATTCTTTGTTACAACTTTATGATCCAATGTTTAAGATTAGGCAGTATTTACCAATTTCCGTATGTTGGAAAAATGAAGATATTAGACTATTTTATGATTGCAAACCTGAATCTGTAGATAAGTTTAATTTGTTTCTTAATTATTGTAAATATTGTAATTATGCAGAATGAAGAAATTGTAAAATAGTGGATCATATCGAGCACCGGTGAAGATGGCGTTTCAGCACCGGGGAAGAAGCATGTTATTGGCTAGATGGCTTTTCCACGTAGATAACATGTGGGTCACAGGGGCTCAGAATAAAATGACGTAAAACGATTGAAAAACAACAAGGCTCTACGTGTTATTAGATAAAACATGGTCCACTGACCAACATCAATTAGACCGAGTTCTACCACTCATATTTCTTATAAACGATCTATCAAAAACTTAATCCAAAAAAAGGTTAAACCTATTTAAATTTGATGGAAATTAAACCCACGGCAGATGTAGAGCTACATTTTTTCTTTGACACTAGCAACTCAAGACTTTTTTTGTTCTTAGTTGGTGTTTAACTTTTAAACTATTGGAGGCTCATAGACATCCTGTCTCTACTATTTCAGGCACTGTGAGCCAGTCTATATTTTCTGTTTTTTTCCTATCTTCAGTCAAAGCAATTCGTGCTTGTTTTAAGTTTGATTTCTTACATAAGTTAATTTATGCTTGTTTTAAGTTTCGAAATTCCATTTGTTTTAATCTCAAAAACTCCATTTCTCTAGTTAATGGAAGAGCACTTGACAACGTCATATTTTCTGTGTATGACCGTAAAATAAGAATCATGGAAGTAATTTGTGTTTGAAATCTTAAAAAAAAAAAAAATGTATGTCGATAGTAAGTCACATCGTACTCAAAATGTAAATGATGTCTGGAAATACTTAAGTAACTTCCCATGCAACATTTGACCCTGGAACACTTGCTAATTATTCAGTTTGTACGATTTTATCCTCATGTGTGTCATCCTTATTTAAAACCCTTACAAAATTGAGAGGGAAGTTCAAACCCCACCGTTTATTAACTTTAGACCGCAATGATGACCCCCCCCCCCCGTTTATTCAGACCCCCTTCGTTTATTCGGCACTCCAGAGTAGCAACAGGATAGACAAAAGGGACTTTGATTTTGAATAAGAAGTATTTAAGAAAAAAATTACTTCAGCGTAAAGAGCAAGGGCTGAGGAAGAGGCAGCCCCCTTCACACTCAGAATAAATTCTATTCACTTAAAGTTGTATTGTTGCTCCTTAATTTCTGTTGAAAAAAACTATTTTTTTTTTACTTAATAAAATACAGGCAGCAACAACCAACAGGAGCCATTATCTATAAAAGATTTGTATTTTAATCAATAAACCACTATATAAAGACGCTAAAATGAAATTTAAAATCACCCATAAAAAGTGTGACTCGCCTTATGGTGTATGCCAGTCACAACAGTCAACTGCTTGCTGTTTTGTGGGTTCTGGTAGATTTATGACTTATTTTACGGTATTTAGGAATTAGCTGAATCTTTTTGCATCGATGGCCTGGTTGTGTAAAAATGGACAAAAATGTGTAAAAAAAAAAACATCAGTCGAAAAGGTAGCACAATTCCTTTACACCAAAGGGCCACATTAAAAACAACTTCTTTTATATATATAGAAGATATAATCTGGCGTGACGGACATAGTGTAACTGACATAACAGACATATAACCTATTTTTTATATATAGGCTCTTGAAACAAATCTTGAAACAGGTGAAACAATGGGAATGTGTTGCACCTCAGGGAAAGTTAAAGATCTTTTGAATAAGCTTGCTTGCAAAAAAATAGGCTACATTAAAAGAAAAAAAGAAAGAAAAACTAAAAAAGAAAGAAAACTATAAAAGAAAAAGAAAGAGAAAACACATCACCTAAGGCCAACACAGTAACTTAAGGTTGTGTCAGTTTCATAGCTATATTTTACTGAAGTGTCACAATTCCTTGAATTCCACACTAAGCCTGGTGATGTCGAGAGAGGACTTCGCTAAAGCAGACTGATTTGAAACCAGTAATCTCATTAAAGAGGGTCAATTTGATAATGGCCAATTTTTAATTATAACCACCAAGTTCCTCATATAGAAAAATTAAATAGAGGTAAGCTTATAAGGAGTTGGGGGAAGGGGTTCAGTGATTTGGCGAGTTTGGTGCTTCTGGACGTGCTAGGACGATGGAAATTGGTAGGCGTGTCAGGGACCTGCACAAATTGACTTGATAAAGTCGTTTTCCTAGATTTGACCATCTGGGGGGCTAAAGAGAGAGGAAAAATAAAAAAAAATGAGGTATTTATAACTTACGAGTGGGTGGTCGGATCTTAATGAATTTTTATATTTAGAAAGACACCGTGACTCACAGCTCTTATTTCTGTAGAAACATTTTGACAAAAGAAGTTTTCCAAAAAAAGTAAAGAACTACTGTACACCAAAGACGAGCAGAAGTAAACTCAAATAAAAATTCAAGCGTAAAAAAGCAGAAATCTGTACCATTAAATAAATAAAACCCCAACGAAGCGAAATTTCAATAAATAATCAAATTAAACTTAAAACGAACCGAAATTACCACAAACATTAGCAGGGATAATGTCCCCTAAGCCTTGTAAATACCAGAACCTGTGAACAATTTGCCGTTTCTGTCGTGGGCTATTGTTTTTAGCGAAAGTTTATATTTTTCTAAAGGATAATTAGTATCAGAAGAATTAGCTATTAATCACCGACACGGGTCGAGTAGTACAAATTTTCTATATATCTAAAATCAAAGGTATGTCTGTCTTTCTGTTCCTTACCTATTACTACATTGTTCATCCGATCGCCAAGAAACTTTAAGAAGTTGTTGAGTACAGTCTTATGAAAGTTTAGATATACTATCTTCCCCCCTCCCACCATTTAACCAGCAAGTTTGTCGACACTCAGATGCACGCATGGCAGACAAATTCCAACGATTTTTTTGTTAAAAAGTGAATTAACCTTTTGTTATCCAGCATATTTACATTATTTTGTTATGTTTTAATATTTTTTGTTAGGTAAATTTCCTAGTTAATTATAATATATTTTAAATTAATTTTTATGTTTTGTTTTTTATCTAAAATCTAATCACAACGATTTCTTACTGACTTTAGTCCACTATGAGCAGGGCCTTGAGCACCGAGCTGGCCCGGTCGCCGTAACGAGCGCTAAAACCGCCGGTAATCAGGTTGACCTTGCGCATTAAATCGGTGTGAAAAATGCCAATGGTGGCGTTATCCGCTTCTTTAACGTGAAACGGCTCATACACCTGGGCGCCGTTTACCAGCACCAAATTTTCATCGAAATTACCGCCGCGCACGTTAAACTGCGCGCTAAATTCGTTATTCACCGCAATGCCCGGCAGGGATTGAATGGAGCGCATGACATCACGTTACAAACTTTGACCAGTGTTTACATATAGTAAGGGTTATTGGAAAGTGTACAGAAGTTTTCAGATGAGTTTTTTCTGGGATAGAGAGGGAGTTGAGGGGAGGGGGTTACAAGGGATGATCTTTCCATGAAGGAATTTTTCATGGGAGGAGAGAATTTCCATGAAGGGGGCGCAGGATTTTCTAATGTTATTTAAAACAAAAAAAAAACAATGCAAAGATAAATATGAGGAAGTTTTTTGAACTAATAGTAAAAACTACGACTTTACCCCGAAGAGGACGAACTTGCAATCAATTTAAAATCCCGAGAACCTAATTGAGTTAAAACCATCAATAGTTTTATTTTAGGCTTCCCAGTTACAAAAGAAGTAATGTCACGGTATGGTAGTACTGGATTCAACCAAGTTGATTCTTTTTATTTGTAATGAAATTAGGCTAAGCTTCGTGATCGTTAATTGCGTATCCGCTATAATGAGGGGGGAGGGGAAGTCCTTGTTTAGGTGAGGGTAGAAATGAGCGAACTTTTAGTGGTTTTGCGAGTTCAGAGTGCTAGAATAGATTTGAAAATTAATGTTAAGAATACTAAGCCACAGAGGCTAGGAAGAAGAGAAGATGAAAAGAAGACGTTGGGTAGCAAAAATATCAATCAAGTGGACAGCTTCACTTACCTTGGTAGTATTATTAGCAAAGACAATGGGTGCAGTGAAGATGTGAAAGTAAAATAGCCAAGACCCAAGGTGGTTTTTAACGGTTGAAAGAAGTTTATAGCCCAAAAAAAATAAATATGCAAATTTCGTTTTAATTATTCATCTACGGAGAGCCAAAATCAAAACATGCATTAATTCAAAAACGTTCAGAAATTAAATAAAAAAAACAAGTTTTTTTTTAAAAACCAACTGAAAGTAAGGAGTGACATTAAAACTTAAAACGAACAGAAATAACTTTGTATATGAAAGGGGTTGCTCCCTCCTCAACGCCGCGCTCTTTACGCTAAAGTTTTTTACTGTTTTAAAAAGTAGAGTAGAAATAATAGCAACAATAATAATTTACTTCTAATCTCTTTACAAAGCATAAAATTTCTGTTAAAAAGAGTAAATAAAGAAAAAATTAAAATACAAAAAATTACAATATTAGGAGTAAAAAAAAAATTTTGTATCATTCAACAAAACTACAGCGTAGGAAAGAAAATTGAACATGTATATTTTATCTAATAAAAATCTTAAACTAAGGATAGTCATAGTAAAATTAATTCAAAATAAGCATTATTCTTTAAGAAAACTATCGGTATCAAATTTTTTTTTCTTGAATATCAGTTACTATTGAGCCTCTTCACTCCTTACTTACAGTTCCTTACCACGAACTGCTTGAAAATTACTTAGTAATATGATGCTGTTTGACTAGGGAATCCTCTAGATAAAGTTTTAAGCGAAGTACAATGTAGTCTAAGGAAAGGTAGATGATTTGTCGATCAAATTTTCACTCTTAGGCTAATAATTGAGAAGTGCCTGAGTCGTCAAACACTTTTACTTCTCAGGCAAGCAAATCATTGGTCAAATGCGAAAAAGTTCAAGAAGTTAAAGTTGGCTTATGAACTTGTTAAAATCTGTTAAATATTGCTTAGCACAAATTAGGAACTAATGGACCGTCTTTAGGTGTAATTATAAAAAATTGATAAAATTAGGGTTTACTGGCTTTTCGTGAACTTGAAAGTTTGTTGATCCAGGTGAACAAACTTTCAGAAATTTATCAACATCCCCAATTAGGGCCTGAAAAACTATTGTCAAGCTCTATGGCTAGGTAGTGAAAATCTTATGCCAACATATAAATGCATGAATATGCTTTTTTTTCTTATAGACAACGAACATCTAATCAACCAGAATAATTCAGAATGCAATGAACGATTTAAAAAAAATGTTCGTCATCAAGCTGCAATGATAAGACTGGGCAATATTGACCAGCAGTTCAAAGGAAAATACGATGCGTGTTCTTTTTACTATTGTTGAATGGCTAAGTAGTGAAAATCTTACGCCAGCATATAAATGCATGGTAGATGTGTAGTGGATGTCTTTAAAGAAGAAAATTTGTACTGCTGTGAGCCACTTCAAATAAATTATCAAATTACGCTGCGAAAATCAACATGCCTGCTCCAAGTGAGAGGAAAAGCTCTGTAAGGAAATCTTGAGAATTTTTTTTTTTTTGGGGGGAGGTAGGCCTTAGATAAATCAGCATGGCGTCGGGGTCTAGTTTTCAGACCTTTTAAATACAGTTTACTTTTATTCTAGTCTCCATTAAAGGAATCTGGGAGTGAGTGAGTGAGCGAGTGAGTGAGTGAGTGAGTGAGTGCGTGCGTGGGTGGGTGGGTGAGTGAGTGAGTGAGTGGGTGAGTGGGTGAGTGAGTGGGTGAGTGCGTGGGCGAGTGAGTAAATGCGTGCATGCTTGAGTGAGTGAGCGGGTGAGTGGGTGAGTGAGTGAGTGCGTGAGTGGGTGAGTGAGTGAGTGAGTGAGTGCGGGAGTGAGTGAGGGAGTGCGTGAGTGGGTGGGGGAGGGAGGGGGTGAGTTTCGTTACGTAAGCTAATTTGTAAGTTGCATATATCTTTAACTGATAATTTTTATTTTTACTAATAATTTTACTAATAAAACATTCATAAAAAATTAGAAGTTCTAGCTGCCTTTTTAAGTAACCAAAAAATCGGAGGGCAACTAGACCTCCATCCCTGCTTTATTTTTTCCTCAAAATCATTCGATCAAAACTATGAGAAAACCATTTAGCAAAAAAAAAATAAAAAAATAGGCGAATTTCGTTTTAATTATTCAATGTTCAAGGCCGTACTTTAAACATAATATCAAACAAACACACACACACAAACTTCCAATATTAGGGGCGAAGTTGACGTGCTTCGTTCCCACATTAAAAACCAAATTGTCCCAAACCATGGGAAATTTCCTGGCAGAACTCAAGTTACGATGACTTGCTGCAATATGAATGACATAATCCAATATCTCATTCTTAAGTGTGGGGTAAGACTCCACTTAAAAACACAAAAATAAGGCTTCAACTGTGTAGAATTACGCACGAAAAACTCTTCAAAAAACCAGAAAATTGTAGAACCCATAATCAAGGATGTAAAAAATAATGGTGATGCTGCGGTAAAAAAATATGAAAAAAAATTTGGTGCTAAAATTTCATCATTAAGAGTATCACAACGTGATATTGTTAGTGCATACTCTAAAGTTTCAAAAGAAGACATATCTGCAATCAAACTTACAAAATCAAGATTATCAAAAGCAGAATCTGCAGTAAGACGACAATTCAAAAATATTGTTATCAATTTTACACTTTGTACAGTTCATTCTCAATACATACTTGGTCAATAAAGCTGTTTTCTTTAATCTAGTAAACCCCGGTCCGTATGTCCGATTACCAATAGAATAAACTACATATCTTATAAATTTTATTTAAACACAAATACATTATTGATGATTTTGGAGGGGGGGGGGGGGGGGGAAAGGAAACTGCAGTAGTGCCCCGGACTCCAAGGCTTTTTTGTGGGTTCCTAGCACAAGGATAGTCCGGGAGAGGTCGTACAGTCATTTTTCTAAGTACAGAACTTCTCATAAAAGACACTGATTCAAATTCTTGATAAACTTTCCTAGCTCTCTTTTGACTTAATCTCTTCTTCCTAAGCATGAGAGTAAAAAAGGCGTTAACAAACATTCAGAGTACATAAAAGAAATCGCGGTAACTTGGGCAGACGGGAGAGGCAGACACGAAGCCTAAATGGCAGTGAATGGAGATGCTGTAGACAAAGTTTTCAGAGAAGAATAGCACGATTTTAGGAAACTGAATTGTTTTGCATTTCAGGGCCAATATCAAGACCGTATGAGACGCAGAGCCTCAGTCGACAGCCTTCAAGAGACACAGTAATATCAAAAATATCACAGAGCTACACTGACGTCTCTATTCAAGTTTGTAAAACTTTATTCTTGGATTAATTTTAAACCGGGGTTGTAGCAAATCAAAAGGCATTAGGTGACAAAACATAATGAAATCAAACTTGTTTCTACTATTACCCGCGAAGATATGGTTTTTAAGATGGAGAAGCTAAAAGGCTTTTTATCGACCGACTTTGAGGTGGTTTAAGCTCTTCCTCAGAAGAGGTAAGTGAGGAGACTCTTATTCGTTAACGAGGCAAGTGTTTGGCTGAGAACATCTCAATAGTTCCCAGCCAAAATACGCTAAATTCCATCTCCAAATTCATGTAACCCGCACTCTCTTTTTAAACCGAAGAAACGAGTATCTTGTTCACTCATTCCCGCTTCAAGCGGTCTGGTGGTGTGCCAATCACCTACATCAGAAAGCCTGGATCCAGCAGTTCGGGATTTTACGGATAAAATGACAGAGATTGGCATGATAATAAAACCTTTGCCGATGTTTGAAGACCTGAGGACTAGGCTTGAAAAGAATCCATATGATTCCATGCAAACCTACTGGGTTTGCAGTGACTTTGATTTCATTAATTTTATTTCAAAAGGCGGTACTTTATCTTTCTGAAGAATAGGATTGAAAACAGAAAATGAATATTCTAACAATAAAAATAATTTCTATGGAAATAAAGTGACTATGATGCCAAAACATGAAGATTTGACGGTATGTTTTTTTTTAGTCTCATCTTTGGAGTGTTTAGGAGAAAGTCTTTTTTGTTTTTGTTTAGATAAATTAAGAAATTAGTAAATGGTTTGAACTGTGTTTTTGCTCATGATCTCTAGATGGAAAGCATCCATTTTGAATTATAATTTTGGGGTTTGAAAAACATGATTGCTCTAGTGCGAACATCCCTCTACCTTGCTACGCTTGGAGCTCTTAGGGGGAAAAACCCCATTCTAAAGTCATAGAATCTTAAAGAAAATCACATCATCGCATTCAACATATCAGAAAACCCTGTTGCAAAAATTTCAAGCTCCTATCTACAAAAATGTGGAATTTCGTATCTATCTACAAAAATCTACAAAATGCCTATCTACAAAAATGTTGCCAGAAGACAGATCACGGGTGCATGTTTATTTGTTTTATGTTGTTTGTTTTTTTGTTGTTTTCCCAGGGGTCATCGTATCGACCAATTTCAGTTGAAAAAAACTTGTTTTTTTTATTGAATTACTATAGAATTTAGGACGGACATAGAAATTCTAATTTTAAGAGAAAAAAATGAAATCAATTAATTCATTCAATTCATATCAAAGCAATCCAGTTGAGGGGAGGAGGTGTATCAGGTTTCAGACCTTCCGAAATTTTGTCCGACTCGTTAAAAAGGGTAACAAAATGGATATAAACAAATTTTTTATTCATTTTTTGAATTTTTTTCTAGCTCCCTCCTTCGGGAGACTGAAACTTAACATACTCTCAAATAAATGAGGCATTTTTATTAGGACCTCTCAGAAATAACTTCTAATATAGTTAAAATTTATTCCTAATAGCAAAACCCCCATCTTCTGGATACGGTTGCTAGGATTGGCTAACCAGATATTGTCAAGGGGGCGTGAATAAGTATAGCCTTGGCTCATAGAGACGTAGTTTTTCCATTAAAACCTCTCAGAAATAACTCTTAAATTGGTTTAAATTTATCTCTAATAACTACTTAAGGGAGTATTTATCTTTAAATGAGATCCACCAGTTGAGGCGGGAGATGCTTCACCCCTTCCCAACTCTAGAAAATCTTTGAACAATTATCAAAGCATGAAAATGAGAAATAAGGTTCTTCTCTTCTCCTTGTTTTAGGAATGCCTAGTCTACCCTCTTTCTCTTATATCCTAAACAAAGTCGGCAATATAAAACAATCAAAAAAAGAAAAGTAACAAAATAAAAAGGGGGTTCCAATTATCTGGCAATCCTTACGCAAGCTCTTCCTCCATCCTAATCTGTTCAAAGTCTCCCTCTTTACACCCTCTAAGGAAGTTCCTATTTCCCTTAATTACTTCCTTACATCCTCCCATCCCCACCGGAACAACTGCAGGTACCTCCCTTCTTATTGCTGAATTGACATATAATCCCTTCTGATTCCAGGAAAATGCTTTGTTTACTTCTTTATTATTTGCGGTAGGCGAGGGGAAGGGGTGTAATAGTATTATTGTCACAATATTTTTCGATGTACAGTAAGAAACTTGTAAATATTAATTGTGCCCCTTAAAACATATTTCAAATACAGCTTTTCTAGGCTGATAGTTATAACATTATTGATACAGAACAAAGACCAGATCATAACTTGGGCTCACAGTGACCTAATGTTGTTTGTAGCCAATAAAATTTGTTCGTTACACTAGTCTAGAGGTGGGCAAACTACGGCCAGTGGCCCAGATCTGGCCCGTTGGTCTTCTTAATCCGTCCCGCCGAAGATTAGTACAGATGTTTGAGTTTGATCAAGAGATGGATTCTCCAAAGGGACTGCAGGGTCCAAAATTTTTAATAAGCGAATAAGGTCGAACTTTGATCTAACTTCCTGAATAACTTATACTGCAAGAAAAAAAAAGTGACATGTGTCAACAAGTTAACAAAGACTAAATTCGAATCTATCGTCGTGTCACATAGGACACAATCTCCGTGTAATTCCATTAAAACTAAATCATTTGGATTAAACTCAAAATCAAACACCTCATATAACTGAGTTTATAAGCCTCTTTCTGCAAAAATGTGGAATATTGTAATTTTTGCAAGAAGAAAGATCACTTATGAGCGTTTATTTGCTTTTTTTTTTATACGGTATATAGCGATCGTATCGACCTATTGGTCCTAAGAATATCTTGAGAGGACTCATTCCAACGGAAACAAAAATTTTAGTGTCCTTTTTAATGGACCAACCGATTGGAGGTAAACCAGGCCATCTTCCTCGTCTCTGGATGTAACATCCCCCTTCCATAGCGCCTCGCAACAAACTACGTCCCTGTATAACCTATTCGACTATGAAAAAACAGTCCAATCAAAAACTCGACTACTTTAAAAGCCGAACCCATGATCTTCGAACAAAGATCACGATCTTCCGAGGTCCAACGCGCTATCAATTGCGCTAATCATGCTTGTATACATTAATTACATAAAAAACTAGTTTTTTTTAACTGAAAGTAAGGAGCGACATTAAAACTTAAAACGAACAGAAATTACTACGTATATGAAATGGAATTATGGTTTAGATCGTGACAATATACGTTTTTCGAGTTAAGCTTCACCTATCTATACATGAACGTTATTTCAATGTTTATTAACATTCAGAATGCGTTTTTTGAGTTCCTACCTCCTACCTCCACATAAACGTTTCACCTACCTCCACATAAACGTTTTTAACTACAGCAATAAAACAGTACAATTTTATGCAGGCCAAAATGTCTGGCTGAGCCTTTTTTAAACTAAGGAGATCTCGGGTTATTTCGATCTCACCATTTACTTGATGTATTAAAAAAAACGCCTTTCTGCCTTCTTAAGCCTACAAGCAGTGCCTCAAAAACTAAATTTTGGAAATCTTTCTTTGTGAAGGTATCTAAACAGTTAAATTTTGTCCTAAGGGAAGGAAGAGGACGTTCCAGATCAGCAGTTCCCTCTCCCCTGTCCTCAATACCGGGAATCATATAGTCTTCTGAGAAAAGAAACGATAAAAGGCTCCTATATCCTGCTTTATTAAGAGATCTGAGGACCAAAATTATAGCCTAGTAAACAACACAGCAATGGCACAGGATTATGATTACTGGATATTTTTCTGGGCTTGGTTTGTTTTGATGGGCATTTTCGGGCTGAAAAACCTCTTCCTAGCCGATTTATCTACTATGGGCTGCCTCCTCGTAGTAGCATAATATTTGTAAGCATGAATATATAATGAGTAGGAGATAGTAGGCTTAGGACTGTCTATGCAGGATTTCGACTCTTGTTGATAGAAGAGCATTGCCAAGAGCTGCTTAGACCTATTCTCAGGAAGATCGTGGTGTTAAGGTAGAACTTCGTATAAGAATTCTAGCCAATTCCCCTGGTGTTAAATTTCTCATGAAATATTTACCCCCTAAAAAACTTCCCTCTCATTGGAAATTCTCCCCGTGAAAAATTTTACTAGTAGAAAATCTCCCCTACTCAAAAAATGTATGTACACTTCCCTATAATAGGCTGCGTAAGCAACGGGCTAATCGTATTACTTAGACCTATTCTCAGGAAGACCGATTCTTCGAAGACAAGATTTTACGTCTCAGCTTAAAAGTTGATTTGCTTTCTGTGAGCCAAAAAATGTCACTTCTAAAGAATTGGCAGGGAAAAAGGAATTGTATGCTCTGTAATAGAACAACTGTTTGGAAAATAATTTGTAAATTTTAAAACTTAAGGAAGAAGAACCGTAGTATTCCTTCATTAAGAACAAGGAGATGCAAAGGGTATTAAAATATGCTATTAAAATAGCTGAGTAGAACAACCAACTGAATAACGAAATTCCTGTGTTGTTTAAAAATCACTTTTCTGTGAATAGGTAGCGCAGCGGTAGAGTGAACACTTACTCCTGCCGTTTGCCCGTTCCATTTAACCAAACACTAAAAAAACTATAGGTTCTATGACTACATTAGCTCTGTTTCTATCAACCTTAGTTCTATTGTCCTAGGAATGACGCGTAGACGGATAATAGATAGACATATCTATTAACAAATGAACTAACATCTTTTTTATACAATCCTAACAAGGGGGAATGTGCGTGCGTGAATTCAAAAAGACGTAGCTCAGGAATGACTGAGAATATTAATTTATAACTTTCAGGAGATGACTAGGGAGATGATTAATTGAAAACATAATATTTGCGTGGTTTTACTACTAATATTGCTACTGCTACCACTACTGCTTCTGCAGCGAGTGGTACCAAGTCCAAAGGCATACAGATCCTAAATCAAAACAAACTTTGTGCATACAGATCGTCAAAAGAGTGTATCAGCATTGTTTTCGGAACGTTGGATCTATTTTCACTTTTAGAATAATTGACATCAGCTTATTAAGTATAATAAGCTCAATCGAACTGAATACGAACAGAAACACATCATTTCTTTATGCCATTGTTAAATTACTTGATTGACTCTTAACTTTAAACAATGACAAGGATTTCTCTAAAATCAGGGATTAAAATCAAAGGAAAAAAATAATAGGAAACATTTTGCAATAATATTAACAAAAATAAAAATCAATATGAGAAACTTCTTTCTAGAGGTGGGCTTATAATAATGGTTGGCTAATTACTTTAAATTGCCTGTCCAGTGAGATAAGGTGGTGATGATCCCCCTGTGGGAAATCTTGCTGGTGGTGTGACATGACTATGGTCTGGCATCCCAGGTTAGCCTACACTCTGCATTGACCCAGTCCTGATCATCTCCTTTTTGGGGGGGCTCCTAGGCTTATAATAATGGTTGGCTAATTACTTTAAATTGCCTGTCCAGTGAGATAAGGTGGTGATGATCCCCCTGTGGGAGAGGAAATAGCAGAGGGACATGTAAATGTCTGTAATCGCCTAGACTTCAGAGAGCGTCTAAATTGAAGCAAATATTCTGACATTCCGTATTTTCCACTTGAGTTCTTTGTGATTTTATTTGCCTTGAATATTCTCCATTTCATAAATCTTTCTTTTTTCTCTATATCATGGAGAAGAAGTGTGGGTTTGCCAGTATCTTTAATCGAACAAACTCAGCTTCGTACGTTGATCATGACTACTAACTGTTAATAGGTGCGGGGAGAAAATGAGCGTGGGAGGGGGCCTAGGTACCCTCCAATTTTTATGGTCACTTAAAAAGGGCACTAGAACTTTTATTTTCCGTTAGATTGAGCTCTCTTGCGACATTTTTGGACTCACTGAGTCGATACTATCACCCCTGGGAAAAAAATAAAATAAACACGCATCCGTTATCTGTCTTCCGACAAAAAATGTAAAATTCCACATTTTTGTAGATAGGAGCTTTGAAGATTCTCGGATACGTTGAATCTGATACTGGGACTGCCACCTGCAGACGGCGGGGGCGGACGACGAGATCTTCCACGAAGAGGTGGACGGTCACTTCTGGCATCTCCGCTATCCGATCGTCGATCCGAAGCCGGGGGAGCCCGCGCACCTCGTGGTCGCGACGACCCGTCCCGAGACGATGCTCGGCGATACGGCGGTGGCGTGTCTCTCCGACCCTGATAAGGCGCTCGGTCGTTCGATCGAGGAAGCGCGCGCGAAGGTGGACGGCGCGAACGACAAGGAATATATATATATATAGTTTTTTTTAGTTTTTCTTTTTTAGTTTTTATTTTTTTTTAGTTTTGCAGCTTTTTTATTTTTTTAGCTTTTTTTCTTTTTAATTTTTTGCCTTTTTTGTTTTTTTGCTTTTTTGAAAGTTTTTTCTTTTTGGGTTTTTTCTTTTTTTTTGCTTTTTTCGCGCCATATTAGTTAAGTGCCATTGTATTTGTGTCCCTGTATCCCACCTGTGAATATAGATAGATATATATATGTTTTTAACGGTACGTGAGAGGATCTTTCCACGGGGGAATTTATCATGAGGGAAGAGAATTTCCATGAAGGGGGTGCATGATTATCTAGCATCATTTAAAAAAATAATGAGAAAATAAATACGTATTTTTTTCAACTGGAAGTATTAGGAGCATTAAAACTAAAGTAAATATTACGCGTATAAGGAGGTTCATCTCCTCCACAATACCCTACTCTTTACGCTAAAGTATTTTTAAAATTTCAACTATTTATTCAACGAGCTTGGTGGGAATTAAAAAAAAAAAGTTTCCGAAAAGAAGTTTCCTAAAGAAAAGTAAAGGCCATATTAAAATTTAGATCAGAAAAAATTCTACAAATAACTCAAACTCAAAACAACCAGACATTACTATGAAAGAATAAATGAAACCCCAAACGAACAGAAATTAAATAAACAATCATAGCAATAAAGATACAACAGGTACTAATATTAATGAATAAATACCATTAACTCAAGCAATAAATAATAAAAGAGTTGGCTTTAACCCCGGTCGTCATTTATATTCCCTGTGTCCCAGTGTCCCGGTTTGTAATTGCGTCAGTCGACAAACATGACGTCAGTCAACACACAAACTTGACGTCACTCGAATGACATAACACAAGACAACTTATTTTTATATATATAGATGAGGGGCCAGACTCCTATATAGATATGTCTCAAACAACTTGCTACCAAGCTAATGACAGTTCAGCATTACTCTTTTACTCTAAATATATTTAAGACAACATGCTTTGATCATATCCATCAGGCCGACGTCCGCGGTGGCTGATCCGGAACCCCATGAACCGGTCGTCAACACACAACCCTCCGAGGAGGCCTTTTGGGTTCGCGGACAGGTGACCGATGATGCAGGCCAGCCGCTGGCAAATGCCCGTGTGCGGGTCTTTCGAGTTCGCAAATCACAGTGGTATGCCGCGTCGGATGTCTCGACCCTGGTATCAGAACTCACCGTGGATTCGTACGGTCACTTCGATCAGCGCGTATCGCGCGAAACCTTAGCGCCGGCCAACATCAAGATGCCGGTGCCAAGCTGGTTCATGCGGCTCCGAATACAACCGGCCAAATCATCAGCAAGAGCATCAGCAAAGACGGCGGGCGCAGCAGTTATCGTGGCTTGGTTCGTGTGGAACCAGGGGCCAACAACAGCAAGAACAACGTGGTTTGTGACGCGTTGATCCTCGACCCGGAAAGCCGCAGCGATACGTATCCCTACATCGAAATCGCCGAACAAGATGTTCAAATCGGCCACGAAGAGGACACCTTAGCGGAGACTGGGAAAAATAGCCAAATCTCGGGGAGTTGTCAAAGAATCTCTTTTTTACACCAAAATATTTAGGAAAAATCAGCTTAATCCGATAGGAAAAATTCAACAAAATCCCCGTACACAAGTGTTCCAAATTTGCCCTTGAAGGGGAAAATGAGGGGAGAAAATTAATTTTCGTCTTTAGAAATATTTTGAAGTTTTAATAGTCGTTCCCTATCAAATCAAGCATGATGACTCCAAATCTGTTTAGTGTAAAGAGCGAGGTATCGACAAGGGTTGAACCCCCTCATATACGCAATAAAACATACGAATATAGAAGTCCGTTACGTAAGTTACGTATATTTTATACCAGTGAAAACGTTTGTAAAAAATTAAAAGTTCAAGTTGCTTTTTTAAGCAATCAAAAAATTGGAGGGCAACTAGGCCTCCTCCCTCGCTTCTTTCTTCTCAAAATCTTCCTATTAATTGCAATTAATTAACATGCAAATGTCGTTTTAATTACCTCAACGCCTCGCTCTTTACGCTAAAGTTTGACTCTTTTTCATAACTTTACTTTTTAAAACAATGAAAAACTTTAGCGTAAAGAGCGAGGCGATGAGGAGGGGACAACCCCTTTCATATACGGAATAATTTCTGTTCGTTTCAAGTTTTAATGTCAAAAAGGGTTCAGCAACTCTTCCTTTTTTCGGCAACCAGCCCGTGATGAAATTCAAGGACGATTTGCCTCCCATACACTTCCTGATTGAAGTTCTAAATTCCGCCGCCGCCGCCGCCACCGCCAACACCGCTCCCGCCACCACCACAGCACGAGGAAAGCGGAAGCGAGAGGAGATGCCGCCCGCCTGTGATGCAGCGAAGACGGAGAAGCGCGGAGGCCGGCGCATTGCGAAGAAGTCGAAGGCCAAGTATCCGGTGCTCGGCTGTCGGAAGATGTGGCTGAAGCTCGACAACGTCATTGCCAGAAAGCTGAGGAGGTGTAGCAAGGCCGCTGCGTGGACGTACAACGAGGCCGTGTCTGTGCCTATGTTTCTGGCTGGTAGTTTGTTTGTCCCAGTGTCTGTCATGGTCTCTTTGTATTTCCGAATCAGTGTGTGCTTGTATGTGTTTTTGTCTCTCTCACTCTCTGTGCCTCCTTCTGGCGGGTGTTTGCTTTTCTGAGTGTCTGTTTTTGTCTATTTGTAGGTCTGAATCTGTGTATTTGTATATGTTTTGTCCTTTTTCCTCTTTATGCCTGTGTATCTTGGCAGGTGTCACCTTGTCCAAGTGTCTCTGGGCTTTGGTAGGCTTGTTATGCTTTCAGGGTTTGGAGGAGTCTTCAGTTTCTGAGGACCCCTTCAAATGATTTTCATTTATACGCTGATTGTCAATTAGAAATCTCAACTGTATTCTAAGAACGACTGAGAGTCGAAAGTTTTAGGACTGCTGCTATTGCTGCTTCTGCTCGTACAAATTAACTAAATCAAAGGAGTGTAAGTGAATCCAAGTTTTCATTTAACATAGATAGATAGAATTTTTTGGGGTTGGTATCAATATCTCCAAATTCATTCTCATTGAGAGGTCACTCTCTTATAAACCATGTACACCATAGGGCTTTGACAAGTGTGGCGGAACTATGCCAAGTATTTTGGGAAGTTTGTCAATTGTTTGGAGAGTGTCCCAAGCGTAGAGGAACTACTTGGAACACTTGGGGATCTGAAATTCACACCAGGGTACAGGGAGCGTCCCCTCGAATATCACACCTATGAAAAGTAAGTGTGTAAATCCATTTATAAAGCTAATCCCTTTATGCTTTACTATTTCTAGTAATTTCAACTATTTTTTCTACGGCCTTTCGGATTCAGGGGCCATTCTTAAGGAATTGGAACAAAACTCATGATGTAATGTAAAGAGCGAAGTATTAACGAGGGTACAAACCCCCTCATATACATTATAAAAATTTAAGAATATAAAAGTTTGTTACGCAAGCTAATTTTTAAGTAACGTATATTTTTACTAATAAAAACATTTGTTAAAAATTAAAATTTATAGTTGCCTTTATCAATCTTTCTCCCCCTCTCTTGCTTTTTCTCTCCGTCTCTCTTACTTCCTCTCTTTCTCAATTTCTCTCTCTCTCTCTTACTTTCTCCCTCTCCCTTTCTCCTCTTGTCTCTCAATTTCTCTCTTTTTCCTCTGTCCTGCTTTCTCTTCATTGCACCATCGTGTTTTCTTGATGTATAATGTGTATAATCTAGAAAAAAAAAAGATTCCGACGGTCTTTTGACAATGATTTAGTTGCCATTTACCTACTTTAGCTGATATCCGTTAATACCAACTGTAACATGACTTCCAGACATACTTAAATTGTGATTGGTGTGAATAACTTCTGAGTTGACATAGCTGTAAAATAAAATATGATGAACGTCCGTGCGCCTGTTAAGATGGCCTACACAACTCCCGCACTCGAAAGAGTTAATTACCGTCACCAGCAATGTATTATTGGAGAAGCTTAATTAACGGGTAATTAATTAACGAGTCAAAATGAATTTCTTGCAAAAAAAAAATTATCTCACAAAGCTTAATTATATTTCAAAAGAGTTTAAATGTTCGTAATTGTTAATAATTGCATTTACCCGGTATGGATGTATTTAGGATTTTGATTCGAAAAGGGATGAGAGTAACGTTAACGTTTGAAAATATCATTTTAGGATTTTATTCCCCCCCCTCCTTAGGTATGGACTTGATACTCAGAAAAGAGCTTTAATAAGGGACACACACGCGCATGGAATTAATTAAAGGAGGAAGAGTTTAATTTTCAGGGAATCGTTCACCTCGGGTTTTCCCGTAATGCATCTAATAGAAATCTTGAGATGGCCATGTTTTGTTGTAGAAACTTCACGAACAGCCTATTTGATTGGAAATCGAAAAGGCCGATGCGGTTTTTAATAGTTGAAAGTGATTGGAGGAAACTAATCCCTCCATCCCACGCCAGCCAATTCCCCAAACACATCCAATCAAAAGCTATAGATAGCCTTTTTGTTCCACATAAGTGAAAGGTCCGGAAATTATATCGTATAAACTTCAGATAAACATTTCATAAATTGGCTGACATTTTAGACAAAATTAAAGACAGGGAAAGCCGCTCATCAATCTAAAATCCAAATTGTTTATATTTATTTAAATTAATTATTATATTTATTGAGGTTTTATATTTATTGCATATTATTAATATTTATAGCAGCGTTGTGTTAGATTTATCAAATATGGCCACGATTCCAGCTGAATTAGTTGGTAATGTCTTAGTAACTATTAGGTTTTTTTCCAATGGTATGTCCTGATTACGACGAAGACCACACTGCCTTTCCGTCAAAAACATCAAAAGCAAGAATACTAACAGGGAATTCTTTTCGTAAGACAATGGAAATCTAATTTAAATTAATATTTCGATCCTACGTCCAAAGGCCGTCCTCAGCAAACCACAAAATATATAAATAAGAAAAACTTACAACAACATACGACCAATAAAACTAAAATGAATTTTTTTTTTTGGGATTTAACAGTCCCAGCATCCTTACTTCAACGAAGTTCAACCAGGACCATGACATTGAAAAGTTAGGCGATATTATTCTCAATGTCCTTCTCTACTATTTGACACCGAACAACCCCCATGATATCAGTCGAAACTTTTAGATAGTTTCTTCGATCAGAGATACCCAAAGGTCTAATAAGTATGCCTCCATGGTCGGCATCACCCAAACAGTCTCAGAGATGATGTTCCAAAATTATGCAAATTACCCATTATTCAGATAGGTGTTTGTAGAAAAGCCAGACATTTGACCTTAGTTATCCAACTAAAATTTGGCCGTCACGCCTGTGGTCTGGTCACACGACCCTGATAAACAAGTTGACCATATATGGTGGGAAATTTCAAAGGGCTATAACTCAAGATGTTTGTGATGAATTTTACAAATATTTTGTACAATTATCTAAAATTAAGTTTTTAATACATTTCAAACCAATTAATGGTAATTAAAAGCTAATTAGCATTAATTAGTTGGTAATTATCGATTTTGATGACGACATATTTCCAATACTAACTTTTTGACAAACTTACGAATTAACTTACGTAACGAAATTCTATATTTGTATATTTTTGATACGTATATGAGGGGGTTCTCCCCCTCCTCAATACCTCGCTCTTTACTCTTAAGCTTTAATTTGGTCCCCATTCTTTAAGAATGACCCCTGAAACACAAAGTCCGTAGAATAAATAGTTGAAATTACTAAAAATACTTTAACGTAAAGAGTGAGGTGTTGTGGAGGAGCAGAACCCCCTTATAGACGTGATAATTTCTATTCGTTTTATGATTTGATATGTATTATCAACAATTTCTCTGGTATCCTCTTGGTCCTTGTTATTAATCTTTCGACTTTGATTAATTAATGTTCTGTCTCTCAATTTTCTGATCAAGAGCAACTATACCCGCTTTCATTTTTGTTTCTTTACTGACAATGTAGGCATTTTCAACAATTTTATTAAATAGAGCCGTCCTGGCTGAGTGGATCGGTGCGTTGGATTCAGGATCCTTTGTCTGAGAGGGCAAGGGTTCGAATCCTAGGGCTCATGGTGTTTTTTTTTTACTTTGAATTAAATGAATTTCAGTTTATAAGCGAATTATAATCAATAAACTGATAAATCATCGGCTTATTCTAAAACGGCTTAGCTGTTTCGAAAACGGAAATCACCAAGTTTGAGGCTGAAGCAGCAACTAGTTCATTCTGGAAGACTTTTCGGATAAATATTGCTACTTCGAGCCTGCTTCATTAAAGGTAAAGGATAAATTTAGTTACATCCGCCTTCACAGTACTACACACGCGGGGGATCGGGATGAAACTTGATGGGGAAAAAAGCACAAGTCCCAGATACATGATTGACATAATCGGAACGGATCCGCTCTCTTTGGGGTATTGGGGGGGGGGGGTAATTCTTAAAAAAATTATGAAAAATGAGGTATTTTTAACTTACGAATGCGTGATCGGATCTCAATGAAATTTGATATTTAGAAGGATTCGTAGCTCAGAGCTCTTATTTTAAACCCGACCGGATCTGGTGACATTGGGGGGAGTTGGGAGCTGTAAGTTTCAGATTTACACGCCAAATTGTTCTTAAGATATTGAGGTTACGCCCTTTCGACAACCTGCATACAGACGGCGTGTTTTTATTAAGCTGACCTCCCCTCCCCCCATAAACTTTCACCTTCATACCAATAGTAATACCAATAGAATGAAACAGTATGTAATCAACTTTTACTGTTGATACCAAGTATCAACAGTAATAAGGGTATTATTAGTATCAGCAGCAGTAGTAACATGCTGCCTTTACAAGAAGCTATGATCGTGCTTTCCTGACTATGTGGCCTGGAGAAAAAAAATAGTACATTTAAGGGGTATGGCTCTTTTCTTAGGCAGCATTCAAGCGCTGCCCATGATATCTGCTCTCAGTCAATTGTCAGTAACCCTAGCGTGACTTGCAACAATACTACCAAATTTCGTTTGGTTTGTTGTTTAAAACAACCCACTTCCGTCTTAGACTAAGATAATCTTTCACCTTCAGTTAGCAGAAGCTAAAAAACAAGGGGAGAGATATTATTAACCCTTAGCTGTACAAAACGAAACTGCATAGGCATTTACATATTGACAATTCTGATATCTTTCAGTGTTTGTAGGGAAGACGGAGATACCCCATTCTTCCCGCATGTATTAATTTGACAACAAACATTGAAGAATAGCTAGAAAAGAACCGACTATATCACATAATTTTGCAGAAAGTAAGACTGCCTTTATACCTTCAAATTCGGAATTCGTAAATTCCTTTGCTTCCGTTTGTGACCAAGTATTTGCGTTAAAAGGGAAATATAAATTAAAGATAAGAACTTTTTTAATATCCTAATTTATGTAGCCGGTAGGTATCCAGAACTCCCATCTGAAGACAATCAGGTGATGTTATACGACGAGAATCTGAAGAGAATATTTTTTCGAATATTTTTACTGTTAGTAAGCACGTTTTTGGAGGCTCAAAAGCGAGTATATTTTTTTATGCCTGAAGGCAAGCAAATTTTGTCATTACAGAGGTTGCATTCAGTCATTAAACTTCCTTAGTTCTAAGGACACAGAAAAGAGCTGTTGTTTGATTCTGGTTCATCTAGATGGGCATCAGGACTCTAAAACAGGATTTCTTGAATGCGAGTCATCTCTTGATTTCTTTAGATTGGTTATTATCAGAGTTAGGTGAACTTCCAAGATAGGTTAGTCTTCTACCACTCAATGAAATCTGAACCAAGCTGGAGTCAGAGATTTACCTGTGAATCCGCCTTGCTTGAGGAGCACATGTTTAAAATAAAAATGTTCTATTCCGAGGAGATCGGATGGGATGGGGGGGGGGAGCGGGAGGGGGTTACCGGAAGTATTGGAAACCGGAAATCTTGGAAAACGCTTAGAGTCGAGGGATCAGGATGAAACTTGATGGAAAAAATAAACACAAGTTATGATACGTGATTGACATAGTTGGAGCGGATCCGTTTTCTGGTGGTTGTTTTTTTGGAAAAATTAGAAAAATTGAGGTATCTTAACTTAAGAACGGGTGACCGGATCTTAATGAAATTTCATATTAACACAAAATACTCGTCAGACGCCGGACGCCTCGTATCGCCCATGAAGGCGCCGTCGAGGCGTCTTTGCATTGGTTTTCCTGACGGTCGCTGTCAATTGGCACGCGTTCAAAATGGCGGTTGGCGAGGTCCTGAAACAGCTCGAACGGGACGACCGTATCTTGTCCGCTGCGGCTCACGCCAGGATTGACGATTAGTCCGGGGGGCCATGGGGGGATTCTTGCATCTTGGGCGCGGTTCCGTCTCGTCGCTGGCTAATTCGCCGGACAGTGCGATTTAAGGTAATTTTAAGGTCATCACAGACACAAAAAAGCACTACCAATGACTCACAAACAATTAATGGCATGCACCCTAATGGGCAATCTATGACCAACTCAGATCCTTGTCTAAATCTGCCTTCTAAAATATCCATCTTATTGCATATCTCAAAAACACTGTAATGTTTATAACTCTGATTTATGATTATAATAGTAATATAGGATGAAACCTGAGCAAAAACAAGCAGTAATATGTAGGTGACTGACATAAACAGACCGGATCTGCTCTCTTTGGTGGAGTTGGAGGGGGGGAGTAATTCGGAAAAATTTAGAAAAAATGAGGTTTTTGTAACTTACGAACGGGTGATCAGATCTTAATGACATATAATATCTAGAAGGATGTTGTGCTTTAGAACTCTCATTAAAATTCTGACCAGATCAGGTGACATTGAAGGGAGTTGGAGGGGGAAACCGGAATTCTTGAAAAACGTGACAATCGAGGTATCTTACGTTGACTAAATTCCCCTTTGTTTGTTAAAGAGAAAATAATTGCCGTAATCAGTAAAACAGCGCCTGGATTTCCTGGTCCCCCTATCATAATCCTTTGTATTAGTTTTGATAATTTTGTCAATAAAGTATTGTACGAATACATTTTTTAACTAAGTGATTACAATTTAAGGTAGGATTTGATGTTTATGATTGACCACTTGGTTTTCAGAAATGAAAGTTTCGACTATTCACTCATGTTGATAAAAGAGTGAGAAAGCCCAAGCTTAATTGGGGGGGCAGTTGGGGGGGGGACCGGAAATCTTAGAAAATACTTAAAGAGGTGAGATCAGGATGAAACTGGGTGGAAAGAATAAAAACCGGTGAGATCAGGATGAAACTGGATGGAAAGAATAAAAACCTGTCTAAGATACGTGACTGATATAACCAAACCGGATCTGCTCTCTTTGGTGGAATTGAAGGGGGGGGTAATTTTTAAAATTTAGGTATTTGTAACTTACGAAAGGGTGACCAGGTCAATTTGTGTTTTTGCCTCGTCGATGCTTTAACTGCCATATGACTGGCCACTTTACCGCAAACTGCACAAACACTACCCTGTGCTCAAAATGTGGAGCTAGTGACCATAAGTCAAAATCTGAATCCCCGTGTAAGAACAGTCCTTTTTGTGTTAGTTTTAAAGCTCCAGGCCATACGTGCTACAGCATTAACTGCCCTAAAAACCGTAAAACCGTGAGCCAATGTCTTGTGATAATTTTCATATCTTTGCATATACAATACATTTTAGGGTGGAAAGACGAATTTTCTGCAGGGGTGTTTTCCAGGGTGATATATATGTGTCCTCACTTTGAAATGGTTGATATTAAAATGCATTCAAGCACTTTCCAAATCAAGCCAGAAGGGCTTCAGTTTCTTCCACTAGTCTTGAGAAACTGTATTGCTAATTGAAGCAATAATCATTAGGTCCATGCATCAGGTCCATGGTGATATATATGTGTCCTCACTTTGAAATGGTTGATATTAAAATGCATTCTTCTCTTTTGAGAAAACTGAAATACGAATCATTTATTCTTAAATCACCTGAATCACTGTTCAAAGCTAGACCTAAATATTGGTATTTATAAATTTCAACAGCTTCCCTGTAGTGCTGGACAATACCTATGTCATGTGAAATTGGGCTGGCTTGGTTAAATAAAACAGTAAGCTCTGGATTATTAAATATGTGTTCTGAGAGGGCAGAGTCAAAAATTTAATTTTTATTTCTGCTTTTTAAGAATGTTATTAATTGCCCAGGGCATTACTTACAACCCTTGCCCTGAGGGCTCTGGGGGTGGAAAGGGATTGTCATCCTCAAATACATAATTTCTGGACCTTTCAATTACGTTGAACAAAATGGCTATCTAAAAATTCGATGGGTTTGAGAAATGGTGGGCGTGAGAGGGAGGTTAGTTGCCCTCCAATCACTTCTGACTAATAAAAAGGGCACTAGCACATTCAGTTTCCAATCGAATGATCTCTTTTCGAATTTTTTAAGACAAGAAACGCTGGCCAGTATAGCATCCAGTATGATTGCACATTCTAACAGTGTTCTTTCTATGTATCATTTCAACCAAACCATAAATAGTGTCCATTTACTTACATAAAGTTTCAATCAGTTCGTGACAGCAAACTGTAGGTAAGGAGCAACTGAGGCCAAAACAGCTGAAGCAATGTATCTGAAGAATTAGCTTTTTATCCTGATTTTAAATGTATAAAACTAATGAAGATTCACTGAAAATTTTGAGATAGCGAATTGATTTAATGAAACAGGGTTTTCATCTTCACGAGAATGAATTTTTTTGGTTTTGGCCAGTTAACTTCCATAGTATTTTGTTGATTGTTTTATCTTTTCAAATGTAAAGAATGCAATGTATTTACGGTAAATCAAATTAGGCGGGTTTTTAAGGACCTAATCTTAGTTATTTGTTTTGCTAATAATTTATATCTTTAGACGAAAAAACTCTAAAAAAAAGGTTCAATAATTGGCAAGCTTTTTGAATTGTGTATAGAAGATCCTGAGGACGTATTCGATGGCTTGGGGCGAATCATGTTCGCGGTTCTCAACGCGCAGGTGAGCCTCTGTGGCAATAGTCGCTGTGAAATCCGTTGTGGCCTGTCCGGCAGGTGAGGCGGTGTAGATCACGGCATCGCCGTCTTGTCGGATGCGCATGTATTCAAACGTGCGTAGGGTACCATCGCGGGCTGTACGAGAAACACCCAGCATCAGACCTGCGCGAGAAGACATCCACATTTCCTCAATGGTTGTTGCTCCCCTGTTCGCACCGTTCCTGGTTTTGATGGCGCACATCTGGCAGCAGGCCCAGCCGATGGGAGCCAGCGGCAAGAGCGGAGTGATGCCGATGTGGACCCCGGTCGACGGCCCCGAAGTCGTGACGATGTCAGCGCCGCTGTCGATTGGCGATGACGCGGTCGCTCACATCAAGAGTCAGGTCGCCGCCTAACTCAATGAATTGCCAAGAAATGGAACGCACTTTGCGGTATATAGGCAACTGCAAATATGCAAAGTGTATCGTCGACAAATTTCCAGCGGTCAGGGATTTAAGTAGCAAGTCCATTTATAATAATCAGGAACAGGAGTGGGCCAAGGAGGGTACACTGGGGAACACCATAGTAAACTGGAAGGAGATCCGAATAGACATTTTTATACTTAACACATTGAGTTCTACTGGAAAGGAAACACGCTATTATTCTAACAAGGTTTGGGCTAACGTGAAATTCTCTTAGGAGTTTTTCAACTGAAACATTGTGGTTAATCAGATCAAAAAAGTTGGTATTAAACGTAATACCTTTTTTCCCTGTTGCGTCTGTTAGGCACTGTAGCAAATTCAAAGCAATACTGGCATTTTTAGGCATGACTCTAAACGCTTGAGAAAATGCTTCCAGTGCTACGTCTAACTCGCCTTTGTTAAACTGTTTTACAGCATGATTATTCAGCTCTTTTGGGCCCATCGTAATGTCTTTACGCTCATCATGTTGTTGATGTAAGTAGTGCATCATGACTGGATCCTCTTGTGCTTGGTAAAGGGATAAACTGAGAAGGAGGAGAAAAAGAAGAAGAAGAAGAAGAAAAAGAAGAAGAAAAAGAAAAAGAAACGGAGAGGGTT
Source organism: Alatinidae sp. Z8VKAUB7J3 (assembly GCA_010016025.2). Lineage (NCBI taxonomy): Eukaryota > Metazoa > Cnidaria > Cubozoa > Carybdeida > Alatinidae > Alatinidae sp. Z8VKAUB7J3. The sequence goes on along the minus strand of JAAAKM020721499.1, from coordinate 180,477,756 downwards.
TGAACTGATCAGTCTTAAAAGGAATTCAAGAATTAAAAGAACTGTGGTGACACTTTTCCCATTGCTTTAGAACCTTTTCAAAAACATATAACTTTAAATCCTCTCTCCTCAATGATATGTATTAATGATTTGAGATCATTATGCTGTAACCGTTAGACCTATTAATAAAGATGATTGCCTTTATGGAGTTACAGTATTCAATGTTTATGTGTGCATTAAATGTTTTTGACAATAAATGTGAATATGGAACAACCCACTGGTTATCTACTTCGATGGTTGTACCGTTATGCTTCTTTGTTATTGCTGTTTTACCGCCATCTTCAGTAAATCTTCTTCTATATTATGAGTAACCATCATTGCCAGTAATTGTGTTGGGTACTAAGAGTCGAGGATATTGCTTTGTGCACCTTGCTTTGGCCATGCATGGTTAAATTTTGACCATTTTTTCAAGAAAAGAAATCAAGAATGATATCGAGTTTGTAATATATATGTAATACATGTAAGTTACCTTTGGCCGAGTTTCCGGTACCGAAAAAACTTAACCCATATCCTTGTAAAGAATAGCTGATGGTTCTCATACATTTTGCTCGGTAGAAAATGCAATTATAGCCGCGTAATATTTTACTCTTTTTGCTAAATTTAAGTGAACGAAAATAATAGACATCGGGAGGATAATAATGCACCCTTTATGCAAAGCGATAACTTTTGAAACCATAAAAGGTGTGAGAAAAATTCCAGTCTTAAATATTAAATTTATTGTATGTATAAACAGAGTTGTAATACCAGGCACATGTGAAGTACATGTAAAATACATTCACATGGCTAGAAAAGGTACCGTCAAATGCTTCAAAATTGCCACAATTCATAAGTTTAACTAATTCGTCATCTCGGATTCAGTAATTGGAAAAATGAGCATTGATTTGTTTGAAGATGGTGGTAGCTTACAAATGAACTAACCTCCTTTTTGTACAATACTTCAAGGGGGGAATTTGCTTCTCACTCAATTAGACTATCTGCCTTTGGCTTTTTCTACAATTAGCCATGGCTTGATGCCCACAACTATTCCATTTTAATTCATTTAACTTTAACAAATGAACTAACCTCCTTTTTATACAATCCTAATAAGGTGAGAATTAATGCCAGGTTTGCTTCTCACTCAATTGGACTATCTGTTTTGGCTTTTCCTACAATTAGCCACTCTAAGCGTTTGTCAACATATCCTGTTTCCCCCTCCAGCTCCCCCCAATGTCACCAAATCTGGTCGGAATTTAAAATGAGAGTTCGAAAGCACAAGATCCTTCTAAAAATCAAATTTCATTAAGATCTGATCACCCGTTTGTAAGTTACAAATACTTCATTTTTTCTAATTTTTCAGAATTACTCCCCCCCCCCCCCCCCAAACCCACCAGAGAGGCAGCCGAGCTCGCTTGGGTATACTTTAGGAGCTGGCTTTCTTGGCTCTTCCAACCGCGTCACAAGTGCCATATGAGCTCTTGGCTCTTGTTTCTAAATGCAGAAACTATATATTTGTGCTTAAAATGCGTTTTGCTACATCCCAGTTTTGGATATGTATGTAAGAATATATGTATCACTTGTTTAAAGAACCCTGTTTGATCACATATTTATTTTTATAGTCATCAATTTTTTTCACTTTGTCATAATAGGTCTTGCTTTAACGAATTAACTATGCGATTTATTTTTTCTGGACTATCCTCTTGATCTTGTACAACTTATCCTTCAAATTAAGAGGGATTGGTTTTCTCTGACAACGTCTCTTGATTACCTCTAACCAACATTTTGAGTAATGGCATCAGAGTTTGATGGGAAATTCAATTTAATTTTTTTGGGGGGACCTATCGAATATCGTGAGAAATGCTTAAGTGTCCGGCTAATCTAATTTCTAAACTCTTTGATACCGTTCGACATTTTTTGTTTATACTTTGCTTGGATTCTCTTCTAAGGTTCTGGGACACTGGAGGGGGAAACCGGAATTCTTGAAAAACGTGAAAATTGGGGTATTCTTATCTTACGAACGGGTGATCGGATCTTAATAAAATTTTATATTTAGAAGGAATTCATGCCTCAGAGCTCTTATTTCAAATCCCGACCAGATCTTTTGACATTGGGAGGAGTTGGAAAACACTTGGAGTGGAGGAATTGAACGAAGCTTGGTGGATAGAATAAGCAAACGTCCTTGATACGTGATTGACATAACCGTACGGGGGGGTAATTTGGAAAAATTAGAAAAATGAGGAATTTGTAACTTACGAACGGGTGATCACATCTTAAGGGAATTGGATATTTAGAAGGATCTTGTGCTTCAGAGCTCCTATTTTAAATTCCGACCAGATCTGGTGACATTAGGGGGAGTTGGAGGGGGAAACTGGAAATCTTGGAAAACGTGAAAATTGAGGATCTTTATCTTATAAATGGGTGATCGGATCTTAATGAAACTTGATATATTTATTTATTTATTCCCTAGGTATTATATAGTATTAGTTACTTACCCTTGACCTCCCCATAATCATCCCTGCGTAAAGCAAAGATCCACTCTATATTTTTGTTGCAGCGCTAAAGTGAATTACTGGATTCCCGCCTACGCGGGAATGACATATAGCTATTAAAGATGTTGAATAAGACTATAATTCAGAGTCTTTTTATCTTTAACTCACGTTATAATAGTCATTTAATTTTAGCTTAGGCGGTTGTTACTCTTGCCTTAATTTGTTGGCAAAGTAACCGAGAAACAGACAGGGTCTTGGTACGGAAACGAGGCATAGGAGATTCCTTCTCTCGGTCAACGTGTTGAGCTTGAACTTCCTAATTGGATAATGATTTGGAACCCTCACATTTATGATTCTAAGTGCTCGTTTTTTTACGTTTTTGATCTTATAAATATGCCTGAAGAAAGACCGAAATGCCACACAGGACAAGCAAACTTCAGTATTGGCCGAATAAAAGAACAATAAAGTTTGAGAAGATCCTTAGCTGGGACACAAATGACGACCGGGACACAGGGAATATAAATGACGACCGGGATACAGGGACACGACTACAACGGGGACGCCGGGGGGCACAGGGGATATATAAATGACGACAGCTACACAAAGGAATGGTCCATTAGCAATCACCATCAACAAAGCTCAAGGGCAATCATTAGAATCATGAAATCCTGTTTTTTTCTCTTTACGTTGGTGTTTCTGTGAATAAAAAGAACAATAGCCTTTGTGGGGATTAATGCCGTAATATGCAAAATTTAAATATTGTAATATGTATCTTCATTCCAATACTGTAATAAATGGAAAAGAGAATATTTGTAATACAATTCCGCTTTCAGTGAAGCGCCAATGACGCATAAGGCTCTATATTTTTAAAGTTAGGAAAGGAGACAGGAGCTGAATTCTTGTTTGTAGTGAAACTAAATTTGTCGTGAACGATTTTGGGAAGAAATAAGGTTAAACTAAATATTTGATATATAATAATGCCACTTGTTGAAAAGCCCAAACATCAACCGCCGCCGTTCTCGAACACCGCTTTCTTCGGGTTGGCACAAAATTTCACCATCAAGATATAGCCGCCCATGGGGCGCTTCAGCATGAGAAACATCCGGCGTTGGGAACAAAAGCGCCATATCGCCATTGCGTACCCGCAAACAATGTTCAATCCCCTCTTCTTGGCCCAATTTCATATGGGCTTCCAAATGAGTGGGCTCACCATGCGCTGGCACCAAAATGCTGGGCTTAAGCCAGCCATAAAAGTCCAGTTACGTCAATCACATATCTACGGCATTTGTTTATTCTACCCACCAAGTTTAATCCTGATCTCTCCACTCTAAGCGTTTTCCAAGATTTCTGGTTTCCCCGTCTAAATCCCCCAAACACCACCAAATCTGGTCGAGATTTGAAATGAGAGCCCCGAGACATGGATTCCTTCTAAATATCAAATTTCCTTAAGACCTGGTCTCCCGTTCCTTGTTCATCGTCATTACGTAACATCCCACATATGTGCTATGCATTTCGCCTTCTGCCTTTGTAGATTTGCACTACACGATTGGTGTAGATTGGGTAACATTTGTATGGATTGATAGCAACGCAGAAAAGACCAGAGTATGTCTGTTGATAGAAGAAGATGTTAAAATTAATTACCGACCATGAAAATTAGGTGAAGGCAATGAAATTAGATCCTACAAAACGATCCCTAAAACAATCATTCATAATTTATTTTCTCCCTTTATTGGTGTTGTTTTACAACTAGTCGATTGGTAAAAAGGGATAACACCCGGACTCTAAGTTTTCGGGCCGAAGTAGATGGGAGTCTAAGGTATAACAATAAACAGTGGAATATTTTTGTGGAGAGGAATTAAACCCGAGGAGCATCTTGTTCTGATGGGTCCCAGCCCCCTTGTGGGCCGCTCACCGAAGGAAAAAGAGCCGACATGCTCCGGTGAGGGTGCCAGGCCGCACCGGGTGGGGCATGGTCACGCTCGAAGGACATAGACACAAGGAGTGGAACATGTCGGGGCCCAATGAAGTTCCACTGATATTTCACCATCAATTTCGAAAATCCATCCTTGGGGTCTATTCTCCGCAACAGAGGCAATTTCGTGGAAATTTGGAGCGCAAGGAATGTCCAGCAATTTGGAACTTCTGCATGTGACAGAATAATAAAACATTGCCGACGGATAAAGGGATTCCATATACAAAAAACCGCATTCGACTTTTCCAGGAGTGTTGTCTAGTCAGATCGGTTTCTAGGATATGATCCCTGTTATAATCATACCAATGTTAAAGAATCCATGACGGTCGATTCGAGGGGCGGCAGGCCTTTACAGCCAGAAATCGAAATATCGTCGAAATATACTTGATCGTCGTTACTAGACGCGTCGCACATAAACCGAAAGCGGGTATTAGAGCTAAATTCTATATCTTTCACAATGACGCGTTCGTTATACCAACTTCCATTTTGGAAATCTTCTTTCATTTTCCAATCTTCAACCATTTTATAGTTTAAGCCGCCGTCGGTAGAGATTTCCAGGAAGAGACATACAAATAGATGGTCAGACACACAAGTGTAAAGAGAGAAAGATATAGAAACACACACAAACACACAGAGACGGATAAAAAGGCTGTCAGGCATACAGGTACACAGAGAGAAAGAGACAAAACACACGCAAACAAACAGAGACAAAAAAGACGGTAAGAAACACAGGTACACAGAGAGAAAGACACAAAAACACATCCATAAACACACAAAAAAAGACATAGAGACAAACAAAAAGACGGTCAGACACATCTAGAATTTTTAATTTTCCTCTCGAATGGGCCCTCTAGCGATATTCTTGGACCACTGGATCGATACGATGACCTCTGGGAAGAAAAAAAAACACACACATTTGTGATCTTTCTTCTGGCAAAAAGTACAAAATTCCAATTTTTTGAGGATTGGAGCTTTAAACTCCAAAGTGGGGTTTTTTGATACGCTGAATCTGATGATGTGATTTTCATTAAGATTATATAGTCTTTAGGGGGTGCGTCCTTCTTTTTTCGAAGTAGCTCCCCCGCAGAAATCAGGATGGATCTAATAAGTATAGCTCAGACTAAATAATAATAAAACATAACTAAAAATTCACTAAAACATAAGGTTAAAAAGAACTCTTGCTTCCTACCAAGTTGCTCTGACGCGTAGAAATTAGTAACCCAGATATTCCTCCGCCTGTGGCAGAGCTATCAGTTTAGGAAGGGAGTCAGGGGGTAACTTTACCCCTAGTTTTTTCACCTCTGAAAAATAACCCTGAAAATATTTTTTCAACGTTAAACGGTTACAAACAAGAAATTATTAAAGTTGAAATTCTAAACAATCTGAATTAAGCAAAGGTATTAGCAAGTATCTAAAAATTTATCAATTACCTGACGATATATTGACTAGAGCTGATTACAAAGGACTATTAGTTCACAGAATGGACATAATATATTGTTTACAAGTAATGACACAGATGGCATAGAAAAAGTAGATAACTTAGACCCTAATTAAACGAAAGAAGTCATCTTTGATGAATTTGATACAGTAAAAATCTAATAAAGAATTAGAAAAAAACTACCTTGAGTTTCCTCTAGGATGACAGGACTGCAATACAGCTGGCCTGGACTCGTCATCTAACACCAACAATGTTCTTACGGGTACTCCTGGAATAAAATAAGGTGATTTAAGCTTTTCCCCAATCTTCTATGCACAAGTCCGAAATATCATCATTTTTGTCCCCTTATGGACAACCTAGTAAAGACCGCTCATAGTAACCGAGAATTTAACAAACGTGTTTCAAAAAAAAAAAAAAAAAAAAAAAAAAAAAAAAAAAAAAAAAAAAAAAAAAAAAAAAAAAAAAAAACCGGCGAAAATGTCTGACCCCGAAGTGCCCGTGGATGACAGTAAGTCTAGTTAGGTGTACATATAAGAAAGCGTCGTTATTTACAATTGCATGTAATAGCAAGTGCCCTGACGATTTAGTAAAGTATAAGTCTTATAAAAATGTCCTAACGTCTGCTAAAAGAACTGTAAAAAAGATATATTTTGCAAATCCCCTCCACGTGCTGAAATTTAGTTTTTTCCAAAAAATTTGTCAAAACTAAGATAAACCTGCATAATTAGCATCAACAGAAACAGATGAGTTTTTTAGTACATAGTTACCTTTATAGTACTACAAGTTACCTTTATATAGTACTATAAAGTGCCTTTATGCTACTTTTAAGGTTCTGAATAGTACCTTCATGGTACCAAACGGCTTATTTTTTAGTTTTTACTGTCATTTTCACTTGGTTTGGGAAATTTGGCTCCGTCGCTGGTCTGAGTGGTGGCGTCTACGGGCGCGGAGAGTGTGTGGAAGGGTGTCTGAGATGAGGAATGGGTGGAGGAGGAGGAGGAGGAGGAGGAGGAGGAGGGAGGGTCTGTCTGGGTGGCCTTGCTGCTACTGCTGTTACTGCTTGCGGCGGCTGGCCTGGATGACAAGGAGGGCGACAGCTGACACTCGGCACTGCCCGCAGCAAGGCGCAGCGAGCGGCGACCGGTGCGACGGCGGCTGCTGGGAGGCGGCGAATATGTCTTAACAGATCAGAAACTAACACATATGTCACAATAACAGCTGCTATAACAGAAATTTGTCTCAAAGTGGATCACAGAAAGACCTTTTATCAAACTTTGTAAAAGATAATTGTCCTTTGAAAAACTATCCTGAAACTTCTATACCAAGCCACAGACAGCAAATGACCTAGAAGATATTTATAGACGTAATATCCTACCCTGGTCCTATAAATAGCTCCCCTGTCAAAAAAGGAAAAATTTGACCGATACTCAAAACAGCGGTCTTTACGCTAAAATTATTTTTATAGAACATTCATGTTAATTTTTGCTTGTTTTGGGTTTAAATAGGTTATTTATTGTAATTTCTGTTCGTTTTTGGTTTCATTCATTTATTGATGGTGATTTGCTTTCAAGTATTCCCGTCACAAATAAAAATTATGGGCCTGGTTAGCCCTATTAATACTTTCAAAAGTATGTAACATCATTCTTCCTGTGTGCAGAAACGTCATTTTTACAATTTGTATCAAAATAGGATTTTTTTTTATCGATAAATATATTACAAGTGTTTCTTTAAATACATTAAAGTACTTCATACAAACAGAAAAAGAAAATAAAACCATTTAAAATTGCTAAAAACTAAGTTACTAGCAGTATTTGCCATCCCAAAGAAATTTCCTGGCAGAACTGAATATGACCTGCCTTGCATTTTCCACCTCTGTTTTGGTAGATAAGAGAATATAACATTTTAGCTGTATAGAGAAATAATTTAATTCAGTCCTACTCATATTTCTAATTTCAGAATTACACCCCCCCCCCAAAGAGAGCAGATCCGGTTATGTCAATCACGTATCTACGACTTGTGCTTATTTTTCCCATCAAGTTTCATCCCGATCCCTCCAAACTAAGCGTTTTCCAAGATTTTAGGTCCCCCCAACTCCCCCCAATCGGATCCGATAAATCCGGGATTTAAAATAAGATCTCTGAGACACGATACCCTTCTAAATATCAAATTTCATTAAGATCCGATCACCCATTCGGCATAAATCACAACATTATCGAAGAAAATCACTAAAAATCACTAAAATCTAGTGATTTTTTCATCGACGGCCACCATGCTTTTTCCTCTTCTGGCTGCAAGAACATCAGTGCACAAGCGGGTTCACGTTCAATAGGCACCTAAATTTATGCTTAAGCCACTTCCGTTGGAAACTAACACACTTTTGTAAACCCAAATTAAAAATCGAGGAGTGGATATTAGCTTCTAGGTGAGATGCTTATCAAACCGTTCCAATGTGCTACTGTTTCTCAAACAGTAAAGATGTCATAAGGTCTCAGTCATGAGGCAGACTGTACTCGCTCCCTCTAATGGTTCTAAAAGGAAATAGGCAGTACTGTAAATACCCCCGTAGATTATACTGAAGACTTTGGCTCTGCGTGTTTTGTTATGACTGATTAATAATTATCGTCTCAGAAAAATAATTAATTACAATGATTCAAATAGGCCTCTCCGCAAGTTTTGATTAATAGTTGATATTGTCATTCTTCTAACTTCTTCCACTAGCGACTCTGTTACTGCTGCTTCCACCACTTGGCTCTGGATCTGTCACCATCCATATGTCTTTACTGCAGAACCGCTATGGTCTGGATTGTATTAGCATCTGTGTATAGTTTTAAAAATTGAAATCCACAAGATTAGCAGAAAATAATCGTGCTAAGGAAGATCAATTAAAAATTTTCTCACTCTCACGAATTTACATTTGAGAGATGCGTAGAATCAAATTCTGGCATACTCGATGATTTCAGTCGCTCGAGCAGACCACCAGGTGGCCTCCGGGAGCCAGCGGGGTCGCCTCGGGGAAGTCGAAGCGGACTCCCCCCGAGAGACTCCAGCCGGCGAGATCCACCGTCTGGTCACCCCGGTTGTGAAGCTCGATCCACTGGTGGGCATCGGAGCAGTCCTCCTCGCAGTTCTCGTCCGGAGCGACGTAGGAAGGGTGGTAGTGGATCTCGTGGATCACCACGCGCTCGTCGAACACGTGGAAGTTGGGCTCGCCGGGAGTCATAGTTTAATAATAATAAAAAATAAACAACAATAATAAAATACGAAATAATAATAAAATCGTGTAATATAATAATGTAATAATAATATATAATAATATAATAGAATGTATAAATGTATTGCAGTGAACTCTCTCTTCTTATTTTGTTATACTTCGCAACTGTCCTTTTCGCAGATGATATGGGCCGGAAATAAATTATTATCATTATTACATAACTTGTATTTAAAATAAGAACCTTGCCAAAAAGACAGATTATTAGATAATTGGGAGCTTCTGTGTAGTGAATGTGAAGAAGAAACTAGTGTGTCTAAAACCAATAAATAATCTATCAAAGAGGTGGAAAACCCTTGTATAGTAGAAAAAGTATCACAGTGAAGTATTTCCACTGAATCATTTTTTAGTTTTTATGTCACTTGGTATTAACCAAGTGACATATAGCCATCGCAAATTCTGTCGGTCTGTCGGCACTTCAGGGTAAGCTAGGACGATGAAATTTGGAACGTGTATCAGGTAAGGTAGTCATGTCGAAAATTTATTTGAATTGGTGTTGCTTGAAACTGAAACAGAAGGTGGACGATGATGATGATAATAATACTTTTGCCGTTTGCTGAATTTTCCATTCTTACTACTGTAGTAATGCATTGCATGGTGGCTGGGTGAGGAGTATAGTGATTACCGGTGCGGCTTGACGCTCCCACATGAAAGTGGATACTTGACGAGACGTGGCCGAATTTTCTCGCGAAAGAAAGTGTCATGCTATGTATCTCCTGCAAATCTGGCACAAGCCCTTATTAGGATCGTATAAAAATGAGTCTGTTTATTTAATGATAGATAAGTTTATCTATCATCTATCATCCGTCCATTCTTCATTCCTAGGGAAAAACTAAGGTAGATAGTCATAGAGCTAAGGAATGAAAGAATTGGATTGATTTTGGGTTGATGCGTGACGGACAATGTCCAATGGACTTATATGCAAAACCTGGAACTGAATTTGCTTGGACTCACAGGCGAACAAGTGAATCCAAAGCCATGATTCAGTAGGTCGAATCTATCAAATCCGCATGTTCTACTACCTGGCCATATTCTCTTTTATGGCCTATCAGTCCCCTAGTTGATAGGCTGTCAGGGCTAAACAATAAAGGGAGGTATATTTTTAACTTTATGGTTTAGAAAAAACCGTCACTCTTTTTTAACAGGCCAGTATAGTAACAATCAGTTAAGATGACAGTTAGCAGAAAGTTAGAGTGAAGGAGGTGGGTGTTAACAATTAAAGTAAACGTTAGGTCCTTGCGAACTTCCAACTTAGTTCATGTTGCAGTATCGAGTGATTTATAAGCCAATACAGTAAAGGTTATGTCTGATTATCAATCGTCTGATCATCATCCCATAGCCTGCTCAATCACTTTACCACCTTTTAGACATATAAGTACATTTCTTGGCCCTTCAGCAGCTCTAAACCGTCATGACGGGTCGAAAATCAGTCAAGCGCTTTTTACCGTGTTGGTAGATTCAATTCTGGATAAACTAAGCATCCCTTGAAAATCTCAATTGCTCCATTATAAATTGAGAAGAAATACACTGGTCTTTATGCCAAGTCTCATAATGATGAAGTTTGCCCTTTCTCCCAAGCATATCAATGGACTGAAAGTAAACTGGGAGCATTTGATGGTCATACTTGATTTTAAAAAGCACTGAAGAAAAATTACATAGACAAGAAATAGAAAGGATATGCATTAACAAATAGAGTTTCTGCCATTGTCTTACAAGGGTATGATGAAGGTGATGGTAGATACCCACAAGATTCAATCTTTATTACTACCGTTCGTAATCTATTTTGCCTACGCTCACAATTCTTATTTTCCATCATTTATCTATACTATTCTTTAATTAACAGGAGTTGCTGGCCGCGCGATCTCTACCGAACATCTCCACCAGATGATCGCGGCGGAGGTAAAGTGATGAAAGTTCTCCCATAGCAACACAAAAGGGGATAGTGTCCCGAAGATAAATCTATAAAATTTATAAAATTTATAAAATAGGCGGACGGAACATAGGTGTCTGCTTCATTATAAATCAAACATCGTTGATTTTCGACAATCCTATTGAAGCAAAATCATCCTTTGTAGATGTATTTGTATAATTACTGTATCAGACCTATCCTGGCAATTTATCAAAAATTAATGTGACATTTTATATGGTGATATGGCGATTATCACATGCATTTTGATGATAATCAGAGTCCTTTTGATAAACAGAAAGGCCGTGTCAAAATTCTTCTTTATTCCTTTCCAATTTCCAATATTCCCTACAACAACAAAAGAACAACAAACAAAAACTACAAAACAACAAATAAAACTTACTATCGCAGTTTTACACTTTTGCAAAGACACTTTTACTGGTTAATCTTATTTATTGAAAATTGTTTTCTGACTAATAATTCGCACAAAAAGACCAGGCTTTATGAGGGGGTACATACACGGGTGAATTACTGTTGAAACTACTAAGTACATTAAAACAAACATATTTTGTGCCACTAGACCTATCTTGCGTCTATTCATACCAAATAAACACGCATCCGTGATTTGTCAACAGATTTGTCTGTTCTGGCAAAAAAAAATACAAAATTCCACATTTTGTAGATATGAGCTTGAAACTTCTACAGTAGGGCTCTCTGATACGCTGAATCTGATGGTGTGATTTTCGTTTGATTCTATGACTTTTAGGGGTGTTACCCCCTATTTTCTAAAATAAGGCAAATTTTTCAGGCTCGTAACTTTTGATGGGCATCTTTTGATGTAACTATTGGTACCAAAAATTAAAATAACTTTAGTATGTAAAATCATAACTTTTTAAAAACTGAACACCAGACTAGTCCACAGCAAACAACCATAAGAAAGCCAATCAGAAAATAGTGTTTTCTATAAGGTGTTGGCTTGTGAGATGTTTCAAACAGGCTAAATTGGCTACTTGGCTGTATGTAGTAATAGAAACTGGGGCACCCTCTCCTGGAGATCATAAATACAGGTGGAGGAGTAAGAAGGTCCCTCAAATGTACGCTCAACGGGGCCCACTGACTCAGGAGCTTCTTGGTTGCAAATCATCCCAGTGTGTCTGGGTTTTGGGGGGTTAATCTCTTTTTTATGTGAGAAGCTAAATCACCGACCGCTTCACAAAAAAAACGCACCCCAAGTTACTCATCTCATTTCTTCGTTAGGGATCTACATTGTCTTAATTGAGTGCGTTGCAATAATCCTAGATAGTGAATCCGCAACTCTTCGTTTTGGGTTAGACCAACATCACCAGATTGGATCAATTGTACTATCTCAATCCATTAAAACTTAAGACGAACAGAAATTACTCCGCATATGAAAGGGTCTTTTCCTCCTCAACGCCCCGCTCTTTACGCTAAAGTTCCTAACTGTTTTAAAAATAGAGTTAAGAGAAAGAGTCAAACTTTAAAGTAAAGAGCGGGGCGTTGATGAGGAAGCAGCCCCTTTCACATACGAAGTAGTTTCTGTTCGTTTTAAGTTTTAATGTTGCTCCTTACTTTCATTTGAAAAAACTTGTTTTTTTTTTATTTAATATAACCAAGCTTTGTTGCAAAGAAATCTCCACTGAGAAATTCAAATCATCCGCTAAACCTAATTAAACCCAAAAATTCAAAGTTGAAAGAAGTGAAGGCCAGTCGAATCTTAAGGACATGAAGACTGTTAGAAAATGGCCCAGAGCATCATGGACGTAATCCAGTCATTTGTAACATCTTATTATTTGTGTAAATTTTCTTCCACTCTGTTGCAAGTATCATGCTCTCAAAAATAAATCTATACTGTTGAACAGCGTTACCAGCTCAAAAGCGGTATACTAGAATCTGAAATAAATGAATTAGGTTTTTACCAAAGTCTGAGGAAGATGAATTGTATTTTTAGAGTAAGAGATAAATGAAGTGGGTATTTATCAAGATTCAGTCAGACGCAGACACTACTACCATATCATAAGTTTGTTGAGTCTGAAATGGATGGATTAGGTTTTTACAAATGTCTTACAACAAGGAAGATAATTCTTTTAGAGTTATTGGCATATCAAGAAGGAAATTATCAAAGATCATACTCGCCGCAGGCAATGGTTTGAAAGTTACATCACGACCATCTTGCAACGAGATGTCCATCAAATTGCAGACATCTCGAAAATGGGAGTCCTCCCCAATCTCATACGGATAATGGCCAGCCGCGCCGGCGGGTTAGTCAACGAAGCAGACATTGCCCGTTCCATAGGTCAAAATCCAGTGACGGCTAAAAGTTATCGAGTACTCTTACAGATGATGTTTCTGACATTTGATGTCAGACCCTGGTTTCGACACACACAAACACACACTCACACACATACAGACAAAATACAGGCACGAGGGGAGAAACAAAAACACACAGAGGGAAAACTCACTCACACACATACAGACGCACAAACAAACACAAACACAAACATACAAAGACAGCCATACTGTAACACACACAAAAAGTCAGAAACAAAGGCACGGGGAGACACTAAAGAACACAAAGGTGAAAACCTTCAAATAAATACAACCATGCAAATTCAGACACACTTGCACGCACACGGAAAACAAAATTACTTTTCTCTCGAGTTGACAATTCAAAATTATTTGCTTCAGTTACAGATTACCCGAGGTCTTTTACTTGTCCGATTACTTATCCGACTAATCCTTATGTTTTATGAGATGCACATGACGTCAGAGATTAGTCAGATTACCCCCTCGAACGCTTTATTTATCCGTGGACTTGCTAACCCCAATAAAAAAGATTACTGAGGATAAGTGACGTCAATGTTACATTAAAAAAAAAAATGGATAAACATCAGACCCATCTGTGAAAACTTGAAGTCCTAAAACTGGTTTTCAAAGTACCACGATTTTTGTTTTCAGTTTTACCAATATTTTTATATTTTCCCTAATTTTACTGCGAGTTTACAGATGTATACCAAATAATATCGGCTGCGGTTGCTAAAAAAATTAGGAAGATGACCAGTTCGTCGGTACAAAAAAGCCACAACGGATGGAGGCTTGCTTCCTAAAGAAAGATCCCCTACAAATTGCAGAAAAAATATTCCAATATTTACGGAGCAATGTATGGAGCCATATTTCCAGTTTGTCTAAACACAGAAGGTTGTAACTCGGTGTGCAGATCTGTTTATACCTAGAGTGTATCAGTGCCAAATATGAATTCACAATTCTGTGAAGCCGCTTCGGAGATAAAATAGGAGGCGGATTCTGCCCCCCTTCCCCTCGGGTATACAGTTCCTCAAATACATCGGGTAAGTTAGGGTTGAACACAGTTTTACGAAACTGAAAATTATGATTGAGAGAAGTCCGTTGCGGCGTGACAAGTAAGCGTGGCCGCGGCTCAACCTTGATTAAGGAGAGGCTAGATTTTCACATTTAAATTCTTTGAAAAATAAGCTTTTGAATGCTGAGGGTCCATATAATATCATTTAAATGAGAGTTTTGTTATAAAACGAATTTTTTAGGGCGTCAAGGTAGCTTAGGCTACTAAACAAGCGGAAAGGAACTAATCAAAAGAAGGTTTAACGACATGAAAAGAAAATTTTCTGGTTCAAAAAAGGCTCATGGGTTTAGGAGTAACTCAAATGAATTCGATTATACCCCAATGTTTGACATAATTAAAGCAAATATGACATATCCTATGAAAGATATGGCCCTCTCTGGGTAATTGCCTGTTTGATTACAAGAAAAATGGTCTTTCTTCCCAGTGTAGAATTTTGTTACTTCAATTTAACTATTTCACTCGGCAAAAAAAGAACTTCTGCCTAAGAAAATTGCAAACAAAAATGCCACATAATGTTGCCCTAATAAAACAAAATCCCGGCGGCGCCAGATGAAGATCGGTTATCTGGAAGATTTTCATCTCGAACTGATCCCTTTTCCACGCAAGTCGATGTGTGACAGTTTCAGTCCGAACCCGGCGGGATCAGCACGAAGTTCCCGACATGTTTCTTTTCCAGAAACTCACGCTGCGCGTCGGCTATTCGCTCCAGTGGAAAAGTCTTTGCCACCAACGGCCTGATTTCGCCACGTTCGATGTAGGAAACGAGGTTCGGAAACACCGGTTCATCCCAGCATAGATTTTCTTTTGATATTTTCTTCTTTCTCTGTTTATCAAGGACGGGTTATTGAAAGTTCTTGCTGAAATATTCCTTATCCTCCCCCCCCCCCAAGAAAAGTCCAGTTTGGGAAAAATGGGAAAAAACAAAACAAAAAAGAACCAAAACAGCAGATAATTACATAATAAATATTGAAAATTACGAAAAAAATTATACGATTTTGATATTAAAAGAAGGGGGAGGGACGAGAGAAATCTCAAAACAACCATTAGCATTTGCACCTTCCACATCATGCCACTTATCAAAGAAATTTTTGAATCTGAACTTTTGAATATAAAATATTGATTTTACACATTTATTTCGAGTAAACTTAGTCTTATAATTGAAAATCTACATCAAACTTGGCATTCCTCAAAATTGTGAATGATTATCAAGAAAGATTATATCCTAAGCTATTTCTTTTCTTATTTACACGTAAATCCGGCACTCCTTTGATACACTGAAAATAATCATTAGCTACGCTGTACCGAATTATTGAGCTATACCAGGTCGAGGTAGCAGTAATTCAGTTTGATCCCGAATTTGAGTTCCTCTAGACGTCTTTAGACTAAAGAGTACCCTATAGTTCTAACCTCTATGGTTATTCTGATTTTGGTCAGAGTATGCACCACAGTAACAATGGTGGCATTCCCGATTGTTCAAATACCTACATAGTGGTTACATAGAAGCCAACTAAATAATACTGTCACAATTCCGGCATAAAGCCAACAAACGTATTTGAAACATGGAGGCATAAATGAAACCCAATACAAACATAAATTAAATAAACAATCTTAGCAAACAAACAAACAATAGTTATTAATATAACCGAGTAAATGAATCTTGAATAATTGAGTAAATAAAACAAGTGAAACTTAAATTGAATGTTCAAATCCAGCTTGAAACGAAAAAAAAATTTCTACAATGATATTTACTTAAGACGGTTCTCAACTCAAAGTGGTTTTACTTTACAAGATACATGCTTCTAATTGAGAGTCAGCCTACTTTCAATGGAGGAAAGTCGCTGAACCCCCCAAAAACTCAGGGACAGTGAGACACTGAGGGTAGGGGAGCTCTTTCGAACCAGTCTAGGAGGAATCTCAACTCTCCCTTCCCTATCGCCAGGAATACATTCGACCTTCAGTTACACCATCGCTAACATCTTAATTTCTACCAATTCCCTTTACTTGAAAGCAACTTCTTCAACAGTTTTTTTATATATGGATAGACTCTTTTACTTCATCATAAGACAACATCGCTCCTTTTTTCTCAAAATCTTCCGATTAATTGCAATTAATTAATATGCAAATTTCGTTTCAATTATTTATTTGCGGAGAGCCAAGATCAAAACATGCATTAATTCAAAAACTTCCAGAAATTAAATAAAAAAAAACAAGTTTTTTTAAATGAAAGTAAGGAGCAACATTAAAACTTAAGACGAACAGAAATTGCTCCGTTTATGAAAGGGGCTCTTCCTCCTCAACGCCTCGCTCTTTACGCTAAAGTTTCTTACATCTTTACCTTGTGTCGGTGTGTAACGATTAACAACATTGACCATACGCATATCATCTTTTCCTAATCGATTCACTGCGGTGACAACACCTTGGTCATTGAAAGTAACAGCGACGACATTATTATCGACAACCTCTGGTCTAAAAAAGGCAACAGCCTTGCTTTTACCACCAATATAGTACCATGTTAAATCACCGAAAGTTCATTGTGTTGTTGGTGACCCTAAAAGAGCCGTCACATCACGTTGTGTTGCGGTAGTTTTAAGCTCCTGTCTACAAAAAAGTGAAATTTTGTATTTTTCCGTGAAGAACAATCCGAGTTGCGTGTTAATTTGTTTACTTCTTTGTTTTTATCCCCAGGGGTGACTCTATCGACCGGTTGGTCCTAGAAAATCTGTAAAAGGCTCATTTGGCAGGAAATTGAAGTTCTACTGTTTTTTTTTTAATTAGCAAACAAAACTGAAAAACAGGAAGAGGAGTTTTGTACTATTTTATGTAACTAAACAACTATTTTGGGTGCGGGACGGCAAGAACGCCGTCACCACCCACTGGGTCGAGTTCACCACCGACTTCACACCGCCGCACGTCGAGGCGCTCAGCCCGAGCGGCGGCCAGGTCGTCCACGACACCCCGACCCTGCGCTGGAGCTACGAGGACCCCGACGGCGGGCGGCAAGCCAGCTACCGCATCTACCTGGACGACGACGAAGACCACTCCGAGGTGTGGCGCGACTCCAAGGAGCTCAACGGCTCTCGGCCTCTGCACTACCTGGTACATTCTTTTCCTTCACATTATTTACTTTTGGGTACATTTGGGTTTTACTTTTGGCTGACTACTTGTTCGGAATATGTAATTGTTCGGAATCTAAGTATGTGGAGGTTGTCTCATGTAATTGAATTTTATTGGCAGTTCAAATACCTTGCCAAGTAAGGTAAAATTCTTGACGGGTAATCTTAATTTGTAGCGAAGTGGTTTTGCAAATGTTTTTAAGAAGTAAATTTAAATTTTGTAATTGTCAAAAGTAGGCGTGCCAAAAATAATACACTCCGTACTAGAAATATCTTTTTGACGTCGTCGAAATCGTTTGCGGCTAGCGGCGCTTTTTTTGTTTGTTTGTTTTGTGAGTGTGGGTGGTGCAGAAAGAAGAGAGAGTAGGAGTCTCTTTTTCCCCCATTGTTTTTTTACTGTACTCGTCTCATTCTTTCTTTTGTATTGGCTTTTTTTGGGTTTGTTTG